>CM053329.1:28586991-29836991 GCA_028583605.1 Dastarcus helophoroides | reverse complement strand
TTATCATTGCATGATTCATAAGTTCTCGGGTACTTGCTTACATTCGAATACAAAATATGTATTCGAACACAAAATGTGTATTCGAATACAAAATGTGTATTCGAATACAAAATGTGTATTCGAATACAAAATGTGTATTCGAGATTGTGGTAGTCCGATACAACAAAACATTGGAATGCTGAGTAGCGAATAGAATCGGTCTCCTAACTACGCTACATCTCCGATTCTTAACTTCTCCGATGTTGAATACTGTACCCGATTCTTATATTCGAGATCTTAGACATGCATTATTGAATGCGTATTTTATTCGAGATCATTTTTATTCGGGATGGTTGGTTACGAGTTATGCTCGCACACTCATGCATTCGAATATGTATCTAACTTTGATTTATTGCTTCATCCTTCTCATAAAATTATTAAGTAACGAAATGCTCAAGTACTTTTCAAAATCTGCCTGTCAATTTTAATAATGAAATTTAACAATATCTGGAAATACAGTGCCAATATGCGAATCCAATCAAAGTTAAAGATACGTATGTGAATTCTAAAACTTCAAGATTTATTTATATTAAGAAATTTATATACATTCAATTAGGGAATTACCAATTATGGGCATAGGTACGGAAGTAGTGAAATCGAAAGTCATATCTCGCCACCACATACCTCGAATAGGCCGCCGAGACAATTTTTCTAGTAGGTATTTAGGTTAGGTTATCCCATAATTCGATTCTTTGTATTCGAATACTTATTCGAGTCTCAAAATTATTCGAATTCGATGTATTCGATTCTGAAAATCGTTCGATTGTTCCAACACTAGAATGGGCGCTCATGAGATTATGAGAATATTTTTTTTTTGGTCGTCAAAAAGATGATTAATATGCGTCACCATTTTGTGCACAATATCAAAAGTGTGCAGCTTCCAAGGAAGGTTGGGAAACACTGGCTTAAGGGAATAGCAAATATAGATGTTTAATCGGGATTTCGAGATCGCCGCTAATTTACGAAATAATAAATCTATTTCTTTCATATGCACATTCTCTATGATTTTAGCTAATTTACGATCAAAGCTGCAGCTTAGATAATCAAGCATAAAAAAAGTGTTTCAGTATTACGTCTTTACTCTCCTGCCATATATGTTTCACATCATAAGATTGAGGGTTACAAAGTAAAGCAGCACCAATTAAATGCGAGTCTCTAAAATTTTGCAATCATATGCTTTAGTTATGCCGCACCTTAAATATTTTGAACAAACGTGAGTCGATCAGATACCGTTCTGTCTTTGGTATAAAAGTATAATCATTGCTGCTGTTCAAGCTTGAACTGGAAGAACGAACAACACCAAATTGATTCGCACATTGCGTACAAATTACACACGTTCTTGTCAAGAATTACAGGCTAATTGCACTTGCGTTCTTTCCGAAGGTAATAATAACTATTCGATCAGTCTGATCTCGATACTTCCTACAAGCTTAGGGCGGCAGTAATAACAGTTTGAATTTAAATGTATCCGGCAATATCCATTCTCACCTGTACTAAAGGCATGAGTATTTCTCCAAGAAAATACCACACAAGATCGGCTTAGGAAAAAAAATGATATTATGGAATAATTTCTGTTAGCTTTCATTTTTTAGTGAATAAAATGATATACACTATCATCTTTCAAAGTGGTGCAATTTTGATATACAAGCTCTTTAATGAATGTAGTTTTATTTTATAGATTCGCCTGGTACATTTATTTTTAAAGACTTTGGTCCACTCCTTGATGCATAATATAACAGATTATCATAGAATCGCTCATCTCCTAGAGCTTTTTTCAGTGGCCCAAACATATGATAATAGCATGGTGATAAGTCGGGACTATAAGAAGGGTGTTTTAATGTGCCCAATGCATTTCCTCTAATTTTTGATGTGTCAGCTTGGCTGAGTAGGGGCAGGTATTGTGAAGCAAAATCTCATTTCTCACTAAAAATTAGCACCTCTTTCGCCGATATGCACGTACCGTACGTCGTTCATGAAGAAAATCGACGTACACAACTCCTTTAAAATCCCAAAACACTGTCGCAAGTACCTTTCCAGCTGGGAGGAAACTTTTTGCCTTGAGTTCTTCCTTCCAACAATTTTTTGTGCCATTCATACACTTGAGTTTTCTTCAAACAAGTATCCCTTCTAGTATACGAAAGAATTTCGGCGGGCTCTATGCCTTCAACGGTAAGAAATTTAATAACAATAGTGCATGCGCAACGTGCGGATAAACCTCTTGCTCACTCATTGTATTTATAACTGACGAACGGCAAGAACGAAATTCGCTTGAGCGCAGGAAGTCACGTGATATGCCCACCTAACATGTCTAAGAGTATGCGCACACTCTCGACGTCCTCATGGCTATGGCGAAAGGATAGAAATTTCAGTTCATATTTGATTTACCCTGGTATAAAAATTATCAGTAATAAGAATCATATTTTTGCATAATGGAATCACAAACTTAAAGTTAATCGGTTAATAACTACCTGTTTAAAGACATCCTTGGAAGCTTGAGCTACATTTTTATCATTAGTAAATTTCTAGTTATTATAAGACTTACTGTTTTTTTGAAAAAAATTAAATAAAGCCGACAAACTGGCCATAATTACCGACCCAGAAGTAGTTGCAAAAACTCAGTATCTTCCGCTGGACGGATTATAGATGCCAACACCAAAAAAAAAATTGTGGAATTTTAAATTAATACACAGTTTTTGCTTACTTTCGCCTTCAAGTTCTTAATTATGAACAGTAAGTTGTATGAATATGTGCCCAAAATAGTTCAATTATTTCGATTTATAGAGTCGCCGGTTGTTAGAATCAAAAAGATCTGGACCAAAATAATTCTAGTAAACGACGCTTATTGTGTTGATATTGAATAACTAAGAATTATTTTACATCTACTATATGAACCAACTAACTGGTTATTAGAATTATCAGTACCGTATCAAATCAGACCAATCTATTGTTGGAAATTTCATCTGTTATCTTTGAAATCTTCGCAGCATTTCGCCCTACTTTTTATAGTAATAATTACGTACGACATTGCTAAAAGTAAAAATTAAAGGTAAAAAAAAATAGACTTGGTAATCTTACTACTTATTTTATTTTAAATTCGATTGCACGTTTGCCACCATCATGTTCAACTTGAGTAATAATAAACAATTGATATATTTTGCTTAATTTCAAAACTGCGTGGGTTTGAAAATAGATAAAAAATTTTGCATCTTATGCATGCTATGCAATTTATACATGAAATTACGAAATTACCTGCAGAGTTAATCACCTCCACCACCAACGGATCACAAAAACACAATGCTCTAAAACCGTTAGTGATTTTATTCCAGTTTTTATCATAATTTGGTGGTATCAGTAGTGGCAAAATAGTCGTCATTTTGGTATTTTTTTTTTGAAATCCAGCTTTACGTCCACAATATTGCAAAGTTTGCATGAGTCTTCTAGCTTAAGATAAACCACGTAACAAAGTTGCAATTCAAGTGAATTTAAAGGCAGCGTATACTTTTTGCAAATGTTGTCCAATTACACAAATTTTTTGCTGCGCTATGCATAAACTGATTATCTTAATACATATAAAAAACATACCAACCATTAATCTCGTTAATAGATTTGCTGATATTGAATCAAATCATAATAGTCTAATAACCATTTATTAACCGTCCTAATGAAACATGTTGAAACAAATAACATATACGGCAAACAAATTAGATTGATTTATATACACATCAAATTGTTCACACAATGCATTTGAATTGAAGCAAGGCCATAGAATGTTACTTAAAGCCGACTTATTTCAATAATCCATGATCGGTGTTTGCATAGACGTGTAATTATATGGTATGTTCAGTAAACGCTATTAAAAATCAAAAATAATTAAAACCAAAGCATGTAGGACAACTTAAGATTGAATTGCAAGCTATTAAGCTTACCGGCCTTTGAAATAAAGCTTTGATAACATAAATCTAACGCTTTAAGGCATTAGATCGGAACAATAATTTATCTTACATATTACTCTAATTAAAGTTGATCAATGATAACCGGTACTATTTTCTTGTGTACTTATAACAAAGCATAAAAATTATAACAATTGATTGGCAACATGGTGGAGCTATTATAAATTATAGCTAATTACACCATATAATTCTTTTAAGAATAAATCATTCAATGATGAATAGATTAAACCTCAAGGCTTCGTTTTTAACAATTTCACTATAAATAATACTTTTGCAGTAAATCCTCCTATTGTCTTGTTATTCAACATTCTCATCAGTCTATGTCCACTTACCTAGAGTTTCTATTACCACAGCTATCACTAGGATTGTGATGCTTCCCCAAATCATAATCGTCACCTCATTTGAAAATCACTATCTATTTAGGGTCCTGTTACGAGTCATGCCTGAAACAAAATTTAGAATTGTAAAATAAAATGTCTATTTCATATATAATTATCGATTTAAAAAATAAAGATTTGGGAGAGGCTTGATAAAAAGCATTAGGAATTACCCCCAAGAATAAAATAAACAGAATAGTAACTAACTGAGTTTTTCCCCATCTTGCCTGCATACATAAAAACTGGTGGAACACCAAGCAAGTAATTAGCATGCAAAACAGCGAAAGTGAAAAAGATGCACAAAAAAGTATATAATATTGCAAATCTGTTTTGCATTTTGCTAAAAAGTACCAGGAGAATGTTAAAGTTACAACGGAATGTAAACATTGCGCTATTATAATTAATAACACTTTTAATGTAATTTGTAGAAAGTTTTATTATAAGCTAGAACGCATAAATAACCAAAGAGGGATATTATTGCATAGTTTTGATTAAATCTTAGCGGATAATTACTAAGAAAGCAACCCAATTAATACGAGAATCAAATCTATAAATCAACTTCCTCTTATGATGCTATACACCAAGTATGTAGCTGAAATCACAAAGCTGTTATTAAACACAATAAAAATAATTAGCTTTGGCAAAATAACACGTTTTGTTTAGCAGGTTGAATAGGCAACGACAGATTTATAATTGGTTATAAATATAAATTTTTCCGCAGCGAAAACCTCTGTTGATAAAAACGGCATCCTGTTTTTCTCACGAACATTCTACGAAACACTCTCAATAATTTTAGTTCAATAAGAACTGTCAACAATACATTTATTTCAGTCTGCCTTGACCGTATCCGCTCTATTAAAAGGTTGCTTCTAATTACTGGCTTATCTGTTCACTTCTTCTAATAGCAGAGGTATATTCTGTGATCGCTGAAAATCTGCTCTTCATTAATGTAGAAAATCTCAAATATCTGAATGAAGATAGAATCAGATTGATATGTATTATGGCTACCATCTCATATTGGCCATCTGATTGACCGATTTACCAAATTATGACAAAACAACTCCGACTGTAGATAAAATTATACATTAAGAAAATATAAAATTGGATTAAGCAACACATAAAATATCTCATTGTTATAATACATATTTGGAATGAAAAGGATAACATGTTAAAAGTTTAGAGTACGGTAAGCTTTTGTAAATAATGGGCTCATAATAACGAAGGTTTCCACGGTCAGAGCCAGAGAAGTACATACTGCTTCCGAGATTAGACCTTTTCAAAGAACTTCCCGAACTGCTTGACATGTCGTCCACCATCGTAAGAAGCTTTTTCAAAAACAAAAAGGGAAATAGTAGATAAAATTTACAATAAAATACAAGAACAAATATACGACAAATAGAAAAACCAAATTCAAAACATTAAAGCACGGTAACTCACAGAAATTAGATTTGTTGATGCCTCGAACTATTTGAGATATGGAGCCAAAGTTGCCAAATATAAAAGTTATTACTTTGCAGGAAACTTTTTAGTGAGCAAAAAAAAAGGTTATCACACTCTCTCGAAAACTTTAAGTAACCCGAAAAAAATTTCAATCCAATTTTTATCCAACCACTTTTTCTGGGCAACACTGTATGTCCAAATATGATTTGGCGAAAGAAGCCAAGATGACGAGTGCCCTAAGTTATAGCTTGTATATCTAATAAGTAAATCCAGCGCTAAAACTCAGTATGTCCACCATACCAGAGGCGAAGGGAAAAGCGGTAAAAGAACAAAATTGATTAGAGAGTCTAACAGTCTTAGGCTGACCTGCTAGCCTTAATGTTTGTTGAAAATTTTAACCTTGATTCTCAAAACTCAAAACATCCTATTATTTCTAAGGTTGGCACTTCGATGCCTGAAGTTGTTTTCAGACAACCCACAATCAGAAAGATTTTTCTCGAGCTCGACACCTCAGAAGCTTCTAGCCCCACTATTGTCTTTAAGAAGTGCGCTCTAGAGTTGACTCCTGTCCTAATCAAATTGTTCACACCCTCATACAACAAAGGTGTGTTTCCTAACATTTAGACACTGCTGGGGTGCAGTCTGTCCCTCAAAAGGAAAAAAGGAATCTGGCTAACCACCATCTCCATATACGTTTGTGGCCTGTTACATCTAAAGGGATGGAAAAGGTTATCAATATCGAGATTCTCAAATACATTGAGGGGAATAGAATCATCTTGGACAGGCAGTACGATTTCAGACAATAACTCTCAACTGGCAATCTACTGGCATATGTTACTCATATTTGTAACACAGCTATGAAAAAACATGGTGAGGCTAAGATTGTGGCATTGGATATCTCAAAGGCCTTTGACAGAGTCTGGCACCAATCTCTTCTTGCCAAATTAACACCTTCTGGTCTTGTTCCTGGACGATGTAATTTGATATCTAATTTTCTCGCTGAAAAATCTTTTCAGGTCGTCATTGATGGCATCTCATCCGAGACATTTGCGATTAATGCAGGGGTGCCTTAGGGTCTGTCCTGTCCCCTACTCTATTTCTGTTACACATAAACAATCTCTTAGCTTCAACTTCCAATCCAATATACAGCTACGCAGATGATAGTAGCCTGGTGTCATACTTTTTCTTCACAAAACATTATCCGTTGTTACTTCAGATCGACTAAGGGAACAGCAGATACAGATGATTACTCGGGATCTCCAAATCATTCTGAAATGGGGGTCGACTTTAACACCGCAAAAACTTAAGCCACGGTTTTCTCTAAGAAAACATTAAGGGATAACAAAACAAACATACTCATCGACGGTAAATTCTTCCCGATGGAATTTATTCTGCCTATTCTAGAAATGAATGCGATCACTAGCTTCTCTTGGAACGATCATGTGCGCACCATTGCCAAATCCGCCTCTTAGAAGCTAGACTTTGTTTTTAGTGTTAAAAAGTACTTTACATCTCAACAGCTACTCACACTAAACAAAGCTTAAATTAGGCCAACACTAGAATAATGTTCTTATATTCGGAGTTTAGCCCAAAAGCACACTTTAGCTCTTTTGGATTCAATTCAAAAAAGATCGATTTGCCTAACTGATGACGAGAGTTTGACTGATTCTCTCGAAACACCAGAGCACATGCGGATGATTGGTGACTTATTTCTTTTCTACAAGTACTATCATGGGAGATGCTCTCAGGAACTAATAGGAATGATTTCTTTAAGGGTAAGATTTTTAAGGCATACCAGACAGTCGGAGACAGCAAACTCCTGTGCGGCCCAGCTTGACATAGTGAGGACTTCTAAGTACGGGGACTCTTTTTTCTATAGAACTTCCATGCTAGGGATATCGTTACCGAAAGGAATTTTCCCCAAAAATCAACCTATCCTTGTTTAAGAGGGCGGTTCCTTGCCATCTATCCTTATTTCCGCATCCTACCCGCAGTGCTTTGAAGGCATAATGGGGTTGCCCTTTGCAAGTGCATTAAAGTTAAAAAAAAAGAGACACGCGATAAAGTTTGTCCAAGATGATAATAATGGATCAGATCTGAGCTTATTAATGGGTTCCAATACCTAAATGAGGATCAATGCATAAGAAATTTTCAGTATAAAAATAAAAATATCAAATCTTTGAGAGAAAAGCTTGTGGGTATTGTCTTATAGGTTATAAACACTTTCCATTGTTTCAATACATTAGGAAAGGTTCCCGAATAAATAAACAGCATTATCAAGTGACAATTATAAAACTGAAAGCATCTGTCTATGAAAGAAATGGTGCAAAAAATGATCTTCACGATAAATACAAGCTGCAAGAATTTGAGGAAGTTAAAACCTTATGACGTTAAAGTGCCCTAATTTGATACTCCTAAAGTAAAAAAGCTGCTCCGATACGGTACTTTTCTTAAAACGACAAAATCACCATGAGCTGCGAAAGCTAAAAAAAATTATTAAAGATGTCGCACTGTTGGAAAATCGCTGGAATAACTACAGAAATTATATAAAAAAATACAATATTTCCTGAAGATCTTCTCCATTCTTTCACAGCTAATTAGATTTTAAAATCTCCCCTTGTGATATGCATAATTAATATATGCATAATTTAAGTAGCCGTGATTAGTAATTATATTAGATTCAACATTCTTGCGTTATTTTTTAACGCCAAAGTGATTAACTGCATTATGTTAATCGCAGCAGTAAGACATCTTTAATTTACCCGGCTTCAACGAAGTGGCAAATGTCGTTATAAATCACTTAAAGGATTTTGCACATTAGTCATAAATGCACATAGGAACAAGGTAAATTACATGCCATTAAAAATTGCAAGAATAAATCAATGCCCCTCTACTGATTTTTAAAGCTATTGTAGATTCAGCCATTCCTTTATATGTAAGTGTATAAGATGAATTTAAATGTTTAGTAATTTATTGAATTTCTCTATTTCTCTATTTCTCTATTGCTATCAATAAAAAAAATGTAGTCGTTATAAAGACTGACCACGTTTGAGAATAAATAAATTGCTATAAATATACATTATATGCCTAAATATAGATTAATTTCAATAAAAAAAAGAATAAAGTACAAGCAAGGCACTTTTATTGAGAGAACTATATATTTTATATTTTTGCATAAAAGACGATTTCTAACTTGGCCTTTGATTTTTTTTACGTTCACTGTCAAACCTACAGTTTACAATTTATGCCATCGTACATAGGAAAGTCTTTAAATTAACGGCTATTAAATGTGACAAATGTTATACAAAACAAAATGTTGATCGATGGCAGCTAGAATACACATAATTTAATAGTGGACTTGGCAGAGGATTTTTTTTAATTCTATGTTAACGATAAAATTTGTGGTTTCTCACATTCAATTTATATTTATTTGAAAAATGCCCGAGGCAACGAACTTTTTATTTCAGTATTTTGAGAAAAAATCTCTGCTTTAAAGGGTTTCGATATTTATAAAAAAAACTGGAATTTTTGTTTCGTTTGTCTTTTTTTAGTATAATTTTCTTCCTGAAATTGCGACCTTCTTCTTTCATATATGGCCATAGATTCGAACAATCAAAGATTGTTCATTTTTTCTGGAAATTTCGAGAAGTTAAAATTCTAAGAATCGAAAAACTTATTTAGCAACTAACAATAAAAGATATTTAAAAGGAAGTTAAAGTTTATAAAACATTTCTTGACATTGTAAGAAAAACTCTGTCCACATTTGTTTAAATTTACGCACCAAATTTCGAGAAAAAACTTCTGAATGAATGTAAACATTGGCATAGAATTGGTAGTATGGAAAGTTTTTCTGAAAATTTCAAGATTAAAGTAAACATTTAAAATAAATAGGTTGAAATAAAAAGTCAATTTTGGGTGTAGATTAAATTTTTGGAAAAAAATACTTTAGTGTAAACACCAAATGTTGTAAAAAAATTGATATCTCAAGATAAGATAACAAATTAAGACTAATATACTGAATTATGTATAATATTTTGACAAATTTTTAAAATTTTTCAGGAAGAGGTTCAGTCATAGGAAAATATAATCGAAATTTTGAAAATAAAAATCTTTAAAAAAATTAAATAGGAATTCTTGCCTAAATTAAAAAATATATTTCCAAGATTTGGAAGTAAGGTTTAACATTTCGAGATTAAAGTAAAATGTTTAAAAATAAAGGTAAATCAAATCGTAATTTTGAATAATAATTTAGGTGGAACGGACTGGTCCTTGGTTATCTTCAAAAATTGAAATACAAATCTAGTCCCTTGAAACCAAGTAAGATTAAAAAACACAACAAAGGTTTCTCTAACGCCTTTCGACAGCCAAGCTATCATGTTAAGAGTGATACTCTCAGTATCTGTCTGAAGATGATAGACAAGATTTGTATTCCAATAATAATTTATATTAAAATATTTAACATTTTAGAAAAAAGTCAATGTGAAGTTTATTACCCAAATTTAAGACGAAAATCAAAATAACAGAGAAAAATTACCTCGGTTTTCGATATAAAATTTACAGTTTAAGATTAAAGTGGAAATTATTGGCAAAAAAGGTCAGGTTTAAAGGTGTAGTTTCGAAATTTGAAGACAAAGCCAAATTTTAGGAAACAAAATATTTTACTATCATTATAATTTGCTACATATATTTTTTTAATTTTGGTTTTTTTTCCGTGCCTCTTGAAATTTCTCAATTAAAAATCGAAATGTTGAGAAAATATCAAGAACTTGAGATTAAAACTGCAAGTTCGAAAAATGAAATGCTCAACTTTTCTTGTATTTTTTTTGAGATTTAAGTCGAAAATGGACCAAATCTCCAAAAATGGAGCTTTTAAATTCAAAATCAATCTTTTGGACTTCGAAAAAAAGTTTGGATTTAAAAAATTCGAATCTGTTGACACAGTTTTTAAAGAAAATCGAGTTTTTGAAGAAAAACAGGATTTATTAAAATTAAAGCCCGTGACCAAAATTTCGTTTTTTATTTAGGATTTGGCGAGTTTTGACCAAACAAATAAAACTATTTTTGATCATATCGACCTAAATTTTGGCTTATGCAAAATTTTTACAAAAAAAATTAGAATTTGAGCAAAACAAAAGCTCATAAAACAAATTTAAGATTAAATTAAAAATTTTTAATTTGAAGCCAAAATTAAGAAATAATTTTTAAACCTAAACTGAAAATTTTCAAAAAAAAATCAAAATTTAAAGAAAAATCCTTGACAGCAAACAAAACTTTATAATTATGTCAAAATACTAAATTTTAAAACGAAATTTGAAAAAAGATTTGATAATTTAGATTGAGATTCGAAATTTTGAGAAAATTGTCTGAAATTAGGCTAGAAATTTCAAACAATTAATTCCATATATTTTATGCACCCTTGAAAGTTTATCAAAATTTTAAAAAAAAAAATTGAATATTTTAGATTTAATTTAAATTTGAAAACAAAACAACTCAGAATTTCAAAAAAACTTTGAACTTATAAATAAATAACTTTAAATATTTCAGGTTCATTTTCCTAATTTTCGACTCTAATCTCAAAATTCTAAATTTTAACCTGAATATTCGATATTTTATCCGAAGTTTAAGTTTAAGTTGAAACTGAAAATTTCCAGAAAAACTCATATTTATAAATTCAAAGCCTGAAGTAACTTTTGAAATAAATTTCTAGTCTGTCATATTTTTTCTCCAACAAATCGTTATCCGTCGCTCCTTCAGATCGACTAAGAGAAGAGCAAATACAGATGATTAATTATGTTCTTGAAATCATTATGGAATGGGGTAGGAAAAATCTGGTCAACTTCAACGTTTCAAAAACTCAGGCCACGCTTTTCGCCAAGAAAACATCAAGGGATAATGCCACAAACAAATTAATAGACGGTAGAATCCTTCCGATGAGACCTAATTTGTCTATCCTAGGAGCAAATGCGAGCACTAACTTCGCTTGGGACGATCATGTGCGCGCCATTGCCGAATCTGCCTCTCAGAAGCTAGGCTTTCTTTTTAGAGCTAAAAAGTACTTTACATCTCATCAGCTATTCACACTATACAAAGCTCAATTAAGCCAACACTAGAATACTGTTCTCATGTTCAGAACGATTCATCTAATTGATGATTAGACTTTGACGCATTCTTTCGAAACACTAGAGGACAGGCGGATGGTTGGTGATCTTTTTTTCTGCAAGTAGTATCACGGCAGATGCTCACAATAACTCAAAAGAACTATTCCCTAAGGGCAGGATTTTTGAGATACAGAACTCAGTTGGAGACAGAAAATGTATGTGCTGTCCAGCTTGACACAGTGAGGACTTCTGTTTACAGAGACTTTTTTTTATAAAACTTCCAAGCTATGGAACTCATTAACGAACAGAATTTTTCCCAAAAATTACAACCTCTCCTTGTTTAAGGAGGCGGTTCATCGCCATCTCTCCTTGTTTCCCCATCCTGCTTGCAGTGCTTTGAAGGCATAATGGAGTTGCTCTTTGGGATTGGATTGAAGTTAAAAAAAAATTTAAGCACAATGGTGCTCCTGCTCATTTTAGTCCAATTGTGATCGAATTTATATGTAACCCATTATACAAGAACATTCTAGTTATCTTTGTGATTTTAGTTACATCGTACACAACCTGGTTGTGTGTACCAAAACTATTAAAGAAAAATTGAAATTGTTTATACGAAAACTTTAAAATTAAAAACTTAGTCTTACATAAAATTAGTCGACTTTTCGAAATTTACAATTGAATTAAAAAAATCAAATTTAAACAACATTCTCAAATTGGCAGGAAAAAGATTGACAATGCAAAATTAAAATCAAAATTTATGTAAACGAAAATAATCAAAATTAGAAAAAATTGCTGGATTTGGAAGTTTAAAAATTTTGTATTATAGGAAGTGCGTTACTTTTGACATTAGCGACGAGGCTTGAGAAAAGCCGAATAGTTTGTTAGATGTCGCCATTTATAGATAAGAAGGCTCATCACGTACAAGACTACTTAGGCATAAGATTTTTTTTGTGAAGTTGTAAACTGGAACCTAAACTTGCCAGATAATCTAACCCTACCCCCCGAATTTAAATTGAATATGTGTAAATGTGTATACTATAATAGTTTAAATTGTGTTTTAATGTCATTATTATTTTTTATTCTTATCGTAAACGAAAGCTGACCACATCCGAAAAGAAAAAAAGCTCGCAAATCACGGGCAGGCGTCAATTCGAAAGATTGATGAGAGGTACGAGATTGAAATCGGCGTAATAAAGATTTGTTTCACACCACACATATGATTTCGCCTGAACATTACGAACAACTCCGGACATCTAATGACATTTCTTAAGACCTTCATTAAATATTTTGATTTCAGTAATATTATTTTACTCACCAAGGCTTGGATTTTATGCAAATGCATATAATTTGCATATTTTGCATATTTTATCAACTTAGTGCATATAATTGAATGAAGTGCATATGCCGGCATATTTTTGTGAAATTTTAAGATTTTTATATTTCATTCTAAAAGTTTTTCCCCCAAAACTACCTGTATTTGCTAGTGGCTGTTTTAGGTAGTGCTCTTAATGACCTGTAATTATTGAAGCTGATTTGGACATTTCCCAGCCTTTAGATCGTTTTATTACCTTCTTAAAGTTTGAATTAATATCTAGATAATAAATTCCAAGGAAAAGAAATGTTTGCGAGAGCGCTCAGTTCTTGGAAATTGTCAGTATTCCTCCTCAAATGTTAAAAGCAGTTTACTTTAATTTTTCGACTGTATCGGTTGTATGTGCAAATGTGACTTTTAAGTACTGTTTGAAAAACAATGCACATGAAAGATACCTAAAGACAGCAGTCTTCCCCAACTGCGGATAAAAAAATTTTCCGAACATTGGATTAGGAAAAAATATTTTGCAAAGTTTGCAGCAAAATGGTAAGTAGTAACCCTTTATTTTATTATGAAACCTATTGTTTGATATATTTTTTTATTTTTCTCTAAGATTCCGGCTGAAAAGGAATTTTAGATTAAGCAACACATTAAAACTTCTTTGCATCAAAACAAACTACAGAATTCAAAAGTTAACAAAAAACTGCAAATGTCACTGCTTCAGACAACTGCTTCATCCTCTAGAAGCAATAAAGAGGACAAATTTAATGTGGATTTATGCAATGCACTAATTTCTGCCAATATAGCTTTGGCTAAGTTGACCAATGTCAGTTTCAGACAATTTTTGGCAAAATACACCAATAAGCAAATATCCGATGAAAGTACTGTTACGGGCTTATCGGTTCGAATTGATTACCACGTGCGAATTACACCACTTTATTACCAAACTTAACTTGGATCACCACAATTGAATAATTAACTTACTTGTTATTAACTTCTACTAACTCACTAGCTACACTGACTCTAACTGACAGACTTGAGGGAAAGCTGACCGCCTTTTATAGTTTTGGCTCCTGGCTTCTAGAACTTTTCGGCAGATAAGGCTTATCGTTTGCCGAAATTTTGGGAACGCTTATCTGCCGTTTGCTTCGTTATCGAGGTCGCTTTCCCCTTATCATATCCTTCTAGAAACTTTTTTTATTTACTAAATTCTACAATTCTATTCTAAATTCTATTCCATCTATTGCGTTACAGTACTTTACGAAAAAACTATGATAATAATATTTACAAAAAAACAATACGAGACATCCGTGAAATAATAGCGGACAACTATATTTATTTTTCAGTGGATGAAACTACGGACAGTTGGGGACGATGTATCACAAATTTAATTATTGAAATTTTAAATGCAGACAAATTTGGTGCAGGTTATTTAATGTGTGCAAAAGAACTTGACAAAACCAATAACGCAACAATATGTAGGTTTGTAAACGAGGGACCTACAATTTTTTTTCTTCCAGCTGCTTGTCGATTTGAACAGATACTGCCCCTTACATGATGAAAGCAGGTCAAAATCTTAAAATATTTTACCCCAATTTAAGTTAATAAAGTCCTTACGCAACTGTTAGCAATACAGATTATTCAAATTAAAAAGATTTTTTCTAAATTATATACATATCATGCATATAATCGTGCATATTTTTGTTAATTATTTGCATATAATGGGGATTTCAGTGCATATTTGTGGGCATATTTTGATCATTTCTTGTGCATATGAATTCGAGCCTTGCTACTCCCAGTTAAATGTTTTGAATTTTATGCTTTTGTGACCTGATTATTTCTTGCAAAATATGAAATAGCAGAGTATATGTTGGCTATTATAAAATGAGAGATTTAACTACAAAATAATTGTAATGAATACGTTGAATAATATCACGATGGATAAATGAAAAGATTCAAATAACATCAGGATCGAAGCTAGCTAGTATTGGTCGCATGTCAACTGTAAGTAATATAAAATTTTAGGCATGTACCTCGCAGATATCAAAATATATAAACATTTTAGGTTAGCTTTAGAACAATTTAATTACTTCATATTTAATAACATCAGGAAAAATTAACTGTGTCAAGCATGCAAAGGATAGTTTCAAAGTATCAAAGACTGGATCTTATACAATTATAAAAGATATAAAAACTAGAAATAATAATTAAATATATAATCAATTCCCTTATGCCGTAAGGTGTCGGGATTGGTATTCTCTATTTCATTCACAAAATTTTTTCCTTTCCTTTTTGCTTAGCGCTAAAATTTTTGCTTCGTTTAAGTTTAATTGTCTCTTTCTGATTAATTTATCAATGGTGTCACCCCACCTTTCTTTAGGTCTGCCTCTACGTCTCCGGTCCGATGTTCTTGCTTCCCATATTTTCTTTACTTGCATGTTATCTTTCATCCTTTGTATATGTCCCCACCAACCTAATTGTTTTTCTTCGACAATTTCTAATACAGGCTTATCATCCAGTTCTTCCCTCACTTTTTGATTTCTTATTCGATCTCTTCTACTTATTTCCTTTATCGCTCTTAAGAACATCATCTCGACTGCTTGTATGGCTTTTCATTCTCTCCGTTAAAACCTAGGTTTCACTTCCAAATAGTAGTAGAGGCTGGAAGATAGTCTTGTATACCAACATTTTCGTATTTTTGGATATTTCTTTCTTCTTGACTATGGTTGCACACATACTGTAATATGCTTTAAGTGCTTTCTCTATGCGTTCATTGATGTCCCTATCCTGATTTCCTTTATTATCTATTATTACTCCTAAATATTTGAATTCCTTGGCCTGCTGTATATCCTTATTTTCCAATTGTATATTTATTTTTTTATTTTCATCTTCTGTTATCGCCATTACTTTTATTTTAATGACATTTATTTTCATTTGTTTAGATTCTAGAGCTTCTTTCCATATTTCTAAGTTAGTTTGTAGGTCTTCGGGTGAATTGGCCATTATTACTATATCATCTGCAAATGCACATTCTTTTATACAGACTTTTTGTAGATTGTAGTATCCTACTTGTAGGCCTGTTGTTTTAGTACATGTTTGTTTGATTATGTCATCTTTCAGGATAATGAATAGTAATGGGCTAAGTACTCCTCCCTGTCGTAAACCATCTCTTGTGCAGAAAGTAGAAGACTGCATATTTCGCGTTCTAACGTAATTTGCATTTTCCTCATATATGCTTTTTATTCCAGCAATTAATTTTCGGCTGACTCCTCGTTGTTCCAAACTTATCCATATTTCTTTTCCGGGTGCTCTGTCAAAAGCCTTTTCAAGATCAATGAACGCTAGATATGCCTCTCTCCGTTGTCTTAATATTTTATCCGTAAGTTGTTTCATCGTGAATATATGGTCCTGTATACTATGGCCTCTTCTAAATCCACTTTGGGATACACTTAATTGCGTTTCTATGACTAAACGGAGCCTGTTTGCTAACACCCTTTTATATATCTTTGCTACTGTGCTCAATAAAGTTATACCTCGATAATTTTGGCATTGTTTTCTATCTTCCTTTTTATATATGGGCATAATAACACCTATTCCCCAATCTAATCTAATTATAATTTACAAATTATAAAATTTTTATTGTTGATATTAAAATTTAAAAATTAAAACTAAAAAACTTTCTTATCATAGACCTAAATTTTTACTTGTGTCGGTAGTCTCCACCACTGCCCATTTTTTTTTATCTTAGAGAGCGATTTGTGATTTTTTTGTTAGTTTCAGTTGTTCAGTGATTTCGTAAATTTATTTAAGTGCTTAAAACATGACCAATTTATTATTATTTAAGCACACGCTGAAAAAAAAAAATTAGGTAGGCCATGTAATATCTGCTAATCACTTTAATGAAGAAGTCCGCAGAGAAAATACGTCAGATTTATTAGATTCGATTCACAGTTAATATAATCTTACAGGTAAATAATGGCTGTAATTAATGTTTCGTGTGTTAATTTATCTTAATTTGTTAAGCTTGATTATTTTTAACTAATCGCTTGTGGATATCGTTTTAAATTATCGTCAAGAGATTTGACACGTATTCTTTACAGTTAAGAAAACTGCAACATTATAATTCGCACAATTCCACTCGCATCAATCTTGTGCATGCAGCTTCTGACCTGCGAAGTTCAAAGTGCCCATATAGACAGCATGGTCAAGCACCATTCATAACGGATACTTTTCCTGCAAAAGTAGAATGATAATGTAGGTTTATGTAAGTAAGGAATTTATTTTTAACTTATATTGTTTTCAAAATAATTTTAGCAACTTTAGAAACACAATAAATAATAAAAAAAACTAGTTTTTGGTTTGTAATGTGATTTATTTATTTTAAACTGCATTTTAAAATAAATAAATATTTTATGTTCTAAATTAAAAAATAGATTTATGGCATTATTTTATATAAAACAGTGTGCAATAGCTGCAAATTTCGTTATAACCCTTTATTATAAAAATACTAATTTTATTTCTGAACAAAGTTTATAGATCTTAAAAAACAAAAAATATCATTTACATTAGATACGATGTTGTGCTTGAGTTATTAGATCCGTTTAAATTGATAAATCAGTTTTTCGTAAAAATGTAGATTTCGTCTCTACAAAACCCTATATTTTGCTGATTAAATGTTAGGAAACTACTTGAAGTTATGAGCAAGCGATGCATGGACTCACCGCATTATTTAATTGTTCCGCATTATTTTTTCACTTTCATTTTATATTAAATAATTATCAACCTTATTTTCGCTACTTGCTTTTCACTTGAATTCATAATAATTTGCTTTCATTGTTGTTAATTAAGTTAATGTTGATTTATTATTATTATTACGAGTGTGTTTACTCTAAAGTTAAGCTCATAATAAACCGCATAAGTAAGAAATTCATTTTCTAGTTAAACATAATTGCATGAAGAATATAATATACAATAAAATATATGAGAATTACGCAATGCTCCTTACAGCCAATTACACGTTTCTAATCTAGTAAATTTATGTGTATTATCCTATCTAAGAACGAAACATCAGAAATGGAAGTTTACCTTGGTACGTCAATTTGGCATGCTATATTATAGGCAAACAGGGTGATTCACTCATATAGGCATTAATTTTAACTACGTGTTCGGTAGGCTTAGTAAAGAAAGAAAATCGAAAAAAAAATTTATTCGACTTTTTAAAATAGACTCAAATCAACCCATTGACCACCAAAAGCCAAGCGCTAATGACCACATTAAATAATTTACCTCAACAGACGCGGATCACATTATCATCCCTTCACCAGCTGCAATGATAAGCCGTACTGGCTAGGGCGAAACATAATTAATGCGCAACAAAATTCTATTAGTTATTTTAACAAATAAGTATTTGTATTTTCATAGACTTAAAACTTATTATATTTTTTCTTTTCGTTAATGGATCGGTCTAATAAAATATAAAACGCAAATTCAAAAAATAAACGAAGACAAACGAATCAAACTAAAATATTAATTCTACAAAATAAATAACGATGCAACGCACTGGTTTATTTAATTTTGAAGCATATTAACGTTGGCTAGCCATTAGGTTGTTTATAAAATATATGTCAACGATACCCCACAGTCAGAATAAATGCAGTGTAGTAACATTAATAATCGAATGCCTCTTTTTCGAACCATTTTAGACTTGCCGAGTGCATGAAAAAAGTGATGATTCGTCGGTAAACTACAGATGGTTTAAAAAATGTTCATCGTATCACAGAGGGTCACAAAAAATAAAACGTCGGAAAATAACTTTCGAATATTACCCATTTTTAACACATGCACAAACAACAACAAATTTAATGGATTACTTGCAGCGTTGATATCAACTGCAGGATATACTTCTTCCGGAATTGAACCGTGTCAAAGAACTACTAAAAGTGTTCGACGTTTCGCCCACCATCATAGGAGGCTTCTTCAGGAACAAAGAAAAGAAACAATAAATGAAAAGATAAATATAGGGGAATATGCAAAAATAAAAGAATAAAAAGGCCAATTTTAAAACATCAGAGCACGGTAACTCAGTATGGCGAAACTCTTCTGAATTGAAAATTGGTACAAAGGATAATAAAGTTTAGACAGAAGAGCACGGGGACTCAGTATGTCCACCATACCAAAGGAGAAACCCTTCTGACAGAAAAGAGGGAAACTCAGAAGAGTCGCGCCTCTGGTATGGTGGACATACGTAGTTACCGTGATCAGATGTTTTTAAATTGGCCTTTTCATTCTTTCATTTTTGCATATTCGCTTATAATTCTCTTTTCATTTATTGATTCTGAAGAAGCTCCCTACGATGGTGGGCGAAACGTGGAACACTTTTAGTAGTTCTTTGACACGGTCCAATCCCGGAAGAAGTACATCCTGTACTGACTTTGGCCGTGGAAGTCTTCATTAGCATACGTTGATATCAACGTTTACATCTATCTCGCGATTTCACTTTTTTTGCGTCTTTCTTCTGCAATTGGTTGTTATTCGATTTTTATATAAAACAAATCACCCAACGACTTTTCCGCAATTATCGGTGCCGCCAGAATCATTTAATGTTTTTGACATGTTTCGCCCAAGTCCCAACTGCGTAGCCGTAAATGTTTCTTCTTTCTATTTATCTGGGCCTTAGAACTTTGAAGTTAGTGACACCTCAAAAAGGGGTTTAAATTAGGGTTTTGAATTTTTTTTTAGCGTAATTATACCCGAAAGAATTTTTTTTGATCACGTATTCGTGTTATATTTATTTTTCTATATTCTACCTTAAAATTAATGCCATTATCACTAAACTAAATCACCCCATTTATTCTCGTAAATAAGACCTTCAGAAATAATAAAAACATATCAGCGCGATAACTCAGTTTGTCCACCATATTGAAGGTGAAACTCTTCTGACGTCAGAAATGTTTTGGTCATCGTTCTATATTACGATTTGTATTGAAATGTGGAGGGTGTTTCAGTGATAATCTCATAAGTTTCAAGAGAATTTGCAGAAAAATGAATATGATGTGAATACTTTTCCTGTATTTTCCACTTAAAAAAAGGTGTTTTCAAAGCGTTAATTTCCTCTACTACTGATTTTAAACGACTTTGACATTTCGAAGAAATGCAACAGCTACGCCACTTAAGAATCGAAAGAAACAAAATAGCGTTTATGCTACACCTGACAGATGAAAACATGCAAATCATCAAAACAAATTTTGTTCTCCAAGAAGCTGGAAGAAGTTGGATGATTCGGTTTTGCACATTTAATCGGTCATTAGCGATAAGAAATTGCAGAAAAAATATCTAGGGAGTGTATTTTCGATTCCTGTTTAATTCGATAAAACTAGTACTTGATTTTTTTTTAGTGGAATGGACTGGTCCTTGGTTATCCTCAAAAATTGAAATAATAATCTTGTTTCCTGAAACCAAGAAAGATTAAAAAACACAACAAAGGTTGCTCTAACGCGTTTCGATCACCAAACTATCATCTTCAGAGAGATACCCAGTATCTCTCGCGTTAGAGCAATTTTTGCTGCGTTTTTAATCTTTCTTGGTTTCAGGGGACAAGATTTGTATTTCAATTACCAGTAGATACTTGATGTAAATTGAGGGTATTCTGCATACATTACAAATTATAATATAGAGAGCAAATGTTGAATGAGAGACAACGTGGCAGTGAATACTCATTACAAAAGGTCAGAAGTTTTAACGTTGAAACAAAGGGAAATCCGGCATTTCAAAAGCGCCAACATATGCATCCAGGAATTTTAATTAAATTAAAATACGAACCGCTAAATAACTTCACGCCATTAGAAGTTATTACAGCGTTAACACAGTTCATACATTGTTGTAACAAAAGAACAAACCAGTTACTAAACCGTTGGATTACATAAATATAAAAAAATAACGCTAAATATGTTGTTGAATCAGCTCCTCGTTTCTATTCATGAGGGCCGCCGAAATTATTATATTAACAAGAAAATTAAGAGTGAAGAAAGTTTTAATGAAAAACAGAAATTCACTTTCTGCCTGCTAGTTAATGGTATATTTAATAGGAGAAAAGGTGAACTGCATTCGGTCGGAGCATGTGGACATATTGTTTAATTATCATAAATTGGTTCGGTTAGGAAAACTGAGCATATGATGGTTATTAGTGGTCCCTATAAACGCTTTAGATTTTTTTTTGTTCCTGCAGCCATTTAAAATGAAGATAATTGCGCGCAGCTTACAGATAAGAGTTCATATATACCGTAAGTATAGTTTGATTGAATGGGAGGAAATATACCTAAAGCAAAATTACCTTGGAGGTAAACCTAATTATGTAATTATACGTTTAAGTTATTATTTTATGTGCTATACATGTCCAGTTATCTAAACGCTTGCATCTACTTGGCAAACGATTATTCATTGTTTTTGCTTATCACACGTAACTTCAAGCTTATTGAAAATTATGCTGACAACTTTTCAATGTCTTATTAAATAGCTTCTCACATTTTTTGAAATATGGGTTATGGCCAATGGTCGCTTTGCCATTTTTTAATTATACATTGCATTGTCTAAAACGTGTGTGATTTACGATCATTAATCTCCTACATTGCGTTAGGTGTTGCACAAAAGTGAATGCATATAAACTTAAGAATTTTCATGCGATCTTGAGTTTTAATGAATGTCTAATTGATAATGAAAAATTACTGATTTTCGCCTACCTACTACATGCTGTAATCATATCGCATGTAAGAAGTCGTTTAACAAATTAATATTTCAAATATTTACATTACTAAAATTTAACTACGAGTTCGCCTGGAACGTTAAGGATTCTTTCATTTACAGAAGCAAGATTAATTTGGTAATTACACAATCCTCTATATCGGTGTGAAAGATTGCTTAAAATTAGAAATAAATTTTCTTAGATTTTAGAGTTGAGTCTTAAGTTTTTAACAAATATGAAGTTACAAAATACAAAGTCAAAAGCGTGATCTTTATTTTAAAAAACAGTGGAAAAATTCTCAACTTCCTTGATAAATAAAATATAAATAAGATTTTGGTGATAACAGATATTTTGTCTGAAAATTGAGATTTTAACCAATTTTCTACATTATATTAGAAGTCGAACCAGTCGAGTTTTAAAGTCGAAGAAGTTTTTACTTTCTTCCGGTCTTCCGATCTTAACCAGAAAACTATAACGCAGAAAATTTGGAGGCATGAAATTGATGGAGATGTAAAAAGCCAAGGATTGGACTTTACAATGTATGTTAAAAGAATAAAAATTTGGAATGCAATTTTTCAGGAAAAAGTTAAAATCTCAAAAAAAATCTAAATTTGGGAATAGATACTGTTTTATTTGGGAAAATTTCGGATTTTTTTTTTTAATTTTTAGTTTAAACGTGCCAAATTATTCTAATTTTTAAGATTACAATTTCGACATTTGCAGATATTTATCTTTTCTTTAAATTTAGATTTCAATTTTAACATATTGTTACGGGTTTATCGGTTCGAAATGATTATTAAACAATTGCTGAATAATGTCCACTTTATTTTTAGACTCGAAACACTACAACTTAATAAAAAACTCACTATTTGACGTCTAACTACTACCTCACTACTCATTAACTTCTGACTTACTAATTCGAGGAAAAGGCGACCGCCTTATGTAGTTTTGGCTCCCAGGTTCTAGAAAAATCCCGCAGATAAGGCTTATCGTTAGCCGAAGATTCTGGAATGCTTATCTGCCGTTTGCTTTGTTATCGCGGCCGCTTTCCCCTTATCGGATCTTTCTAGAAAATTTTCTTACCTACTAAATTCTATAATTTACATTCCGTAACGATATCTAAATTTTATATTTTTCGAAAACAAGCCACTAATGTGGCAAAAAGGACGAAAATTTGACTTTATGTTTCCGAGAGGAACAAAAAACTTAGATTTAAAGTCAAATTCATTGAAGTCGAAAGTTAAAATAAATGCAAGAATAAGCGTTAGATTTCGAGAAAAAACTAGAAATTTCAAAAAAGTTACGACATTTTTACATTTTTAGCTTCAAAACTTACCTTTTAAACAAAGAAATATTTATTGTTACACATTTTATCCTTAAATTTTTTCGAAAATTCTGATTTATTCTAAATTTTTTGAGGTTTTGCTCTAAGTTTCCTAAAAATAGCAGAAATTCAGAAAGAATATTAAAATTGAAAAATCTATTTTAGGTGCTCCCAAAATATCAACTTTTTTTTCAGAGTTTGTACCTTAAAGTTAAAACTGCTAATTTTTCAAAATTTATTTAAAAAAATATTGATGTTTTCTCGATTCGAACTTCTTCAGATATCTAGAGTATTTTCTTAAAATTTGTATTTTATCACCTGGCGCAATTTTATCGCATTTAATTAGCAAATTTCGACTTTGCTCTTTTCCTGAACAAAGACAAAATTTTGAGTTTAAACTTAAAATATATGTCGTGAAAATTCATTTTAATCGCCAAATTTAATGTCGATTTTCCTATTAAAATGTATACTTTTTCTAGAAATGTGACATTAAATCTCTGAGGTAGGAATTTAAAAATTCAATTTTAAATTAAAAAAAAAAAGTTATAATAATAGTAGCTCCCTTACAGCGCTTTTCAGCGCTATGGGAGATAATGGCAGGTTATGAGTTGCTATTGCTTGGGACCAACGGCATACGAGGAAGGCACTGTGGCCGGCACTGCGTTTCAGCCGCCTATTATTACCTCGAGTTACACCCGAATACTCATTTTACTGTCGACCTTGGGAACCAGAGCATTTCTTGAAAACGGGCGGTGGATGAAGCCGCCAGCGAGAATCGAACCCAGCTCTCTTAGTTTGTAGTCCAGCACTCATACTACTGGACCATGGTCCCCCCAAAAAAGTTTCAATTTTTATTATTCATTTTTTTAATTCTCGCATCTTGGAAGTGAACTTCTTTAGACGAGTTAAGCAATTTTAAATGGGGGTAAACTTATGATTTCGCGTTACCATTGCTCATTACCAGCATGCTCTACTGTTATGATTGAAGCATGTTCGTATCACAAATTAGAGGGTTGGTACTGCGAAACGATCTATCTAAAATCGCTCAACGTTCAACGTTCCTAAAAGTTAAAAAATGCGTGCTTGGCAGCGGGGTTCGAACCTTTGACATCTCAAGCGTGTGAATCTTGTAATATATACCCCTAATGAACTAAGTTATACTGGCCCTGATAAGTCCACTTCTAACTTGTGTCTTAAACATAAATATTCTCCTACTATAAGTTAAATTGACTATTGTGCTTTGTTTAAATTGTGTTTTAATTAAATTATTGTTTAAATTGTTGAATCACTATGGCACCATAGTAGTTTTTACAGCAAGGAACGGATATGAAGTTTATATTTCACGAGAAGGAAAGAAATGGGTTAATCAAGTCTAAGCTTCTAACTTAAAACTTAAGCAGTGTAATTCTGTTTACATTTCTATTCATATAGTTTAATAAAAACTTTACTTTTTCATAGTAAAAATAGAATATATTCTTATGAATTTACTTAAAAATTAAAATAATTTCCTTAATATCTTCAATATCATGCTCTATAATATAAGCTATTTAAGTAAAATATACTAAATAAAATAATAATAATTCATAAAACTAATAAAATTAAATATAATTTTAAATTATTTTTATAAAATATTTGAGTTAAATTTGATCTTAATATTAATTTATTATAAATATTTTGTCTACCTAAAAATTCTAATCAACCTAAATCAATTATAAAATAATATAATTTTCCTCAACTTAAAGGATAATTGGTTTGTTAGTATTAACAATAAAACGCAAAATGCAAACCTAAGGTACTTTTGTGCTCCAGGAATGACACATGACACTCCTAATAATATGTTGAACATAACGTGCAATAAATAAAAAGTGATTTCATTATCAATAAATATTAGATTCGTTTCCAAACGACAACAAGCATCTAAACCACGAATGTAAAGAGGTAGGTCAGGTCAATTTGACAGCATTTATTTTAAATATTTCCAATATTCTGACTTGCCTATTAATGTGGGTTCGAACAACACTAAATACACAATGTTATTTCCTAGTTTTAAGTTTTCACTTCTGTCAGCAGTCTCCAAGACTGCTTATTTATTTAGTCTTGTCTTGTTCTTCAGATTTTTTTTTAATTTAGGGTTTTAACTGTAAAATATTGACCTCACATACCCAAAATTTTAGAAACAAAGTTAAAAGTTCAAATTTAACAAAGACAAATAAGAGTTTTAATCAAAAATTCTTATAAGTCTGAAATTTAAGCTTCAAGTTCAAAGAACCTTTGTTACACATGTAAGCTTGTCATAAATAATACAATTCTTTCAAACTTGCCATTTTAATTACCCAATTGCAGTACACATAATATCTTTAAATTCAATCAGAAAGCAAGTGTTACTCAAATTAATTTCCTTATTAATAATAATTTGCAAGGGTACTGTATAATTTTGCAAAGTCATGTCGTATTCCGCATTTCTGTAGATTGCGCAACTTTCCTAAAAATGGTCGTAATTGGCGTTAAATAACTGTAAAAGGAAATAGCAAATCGGTTTATTATCCGGTAGCCTGAAAATTTATAAACTAAGCAACCTGCTCTATATTAAATGGCGAAATGTGCACTTTCTTTCTCACGGCGTGTGTCGTATAGGTTGTTTTGTTTGATAGACCAAACGGCAAGCATTTTCGATTTCTAAAGAAGAGAAATTACCAGTGGAACAGTCCGAGATCGATCAAAGTAAATATTATCAACAGCGAGCTCTAATGTAATGGTAAATTAGGTATTTAGAGTGCAAATTAAAGCGTAACTTTATTTGTGTTATACTTGGTATTCCGCTAAACATCACAATATTAACAGCATAATTTTTTCCAATAACAAAATATGATCTCGATATTACATTTATACCAATCATTCGTTTTCTGTTTCCGATGACCAAATACTCGACATTTTTTATTACTTGTAGGCCACAGCCACTGATATGTTCAAATTCTCGGTTTATTGCTGTTGTTGGCAATATTATGACACATTTATACTAGACAAACTGCGGGAAATTCAGTTTGAGCAAATCAATATTTCTCAAAGCAAAGAAGTTAAAAATGACAATGATATACTGTGATGCCACAAAAATATTTCGATCACCGTTGCCAGTTCGGTAGTTTTAACTGGAGATTTGGTGTTTTGTAAATCATATCAGTGTTTATCTTTCTCAAAATACAAAATTGGAATCGAAATTTTATTGATTTTCTTTGACTGTTGTGGTAACATTATTTTTTTTTTATTAAACTAAAGATGTTTCCCTAAATTGAAGTTTATCTCAAGAAAACACACTTTAGCCCTCTTGGATTCAATTTAACCTGTTAACCGAGCGGGACGAATAAATACGTCAAACGTAAACAATAGCGTGTACGGGTAGGACATATGAATACGTCCTTGAAATATATCTTGCGCCCTGGAACTGGTGGGACGTATAGTTTAGTACAACAGATGTATTTAGTTATTGCTACATGTTTCGGCGGGAATTTAAGATGCGGGGAAAATCAGTATCATTTCGCTATTGAAAGTGGTGGGCCTGGCCTACTGACACCTCCTACTGAAAGAGCTCGCGCCCGTTGTATGCTGCGTAATTAAAAAGGGAATTCCCCGGTTAACAGGTTAAACAAGAGCGATTCGTATAATTGATGACGAAAGTCTGACCGATTCTCTCGAAACATTAGAGCACAGGCGTGTGGTTGGTGACTTGTCTCTTTTCTACAAGTACTATCATGGAAGATGCTCGCAGGAACTAATAGGATTGATCCCCAAAGGGCAAGATTCTTGAGGCGTACTAGACAGTCGGAGACAGCAAATTCCTTTGCGGTCCGCTTGACACAGTGAGGACTTCTCTCTACGGAGACTCTTTTTTCTATAGAACTTCCAAGTTATGGAACTTGATACCGAAAGGAATTTTCCCCAAAAATTACAACCTATCCTTGTTTAAGAAGGCGGTTCATCACTATCCTTGTTTCCGCATCCTACTCGCAGGCTTTGAAAGCATAATGGGGTTACCCTTTGCGAGTGGATTAAACTTAAAAAAAAAACACGCAATTTAAATTTAATAATTTAATATCCAAAGTTTTATTTCTATTTCTTTCTAGAACGTTGAGTTAAATTAATTTTTCACATTAAAAATATTTGGTATAAGTCAACATAAAAAAATAATATTAAATTCTCTAAATGTTAGTTTGGAAATTTTCGCTATTTTTCTCAAAATGTTTATTACTATTTTCTTAAATTTTGTCTTTCGTATTTCTGGAAATTTTGATAGTTTGAATGTTCCAGAGAAAAGTCAAAATTTTTTTACTTTTTGCTTACAATTCTAAATTAAACCATTTTTTCCTAAAGGTTCGATTTCAATCCAGAAATTCAGATTTTTTTAAACATTTGGTTTTTTTCTTGAAATCGAAGTTTCGATCTATTTCTCGAAATTTCGTCCTCAAATTACTTTTTTTAAATAAATTTAAAATACTTCTTGAACTTAAATTTAAAAACCCCAAATATAAAGTTTTTTTTATGTTTTTCCTAAAATTTCAACATCGTAATAAAAATTAGGTCCTTTTGTAGACAAACTAATTATTTTTTTAAAATTTTAAGCGTGGATAAGGGGTCTCACAGACCCTTGGATTCTAGGATCTTTGAGAATCAATACATCTTGTGGCCGCCTGAACTCCAGCGTCTCAGTAGCTTCGAATTTGTCACCAGAAAGCCAGTGTGGAAAAAAGTTTTGATTCGGTGTGTTTTAGTTAAGCTATGCTTATTCAAAATTCTGGCGGGGTCTGTGAGATCCCATGTCCACATTTCTAATGAAGGGAATATTTTAAAAGAAAGATATCCAATGAGTCCTGACACATAAGGGTAGAGAAATTACAGGCCTCCAATTTTTTCAATTTTTCAAGCCAAAATACATTATGCTCACAAGTGACAAAACCAAATAAAGTTTTGTTCCTTATATCTTCAATGCATCACAATAACAAACCGATGTTGATAACAAAAAAAACATTTAATTATGTGTTATCATTGATTCTATCGAAAGAGGTGTTTACAAAACCGACAAGAAGTGTTCAGTTAACCCAAGCATCATTTAATTTACCAAAGCAGCTGACGCCTTTGCTAGAAGATGGCCTATGGTCAGCATCGTCTTTCAATTTCTCGGTTTAAGTAATGTCAATATCACGTAATGAATATAAACAATGCCAAATAAAACAAGTCGAAGTAGATTTTTTTTGTGAAAAGTCCATTCTCCCGTTTTTCCTCATACACAAAGACTATACATTTTAAGAAAAGCGGTGCTAAGAGATATGAGCTTAACTTTGGGAAGAGTTTTAGACGTTGAAAAAAAAATGAAATAAAGAAAAGATAATATGCAGTAAGGCCAGTAGGTCTGCAGTGTTGAAAGCCATTCTGTAAGGAATGCCAATAACACTGGTCAACAAAATTTAAGTTTTATGTCACATAAACTTCTTTTTTATTTTTTTATAAAGTTAGTTATTGTCATTTTAAATAAGCAGTTTTAAAATTTTCATCGCCCACGACATTTGTTTGTTAAATGTTTGACAAATGATGGATCTCCAGAAATATAACATAAAAACCTAAACATTAGAAACTTATAATATTTGTTTTTCTAGATTATTTAGTTTAAATTGGTCCCTCTTGATTAAGCAGTAATAGTCAGTTAACACACCTAAGTTTAATCTGCCCTGATAAAGTGTTTCCATCATTGGAATGTCCGCATGAAACTTTTATGAGTTTTTATCACTTAGAACCTCCCAGAGCCCCTAATTCATAGGAATAAAGTTAAGATATGTGTCTAAAAAATAAATCTTGATCCCCATATTGCAACCCAAAATTTTATACTTCACCAAATATCTTTAGATGTCACTCTTATGGTAAACCAAAACATTTTGAATTAAATTTTTGAAGCATCTTCATGCTGATTTTTTCAAAATATTTAATTTTCCTTTAAACAGCGAGTCTTTTATTAATTTTCTTAATTTAAGATTTTACTTCTACCACTACTACTACTACTACTACTTCACTCATTCTGGGGAATTTCTCTTTGAAATATGAAAATCCAATTTTATTGGGAACGATCCCGTCTAGAAAAGTTTTGGTAAGCCTAATTTGATACGAAGTGCTGGAGAAAGCTTTCCAAGTGTAAATGCTTACAGTTTTTTATTTACAAATCAAAGATCTACGTGTAGGACAAACTTTTTCCTAATTGTGATTTCTTCGATCCCTGGTGTCCCAGGCATATTAAAAACACCCAAATTTTGGGGATAAAAATACTTCGAATAGAGAATTAATATGATCACGATATTATGTTTTGTTTTTAATAAAATGTTTTAAGATGTTAATAATATATGGTCTAAATAATAACGAACAGTATTTGGGAAGACTACATTCCAAAAATAAATTTCACCTTGTCACAAGAAAACTGGGGGTGATGGAAAAAAATAAGTACGGTTTCATGATGAGGCTAGGTAGTCCAAACACAATTACTTACCAGAGTTTCGTGTGACAAAATGTGTGTTGACCAGTGTAATTTTTGTAATACTGATCAATTCTCATTTTTTTCTTAATAGTTTAAGAGGCCAAAATTTTTGTGTGTTTTTATTTGATTATTATTAGACTTAACTATTAAACTTCATTTTAACGATTCAAAAAACAGACATTTAAAATTCCACGATTATTAATAGAACCTAGATTTTTGTTGCTTTTATTTTAAAAAAATTTAACAAAATTACTCCAAAGTAATCTCATGTCAAATAAGATTAAAAGGTTGATGTTTACGGATATTTTCTAATAACTATAATATCTCACTATAAAAGTTGAATTATTATACTGTATATCCTCTCATTTAAAAACTGTTTATCTTTTCCCAGCCCTAGTTTGTTAATTTTATTAATTTTTGCAGTCAAAATTTTTCCTCAAATGTAGAAGTCTGTGAGATCTTATGTCTAGACTAGAGTTATAAAAATGAAATGTCCACACTTAAAGGTTAAATATAAAGTGAATTTTTTACATTTTTCTCAAAGCTTTGAATTAAAGAATTACCTTTTTTTGAATTTTTTCTTTGAAATTTTGTGTTTAAATTTTAAAAGTTTGTGATTCTTTTAATAAAGTGCAAAAATTAATAGAAGTTTTAACCTTTTCTTTAAACATTACAGCTTCAACTTGAAACGTTTGCTTTATTTCTTAAGATATAATGTTTACTTTCTTTTCCAGAAATGTAATTTTTGGGAAGATCTTTCAAATAACAGAAGCTTCTATTTCCTATCAGTTGCAACTAATATTCTGGGTGATTTAATTTAGCGGTGAAATTTTCATGTTCTTCATGTTCTTGATACCATTTTAAAATCTAAAAGGCATAATATTTGAGCTACTGAATTTATTCTATTTCTCTATTTGATATTGTATGATTAAAGTCTACTATAAGGTTAAAATTTGATTACAGAAGTGCCATAACGTGTCACGACTTTAAATAAATAGAAGTATTCGAACGAAGAGCCTTATTTGTAACAGCTAGCTGTTACTGTGCCCAAAACGAGTAAACAATGCGGCATTATTTTGTATTTCCTTACATTTTACAAGAAATTCTGCATTATAAATTATTGGTTGTGAATGCACATTTCTCCTTGAAGGTGTACAACTGAAGAATATTTTCCATTTTCAGGAGGTCCCTGCAGAAGATCCATATTTGTTAATTTCTATACAAACATCTGCTGACTAAGAAAAACATTAGGTATACCTATGTATTTATTCTAAAGCAGGGACCAACATGTTTAAACAATTACTAAATTCAAATTTTTGAAAGTAAAAACTTTCGATTTTGTTAGAAATTCCCTTGAGGAGAACCTTTGTAAATATCTTATTTCTCTACTAAATAAACATTTTCGCACAATAAATATACCATAAATAAATTAGTTTTAGGAAATATTAAGAAAAAGATTAGAGTGTCTAGCAAATGATGTGTTCCTTAATATCTTCCAGACAGTACATTCTGAATGATTTTTATAAGTGTACCGGGCTTTTAGCTTAGTGCGACTAGTTTGCTAAAGCTGCATTCAAGGAGCGGTTTTCAGTACCTTATTAAATTGGGTGACCAGATGAATGACAAGGATATCTCAATCATGGAGTAGACTTGAAAAGTTTTAACTTTAAGCAAACCACTCTTCATCCAGAATCAATAAACTGAAATCAGTTTTCCTCTGCTCTATCTCTATTATCGACTAATGTGAAAAACTCGAATAATTTCAGCCCTAAAACTTCTGAAATTTATTATAATTTTGCACCAAATGAACTACAATATAGTGTTTTGAAAGGAACGGCTTTCCTTTAAGGGATAGTAATATGTATCTTTTACATTTATTATTAAAGGACGACATGTAGTTTCATCAGTTGCTCTGTGTATGCGTTCACTGGGAAAAGTGCTAAATATTTACAAAGTGATTTCATTATAATAACAAAAAAAAAACAATTCTTTATGACGAAAATTTACTATCATGTTTACACATCTTACTACTAGGCGTTGCTTTTACTCATGTAACGCAAATAATGAACATGGATACTGATATTATATTGCAGAATTGACCATGGCATGTTATTAGATTATAATGTTTTACTTTTAAAAAATTAAATTAATTTATATTTTGACCCGAGTTGTGTTTTTAATCTTTAATAAAATTACTAGAGGGATCATCTTTATTTTACATTTAACGTACAATGTAAAATTATAGTGCATTCTTGAGAACCAAAGGTAGTTTTTCGTGTATTGATATAAACTTACTTTTTGGGATAAATTTTTGTACCGTATTAATTAAATAATTAACATGACTTTTAAAGCAAAAAAAAACTTTACAAATTGGTAAATTTAGTATTTATAAATTGAATTGCTCTAAATGTAATGCTGTGTACATACGACAAACATCACGTAATTTTCATATTAGGTACAGCGAACATCTTGCTGCCTTCGGAAATCAACATCCAGAAGGATCAAATTTTGCAAAGCATCTATTAGAAACACAACATAAACTTACATGCGCGAACACAGTAGAAGTATTACATATTTGCAATAACACTAAAAAACTTAATTTCTTGAAAGCCATAGAAATTCACAAATATTTACAATCTAGTCAATTTACACTTATGAACGATCAGCTTGATCTTCTGAACACACCCCTAATTGAAACTTTACACGAGAATTTGGGTTAGTCGGAATATTCGTAGGAGTCTGTGATCCATAGAGCTTGTTAGCATAACAACGACTAAACAAATTGCTGGTATGACCGCTGATGATGCAGTAATGCGAAACCTGGTCCGGTTAGCAAATTTTTATCGAAGACCTTGTGGAATTTTTAAATTTTGTTGCGTTGTTATCGTTAATAAAGTTTAATAGTTATGAATAATAATATTTTGAAGTTAGATAGAAAAGACTATCATTTCAAACAGAATTGAACACTGTTAGGCCTTAGAGGCAATTTTCAAGAGGTTCTCGAAGAACGGCTTCCGTCACGTCTTTGAACAATATGGAACGTGACAGAAGTATTATTGATCAAGAAAACAAATAAAATGTTAGTAGTATTTGTACTAGTGCTTGTTGAAATACCCTAATGCAGTAAAACTTCTCCATGGCGACCACTAAAATTTGCAAGGAAATTTGGTCGCTAAGGAGGGTGACCGCTTTGAAGAAAAAAATAAAAAAAAACACACTAATTTTGCCACAGTCAATTTAGTAAATGTATTGCTGCACATATACATGAAATTTTTCTAATATTAGTCTTAGTGCTTTTTGAAATACCCTCATACATATTATAATGCGTCCAGGTCATCAGCAATATAATTTTTAAGGTATTATTTTTAATTATTTCATTTATTATCTTGATTTTCTCGTAAAACCAAGAACTAATTATTTCAATTTTAATAAATATTACTGTTTGAGTGTAAACCCAAATTTAAATAAGTTCAGACATACAAACAGATTGTAACCACATAAACCTTGGCATTGCTTTAAGAAACTTCTTATTCCGTTTTTCTAGAGCGGTTAAATAAATGAATGTTAATGGTGCAGACCTACATGCTGCTACTGTTAATTTCACTTTTGCTTTATATTACGATCCATTATGTGTTAGAAGGATTCTGCTAATGTAAATTTAAATCTATCTTCCATTTCATAGTAAATGCACCAATGCCTTAGTAGGTTTTCGCATAGGATTAAATAAAATTAATTATAAGCCGGTAAACTATATGTATACAATCTTAGAAAGAACTTATAACTTTTTTGCTTTAAAGGTCTTAACTGATGTTGCGATTAGACTAAATAGAGGAGAAATAATGTCGGTTACTGCCTTGCTCTATCGTTGGAGTCTCCATCTGAAATTTCATTTTTCAGTCACCTGTAGCACCCGAAGTCTCAAGAAAGAAGTGATACACAAAAATGACTGTGTTCACTAGCGTTAGGTAACTTTTTTATTTTATTTTTTTAGAAAATATGTTTAAAATTTGAATAAACAAATAAATTTGGCACTATTGATAACAATTTTGTAAATTATGATTATCTAAAATGATATCCAAACGTCATTTTAATAAACTTGGCAAATAAAAATGTTAGGTATTTCAATACAAATGTCTAATTTTTTCTATTGTTTTTTATTTACTATGTAGAATGTAGCGAATTCTATGCTGGATGAAGTGTTATATCGCATAACGAATGCTAAGAACAAAACATTACCTTTCAAAGTTAGCAAAAAAATGATTCTTTATTAAAAGCCTTTCATTTGTTAGTTGGTATATATTTATAATTTTAAAATCGAAGTCATGTTACTAACTTGAAAAGATTACTGGAAAATTGAAAATAATTCAAATAAAATAATTTCCCAAGCAAATTATTACAGGTTTAATTCAGAAAGTGTTTTAAACTAGAGATTTAATTAACCCGTTAAAATATTGGAAAAGAAAATTAAAAGTTTAGGCAGAAAGAGAATAGGTATTAAAAATTGTCATTTTACTGGACATTTAAAAAAAACTTGTTAAAGCGTAAATTTTGGAAAAAAAGTTGGATTAGCAAGAAAATACTTTAAAATTTATAAAGAGAAATTAACAAATATTTTCATAGTTCCTAAAATATTTCCAAATACTCAACTAATAATTGCTAGATTTTTGGATATTTTAAATTTCTAGTATTCCAAAGTTCAAAATTTTAGGAGAAAAAGAAAGTTTTACAATTTATCATAGAAAATACGTCGAAATTTTAATTAAAAAATTTCAATAAAATATATTCCTAAAATTTCGGGTCTGTCCAAATTTATAAAAAAAAAGTAAACTCGAAATCCTAACAAAAATATGAAAATTTTGTAACAAAATAAACTTTAAAAAGCAATCGAGAATTTAAACGCAAAATTGCGAAATTTCGAGAAGCAAGTCACAATTTTATATAAAGTTAAACAAGTTCACAATTTAAAAAAAATATCAAAATATTCTAACACAGAATTTAAAGAAAAATTTAAAATTAAAGAAAAAGTAGACTTTTAATCTAGATTTCAAGTTAAACTAGAAATCTTAAAAAAAATCGATATTTATGAAGTAGCAGTTTGTTGAAATTTCTTGTTTAAAATAGAAATTTTTGAAAAACTGTAAAAATAATGAAATTAAGATAACAAATTTTAAGAAAGGTCGCAATTTATAAAAAACATAAGTCGACACTTTCATTGATAAACATAAAACTACAGAAAATCTATAATTTGTGTCCAGATTAACTCGTTTTGTTTAAGAAATTTAGACTTTTGAACTCACAATTTTTAGAAAAATATTTTAATAGTCGGAGTTCATACTCGCAATCTTTACCTATTACTTAAAATTTCTATTCTAACTTAACATTTTACAATTGTTTAAGACGTTTGAATTTTTTCTTGAAATTTAAATTGCAATACTACAATTTCGAAATATTTCGCCCAGTTCGGGTTAGATCTTTAAAGAAATTTCCTAAACACTACTGAACTAAACAAAAAATTTCTTCTTTAAAAAAAGAACAGCTTAAGAGATATATTCAAGTTATCGATTTATTATATTTATTATTACGGAAGACTGGGGTATTCTGGACCACAGGGAATTATGGACCGGCTTCATATTTTTTTGTCTAGAAGTGGTTGACAGCTATAAATGACTGTCGTCAGCTCGCCTTATGTAAAGCTTACTTTACCTTCAGTATTCGACATGTGTACACGAGCCGTTACTTCGCTTCGATACCAAATACAAATCTGATACTTCAAAAAAAATATTTTTCACTTTGAGTTTTCCTTAATTTAACCACACTTTTCGAGATCCAACTCAGATAAATATCTTCATAATATTAGCAAAACCTTAAGTCTTCGACACAAACATGAAATTTTTGATGAAGTTTGTGCTTGGTTACTCATATTCTGCCATATTGTAAAAAAGCACGTTTGTGGCGAATTATGGATCATTCAATTGTTTACATTTCACAAGCTGACTTCGTGTATTTGATGCATATAGGTGATTATCTATGCAAATGTTCACACAGCATTATTTTTCAGCAATTTCTAATAGTTTTTTGGTACGATAATAATTTCGTTTCCAACTAATTTTCATTGCCATTTCCCACTCCACCTCACTTTGTTTCTTTCCTATAATAAACCTTCTGTCAGTTTTATTCAAAAATTTTTCTACCAAATTTTTCCATTTTTTTATTGATTTACAAAGTGGTCCTTAATTCCCCGACATTTTTCAAAATCGCAAAAATGCAGTTTTTGCGTTAACTGATATAAGTTATGTAATTTATTACAATTTGACCAAATTGCTGTAACTCAAAGAGAGATTATTAGTTGCACTACAAATTTGGGCTTTGAAATTTTCAGAAAAAAGTATGTTTTTGCCGTTTTTAACCAAAATAACGAGGCAGTCGATAATATCCCAGTGCGCCCTTAATCATATAAATTGTTATCGATTACTGATGTTTATCTAGCGAAATGACGGCGGTAGTAAATGTTGTAATATCAGTTGGCGTTATTGGATATTACAAATACCTCCCAAAATACAACGACATTGCTAACACTTTTCAGGACTATTCTTATATATAAAAAGCACTAAAAAAGTTTTACTGCATTCACGTAACAGTTTACATGGGATATTTCGTGAAATATTAACATGATTTCTTATGGGAAAATGATACTTTTATATTTGGATGAAAATCATTCTATAGCGCTCGTAGACTAGTCAAATAAAAAGTAATTAAATTATCTAGAAGAATAAGATCACTGAAAACATATGAAAAATAGGCAAAGATTTAGAAATAGTTTTAAACGATGACTTTCTTTTAATTATTTAAAAGCTACTTAAGTTAGATAAATTGAACTTAAGATCTAAACCTAGGAACTTGGAGTTTTAATGTGCTTTTTTATTTTTTTCTATGATCATTTTTCTTTTAATTGCAGCCTTTGAAGACCAACCAAAACGTTGGGAGTTTTTTACACCTTTTAATTTTAAAATTAATTCAATAATACAAAGTTTTTTTAGGAAAATTGAGGATTATTTGGTTCTTTTGCAGCTTTACCCTGAAGACTTTACGTAGACGGGAGCCTATATTCTTATCAATTAAAACGGATCAATTTTATTTTGGTACGTAAACTAAGTACAAATTACAATTAAAAAAATCATGTTTTTTAGCAATATTCTTTGAAATTGCAGTTCAATCAAACTCAAAGCAAATTATTAAACGAATACTTCGACATCTGTATTAGATTAACTGCTTCACATTTTCTAGTCCTCCTGCCCATTGATTTTTTTACCTTGATTAATCCAGCGATAAAAAAGCCGATCCCATCAAAAAAAGTCCACCAAAAGCACTTAACTAAATTGCGATATGTAACCGCAAGGTTCTAATCTGAATTCGTTACCGATTAAAGTTTTGTTTTGAAGCGCGTCTAGAGAACCACAAGTTCAACGCACGACGATGGCTAGCATTGCACCTACTACCAACAATTCAACCGCTACACGTGGATTCCGAAGAACAAGTGAGTGCGATTAGCGTCTATGTCCATCCGCAAGAAGTTAGAAGCCGATTGTCGGTGAGAGTTGGTAAGAGTGACCAGTACTACCGGTAATAGATTACTGTAAGTGAGAGACCGGATTCAGTTTCAAAACTGCAGGAAAAACGTTGAATTACCTTAACTGCCACAAAAAAATTTTAGCAGTTCATTTCAGCATTGTAAATAATCTCGATAACCTTCTGAAATCATTTTAAAACTAATGTTACCAAAATCTGATTAAGAAAATGACTTTTGGATTTATTTTTTTCTAAATTTCATTGTAAAATAAGGTGGATTTATCCATCATATTACTATTACATGGGTGGTAAAAATATCATATTTTGTGAATAGTCTTGCAGATGAATAAAAACTTTAATCAGATGAATGAAGCTTCTTCTGCTACAACTTTGCCTATATAAGAAAATGCGACAGAATAACATCTGACTGATGTATTAACTTTAACAAATAAGATGTTATTGCAAAAATTTCAATAGATAACAGATATACTGCCATTAATTTTTTGATATTTCTTCTTATTGACACCCATACGAAACACCATGCACCAAACAAGCTACTGCCCTGAAACCAAAACACCACCTAAAACAAATGAACTTATTTCAACAAAATTACATATGTTGAACAGGTAACATAATTAATTTCGTTGAAAAGGAATCAGTTGATAGTATTTGGGGCAAGTAAGTAGTTTTAAAGTATAGGATTATACAAGGGTAAATCAAATATGAACCGGAATTTCTATCATCTCCATGAGAGCGTCGGGAGTGTGCGCATACTCTTAGACATGTGAGGTGGGAATACCACGTGACTTGCTGCGCTCAAACAAATTCCGTTCTAGCCGTTCGTCAGTTGTAAATACAATGAGTAAGCAAGAGGTTCATCCGCAGGTTGCGCAGCGAATTATTATTAAATTTCTTGCCGTTCAAGGTATAAAGCCGGCCCAAATTCTTCTTAGACTAGAAGCACAGTTTGGGGTTACTTGTTTGAAGAAAACTCAAATATATGAATGGCATGAAACTTTTTTGGAAGGACGAACTCAAGTTTAAAATGAACCCCATGCCCGTCGACCTCGGACCAGTGTGTACGGTTAATGCTGCCTTCTACTGCCACCTCTTGGATGAAGCAGAACGTGCTTATCGCAGAAGAGGGGCAAATTTCCGGTGAAAAATGTGATCTTGTTTCACGACAATGCCCCCCCCCAATTCAGCCAATCTGACACATTAAAAATTAGAGGAAATGCATTGGGCAACATTGTAACACCCTCTTTATAGTCCCGACTTTTCACCATGCGATTATCATATGTTTGGGCCACTGAAAGAAGCTCTAGGAGGTGAGCGATTCCATGATGATGCTGCTGGTCTATATCAAGAAAATTGTTACGACATTAAACTATAGTTCTATACATCAACTAAAAATTAAAATTAGCACCGTTTCAATTTGACACAAAAAAATTCTTAGTATACTCCTAGAACATTCAGTTTTTTATTTCTCAAACAGAGTTCTGAGAGAAAATATTTTAACTGAACTGGATGATTTTAGTAAGAGTCATGTGAAGCACAAGTTTGTAAGGATGGAACCACAAAACCAAGTCTAAGACATACAAGGATCAGGATCGGAGATTGAAGAGAATGGACAACGATTTATAGTTGCACCTAGAATTATTTGTTTCTTTTAATACATCGTTGCTACCATCATTTTCTATATAAATGTTTTTAGAATGTTTGTTTGTTTGTTTGTCCACGTTAATCGCGAAAACAGCTAAACCAATTTTAATGAAATTTCTATAGCAGGATAGTGTTTTCTTAAGCATAGAATTTTTGTTTAAAATTAAAATAAATTAATTTAAATAAATAAGTTTGGTTTCTCTTGGGTTTCTCTTGCAAATTCTCTTGTATTAATGTCTATTTTTTTGATCAAATTCAACCGGCATATTAACTGTATTTAAAGCTAAATGTTATAAAAAATAATTTTTCGCAAATACCTTCTAAACAGTGTATATTATCCCAAAATCATGTATTTCATAATTTATAGTTCTTACGATTCTCTATTAAAATAGGTTTATGTGTTTTTTTTCCTGTACGAGGGATAGTTCCTAAGAATGCCACACCTGAAAAATTTGCTCAAAATTAGCACTTATTGAAACGTGTTTCCTTCGCTTACTTCGTCAGTAAGTAGTTTTCAAGTATAGGATTATATTAGCTAAAAGGAACTTTTAGGTGGTTTAAATTTTTAAAAAAAGTCAGAGGTTTTATTGCCATAAAACCTTTGAATTTGACTTTTTCCAAAGTGATTGTGTGCGGTGCGATGTTTTAACCATGAAATTTAGCTGTGGTACCTGAGCTGTTTTGCGTGACTGTCTCCCCACTTAATAAAAATGTAACATAAAAGGGTGAATTTTAAAACGTTATCTATTTTTTTTAAAGCAATTATGTACAGTGCAATATGATAACGAAGGTTTCCATGGCCAGAGTCAGTACAGGATATACTTCTTCCGAGATTGGACCGTGCCAAAGAACTACTAAAAGTGTTCGATGTTTTGCCCACCATTGTAGGGGGCTTCTTCAGAAACAAAGAAATAAAATACAAGGAAATAAACATAAATGAAAACTGAAAAAAGAGCCAATTTCAAAACATCAGAGCACGGTAACTCAGTATGTCCACCATACCAGAGGCGAAACTCTTCTGAATTGAAAATTTGGTGCTCTTCTGTCTAAACTTTCTTATCCTTTCTGTCAAACATCGCATCGCAGACAACATTAATAAGTTCCTCATAAATGAAGTTAACCATTTATCTCTTATTCCAAAATATAATTCTTAAACTTTTTTTTTTGTTATTCATTTCCATTCACCACTCAAGGAAGTTTCCTCCTGTATTTGAAATTTACCCAGATAAAGCCTGGAATGATGCTAATAAAAATTATAAATTTCTGCTATCAAAAATAGATTTCATAATATGTATAATAAATTATTTTTTACATTCCGCTTATTAAACCAAAGCACTTTCTTTACAAAAAAGATTAAGAATGCAACCAAAATGTTTAAGGATTACAACACAACCTGAGCTGTTTATATTACAATCCTTAGACTGTTTTACATCTTTTGAGATCAAAACGAATAGACATGGGGGAAATGCTATAGTTATAAACATGAAGAATTTATTCGCTATATGAATATCATGCTTCACTCAGTAAACACTCTGGAAATTTCGGCTAGCCTTTATCGTCTGAAATTTATGAATTGAAAAGTTACAAAAAATTTTTAAAAAATGTACAGATAGTTCTTAAAATGCAGAACACCTATGTCTATGTAAATAATACTTTACTAACAAGCATAGCTCTTGTCGCCGAACATTAACATCCGCCTTCTATAAAAATCGCTCTGAGAAATGGTGTTTCTCTTTTACGTCGCGCTGCACGCTATAGAGATTCAATGTTATTTACAAACTTGGCATTATTTTTCCGAAGATGCACCTACTGAATGATTATGGTCGAGGCCAGTATTCAATCAAGGTTAAGAAAGTGTGTTATAATCGCTGAAGATTCGATTAGATTCTTTTTTCACTTTTATACATAGATGGATTTAAATACCTAATGCGTGCATATATTATCGAGCGTGAAGCATAATTTGGGAGCAATTTAAGCAATTTGAGAAGACAAACGCACGCCAAATTACAGCTTTCAAAAAATTAATTTTGCGTGTACTCGTTCTTTCAACGCTTTTCGGAGTGAGTCATTTTTGTTTGAAATTTAATAGAAGCTCTTCAATTAAATGATGCAGGGTTACTGTTTAGAATTGAAATGTATCTTTACCTGATAGAATATTAAATAAGTAATAAAGTATTGTAACAAAATGTAGTTAAAACTTTTTTATTAGTGATTGTGTAAGGAACTCTCTAGAAATATTTGGTAATGGAAAGCGGCCGCGATAATGAATCATACGGCAGATAAGAGCTCTAGACGTTTCCGTAAGCGATAAGTCTCATCTGTACCTCCGTTCTAGAAACCGAAACGGTACCTATAAATACGCGATCGTATTTCCGTCAATTAGTTAGTTAATTAAGCAGTTGGTTAGTTAATTAGTCAGTTTGTCAGTTAATTAAACATTGAGTCTATTAGTTAGGTAATTAGTCAGTTGGTCAGTTAGTTACGTGAATTATAATTGTAGCGTTCCGAAATAACTTTGAAATAAAGTGGCTACAATTCACGAAGTTTTAATTTTCGAACCGATAAGGCCCAACAGTATACCAGTCCAGTATGAAAGCCTGGAATATCATTCAGATCTGATAACCAAACAACATTAATTCATTTCAAGCATAGTTAATCCATTGCTGACTTTGACACTACTATAGAACATCTACATTAATAAAATTGTCAATGATTAAAAACAATGTTTCTTTAAAAGCTCATATAATTTTTAATATTTTTGTCTATCTGTTTCTCCGCGTTAATCTCAGAAAGGAAAAAATCGATTTTAATGCAGCTTTTCCTAAAATATAAAGCATATTCATATTTTAGACAAAGATTTTAATCAAACCCAAAAATTATTTTATTATTTAAGGTCAAATGCCTGCGTGTCAAGTTCTCCTGACTCAATTTAAGTTCTTCTCTATTGCGGTAACATCTGCTTGAATTAATCATAAAAACTACACCCAATCATTTCCAGAAAAACTTATTTCTTTATGGAAAAGTTATGATGACAAGTCACTGGTTTATTCATTATCAACTGAAATAGCTTTTTGATAAGGATTACTTTACCATTAGGGTATATTCTGGTCCAGCATTTTTAAAACTTAATTCAAGAAATAACCATATATTTCCCAATATGGGAAATAGTTAAGCACTCACGTTAATATTGCAAGCTACTATGTCAAAATTGAACAAATTGACATAAATTACACGATGGTACTTAAGTGATATTAATTCGATTTCTCCAACAATAAACCTGAAACTTTACAAGTGAAACCATCAATTGAAGCAGGAAATTCTGTCATTATGTTGATCTATCGGTCTTTAAATTAAATAATCTGAGCAAATCAAATAACAAAAGGTTGTTAAACATTACCTAATCTCAATTATCGTACAATAAGAAAAACAGTTTTCTACCGCTGATTCGCGAGTAGATAGGATGCATAATGATTAATGGTCAGCCAGAAAATATCATCGTACGAGTGAACAGGAAAATAGTACTTCCAGAATGGACATATACTTGCACAACCTTTCAGTATATATTTACAAAAGCGGCTGTTTAATGCTTTCCTGTTACAGACAATGAACTACTTATTGTGTAATCATTGGCGTTATACATGGCAGGGTTTCATTAAGCAGAAGAAAATTATGTTTATTATTGCCGTTAATTTTTAGGTGGATCTTTAACGTTGCGTCTTAGAAAACTAATTCCTACCGAGCAACGAACCAAATAACTAAATTAAATAGCAACGTGTACTCGCAAACAAGAAGTTAAACATTTAATAACAATTTTCCTTATTGCATTTGAAGTGTCTCTCGAAAGTTTTTCGCGAGCATTACTGTGTTGTTCCATTCATAGGGTAAGTTGATCTGGCACGAAACTTACAGCTTTTTATGGAATTAATAACAAATACATAAATGTGTTGAAGGTTATGCGACCTTTTCATGGATAACATGATAATTTCAGCCAGATTTCCATTAGAGCCATCGTTAGTAAATCAGAACACATCTTGCTTAAAACTGAAAGAATCAAAAAGCAACCGCTTAAGCTACTTGGATCATGTTATGCTTTTAATAAATTTTCAAGTAGTAGCGTTTTTCTACTTCTTTTACTTCATTCCACATATCTGCACTATCCAAAAAATGGACTTGCTTGTTTCTGAAGGAAGACTGTAATAGTGATGCACAAAGCAAGATTTCTTATCTTGCTATCTAACTTTCAGTTTTGTTTTGCTGCCCAATACAAGAAGTTGGCTTACCTTTTGTCTTATCAATTTCTTGGTGGTTTGATACTTGTCTTGCTAGCAATAGTATTGTTTTTTCTTGTTTTTGCTGGCTTATTTGTTTGCGCCTGAGCACCAACAAAACAGATACAGAATTTTTTCGAACACAATCAGTTTAAGCACTACATTATGTATGAAAAAATGGAAACCCCAAGGAAAACTATTAATTACGAGGTCGGGGGGTCTCTTAAAACAAAAACTCACTCGAAATTTATAGAAGAAATCGCAATAAAAGACGAAATTTTTGGAAAACAATGAAATAAAAAAAGAACCTTCATTTACTTTTAATTTTAAATTTGGAGAAAAAGTTTCGAGAAAAAAAGTTGATATTTAGGAAAGACACTTCAAATTAAAAACATTGTTTTAGTAATAATTTTGTATTTTTTTCTGGACATATCTTACTGGTAAAATAAATATTTAAAAAATTACTAATTTCAAGAAAACACCCAATGTTTAAACATTTTATAAGAACATTTTAAACGTTCTCTGAAATTTCCATTTTTTTTGAAATTTGATTATTACATTTAAATGTTTTAGTTAAAATTTTAACTTCGAAGACAGATTTTTCAATCTTACACTCAAATTTAAGATTTTGTTCCTAAAATTGGAACAGATCGAGAAAAAATTAAAAAAGAAAAATTTTAAGAAAAACTTTAAAAATAAATTTTAATATTTTTTCGGATTCTGAAGTTTTGATTTTAAATAAGTGTTTTATTTTACCTAATTTTTATTTTAGAGTCGACTTTTTGGACCTGAAATTTCGACTTAGTTTTCGAAATTTAAAAAAAATGTTTTCTAGAATTTAGAGTTCAACTTTGAACTTTTGAGATTAAAAATTGAAATACAGAACTTGTCCCTTGAAACCAAGAAAGATTAAAACACACAACAAAGGTTGCTCTAACGCTTTTCGACAGGCAAGCTGTCATCTTCAAGGGAAAGCTTGGCTATCGAAAAGCGTTAGAGCAACCTTTGTTGTGTTTTTTTAATCTTTCTTGGTTTCAGGGGACAAGTTCTGTATTTTAATGTTTGAAGATCACTAAGGACCAGTCCGTTCCACCAAACTTTTGAGATTAAAATTTCGGGTTTCAGTAAGAAATGGAAATTGAGGTAAAGTTTATAGAGGAAGATTTTGCGATTAAATTCAAAATGTTTATAAAAAATCGAATCGTGTCAGAGTCAAAATTTTGTAGTTGAAATTCTAAAAAAAGTGGAATGAAAATTGCAATTCATAGAATAAAATTAAAAAGTTGAGAAAACGTTAAGAGTTCCTGAATAAAAAAAATGAAAATTTAAGAAAATGCTATATTTTTCCTAAAATTTTGGACACTTATATGGTGTTATTTTGGCAAAAACATAACATTGAATTTTTGCTTTAAATTTTGAAGTTTTCTGGATTTTCATGTTTTCCAAACTAACTTCGTAAAGAAATTTTTTATTTAAAAGCTTTAGAAACACTGTTTGAAAGCTAATTTCAAAAAAATCTTAAAAAACGGAAAAACTCTGGCTTCTTACTAATTTTTTACCAAGAAATCTTGCTCTTGATAAAATAACTTCTTTCTTGTCTTTTTCTTGTCCACAAATTTCTAAGCTTATTTTTGCATCAAGAACAAGGCAAAAACAAGAAAAAGCAAGACAAGAAGAAACAATTCGTTAAACATTAGACCTAATGTGATAACCTTTTTAATTAAAAACTATATTGGCATTTTCGGTGATTCAGTGATTTTTTTAAAATTTTTAGGGACGGTTGAATGTTTTTATTTCATTTGTTCCATCTGATGTTGAAATGTTATAATATCTAGGTATTTGTAAACGTAATGTGTAAAGACTAGATGTTCTAAAAAAGTTGTTAAGGAGAGCATCCCCTACTCCAGAATTAAATGGCTCATGGTAGGTGTGCTCTCTAGACTTTTGCAGAAGTCGAATATTTTAGAACGAGTGACCTACATAAATGTATTCGAATTCTCCTCTTGTTAATTAAACATTAATAATATATGAATAAGTTTTCGATGTTAAATAAAAAATTCTAAGAATCCGGTGTTTATTGTTGTCAAACCAGTAACGTGTAATAGTAATGATTGGTTTCTAGAACAAATAATCAAAATGTTGAGCCAACGCTGAAAGCAAGATTAGATTAGATATGATATGGGTCGGACAGGATATATACATAACTCTCATAACTGCGACCTTAAAGATCTATTGTGGTAAACTCCGATACATATTGTTCCTAAATTCTCAATCTTTTGTAAAAGACTAGGATTTTCTTAAGAGAAATTTTACTTATCTCTTATCTCTGCAGGTGTAACTTGGACTTGTTCCAGGTGAAGTAATCTCCTGTAAAACAATGCTTCGCATGTGCAAAGTAAGTGTTCTGCAGTTTCCTTGGCTTCGTTGCAGAAGCGGCAACTTTCTGAGTCAGCTTTGCCTATCTTTTTGAGTAGCATCTTAGCGCGCAGTCTTCTGTGAGAAGGCTTGTTATTAACCTTAACTCCGGTTTGCTGAGGTCGAGAAGTTCCTTCGTCTTGGTGTGCGAATATGTGATGAACTTTTTCGCATGGTTGTGTCCTGAAATTAATTTCCAGTGGGAATCTCTTTGTTTCTTTTTCCATTTCCGGATTTTATTTCTTCTATGGCATTTTGCCACACCAATGTAGGGGTCGGGTCCAAGAAATGGGGATGTTGCACCTTCTCATTTCCTTCAATTCCTATGTGTGCTGGCTTGCACCCGTATCAAGGTTATCTTGTTGAGAGCCGCCAACTGTTTTAGTAGTTGTAAGACGTTCCACACTAGTATGGATTAATAGTAAAGCTATTCAGAGCTTTAAGCGCCGCTTGACTCTCTAAACAGATCTAGATCTTTGCTCCTCGTAAGTTCTTCAATAGACATTCCCGGGTGCATAGTTCTATGGCATGTACTTTTGCCTGAAAGATTGTGGGAGTTGGACCTGAGGCTTTTGTTAGCCTATATCTTGGGCCATATATGCCCACCCCAACTCCTTCTGCTGTTTTTGACCCATCTGTATACCAGATCAGTGATCCTTGCGGTAGTTTAGATTTTGGGCCCATCCCACTTTTATGGCGTTCATTTATGACCACTTCAAGTTAGTATCCGAACTTCAACCTGGTTTGTATTGTATCAACTGGTTTAATCGTTGCCGATGACACAAATTCTTTGAGAATACTCATGTGTCCGATAAAGTCTCCTTTCTTCAGATCTACTGCCTGAACCAGCCTTTAAGACGCCAGAACTGCTTTCCTGTTTACCTATAGATGTAAAGGGGGGTAATTTAGAATAACTTCCAGAGCTGCAGTTAGACAGGTTTTAATTGACAAGTTCATCTTGTGCTGTCTTTTCTTTTGCTTTTGGCTGCCATAGCAACGAGGCTTACGTAACCATTGGTCTGATAACCCTCAGGTAAGACCAGCAGATCAATTGGGGTTTCAGTCCCCAAAGAGTCTACGGCAGGTTCAGTTTACCACTGTTGCACGTTCGACTACCTTTGTCAGGTGTGTGTTCCAAGTAAGTTTCTGGTCTAGCATTAAGCCTAGGTATTTTGTCTCACTTGTCAAGTCAATTTGTACTTCGGTCATGATGGGAGCTATTAATGAGAATTCCTTCTTTTATTGGATGGAATAATAACTATTTTGCTTGAGTTGACTCCTAAGCCTTCCTTAGAGTACCAACTGTTGATGATATTTAGGGCGGTTTGCATCAGATTTGATATAACTCTGTCATGCTTTTCCCTTACAGTGACGACAATGTCATCTGCATATCTCTGCATTTCAAAGCCTGAGTTGTGTAACTTTAGAAGGAGATCGTCCACAATAATATACCATAGGGGCGATAATACTCCTCCTTGAAGATAGCGCTTTACCGCAGTCGCCGTTGCTAAGCCTCTTCTCAAGTTTGCTTTGATTCTTCTTCCTCTAAGCATGGATTGTATCCACTCGGTTGTTGTTGTTTCTAAGTACTTGTTTTGTGCAGCTCTTTCTATTAATTCGTATGAGGTGTTGTCGAAGGCACCCTCCATATCGATGAATGCACAAAGAGCAATTTATTTTGCTGTGAGTGCCTTTTCGATCCTCTTATGAGGTTATGTAAAGCCGTCTCGGTAGATTTGCTTGACTGATAAGCAAATTGGTTCTTGTGAAGTGATGCCTGTATTAGGACTTTGCTTCTAATGTGAAGATCTATGATTTTTTCCATTATTTTAAGTAAAAAAGAGTTTAGGCTATATTGTACTTTTAATGTTTCTTATTTACTTAGAAGTTTAAAGAAAAATATCGACATAGTAACACTTGTAGATTAATTGTTATGAAAGTAAGTTGCAAATCCATATGTTTTTGTACTAAAAACGAAAGGCATTAATTTAAAGCATGTGGGAAAATATTTCAGCGTTGAGCAACAAAATTGCTATACAAAATTATTAATAATTTTCGATAGTCGTGTCATATGCGGCGTTGAATGAACTACTTGATTAATCGCCACCTTTTAAAGCACTTGTACCTACTGCAACAAGTGCTTATTCAATTTTTGTACCTTTTCAACTTTCCAAGTGGCTATAGAACTAGTTTATTACATAAATTAGCAAGCTGAATTTTTATATAAAAGCTTTAATTATCCGGTGCAACGACAGATATCATAAAGATTAATTATGCACTGTACCACTTTCAAGCAGGTACCCATTTGATAAAAAGTGATTGCGTAGCAGAAACTTGAGACTATAAATTAATTGGCATTTCTGATATTTGGTTTTTTCCTTGGTCATTTATAACTTGAAACAAGGTTGTTGATTTTTTTTGGAATACTTACTATACTTCCATATTGTGTCGCAATTTCCGTTCTAGGTTTGTTAAATGAAGTGATTCATTCCATAAGGATAAAATATGTTAAGGACAGTATACGATGACTTGCTATTGCTGAAGATATAGTTATTCACAATAAAAACTAGATAGCATTCCGTTGGTTGACTAAAGGTTTAAATTTTATTATTACCATAAATATGCGCCAGATATTACATATCATTAATTCCACTCAACTTGGTAATTTCAATCTATTTCACTAAACAATTTTTCATTTTTTTTTTCACAAGTTTTTATAAGAACGACTTGTAAACTGTGTAAATCAAATAGGAAAATAAAGTAGGCACAGTTGATACAATAAATACAATTTAAAAAATCTGAAACCATAGTTGCACAGTACATTTTTCAAATCCTGCATACAATATTATTCCTTATTCTATAAATTATTACGCGTTAATTAAATGTCCGGCATGGTCTGAACTGGAAGCGTTTTTGAAAAATTAGCATGACATAAATCGTTTATTTCTCTACCAATATATTTCACTTTTTTGCGATAGACATTCTATATATTATTACCCTTTCTAACAAGTTAATGTTGTAACAGCTGATTTTCTGGTATAGCGTGCATTTTAATTCCAATTATCTACGCCTAGATATAAATTTCATTTATTTATAATAATAAAATGAAAGTCTAAATTTCCGAAGTACATATTCTTAATAGCTACTCTTAGTACCTAGATGGTTTACCTAATATCTGACTGGGTGATGTAAACTTAAAACGTTTCTGTCTTGTCAGCCAGACAGAAAATTTTGCACCTTATGTCAATATGTTTTGAAATAATTAAAATAATTGATATATCAAACTCTCTCTCATTCCAAGGCAATATTCAGAATTAAAATACTAAATTTGTTTAAAATTAATACAATTATTGAAGCCCTTTTATAAGTTCATGTGGTTTTTTACATGTTATAGACAGTTTTTAGATCTGTTGCCTGTCTGTCGGTCTGTTGCATCAGAAAAATCTTCAAAAATATTAAATTGATTTAAAAGAAACTTTATCCCAAGGTAAAGTATTTTCTTGCCTTATTTATTTAGCCAAACTTAACTGTGCAAACAATTTTATTCAAATTTTAAGTCCATAAACTTCACTTTGCTTCAAACTAATGAACATTATCTCAAAAAAGTTTATCACAAAACTTATAGTCCCTTTGACTCTCTACGAAAAGATATTTAGACTTTTTTTTTGTACGAGTCATCATTCGTAAGATAAAGAGATTTTATAAGCTCGTTATTGGCGATTATTTATAGGTATTTTCTATTTTCGTTGTTTCCGTTAATGCATATAACATGGGCAGTTTTTCATAAAGCATTTGATTTCAATTTTTTCTGATGTGATTGTCTGCAGTGCCACGATTTCGTAATGAATTTCAGCTGTTCAGCTCTTAATTTAAGCATGTTATAAAGATTAAGATTTTTAATTGTTTATGGAAACTAATGGACTATCAATGATTGCTTAAATTGCAAATTGGTTAACACTAGATCATACTTTGTCAGTTTTAACAATATCTGCATCGGAGCCCTGTCTTCGGATTTATGATCCTCTATTAGGAAAACGACCTATTAAAACCACCATATACCCTATATTATTTGGCTGCATTTTCATAGGGCTGTCCAAATATGCACAAATATACAGAGTGCTCTATTTAAAAAAAGTAAGTAATATCAACACTTTGCATATGATTACAACAAAATGAAAATAATTTTAAAATGTGCTCCCTGCAGATGTACGTCACTGGCCAACATTTCATTTTGATATCTTCTCAGGCTTAGGAGCTATCCTCTGTCCTCATACTAATGGCGGAACCTGTATATAGAGCAAAAATATGTCGAGGAAAAAGAAACTCAATTTACTGAAAAAAAAAGAAAGTTGCAGTGTAATCACGAAATATAGGTGGTTTTCTTGGAAGAGCGACTTTTATTTCAATTTTTTTTTTCAGGTTGAGTACGCCTGTTAAAGTCGTAATTTTGAGATTAGAGTTGAAGTGTTGAGATTTTCCTATAATACGGCTTTTATTTCCAGATTTAAACTTTTAATAAGTCCATTTTATCTTCAACTTTTAATTTTTGTTTAATTTCGAAGATTGAAACGAACATTTTAAATTCATATTTTGAAAAGTCAACGTTTTGAGCAAATCAAATTTATTTTTTAAAAATGTCAATATTTCCATTAATCCCAAAATTTCAGTAATATTTTTCAAAGTTTGGATGGTAATTAAAAAATGCTAAGGTTTGAAGTGAAATTTTAACTTTAAAGTTGAAGGGAAAAATGTCATTATTAAATCAAAAGTAACAAGAAATTGAAAACTTCAGATTTTTCATACAAGTTGTTTTTAAAATAAGTAGCACAAATGACACTCAAAAGTCTGCGGGTCAAAAGAACACGTTTTACATAAAATTCCCTTAAAACGATTACTCCATAGGAGCCCTTCAGGATTTCAAAAAAAATATGGAATAAAAGCTACAATTTCTAAACCAAAAATATACCAGTCAAATTTTACCGTACTTTTCTGCTAATGTATGTGCTCGAAAATTCAAAAAAAAATGTATATAAATTTTGAGATTTCCTTACATTTTGGCTTTTTTCTGAAGTTTTCAAATTAAATTTTAAAATTTATTACTTTATTCCCAAACAGTAAACTTTGAAATCGACATTGAGTTTTTTAAAAGTATTAGGTTTTAAAATACCATTTAAAAAAAAATCCAAACGTCAAATTTAAAATTGTTTTAAATGCGTAAATCTACTAACGAGAACATTTTTGGAGGTTTACTTGTGCAATATCTATCAGTGAGGAAATTCCGATTGGTTCGCTATCATCTTCTTTTCGCGACAGCTGTCTTCTCCGAGGGGACGAACGGTGGACGGTAATCGGCGCTGGCAGGACAAAAGAGGAGGTTTGCTTTGAATTTAAAAACATCGAATTGTAAAATAGGTATAAATCCAAAAACAAACATAAGTTATCAAAAAATTTTATTTTAAAATGAAATTTTGAAAAAAATTTAAACCTTGAATTTAAAATTGATAAAAAACAAATCCAAACTCTAATAAAATAAAATTTGCACACTTCATTTAATTTCCAGATAAAGTAGAATAGGTTGAAGTTTGAGTTCAAATTCGTGATTTCGAGAAAACAGGTTAAATATTGCGACTAAAGTTGAACTCTTGACAAAATGAAAATTTCCAGAAAAATTAGTGTTGCTAGATAGTGGTCAAAATTTTGCAAACAAGTTTAAAAATAGGTATTACGAAAATATTTAGAGTTTAAATTAGACAGCATGAAAATAGACAAGGAAAGCCAGAACCTCATGAAAAACACTTTTTCTTATAAATTGATGTTTTCCCGGATGCTACTTTTATTTATAATTATTGTTACCATTAACAAAGTTGCTGTTGTTAATATATACTCACGGGCACTAACAGAGCCATCTATGGCATATAACGAAGACAACCGAAGGATAAAGTGTAGAAGTTTATATTGAACTGCAGAAGCAGTTTTGACTTGTAAACGACAGAGGTCCTCGCAAGCTAATCCTTTCATCAATACTTTACAAGAACGCAAACATTTATATTTGGCATAAAAGGATGAACCCTACTGACTACGTGACTAATTCTTTTCGCAACTAATTACTGTTTGTCAAATCAAGCATATAACAGAATTATTGTAGACAAACTTATTCACAAAAATTAAATTTTGGTTGCAGTTTCAATTCAAAACAGCCGAAATTTTGGCTCATCTAAATCTTAAATTTTCAAATTTAAACTTGGAATTCTTAAAACAAAAAAAAAATAAAATTTTGAAAAAATATACCTTTATAACTTTAACTAGAAATTTTGTATATAAAGTCGAAATCTTAAAAATGACTATAATTATGGGATTTAAACTGAAAACTTTCAGAAAAAAGCTGAAATTTGAAAGAAAACTCTAAATCTATAATAAAAATATTACCAAATTGTGGGCTTTAAAATTTAAATACGAAATTTTGGGAGAATTTTCCAAATAAGAAATTGATCTGCATTATAATTAAGTATTCTGCTTAAGAAAATATGAAACTTGATAAAGCTGTTGGCCCTGATCAAAAACCGACACAGTTTATCAAACTCTTTGATGACGATGTACTTGATATTCTTCTGAACTTGTTCAATATGTAACAGGAAAAATTCCTAAACAATGGTTATTTTCCACCTTTGTACTCCTTCTAAAAAAACCAAACCCAAGAGTATGCCCATATTATCTAACCATCGCGCTTATGTCTCACACCCTAAAATTATTTTCAAAAATCATCCATAAAAGAATATATAGAAACATTGAAGAGCACATAAGCAAAAGACAGTTGGGATTTCGTAAAGGATTGGAGACCGGAGAGGCACTGTTTGGTCTTAACGTTCTATTCCACCTCTGTCTAGATATAAACCAGGATGTGCATGTGACATTGACTTTAAAAAGGTTTTTGCTAGGGTGAAACATGATAAGTTAAATCAATTCTTCTCAGCAAAAATAGTGACTTGGATGACGTGAGAATAATCAGTAATCTCTATTGGAGCCAAACTGCTAATGCAAAAGTAGAAACACGACTAACGGATGAAATAGAAATTAGACGTGAAGTATGTCAAGAATGCATTTTATCTCCACTCTTATTTAACCTCTACAGTGAATCATATTTACCAAATCCCTGAAGGAGGAATCAGTAGAAATTACTATAAATGGAGAAAATATTAACAACATAAGGTATGCTGATGACACCGTTCTACTAACAAGCAATTTTAGAGACCTACAACACCTTCTAGAAAAGCTAAATGATCGATGTAATGATTATAGGCTAAGAATAAATTTTAATAAAACCAAACTAATGGTAGTCACAAAATCACCACAAAATCAAAACCTGACAAATATAACAATAAACAACACCATCATAGAAAATGTTCAGACATATAGATATCTAGATACTTGGACAGATCAATCAGGACATCAAACAAAAGTACTAAGGTCAAGAATAGAAACAGCTAGATCGATATTTTTTAAAACGAAAAAACGGTTCACCAGTCGAGACATAAATATAAGACTCAAAATGAGAACGCTGCGTTGCTACGTATTTGCCAGGTTTTTATATGGAATTGAAGCATGGGCTCTCAAGAAAAACCATATGGACAAACTACAAGACCTTAAAATGTGGTACTACCGAACGTGACGTATCCCCGGAACAAAAAAAATATCACTAATGTCACAGTTCTGAATAAAATGCGAAAAGATTACGAAATCGTTAAAACCATTAAGACAAGAAAGCTCCAATATCTGGGCCACATACTGAGGGACACTAAATACAGATTTCTTCAATTAATAGTTCAAGGGAAAATTAATGGCAGGAGGAATGTTGGCAGAAGACGTGTGTCATGGCTCAAAAACCCAAGAGACTGATATAACTGCAGCAACGACCAACTGTTCCGAGTTGCAGTTAACAAGATTAAAATAGCTGTGATGATGGCAAACCTCCGACAGGAGATGCAACATAAGAAGAAGAAGGGGCTTCCTAGGGAGCAACCTGCTTGCTAAGCGTTTGTGGGTCAACAGTTGGGATTTCAGCTACTTATGATCCACTATACATGTTCAAAGATGCAAGTTACATTATATTTGCATACGGCACTTGTTGGAGGTTATCCACTGTTTCTTCTATGTACCAATCGGTGACGATACATATGTGTCCCACGGAGGTTGTCCGTTGATTCTTTAGCATCTACTTGCCGGAACGTTTATCATAATTTGGGTTGGATATATCAAACAAGATCTAATAAAACCGAAACCGTTCTTTGGTTTCCGAACTACGAATTTGATAAATGTTCAAACCTATTGTTCTGTGCATTATAATCAAGTCCTCTGAGGCTTTTCCAGAGAACAATCGCCTGCTAAGCGTTTGTGGCTCAGCTGTTGGTAGTTTGACTACATATGATATATTGTACACATTTAGAGGGCTGCATACTATCGTCTAGTTTGCATTCTATTTGCACACAACAATTCTAAGCACTTAAATTTCCGCACAATGTTAGTGGATACCAAGAGGCGACCAACGAGGAAAATCTAAAATTATTTTTCAAGAGACAACCGAATCCAGGAAAATGACTTTCCATGGCATATCCACCCAACATTCTCAAAAATTTCTGAAATTAAAAAGAACCAATACTCAAAAAAGTAAGCAACTAAAACAGCTCATGCATTACTTTTATTGGAGAATCTTTTTACGCAAATATCTAACCCCCTTAACAATACGCACGCCCAAAAACAACTTGATTCATGTACACACCATAAACTTTCTTAATACCAAAGAAAACGAATAATAAACAAAATAAAGCAAAAATTCAAAATGGCACCACAAAACACAAGACTGACACTGTGTTTTCGTTACAGTGTTACCAGATGCTTTGAGAGCTATTTTATTAAATGACCCCCCAAATTCTAATAAAATGGCACTAATTTTAATAAAGTTCATTAGATCTATCACCAAATTTATTGTTATCGCAATGGAAGCATCTGAATATTTTTTGTAACCAAAGAAGTTACTAATAAAAAGGATGTCCACCAAATATTTCCATTAATGTAGTCCTTTCTTCACGATTATTCGATTATTTTCAAATAAAATCATACTCTTACTGTCGTAATTTCTTAATATTTTTTAAAGGCTAAAAAACGATCTTTCATGTAACTGTCATACAGTATACCATAAAAGGATAAAAAAATCTACCAAATGACAAACATTCTACTAAATGAGATAAAAATTCTAGCAAAGTTTTCTACTAAGCAAATTGTTTTACTAAATCTTCTACTAGATGCCAACAATTCTACTAAACCTGGTAGAAATTATGCTAATCTGCAACCGAGGATTCTCGCGAACGAAAAAGGTCATTGAATCGACCATTCTGCAGTATTTCTCTAAAGATGATAGCATGTCTATCGAAGCGCATTAGAGCAACCTGTGTTTTTTAATCTTTCTTGGTTTCAGGGGACAATATTTGTATTTCAATTTTAGAACATAGACACTACCAAAAATTTAAGATTTATAAACTAACTGAAGAAACTCAATAAATTTTATGTATGATGTTTACGTTATTTGACGTCAAAAAGTTAAACATTTACTTTAATACTTTATTACTATACATACATAATTCTAAACATTTGACAGAAGGTATACTAATTTAAAAATTTCGATAGTAACACTTCTTACATTTTCGTGAATCATTGGTTGGTTGCATACCACTGAACAATAAAATTTACCAAATAAATGAACAGTGAATTTAAATTATTTATATTTTTGAGTGAAGTGCATTGTGCTCTGGATGGTTTTAGGTAAGGTTGTTTAGATTTTTACTATTTAAAATCAGAAAGAAATAGTACTTTTTAACTCCATTACAGTCGAAGAAGTAGAATTGTAATTGTTCCCTTAAAGCCATAAAAGCTGAAAGTAATAGCATTTGCTGTTGCTTTCCAGATAAGCTTTTTTTTAAAAAAAAGTCACGACTCGCCACAGCTTTTATTTGATTGGACTCGCATGAACTACAATTGGAGGGAATTGTGTAATTATTACAAATTAAAATAAGTTTAACTTTCGATTTTGCCTGAAATGAGAAGCTTTCTGCTGAAACCAGAAAAGAAACCGAAATTCAGCTCTGGCTTCAACTGAAATTCAGTTCTGGCTTCACCGAAAATTCAGTTTTCTGTTGGCCTGTAATTATTTTACGTTGCTGAAGTCTGCAAACAACAAATCTGCCACCTGAGCAACATAAAACACCAGTCAGAAACAGTAACAGAAGAAATTATCACCAATAGAGCTAATTTCACAATATTTGAGTCATTATGAATTAATATTTAACATTTTTTAGCAACCTCTGTTCAAACTTTGTATACAAGTGGTTTATTCAAGAAGAATGCAACCTAGACTACAAATTCATGCAGCCCTCCAGGTGGCGTGTATAGTGGCGAATCATAGGTAGCCGAACTACCAACAGTTGAAACACTGCCACCTAGCGAAGCGGTTGCTCTCTAGGAGAGTTCCCAGAAGACAAGGATTCTATAATGCACAGACCAATAGGTTTGAACATTTATTTATTAGATTCGAAGTTTGGAAACCAAATACCGGTTTCGATCTTGTTAGATCTCGTCAGTTTGGTATATCCAACTCGAATGCTAATAAATGTTCCGACAAGTAAGTACTAAAACATTCACAGGCGTCGAGCGAGTGACTTTTTAGTACTACCACCTATTGGTCCATAGAGAAACTATGGCCATCGCCAACAATGTCGTATGCAAGAAGAATGCAACCTAGACTACAAATTCATGCAGCCCTCCAGGCGTGTATAGTGAATCATAGGTAGCTGAACTACCAACAGTTGAAACACTGCCACCTAGCGAAGCGGTTGCTCTCTAGGAGAGTTCCCAGAAGACAAGGATTCTATAATGCACAGACCAATAGGTTTGAACATTTATTAGATTCGAAGTTTGGAAACCAACACGCCTGGAGGGCTGCATGAATTTGTAGTCTAGGTTGCATTCTTCTTGCATACGACATTGTTGGCGATGGCCATAGTTTCTCTATGGACCAATAGGTGGTAGTACTAAAAAGTCACTCGCTCGACGCCTGTGAACGTTTTAGTACTTACTTGGCGGAACATTTATTAGCATTCGAGTTGGATATACCAAACTGACGAGATCTAACAAGATCGAAACCGGTATTTGGTTTCCAAACTTCGAATCTAATAAATGTTCAAACCTATTGGTCTGTGCATTATAGAAGTGGTTTATTGTTTAGTTTTTCTACTTTATCATACGTAAAGAGTTATTGATAGAACCATACAATCATATGTACTAACACAATTGTAAAAAAAGTGAAAGTTACTATCAGCTAACAATAGGAAAGTTCTTTAGGGTGGGTTATACATGACTTTACACTTAAGGTAATATCAAGTTTTATGATTAATTCTAACTCTAACTCGTACATTACAGTAGTAGAATGTCTTTCATGTGCTACGTACTAAATTAGGTTGCTAACATCAGTAAAATGTACAAATTACTGTTTGCGGAAGTCATACTGATTTATTTTTTGATCAGTGTCGAGTCCTCTATGGTAAAATCAGAAGATTTGGAATTAACAGTTAGTGATAAATTCTTTCAATATGTTCCTCTAAACAATGAATTGACTGTCTTTTCTCAAGATGGTGGTAAGTCTTCTTAACATTTAAAATAATATTGACTTTTCTCCTGTTTGGTAGAATGCGAATCTTCGCTTATAAATTTTAATTGTAGGTCAAACTGATTCTACTCTAACAATTCTGCCACCTCATTTTAAGGCCGGTCCTCGTCATTACGGTCTGGAAGGTAATCCCCTCGTAGCTGCCTTAATTTTAAGTGGTGCTCTTGGTCTGCCACCTAAGCCTAGCGGTTACAATCATCCGCAACATTTGCCTGTTAATCCTTACATTGCGCTGCTGCTTTCACATTATGGAAGATATCTTCCCGTCTATGGTCCTGGAAAAGGGTTATACAGTTACAGCGCATCGAATAATTACCATAATAATCAGCCACTTGGGGCTTATAAAATATACGAAGATGTGGATGTCTGACGTATATGTGAAATAAATAAAAACTTTTTATATGAAGCCCATTATTATTTTGTAACTAACATTGTTGTGGATGGGGTACAATAGACGTTTTAGATTATAAGTAGTTTGCAGAGTTTTTATTAAAAGGAGTAAAGAATTTTAATTACTGAATGTACTAATACTTGCATTTTGATATTGGCATCAACAAATAAAGTGTGTAAACGTCTTAGGATAGTTCAAAGTTCTCATGATACCCGAGATTACTACTTCTTAAGCAGCCGAAGCAAGTTTACTTACTCGAATAAGGTTTAATTGCACCTCCAAACAAACGCTTCGCCAACTCCGGATGGATTTAAGAGCCAGTGGTGCGTTTAAGATTTAAGACCTTAGGATTTATCTAAAAGCTATAAACACAACAACAAATTGCTTTAATTCGAGATTTACGAATCTGGCTTAGGCGATATCCAAAGGGTTTTTTCTGGTTTTTATTTAATAGGTTGTCCACTAGATAACAGTGATTTAGAGCGTGGGATAAATTGTAAGTTTTCAAAGCAATTTATCGTAAACCACATATTCGAACTGATTGAAATTTCCAATTGATTGTTGAAAGACGGCCATAGTTTTGGTAACGCGAAATTTGAATTAATAATCGAAGTGGTTCCTCTTACAGATTTGGCAAAACTGCAAAAAATATCTTCTTCCTTTTCGAAATCTGTCAAATTTGTTACGACATATAATATCTTCATGTCAATTACATATAGTTATGATGAAAGAAATGAGTATCTGGATTCCCGTGCAAAACTCAAAATTTTTTTTTCACTCTCGAGTTTTATCCAAAATATCGAGAATTAAAAAAAAAATATTGGGGGATTACTCAAAAATTTAAATTCTTCTGCAGAAATCTACATTTAATCTTTCAATTTTTATTCTTCCCTTAAAATTTTAGTTAGAAAATCAAATTTTCTTTTTTTCTAATTGTCAGTTTTTCTTGTTATTATTCAATTTTTTATCCAAAATCTTAACCTTTTCTCTTTTTGAACTGTCAAACCTTTTTCTACATTTTGATCTCCTTGTTTAGATTGCAAACTTAATTTTAAAAAATTCTCCGCGTTAATTTTTAACATTAATTTCTTCGACGTTAGTTTCCTTATTTTATCGAAAATTCGGAAAAGAGTTTTATATGGAGTTCGCTCGTAATTTTAAAATGTAGTCTCGAAGGTGAAACTTTCATTATTTGTTCTTTTTTTCAAAACCAAGTCAAGATCTCAACTTTTTCTAGCTTTTGGTTTACTATTGGAAATGTCGTACTTAACCTCATTTATTTCTCGAAAAATTAAAATTCTTTCAAAATTTGGACTTTAAACTTAAAATTTTAATTTATTTTTAATGATTTTGATTTTCATTGTAAAATTTTGATTGCAACCTCAACCTGTGGACTTTGAATTTGAAATTTCTATATATCTATGTATTTTGCAGAAATGATGTGTTTTTACTGAAAACTTGAAATAATTTTTAAAATTCATATTTTTAGTTCTCGATTTTTTCACAAAATTTTGACTGTAAACATATTTCGACACTTATAGCGATTTGCTTCTCGGGTTTCGAGGAAAAAAAAAGTTGAAAACTCAGGTTTATTGATTTTTTCTTTCCTATTATTATAATAAGGACTTCCGTCTATCGAGATCGTTTTTTTTTTTAATAGAACTTCAAAGCTACGGAATTCGTTACCGACCGAAATTTTCCACAAAAATTACAACCTATACTTGTTTAAGAAGGCGGTTCATCGCCATCTATCTCTATTTCCGCATCCTACCTGCGGTGCACTGAAGGCATAATGGGGTTGCCCTTTGCGAGTAGATTAAACTTACAAAAAAAATCTCTGCTTGCATTATTAACGTTTTAAAATTTTTTATTTTAACCTTGAATTTATTATCAAAAAAAAAAATATAAATTGTAGCTTTTTTGATAACATTGAATAATTTAAAATTCTGAGTATATGCATCGAATTTTTTAGTACGATCTGAAAATTAATTTAGGAACTCTGACTTTAATTTTGGAATTTGGACTTTTTCTCTAAACTTCAAGTTTCAGGTCAATTTCGTTTAAACTCCAAGTATTTTTTTCGAAATTTCGAATTGAAACTTAAAATTTCGTTATTTTCAGCAAGTTTTAGGTTTTTCCTGTCTTCAATATTCATAACTATTAAACATTATTAACAACAAATACAACAAGAGATATTAAAAATTCAACGGCTTTTTCCAGAAGTTTCGATTTTCATCTAAAGTTTTAGAAAATGTGATTTTGTTTCTCAAAATCTTACTTAAACCGTTTTATAAAAATTTAGATATCCCCCCAAACGTTTCTATTTAGAGATATCAACTTTACTAAAAAAGGATTATTTTTAAACATTTCGAGATTTTTTTTCAAATTTCGACTTTCTTTTCGAATTTGTCTCTAAAATTATTTCCGCAGACGGTATTGTGGGCATATTTTTCTGATTAAAATTTGGATCTTTTCCCGAAATTTCGGCTTTTCTCTCGGGGCTTCTACTTTCTTCTAAAGACTTTTTTTATTGAAATTTCTGGTTTTCTTCCTAAAAATTTTGATTTCTTTCTCGCAATTTTTACTTTTGGCAAAATATTGTTTTTCCTGAAATGATTTTCACAGCAATTGTGCGTTTTTTTTTTAATTTTCAACTATTTTTGGAAAGAAATGTACTCATTTTTTTTTAATGTTTAGGGATATAAGTAAAATGTTTTCTTAAAATTCCGTATTTAAAACATGTTTTTATTTTTCTCCGATAATCTATCTTCCAACACTGGATTTAGTCAATTTAGTTATATTCTCTACCTCAATTTGATGAAATACTCATTGCTTTTGACACAGATTTCTGCTTTTGGAAAAAAATTGACATTATTAGTTCAAAACTTATCCAGGTGTGCCTAATGATTTGCTTCGGTTGGTAATCGTGTTAATTTGTCGCGTCATTGAAGTCAAACTTTAAGGTTAGTTCTGAATGGTGTAAATTCATACGCGATTTTCTACTTCGTCTATTCGATTTGCTTTGTAAAATTTTCCCAGAAAGAAAAGTGAACATTTTATTTTGACCTATCGTCGCCTTCTACTGGCCACCGATCGTCTTTCCTAAGAAAATATCTTCCAAATAAATCTACGTCACCTGATTCGCCGGGAAATTTTCTATTGGCAATGTTACCAAGAAGTTCCTCATTAATATATTTATTATATTTGATTATTGTGGTTATCAACATCGAGATTCTCAAATATCTGAAGTAGAGTAGAATGATCTCGGATAGCCAATGCGGTTTCAGACAACAATGCTAAATTGGCGATCTACTGGCGTATGTTACCCATATCTGTAACTCAGCTATGGAAAAACATGGCGAGACTTGGATTGTGGCATTGGATACCTCAAAGGCCTCCGACAGAGTGTGGCACCGATCTCTCTTCGCCAAATTAACATCTTATGGTCTTCCTCCTAGACTGTGTCATTTGATATCCAATTTTCTCACTGACAGTTCTCTTCTGGTCGTCGTCCATGGCATCTTATTCAAGGCATTTGCGATTAATGCAGGGGTGCCTCAAGGTTCTGTCCTGTCTCCTACTGTGTTTCTGTTACACATAAATGAACGTTTTAGCTTCAACTTCCAATCCATTATACAGCTACACAGACAGACAAACCATCATTTATCGCTGTTTTAGATCGACTAAGGGAAAAGCAGATACAGATGATTAATCGGGATCTCGAAATCATTCTGGAATGGGGTAAGAAAAATCTGGTCGACTTCAACGCTTCAAAAACTCAGGCCGCGGTTTTCTCTAAAAAATCTCATCAGCTACTCACACTATACAAAACCCAAGTTAGGCCAACACTAGAATACTGTTGTTGGAGTTCAGACCCAAATCACACTTTTTTTGGATTCAATTAAAAAAAAAAGATTGGCCTAATTGATGACGAGAGTTTGACCGATTCTCTCAAAACACTAGAATACAGGCGGATGGTAGATGGTAGACTTATCTCTTGTCTACAAGTATTATCATGGAAGATACTCACAGGAACTATTAGGATTGATTCCGCCAAAAGCAAGATTTTTGAAGCATACAAGACAGTCAGAGACAGCAAATTCATGTGCGGTCCAGCTTGACACAGTGAGGACTTCTATGTTCTTTTTTTTCTATAGAAATTCCATGCTATGGAACTAGTTACCGAAAAGAATTTTCCCCCAATATTACAACCTATCCTTGTTTAAGAAGGCGGTTCATCGTCATATATACATGTTTTCGCATCCTAATTGTAGTGCTTTGTAGACATAATGGGGTTGCCCTTTGCAAGTGAATTAAGCTTAAAAAAATAACGATAGAAATAAAAATAATTGAATAACTAATAATTTGATTATTTAAATCGTTATAAAAATCTTTGGTAAAGGTAACTAATAGGTACATATTTTTTCGTTTTACATAAAATATTTATTAATTAAAAGTTTTTAAAAAAAAATCGGTATAGGACCATCTTAGATGCGGTCAAACCAGTGCTGTACACTGTTTTTTGTTATAAAAAATTTTCAATATGAATTATTAAAATTTTACTGATAAAAACTGACTGTAGTAGACCTTCAATTTTGTAGGAATTCGAAAGTATTTATTTCATAAAAACAGTTCATCAAGCTTTACAATTATAAAAATCTGGTTAAGTTTGCACAATACACAAAATAAATTCTACAAGGTGACTCAAAAATAAATGGGTCACTTAGTAGATATCCAAAACAAGAAGAAGATTGCGGCTCCACCTTACACTACTGCGAAAATCCATGTCTTTCAATATAACAATAATTGATAAAATCCATAAACCTTTTAGAGCTTCCAGGATGATACAATTAGTTAAAAAAAATATTCTTGCTGTGTCTCTCCCACAAATAAACAGATAATTTGCACTGACACGAGAACTTCAAGTTAAAATTAATCTCTGAAATATCCTCGTCTCGTTTGATGCTTTTGTTAGAGTTGGAAAGCCGACAATTAAATGACGAATGTTTTTTGCAACATCCGAAACGTTTAGCTCGTTAGGACTCAAATCGCAGCTTGAATACTTGAATGTGCAATCAAGGACTTTGCTGATTATAATCGAGTAATTGCAAATTCTAAGAGAGAGAGAGAAAAGATCTTTCCTGAACGATTTACAAGGAAGAAACCAGATTAGAGCTTTACGATTTCATTATCGTTATGTGACTGACGGAGGAGTTTGTATTAAGGTCTTATTTGATGATGTATTTATTAATCAAGCGCTCTTTTATTCGGAGATATAAAAGAGGAAATTGCACGCAGTAAAGTTCTACATTTGGGGTAACATTTTTTAGGAGAACTGGTATACAAGTCAACATTTAATAAATTGAAATGTTTTGATGTCACTGTCCATGTTGGGGTGCTAAACTTTGCAGAATATCACAGAGGAAAATATTTTATGAATTACGAAAATTAGAACTTCAATGAGTAATGATTGAGCTTTTACACAATACTTCATTAAAAGTAAGGACATTTAATGATTTATGACTTTGACTTTTCTATACATTTTTCGACTCCGGAGGAAAAAGTAATTATTGTAGATCTTATCCATTATTTGGCCAACTAAGAAATATGTATTAGAGATGTGTGGTTAAAAAACTGTTAGATACACAATCGTTCTGAATATGTTCTGCATGAATTATCATTTAAAATGTGATCTTGAAATCACACACAGACAAATTTATTTTAATTATATAGATACCAAAAAATCCCATTCACCAATTCCCTAGTTCATTTTAAAGTAATACTAAGGGTGCCATGTTATGTACGATGTAACTAAGGTGACAAAGGTCCCTAGTAGTGAGGTAACTTTCATTTTTTAGATTATGGGTTGCTCCTATCTTCCTCGGAAGATATAGTCGAAAAGCCAATTCCAAGTTACTTAATGGACTCACGTCCGTTAACTACTTTTGAGGCAACTCGTAGCCTATAAGATAAACATTTTGACCGTACCGCACATTGAGGCCAAGGAAGACCGAAACTGGTCTATGGTTTTAAATATTAATCACTGCAGCACGTTCGGCTGAATCATTACAGAAAATTTGATTATACGCATACCATAACCGAGCTTTTACTTTAAGTCTATTTTTTTTCAAACTGGTTACATGTTTTAGATATGTACAGCTAAACAAAAAAAAAGTAAGACAGCCGCCAATGTTTAACATTTAAAGTAAGTACGTTTAACTTAATTGATGAAATTAGCAATACAGTTTGAAGTTTTAGTCCCTGGGTAAATTTCCTAGTGGAATTCAAAGAGTCCTCGAGCGCAAGCTGTTTTGTAGGTATCGTTATTATCAACGTCGGCATCTCCGAAAAAGAAGTTGGATAAAATGCGGAGACAAAAAGTCTCAGACATATGATACATAATGTTCGCTTTATTTTTATCTTATGCTAAACAAATGTTGCAAGAAATAACATGAAAAGAAAGATTAATGAAAGTTTCAAATATGAAAACAGAGATACCAAGCATATTCCTGAATATCATTAATATTTTGATATATCTTGATGGAAAATCATAATATAATTTATTACCAGAAAATAAAAATATTAAATGAAGCATATTTCTGCCAAATATGCTTTGTCAGGAACGTATGTTTTCTAATATCAGAATAGAGTAGTGGTAGACGCAATGTCAATCTCTGCAAAAAGCTATTAAACTTACAATTTCTCAATGAAAAATCTCTAATCCTATTGAATACCTAATGTTAAAAGTTTCTCCATAAATTATTTAAATTTAGTGAATACCGCCGAGGCCTCGTAAATTGAAATAAGATAAGACAATTTGCATAGCAAGTGCATATCTTGTAGGAACAATCAATTTTATCACGATACTTCCCCAACTGTAGACCTCGTTATGTCATAATCTTTCAAATAAGTCCCGAGTTCGCCTCGTTATATTCCTACATATTGTTTACGACGTAATTTCTATTTAATCTGTTTGTTCTAAAGTCTTCGCCTTTTATAGAAAATTGAGTTTCCTTTCAGATCTAGAGACTAGAATTGATAATAACCGGTATTTTCTTTTAACACGACGATGCTGAAATAGAATTAATAAAAGATATACTTTTTTGGACTGTGTCAAGGAACTACTATAAAATGTTTAACGTTTTCCTGCTAAATTGAAATATTGTTTTTTCTGCTTTTTATCCATTTTCGTCTTTAAAAGACACGTCCCCAAATCTGCCCCCTAACGGGATTTAAAAAATATGTTCCCAATAAGAAACAACATGTTCTTTAATCTTTCATTCGAACAGTATCTGAACCTTTTAGTTAGTGATACTCGTAATGGAAAACCAGCTTAACTTTATCTACTGCTTGATTCGCCTTATCTGTTCAATGGATCACAAGAGATCCCTTTTTACGTTAGCCAGCTTGTGCTCCGTGGACTGTGTTCTATCTTTAATCGGTTTCTTTTTCCCTCTTTGCCGTCGTCTTAGATTCAGAAAGTTATCTCGGTGCATCCGCTGATTTTCTCATGTTACATTGAACAAATTCGTAGAAATTGGCTTTGCCATACGGTGAAAAATGACAAGAAACATCGATGTATCGACATAAATGTTAGTGGCACATGTTTATATCGCAGACATATGAAAATAAGCTCTCTTATCTGCTTAAAATTCTGCAACTTCGGTCGTAAAAATTGTTTTTCTTTATTTGTATGTTTATACCATATATTTACCGGTTTAGCGGTTCAAAGGTTTAAACGGCAGAAATATTAAAGTATTTTTACAAAATTAGAAAGATATTGAAGAATAATAAAAAACTCTGCATGAAAATCCAAAAAAAAATTTAGATTAGGTTACGTTTCGACAGTTTTACAGTGAATTGTAATAAATTTAACTATAATCCGCCTAAATTTTATCCACTTCGTTGATTCCTTCAGGAAAGTCGTAGAAAGGCTTAGATGGAGGTCAAAGGACAAGTACACTCAACATCATATCATAGTTCATTACTTTTGTTATAGTACAATGGCATCCACAGTGTAAGTATTTCTTTGTCATCTTAAATCAAGCCGAATAAACCATTGTACATATAAAAGCTCTTATATCAGTTGCATTGTCACTAATATATCATTTCCGTATTTAATAAACGCCACTAATTAAATTATTTTTGTTACCTTTTCACTCCATCCGTTTATTAGCGGATGTTATAAAATAATGTTAGTTGCTCTAGAAGATATGCCTGTCCCTTTATCGTAAAATTTATGTTTAATAATAAGACAAGCATGTGTGCATCTGTGCATAAACCTAATATTTTATCGATGTTCTCTAACGGAGATTGCTTTTTTAATTTTATCCTAAGCTGCTTCCTTTTACGATGTTATATGTTTAGAATGTAGTTTCGTCATATTTTGCATAGTTTTCTAAATATGAAGTCATAGTATCAATTAAGCTTCATGCTTTGATGCCTCACTTCAAGTGGAAAGCTCCTTCCAAAACGCGTTTTTTATCCTCTTTAAAGTAATTGTTTGCAATCTGCTAGTAAAATATAAGGTATTTCAAGAATTTAGTTGATTTTATTATTACATTCACTAACAAGTTTTGTTGATAAATAATTAACTGACATGGAATTCAGTGAATTAATTGTCTTTGTATGTAATATATTTAATTACTATTTACCAAGGAGATGCGGCTATTTAAGAATTGAAATTCTTATAAAGGTGTCTCAGTCATAAAGACAAAAAATTGAACAAAGTGTTATTTTACCTTTTAGGAGTGGGACAAATCAACTCTAAAATACCCTCTGACAGGACCGCTACTTATTATCAAAAAGCTTTCAACAACATTGTTTACGATTTTATAGGTCAACATATGCTTATTACTTCAACAGGTGCAGAGGTAAGACAAGAGTGGCGAAAGAGAATATCACCAAACTAATGGACAACAAATATTTACGTTTTACACCGTATAATAATTTGTATTTCAATATAGTTGGAACTAATATGAAAATAATTATGTCTATTAGACATTCAGGAAAATTTAGGTGCTTATTTTTCCGAACTTTTTAAAAGTTGTGGGGTCTATGAAAAAAAAAACATGAATCCTTGCTAGTGAATAAGAAACACATGGATTGAAAATTTCTGTTACTATCACTTGTTTCCCTCATAGATTTATAAAACTCATAACGATTATATATAAAGTTAAAAGTTGAAGATTAAAATAAAAAAAAATTAAATTAAACATAGATAAAAAAATCAAAATAATTTGTTAGGAAATGAAACATGAAGATGTAAGATTGTAAAAGGGTTATAGTATTAGACATCAGCATTTCTATCTGATTTCAACTCTTCAGCAATGCATAACACGGAATAAGAATAATAAATAAAAGAGGAAGAAGCAATTTAAATATGATAAAATTGAAATAGATAAACATTTTTCTTTCTCCATGCACTGCCAATGAGTTTAAATGAAAAAGAACCACCGATATTCAATGCATCATTACATACATTTTTTATATCTTTATTTTTGACTTCATACTGTTGCGGGTTATCGTTTTGGAATAAAGTTTTGAAATAAAGTGGTTACAAGTTACAAGTGTTATCATTCAAACAACTTTATTTCAAAACTTGAACTTGGAACACTACAACTTTATTTCAAAACCGAACTTGGAACAATAACACTGTTTAATTAACTAACTGATTCATTGATTTCTAATTAACTAACTGAGGGAAAGCCGATCTTCTTATATAGGTCACCTTTCGGGTTGTAGAAGAAATAAGCAGATAAGACCTATCGATTGCCGAAATTTCTGGAACGCTTATCTGCCGTTTGATGTATCAAATTTTCTAGAAACTTCCTAACTAAATATTATAATTACATTTTTGTCCAGAGTCCAGACATACGGCGTTCTTCCTTCTGTTAGTAGGTGTAACGGCGCAGAAATGATGGCGAAACCTTTCACAAATCTTCTGTAGTAGGTGCACAACCCCAGGAACCTCCTTAATTCATGTTTATCTTTGGATCTTGGCCAGTCACGGATTGCTTGTGTCTCACGGGCCAGAGCAACCATGGCTCCTGTAATGTTGCTTGTACATTCCTTTTATCTACGCTTGCTTTTACCGCCAAACTCTCCTTGGTCCTTTTTATATGTTTAACGGGAAGAATTTTGGGTTTCTCGACATTAGTCAGTGAGTTTCCCTTCTCGCCGTGTTGTTTTTTTACTGGGGGGCTTGTCGACTTCTTGGGGGTTGACTTGCAATCGTTCTTGACGTGCCACAGTTGTAATATGTTATGGTTCTGATGGATCTACCTTTAAGAGCTCTCAGCAGTTCTTCAATGCTCGCGTCAATTTTCTTGATGTTAGCACTCATGTTCGCGTTCATTTACTTCATGCTTAGCGTTTTATTCTCAAAATCAGGGTCATTCTCGACCTCTTAGATGTCGGCCTTTCTTATTTAACGTGACGCTCCTGGCTTCGAAACCTTGTAAGAAGCTTCAACCTCCAAAGCTTTAATCAGTGTTTCTCTCGATGTTCGGAAGTTTGACAAGTGTATCACTCTCTGGACTTATAAGTCTCTTATTCCTTCTATGAAAATTCTAGCTGTATGAAGTTCCAGAAAGTAGGTTGGTGCTGTTGGATAGGCGACATCCGCCAGTTTTTTAACGTCAGCCTTGAATTCTTGCAACGTTTCACCACTTTTCTGCTTCCTTACTAGTAATTGCCATTGGGCGACTTACGGCAAATGAAAGTCTCCAAATCTCAGCTCTAAAGCCCTAACTAAATCTTCATAGTTAGCTGATTCATGATCAGATAGAGCTGAAAGTAGTTCCAGAGCTTTTCCACGCAGGGATACCACCAATGAGGTCGCCTTTTCGTCTTCTGTCCATCCGTCCATCCGTCCATCGATTGATAGCAGCAACTTCGAACTGTATTTTGTAGGCCTGGAAAGATGTTTGTCCATCATAGGTCGAAAGTTTCCTCTTTTGGGAAGAAATAGCGGGTACACTTTCAAATTCATGTAGTGTAGATTGTCCACTTCGCAACTTTTTCATGGCCTTTTCTAAGTTGCTGATCTTTTTTTGTGTAACTTTGTCCAAATCAAGGAGCGTGTTACTGAATTCTTCTCTTACTTCTATAATTTCTTACTCAACTTCGCCCATCTCTCCTTTCATTTCTGCAATTTCTCCTTTTACTTCTCCAATTTCTCCTTTGACTTCATCCATCTCATCTTTCAATCCTGTAATTTGTTCTTTTATTTCTTCTCTCATTTTTGCAACGTCTACTTCCATTTTTTCTGTTATAGTTGCTAATAGACTATGTTTGCATTCTTTTCTGTTCTTCTTCTTCTTCTTCTTTTTCTTGCCGTCTTCGTTCTTCCTCCTGTTCTTTTTCTTGTCGTCTTCGTTCTTTCTCCTGTTCTTTTTCTTGTCGCCTTCGTTCTTCTTTTTGTTCTTTATCTTGTCTTCGTTCTTCATCTTGTTCTCTGTTGTCTTTCATCATTGCTAATATAGCTTGCAATTGTTGTTCCATTTTGGCCGATTTTAATTTTGCTTCCATAAGGCGTTCTAGCATGTTGAAGATTTTTCTTGACGCACCCCGTATAAACTAAGGAGTTGGAATTAGTTTTAAAGGTTTTCTAAGAGATCTCGTTGTAAACGTATGTTGCATGTGGGCACTCCAAAACTATATTCGCGCCAAAGCACTATATTATAGCTTGGATTGTCAGTATGTGTCATCTTGCGCAAGTGATAAACAACATACATTCCAAGACCATTCAATAAGTCGACTTTCGTGCCGAATAAACGCAATTTGCGGGAAGCTTTATTGTTCTGCTTCCATTTGAAGAAAACTGCTGCTGCAAGTCGTTTGCTGCTCGAGGAAGCTTACGGGGTTATACTTCATCGATTGCGACGTGAGTACTGGTTTCGACGCTTTAAAAGTGGTGATTTTGACACCGATGACAAGGAACGTCCCGGTCAGCCGAAAATGTTTGAAGACGAAGAATTGGAGGCGTTACTCGACGAAGATCCGTGTCAAACGCTCCAAGAATTGTCCGTATCATTGGGAGTTGACTTGTCAACAGTCGGCAAACGTCTGAAAGCCATGGGTATGATTCAAAAGCAAGGAAAATGGATGCCATACGAGCTGAAGCCGAGAGACGTGGAGAGGCGGCTTGTGATGTGCGAACAGCTGCTCGCGCGTCAAAAAAGGAAAGATTTTTTGCATCATCGTCACTGGCGATTAAAGTGAATCTATTACGATAACCCCAAACGTAAAAAATCGTATGGATACCCCGGCCATACATCGTCATCAACGCCAAGACCGAATATCCATGGATCCAAGCTCATGCTCTGTATTTGGTGGGATCAGCTGGGCGTCATTTATTATGAGCTGCTCAAACTGAACAAAACCATCACCGGGGACCTCTACCGAACACAACTGATGCGTTTGAGCCAGACATTGAAGAAAAAACGGCCGCAATTCGAGTAGCGGTACGACAAAGTCATTTTGCAACATGACAACGCTCATCCTCATGTCGCAAAACCCGTCAAAAAGTACTTGGAAATGTTGAAATGGGATATTCTACCGCACCCGCCGTATTTCCCAGATATTGCCCCGTCCGATTATTACTTGTTGCGATCGATGGCACATGGATTGGCTGACCAGCACTTAACCTCTTACGAGGAAACCAAAAAATGGATCGATACAAGGATCGCATTAAAAGACGAACTGTTCTTCCGAGCTAGTATCCGAAAATTGACAGAAAGATGGGAAAAAGTAGTGGCTAGCGATGGACAATACTTTGAATAATCGATTTGTAACCATTTTTGCTCAATAAAGCCTCAAATTTCTAAAAAAAAACCTTTAAAACTAATTTCAAACAATTTATAGCGTCCGTGATAATTCCTCCGAGAAATAAAACACGATGCGCAACTAATCACGCTTCTAACATCAGTTGTTGCGCGTTATCGGTTCGAATATTTAACACTTTCTGAATTGTAACCACTTTATTTTAAAACTGAACTCCGAATACTACAATTGTAATTCACCAACACTGTTTAATTAACTAACGTAGTTATTGATTTCTTACTAACTAACTGAGGGAAAGTCGATCGCCTTATATAGGTTCCCCTTCGGGTTCTAGAAGGAATTAGCAGATAAGACTTATCGATTGCCGAAATTTCTGGAACGCTTATCTGCCGTTTGATTTATTATCGCGGCTGCTTCCGTTTATCAAATTTTCTACAAACTTCGGAACTAAATTTTATAATTACATTTTTGTTACAATTACAAATATTTTGTGTTTTTCATGTTTGTTTTTATCTATGTCTAAATTCCATATTTTATTTTTTTCGTTGCTTAAAATAAATAACTAACCTATGTTGTCAGCTATCATGAGGGTAACACTTTAAAAATTTAAATGTGGTAAATCAAAAATTGTTTTAGTAAAGTTCTAGTAATTAAAATCTAAACAATCTTCAAACCAAACTGTGAAAATAAATAATAAAAAAATCTAATTATATATTATTTAGAGTCAATAAGAGTCTATAAAAAATATAACTGAATAAAATAGTAAACTGAGTATCCATTGGGGCTACGAAACCCAGCATGAAACATTTAGGGATCTCTTGTAGCCTCTTTCATTCGTTAGTTGGCAGTCGTAAAGAATTGTCAACGCTTTTTAGTGGCACTTGGGGATAGTTTTTTTTAATGCCTTTTTATCATTATCATTCTCCTACTGCGAAAAATATGTTTACATATTTGATCCTCCCTCAAACTTCTAAAGGGATTAAGATGTATCTAAAATCTCATAAGAAGTTGACAACTTTCTACAAATCACTCAAATCTCTTTAAGAGATCACATTTTTTCCTACGCACATTTGAAACATTTTTAATAAATAAGAAACCGTAAATGCAGCCATAACAGTTTTCTTCAAATTTATTGAGGAAATTATTTTTCACAAACAGTTCATGGCGAGAACTTCTTTAAATATGTCAAGAAGATTAAATCTTTCTAAAAAATGCTCCTAAAGGGAACTTAAAAATAATTTATACTTTCTTTACAGCTTAAAAAGATATTAAAATCTTTTGCAAGTCCCCCAAACATACCATAGACTTCAGATTACTTCGGGGAATTACATCGTTCCTTAAGTTTGGTGGAACGGACCCTTGGTTATCTTCGAAAATTGAAATACAGAATTTGTCCCCTGAAACCAAGAAAGATTAAAAACCACAACAAAGCTTTCTCTAACGCTTTTCAACAGCCAAGCTGTCATCTTCAGAGAGAAACTGTCAGTTTAATTTGTTGTGTTTTTTAATCTTTCTTGGTTTCAGGGGACAAGTTCTGTATTTCAATCGTTCCTTAAATCTTAAAGAGATTACAATTATCTTCAATCAATGACAGCAGATACTTTCTCAAATCTCTTGGAGAAATGCTCCTATCTTAAGTGTCTTAAATATTGAGGATATTTTAAATATTGATTCTACACATTTTTTGAAAATTAGCACATCCACAAAACAACACTTATTGATGAGACAAAACTATATATGTAGCCTTGCCGCGTTAATCAGAGAAGATGCCAACTTCCTTATTACTTAGTTTTTTATTTAGTTTTTGTTAGCAAAGAATTATTTAGTAAGAAACTAAATACCAGCCTATTTTTCAAAATTTTACCCTTTAAATTCCCTATGAATAAAAGTCTAAAGGGATTAGGTCTGGGAATCGAAGAGGCAACTTAATTTCTCCTCCCCATTATATCTTCTGATTTAAAAATATCTGGTTTTAAAATTAATGCACTTCTAAACCAAAATGGTCGAGGGCGTTGTCTTGTTAAAACCAGATATTTCTTTGCTCTAGATAAATGTTTTCTAACTGGGGAATAAGCTGTTTAGCTTCGTACGTCAAAATTCCGCTAATAAAAAATGGTTCAATAAAAGCTTTTTTTGGTATTTGCTTGCGTACTTCATATATCCGTTACAAATTAATTAATTAATTGCGGACCAATATCTATAGATCGCCTATTGATGATTCCATTGAGCATAAAGATAGCTTGGAGAAAAAAATATTTTGGGAAAAATAAGATATTGCACTGTCATCAGCATTTTACAAAATTAACTTTGCCTATAAAAGTCATCTTCTGTCGGTTTTTAAACTGAGTATATCATGTAAGGACGCATTTCATTGGATTCAAATACATTTTTAACCAACTGAAAGCACACATTGTAACCCTATTGACCAAGTAATCGATTTGCCTTATTGCCGACACTGGCTGTTTTGAATCTTCTTGACTTTTATCCTTCGCACTTCCCAATTTGCTAAATTTCTTCACCAATTTACTCGCACTTGACAGAGTTAAAGGCCAATTAAAATATGTTGGCATAAACTACATTCTTCATGATATATCTTATGTTATATTGTTATATTCTTTCATATTCAAACGTGATTAAAATCTCAAACTTTTTATTTTCAGCTAACTCGACCCTTCAATTTTTGAATGCTTGCAAATGATATCCGCCTATTTTTATCTGACAAAATATATGATAAGTTATAATTGATAACTGTTATTTACCATTTGATAACCTCTTAATGATTCCAATGGAGAGTCTCAAGGAGGAAAGTGGCGAACCAGATTCGCTGTAATTTGCTGGTGACTCTAAGTTTGTCATATTTTCAAAATTATGTCAAAGGCCAACGGTTTAGTGAAAAAGGATTTTGTAATGCAGAAAAACTGCCTTTCATGCACATTAGGGCGCAATTTATTGTTAAAAAATTATAAATATCCTACAGTAGCAACAATTATTAGGAAGGCATTTAAAGTTTTTTGACATTAAATTGTCAAATTGGCACAATTGTACATAAAATCGAAACAAACGTAAGTATTTTTACATTACAAAACCTTTTTCACCAATGATTTTGCATTTTACATAATTTTGAAATATGACAAGCTTAGCGACGCAAGCCATAACTATTAGGTTTGCCACTCTCTTTGTTGAATCTAGATTCGAACACATTTTTTTGCATTTCTATTTTCAAAAAATTAAACCCTTATTTTACCTGTTTGTATATCATGAAATTTACCTTTAAGAAAATTGATTAAATCTTCAAAAATGGCTGAAATCCCATTTTTAACTATACAGACGTGCAAGCTTTCAAAAATTATATTGATTAATTTTAGAAATATTTGCAACACTCCAGACTTCTTAGATTCCTGTAAATGTATAATAAATGTGTAAAAAAAATAAATGTTGACAATGATACTATTTATTGTTAGTTTGTGTATAACATAAGTCTTACCTGTTCGGTATCCGCCAAAGAAAAAATTCCGAAGTCTCCGCGGTAAATCGTTTATTTAATTTAAGAAGGAGGCTGGGCAACGACAAAAGATTATTTCAATTTTTTGTTCATTTCACTAAAGCTTGTCTTCAAAATCCTCTTTTGCACGCCATGTACGATTGAGACTCCAGTTGAGGATCTTGCTCTATCGATAGAATATAATTTTCTTCACTGCATATTGTGAATGGATTTGCATGTCGTCTAAAAATAATCTAATTAGAAAATTACATCTTTAAAGATTCATATGAACCATCTAAAGTAGGTTGGAATTAGTATTCCAATCATCGCTTGAAAAAAGTGCTAAAATGATGCTTTTCTTAAAACGCGGCAGAGTCATTATGCTAATTGTTGTAAAAGGAAAAAAGGGTTGCGGCACTTTTATCAGTGGAAAGCAAACAACACGGCAAAGGCTTTAATTTAAATTAAAATTAGCTTCGGCTCCATAGTACATGTAAATTGAGTGGTGCCACAACATATTTTTCATTTATCTTGTACAAAGTTTATTACCCACAGCGTCAAGGCGTGAATGTATAAAACATTTTAACAGTTTTAGTGTTCCCATCAGAGATTTAATGTAACTAAGCTTGAAGAAAATTTCCGTTTGCACTTGCCATCATATTATTTTAGAATTCCGCTTTGTTTGAGGCATTGCTTTGATCCGAAGCATAATATATTAAAAAAATTTACTAGCCCCGAATGAATAAAATTGCAAGTAAATTAGAAGATATGGGGAGCAGTATAATCCCCTGACTTAAAAAAGAATCAAAATTGGGGACAACTACATTAAATATCGAAATATCTTTGCACAGAACTTTATAAAGAAAATAATCGAAGAAAGGGGATTAGAAATTATAAAATAAATTGCTGCATCTGAAAGATTTACGTTGAACTTTAGAAGAAAACATTTATAATTTCACAGGAAAGCTGAACCCCTTTTGACAGTAACAAGATGGCATAAGATTGTTGAAACTTTGTAATTGGAGATTAGCCTGAAGAATAAATAAAGTAGCTTCAATATTCCTGTAAACAGATGAATACATGAAAAGTCGAAAACTTTTTAATTTATTTGTTCAAATGTCTAACAAATTCTTTGAGAATATTTACGGTAAGCGATTTTGTTTACTTTAAGTAATTGCTAAAAGAATGAAACAATTTTTGAGCTAATTATATGTGTTTGCTAAGACGACAAAAACAGAGAAATTGTTTTTTCAGAAATAATATAATTTAAGTGACCATCCTATTGATTGGGACATTATCCTAAACTTACATCAAAATCTTCAAAGACTATTGGACACCATAATCTTGAAATTGCGGATATTATCAAATAGCTATTTTTAATTGATACAATCACTTGCTCACCCATTCCCTAATTATCGACTTTTACAAAAATCTATAATGAACATCTGCCTATGAGTTCTTCCATTCAAGAAACGGTAACTACTAGCAATGAAACTTGCAACTACTAGCAGATTCAAGATGGATGCAATATTTAAAGGTGTCAAACCTTACAATTACTAATTAATTAAGTAAACAATATACTGCACATTTTATTACGATACTATTGTCAGCAACCACCTTTATCGTGAACTTGGACATTGTACACCAATCAGGTCAAAATTTGGTGGCCAAAAGTGGTGATGAACCCAAACTTTGGCTTCCATTTAAAAATCAAAACCAAAAATCGAAAACCGCTTTGTTTGAATTTCAAGTGACTTGTTTCGCATCTTGTGATTTAGGAAAAGCAAAATAATTTAAATTGTTGTGTAAGAAGGTTAAAAGCTTTGCTTCAAGGGCAGATTATAGGGGACACGGAAGCACGTCTCTCCCCGAGACGACCACTAGCCATATAAAACTAAGGAATATACAGAGCTTGCGAGAGCATCCCATTCCCCCTGACATTTGTGCTTCCCCAGAAAAATTTCTCGATCAGTTACTCTGTTTAGTCCGTTTTTATCTATTGCTACAATTTCAACTCTTGATTACAAATATTTATTTATAAGTAGAACTGCAGATGAATAAGTTATTTTAACAGCTCAAGGGAGCCAGTTGAAAAATAGTTTAATCGTACAAAAAAAAATCCATACAATGTGACACAGAGAGACATTTTAAATAATATTATACAAACTTTTTTTTGATATACAGTAAAACCTCGCTTAACGCAGGGGTAACGTTCCAACCAAGTAGAGCGCTATAACAAACAGCGTTAAACGAGGTCATCTCTTCATGTACTTAATGGGGTTAGGGGAAAACGGGTGTAGAAAGCAAGTCATTATTCATGTTTAGATCATTCAGATTCTTCTGCATTTCCAATTTTCCGCTTTCTCATCAAGAAGGCGCCTAATGTCATTTGTATTTTTCTTGAGTGTCTTATAAGAACATGTGGGAAAGGCATCCATGGCACCTTGTCTTGCCTTTGAAGTCCTATCAAAATCTGCTCCATTTTCAATAAATTGGTTTATAATTTCTGTTATAGTGGCTAACTAGGTTTTTAGAAATGTCGTTGAAAATTTTTTTGTTCTTCAGAATCACTATTTTCAATATTTTAGTGTTGTTCTTGATCCACTATTTCCTTGAGCTCATCATCAATATTTCTTTGAGGTCTTCGACATTTCTAAACCTGTTTGTTTCGCTAATCCGACTATTTCGTTCATATCAACAGAACTTCTAGTGTCACCGTCCTCGTTTAGATCTTGCCAAATATTTTTACACACTCCGTTTAAACCTTTTTGGTAACCTTATTAAAACGATTATATATGCATGTTGTATGTACTTTAAATTTAGGAAAAGCCCAATGGTGCCTGCAATTTTCAGGTAATCTCATTATTTCAATAAAAAAAGCCGAACAGCGCTAAACGGAGAAACGTTAAGCGGAGTGTTATTGTACCTACAAAGCAAGGTTAATATGATGGCATAATTTCGAGTTTCTACATTCTAGGATTTTGGATTGACTCTATACATTAAACTTGAAAAAAATTAAACTTAACTAATCATTGCATTCATTATTCAGATAATGATGAAATATAGAAGGTACATAAAATGAAGGAACTAAGAAGTGCAGGCTGTATAAATGGGACTTGATATTCAAGTCAGCTCCACAGCATTTCACATTTCGTTGCCGTAGCCGCGGACAAGACGCTTTCTCTAGTTTAACGTCATCCAAATAATCTCAGAGGATTAACGCCGAGTCCTGGATTGACGAGAGCAAAAATAAAACGCCAAGAAGTGAGTAAAGCCATCGAGGATCCCACAGGACATTACTCTCTTTGAATGCAACCATCAGCTGGATTTAGAAACGTCGCAAGGCAACTGCTATTATATAACACCTCGAGTGTAGCCGAGCACCAGGAAGTTCATGATTGGGCTCCTCACAATAACTTTGTGATCAATCCACCGCCGCTCTTTCATATCCGGTGCTCGTAAGCAGAGTGTGTTAAGTGAGAATTGCATTTAGGACTAATTTTGATGTTTATATGGCCAGAGGTTGCCGGTTGCAGTGATAAAGAAAGATGGGTTTTTTAACGTCCGCTTGTTTTGGACAATTTAATGCATGCCTGCGATACGCGTGCATATAATTCGTTGACGTTTGCTTGCATCTCTCATATACAAGATACATTATATAGAAGGATAAAATTTCTGCTTAAAATAAAAAGTATGAAATGAAATTTGAAGAATCAATATTTAATATTATACAGGGTAACAATTTGAAAACTTACAATGGTTATATCTATCGAGCAAAAAAATATATCAAAAATCCTTCAAACCATTTCTATAATATTGTTGCATGATACCGGCTCGATAACTAAAAGTTCGTGAATTGTAAACAATTTATTTTCAAACTTATTTCGAAACACTACAATTATAATTCATTTAACTGTCACATTATCTAACTATCTGACTTGCTAACTAACTAAGTAACTGAGGGAAAGACGACCGCGTATTTGTACCGTTCCGGTTTTCTAGAACGGATCTTGAATAGTCTGGAGCGCTTATCTGCCGTATTCTCGCGGCCTCTTCCCATTATCAAAAGTTTCCAGAGAATTCCTTACTCTACACAGTCACTTACAAATTTTATAACTAAATTTTGTTAAAATATGGAAAGAGAATCCAAGTGACCAGCGAAAACTCAGAGCTAATTTCCCCTCACACCTCCAGTAGCTTGAACTAAATAGTCCGCAGTGCCAATCCTCTACTTTTAATGCCCTATTCTAAAACTCTGAAAAAATGACTTTTCAACTAATAGGGCTCCTTCCTCCGTGCATGCATCGTTCAAAAATTTCTTTTTTAAGGGGTTAGAGGTGAACAGGTGGACAATAATTCCTTTATATTTAGATTTTTCACATTTAAAGTTCCTATTTATAAAAAATTTAATAAAACATTTGAAAACAAATATCCAATTTTTTAGCACATTTTGACACGCATCAGTTTAAGGTCGATTTGGATGTAAGAAAAATGTCTGTAAAATGAATCGTCAAATGTCTGAATGTTGGCTACAAACGTGCAAGGATAGAATCTTTAGTTTGTGCTCGGTTTGAAAAGATGCACACTTTTTCAGGCAGTATTGTTACTATATTAAACTTAGATGCATTTCTACGAGTCAAAGGCAGGCATCAATCGATGGAATGGAGGCACTCTGGTTCTCCAAGTCCTAAGAAGTTTCATGCTCAAGGATCTTCTACAATGGTGTTTGCTTGGGATTGCCATGGAGTAATCATCACTGATTATCTGGATAAGTATAAAACAATAACTGGGGATTACTATTTGACATTACCGATTTTTACAAGAGAAAATTTAGAAGAAAAAACGCTGAAAGTTGTCGAAAGGGGTTTCGTTGTTGTAGAATAACGGCTATGCACACAACTCGCACGTTGTCGTGCAAACAATTCGTGATTTGGAGTTGGAATAATTGGAATAGTACCTTTATTCACCCTGGATTCGTCAGACTCTCATCTTTCCTCAATTGAATTATCTTTAGAAGGTCGTAAATTTCTTTCAATGAAGAGGTTATAGAGTCTGGGGAGGTTTGCTTTGCAGAACATGATAAAACTTTTTTTTGTAAGATCTAGGGGGCATTGAGGTGAAGTGTAACAAATATATTATATTAAGAGCAGAACATAAATGATAAATAATGAAATATTTTGATTTTTAAAATTTCTTGGACTCTATAGTAGACCAAGAATTTTTCAATACCTCCTCGCGACTTATTTATTGCATTGAAATACTTTAAAACTATTCTCAGCTTTTTCAACGATTTTAACTAATTCTGCTGCGAAATCACAGTGTTGATTACTCTTTTAGATAACAATTGAGTTCTTCAGTGCAACCCACTCGATTTTTGTATTAATTTAGAAATCAAGTTGGAAACGAGTTCTAAAAGATGCTAAATCAATATGTCTTTTGATGGAACGGACTGGTCCTTGGTTATCTTCAAAAATTGAAACACAGAACTTGTCCCCTGAAACCAAGAAAAATTAAAAAACACAACAAAGGTTGCTCTAACGCGTTTCGACAGCCAAGCTGTCCAGTACCTTCCGCTATATAACTTCCGATTCTAACCATTGCATACAGCACAAAATGGCAAGCTTCAACTTCCTTGCCCATCGCCTTCTGAGTCTTCCTCTTAGTAGGGAAAGATTCAGAAAGGAGTTAAAGACAATAAAACATATAGCTGAAGTTAATGGATTCGATCCAAATATTATTTATAAAATTAATAAGAAAAAATTTAAATGTGAATTGGTGAATACTACAACTTTCCGAGCTGATGAAAACAAAAACTTTAAATTCGTCTCACTTCCATTTGAACCCTCGCTCACGCAGGGTTTGGGTGGAATTTTACGAAATCAGGGTTTTCGGGTTATTTATACTTCTAATGGAAAATTAAATTCGCTTTTAGGTAGTTTAAAGGATAAAGTAGAGCAAACAGATAAGTCTGGTATTTACCAAATTTCATGTAGGGATTGTCCTCAAAAGTATGTTGGACAAACTAGACGATCTCTTAAAATCCGACTCAAAGAACATTTGGCTCATTTGAGGTACGGAAGAACTGAGAAGTCAAGTGTGGCTCGACATGCTTTTGAATTAGATCATAGGATAGATAATGATATTAAATTGTTAAGAGTAGTTAATAAGAATTATATGTTAAATGCATGTGAGAGCTTAGCCATCCATAAGGCTGGAAACAACCTTATGAATGGTTGCGCTGGACCTTTAGGCCATTCATCCCTGTTAAAAATAGTTAAGGTTGATAGATAAGAAATTGTGACACAACGACGTGTATGATTGGATGCGCGTTCGGGTGCGGCCGATCACGCACGAAGTGAATATTCTTAGTATATAAGGGTTAATTTTAAGATTAGATGTTAGTTTCTCTCTGAATATGTCTTATTTAAAATTAGTGTAACTATGAATAGAACAGCTATAGTGAACTCCAATTCTCAAACAAAAAAACCGTACCAACTATATTTAAGGTGAAAAATAAGTAGAAACTGTTAAAAGAAAAAAAATCTACAATCAGCAATTACAGAGAAGCAAACTAAGGTCTTTGTGTATAAATAAGAGGATGAGTATACGGTAAATAAAAATTTCATCATGATCCGCATTTACCCGAAGTAGTTTTACGCAAATGTTCCCTAAATGTCTACTCATAAACCTCACTCTTCAGCACTGGACAAGTACATCAAAGTAAACAAGCCATGAATTTATTTGACGTATCCATCTCGAAGCAAGTCATGTATGTGGTGTGTACACTTATAAAAGCTAACCACGTCTAGCTTAGATTACCGATGTGTTTCTCGACAACTCCAAACTCTACTTTCTGAATATACTTCTTAAAATTCCCTCCTATATTTTAAACATATAACTTGCACATGCACAAAGCTGTGGCCATAAATACGAAGGCCGGTGGGGATTCAACTCACAGACTGAAGTTGTGAAGCGAAATTGGATGGGAAATTCTGAACCGTTAGTGTGATATTCCCTGTTCCATACGTTTTATAAAGATCGGTTTCGGAATTTTAAAACTAAGTTATTTCCTTGCTGGAACAAGTCAAAGGTGAAATACAAAACGTTTACCACATATACATACATACATTTCTGTATATTTGAAATTTTAAATAAAAAGTAAAGTGATTGTAAGCAATAAATAAAGGATCACTAGATCATTGAACTAAACACTTTGGCTAAAAATTGATGTGCTCGGGCTGTCTCCTGCAAAAATCACTGCATATCGTCGTTGGGGAAATAATCCCCCAGTCGAGACTCGGGCCACATTTGTAGATGCGCGAAATTCTTGTAAAGAGGTTATTGACGAGGCAAAAAGTGATTTCGCTAGTCCTTTTGGGGATTTGCAAAGTCGATTGGAGACAATTTTATTCTTCCAGTTTTCTACCTTTAGTCGATAAAAAGGCTGACATGGTAGCCATAATGTTTGCTAAAAATTCCAATCTTGATTCTCAAAAGGCAGAACCTCTCATTTTTCCTAAGGTTGGCACTTCGATGCCTGAAGTTGTTTTCAGACAACGCACAATCAGGAAGTTTCTCCTTGAGCTAAACACCTCGAAAGCTTCTGGCCTTGATGGTATCCCCGCTATTGTTCGTAAGAAGTGCGCCCCAGGGTTGACTCCAGTCTTAAGCAAATTGTTTAGACTCTTTTACAACAAAGGTGTATTCCCTAGCAGATTTGTAGATGTTAGGAAATCTTTAATACCCGTTATATCTAAAGTTATGAAAAAGGTTATCAACATCAAGATTCTAAAATACCTGGAAGAAAATAGGAACATCTTGGATAGGCAATAAGGTTTTACACAAAAACACTCCACTGGCGATCTACTGGCATATGTTACTCATATCTGTAACTCAGTTATAGAAAAACATGGTGAGGTTAGGATTGTGACATTGAATAACTCAAAGGCATTCTACAGAGTAAGGCACCGATCTCTTCTCGCCAAATTAATATCTTATAGTCTTTCTCCAATTTTCTCGCTCACAGATCTCTTTAGGTCGTCGTCGATGGCATCTCATCCATTAATGCAGGGGTGCCTCAGGGTTCTGTTCAGTCTCCTACTCTGTTTCTGTTACACATAAACAACCATCAGCTTTAACTTTCAATCCTACGCAGATGATAGTAGCCTTGTGTCATCTTTTTTCTCTGACAAACCATTATCCGTCGCTGCTTCGGATCGACTTAGGGAACAACAAATACAGATGATTAATTGGGATCTTTAGGTGATTCTGGAATTGGAAATCGTTGAAAAATCTGGTCGACTTCAATGCTTCAAAAACTCAGACCGCGATTTTCTCTAAGAAAACATCAAGGGATAATGCAACAAACATAATGGACGGTAAAATCCTTCCGATGGGATCTAATCTATTTATCATAGGAGTAAATGCGAGCATTAACTTTTCTTGGGACGCTCGAGTGCGCATCTCGTAAAAAGCAACTCCATTATGCCTTCAAAGCACTGCGAGTAGGATGCCGAAACAAGGATTGATGGCGATGAACCGCCTTGGAAGTTCTATAGAAAAAAGTCTCCGTAGACAGAAGTCCTCATTGTGTCAAGCTGGACCGCATAAAAATTTGATGTCTGCGACTGTCTTGTATGCCCCAAAAATCTAGCCCTTGGGGGATCAACCCTATTAGTTCCTGCCAGCATCTCCCATGGAAGTACTTGTAGAAAAGAGACAAGTCATCAACCATTTCCTGTGCTCTAGTGTTTCGGGAAAATTGGTCAAACTCTTGTCATCAATAAGGCGAATCGCTCTTCTTTGAGTTAAATTCAAAAGAGCTAAAGTCTTCTTTGGGGTTGAACTTCAAACATGAGAAGAGTATTCTAGTGTTGGCCCAACTTGAGCTTTATATATTATATAGTGTGATTAGCTGATATCACATTTTATTAATTTTAATAGGCCAAATTGGGGCACGACAAATGCCACTTCTCTGTACCTTCTTTAAATAGAAAAAGGAGTTTTTTTCCTTTTAAATAAAAATTAATAACATGCAAAATTATTACTCTGATATTATGCTAATAACTCGTTTGAAAATCTCTCAGACATAAATATTCTAAAAGTAAACAGATGCAAAGAGAATATAGATTGTTTAAGGCTCATAATTAAATAAAAATATTTTTGAGAGCCCTTTATTAATTCAGGATGTTATTTAAAATAAAAACGGATTCGCCTGTTAAAGTAGAGCTCCGTGGGTTATTTTGTTGCAGAGGTTTTGCAAGAGGATGAAGCTGAAAGGCAATTTGGTCTTATGAAAAGAAACAACTTAATTAATTCTTACACTGAATGGAAATGAAAAATTTAACGAAAGTGAAGGAAATTTCTCCTCTGTTCTCATAATTTTGCTCTAATATTTTATCTAAGTCTCTGGAGGATAAATGAAAATCACCTTGCTTCATCATGGCACTTATTGGAAATTGCCAATTTTACATTTTGAATAGTTCATTATTTTGTCGCATAATGTTATTTAGTTTTATACAGGCACAAAGACATAAATTTTAAATTGTATATTCCCAGACAGTTTTACATGTCTTTACTCTCGACAGGATACAACGTAAATCTAATACGTGTCACGCGTGAGCGAAAATGATAAGAATCCTTGGGTTCTCGTGGAGTTTTTACAGACGGTGGAATTTAGTTAATAACGTCCGTTTAACGGCCCACGTGGACTAAGTTGTAAATTTACTCATTACAGGGACTATCCGCCTTTCTTCCGCATATGTATATTATTACTTTTAATTAGCCAATTAAGTCAATTTCATTACATTTAGACATAGATTTTAAACTGCTCATAAAACTGAGCCTTAAATAAATCTTTCTGCGCATACGGCTCTTCAATGAAAATTAACTACCTTTTCTAGGATAATATTTATTAAGATGTTACACCAGCAGGTAAAACTATTCGTTATCTGGTACCATTTTTTTCGAAACACACCAAACTGAATAAGCCCATTAAAATGGAAGTCAATTAATTATTAGAACAGATGAATGTAGAGCTAAGATTTTGAACAGCAAGGACACAATCTTCACTAATGGGGTTTCAAAGAACACTTTGATGGCAAATGCGTCATATTAAAATGTTTTTATTAAAAGAGAAATGCCTGAAATGCTCTTAAGAAGGGAAACTTAAATATTTTTATTCAGTGTAGAAATCTTATTTGCAATAAATTCAATAAAACTGAATCATTTTTTGAAACAAGGCCATAATTCTTCCTGATTTGCCACATTCAAGGAGGGTTTTGCATTGTTCCTTCGGTAGGGGGAGTGAAAATTAAACCCCAACTTCTTTTTAACATAAATGGTTTATCTCGAGGCCCCTCAATGGAAGAATTTAAAAAAAAATTGCATCGCGTTGTGTGGTTTTGAGATTATCAGAAGCAAAAATTAGTAAAAAGTTTAAAATATACCATTTTTAAAGGCAGCTTTCTATGCAGACGATACTTCCAAATGTGCAACTACTTGCACCACATATGTACGTTGTCGGTCAAAACATAAAATCATTACTCAAAGAGAGAGATGAATTTACATTTGATCTGCTAGCCAATCTAATAACTACAAAGAAGTTCTACAGATATCCGTTGCTTTTTCTTCTAATTTTGATTTTTCAAGTGAAAACTTCTTTAGGCGCGTTATTCGATATTAAATACGGCAGCAGCCGTTTATTTATGTAAATTGACGTTAGTTAGCGAGACCTCGATTATAAATAAAACAGTTGAAATCTAATGAATTAGGAACTTCAAGAAGGCAATTGTGGGGAGGTTGTGAACGTTTTTAAGAATGGACGAAAAATGTTTTGAAGATTTACTCAGTTTAATTGAAGCCAGAAGGAGTTTTTTGGAGTTTGAAGGGGTATCAATAATAAGACCTTGAGGTTTTTTATTTTTTTTTTTATGAGCAAAGTTTAATGTACCCTTTTCATGTTGTTGGGTGATCTATTTCTCTATAAATACCAGTGGCGTGTAAAGCCGCCTATAAGGTACTTGATGATAGATATGCAAAGGCTAAATTGTTTTAATATATTTGTATTTTTTAAAATTAATCTACATATTTTGCATATCGACTCATCCAAAGAAGAATCGTTATTGACAGTATTGAGATAATTTAAATTAAAGTGTTGCTTTGCTAATATAAAACTAAGATAATGTGACAGGTTTTTAACATGCAGTAACCCAAAATAAACAAGATCAAAGACTAGATCATATACAAATATAAAAGATTTAAAAACTAGAAACTACAAATTAAATTTAAAAATAAGGACATTTTTATTTTTGATACTACAATTTAAAAATTAAAAATAAAACACTGTTATGAAATAGTTTTAAGTTTTCCCTTCTGTCGGCAGTTCTAATAACTGTCCATTTTTTCCAATTTCGACTTCCTAGCAAAATTTATTTTTTATTTTAACTGCATTCCTTTTTATTATTTTTTTTATGTTATCTCACCTTAAATTTTGATTTTTTTTCTACAATTTCAATTTTACTTTATTTTTTTTTAATATTGCTTTAAATTTAAAGGCTTTATTATTTTGATAATTTTTTAGTAAACGAAAGCTTGATTCTTTTTAACATTTTCAATTTTTAATTTTCATAATAAAATTTTTACTGTAAATATAAATTATTTTATTTTGTTTTTGATTTTATTTTAGTTTAAGACAAATTTGGACTTTTTACGATATTTCAAGTTTTTTGCGCACATTTCCAAATTTATTCCTCCAGCTGAAAATTTAGGATTTTTCTATAAATTGCCAGTTTTTCTTGAAAAATTCTATATTTGTAAGATTATTTTTAAAATTTTGAATAACCAAAATTTCAAATTTTAAACGCAAGGAAGTGAACAAGGAAGAAATCAGAGAAGACAAGAAGAATCAATGAAGAGTGAAGCCCCTAAGGGTCAAAAAGGGTTAAACCAGAGTACAAGTTTTCACCAACAGATCAAGAACAATCCTTTAGAAGAAGCAAAATCACATCAAAGGACACTTCCTGAAGTAAAACCAACAGACAAAGTCGAGCAACTGGAAATGGAGGAAATCGAAAATCTGAAAAATAATATAAGAAAAGAGATCAAAGAAGACATAGCTAACCTCATTGAGCAAATAGAGAATGATGTAAAGGATATAAGAGAAAACATTTCCAGCTTTGAAGCGGAAGTACAACAAAACGCTAATGAAATACAGGGAATTAAGGACGAGGTTGAAAACATTAGAAAAAGACAGAATAAAGACAGGGTGCATCTAATGGGCAGACTTCAAGGGGCAGAAAATAGAATGAAGAAGTTAGAAACGAAAAAGATTTGTAACAATCTAGTAATAACAGGGATTTACATTGACACAGCAAATGAAAAACAGCTCAAAGAACGCCTAGAGGGCATGCTAGAAAAAGAACTGAAACTTAAAATGGAACTAAGCAGAGAGCTTAAAATCGGGGAAAACAACTTTGTTGTAGAAACAAGGCATTGGTCAGATAAGCTGAAAATTCTATCAGAGAGAAAAGTCTTGGAAGGAAGAAATATATTCGTTGAACCAGAGTTAACCAGAAAGGAAAGAGGAATTCAAAAGCAGATCCAAGATGTGACTAGAGCGGAAAGGGCAAAAGGAAAGACGGTCAAATGGGATATCAAAAAATAATCATAAATGGGAACACAATGAAATGGGACCGAAATGTCGAAAAACTAACAAAACCCGCAGACTCGTCTAACGACTCAAACAACTAAAGATAGCTCCGGCCCGATCTACAATAAAAACGACCCAGCAAAGAACACGGCAAATGAATAATGAAAGAAAAATAGCAAATGACTTACCAGATACTCCAGTCACACTACACCACCAGAGAACAAAAAATATCACAAAACAGGAGGAGAGGGGAAATGTTTTTGAAACACGTGAGGAGGCGGACCAAGGAACTCAGAATAAGCAGGACTCTCGGGCGCCAAGGCCTGATCTCCCATCTACCCTAAATTTGTTGATCTATGAAACCCCCACAAATGTCATTAACATCAAAATGAATTTATTTTCGATTCAAGAGAGCCAACGAGAATCGGGTTCTGGAATATTCGAACAATGTATGAGGGTTCTCGCCTCGCACAGATTAGCAAAGAAATGGATCGTTACAAGATAGGCGAGAAGACATCACGCGCCAAGCGCTCGATTAGAACCCGCAATGACAACGGAAAGTGGGTAGACCCAAACAAATCTGGAAGAGGACCATCATTGGAGAAACACGACAAATGGGGAAATCTTGGAAAAAGGTTAACAATGGAGACAATTTGTGGAAGCCCTATGTCCCTTTAGGAAATAATGGGACCTTTTATAACATTTCAAATTCAGAAAAAATTTCTAATTTTTGTTTTTATTTGAAAACTGCATCATTCTTCTTAAAATTGCTGGTTAACATTATTAATTTAAGATTTATTGTAGCGAAAGTTTCATTCTAAACTGAAAATGTTAATTTTTTCTATACTTCATTTACGAAAGATCAACTTTAGTCTTCAAAATTCGCCATTTTTGCCTGAACTTATAATTTGACTCTCTTTTATTACTTTCGAGTGTTATTCGAAATTTTGTCTTTTATCTTATAAATCGAAGTTTATATTCTTGATTTTTATTTTTCCTCTAAAACGACTCTATTTCCACTTTTTTATAACCTTTATTTTTTCCCAAACGGCTTTGTTCTGAAAATGTCGACGATTTTATCAAGATTACGAGACTTTGAAATGGCGATGGTTTTCGAATTGCATCTCGATATGAAGACTTTTCTAGAAATGTTAAAAATAATTTTTTTTTGTTAATCTCGACCTTTTTAATATTTAAATCTTAATCTAGAAATCTCAATTTTTTTGCAAAATTTTGCGTTTAAACTGGATTTTTGTAAATTTCGAGTTTTTTTTCTAAACTTGACTCGACTTTAATTCCCTGAACAGGGGGTCAGGAAAGTCCCAATCCTTCCGTGAATCTACCCTTGGATTATATTATGGATCTTGGGCAATGTTAAAAAAATGGATCTTCTAGAATTTATTGTTATACTCTTTTAGCAAGAAACCAAACGCATACAAATTGTTGAGAATTGTCGTCCTTGTCTTCGAGAAACCACCATAGTCAACAAACACGAATCCAAGTTGAGCTGAGGGTATTTGATAAATATTAAAAGAAAAAGTGGAAACATGTTCTTAATAATCAACCCAAAATCAGTAATGTGTCAAGAGTAATAGGATAAAATTAATACAGTGCTTGTGCAATCACTTGCTGACAGATTACAGAAATAATAAAGTAACTAATTTAATGTTCATGAATTATTTTCTACAGCAATTTCCTGAAACCAAGAAAGATTAAAAAAACACAACAAAGGTTGCTCTAACGCATTTCGATAGCCAAGCTATCATTTTTAGTTCTCTATGAAGATGATAGCTTGGCTATCGAAAAGCGTTAAAGCAACCTTTGTTGTGTTTTTTAATATTGTTTGGTTTCAGGGGACAATATTTGTATTTCAATTTTTAAAGATAACCAAGGACCAGTCCGTTCCACAAAAAAAAAAGAACAGTAATTTCCTTGCAACATATATGTACCGAATTAAGACTATAACTGACAAGAATATGGGCCTTTAATTTACATGTTTTTTTATTCGCTAAAGCATTCTTTTTTATGATGTTTATCATTTCCTCGGCTACATTTATCGATTTTATTTAAGGTCAAATGGATTTTTTTCAAATATTTTAAAATGTATTGACTTAATAGATAGGTGTAAACTTAATGTGTCACCAGTAGTTAAAAATAAGCTGGCTAGCTTTCAGACGTTTTATGATATTTAGAAATAAAATTAGCTCATTAAGCCACACGCAACCCCTTGCTAAAGATTCACGTCATTCCACTAAAAAGTTTATGTGGCTGAATGATTCACCACCATGTAAGGGTGACTAATTCAATATATTACCTGTCATGAGGTTGTATTACTTCTCGGAAATTGAAATTCGCAAAGCAATACTATTTATAATAACAGCATTTTATCCAATTATGCAAAATATTCGATGTCTAATTTGATTCAGCAAATATATTTAAAAAAATATAGTGTCTTTAATGCGAGTTTTAATTACAAACTGATTTATTTAAATTAATAAAACGGAAACATCTGTGATTTCAAAATAATTGTCTTTTTATAGCATGGTTTGTTATATGTTATAAGAACCCATTTATAAAAGTTTTTAGAATTGTTTTCTGTTATCTGTTTGTCCAGGTTAATCTCAGAAATGACTAAACTTATTTTTAAGAACTGCTCTAAAATGTAGAGTACTTTCTTGGGCAATCTTTAGGGTATCTATTACTCAAATCGTATTCACCTGTGTTGGCAATACTATTTAAGCTAAAACATCCTTAAAATTAGTTTGTGTTGCATACATAATTTAGAGACATTTCAATTATCTACAAGAAAATATACAGATAAGGAAAAATTTTCATTGTCCATGTAAAACGCTAAGAATTGTCCCTTCCACAGTTTTCTACGGCCGCTGAACGTATTCCCCTACTTTGACGCAGCATGCTCGTATCTTCCAGTTTAGATGTTAGAAAAAACTCGTCAAGGATTTTACTACAGACTGAGATATTGTTTAGCACAGTTTGGCGGCCTATTTGAACTCGTTATATTGTTATGTTTAAAGAATTACTATATTATATGCTTCATAAGAATTATTATTAGTTTTGTTTAAGAAATCTCGTTTATTTATTTTGGTTATCAAAGAATATCAGTTTTATTTTACTTCAGATGTTGATTAAATCAACGGTCAAATTTTAATAAAATTGTAGCCTGCCAGTAGTATTCCCGTAACAAAACACGTTAAAAGCTATGATGTAGTACTGAAATCTCCACCAGCACTGATCGCTGCGCTCTGCGTTGAATTGTTTACACCGATGTAGAATACAAGGCACCACCCATCTATCCCACTATTAGCTTTCAATGTTAAATCTCTTATTAACATTCTCCCTATGGACAGTGTTTGACTTTCCTGATGTGTATATAGGCTTAGAAAAAGTGTAGAGTTTGGATAAATTTTCGTGTAAAAGTTACAAGTCATGAATTATCGAAATTTTTAACGTTAAAATCGCTGGCGTTTTTTCAATCGTGTTTTAGTTCGTTCGCCAATTATGTTCAAGCTCAAAAATCAGACGCTTATTGGATATCGGAAAATAAATTAATGAATGTTGTTTTTCATATTGCTTTTGGCTTGTCTGAGGTAATTGTGTGCAGTACGGAATTTTCATCATGATTTTATTTTATAAGAAAAGTATGACATTTATATGTACATATAACGAATTTGATTTTTAAAACAAAAACCGAGCTTACATTCAAGGTTATATTAAATGACTGAATCTTAAAAAATAGTGAAAAAGGTTGAAAGATTGAAATTTTTAGAAAAAGTCTCAACTTTGGGATTACACTAGAAATGTTGAAAACCAAATTAAAGTTTTCAGAGTAAAGTTAGTGTAAAAATAAATTCTTCGCTGGTATTCTTCTTCTTGTTCTTCTAGTAGATCTTGTTAATCTGTTCTTTAACCATATTCTATGGCTGTTCTTGTTACAGCGAGTCCCAGCCGTCTCGCCATCTTTTGGGTGATCTTCCAGGGGGGTGCTGTCTTTCCGTTTTTGCTTCCAGTGCAATGCTGACTATTCTGTTTGGATCCATTCTTTTTACGTGTTCGTGCCAAAGTCCTTTTCTCTGTCATTTCCATCTTATTATGACATATACTGCACATGTTCTTCTAATATCATCGTTTCTTACTCGATCCCAAAGAGTCCTGTCCGCTTCTATTATCAAGGTCTTCATTTCGGATGATCGCATCATATTCTTGGTCTTTTACTCTGGCTTCTATACTATAGGATAGTACTGGTCTTACACATGTTTTGTAAATGCGGGTTTTGTTTTCCATTCGCATATGTTTGTTTTTCCATATACCGTCACGTAGACATCCAGAAATTGTCGCCTATTTATTGCCTATTTATTGATTTGGTTTGTTAGGTCCTTTCCTCGGTTCTGGTGGTTGGATATGTTTACTCCTAGGTATTTGAGTTGCATTAGCTGTTCTATAGGTTTGTCTTGAATTACTAGTTTACATCTAATTGGTTCCTTAGCGAAGGTAATGCATTTTGTTTTGTGGATGGATATGGTCAGGTTAAATATTTTTACTATTTTATAAAAGCAAATTGTTGTCTTTGTAAGACATCTTTTGTCTCGGCTACAATAGTAGCGTCGTCCGGAAAGCAGATCATGCTTCTAGTCCTGTTACTCAGTTTATATCCTATTTTGAAATCTGCTACTTCTTTAATTATCATATCCATCATTAGGTTGAAGAAGAAAGGACTTAAACTGTCGCGTTGTCTGATGCCTCCAGTCGTTGGTATTTTTGAAGATGTTTTCTTACCTATTCGTATCTTTGCTGTGTTGTTCTTGTTTAGCTCCTGTATTATCCTCATGATTTCTGATGGTGTCTGGTGTTCTTTTAATATTTTAATTATGTCATCTAATTACACTTTGTCAAAGGCATTTGTTAAGTGGATAAAGCTGGCGTATGCAGAATTAAATTCGATGGCTTTTTCTTTGATTTATTAGATAATGATGATAGGGCCGTGGTAGACCTGTTTCTTCTGAACCCCTGCTGTTCATCACTTAGTGTTATAAAATCTTCAAGTCTTCAAGTAGTAGTAGTAGTAGAATTCGATATTGGAAAAACATTTATAAAAAAAAGGTGACCTAATTTTTTGAATATTGAGAAAATATTAGGAGGCATTTTTGGGTTACGCTGTATTCTACCATATATTTCGAATTTGAGATAATGTTTTAATAAAAAATACAAAATACTCGTTTACGAAGTATAAGAGGTTTTCAGTAAGATTAATCCAGTAGAGGTTTTACTAAAATAATATAAAATCCTTTGCAACTGTAATCTGATTTAAGCAATGTTTTTTCAGTATTTTGTTTTTGTTGCACTGAGGTGATGTTACTAAAATGCTTTTTTTTAATTTCTTAGTGATTGATTATAACAAGGGCAAGTTTATTTAAAAAATATTTACCCTTTAAAAATATTAGGATGTCCAGCGCGATGCGCCGTCCAACCAAATGAGTCCCACATCATCCCCAGTTAGGATTCTCTGCCAGAATCGCTTTAGTCGAGCCGCGACAGGCATAGAGAACGCGCTACACTACTCGTTCATTCGAACTCGATAAACACGCAGCATCTTTCGCGTCTTCACCAAACAATTCACAACTAAAAATAAACAAATCGTCAATCGACTTATTTATCTTTATCATCAATTAAACTACTCATATATTAATGTCGTTCATATTGTTAGTAATATTTCAGGAGTGATACCGCGATGAACCGATAATCCGCTACATCCACGTGGTGGATGCACATAAGTCCACAAATGAAGCATTAACGAGCACATCGTCCAGCGCCGAAAGGGGTGACAATGCATTCGAACCCCTGCTTAGAGACGAGTAAAAAGACCACGAAGGGTGGCACCACGCAATGGGCCTACCCAACACTAGGACTCAATCTTGTGTTGTGTGTTTTGTGTGTGTTGTGCGTGTCTTCCAGTGTATATAATGGATGGCGACAGGCTAATCTTGAAGCGCACGTCGCACTTTTAGAAAATAGAGTTCGAATTTTGGAAAAAGCTTCTTTGGATAGTGTCAATCTTATGGTGGAAAAGTTCCGGAGGGAATCTCTGGACCAAATCCAGAGGAGAAGTCGAAGGGAGACCTCAGAGTCACTGAGGATGGCGGTTGTTAATGATCTATCGAGATCGACGAGAAACGTACCGGAATGCAATTGTCCTGCAGGTAAGTTATGCAGTACACTTGACCTTTTCGTGATCATCCAGATTACAATGCTATCGCAAGTATCGAACAGAATATAACATGATATAAACCTAAGATAAGTGCTATAATAATTATTATCGCATTATTCATAAAATAATATCGGTAATTAATTCACGGTTCATCGAATTTAATAACCACATAATGCAACATATGAATCAAATCAAAAAAGCTGTTTTTGAACACCCAATAAACTGTAATATATATTATTTGCGGGTAATATTGACTAAAATTACTGCTATGCAATATATACAGAGGATCCTAGTAGACAGTTGGAATGAAAATTGTAGCGATCCCACTAAACTTACCTTATTCAAAAATTGACAGCAACCAATATATAGCGTGCTTAGGATATAGTTGTCAGTTTCTCTAAAATAACTTTCTTAATAACTACACTATTTGCATAAATATTCTCGGGGATCTGAGATAAAGAAATCTAAATCTACCCAACTGTTATTCCATAGTACAGAAGCTGACACCTATGGCACTTACTTAGAGTGGAATTTGGGTCTTTCTACAATACATTTTCAATTTTCCCTCTTAACAATTTCTAAATAAGTGTTGCCACGAACAAAAAACTTCCTGAAATAAACGGGTTTTTTCTCTCTCATAGAATTTCTAGTTAACCAAGTTCCATTATTATTATTATTATTATTATTTCTTTTGGATTTTTAAATATTTACTGCTGTTACTAGCAAAAGCATTTTATTTGGGGTCGTACCCCCCACAATTATCTCATAATAGGCCCATTGTTTTAAAGAATTCCAGAATCTCCTTTATGGGTGTTTCCACTATTGTCTTTGGTTCAGTCAGAGCATTCCCAAAGTTAAAATGTATATTCCTTACCAGAGCCGGACATTCACATAATATGTGTAAAGGAGTTTCTTCTTCCTCTCCACACATTCTACAAGTAGAATTTTCTTTTACACCAATTGTTGTAAGATGTTTCATTAGGGCACAGTGTCCCCTAAATAGTCCAACTGTCCACCTGAGCTGATTTTAGCCTCAATGTGATAGTTCTCTGGCTCTCTTTTCTGATGGTCCGTCAATGAACATCCGCGATTGCCTCAGACCATTGACACCCCTCCAGTAAATGCTGTGTTTTTTCCTTAGTAGTTCCTTTAATACCTCTTTTGGCGCTTTGTAAATAAGCGGACGAGTAGGTTCCGGTCTTACTAGAGCAAACCCGCCTCTCCTTTTGGCTAGAAGGTCTGCTCTTTCATTTCATTCAATTACCCGGTGGGCCTGAACCCATCGAACTATAACTGTATTGTGCTGTGTCAAGTTGCTTAGCTTATCAACACAATCTTCGACCATTCTAAAGTTTATTTCCTAAGCTCTCAGCGCATTTAGTGTTGATTGGCTGTCGCTATAGATCACGATTCTCTTGTTTTCATAAGACCTCCTGATCATTACATCAGTTCAGCAGTGACTTCTGCCTGAAATGCGGTTGCCAAAGATCCCAGGTTTATGTAAAACTCATTCTCTGGTTCTTTGTCGGTTATTCCCGTACCAGTACTTATCTTTGTTTTGGATCCATCTGTGAACCAAAATGATCCAATGTCTCTTTTTGCTTCTACTAACTGCATTCCACTTTCCGGTATTTCTACGCGGTAGGGTTTGCGAAAGTTGAGAATACTCTTTGTTGTGTCCGATGGCATACTTAGCGTATTGTTTGCACAGAGTTGCTTGAACCAAGTTCGTACCAAGTAGGATTCGAGTACACCATTATTACTAAGAAAAGAATTTTGCAAATTTCAAACTAAACATGACTTGATCTATGGCTTGACATTTTCAGTACATACTTTTTAAAAAATATAAATTGAAATTAATATTGTGATGGTGAAAAGTTAAGCCATAAATGCTTTAGGAATCAAAAGAATGAATATTTTAAATCTAAAATATTGTTTTTGTTAAGGCTATAAGCAAATCTAAAAAGACAGCCTTCGTGTACCATAACGTGATGAAAAAATCTACATGCATTAAACGAATTGTCATAGTTTTCCAGTTTAAAATTGAATTCTATTTCGAGTCGATTATTTTATGTGTTTCTACTAGAGTGTGGATTTTTAAGAAAGTTCCGAAAAAAGTTTACCCATTAATCAGATTGGCAATTCCGTTCATTTCTAATGGCCTTCTATTTGCCTCTTGATCTGTGCATAAATTCTGATCCTCAGGTATCTTTTTGTTAAAGATTGACAATTTCCTCAAGGGAGTTATCGCGCTTTTCGTTAGGTTGCAAATAACGACTGAAATTAAGATCTAACGCAATTGGCATTGGAGCAATCTTGAAGAAATTGTCATTCCTTAGCAAACAGATAACTGTGTATCTGGAGTTGTGAGACAAGAAGCAAGCAATGGCGAAGAAAAGTCAATCAAAATGAAGGTCATAGTAACGACGTGTTTTTCAGCCGCTTAACTGACCTTACCAAGAGTATTAGAAAGAACCCCTTGAAATAATGTCAGCTCTTAGGAACTTAAAAGATGTTCATAAAGCAAAAAATCATTAAACTTGATGATGATTCTTTCTCTTTTGTTAAAACATAGTCTTGTGTTTTCTATTATAAAACCTCTTGTGATGCGGATGTCCAGCTTTCATGCCCTATCTTAGGTGGTCTGCCAGGAAGTCTTTTTGATGTAGGTTTTTCTTCTTTAGCCCACTTTGCCTGACTGGAAGGTGCTGAGTGAATTGAGTAGCCCAATAACCGTCACTGTCGGTTCCAAGCCCGGATAAAGGAGGAGGGTTGGTGGATAGGGCTAGCGACCCGTCCACTGTAAAACCCAACAGATGCTCAGTCAATCAATCAATCTTTATTTGTGATATTTATGATTTAGCTTGAAAACATAATATTGACCTGTGCTTTCTCTTCTCTGTTTCACTTACCAAAGTAGAATGGAAATAAAAACCAAAAAAAAAGAAGATAAATAAACTAGTATACATTTATTTGTTAGGTAGAATATTCAATTTTACTCATTTAATATAAAAGAACGTACTTTTAGTATATTGCATATATGTGAGCATATTAGTTTTGCAATCAAAGGTGTAATACTGTTGAGTGCATTTATAAATTGAGCGGGACAAGAAAAAAACCTCATATTTGCCGGTTTGATTGGTACATAAATGAAGCACTAAAATAAAATGTGAAGTATACTCTCATATCTATTTTGGTTGCAGACTATGCATATTTCTTTCGCATTGATATTATAACAGTCCATTCAAAAAGTCCATAGGATGACACATAGATGGCGTTACTAAAATTGTTTCCATATGATTTTATTTAGTACTAACCTTCAAACGATACGGGTATAAATTTGACAGCAATCTGACTATTGATTCGTGAGTTATAGCATTTTGTGTGAAGCAACTTTTGTTATTGAAAAAAAAAATGGAATAAAGTGAATTTAGAGTTTTGATAAAGCATTGCTTTTTGATGAAAAAAAGTACAGTGGAAACCAAACAATGACTTGATAAACATTATCTGAACTCTGCTCCATCGAGACAAATGGTAGAGAAGTGGATTGCTGAATTTAAAGGTGGTCGTACCAGCACAAATGATGCAGAGCGCAGTGGACGCCCAAATGAGGCTGTTATTCCAGAAAACATCATAAAATCCACAAATTGGATTTGAACGATCGCAAATTGAAGGTGCACGAGTTTGCTGACATTGTAAAGATATCAGATGGTAGTGTTTTTACCATTTTACACGAACATTTGGGTATGCGAAAGCTCTGTGCAAAGTGGGTGCCGCGTAAGCTCAAAAACAAAAACGAATCGATGCTTCAGGGGAGTGTTTGGCGCTCTTAAAGCGCAATAAAATGGAATTCTATCGTCAATATGTGACAATGGATGAGACTTGGCTTTAATATTACATACCAGAATCCAAAAGACACCTGAGTGGACAGCACTCGACGAACCGAATCCAAAGCGAGCAAAGACGCAACAGTCGGCCGGGAAGGTGATGGTTTCTGTATTTTGGGATGCGAACGAAATAATATTGATTGACTATCTCCAAAAAGGAACCACCATCAACAACGACTATTACTGTGCAATTTTGGATCGATTGAAGGCTGAAATCGCAAAGAAACGGCACATTTGCAAAAGAAAAAAGTGTTGTTTCACCAAGACAATGCACCGTGTAAAAGATCAATGGAAACGATGGCAAAATTGAATGAATTGGGCTTCGAATTGCTTACCCAGCCGCTGTATTCTCCAGATTTAGCCCCCAGCGACTTTTTCCTTTTTTCAGATCTTAAGAGAATGCTTGTTGGACAGAAATTTAACTGAGGCCTATTTTGACGAGAAAGAAATCCTACTATAAAAGTGGTATCGGAAAGTTGGAAAATCGCTATACTAGTTGTATCGCCCCCGAAGGCAACTATGTTGAATAATAAAATCGAGTTTTGTCAAAATTTCGTTTTTCCTTACTTATCCTACGGACTTATTGAATGACCTGGTAAGTACACTCTTTAAAAGTAAATTTAATAGCGTATTCATTACACAGCTGAATTTGGGAAATAATACGGGTAATATGGATGGATAGTTTAATTTGTAAATTTTCTTGAGCATCATTCTTTATAGTTAAATGCCTGTAAAACGTTAAGTATGACGATTGGTTTTGTATCCTTATATCCTCAAAAAACCCAACAGATGCTCAAAGAGCTGTTAATCAGGCTTCGGAACACGGACAGATCTTATGGAATGACACGGCGAGGAAAAGGATGATGAGTTTCATAAATGTATAACTAAAAACCATTTTTTCACGCAAACATTTAAAATTGCCTAAATTGCTCTGCAAAACCTTATTAGTGTCGCCAAATAACCATTCGTTTTTTTTCCACATTATCACGAGCAAGCTTATGCAAAATGTTTAATAGAATAAATAAAAATGAGATTTATATTAGGCGACGTGTTCTAAATAATTAAAAAGCAGATACAATCTTGATTCGGTATGGAGGTGCCCCACCCTGAGATTAAGCAGATTAGAAAACTATGCAAGACTAGGGTTTTTAATTCATGATAATCAGCTCCTTAAAAAACCGATGTATAATTTATGATATTTTTGTTTCGTGTCTCAATCGCATATTAATTATTTTGCTGTATAAACTATAGCAAAAAAGATGCCATTGACACATGTATGTACAACAAAAAATGTGAAGTGTCCAGGCAGCAGCTTTGTTGAATTTGTAAATAAGGTGTCAACGAACTGTTTAGCGAACAATTTTAACTGAAAAAATTTACTTAACCTATAAAGACACCCCAGGTTACTAATATTTGGTTTATTAGTTAGCATACCAAAGAAATTGCCCATATAGATAAAATCCCACAGGCATTAAATTTAATTGGCCAGACTGTAATAATATTTACTCGGTTTTATTACCAAGATACATCTTTTAAAAATCTGAAGTTGTTTAATATCAATATACATGCATGACTACATAAGTGAATTTTGTTTTCAGAGCTCCATTTGCAAACCCGTTTTATTGTACTTAACTCTATTTTAATATGTATTCGTTTATATAACATATGAACTATATTTATTCAATTTTAGAACAATTTATTTAATATTGATTGTAACATCTACAACATGATAAACATCGTTCCAATTTTGGTGTTTTTTTATCTAAGGGTGCGTTTAGATTAGGTACTTTATTTCGTAGATTTCTCTCTGACATAAGTGTCAAATATGCTGAGAGAAGCTATCCGAGACTTATCTACACAGCTGAGAGGAGATAGCTTCTCTCAGAATAGTTGAATTTATGTCAGAGAGAAAATATATTTATGTCAGAGAGAAATTTACGGAATAAAGTGTCTAGTATAAACGCACCGTTACAATAGATTTTCTTTGGGGAGAAGTTAAACACATCTTCAATTCTATAATAAACCTTATGGCAGTTTGCAGCAGTACACTCAATCGCAGGAATAATTAAGAAGGATCTAATGAATAAAGTTCACGACCTTCAATGTAAATATTGCGAATTATTTTTCAGGCTGCATCTTACGATCTCATCGTCACATTTTATTTTCTTGATTATCATAAGCCTCGAAATAAGCCTCCCCTAAACTAATTTTTCACCTCGCCACTGACAGTTATAATCGCAATACGTTTTCGGTATTTCCATCAGTTAAATCCGTCGGTTTTCAGCTCCTGAGTTTTTTCTATTTAATTTGCTTTCTTTTCAAGTCTCTAGAGAAATTAAATCAGTTTTGCCCTCCAAAAGTTTTAGGGATTTTCTGCAACTTATTGGTTTGTAACAGACCTTCCCTTTTGTCTGTACGCAAATAAAATTCAATTATTCGGAGTGGAGCTTAAGAATTAGGAATAAAAGAAAAGACATTTTACTAAGTTAGAATAGACTGATAGTATTTACCTAGTTACAGCCAGACTCTCTTATGGGGCCTCAATGAAAGAGCTAGTGTTTCTTAGAAAAACTAGTTTTATATTGTAAGTAATAATATTGTTTAAGGGGTTTTACAACAGCAATTAGAGAAAGCTAAGTATTTATTGCCTGATTTTATTGTTTTATTTTAACATTTTTCATTAGTGTGGTTTCGAAAGAAATATTTTAAGCCTTATGTGAGAGTTTGTTAAAATGCCTTTTGTATTTAACATTCTTGGGAAAAGAAATGAAAATACTAAACGGAAACTAAAATTTAATTTAATGAAAATGTTAATTATGTGAATATTTTAGAATGTCTCATAACAATGGGCACGTTGAAAAAGTCGTTAGTTTTTTTAGGTGGGGATTTTTCAAGGTATCTTTTAAGTTTTAATTAAGTTTAACAAATTAATCTTTGGTCCCAAAGTAATCTTGTAAAATTAATAAAACAAAGTTTTACAAAAAAAAAATAAAAATGCCGAAGTTGTGGACCACCAGTTGAAGTCGTGACTAGGGAAGCTGATTTCTTTTTCCTAAAATTTTAGGTATCAATTTTTTTCACATATTGATTCAAAATTTGGAGTTTAAACTTGCGTTATTTCATTATTATTAATATTATATTTTTTATTTCTATAAATCTCGAGTATTTTTTGAAATTTCGAGCCCCCAATTTTAATTTGAAATTTTTTTGTCAAGGGGCGAGTTATGCTGGCTGGAGGCCTTGTGCATCTCGTGGGGGTTCGAAAATATTTTTATACTATAAAAATGTCACAAAACCTACATAACTAATAAAAGAAGTTATCCATTTCGATGGAGATCCCTTCATATTTTTTAATGACATTCGTGGTGCCCAATGCATTTTCTACTACTAAAGCAAAGAATCGAGGGGGCGTTAGTGCCATTACTTTGGTATTGTGCATCCTTAAATCCATTCTCGATTTTTTTTGTGAATTTTCCATTTTAAATTTAAAATAATTTATTTCTTTAGAAATATTATATTCTATTTTTTGAAATCAAACTTTATTCTCTCGAGTTTAATCCCTAAGTATTTCTCGGTGATTTCTAAAATTAATTCAAAGTAGGGTAAAGTGCCCCAAATTGAACCATTTTTTAGAAAAATGCCCGTAGTTTTGTAAATGTATGATTGTAATATTTTATATGCCGTTAAAATTTGAATTACACTTTTGGAAACCTACTGCAGCCTCCCTATGAACCCTCAGAAGGTAATACTTTCAAAGTAAAAAAAAATTTTTTGAAGGGTTGCAAATGGTTCAATGTAAGAAACTGGTTGCCAAATTTGAACCACTAGGTCTTCAAATTAAAACTACCTTTAAAAATTATGAGTAGGTACTTTCGAAAGACAGCCAAATTTTTATTTAAAAATATAAAAAACAGAAAAGGGTACAAACCTACAAACAATATACATACATGTTAAGAATAAATTAAAAAAAAACAAGCATTAAAAAACAAAAATAAACTAAAAACTCAAGGGGTTTTACACACATGTCTGACAAATAAACTTCTTAAACAAACTTACTTTTACGCATTTGCAATGAAAACGTTTTACACTTCACACATCGAATCGTATCCTGAACTTTTTCCTCTTCACATTCCTTACAATATCAACGTTGCTCGTCACCTGTCGTTGCTACTTTAGTCCGATTTTCTCAAAGTTTTGTAGGGACTGCTAGTGAGTTATGCTGACTTCTGAATACCGAAGGCTCTTGCTGCTTTTCTTTAAAGATGCAGCTTCGACACATTTAGATAATGGGGCAATTTTCAGTAAGCTGACGGAGAAAATTGATGCTCAGGTTTCTGATGAGGTTTTGGCAACATCCATAGAGAGAGGTGTTAAATCATTTCTGTTTTGAATTTTTTTTAAGTGCTAATGGACTAAAGCTATAATTTTGAACTTTATTTGGTTCGGGCTTAAGAACTACGGATCCAGCAAAATCCGAATCTTGATAAACATATCTATCTACTGGCAATACTCCAGATGCTGTAAACCCATTAATGACATTTTCTATCGTTGCCGCCTTTCCATAAGCTTCATTTAATAATGAAGCCACTTGCTACTGTTACACTCTCTGTCCAAGATTAGTCCTCAACCATTTTTCCAATGCTTGGGTGTAATACATCTCCATTGGTCTGAAAAAAGAACGGTCAAGTGGTTGCAGACGATGTGTCGCATGACTTGGCAACTGCATCATAACAATTCCATTTTCTCGTGCCAGTAACAGAGCATCTAAGCAAGACTTCGAACATCTTTTACAGTGATTCGAAAAAGAGATTCTGAGAGTTTAATAATATGGTTCGACAACAATTCTTCCAAAGTAGTACTGAAAATAAGGTTCCTGCTTAATAATTTAATAGAACCTTTGGCCACTTTGTTTGATTCTCGAATATGCTGAAGTAACGTCGCTTTAGGTATTCCATCATCGTTACTGCATTTATTTAGACCTTTTTTTCCCTCTTTGTTCGTTAATAGCGCTCGTTCCAAATCTGACGCCGACCATTTTCCCTAATTTCCCCCTTTTGACATTTCCAAAAAAGACCAGACCACTTGGAAGCTCATGAAGCAGACAAAAGTTTCCTAATTTGAGGTTCAATTTAGGCAACAGTTTATGGTTCAAATGGGGAAACTGTCAATAAAGTACATATCGTAACCTTACGTTTCTAAATACGTAAATTTTAAATACTCGTAAGTAGTGTTCCATATGCCAAAAACTATGGCAATTTTAGTGACAATTACCTTCCTTCCTTCCTTTAACAGAATATCAAAATTCTCCTAGAGACAGGCGGGAAATTGCTGACTTCTGACGGAAATTATTATAAAATTGCTGAGCTTACTTCATCAACACACATAGATTCAGCTGTTTAACACAGGTGGCGCTAAGAATTTAATGAGGTAGGAAAATTTAGGGGGTTCAATTTAGGAGGCAGTTCAATTTGGGCTACTTTACCCTATTGGATTCCTCATAAATTTCGTTTTTACTTTATTTACTCTCTTCTAATATTTCTATTTATTTTCCTTTAAAATTTCGTTTGTAAATTTATTGTAATTGTAACTATTTTAAAATGTATATTCTATTTTCGAAATTTTGTCATTTTTAGAAATAAAATACAAATCTTATTTCCTGAAACCAAGAAAGATTAAAAAACACAAGAAAGGTTTCTATAACGTTAGAGCAACCTTTGAGTAAGATTTGTATTTGATTTTTTAAAGATAACCAATGACCAGTCCGTTTCAGCAACATTTTTTGAAATCACACAAAATGTTTTTATTTTAGCTTACCGAGCTCAGTTTGTAATAATAATAACAATAAAAAAATTGTGTAATTCAAGACGACTCAAAGTGAAAAAAAACTTTTTAGAAATATCGAAAGTAACTTTGGTAATTCATTTACATATTTTATGAAAAAATCGCTCTTTGCAAAAATTGTACTGTAATATAGAAATGTCGACTCTTATCTCGATATTCCGTTTTTTTAAAACCATTTTTTTTGTTTGAAATGTTTACAAAATTTTCCCTGACTTTAAACCTATTTTTACAATTGTCCCAAAATCCAATATTTGATCGCTTTCTAAGCATTTTCTCTGTTTTTTTCAAAATTTCTACCTGAATGTGGATTGTTTTTGCAAACTGAAAAACTTCAGATTTTATCTCAAATTTTGAAATTAATTTTAAAATATCGATTTCTAAAAATAGGTTTAGTCAAAATTTTAAATATTTTCTGAAAATTCATACTTTCACTGTTTGTTACCCACTCAAAATGTTGACTTTTTATTCGAAATTTTGATCTTTTATAAAAATTATTAAAATTTCAAATCCAATGGAAGAATTTTTCTTTCCAAATTTTGACTCCAAACTTAAACTTTTTATTATTTTTTTCATGATTTTATTTTATTATTCTAAGGTTTTGAGCCCAATTTGAAAATGTTCATTTTCTTTGAAGTATACTGTTAACAATTATTAAAACACAATAAATGTCAAAAAACTTTACTGTAACGCTCGAAAGCGGTCTTTGTTACATCATCTTCCTTACATATTTTTCCAGTCAGCATCCACATCGTTCGTTTGGAGACTGTTGCTAACAATGTAGAGAAAATATTTGTTTTGTATAAATCATGAGTTTTATTGGAAATTTAGAATAATTTCCCAAAATTCACTCTTCTTCACACTTTTTGTTTACCCAAAATTTTGACGCTAAACTCAAAACATCAACTTTTACTAAGGATTTTGGTTTTTCATTTTTAAAATGACGACATAAAAATAAAGTTTTCTTTTGAAGTATAATATTTACTTTAAAAACTTAATATTTTATTTTTCTGATTTTTTTCTAGAGGATTAATCTAAAATATTTTTTTTCAATCTCGAAGGTCGAAACCTCCTTTGAAATTCATATAAATCATGTGTTTTCTTTTAAACTTCTAAAATATTGTAGCGAAATGTAAATTATAGAATTTAGTACGTAAGAAAATTTTCTAAAAGGATCTGATAAGGGGAAAGCGGCCACGATAACGAAGCAAACGGCAGATAAGCGTTCCAGAAATTTCGGCAAACGATAAGCCTTATCTGCGGGATTTTTTTAGAACCTGGGAGCCAAAACTATATAAGGGGGTCGCCTTTCCCTCGAGTCAGTTAGTTAGAGTCAATCAGTGTAATTAGTGAGCTAGTAGTTAAAAGTCAATAAGTGAGTTAATTATTCAGTTGTGTTCCGAGTTCAGTTTGAAAATAAAGTGGGTATTATTCAACAAGTGTTTAATAATCATTTCGAACCGATAAGCCCACAACAATATTTTCTAAAAATTTACTACCTTAGTTTGTCCTTTTGTTCAAAAACTTCAACTTTAAATTCGACAATTTTAATTTTAAGTTAAAAATCAAAATAAAAATGTTTTTGGCCAGGTGCTTCTTTGGCAAAATAGATGACATAAATGGATTGCACTTCTTTTTTTTAGTCATCCATTTTGGTAAATAATTGAAATTTTTAACACTTACTCTGTAAAATTCTTCAATATTCATAACTTAATATTATTATTTTCAGTATCTTATTGTATTTATTGTTAATTGAGTGTAATAGATATGAATATCCACTTTGGCTTTAATTTTTAAATTTAAATTCAAAATTATGTAAATTTTTTTTTTTTTAATTGCAAGTTTTAATTCAAAATGAAAACTGTTGTCTCGTAATCTCGTGTTTTTTTTTCCAAAATATCGTCTTCAATCTGGAAATTTTTATTTTAATAATCTTGTTTAGATTGGAAAATTGCCCTTCAAATTTCAAGTTTAATTTTCCCAAATTTGAACTTTTAACCCCAAGTTTCAATTAATTCTTAAAACCTCAATTTCAATTTCGAAAGCTTAAAATTAAACATAAAATTTCGGAAAACATCTTTTAAAAGAATTTCAAAAACAAATTAGAGGAAGTTTGAAGACCAACAATATCACTTCGAAGTTGAATTAAATCAGAAAATGAAATTAATATCGTAAACCCAAAGTTCGACAAAACGTTGAAATTCTAGAAAAACTTTTTTTTTCTTGAAAAATTCGTTTATTTGCTGAAATTTCTACTTTAGCATGTTCACTTTAATGTGCCATTTCTTAAAATTTGAAATTAAATTATAAATCTTTGGGACAAAAGTGGAATACATACCAGGAAAATTTCTAAATTCTTGGAGAAGTATTCTAAACTTGCAAATGTCTAATCTTTTGTCCTTTTTTGATTTTAATATTTTTGAGAAAACATAAACATTTTCTGTTTGCCTTTTTTTCTTCGCGAACGTTTGAATTTAGAGAGTTGGCCTCAATATTTCGGAAAACATTTTACGAATTTCGGAAATTAATTCAAAAGTTTAAATTGAAAGTCGAAATTCCATGTAAAATATTAAAAATTTGGAAACCTAAATTCGTTCACCTAATTTCAAAAAAAAAGAAAAGCAGACATTTCTAAAAAAACTTGGAATTTTTTCTCCAAATCTCAATTTTTTCTAGATGGGAATTCCAATTTTTATGTCGAAATGTCAAGGTATTTCTTGAAATTTCAAATTTGACACAATGATTATTTTACGACGACAACTACAGGACCAATTTTGTATTTTAAGTAGTAAAATTCGACTTTGAAATTGAAATTAAATAAAAATTAAGCATTTTATGTTCATCCTAAATGTATGAATAAAAGTAAAAATTCCATAAAAATTTAAGGTATATTTTATGGAATACTAAGTATTTAGTATTTTTAAAGACTTTAATCTAAATGTTACTATTATTATTATTATTTAATTTAAAGGCAATTTTGAGTTTCTTAAGTCGAAAATATTGGATTTAAAACTGATATTAAAAAAAAAGCAATAACTAAAAAACATTCTTAATTTTGAGTATTTGCCAGAAACAATTTTTTTTCTGGAAATTCCAAATTTAGAATTTTTTGTTCCGATTTTTATCTAAAAATGTTGACTCTTTTTTTCTAGAAATTTGACTTAAAGTAGAAAATAAAGTGAAAAATCAAAATTCGGAAATTGAAATTTAAATTTCAAAAATAACTAGATATCGAAATTCTAAAAAGTCTCTATTAATTTCCGCGAAATTATCGATTTAAATTATTTAACATTATTTTAAAAATGCGCTTTTGACTTTTGATTTATTACTCTAAATGAATCCATTACTATTTATTTCCTTGGAGTCTTAAAGAAGTTAGTCCGCCATTGCATTTGATATAAATATATACCGCCTTTTTCGTTGTCTTTTAGTCGATTTTGTGAGAGAGGTGCCATGATTTTTTTGAAAGGAGGTGGAACAAAAGTTTCAAAACCACTGATTTTCTGCTCGAGATTTGTCACTTCTGAGCAAAATCATCCTAAGGAATAAACGACATACATGCTAAAAGGATATTCGAGGTGGAAAAAATTTAAATTTAAAATTGCTTACATACAATTATGAGTTATTAATTTTCAACAGTCGTACGAAATACTCGAAATATTTTCGATGCAAACTTGCAACTTAATATTCATAAGGCACCCAGTCCTAACACATATTAAACGAGATATTCTAATAAAGACATGAAATTTAATTGTAAATGCTTGTCACAACTATGGACCAGACACCAGGAGGCGTAGGCCGTTAAAAAACAAATATTATAATTAGATATTGAGGTAATTACTTTATCCTTACTGCAGTTATATACACAGTATCTGTAGATTATGTTAATAATTTGTGAGCGTGCTTGAAATTACGAATCTCTTTTATAAAGCGCCCATGTATGTAAATTAGAACTCATCTTTACGTGAGCGTCGTGTTAAGTCTAACAATAAACTTCGTAATTTATTTCTGATTCCGTAATGGCAATAGTAGCTATTTTTTTAAGAAATTTATTTTTCGAATTATTATTCGGACAGTCTGTAATTACTACTTATGTAAACGATGTTAATGGGCAAGCTGTAGTAATAATTTACATTAGGATGTAATTCACCTTCAACATTTTTTTTGGAAAATGGGTTCTTCTAGCAACAATTACTGTATTGTCAGATGTGCCAGGCAAGATTAAACAGATGAAAAATTTCCAATAAATATTAATAACAAAATTGATATTAATTATTTTATTTCATGAGTTGCATCAATCATAATGAAATATATCATGTCAGAGACAAATCAAAGAGGAAATGCGATACTGGATATAAACAAATAACAAGAAATTATAATGAAGTATAAAGTAGATGCCTGCAGCTAAAGTGAAAGCCTCCGAGGTGTCATATCAATATTTATTAATATTATTGTAATTTATGCGGATGAATATAATTATTTATGAATGAGGCGTTTAAATATCGACTGTGGCAACAAAAGAGAATCCAGTCATTTATTTTCTTCGTAGCTTTTTGTTAACTTGTCTTGCCTTTTTAAATAAATACACATCATTATTGAATTAAGCAATTGCTTTATTCGCGCATCATGTTATTAAAGATTGAGTGCATGAAGCTGAAGATTTGAAATTATATGAATACTAATGATTAGACAAAGAGCTCCCATTACAGCTTCGTTAGCAGGCTGTATGAGGACGATGCTGTACAATATCGAATATTGATTTCAATTCATTTTATATTCAATCACGATGATGCACCAAAGGATCATTTCATACAAAATATGTATTATTTAAGAATATCACAATCAAGGTAATAAAAAATATAACGGGATTTTTTTTTAATGATTAACTCAAAGTTATCGTTTGAATGGGCTTACTAAAAAAGTGTAAAAGATTTTAAAAAATGTAATATACATTTGAGTTACAAATTTTCACAAAAATCAATTTGTTTAAACTCTTGGAATAAAATATAAAATTATGCATTACTTCTGGTAATTAAAGAGGGTTAACATTTTCTCTTGCCCGTGAACTCGAAACTACCTAGCTGAGGAAGCGATATTTACGAGAGTAAATCAAATATGATCCGGAATTTATTTTTAAAAATTTATTGGTACAAGATGCATGTATGAAAGTTATTAACTATTTTTCTACATAATTTCCTGATTTTGTTATGCATTTTTCCCAACGGGTAGGAAGTTTTTTAATGACATCATCATAAAAGGAAGGGAGGCGTGTTTGCAGCCAATTGCGCACAAATGTCTCAACGGCAGCATCATCATGGAATCGCGACCTAGATCTTCTTTCAGTGGCCCAAACGTATGATAATCGCATGGTGATAAGTCGGGACCATAAGGAGGGTGTTCTAATGTTTCCCAATGCATTTCCTCTAATTTTTGATGTGTCAGATTGGCTGAGTGGGGGCGGGCATTGTCCTGAAGCAAAATTGCATTTCTGACCGAAAATTTGCGCCTCTTCCGCCGATATGCACGTTTTGCTTGATTCAATAGCAAGTAGTATTAACCTTACGATGTTCATGCAGAAAATCGACGTGCACAACTTCTTTAAAATCCTAAAACACTATTGCGAGAACCTTTCCAGCTGAGAGGCGAGTTTTCGCCTTGAGTTCGTTCTTCCAAAAAATTTATACCATTCATATTCACAATATTCATGCCATTCATACACTTGAGTTTTCTTCAAACAAATATCCCCAAACTGTGCTTCTAGTCTACGAAGTATTTCGGCGGGCTTCACACCTTCAACGGCAAGAAATGTAATATTAATGCGCTGCGCAACAGGCGGATGAATCTCTTGCTCATTGATTGTATTTACAACTGACGAACAGCCAAAAGGGAATTCGCTTGAGCACAGAAAGTCAACTCATGTTCCCACCTATCATGTTTAAGAGTATGCGCAAACTCCCGACGACCTCATGGCGATATGATAGAAATTCGGGTTCATATTTGATTTACTTTCGTATTTAAGAAAACTTTCTCAAAGGCAGAAATACCAACAATTTCTCGGTACCTCGACATTTTTCTGAAAATTTCGGGTTAAACATGAAATTATGATTTTTCTATTTAACTTTAACTCGTAATTTCAAGTTTTTTTTTCATAATTTAAATATCTGCTGCAAATTTAAACTGCAACTTTTATTTTGGAAATTTGGTAACTAACATTTTTTCTAATATTTTTGCAATTTTAATATCGAAATATGGATTTTTTCCAATATCTAACATTTTGATTTATTTCGACATTTTGGTTTTCCTTCCTCAAAATTTACACTTTCTAGAAATTTTGGAAAAGTGTTATCTATAATTTGAAGTCCTTTCTTTAAAAATTTTAATTTTTTTTTCATAAATCCGAGTTAAGAATCATTATAATTCTTAATTTTTAGGAATCCGTACTTTAAAAGGAAATAACGGAACCCGAAATCTTGTTCTCTTGTCCGTTCGTCCGTCTGTCACAAAGAGGCTTTTCTGGAAAATTAACTAAATAACTAACTAACTAACTAAGGTAACATAGGAACTTCAATTTTGACATAGCATTGGTTCTTGCTGACCCACACAAATGTCACCAGCTAACGATTAAAAGCGGAAACTATTTTATAATACAATTGAGGCTTACTTGTAAGGTATTATTTGAAAGAACTACCTCTAAAGATTTTAAAATATTTTTTGATGCCTTTCTGTTTAGTGGTCTTAGGGATACAGCTCAAAATCTACAAGAAATGGCAATTCCCCCTGATCTAGGTTTCTAAATATAAAATTTGGATTTTGATAGCGTTGGGTCATAGATTATTGAAAAATTGAAGGTTGTTTCGATATTGTAACAGTTAATTCTTTTAAAATAGAAAATTTTACTTAACCTTAGATAACCTAATGATACAGGTAGTGCAGATTAGAATTTTTTAAAATTATCTCATTTAAATTTGGACTATCGGCTGTTAACTGTAGTAATTAGTATAGAATCGTAATTGTGTGGGCTCGACTTGCTCTTGGCCAGTTTTTTTTTTGTATAATTACGACTATAAATTCGAATGTAGAAGACACTTTTTTAAATATACTTACAAGATTACAAATTCTTTTAACTTCTTATTAGAAGCTTTGAGTTTAAATTTCTATAAATAACTAGATTTTTTCACCTTTACTACCAACATTATTAAAATTTATTTATTTTTGTCTTAATATTTCTGTTTTGAATGCCATACATGTTTCCTTTTTTTTTGACTATAATATCGATTTTTTGTTTAACCTCGAAATTTTTTGATAAATTTCGAGGTTAACGAAAAAAAAATTTTGATTAATTTCGAATTTTTAGAAATTTTTTGGTAAATTTCGAATTTTTGGACATATTCTGATCATATGGATATTTTTTAATTCGAATTCAAAATATTTACTTTTTTTATCAAAATATCTAAAATATTTCCTTTTATAAATTTGGAGCTTATTTTAGAATAAGCTTTTGAAATTCCAATTTCGAATTTAAAATGTCCATTTCTTCATTTAAAGTTTCGTTTATTTTTGATAGTTTTATATTTTAATCTACCGAGTTTTAAAGCAAAGCAAAATTAGGTTTGTGTATTATCCCAAGATTTTTAGTTTTTCTCAAAACTCTGCATCTCTGCTTTTAATGTTTATGTTTGGTTTCTAAAATAGTGCTTTTAAACTAAGAATTTCTAATTGTTCCAGAAATTTGACAAGTTTTTCTAAATTGTGTTTCCATTGGTATTGATTGATGGTATAACCGCTGATGATACAGAAATGCGAAACCTGGTCCGGTGTTAGCAAATATTTATCGAAACATTGTGGAATTTTTCCACGAAGCAATTCTGTCGTGTTCAAAATTTCATTATTCCATTATAAACACAAAAATTCTACTTTTTCTAGAAATTTTAATTATTTTCCAAATTTCACTCTTTACTTAAAATTTTTAGTTTCTTTTGTCAAAATTTTTCCTTTTTATTTGAAATTTCGACTTTAAACGCAATGTTATTTCATAGAACGCACAAAAAACTTTTTTTTAATTCCAAGTATATACTTTCATTTATTACCTTTTTGTAAATCTTCGGTTGTTTTAAATTCAACATAGGCATTAACACGATCAATCTTCACTTTAGCATGAATTATGTTTGTGTCTAAACTTTGGTTTTTTTCACGAAATTCCAAGTTGACATTTTAAATATTTTCTGATAGTTTGAATACAAACTGCTCCGACCTTTTCTAAAAATTTTGAAGTGAAACAAATTTTTTTACAGCTTTAGAATATTTCAAAATTTTCTCAAATATTCAATTTCGATTTTTCGTAATGTTTTAATTTTTATAAACTCTAGGTTTTTTAAAAAGTCCTGCCTTTTTGTTACTTAAATATTTTACGACATTTTAAAATTAATAATTAAAATTTCGTTTTAATCCCAAAATGCGACTTTATCTGAAAAATTCGACTTTCTTTTCGAAATGTTGAAAACAGCTTTTTCGTAAATTCCAAAGCTCTTTTTTGACCCTGATGCCAGGTATAGATGGTAATGCAGACTGGCGAAAAAAAATATCGCCGAACTAATGGGCAAATAATGTTATGCATTATTTCCGTTTGAATTATTTGCATTCATATGCAGGGTGACAATTTGAAAAGGAGTAATCAGGAATATCTCTTAGGGTGAGTTTATGCTAGACACTTTATTCCGAACATATTTCTCTGACAAAATATATTTTCTCTCTGACTGAGAGAAGCTATCTCCTCCCATATGTGTAGATAAGTCTCGGATAACTTCTCTCAGGGTGCGTTTAGATTAGACACTTTATTCTGTACGTTTCTCTCTGACATAAATATCAACTATCCTGAGAAAAGCTATCCGAGACTTATCTACACAGCTGGGAGGAGATAGCTTCTCTTAGGATAATTTTGTCAGAAAGAAAATATATTTATGTCAGAGAAAAATTTACGGAATAAAGTGTCTAGTGTGAACGCACCGTCAGGATAATTCACACTTATGTCAGAGAGAAATGTACGGTATAAGGTGTCTAAGCTAAACGTAGCCTTAGACAAAAATGCTATCAGAAAAATATCTTGAAATGAAGTACTTCTTGAGTGCCTTTGCCTCATCCCTTCTGCGACACATAGTTGAAAATCTCGTTGATTTCTTTTTATAGTCTTGTAGCAAAATAATAAATCTTACGATTAGTTTGTGGGATATTGTCACATTTTTAAAATTTAGTAATTTTAACTATCACTTAGACAAAAAATTTTGTCACAAAAATCTGAAATACACATCGGGGAAACCAAAGAATGTGTTTTTTTCAGTCACTTCCATTAGGAGCTAACCACTTCTATTAATTTTTCTAAAAAAATAACTCACCCCGTGTGATGCCTTGTTGGAAAGGTTTTTTATTTCTCTTTACGGACATGCAGAAGCAGATGAATTTTTCCAACGAGGTATCACACGGATATGGTTCTCATTTTCGAATAATTAATAGAGATGGTTAGAAGGTAAGACGAGAGGGGGATGAGTCAAAAAACATATTCTTTGGTTTCCCCGATGTGTATTTAAGACCTTATGACATAACTTTTTGTCTAAGAGATAATCAAAATTATTAGTTCTCAAAAATGTTCCTTAATTTAAACATCGATATTTCAAAAGCTAATCGTACGATTTAAGATTTTGTTATAACACTGTAAAGAGAAAGCAACGAGCTTTCCAACGATGTACCAAATAAGGTAGGTTTGTGTTAAAATAAAAATATAGGTTAGAGTGGCTATCTCCTAAGGAGTGAGGCGGGGTAAGTCAAAAAGTACTTTATTTTGGTTCCCCCTCCAATCCCCTGAGCCATAATCCTAGCCTCACCATGTTTTTCCATAGCTGAGTTACAGATATGAGTAACATATGCCAGTTGATCTCCAGTTGAGCGTTGTTGTCTGAAACCGTACTGCCTGTCCGGGATGATTCTATTCTCCTCCAGATATTTGAAAATCTCGATGTTGATAACCTTTTCCATCGCTTTAGATGTAACGGGCAACAAAGATATAGGGCGATAGTTTATAGCCAGATTTCCTTTTGCCTTTTTGCGGACAGGCTGCACCCTAGCAGATTTCCAGATGTTAGGGAATATACCTTTGTTGTAAGAGAAAGTGAACAATTTGCTTAGGACAGGAATCTACTGCGGAGCACAATTCTTAAGAACAATAGCAGGGATACCATCAAGGCCAGAAGCTTTCGATGTGTCGAGCTCGAGGAGAATCATCCTGACTGTGCGTTGTCTGAAAACAACTTCTGGCATCGAAGTGCCAACCTTTGAAACAATAGGAAGCGTTTCGAGAATCAAGGTTGGAATTTTCAGCAACCATTAAGGCTAGCAGGTCAGCCTTTCCTTGGAAGTAGTCGCAATATTGTTGTTGTCATCGACTAAAGGTGGAATATTTGAAGACGCAAAATTCTTTCCAATCGACTTTGCAAATCCCTAAAAGGACCTATAACCGTTCGAACAGTTGACAAGCCTCTGGCGCATTTTACGATCGAAATCACATTTTGCCTCGTCAATAACCTGTTTACAAAAATTTCTTGCATTTTCAAAGGTGGTCCGAGTCTCGACTGAGAGATTATTTCTCCAACGACGATATACGCGATTTTTATAGGGGACAGCCCGCGTACATTTTTTGCTGGACCAAGGTTTACTGGAGACAGAATTCTTTTGGGAATGAGGAATTGAGCATTCCATACCAATCAGGATAGTTTCAGTGATGGACTCGGCGACTGAGAAAGGGTTGTCTGAGTTAAGGCAGACTTGTTGCCATGGGAAAGATGCAAAGAAGTCTCTTAATTCTTCCCAGTTTGCAGAGTTCAAGTGCCAAACACTACGAAGCTATGTCTGAGAAGGAGATGGTATATGAACCGAGCGAGATGCTGCTACAAGCTTGTGATCGGAATTCCCAATCGGTGATATCAGCAGTGATTTAATACAAGTTTGGAGAATTTGTAAGGAAAAGGTCGTGTAGATTAGATTGATAGGTATCTTCATCAGGAATTCTTATGGGTTCCTTAACCAATTGCAAAAGTCCACAAGTGAGGGTGAAAGCCTCTGCTTTCACCGTCAGCTCGGGAAGAAAACCTTAACTTAGAGATGTTGTGTACGTTGAAGTTATCCAGAAAGACAACCTCAGCGTTTGGAAAATTCGTCTGTAGGTAATCGAAGAATACAGGATAAAACAAGAGCTGTGTATATTAGGGATCTTTTGGAGACAGATAAAGTGAACAAATGACTATTACTTTACTTTTGGAGCAGATTGTCACCCAAATCACATCATGATCAGCAGATCCAGTGCTTCTTCTCGTTGATAGGACAGATTGCTTCGCGTAAAAGCACAAATTCCCCTCTTGTGTCGAAATTTTGCGTGCAAGTCGTAATTAGGGCGAAGCAAATGGACCGCATTGATGGATGGGGAGACTTGAGTTTCTGTCAGAGACAGCAGATGGAGTCTTTCATTTCGAAGGTATTGATGAACTAAGTTTAGATTTGAGTTTAGCCCCTGAATGTTACAGAACTGAATTTTAAATGAATTATTTGAAAGTGATTTGGCCGTCGATTTTGGATTCCCTCACACACCCTTCACCCGGACATCCGAAGGGATGAGTAGTTTACGTTCGCAATTTTTCGCACGAAAAGAATCCATTATCTTTTTTTTTTAAATTACAAAAAAAAAGTTAAAGGTGATGAAAAAAAAAATGAAAAGGATAAGATAAGGAAAGAAGAATAACAGGAACCGACTCACGTGTCAGAGACGGAAATATGATATAAGCCTCATTTCGCCACCTCCTAGTGACACGTGGGGTGGTACTACCTCGTATTACTGAAAGCTCCAGACTACCACCTACCAGGGTGGAATCCTGAAACTAAATTCATTAACCAAAAGTGTAAAATCAAAATTATATGTTAAAATGTTCATACGTAAAAATGACATTAGACGTTACCTTTTCTAATTCAAAGTTATACTTTTGTGGACAACTTTTGAACGTTACCGAATGAGCATTGAATAAAAATTTAACAGATAACTGAGACCTGTTCTCGACGATGCAAAAGACATCAATCAAAAAATAATGACCAAAAATTAAATTCGGAACAAATTCTGTCTAAAAAATGTTTAGCTGCTTTAGTTAGTTTTTGAATATTCGTGCAAAGGGAACGTAAGAGATAAAAGAAATCAAGTTAGAAATGTCTCCAGAATTTTACACCATAGATTTTTTCTCAATTACTTTAAACGCCTTTCCACAACAATTAATTATTGCAAGTAGGAAAAATAGGACCAGAAATTTAGACATTGTTCAGTTTCGTCATTTATTAAATGGCCCGCATATCTGACTTTTCGTCCCTTCGCTTAGCCGTTATCCCGTTGACTTGGCTATCTTACAAACACCATCACTAATTGAATGAAAGTCCAAGCACATCAAAGACTGAACTTATTATGCCCCTCTCGTCAGCTTCTTTTATTACATTATTTTCTCAGGCGCACTTAAGGAAAAAATAAAAATTATACCACAAAGGCATCTTCAACCGTAAAACATCGCTTCAAGTGAATTATTTCAGCGGCATGAAACGTGTTACCGAGAGATAAGCATCAGCGGTTAAAGTAATAAGAAATGTCAAAACAGATTTTGCCTCTTAAAATTCCCGAAGTCAAAAGGTTTATATTACCGGTTGTAAACAAATCACAATAAATAACGCTGAAGAAGTTCTTACTATAGGGCGGCGATACCACAGGAGGTGTGAAAAACTTAACAAATGGATTTATTCGGCTATGGATGGATGTGGTTATTGATTTTGACAGAATAATGGCCAACGCACTTTGAAGGATTTAAATGGTTTTGGTCAGTAATTAGTCGGCTCCTAAATAAGAATGCAGGAGCGTAATTACGTATTCATATAATAATACTAACAGGTTTTATATGCTAAACCCCTAATCTAGAAGATGAGGCAGTTATCCGCCTTTGTAACGCTTTAGGCTGAAATTCAGGCTGATAAAACCCTAATGACTCGATGATTGAAATAGTTTCGATAAAACCGTTATTTTCGGTAATGTAAGCTACTAGGTCGAAATTTTTATATATTATACTGAACCTTCAAATTTGAATCAATATGAACATGTAAAACGTAAAATATGAATCATCTTGCGAGTTGGTTCTGCAGCTTAAACTTGAAATTACGATTTTTTCTTGAAATCTTTTTCTTAACTGCTCAGCTATATCTGAAATTTTAAATATGAGTATTTTCAAAATATTCGTGTACCCATGAAGCTAATCATAAAAGCTTTATGCGTGTGCCAAATACCTCAACAGGTACTACAACTGGCCATTAATATCAAATGTTGAAAAAGGAACTAGGGAACATTTTAGATAAACAGAGTTATTAATGCATTAAAGCATCATTATAAATAAAGTGGTGGGCACTATGGACGCTGCTGTATACACAAAGCTTTATCAGATTTATCAAACACTGTTTGAAATTCTCGTATGAATAATGCAGAAATCATTTACAGATTTACACTTTCTCTCTGCTGCATTATTATATCGTTTGTTGCGGAATTAATCCTCCGCTGTTAACAAAGTTTCGTTGACGTAAATTTGGGCATGGTAAAATATACGGTAGTAATTTTTCCTGAACACACACACATGTGCAAAATCACTGGGGAAAAGCGCGAGAATAACCCAATTTTCGCTCTCATTTTACAGCCCATAACCTACAATATTAGGAAACTTTATTTTAATAAATGCTCCAGCCGTTCGTATATTTTACTAGCGTTTGCAAAAGTTTATAATATCCGGTGCTGTTTTACGTGTTCACGCATACACACCATTTCAGAGTACTAATGAAAATACGACTGACACAGTTTAGCTATGTGGTGGTAATCGGTATTAAAGGCTTTAAAATTGGATACCGATATTTTGCTCCCATTCGAGCTCAATGTCCAATGCTACAATCTTCTTTTTTATTTTTTATGTATTGATATTTTACTTTAAAAAAAATTGTTCATGTCTACCCAATTGTTTTTGTTTTTCCTTTATTTTCGTTTTCTGTGTAAAAAAAACAAACCTCTTTTTGAATGCTCTTATGAGTTAACATTTTGAAGGTTCTTCTGTTTCTGCTTATCCATTAAAGGATGTTTGCCACCAAATTTTCCTTTACTTCTCTGTCTCTGGCTGTGTGAATCAGTGATTCTATATTGCGTATGCCTGTCCACTCTCACGTTCCCCTGCCTCCTATTCGTCGTACTCCTCTTTTACCGTCAATCTTGCCCTCGATAATTAGATGGAGAATTTAATATTTATTGTTGCGCATAATGCGACCCAGGTATGCTGTCTTTCTTTTTTTATGGTGTTAAAGAGTTCTCGATCTTTATTAAAACGTTTGAGAACGTCCTTGTTTCTTATCCTGGCTTCAAGGTAATACTCCTTATTGACCGTACGACTTTAAGGTAAAAACTCCTGATGCACTACGCCATGGTAGTCGACAAAAACAGCGAGCAAAACTTTGACATTCGATCGGACTTGGCGTACTTTTTTCGTTCTTGGCTCTCCTGGGTGCTTCCATTGAGACGAATTAGCTTTGGTTTCAACGTCATAACCATATACTTATGATTCGTCACCAGTTATAACCCTTTTGAGCAAATCAGGATCATCACTTGCATCATTCAAGAGCTCCTGAGCGATGCTCATGCGACGGTTCTTCTGATCAAAATTCGGAAGTTTCGGAACAAACTTCGCTGAGACACGTCTCATGGCCAAAACATCCGTAACAATTGCATGACACGACAAGCCGACTGATAAGCCAACATCCTCAGCAACTTCTTTTCTGGTAATTCAACGATTTTTAAAAACAATTTTCTTCACAGCTTCGACGATATCTTCTGTTGTTGATGTGCTGAGGAGTATAGGGCGAGGTTCGTCGTTGGCTTCTTCTCGACCATCTTGGAAGAGTTCGTACCACTTGTAAACACGGTCAGCAGACTCACCGTACGTCACTGAGAAATTTCAAGAGTTTTAGAGCACTTGATTTCATTTTTCACACAAAATTTTATGCAAATTCTTTGCTCTATTTTTTATAATAATAGAAAATCGCCGGGCACAAAAAAATACATCTAACCTTTTTATCTGTCAAGAACAAAGTAAGTATGTTATGTACTTGAAACTGTAAACATGTGTTCAGGACATGTGTACCAATACAACAACAACAAAAAATCCATAATCCAATGTACGTTGCCCACAAAACTTAAAAAGTCACCTTTTGAAGACATCTCGTATATTTGTTTGTTAGGCTATTAGTTAGTCTTACTCTTGAAGATTGGTGCCAATATAAGCTTTCGATGCACCGGATGTCTTTTTGATCTAAATAGAGTCTTCTGAGAAGCTGCATGTGTTGTGGTGTTGTACTTTGTCAAAAGCTTTCTCGTAGTCTGTGAAGCACAGACATATGTTTTTTCGCTGGGCATAACAGTTGTGTATTAGGACTTGCGCTGCAATTAGTGCTTCTCTTGTAGCCAGCCCTTGTCTAACTTCAAACTGAGAGTCTCTTATAGCGTTGTCACAGTTTTTATACAATCTCCGATATAATATTCTTAGGAATTCATGAGGCTAATAAATATGGGTTCTTCACATTTCCGTGCGTTGATCTTCTTCGGCAAAGGAATAAAAGTGGAACAGAGCCATTGTTCTGGATAATGACTGGTGTCATATATTTGGTTAAATAACTTGTAAAGTGCTGCAATGCCTCTCTCATCTAGGAGTTTGAGTATTTCTGCTGGTGTCTCATCTGGTTCAGCTGTTTTCGTTATTTTTTGAGATGTCTATAGCCTTTTTTATCTCTTCTTTAGTAATAGAAGAACCATCCATATTGTTTTCGACTATAGACTCCTTAGTCAGTCTGTTGTCATAAAAAAGTTTTTCTATAGTCCTCCCATATCTTACACTTTTCAGAATTGTTTAGGACTATCTGGTTCATTGACTATTATACCTAAGCTCCAGTTTTCTAAATAACTCGGTAGTTTCTTTGAGACTTTTACGAAGGTTAAAATCACCATGTTTATGTTGAATTGTTCTATTTCACTGCATTCTCTTTTGAGCCATTCGATTTTTGCAAACCTGATTTCTAACCTTATCCGTCTTTGCAGATCTCTATACTTGTCGTTATTATTTTTGAATTTTCTGCGTTCTTCCATGAGTAGTAGAATTCATTGGTCATCCATTTTTGTTTTTTATTTCTAGAACTATATCCTAACACATCTTGTGAGGTGAATTTAGGAGCATTTGATATTTCTTCCCATGACTGTGTGAAGTCATCTCCTTCGATTATGAGAAACAAATTTTGCATCTACAAATTTAATTGGTTGGCTAATTCGGTTTTATGTACAGGGTCATGTAATTTATCCAATGCCATTAAACGTCTTGGTCTTTCATTACTAGAAATATTTAAATACTTCCAAACTGGGTAGGAGAAATGTTAAAGGAAATTGATTCTACCAAATAACGTTTTTGACAAACGAAAGTCTAAAAAGAAGAATAAAAAATAGTCCCATTTACATTCCTCCGCATTTTTTTTACATCACAATTACGAATATAATAAAGAAAGGGACTAACTTTACATATTTGTAAATTATTTTGGGGAGGTGACGTCAAATAATCAAAAATGCCCTACTCTCAAAATGCTTCATATAGCTGAAGAGTTCTTAATAATATTACAGCTTCTTTCCCAATTAACCACCGAACCAGGACGTTCCTAAATGTTCAGGCGCCTGTCTGTCAATTAGGATGTGCCCCCCCTAAATTATTTTTGTTCTGATGAAGACAAAGTCGTAGCCAAGAATTTTACACGAAATTTTGTGTAGAAAATGCGACATTTCCGGAATAAAATTAAAATCAAAAAAATATTAAAATTTTCAGTAAAATTTCAGTATTTCAAGCTCAATTTTGAATCCTACAAATTGAAACTTTAATTTTAAATTCTAATTTTTAATTTAAAATTGAAAAATTGAACAATTTTTTTATAAACCTTAAAATTTATGTCGAAATTTTGATTAAAAGGGCCGAAATTTCAATAAAAAATTATTTATTTGAAAATAGTTACCAAAATTTTACGTTTAGCCTAGAGCATTCGAAATTTTTATTTTATTTCTTTCGAAATTTTAACAAAACATTTTTTTTCGTTCTGCAATTTTTTCCACATTGTACATTTTTGGCTTAAATTTGGAAATTAATTTCAATAAACTAAGGGCGAATATTTTTCTTCACATTTTGAAGTTTTTTCTCGAAATTTTGGCATAATTTCCAAATTCCTACTTTAAATTTAAAATTTCGAAAAACATTTATAGAAATTTTGAAACTTATTAAACTTGACATCCTGTATCTTAAGAATAATCTCAATATCAGACTTCAAATTCCGAGATCACTTTTTTCTTAAATTTATAAATATATTTGTAAATTTAAATTTAAAGATTTGTTTTTACGACTTTGTTTGCGAAATTTCGATTTTTATTGCATTTTGAGTTTGAAGTTGCAGTTTTAAGAAAATAATCAATAAATTCAAGTTTTCGCTTGAAATGTCAAGAAATATCAAATATAATTTTTGGAGTCTAGCAATTTTGACATTTTTTATAAATTTTAATTTATTTGCAACTTAAAAAACTAAAAAGGTCAAAATTAACAAAGGATAATTGAGATTTTTTTTGCAATTAAAACAAAATCAAATATTCTATATATTTTTTGTCAAAAATTGAAAAAAAAAATCAAAAGACCTACATTGATTCTACTTTTTTCATAAAAATTTCACTTTTTCTCTAAATAATTTTGTTTAGTAATGTTTTGATTTATTTACCACAATTTTTATTTTAAATCAAAGGGCTGGGAAATATGAATGGGACAAATGGCCAATTCGAATTTATTTTTGGAATGTCTACCTTTACTTCAAAATTTTGTCGATACACTGCATTTAATTTTTAAACTAAAACCTAAAAAAAATAAATGCCCATTTTAAATTGGAAATAGAAGAAGAAAGTTGAAATATTTGCCCTTTCGTTCTCAAACTTCCGAGTTTAATTTCGGAATTTTGAACTCTAGATCTGTATTTTAAATTTCTGAATTTAAACGTCGATATTTGAAGTCAGTCTCAAAATTTTTTAAGTCATTTATTGAAAATTGAACTTTAATAAGCGAAATTTAAACTTTAACGTTAAAACACATTAATGTGGGGTTTTTTGAAAATCCAAGTAAGTCGAAATATTGAAAAAAATTCAGTTAAAAAATGTAAGCTTTTTATTTCAATTTTTTTATACTTCTAACCTAAAACCCAAAAATTAGATCTCAAACTCGAGATTTCTGTCTTTCCCCAAATGTTGACTTTAATTTAATAATGGTCATTTTAAAAAGTTAAAATTAAAATAAATTAGAATTCCAGTTACATTTAAAAAAAAAAGAAGAAATATTTAGGAAAAAAATTAATTCTTTTGCTGTCAGCTTCCCCATTTTTAAAAGGTAGAGCTAACTACTTTCTTATACTAACTTGACTTTGCTACTCCTTCAGATTAAAAAAAAAGAAATTTTTCGAAAATTCATTTTATTGGCAGATTAACATTTTTAGAGTGTAAATTTGGCCGCCTTAAAACGTGATTGCCTGCGTTTTGGCCACGCAATACAACACCGGTATGAGCGCTGGTTATAAGATCCCATTAGATGAAAAAAAATCAATCTAATTAATGAAAGAATAGAAGAGGTAGAAAAAAATGTTTTGATTTTTTGACTACATTTCGTTTTAAATTAAAAATTAATAAAATAAAATTTATACCTTAAATTTGAAGCAGAAAAAAGGCGAAATTTTTCCTTTTTCTTCTCGAACTTTCAATTTTAATCTATAAATTTAAAACTCTAGATTTCGATGTTTTTCTCAAAATTCTGAATTTAAATGTGAATATTTCAAGCTAACTTGTTAATTTTAGAAATGTTTATTGACAATTCGACTTCAATAAGCGAAATTTAAACTTACATGTTGAAAAACGTTTTTTCGACTTTTTGAAATTCTGAGACAATCGAAATATTAAAAAACATTTAAATTTTCAAAAAATGGAGGACTTTTTGATTTTTTTTTTAACTTTTAACTGGTTACCTAAACATTAGATCTCAAACTCGAGATTTCCATTTTAATGTAAGTGTGCCCACTTACAAAAAGAATTATTATAATTCCATTTTCAAAAAGAAACCAAATATTGTAAAAAAACAAATTTGCTAACCGTTACATTGTTATTAACTTCCCCATTTTTTTAAAGGCACAAGTCAGTGTATTCTACAAACTTGAAATATTGACCTTGCTACTCTTTCAGATTTATAAAGAGAAATTTTTCGAAAATTCATTTCATTAATGGAAATTTTTAAAGTGCAAAATTGGCCCCATGCCTGTTGCGCACGCAACACAACACCGTTAGGAACGCCCTTGAATTGAACTATAGTAAAATTCGGAAAAATTTAAATATTTAGCCGTGGGTAACGGAAATAAACATCTAAAACTGATTTTTCGTATAAATAGAAGGAAGATTATTATTTTGTCCCATAAAAAATTCATGAACAGGAATGTATTTTGATTTATGTTCCTTCGTAAGGTTTCTTTGTTGCATTTTAGAACCAAAAATAGTTTTGATTTTAACAGAATTTTTAAAGAATGAAAAGAGCAGGTAAAATTCAGTTGGAAGTGAATAAAAACAACAATAAATCCTGATGGGAAGTAGTAAAAAGCCAAATACGCACATAGCTACTACTTTTATTGTTTTATGTGCTTGTACTTTTTAATTAAACAGCAGACTAGGTGAAAACTCCTTGCAAATTGTCCAACTTTCACAGTTGGTAGCGTTCAATGAAATCCCATGACCTTTCACCTCTCCCTTCAAAGTATTACTGGCCGAAAGTTAAAAATCCTAATGTTGCATGTACACATGTATCTCCTGTGCACGTCATGGGAGACAAGATTCGGTTTACTGAAACATTTAATAAGTAAACATTTCGGGAACTGAAAATGGTGAGTAAACACATCTAACATGCGTCTCCAGAGGGCAGTTGACAAGTTGCCGCTAATTATGTCATTGTTCAGCGCGTGGTTCAGTCTCAAACATAGACAGTGCAGTACACATTACATGCAAGAGACATCTGCATTATTCGGTGAAATGACTAGGTACCCCTGACATCACTTGGGCTAATCGCGTTTTCCTTTCGATTCACACCACGAGCGGATTACACACATATATACACACCCCTTCGTTGATTGCATACAAATTGTGTTGGTTTTCGTTCATTCTCCGTACACCAGAGTCCATCAATAATCCTGTTATACGTTCCGTAATTGGGTCCTGCCAACATTATTTCGTAAAATAAACGACAGCATTTGTGTTACCAAATCGAAGGAAACATACCGAAAACGGAACGGTAGATACTTCAAAAATGTCAGAAAGCAATAATTAACGTATATTCTTCGCCATATCTCTTAGTATCTCTCTTAATATGATAGCTTGGCTATCGAAACGCTTTAGAGCAACCCTTGTTGTGTTTTTTAATCTTTCTTGATTTCAGGTTATAAGATTTGTATTTCAATTTTCGCCTATCGCTGTATTACTGAATGTGATGGTTTATATTTTCATTATTAAACCAAAACATGTAAAAGTAGGTGGTTAACTTTCAAACATTTATCTGCAGTAACTTTGTCGCCTAAGTTGCTGAATATTAAAAAGTAAAACAAGATAATATCGCAAATTGACAATTTTTTTATGAACGCTTGTGCTCACCATCCTCACAGTGGTTAACCCAAATTAATTTTTTAACTCCTATTGATGAGGGCAAATCCACGGTTATTAGGTTATGCCAGATTTTATTTGTTGAGTTTCCCAAATCGCTAAAATTTACTCAGTCTAATCACTGGAATAATTCGGGCTTGTATTTTAAACAAGATAAACAGTAACCTATTTTATGGCAAATGATAATGCAGCAAACCTACAATTTAAACATTTCATTATATTTTCATTTTCGTTTTATATTTTGCAAATTGATGGATTGTAAAATCAATTGTGTTTATTCATCAGTTCGGTAATTAAACTTCTGCTCCATTTGAGCTTGGAATTAAAGCGTTTTGATACAACACATTCCCTACCAAGCAAAACAACGAAGAATAAATCAAGCCAAGGGAATCGATTCAATCAATACACAAATTTAAGAGACTTTTTGCCTCTACCAAATTAATGGACTGCTTCCAAATAAAAAACTGTTATATAATAAATAGCAAATAAATATATTTCCTTCTCTTATAATTTTATTAACATATTTATTCATTTGTCCTCCTGTCGGTTCACTGGCTGGTTAAAACACTGAATTTATCAATAAATTGAATTCCCTACATTGACTTGGATATTGAGTTTACTGTAGTTAAATGAGAAAGATCTCACTGGCTTAAGAATTTATCCAGAGAGAGTCACGTGTGCTGAAGCATTCCACCATGTTACGCTACTCGCGTATGGATGGAAATAACGCGTCGCTGCATCCCTCACGTATAACAAAAGCTTCAGAACACACTGATCGACACAATACTTTCATTCACAACTTCTCCATTAGTACAGCAAACACCAAAGGTATGAGCTTTATCATGTTATGTCAATAACAAAAAATGATAATAACCTCCACACTCGCTAAAAACGCTAGTTGAATTTTCCATCGCCAAAAATCTGAAAAGCAGGCCATTTTTTACCTTTGGTGAGGGCCGTTATAGGTCCTGTCATCTAGATTCAAAATCCTTTGTAACTTCCACAAGTTTGTCCGAGTGTCAGTCAACATTATATATCCCAGCCTTTACAGCCAGGCTCAACATCTGACCTACACTTATTCATTCCACATCTTCTGGTTTTAGTGTTTCTTTGTTTCTAGATTTAAAATTCTTTGTAACTTCTACAAGTTTGTCCCAGTCTCAGTCAGCATTATATATCCCAGCCTTTACAGCCAGGCTCAACATCTGACCTACACTTATTCCTTCCAGATCTTCTGGTTTTAGTGTTTCAGAGCCAGTCAGATTATATCTGTATCTGGCAAGGTTTGGACAAGCACACACAATGTGTAAACTTGTTTCCTTTTCAGTCTCACACAGTCGATATTGGTCGATTTCTGATAGGTTGTAATAAGTATTTCATCCCTTGATTGCAAGGATTTATCCATCAGCATTCTTACTTGCCTGCAGGTGGCAATGTTCCTCCACCGGTTCAAATAATCCCGTTCGAGATTTGATGTTTTTGTCTACAGCATAATATTAATCATAATAATAATAATATATATTTTCCATCAATTTTTACAATGATTGTCAGAACAACTTTATGTATATACAATAATGTTCAATTACCTACAATTTTCATAACATTTATTAATATTATATAGAGTCCTTTGTAATAAGATCGACTTAAGTTTTTCTTTAAACGAAATAATTGGTAGTAATTTATATTCATCTGGGACTGCCTTATATAATTTCAAGCTAATCGAGTTTACTCCTTGGGATGCTGAATGCAAACGCTGATAGGGAATCACCAGTTTCTCCTTACATCTAGTATTATATGTATGAAAGTCCTTCTTCCGTAGAAACTTAGATTTGTCCTCGTGCACATATGTTACACAGGCAAGTACATAAAGAGATGTAACAGTGAGTATACCTAATTTTTTAAATAAATTTCTACAACTTACTGCATAGGCAACTGTGGATAGTAGATGTCCACATTTTTTCTGGAGTTTTAGTGGGCTATTTCCCCAGATGATTCTCCACGTGTAATTCGACTGTAAAAATTCCCAGAGTATGCCATCAAGGCAGATTCAAATATTCCAATTTGCATTAGACGTCGCACTGAATATACCGCACGGTATAAACGACTAATGAGTCTAATTATTTGCTCATTCCATTTTAAGTTTTGCTGAAAGTATATTCCCAGGAATTTTAGTTTCCCCTTTCCGGACAAGGTATTAGCTGTGACGACTATCGATTGTGTTTTATCAATATTTAAGAGCGTTTTATTTGCTGCAAACCATTTTTTTGCTTCTGACAGGCTCGAAATAGAATTTAAGGACGCTGAAGTATTATTGTTTCCCTTATTCAAAATGCTTGTGTCATCGGCAAACAAACACACTCTTGAACATTTTATATTTTTGGGCAAGTCGTTAATGTATAATAGGAACATTTGAGGGCCTAGCACTGATCCTTGAGGCACCCCACAAATTAATTGCTTCATTTCGGAAGTGCTGCCATTTGAAGTAACCCTTACGCCTACGATATGTTCAGTGGGAACTTCCACAGAACCCCCTTCTTGCCAGCTCGTCGGCGACCTCGTTACCGAGTGTGTTGCTATGCCCAAGCACCCTAAACTATGGTCGAACTGGTGGTACGCCCCTCCAGAGCATTTAACACTGCACGGCTATCCGTGTATATGTAGATTGAGCGACATGTTGATTTGGAAATTTGCACATTCTCGAATGGCTCGTACTTCAGTCATAAAGGTAGAAGCACGTTCTCCCATTAGGATATTTTTCTGTAAATATTACTTCCTCTATAGATCCCAGCTCCGTACCTTCTCTCGAGGCCGTATCCGTCTGTAAACGAGACGTCATTTCCTTTGCCTGGTTTTCCCCAACCTTCTCTGCTTGGGAACAGAATGTTATAATTCCTTCCCAACCAGAGTTTTTTGGAAGTGCAGTCTTGTTTTAAGGTTAAAGGTCTATTCTTGAGGTCTCCAAGTCTACGAGGTATCTTAAAAAAGTAAGGTTACTTCAAGTTTCACGGGCAACGTACATTCGATTATTGATTTTTTATTGTTGTGTTGGTACACATGTCCCGAACATATGTTCAGAATTTCAAGTACATAGCATACTTAGTTTGTTCTTGACAGATAAAAAGGTTAGACGTATTTTGTTGTGCTCGGCGATTTTCTATTATTATAAAAAATGGAGCAATGAATTTGCATCAAACTTTGTGCATCAAACTTTGAAACACTTGAAATGTTGACAGTGGCATACAGTGAATCTGCTCTAAGTAAAAAAAATGTTTAGAAGTGGTACAAACTCTTCAAGATGGCCGAGAAGAAGCCGACGATGCTCTGGACGCCCCAGCTACATCAACAACAGAAGATATCGTCGAAGCTGTGAAGAAAATTGGTTTTGAAAATCGTCGAATTATCATAAGAGAAGTTACTGAGGATGTTGGCATATCAATCGGCTCCTGTCATGCAACTTTTTTGGATATTTTGGGCATGAGATATGTGTCAGCAAAGTTTGTTCCGAAACTTCTGAATTTTGATCAGAAGAACCGTTGCATGAGCATCGTTCGGTAGCTCTCGAATGACGTCACTAATGATCCTGATTTGCTCAAAAGGGTCATAACTGGTGATGAATCATGGGTGTATGGTTATGTCGTCGAAACCAAAGCCCAATCGTCCCAATGAAGGAAGAGCCAAGACCGAAAAAAGCACGCCAAGTCCGATCAAATGTCAAAGTTTTGCTCACTGTTTTTTTCGACTACCATGGTGTAGTGCATCAGGAGTTTTTACCTCAAGGTCGTGCGGTCAATAAGGAGTATTACCTTGAAGATATGCGCCGTTTGCGAGAAGCAATACGAAAAAAATGTCCGGAATTGTGGAAAAATAATTCATGGCTTTTGCATCACGTTAATGCACCTACTCATTCATCGTTGCTTGTGAGAGGTTTTTGGCCAAAAACAACACGACGATCATGCCTCAGCCATCATATTCACCGGACTTGGACCCTTGTGACTTTTTACTGTTCCCAAAACTTAAAAGACCTATGAAAGGATAGAGATTTGCAACGATTGATGAAATAAAAACTGCATCGCTAGAGGAGCTCAAGGTTGTACCATAAAGTGCTTATGAGAAGTGCTTTGAAGATTGGAAAAAGCGTTGGCACAAGTGCATTGTATCTAAGGAGGGTTACTTTAAATGTTGAGAAATAAATAAATATTTTTTCATAAAAATATAAAGTCACCTTACTTTTTGAACATACCTCGCAGTATGACCTATCCTTGTCTCCCTCCAGTCCCCTAAACACGTAAGTCTGTAGGCCGTTAATTTGACCAAACACACCATTGACCTGGCTACAGATATACTCAATTTTTAATAGGCTGAAGACTCTTAGAAACTTTACATTGTACATTAAAAGATATAGAATGTCCCAAAACATCAACCCCAAAAATTTACTAATATTAGTGGCAACAGTTATCGATACTACAACCCGAAAGATTCCTAGTTGATTCCTAGCAAGCTTTTAGTTATTTGTTCAGGTTTATTTTAAATCGCTCTGGTTTATTTTAACTCGTAAAAATATTAGCAATTTCACATTGCCTATTGCGGCGGAATAAACCTAAATAAACCAGAATTATTTTACTAATAAAATTTAATTTAATTGTATAAATCTAATTTTATATTCAAAAACTCCTTTTAGCAACTAGTTTAAAAGAAAAATCTGCAGCAAACAAGAATAGTGATAAACTATTTTCTTATAAAAATGGTAAAGTATTCGCACTTCATTTAAAGTGAGCTCATCACTTTGTCTGTTATTTTCATATTTTAACTTGGGTTTATTTTAATCGTATTTTAAATTTGACTAACTGCCAGAGTTATAAACTTATAATATACATATGTAGTTTTCTACATAGTCATTACCATTCAATATTCAGCAAGTATTTTAATTGGTGCCGAAATACGTATTTTTTGCAAAGGGAAGATAAATATATAACTTTTTGAAATGTTAATATATTTTTAAAAATAAAGATTCAAGTATTGGCTGTTGTAAAACTTTGAAAGAGTTAACATTTGCATTTATATTAGTTCAGAAAACGCAAACGAGATTAGCAGGGGGTCTTAGCAATAATTTAAACAGCCGAAGGTAAATTTGGTGAATGATAAATTTAGATGCCTCTTACAGGAGATCTTTCTCTAAACAAGATACCAGTCATTATTTTATTACAGTTGATATTACGTAAATTTTCTATTGGGATTATCTCCATCAGTTGGATTATATGAATAAGTTGAAGAAAACTGAACCAACATTTTTCTGACAAAATTCCTCAAGCAGATCGATTTTTATTTAAGCTTTGCCAAATTTTAGCTATGATTAAAACTTTTAAATCTATAGCCCATGTGCACATTGGTTAAAATCGATTGCAAAATTTGTACAACTGTCACAGAAAGTAATAAAAAAGTGTTAAAAAAAAGTTGACCTGGGGTTTAGTATGATGTCAGTAATATACCATGGAAAGAATAATTACATCAGGACTTTTTCTTGACTTGCGACTCATAGCAACTGAAAATATATTCCCATTGAAAATATATACCCTTAAAAACAAGAAATGAAACTTTATTTAATCCTGAAAATGTTTTAGGGTATTATGGTGATTACTGAAAACGTGAAAAGAACCTTCAAAATGCATTACCGCTTGGTACTGGAAGAATTACATCTTTGTATCAGTCTGATCTATGGAACCATAACATTAAAAATATGTATATACAATTAAAGCTGAAATGCCACCGCAAGAAATAAAATTAATAAATGTAATTAAATATTCCAGTGATATTTTGATTTAACGACGACATAAAATATAAATCATATAATTTTGCAATTACCGTCTTCATTGCTTTTAATATTATATAAAGCCAAGAAATAAAAAGAACGCGGTAATTCAAAACCTGAAAGGCAAGGTTTACTTATCAATTACAGTCCCGCATTCTAAAAATACTTTGGATTATAAGATTACCTTTTCATAGTAAAGTTTAATCTATTCTTGGAGCACTGTCTGATTATTTTGTAAACAAAATTTACTTAAATTGTTTATGTAATAATTACACGGAATGTTTGAAGTAGAGTCACTAATAAAAATTAAATTGGTGCTAATATTTTGGATAATCAGACATACTTCCTCAATTTTTTCTACATTTCAAATTCACGTTGCCGAGTGTGCATAATTTTTCACTTAATGTACAACATATCGGATATTTTTAAACGTCTGCGTTATACATCGGGCCCGATGGAAGTCATAAATATTAGAACTTGAGATTTTTAAGTCCGTCGAACTCATAAATAACAAAATTTTCCTGCTCATCAATGCGCGAAATTAATTCTGCTGATGTTGAAAAGATTCCTTGAGACTCGTGTGTAATATAATTTTGAATTCATGCAAAATGCAATATGGTTTTCGACGAACTCCTTTCTTCGTTCGCAATCGATATTGCTCTTTGAGTTTCTCCGGCTTATTATCCTGTACTTGGATTGTTTAAAAATGACATCGCTGCTCGGTGCAGTTAGAGTAGATAGTGTTTTATATTTAGCGAAAAGTCCTTTGACAGTATATTCCATGTTGCATGAGAGAGTATCGCCTAATGGTCGACCAATGTTTACTTATTATCTTATCGTATAATTATCTGTATTTCCATGGTTTTTAAACTAATATAAAAATAATTGCATGCATTTTACATTTTTGATTTTTAATCAGACGGTCTGACTAAAAACAAAATAGGAATTCTAGGAAAAAAATGATGTGAAAGGTAAATGAAATTAAGTAGTCGATCTGCACAAAAACTAAAACAGGAATTTTAAAATCTAAATAATGATGCACCCAAAAAATGACATACAGTGCTCAAGCAGCAAAATTATTTAATTCTGGGTCATATCAAACCTTCATCGGCAATTAGGCTATCATCTGATTTTTATACGAAAAAGCAAATGGCCTAACAATTCATAATAAATCAATTGTATGAACTAATTTGTAATATCTGTATAATTTGCGAAGATACTTAATACATCAATAAATCATAGATTCGATGTAGCGGCGTTTTTGTGCAACAAAATCAATAAAAAAGAACACCGAGAAATTGATCAATAGCCATGAACATGTTACCAGAAATAGGGAGAGGCTGATAATGCAATTTATCTAGTCAAGTTTAAGTGCTGACACATCGCTAGCTGAGAAACATTAATTTGCTGATATCGAAGAGATAGAATTACGGGCGTCGTATTAAACCAAAACGATGGGATAAGTCAACAAAACTGAAGCCCTAGGGCTACCAAGACAAATAACCGGCTTCACGCAATTTCAACGTTGTGGTTACTTACTTGTTCGAGACGTTGAAGTTAACAATTGAAAATAAAACTGTTGAGTTGGGAACGTCAATTTTTCGAAGTATCCGTGTTCTTTAAATTAAGTGGGGCCATAAAATTCGACGATTTAATTTAATGTATTTCAGTTAATCTTTTGATGCCCAAGAATTCCAGAGCAGAGAATTTTAGGCCATTAGAGATAAGTGGGTGAAATCCTTTCAGGTAAAAGGGATTTTATGTAGACAAATTTTCCAGTCATATTAATTTAATAAGACTGAAGGTTTTTAGGGTCTTTTTTATATACAAAATGGCTAATTATCATACCTATTGATTAAAAGGACAAGACTTTAGAGAATACCAAGTTTAATACAAGATGAATAACGTTTTAACGATTCAAAGTACAATTGTTGAGGCGTCTTTAATTTCCTTGATATTAGAAATACCAACTGTGCAATTTTGCATTCGAAAGTGGCGTTTCTAATCTGAAATTGGAATTTATTGGGTAGCACGAAGGGACCGTGTTTCGTCTTTTCCTTTTCAAGTGAAGGAGCAAATATTTCGAGTAGGAAACCCAAACAGGCTGACAATAGAATGAGAAACGACGTCTTGCTTTCTTTTATCAGAAGTCAACAGTTTGCGACTCTCCGATATACTTAACAGGCAGATTTAATATTCGTTGAAGTTATGTGAGAATGATACAGTCATAAAAATTATGATTGTTGCGTCAAGTCATACGTGATCGATTTTTGAACTACTACGAAGAGAATTTCTTACGAATCAGAAAAAGAAGGACAGATATTGTAAATTGCTAATTTTTGTTTAGTTTTTAGCAATTCCTGAGGTATGCTAAAAATAAATTAGCAAATTACAAACTCTTTAAACCCTTATCGTTTATAGAAAATTAGCGATTGCCCGAGGATTCATTGGCGGATTTAAATGATGGCTTTACAACTATAATAGCACCAAATCTCCAAGTTAAAAAATAACGAATACACGACACTCCACCTCACCTAAGATAATCACGTACCCTTACCTTTACGTGTGAAACTCCATTTTAATTCAAGAACACTGTGTAGGCTTAATTTTCTTAATAGATAACCCCTATTATTATTTTTATTTTTGATCAGTTCAAAAATTTAAAACACTAGTCTTTCACAGATTTCATGTAGACAGGATCGGCCTTAGTCATTGCGAGGCCCTTGTCTTTGTAGAATTGGTTTTGACATAGCTGGGTAAAGCGCTTGCCTCCCCCACTTCCCGGCTTATGCAGTTAAAGGAAAATTAATATTTGACTAAGAAGACTTTCTCTAAAAAATTTCCATCCGACAAAATTCGTCCTTCTTTAAGCTATTACCATTTCATCGAGATTTCAACTTATTTCTCAAAATTCGTCTTCTTTCATAAATTTCTTTCAAAATTTCAAATTTATTCCTAAAAAATTAAAATACAGAACTTGTCCCCTAATATTCGATTTCTTTGATCAGAATCCGACTATAGTCAAAATTTCGAAATTTTATCTCAAAATTCATCGTTTTTATTTTTCGAAATACTACCATTTCTCAAAATTCGTTTTTTCCGGAAACTTCGGCTTTTCTTTAAATTTTGATTTTATGAAAATTTTAACTTGTTTATCAAGATTTACCTTTTTCCTCAAAATTTGATCGATTCTTTGATAAAAATATTTATCTGGAAATGTTTATAATGACTTTTTTAGAAATTTTAAAAATTCCGAAAATAATTTTCCTGGAATGGTTTATAACTGAAATACAACTTGTTTCTCGTAATTTCGACGTTTGTCCTTACTATTGGACAATTTTCTGACTTCGGGTGTCTACCTTTGATCTCTCTCTTTCTCTCTCTCTCTTTCTCTCTCTTCTCTCTCTCTCTCTCTCTCTCCCTCTCTCTCTCTCTCTCTCTTTCTCTCTCTCTCTCTTTTTCCTGAAAATTCGTATCTTCGTTAAAATTTTGATTTTTTTTCAAGATTCGTTTTTTTCATAAACGGCTATTCTCAAAATTGTACTTTTTCTTAAAGTTTGAATTTTTTCTGGTAAATTTCGATTTTCGATGCTTCATTTGGTATGTAGTTTTTCTAGAAATGTTTTTCAGAGATTTCGTTTTCTTTTAATTATTTTATTTTTATTGGCATCAGGGTTTCGGAAGATTTTGATCTCTTATAATTTGATTTTTCAAAAATTTTAACAGGTTTCTTAAAATTTGCCTTTTTCTCGATATTTTTATATGAAAATTCGATATTTACTTTGCTAAAAATTTTAAATTTCCACTTTATTCTCAAAATTCTACTTTTTGGACTCATTTTTCGGAAATCTTTTTTTCATTCAAAATTCTGTCACTTTTCTGAAAATTTGTCTTTTTTTTTAATTTTGACTTTTTTAAATTTGACTCAAGAATTTCAAATTTATATTTCGCCTTATTTTTGAAATTTCTCTCTCTGAAGATGACAGCTTGGCTGTCGAAACTCGTTAGAGCAACGTTTGTTGCGTTTTTTAATCTTTCTTGGTTTCAGGGGACAAGTTCTGTATTTCAATTTTTGAAGATAACCAAGGACCAGTCCGTTCCACCAAACTTTGACTTTTATTTCAAAATGCGCTATTTTAGTTTCTAAATCTTTCCGGACTTTTTTCTCGAAATTAGCTTTTTCTTTAAATTTCAGTTTTCTTGAAATTTGTCTGTTTTCTCTAAATTAGATCGGCATACTATGGAAAAATAAAAATGTTGAGAAAAATATTTTTGGGTAATTTCGAGAAAAAGATTTCTTATACATTCGATTTCTTTATTGAAATTTGAATATTATGTCAAAATTAGAATAAAAAATAAAAATTTCGAGAAAAGTGTTTTTGGAAATTGAGAATTTTTTTACAATATTTCCAAAAGTCAAATTCCTTTAGAAATATTTGAAAATTTTTAGCATTTTCCGAGTTCTTTCGAAAGGTTTGGCTTTTATTCAATTTTGGTTTTCAAAAAAATGTTTTCCCAAAATAGGGTTTTTTCTCAAAATTCGCCGCTTTCGAAATTACAACTTTATTCTATTTTTTTCTCTCAAAATTGAACTTTCATTTTTTTATTATTCTGCTTTTTCTGGATTTTTTTTAAATTTAAATTTCTGAAAATTTCTTTTCTCTCAAAATTTATCTCATTCTGGAAATTTTGACTCATACCTGAAATAGGGATATTTTATGCTTCTGGAAATCTTCACTTACGATGAAAAATTTTTCTCAAAGTTCCAACCTTTCTGAAAACTACGCCTTTTTTTCACAAAGCTCTGCCTTTAAAAATATAATTTTTTCGAATTTTTAACATTTTTTGAGATTTTTCGAAAGGTAAGAGTTTTATTTTAAACATGATTTTCTAAACATTCTAAACAACTTTTTCCAAAATTAATTTTTTCCTCGAAATTCGTCCCTTTCAAAATTAAACTTTCTCTTAAAAATATTCACTTTTCTTTAAGAGATTTCAACGTTTTTCTCGACATTTCGACAGTATTTTTCAAAAATCATTATATTTCGAAATCTTTGAAAATTCGATAATTTTCGAAGTTTTACGAAAGGTTCGATTTTTATTTTAGATTCAATTTTCTGACTGTTTTACCAAAGTTCGGCTCTATTTCCAAATTCCAAAGTAAATCTGAAAATTCGATTCCTCAGTTCATGTAGTTAAATAAAAATATACATGTTTTTTTCAATTTATTTAACATTTCTTCGGCCCAGTTTGGAAATATTTAAATTTTTATGGTTTGTTGACAATTTTCTAAACAGTTTTTAAAATGCGACTACGTGATATTTAAATTTATTGAAAACGTCACTTCATGACAGTTCACAAATTAAGAGGTTAATTTATTTTACATAGAATAAGAATAATGAAAAATAGGAGACCAAAAATTAAATATGGAAAAAAATAAAAATGTTATTTTGATAAATGAGGAAAATATAAAAAAATCATAAAAAGGTTGTAGCACTCGACATCGATGTTTCGCTCTCATTTGAGCTCGTCGGCAGTACATAATATGGAAAGGGAACAATGAGGAAGAAATACTTAAACCTAAAAATTTTTTAAAATATAAAAAAGAAAAATAAAGAAATTTTAACATGAATAGACGTTTCATCATCAATTTACTGTGTTAAAAATTTAAATATTTGAAGCCCGATCCACAAGAAACAACTACTCCGAGGGCTAATACCCCTTCCGGCATTGAACTACACTTGTGGGTCGAACTTACATGCTCTTGATGACTACTGTTCCGGTTAGGAACATGTTAAAATTTCTTTATTTTTCTTTTTTATATTTTAAAAATTTTTTATAATAATAATATAATAAATTTAGACTTCTAAAATTGTTTATTGGGAATTGAGAACAATTAATAAACACAAAGATAAAAAATTATTAATCATGATAAATTAAGGTGCATTAATGTCTTAAAAAAATCAGAGATTTAGAAATAATGACGGCTGCTCTAATATAAAAGCATAACCCGACAACGTTGACAGGTGAAAAACACGGAAATTCCCCGAATCCTAAACACGAAGAAAATGGAGTACTATCAGGTTTTATTTAGCCCTTGCAGTTGGCAGCAATGTGGCACTGACACGAAATTTGGTCAGTGTGAAGAGAAGAAAAGGAACATTCATTGGAGCGAATGAGACAGATATCAGCGCGCTAACTACCACGCAAGAGAGCAACGAGTTTTATAATGCTCTGCGTAAAGCGCGAAATTCAAATGAACATTAGAATTCGTACTATTGCTCGAGTGCGCGAGGCCCCCTGCAAGAGCGAGACCCCGGGCGGTTGCCCTGCTCACCATCCCCAAAGGCCGCCCCTGTAGGTGGATTTCACTTCGCTAACGGACTGACATTGCTGTTCAGCAATGGTCAACTGTCGAATGAATCAAACGAAGACAGCTGTTATATTCTGATATTGGCGTCCTGAATGAAGGTTCTCTCTGATGTATACAGAAGAGTGAGGAACGTACATTTATCTGTAATTTAATAAAGAAACAATGCGAATATTCTCAATACTGAAGAAGTTGGCTCAGTATCCAGTGCTTATTCCACTGGCAGTAAATCTTCTAAATGAAAAAATACTTGCTTTCTAATTTTACGTGGTTACTGGAAAGGTGATCCTTAAAGAACTATTTAAATAAAGAGAAGATCCTTAAACAAAATGTTCAAAACTTGTGAAGTATCACTAGATTATAAAGTATATGAGAAAACTAAAATAACATATTTTAAAGATTGATCCGGAACTCCTCATGTTAGAATGTCTGAAGTTGTTTTAGTTTTTTTTTGATATATATTAGTAAGTAGTATGTATTTTATGTAGATCAACACTACTAATAACTCTTTTTTTTTAATCGTGATACGGCCAACCTATTTCTAGTTGTAGGTGGAGTGCGTATATCAAGAGCACAATTCAGTTAAGTCAAACAATATTTTCAGATTCTCACTAACAGACGCCGTAGGAGGACAACTTACAATGAAATCTAAGGAGCATTATAACAGGATAGAATTTATTGTTTGCTTTGGTAACTTTTAGTGACAGATTATAAAGTATATTTTGAAAGCTGCTCGGATTAGACTGCATTAAGTTCTGAATGGAAAAGATCTCGGATATCTCAGTCTACCAGGTAGTGGATTTAATGCCGCAAAGAATCAAATGAATGCCGGCTGACAATTACATTCTTTGCATATTCCTCGTCAATACGGATACTTAGAGGAATGAATGTTTAATATAATCTTGTCAAGATGGAGCGTCGAAACTTCTTAGCATTCAAGTAACTTTTAATGTGATTCATGCACATCCTATTGAGTATTTAAATGCTGCTCCTGAATAGTTAATTTATAGAACTAAATCAATAAAAAAATAAAGCAATTTTAATAGTTATATGTTGAGTCATTCAGAAAGTACCCGATTTATTTTTTTTGACGCTAATTATATTTCATGTAGCCATAATTTTATTCTAAACCATGCTATATTTTGCTGTCATTGCAACAAGGCATAAAGACCATAGAATGACTTAGCTCGTGATTCCAACTGCTGAAGATATTCGCTAAAATAATCTTTAAAGGGAAAGTTTGAATACAATCTAATATGCCAATATTTCAAATTGCCAAACCTTGGGAAAAAAGCGAATGCCAGTGAATAGGTAGGTTGCTTCGTATTTGTTGAAGATACTTCCTGAAATCATAGTTGATGGAAGAATAACAGAATGTTGGAAGAATTGTGGACAACAATGTAATTTTTTGGGTTCAGAACAAGAATCAAGGGATTCCAACAGTTTATCTAATGTCAGTTTGTTGAAGAGATTTCGTGATTCTCTAATTTTAGGATTATGTTAGTAGAAAATAGAAATGAAACCCTATGACTTTCTTTTATGCAGCTTTTTCAATTTTATTCCCAGTTGCCATTCAATCACATATGATTCAGAGGCAATATGTTATGAAATTTCAACATATATAAATGAGGACAGCAATTATCAGTTAGGGACTAAAACGTGACATCAAAGAGGGCCGTGGAGAAAAGCAGTAAATTCGTAAATGAGTCTTGATTACGTCGTCCCGGCAAAGAGCGAGCTACGAATGAATGAGTGAATATTGGGTAATTCTCATGAGGAGGGTTACATCCCGGATACTGCAATCATTCGCATTAGCCGCGAGGAAGGCCGACTTGGGGCTTCGACCGCTCATGTAACAAATTAATCTATCCGGCAAACCTGCTATTACCTTTTCACCATGTACAACACTGATTTCCTCTGCTTTAGCCTTAAAATTTTAAGGATCAAGCTAAACTTTCGACTAACTTCTTGGTGATGTGTTAGAGCCAAGAGGTTTTAATTAAAATCCCCCTCTAATTTAACAACTTTTAAAACACTGGAGTGCGTGATAAACAGGAGTACTTTACAAAATGTACTCGGGTAAATCATTAAGAAGAAAACTCTTTGAATTGATAAGGTTATGTAAAAAGCCAGCAACAGTACATCGTATGAGCCAGAATGTTCAACCAACTTGTAACGCTGCCATTCCACCCCAGAAGTTCACCTTTTAAGCCCTAATTTTCAGTCCATCCATTAACTCTAAAAGGTCTGAAACAATAACCCCTGTTTATCGAATAAAACGCACTTTCGCCATTTGTCTCTTGAGTTACTTTAAACACCTCTTACACCAAATCGTAAGGTATCAAGCATATCTTCCGTTTTCCCCTTCCCCAATTACTTATTCAAAAATAAAACTTCAACTCCTGAAAACAGCCAACTTGGGTTGTCGAGAGAAATATTTAATGAATGAAACGGCATTCAGACGACTTTTTCACTATATAAGATTTCCGGAGATAAAAAGCTGCATTAAGCGAGTTCAGCATTTTTCGAGATAATTTGGAACAAGCCTTAATAAACTTTTTACATTTTCCAAGTACGGGATTATTTTGAAGCTGCCAGCCTATTTTTAATCTTAATTTTAGAACTCTGGGAAAATTAACTTATCTCTTGACTGCCATTAACCTTGAAATGTTGTCTACAGATTGAGGTGTATTTAGGTAAGGTAAGCATGATGATACCATTTTTACCAATTTGAGAAAGATCTGCTTCAAATCATATACGGAGGGAAGGCTATTAAACTACGTAAATACCGAAACTGACACAAATTTTTCAACAATGTGAACATTATTTAAATTTGTGAAGCTCATAATGGTAAATATACATTTTATGTCTGAATAAATAAATTTGATTTACATAAAGACTATAATGTTCACTTGAATCTTAGCATTATTGCGTTTCCTAATAGATCTAGACAATTTGTTCCTCAGACTTGGTTTCCGTTTTTTTTTTTTTCAGTTGCCTCTCCTGTTGGATCATAATATATAACAGGTCATTCAATAAGTCCGTAGGATAAGTAAGAAAAAAACAAAATTTTGCCAAAACTTGATTTTATTATTTAACACAGTTGCCTTCGAAGGCGATACAACGAGTATAGCGATTTCCCAACTTTTCGATAGCACTTTTATAGTATGATTTCTCTTTCTCGTCCAAATAGGCCTCAGTTTTAAGCGATTACTTCATCATTGGACTTATATTTCTTTTTAACCAGCATTCTCTTAAGATCTGAAAACAGGAAAAAGTCGCTGGGGGCTAAATCTGGAGAATACGGTGGGTTGGTAAGCAATTCGAAGCCCAATTTATTTAATTTTGCCATCGTTTTCATCTACAAGAAGAATGCAACCAATTCATGCAGCCCTCCAGGCGTGTAGAGTGGTGAATCATATCATAAGGTAGGTGCTGAACTACCAACAGTTGAAACACTGTCACCTAGCGAAGCGGTTGCTCCTCTCTAGGAGAGTTCCCAGAAGACAAGGATTCTATAATGAATGCACAGACCAATAGGTTTGAACATTTATTAGATTCGAAGTTTGGAAACCAAATACCGGTTTCGACCTTATTAGATCTCGTCAGTTTGGTATATCCAACTCGAATGCTAACAAATGTTCCGACAAGTAAGTACTAAAACATTCACAGGCGTCAAGCGAGTGACTCTTAGTACTACCACCTATTGGTCCATAGAGAAACTATGGCCATCGCCAACAATGTCGTATGCAAGAAGAATGCAACCTAGACTACAAACTTATGCAGCCCTCCAGGCGTGTATAGTGAATCATAGGTAGCTGAACTACCAACAGTTGAAACACTGCCACCTAACGAAGCGGTTGCTCTCTAGGAGAGTTCCCAGAAGACAAGGATTCTATAATGCACAGACCAATAGGTTTGAACATTTATTAGATTCGAAGTTTGGAAACCAAATACCGGTTTCGATCTTGTTAGATCTCTGACCATTCTCATTCTAAGATCAATGTTTGGTTCATGTCCACATAGAATATTTTTCATTCTTACAAAAGCAGCCCTAGCTTGCCCAATTCTTGATTTTATTTCTATTGCGTTGTCCCAATGTTCGTTCAGAAACTGTCCCAAATACTTTATTTTCTGTACCCTTTATAATTTGGACCAATCCAGAGTTCCGCTCGTGGGTTCGGTTGCTTGCTCACGGCCATGGGTTTGGTCTTTTTATTGTTAAGTGTAAGGCAATACTGGCTACATGAACTGACTCTTTGATTATGAAGGCTTTGAAGTTCCTCAACACTTTGTGCAAGAAAAACAGATATGCAATGAAAACCTTAGGATTCATCACCGTTCTATAATCTAAAATGGGTTAACTTCGAATTTAGAATCTTCTCGAATTGTAAGAGAACGCCTACGAAAATAATAGTACAAAATTCTCTTTTATTTTTAGTACGTGACAACGACTATTGCGACAAAATTTCATAGAGTTAAGTACCTCACTGGGGAAATGTAATCAACTTATTTAATAAAAGTAGTATAAAAAATTTTGTAAGTCAATTTAAATTACTACATACTAAAATGTTAATAAATTTTTTTATTACAGGTAAGGAAAAATGATTAACCTCTGCTTCTTTGGTAAGTTCTTATTAAGTTATCATTTATATAAACTGCTGAGGGCGGATTTAAGGCTCTGCGTCAACCTCCAGTTACCTGTCCTAGGTTGTTATTACATCAAGAGGGAGAAGATGTCTGCCGATCGAGTATATCCACCAGAAAACCCATCAAGTTTCTGGGATTGGATTTCTCTTCTAAGACGACAAACACCCAACAAAAATGAAAAAATAAAGTAGGCTCTGGCGAACGCTATTACGCAATTTTAGGAGCCTAAAAATAAGAAAAGAACGACCGTCACTCTCACGGATGTGTAGAAGATGGTGACGTATCCCTACTTCTGGTGAAGAGCGGCTTTAAAAGATAGTTGAAGCACTGGCAATATTCTTGTATTTCGAAAAGAAAACGAAAAGGCCAATAAAAATGATCAGTTACTAGGAGACAACTAACAGTCTGGAATATTTTGAAAATAAATGGCTACAATACCATCTGATACTCAAGAGATATTTTTCGATAACCATTTCAAATGTCTTGAGTTTTGTGAATCTAAGGGAAACATGGATATGCTTGAAATGTTGAGAGATTCTGAGATTCAATGGGTTATTGTCACGCTTTTTCTAAAGCAAGGTATATGCATGCGACGAAAAAAACATTAAAACAAATCTACTGAACACAGTGAACAAGTACGTAACAAAAAATTTCATAAATAGTTGATCTAACTTTTTATGTCTTTGTATTAATAATTATTTTGCATACGGGATTAAAAAAATAGAGCAGTCAAACCGTCAAACCCTTGAATTACAGAAGAATAACATTTTGTTTAAGGTGTCAAGAAAACCGAATTTATTACCCTTTATATAATATTTCACAAGACAAATAGGTGGGAAAGTGATCACGAAATTATTATCTTTGTATCGATATAATAAATTTATTGCGGCTATCAATTTTCAATATCGCTAACTGAGAATTGTTTTGAGAGCTTTACGCACTCGCTTATAATTCATTGCAACTTACGGAACATAAGAAGCAGCGAAAGCTTTGACACATATTGATTTACGACCAGTCTTGTAAATTGCTTATCAGTTTGTTACCGGGAGTTTTGATTGATTTCATCCAACTACACATTCGTACAAAGCATTTCCCATTTTTCATTTGCGAATGTAATCGGGAACTACTTGTTGTAAATACAATTTAAAGTAAACGTTATTTGAAATGGATGATGTCAGAGTTTCGGAGGGCCGGTGATAAATCATGAGAATTTAATCTTACCGTCAGTCACACGTACAGTGTTGAGTAGTGTGGGGAATCCGAATTAAACTCGGGCGTGTTTCGGGAGTTGAGAATGAGGTGAATTTGGTTTGGGCTTAAAAATAAAATTGGCTATAATTCAAACTGTTTCCAGGATTCTACAGGTATTTATTTATGAGATGCATAAATCTTTGGAACATGCTCTTTAACAGGAACAAGGCCACTGACAAATATAATCACACACACAAACTTCAACTTCCAGTAAAATTTAACTTTAACGAACATGAAATAAAAGAACTAAAATAATGTCGAGAACAGGCTTCATAATCACTTAATGAGATTTATTATCTTACTAGAAAAATATAAAAATGGTGTATGTAATGGTAAGTATTTCTCTCTCTCTTTCTTTTTCTCTCTCTGTCTCTCTCTCTCTCCTCTCTCTCCCTCTCTCTCTCCTCTCTCTCTCTCTCTCCTCTCTCTCTCACCCCTCTCTCTCTCCCCTCTCTCTCTCTCTCTCTCTCTCCTGCTATTAACATAGAGCATAAAAGGTGTGACAAGACTGATCCATGTGGTGCTCCATTAGTGACTTCTATATTGGTTTGAAATTCTTGTCCAACCTTCGTTTGGGATGAAAATTTCTATAAGAAGGATCAATACCTTTGATAAAGGAATACCAACTGGTGCATCTTAAGGCTTAAAAATTAACCCTTTGTGCCAAATTCCTTTTCTCTAATAATGCTTTGACATAAGGCACGAGTTTTCAGAAATCGAATTTTGAGTCAGTGTTATCTCCTTTCATAGTGGCGGGGACGTCACTATAGCTATAGATCTTTGACCTGTTGCTGGGCATTTTGCAAAGGTGGTTTTGTAACATTATATCATAAGTACTGCAATAAATAGGTATTTATCATTATAATGTCAGAAATCACCTAGAGAAACGCGGTTCACTTTTTAAATTCGATGCTCGAGAATAATGTAGGATATTCAGAATCCGATGACCGAACTGAAATTGCATTGATGATTTACAGTGTAGATCTAAATATATCATCGTCTAACCTAGGAATGAGCAACTTTTTTTTTACAGCGGGCCAATTACAAGGCTAAAAATTTTGCTCGGGTCGCTTGTGAGAAAATTATCAATTCTAAGGCGCTTGCTCCCCTTGGTTCATGCAGCAAACTGAAAATTTATATGTACTAAATGGAGGGACTTTCCAATTCTTCAGAATTCATCCTTTCCTTGACACATTTTTTCGAAATTTCTACGTTTTTCTGAAATGTTGTGTATTTTTTCACAAAATCTGTGTTTTTCTTTTGAAATTTCGCATTTATTCATAAAATTCGACTTCTTTTATTAACCAAACTGTCAAAATTTAAAAATTCCTCGTTTTTTTTTTTAAATTTCGCTATTTCTCGAAATTCGACTTTTTCTGAAAATTTCGACCTTTTTTGATTATGAAAATTTTAGCTTGTTTATTAAAATTTGCCTTGTCCTCCAAATCTGGTTGATCTTCTAACAAAAAGGTACATTTTTTGAAAATTAAAAATTATTATGAAAGGGCAAAAATTTCAACCCTTTTTTAATCCAAATTTCTGGAGGTTTGTCGAAATTTCGATGTGTTATCACAATATTTGACATTTTCTGACGCCCGTTGAGGCATGACTCGTCGTCCTCTGAATCTAGAAGTCCAGAGAAAATAAATATTCGATTTTTTTCTTCAAATTTGCTCTTTTTCTGAATTTCGATAAAATCTGTTCTTTCTAGGAAATTTCGAAATTTTACTAATATTAAATGCTTTTTCTCAAAATTTAGATCTTTTTTGCAAAAGTTCTCCCACAATATCGTCTTTTTCTCGGGGTTTTGACTATTTTTTTTTGACTTTCTTTGGACAATTTTTTGTCCATTTCAAAGTTTTCTCAAAATTTCGCTTTTTTTCCAAATTCCGATATTTTTCTGAACATTTAGCTAAAAATTTCGATCATTTAGATTCTGGTTTTTTTTTAGAAATTTTGCCTGGTTTTCTCAAGTTTGCCTATTTCAGAAAATCTTGCTTTTTATCCAAATATTTAATATTGCTATAATTTTTTCTTTTTCCTGGTAAATTCGCCTTTTTTTTTCAAAATTTCGAATTTGTCTAAAATAGTGCTTTACCTAAACTTCGCCCATTCTTCAAAATTTGTCTTTTTAGAAATGTCGATTTTATTTTGAAAATTCTTTTTTTTTGGCTTTTTAAAAAATGGTTTATTTATTTTAAAAATTTGTCATTTTCTTGAATATTTGTCTTTTTCAATAAATTACGACTTTTAGATCAAATGGATATATGGTTTTGAGAATGTTCACCTTTCTCTCTAAATTGGATCGAAATGTTAGTAAAAATGTTGTGAAAAATAATTTTGGGAATTTCGAAAAAAATATTTCTTGTAAATTCAACATCTTTACTGAATTTTAAATTTTGAGGACAATGTTTTTGAAAATTACTATTCTTCTTTCTCAAAATTAGACTTCTTTGAAAATTGCGTCTTTTCACAAAATTAAGCTTTTGAAAAATTTGACTTTTTTAAATTTTAAACATTTCTCGAGTTTTTGAGAAAGGTCGGGTTTTTATTTTCAATATGATTTATTGCAATTTTCAACTTTTCCAATTTCCCTCTAAAAGTAGGATCTTTCCTTGGAAATTTAGAATATTTTCTAGCATGTTCAATATTTTTCTGAAAATTGCAACTTTCAAAATCTTGAATTTTTTTCGAAGTCTTCGTTTTTTCTGAATTGTTTTAATTTGATTCCCGATAATTTCAACTTGTCAGAGTTTCGTCTTATTCTCCGAATTTTGAATTTTATCTCAAAATTCTAATTTATCTGTTTCTGGAAATTTCTATTTAAAATTGAATTTTTTCTGAAGATTGAGACTTTTTTTACGAAATTCGTTTTTTTTTTAAATTGGATCGAAATTTTAACAGAAATCTAAACAATCTGAGAAAATATTTTTAGAAAATATTGAGAAAAAGATTTTTTAGAAAGTTTCAAATATATGACAAAATTGAAATAAAATAAAAATTCTCAGAGAATTATTTTTGAATTATTTTTTTTACCTGAATTCGACTTTTTCGAAATTTCGACATTTTTTAAAGTTCTCTGAAAGGTGTTTTCTTAAGATTGGGCTTTTTTCAAAATTTTCACTTTAATCTGAAAATGCGAGGTCCCCAGTTCTGTATAGTTTTTATGTGAAAATACACATTACTAGGCCAGAAGTTTTTTTTTTGCCCATGAGTTTTTCAGAATGATTGGTGTTGCCCCCCTTGAAGAAAATCTTGCCTATGCTCATGTCCAAGATATTTCATGATTTGCATTGCATGCCTGACTAATCGTGAAAATTTATTAAAAATCATTTAGGAAATTTTAGTAGAATTTTTGAATGTCCATGTTGTGAAATTTGATCCTTAAATTGGTTTTGTTTTGTAAATATATTATTTCATTTGTACTCATTTAAAATCGTTTTTTGTCGTATATTAATTGAATTAAGGAAAAAATATGGAAATTACAAGCAGTTCCTTCGAATCTAAATATGTTAAATCTCGATTCAAATTGGTTTATTAAGTTTTGAATTTCTATATTTACTTCTCTCTGAAGGAGTTTCTTTTCTTAAGTATGAAAAATGTTTAGTGTTTTTTGACAACATATGTTTCTTCCAAATGGTAAGTTCTTTTTTTTTTTCGTCAAATTGTTTGACATTTTCTTTTCTTAGGCGGGTCGCACAAAAATGTTAGGCGGGCCGCGTCTTGCTCATCCGTGGTGTAACCCATAACTTCATATCGGTAACGTATGTTGTAAGTATGTCGGATGGTCGGAAGACACTTTGACATTCGATTCTTAACACGAGAAGCCCAATTGCACACTAATTTGCATGTCTTTGATTGTACAGATGCCAATAACGTAGAACTTATCTTTCGTGAAAAGAACTACTTATGAACTTTTTTAAGCCACTACGTAACAACAATTTTTCATTCTATTAAGGTACTCTTTGTTAAGGTCTGGAGAACATTTTTCACTCACATTGTCATACTTAGGAGAGAAGCATTTGCTACATATAAATTAAGAGACTAGGAGCTTCAAACAATCGCAACGTAAGCTAACAATACCCCTAAGTTTTAAAGTAAAAGACAATGTCCTAAATCTTCTAAACAAAGTACTCTGAATATTTCTGGCTTTACAAGCTAATGCTGCTCGTGGTCTAAGTTATTTCGTTCATATAACTTCGAGTAAAACACTCATGCAGCATAAGGGAGAATAATACCTTCCCAGCTCTGTATCCCGCATGATCTTGTACAATAAAGTACATTAGTGTAGAGATTGGCTTTGTGTATTTTAATAGGTTCCAGCGGTTTCCCACAAGGACTCCTGAAAGTTTGAAACTAAGCCAACCATGTTTAATATGTACCTGCGCTTTGATAGTGGACGTAATTAACTGTAAATAATTCATCTCCGTCACCAAACCAGTTTATTCAAATCAGTTTTCCCATACTTCCCATATATTTATTATTGATTTACATACGTTACTGGAAATCAGTTCAAAAGGGATTTTAAAAATTCCTCGAGGAAATAAAACCGACGACAGGGTTTTAAGCCTCTGACTGTTCGCTTCAATATTTGACGTCTATTCATCATCCAGCTCGCTTCAATGATGTTAGAACGCCGCAACCTTCTTTGTCGCTTCCTTCATTATTTCGCTTGATAAGTGATCCCTTCGACATGTGACGTCTTTGAGAAAACTGGGAAATAAGGGTCTTTTGCATTTTAACATTTCAATTTGGGGATAACTTTGTGGTTTTATTTATTTCTTACACATCATCTTTGGAGAGGAATTTTAATATTGGGAAATAAGCAAACGACTGTCGACACTCTAAGTAATGAGTAACTGGTAGCAAAAAACTCTTCAAAGAAATATTTATTTTGCATTGGAATTAGAAATAAACATGTACTTTCTATTACAGAGTCTTCAGCAATCAAGACGTAATGTTTAAACATCACTGAAATTTCTAAAATATTAATAAACTGCAACATAAAGCTATTGTTCACAGGTCAATTGCTTTTCTACAGATTTTCTTTAAATTTTTTCTAGATTTAATAACTAACTAAAATTAAAAACCCGTGCCAGTATTGAAGTCGAGATATTCAATGTCAAACTTACGATTTTTAACATATAATGTATACGTGAAAGAACGTTTTCGAAGAGATTTTAATTTATGACCGCCAAACCCTATGTAATAGGTTAGGGTAATACTACGGATGAAGCAGTAACATACGGAGATTTCCAGCGGTACCGTTTTCGTGTAATCCCAATCCGATGCTTTTTTTCACATGTTAGGAAACATCTTGAAGTAATAACCACATGGCAACTACAACTCCTTCTAGACGACTTCAGCTTCAGCTCGTGTCGCATGAACGTTACGAATAAGCAATCGAGTGTTATCCCATCAGAAAATCTACTGCAAAGCGGCTTGGAGATTTGCATTATTGTATCTACGCGTACAGTCTATGCTAAAAATCGAGCAGTGATGACAGTCTGGCACTTATAACTCGCTAGACGTAGCGGACATTTAACGATCTAAAAATTTTTAGCTACGATTAGTGCCGATGAACTATGTACATATTAAGAGAATGTTTTACATATACAGATATGTCAAGTGTAATAAAATTTTTATCTGCTATATTTACACCGAAATAAATTGTTTTTAAATCGTACTTTGAACCACTTTTCGGGTTGTTACTGGCTCCAAACGGCTTTCATATCGCTGGATAAGCCCAATATAAAATAGGGAGAACCAAACTTTTGATTATATTATGTATGAAAGATTAAAACATGCAAATCCTACTGACATTTTCGGTTTTGAGAGCATCGAAGGAATATTGGATGATTCACTTTTTCCCATGAAAAACGTACGGTAGAGCCAACAAATTGCACAATTACAGTTAATGCAAAATCGCGAACAGTCGCATCTATTGACTTATAAAATCGTAAACAAGATTTATTAAGGGGTTTGTCACGAATCAGTAGCGCCTTATTAGAGGAAGTTTATAGGTTAATTTGCACCTCTTTTAAAAGAGAGAATATCCTTTTTTCATTTTGGTAAGGACACTCTCCACAACTTGGTAAATCTTAAATCTAAAAATGAAATTGCTTTGAGTGTAATGGTGTCTACATAGGCTAGATATTAAACAATTTTCATGAGTCACTGGGGCAGTAACACATTCATCTTAGAAGGTAGAGAAGCACAGCTTCTTTTGAGTAATGGAAATTTACATTATGAGGACTACTTTTATTTTAAAAATTATAAAATTGTCGAGTTGCCTTTTTCTAATTTCAATTCCCCAAATACCTATTTACAGCACTGAAGGCTAAAAGGATATTTAAAAAAAATTGTCTTGATTCTGGATATTACGAAGTTAAAAATATGAAACTTTTGATTTCTTGAACCTTTGAAATTTCTGAGAAAACCCGAATATAAAATTTACTGTGGCTAGAGGGGACATTTCAAGGAATTGTTTTACGTAAATATCAATTTGTTTTTTTCTTCAAATTCTCGTAACTACATTTATCAAAAAAGCTATGAAACTGCCAACTTTTATTAAAAAATTCTGCTTTTTAGAAATCTTGAACAAAATTTGAATAAAAACTAAAATACAAATCTTGTCCCTTGAAACCAAGAAAGATTTGTATTTCAATTTTTGAAGATAACCAAGAACCAGTCCATGCCACAAAAAATTAAATATTTAAGATTTTATAAAATAGAGAAAATGTTTAAACGCAAAAATTTGAAAACTTTTATCAAGAATTTCTCACTCAAACAAGTTTTCCTTCAAATTGAACTTTTATTTTATGTTCAAAGTTTAAGCTGGAAAAATTTATTTCATCCGCAAAATTTAAGAACTTTTAAAACTTTTAAAATAAAGTTCAAAATTTCGAGAAACAAAATCGAAGTTTCATTTATTTTTAAAGAATTTCACAGAATTTTCAATTAGATCTCGAAAATATGAGAAATTTCAGAACTCCAACTTTAAATTTAGCTTTATTTTCAAAATTTTGACTTTAACTAAATTGAAATTTCGTAAAACCTTATTTTTGAATTACACTTTAATCTGTACGTTTTAAAATCTAAAATTTGAAATTATAGGATTTTCAAGTCGAAACCTAGAAGAAGGTTTTTTAAGACATTTCAAAGTTGGGTTTCCAAATTTCGACTTTAAATTCAGACTTTCAATAAACTTTTTTTTGTAGCAATTAGGATTTAATTTTAATCGTTGCATTTCAATTTTAACCTCGAAATGTTTATTTTCAGTTCTTCAGAATATTTTTTTTGATTCCCAATTGTTTTACAATTTTTTATTGGAATTTCAGATTTCATCCCAAATTTTGCAACCTTCAAAGTAGCAATTTTGAGAAAATATTTAAAATTTAGTTTTAAGTTTAAGCTTGAAATTATGAAAAAATGGTTTACAGTTGTAAAAAAAATATGTCTTGTGTTTTTGACTTTGTTTTCCAAAAATTTTGGATTCAAAGGTCGGTCTTTTCTAAAAGTTTGATTATAAAGGCTGGAAGTTTTAGGAAAATATTTGTACTTTTTTAATATTTCTGATTTTCCAATTGTTTCGTATTTTTTAGAACTTCCCACTTTTTCTCTAATAACTCTTTACCTAGAAATTTCGGAAACTGAACTCCTTTCTGGCAATTCTTATTTTGAATCTAAAATGTTTAAGTTAAACCTGCAATTTCCAATTTTTTTCAATCTGTTCATTTCATAATCTCCATCGACATTTCTTGTACGTCAAAATTTCGAGTAAAAATCTAAATTTCAAATTTGTTCTAAAAATTTTGAACTTGCTTTTTGAAACTTTTCAGATATTTTTAAAGTCAAAATAATAAGGAATTGGAATTGGTTTTTAAACTTGAAAGTGGAAGTCAAAATTTCTGGGAAAATTAAGTTTTTTTAACCTTTTCCTCTAGAATTATTAAATTTAATCTTTAATGCTTAGCTTTTTATAAAAATGATGAACCCAATGTTTGGAAAAAAAATCGGAAATTAAAAATCAAATTCAAAAGTTGAGAATGATCTTTACTATTAAATACCATCAAGCGTCATCGATCGTGTTTTCCATTTTTCTTATTCACATAACTATAACTGAAATTTTTCCCATGCATGTCATAAATTCTAAAATGATAAACACAAAATTAATAAAATGATACAACAAAGTAAGCAGCATAATATTAGTTCCGTTCATATTTTCCTTATCGCCTTTTTTATTTTGTACTATACAAGAAGATTCATTTCTAGTCATAAATTGATCAAATGCTCCCTAATTACTACTAATTGTTATTACTTTTTGTGCTCATAGAATAATAAAAGCTTTGCTTTATTACATGCAATAAAGCCTATTCAAAAGTTTGTAATCTCCATTAAATACGCGCGGAATGCAGCTTCTGGCACACCGTTGTGTTCTTGCGTTTGGCCTTAAGACCAAATAGGCGATATGGGTGGCCACTACCTTCACAAGCTAAAGAAGTATTGCGCGCATGAACTACTTAAGGTAGCCTTTGTTGGCGAGATGCTAATGGCAACTATGTTAAAAAGAAAAACTGTAGGCTTGTGGGAGCTCCAAACAACGTGTATTTATACAATATACGATTACAGTTATAAATAATGCGAGGCGGTGTTTTATTATAACGTTGCGGTTGTTCTAGGTCGCTTTTACCTTTAAATTGGGCGTAAGCAAAACTTTGTAACTGAATATCCAGACGTAAGTTTACCCCTAAACACACAAGAACAAGACAAGAAGTGATTCATGTACTTTATAAAAATAACATGCGTTGGTGGGTAAATAATGTCTCGAATAATAAAAGAGTTCAGAGCTTTTAAAGTTTCAAAGTTTTATATTACGCATTTTGAATCTTTTACAAACATTTGACGCAATAAGCATTTAAAGTGGTATAAACTTAGAATAGGTTTTGGAATAGGAAACAGATACTGTCAAGTTATATTGAGTGATGTGATGCGAGTGATATTTGAAACTTTTTATGATTCAAAAGCACGAACAAACTCCAAATCACCTGCAAAAGATAAAATAGATTGCGATGGTAACAAGTTGTTACTTTTTTAAAATACACTCCACTGTTAGAAAATACATCTATAATTTCCGGGGGGCCTGAGGCCACTACGTGTATGACGCGAAAATAAATATGTTCGTTTTAAATGCGGATGAGTTCTAATTGCATCTAAGGAGACCGTAACCCAGTGGTACAGGCGCGGGACTGCTATCTATGAAAGCTAGGTTCGATTCTCGCTTGCGACTTCATCCACCACCGATTTTTTAGAAAGGGTCTGGTGTCCAACGTTGATCCAGTCTTTACAGCGAAATAAGTACTTAGGTGGTAATAATAGGCGGCTAAAGCGTAGCCTGCATTCCCCATATGGCTTTTGACCCTAGCAGTGTAGCAGCCTGTACTTAGTACCTCTATTGGCGCTGCAAAGCCCTGGAAAAGGGGAGTTATTACTATTATTATTTGAGTAGTATTTGTTTCGATAAACTTCTGCTCTAGAAATAATTCCAGAACTCACACATAATACAGAAAATAATTCTCACTGTATCAAGTTAAACTGGACAGGCATTTTTTCCTTCAAACTGTCTGTACACCTTAGCGATACTCTTGCGAAGCTCAGAGCACCAGTTCTTGTGAACATCCTCCATAAAGGTCAATCTTATTCCTGTGTTTTAATGTCTAGAGAAACTCAGTAAAAGTGTTATCATCAATTAAACGAATTGCGCTTTGGATCGAATTCAAAAGAGACACAGACATGAGAACAGTAGACAGTAGGTATTTTGCAGATCAATCATGTGGTCCCAGTTATTGTACCAGCTCCTATCATAGTTTCTCAACCTTGCGCATCTATTAATATCGCTAAACCTATTTCTTTATTTTTGGTGGAACGGACGGGTCCTTGGTTATCTTCAAAAATTGAAATACAGAACTTATCCTCTGAAACCAAGAAAGATTATAAAACACAACAAAGGTTGCTCTAACGCGTTTCGACAGCCAAGCTGTCATCTTCAGAGAGATACTCACTGGTTCTTCATTTAAAAAATATTGCATACGTGAATCAAAAATTATTCTTTTGGTTTGCAAAGTAAAAATAAAATTGTGTCATAAATTGATAGTCTCATAAATGAGACAAATTGCTAAATTGGTCATCGATAAATTAACATTCTGATGATTTTAACTCCGCTATGAACGATGTAATTTAAATCACAAAGGTCATAGTATATAGTATTAGTGGGTTACAGATGTTTCTGATGTAATATGCGTTTAGGTATGTTAAGCTTAACTATTGCCAATTGTTTTATTATAAAAAATGTAATTGAAAACATTCTGATAATTCCTTCACTAACTATGTAACAACTTATTATTTTAGGGAAATAAACGAGGAAAATATATTCTTACGTAACAAATACTTCACATATTGTATGTATCTGCTCTCGAAAGGATTTAACTGTAAAATGTAGGTCTTCAACCCATTCCTGATAGACCTGTGGTACTTTGTTATTTAATACAAGTGTTTGCGTGTTTAACGATATCTGACTCGGCATGTAGGAAATGTATCCCAACGAAAACATAATCAAGTAGCGCAACCATATCAATACACTCACATCCATGATTAAAGTTTACTGCACACGCTCGAATTTCTAACGTACAGTAACTCCGTTTACCCATACAAACACGTTCAGAATTTCAGGTGAAATTACATAGGCAACCAACATTTCTTACTGTTTTCTTGCTAAAATATTAACTTATTCGTTATTTAATAAATTATTTGGTTTGGCCGCACTGCAGACTTATGAATTGTAGAAATAACAATAAAACTGTCTACGTTATAGATATTGTTACGCGCTTATCGGTTCGAACTGATTAACACGTGAATTGAATAATACCCACTTTATTTTCAAACTTAACTCGGATCACTACAACTGAACAATAACTCACTTATGTACTTCTAACTACTAACTCACTACTTAACTACACCGACTCTAACTAACTCACTCGAGGGAGAGCTGGCTGCTTTATATATATAGTTTTAGCTTCCAGGTTCCAGAAAAATCTCACAGATAAAGCTTACCTTTGCCGAAATTTCTGGAACGCTTATCTGCCATTTGCTTCGTTATTTCGGCCGCTTTCCCCTTATCATATCTTTCTACAAACTTTTCTTACGTACTAAATTCTACAATTCTATTCTAAATTCTATTCTATCTATTTACATTGCGTTACAATATTCTGAGATGCGAATAATTCTGACGCTGTAGAAACCTTAATTAACTTCTAATATTCAATTGTGTATCGGTATCTAATTAGGGTGCCAAAAACATTAAGAAGTTATGAACAGGAATGGACATTATTGTGCTGTTTTATGATATTTTTCCACATGAACGATTTATGTATTACATTCAATAATAAACCAGAAGGTGACATCGAAGATGACCCTACAAATTTTTACTATTTATAATAACAAACGGAAAATGAGTCTTATATTATTTGAAAGTTACTGCATTATAGATGTGCAGAAAAAAGAATTATGCTTGTATGTTGGCATTAAGGCAGGTAAGATGAAATTCATTTTTAAGAAATATTTGCCCAAAATAGGTTCAGATGCCGGACCGTAATTTAATTGCATATTTGAATCTCCTTATCAACGTGCACGACATCGCTAGATAATGCCACAGTGCGACACACCTGTACAACGCCGTCTGGTACCTTTTGTAAATAAGGAGGCTGATTGGAAAAGAAAGTTTGGAAATTTCGATCTTTCTCACTTGATTTGAAAATGAAAATGTAAAGCTAAAGCTTGATATTTTGTTATCTTTCTAAATTTAAAATAGATATTTTAAGGAAAAGCTGTTTGATATATACATTTTTTGATTAAAGTATACAGTTGGACAACAAACACAAAACATTTGAAGATTTATAAATGAAAAAAATGACATTTCTAACCCTTACTGTGTGGAATTCTTCAATATTCATAAGTAATAAACTCTAATAACGATAAATACAACAAAAAATAGCAAATGTTCAAATTAAACAAAAGGCTCATATTAGTGGATATTTTGAAAAAAATCATTAATAGGTTAAAATGTAAAAAAGAACACAAATTAATCAATTCTATTTTTCCTAAACAGCCAACCACAAAATAGACTATTTTGCTGTAACGTATTACGTTAACATCTCAAAAAAGATAAGTAATATAATTTCTCGACATCCCAAGCGACACGTAGCTTTAAATCATTTAATTCTTAAATAAAATGATTTTTGATTCAAACGAAAAAAACTCGACGACTTTGTAAATCTGGTATTTATAAATTAAATTGCTTTGAGTGTAATGCTGTTTACACCGGTCAAACATCACGTAATTTCCATATTAGGTACAATGAACATCTTGCCGCCTTCAAAAATAAACATGCAGAAAGATCAAAGTTTGCAAAGCATCTATTAGAAACACAACATAAACTTACAAGCGCGAACACAGTGGAAGTGATACATATTTGCAATAATACTAAACAACTTAATTTCTTAGAAGTCATACAAATTCACAAATACTTACAATCGAGACAAATTACACTTATGAACGAGCAGCTAGATCTTCTAAACACAACTCTTATTGAAACTTTAGATGAGAATTCGGGTTAGACGGAATATCTCTAGGAGTCTGTGATCCATGAAGTTTGTTAGCATAACAACGGCTAAAAAACTACTGGTAAAGCCTCCGATGATGCTAAAAAGCGAAACCAGTTCTGGTCCTAGCAAATATTTATAGAAACATTGTGGAATGTTCATATCTCTTATTGTATTCATCAGGTCATTTAATACGTCCGTAGAATAAGTAAGAAAAAAACAAAATTTTGACAAAGCTCGATTTTATTATTTAACACAGTTGCCTTCGAGGGCGATACAACGAGTTTAGCGATTTTCCAACTTTTCCATACCACTTTTATAGTACGATTTCTCTTTCTCGTCAAAATAGGCTTCAGTTTCAGCGATTACTTCATCATTGGACTTAAATTTTTTTCCAACAAGCATTCTTTTGAGATCTGAAAGCAGGAAAGGATCGCTGGGGGCTAAATCTGGAGAATACGGTGGGTGGGTAAGCAATTCGAAGCCCAATTCATTCAATTTTGCCATCGTTTTTATCGATTTCTGACACGGTGCATTGTCTTGGTGAAACAACACTTTTTTCTTTTGCAAATGTGTTTAACAGCGCCAAACACTCCTCTGAAGCATCAATTCGTTGTTGTTTTTGGTCGACTGTGAGCTCTCGTGGCACCCACTTTGCACAGAACTTTCGACTACCCAAATGTTCGTGTAAAATTGTAAAAACACTACCATCTGATATCTTTACAATGTTAGCTAGCTCGTGCATCTTCAATTTGCGATAGTTCATAACCAATTTGTGGATTTTTTTAATGTTTTCTGGAATAACAACCTCATTTGGGGGTCCACTGCGCTCTGCATCATTTGTGCTGGTACGACCACGTTTAAATTCGGCAATCCACTTCTCTACCCTTTGCTGCGATGGAGCCGAGTTTGGATAATGTTTATCAAACTATTGTTTGGTTTCCACTGTATTTTTTTCATCAAAAAGCAATGCTTTATCAAAACTCGAAATTCACTTTTTCCATTTTTTTTTTTCAATAGCAAAAGTTGCTTTACGCAAAATGCTATAACTCACGAATCAATAGTCAGATTGCTGTCAAATTTATACTCGTATCGTTTGGAGGTTAGTACTAAATAAAAATCATATGGAAAAAATTCTAGTAACGCCATCTATGTGTCATCCTATGGACTTTTTGCATGAACTGTTATTGTTAATAGAGTTTATTAGCTATCAATAAAAAAAATCAATTACTTTACCTGGCATTTTTTTTAGTCAAAAAATCGACAGCTTTAGAATTTCGGATTTAAATTTAAATTTAAATATTTTTTTTCAAATTTTAACGATATAATAAAAATTTCGGGAGTTAAAGACAAAATTTCACAAAACAACGTTGAAATATTTAATGTTAAATTCTTGTATTCAACCTTAAACCCGAACTTTAAAAAAAGATGAAAATTTCCAGCTTAAAGTTTAAAAATTAAAGTCGAGAGCTCGAGAAAAAAAATTCAAAGTTTAGAAACAAATTTTAGGTTTTTTTAGACATTTTTGAGATTTTTTTCATAAACACTAACTTTTTTAAGAGATTCAAAATGCAAATAGGGGTTTTTAATCTTGGCCTAATAACTGTTTGGCTTTTAAAACGAAATATTATGAATAATGTCAAATGTGTGAATCAGCGAGTGAGAGAATGAGTGAATGAATAATTTCAGTCGAACTCCAAGGTATAAGTTCAAAATTTTGAGATAAAATCCTGACCTTAATTCAATATTTTGAGATAAAGGAAATTTTTAGTTTAAAGACAAAGTTTTTTTAACAGTTTAAAAATTTGAAAATTGGAAAACAATTTCAAGTTGAAAGTCAAAACTCTTCACTTTTTAAAATGTCTACTTAAGAGGTAATATTTTGAAAAATGTGACAAAATAATTCTGAAATTTCTTGATGAAAGTTTATTAATGGAAAAAACTTCGAAAGTCGAAAGAAGTTTAGATTGAAAATTTGTTTTATTCTTTTCCTAAACCTAAAGCTTCAACTTTTGAAGTAAAAGTTTCCTAAAATAATGTCCAAATTACAAAATAATCAAGGATTTTTTAAATTTTGGTTTTTTTTCTTCAAAATTTCGGGTTCACACTTGTAATTTCTATAATTTCTAATTATTTTCTTAAAACTGCGACTTCAAAACCCAAAATTTGGGGTAACGTCGACACTCCACAAAAATATTAAAGAAACATATTGAAATGTAAAAAAAATGTTCTAAATATTTGAAGTTTGAAAACGAAACTTTTCCTCTAAAATTAAAATTTCGAGATTAAAATCGAATTTTAATGTAAAGATAATAGTAATTTTAATGTAGAGATTACGTTAAAAAATTCTTCGCAATTTTTTCTCAAATATTTCAAAAATTTTGAGAAAATTTTGAGAAGAAACTTTAAATTGTCAAAAATAAACTTCAGATTTTCACTTAAACCTTACAGTTTGTAATTTAAAAAAGTGAAGTTTGAATTTAAGATGTGTATATTAAATTGGTAAAAAATTCGGTATTTTAAAATAAAAGGGTTTTTTTCAAAATTTTGGTTTCAATTCAGGGGAAAATCTGAAAATTAATGTGAAAATTCCGAATTTAAACTTTAAATTTCGAAATTTTATAATAATAGCATTTATTTAGGGTATAAGCAATTTAAAATTCAGTAATGGGGTGAATAAATAGTATTGTAACGCAATGTAAATAGATGGAATAGAATTTAGAATAGAATTGTAGAATTTAGTACACAAGAAAAGTTTCTACAAGGATCTGATAAGGGGAAAGTGGCCGCGATAACGAAGCAAACGTCAGATAAGCGTTCCCGAAATTTCGGCAAACGATAAGCCTAATCTGCCGGATTGTTCTAAAACCTGGAGGCCAAAACTATATAAAGCGGCCAGCTCTCCCTCAAGTCAGTTAGAGTCGATGTAGTTAAGTTGCGAGGTAGCAGTTAGAAATCAATAAGTGAGTTAATTGTTAAGTTGTAGTGATCCAAGTTTAGTTTAGTAATAAAGTGGGTATTATTCAATTCACGTGTTAATCAATTCGAACCGATAAAGCCCGTAACAGTATTAAAAATGAAATTACAAGGTGCAAGCCTCTACAAATAAACTACAAAAAACAAACTTTTTCTAGAATTTTGAACTTAAAAGTATCATTTTGAGGACACATAAATTTAATTTTTTTTTTGATTTTTTTAAATAATAAGTAATGCTTTTCTTGTAAAATAAATATTTTTATTCGACGTTTCAAATTTAGCTCAAAGAGTTTTCGAGCATTTTAATTTCAAAATTGGAAACGTAAACTTCAAATGTAAAATAAAGGTTGAAATTTTGAGAAAAATACAAAATTTATAAAAAGGAAATTCAAGTTTTCATAGGAAATTAAAAAGGTGCAATATTACTTTCAGAATTTTGATGAAATTTTAGATATTTAACTTTCTGCTAAAACTATGAAAATTTCTAAAAAAGATTTAAAATTTCGACATTAAACTGGGAATTTTCGTATATTTTTTTTATTTGGTTTTCCTTTCGTTAGTTTCCCTGAAAATTTGGATTTTTAGAAAAAAATTTTAATTTTTTTCTTTTGAATTAGAAAATTACAATTGCAAGTTTAAATTTGAAACTTTGAGAAAATATTTTATTAAAAAAATAAGAAATTTGTAGAAATTATTTTTTCACTCATTCCATCTTTTATTTCTCTAAAGCAGGAACTTGTGAATTGAGGTTGGAAATAAATTACCCAAAAATTTCTTAGTTTTTTGTTTCCTCCTTTTTCTTTTAAAATAGTTTTTTTTTAAATATCTGCTCTGCATGAGAAACACTTCAAAAGGTCAAAACTTCGAGAAGATGAAAATTTTGAAAAGGAAAATCTAAAATAAATTAGCAATTTCTCAATAATGTGCAAAATTACCTCATAGAGATTTTTAAAAAGGTGAAAATTCAATTCAAATCAGTTTAATTAAAAAAGTCGAAATTAGAGAGAAAACATTTCAGGAAAGCAGGATTTTGGATAAAAGTAAAATCAAGAAGATGTCAAAATTATCTAAATAAGTCAAGATTCTTGAGGCGTACTAGACAGTCGGAGACAGCAAATTCCTGTGCAGCCCAGCATGACACAGTGAGGACTTCTGTCTACGGAGATTCTTTTTTCTATAGAACTTCCAAGTTATGGAACTTGTTACCGAAAGGAATTTTCCCCAAAAATTACAACCTATCCTTGTTTAAGAAGGCGGTTCATCGCCATCTATTCTTGTTTCCGCATCCTACTCGCAGTGCTTTGAAAGCATAATCAGGTTACCCTTTGCGAGTGGATTAAACTTTAAAAAAATATATGACTGCTGCTTCATAATACCTAGCAATTAAATGAGAACACCAATATGATTTGAATTTAGTCATATTCAATTGAGTTTAATAGGAAAAACTAATAAAGGGTACATTAACAGATACAAGCATATTCCAGTAACACTTTTCTAGATTTCTATTTGTAGATTAGTATTTCAAATTAAACTCTAGTTAATAACTAATTTGATGATCATTTTATTCCACAACCCCTTGGTAGACGAGTCCAATACTATTAGCTAAGGGTATAAAGTATTAACAGCTTTTTGGTAACTGCTTCTAATCTGATTAAATTCACTCCTGGTTAGCTAGAGTCTGAAGAGTCTGCGCTGGAACCTGCCATGCATGCCATCGCTTGTCAAGGCTAATAATGAATGAAGCATGCCAGATAAATAATTAACTAAGATTGATTATTCCTACGGATGCACTTCGGCGCTACAGGAGCATTTCATCTTTGCCGACACAGATCACGTGGCTTTAGTGCAGCTTCAAAGAAAATTATAAATTAATACCATACCAAATTCAACAAATTGTGTTTCTTGTTAATTGCATCTACCCCGATCTACTCCTAAAGGCTTTATCAATTCTTTAATATTGTTGCGTGTTATCGGTGCGAAAATTAAAACTTCGTGAATTGTAAACACTATTTCAAACTTATTTCGGACCACTACAATTATGATTTACTTAACTATCTAACTGAGGAAAAGACGACCGCGTATTTATACCATTCTGGTTTTCTAGAAGGGATCTCCGTGCAGATAAGACTATCGCTTGCGGAAACGTCTGGAGCGCTTATCTGCCGTATGATTCATTCTCGCGACCGTTTCCCATTATCAAATGTTTCCAGAGAGTTCCTTACGCTGCCCAATCACTAATAAAAATGTCATCGTATCGAAAACATCTAACCATAATAAAGTTTACGCAATTTAATATTTTTTTTATAATGCTGGACTTTTGTTGCTATAAGGAAGTAAATCAGTTCAAATAATATGCATCTAGGCCTCCGTTGATTGTTTGATGATGATATTTAAAAATGTACGCCTAAAGGCATCGCTTCAAATAACGCGTTTCCTATTTGCTTACTTAATAGAGATCACAAACAACTGAGTTGTAAATGTCTGTGAGAGGAATTTGATGAAATACAGAACTGGTAATTTAAACGTCGACTTTGTATGTTGTGAATTCATTAAATATAGAAAATTGACTTCTCGACCTTTAAACTATTCCCAGCTTCCCCTTTTCATCAAATTTATGACATTAGTTACTAGCGATCATTGAAACTTTGCCTGTTTATAAATGCGGAACAGATTTTTTTATTTAAATATCGTGATAAAATTCCACATCATTTTTAATAAAATAAAACAAAGAGCACAAAAGAAGTAATGAGATTATTTTTTCAACAGATTGAAAATAGTATTTGATGTTTAATTTCTTCCTTCGGTCATTTTAAATTCAAAGCGTCCAGAACGCTTAGATAAGTATTATTAGACCACGACATATATAAATAGAGAAACAAGCTCTTTGAAAATAACGTTCACACCTAAAAATGTCAGCGGGATGATAAAAATTACTACAAACGGCTGTATCTCCTCTACGAACTGTCTTAATTATCCGTAAGTGAAAGGGTACATCTTGATTTCAGTAATGCGCGTGGGTAGACAACATCCTTAATGAATGATTTTACAGCGACTTTGAGCAAAAAACTTGTTAAAGAAATACTCTAGGGCACTTTGTCACCGTGAATGTCAAGACTGACGACGCATGTAATACGCCCGCCAGCTTCTACGAATCTGCTCCTATCTGTTCTTTCTACCTTTCTCGTAAACTACATTTTTTTTTAACTTTTACCTTAAAAACCGAAAGTATTTGATAAGCTTCGAGTTTAATGGTTGAAACTTTCACGGATAAAATAAAGCTGTGGGAAGATATTTTTATCTTTTTTTTTTAGATGTGGGAATATAAACTTTGGTCTTATGAATTTATTTCCCTCTATCGCACAGACTCATTTATTACGATTTATACAAAAACATTGTTTCTACCTTTCCAGAAATTTGCAAATATTATTTAAGACATGAGGCAATGGAAATTATTTTTTTTAAATCCTTTTATTAAATAAAAATAGTTCCAAATTAATCAATATTTTTCTAATTACACCATCACATTTGAGCTTTCAAACTCGACATTTAGACAACTTCAATTTTTAGCGTAAATTGCCTTTTAGAACTGTCACGCTTTTTTCGACACCATAGGTTTAAAGTCGAATTGAAATGTGAAGAAACATGTAAAAGTTCTAAGATAAATCCTGTTCCAGCCTCGAAATATCAAGTTCAAACTAAAAATTTCGTATTTTCCCCAAATTTTGATTTATTTCTTTTGCAATTCTGAATTTAAAATCAACGTTTTGGGCCTAAAGTCGACGTTTCTTATTTAAAGTCGAAACAGGATAATAAGCCAAAAACGAAAGACGAAAAAAAGCATTTTGTTTAATTGTGATCTAACTTAATTCTGATGCAAATAGAATACGACGACAATAACGCATCCCTCTTTTTTTTATTAAGTTAAATCCACTCGCAAAGGGTAACCCCATTATGCTTTCAAAGCACTGCGAGTAGAATGCGGAAACAAGGATAGATGGCGATGAACCACCTTCTTAAACAAGGATAGGTTGTAATTTTTGGGGAAAATTCCTTTCGGTAAAAAGTTCCATAGCTCGAAGTTGTCCAGAAAAATTACAACCTATCCTTGTTTAACAAGGCAGTTCATCGCCATCTATCCTTGTTTCCGCTCCTACTCGCGGTGCTTTAAAGGCATAATAGGGTTATCCTTTGCGAGTGAACTTAACACAACAAAAATTTATTCTTTAGAGCTCTGGGAGGACAAAGTATCCCACTTAATTCTTTAACTTTTTTTTTGATGGAACAGGACTGGTCCTTTAGTTATCTTCAAAAATTAAAATACAAATCTTGTTTCCCCGAAACCAAGAAAGACCAGAAAACACAACAAAGGTTGCTCCAACGCACCTAACCTAACACCGAATAATAAGTAACTGAACTATCAACTAATTGATTCACACACGCTTAGCAAAAATGGTCACTCTGAAATATCAGACTACTTGATTCTGATGCAGAGATTACTAGATTTAAACATTTATCACATTCAGAGTTTGGGAACCAAAGACGAGTTTCGATCTTATTAGAACTCGCGATTGACTTTTCTGAGTGATCATTTCTGCTAAGGGTCACTGGGTCAATTTATTGGCAGTTCAGTTATCTGTGATCGGTTACTGCATGTTTATAGGGCTTTCTAGGACGTATTCTCTTTGCAAACGGCTTATTGGATCTATTCCAAAGTTTCTTTGATAGACCAATAGGTGGCGCTATACTTGGGAATTATATGGACGAAATCCATTAATTTCTAAGCTTATTGGCGAAACATTTCTTAGCATTCGACTTGGAATGCCAAACCACGAGATCTAATAAGATCGAAACTGATCTTTGTCTTGAAAAGTCTAAATCTGATAAATGTTTTTGTTAAATTTATTGGAAATTAGAAGATTCCAGTTAGCAATCATATTCTACTAATTATTCAAGTCATTCGATGTTTTCGCACAGTATTCTATTTCAAACTCTAAATTACTCCAGTAATTACAGTGTATTGTCCATACATTAAATAAACTTTACAGTATTCTTTATTCTTTGACAATTTGATGGTACATTTTATAATTTGATACGACAATCTACATGTATTAGCGGCAACTATAACTGAAAGCAGGTTTTCGTAATTTAACAGTTTGCCGCATTTAGTAAATTTCACGCTATAAAGCTTGCAAAGTACATTCATTAAATTCCTGATTTATAAGGCAGTATATTAGGTATAAAAGGAAAGAAGCAAACTACTCGAATATAGTAGTGTAAATTAACTGAAATGGTAAAACTTTTATTTTTGCTGATTTTCTTAGAATAACAAAGACGAGCGCAATGGGGAATTTATTGTAATCGAAAAGAAATTTTATTCAATTTATTTTTACTTTTCCTCCAGAAGTTTTAAAGAAATAAGTTCATCTCAAATTCTTTATGCAGATGGTATTATCATCAAATTGTTGTTCATTCTGTTCAATATTTTATTGCGGAAATATCTCTTTACTTTTTCATCATCCCTAACTCACTCAGAGTTGACGTAATTCAAATAACATGTAGAGCTCATCGATTGATAACCTACAATCACAAGTGCCATCTCAGTTTGAAAAATCGCCGACAGTGCTGCGGCCAAATTAAACTTTCCCACATGAAGTGGACAATTCCGCACAGTAGATCCAATCAATCAACCCCCGACTCTTTGCTTTCAGTTCGTTGGAATCGATTGGATGGTTTATACATGCAAAGGCCAAACAATGACCATCAATAATGTTGTTGCATCGAGGACTGCCATGAGTAAACGATCGGTTGATGCCAGCCGTCATTCCTAAAACCTGCGGGGTCTATTTTGAAATCTATTAATGGGTGGTTTTGTGGACGAGATCTGTAATGCGAGCACGTGTGGAGACTTCCTTTTGTGTGCAGATGAAGTGATTTATTTATTGACTTTATCATTTAGCACCCCCGCCATTATTGAAGGCCATTCGTCAAAAAGTTTCCATAGATATCGCCCGCATATATCATGTATGATTTATTAAAGTAAATAGCAGGCAATCAAACATTTTTTTCTACTTAGGAAATATACCACATCCAAATCATTTGAAGCAATTGATGCTCATTAAGCAATAAGTAAGAAACAAATCTAGAATTATCAACTACTTGAATTTTCAAGATAAAACTAATTATACCCCCTCCTAAGGGCAATTCAGGCCACCCTGTTATCGCTTTGGAGCACTGCTAGTAGGAATTCGGAAATAAAGATAGATTATGATGAACCGGCTTTTTATATAAGGACAGGATATAATTTTCGGGAAGATTTTAGTTCCGTAACGAATTCCATAGTTTGCAAGTTCTATAGAAAAAAATCGTCGTAGACAAAGGTCTTCCCTGTGCCAAACTGAACCGCTCAGCCGTCTTCAACTATATTGTTTGGCTCAAGAATCTTACCTGTCCAAACCTGTCAGCTCCTGCAACTCCCATGAAACTATTGTAGAAAAGAGATAAGTCACGAATCATCCACCCGTACTCCAATGTTTCGAAAGAATTGGTCAAACTCTCGTCATCAGTTAGGCGAATCACTGTTCTTTGAACTGAATCCAAAGAAGCCAGAGTATGCTTTGATGCTGAACTCCAATTATGAGAGAGTGAGCAGCGGATGGATGAGATTGTAATACTTTGTACTTCAACTTCTTGCAGCTCTAAACAAAGTCCAGGGCCGTCTCAAGGAAAGTTCATTCATTACTAGGATAGAAAAACTGGATCCTATTGAAAGAATTTTTTTGTCCATGAGGATGAACAACATGGTAGTTATTTAATGTATGGAACATGGAGCAATTTGCTGCTTTATTTTAATTTTTATTACCTCTTAACCTCGCCATTGAAAAACAGCATTTATTTCAGTCCATTGGTATGTGTTTTATGTATGCAAACATTTTCGCTTCTATCGATTCGGAATCTCTCAAAATTGACGACTATTGCTTTTGAAAATTTTTGATTCTAGACATCGGTTTTAAGTCATAAACGTTACTTTACAATTAGAATCAATGCATCTATTGTCATATTTCTAATTTCACGTTTGTCAAAATTCCGAAATGATTATGCACTACAAATCAAATTATGTTCAGTTCTGGATCATCTGATGAAGAACTACTCAAATACAAAACCAGAGATTGCCAAGGCGATTCAAGAGACGATAAAAGGCAAGAACTTTTCAAAAAAAGCCTTTTTCATCCTGCGTGCGTTTTGAGAAAATGCAGAATTATAAAAGGCTCCATGAGTACTTTATTTTATCGATTAAATTTTCAATAAGCAATATTATATTTAAGAGACTTCTTTGCATCTTTCCCATGGCAGGAAATCTGCTTCAACTCAGCCAACCCTTCCTTAGTCGCCGAATCCATCACGGAAACTAGCCTGATTGGTATGAAATGCTCAATTCCCCACTCCCAAAAGAAGTCTGCGTCCAGTAAATCTTGGTGCAGTAAAAAATGTGCTCGGGGTGTCTCCTGCAAAAATGGCGCATATCGTCGTTGGCGAAATAATCCCTCAGTCGAGACTCGGACCATATTTGTAAATGCACGAGATTCTTGTAAACAGGTTACTGACGAGGCAAAAGATGATTTCGATCATAAAATGCGCCAGAGGCTTATCAACTGTGCGAACGGTTTCAGGTCCTTTTGGGGATTTGCAAAGTCGATTGGAAAGAATTTTATACTTTCAAATTTTCCTCCTTTACTCGATGAAAAAAGCAATATTGCTACTACCTCCAAGGAAAAGTCTGACATATTAGCCTTATTATTTGCCGAAAATTCCAATCTTGATTCTCGAAACGCAAGACCTCCTATTCTCCCTAAGGTTGGCACTTCGACGCCTGAAGTTGTTTTCAGACAACGCACAATCAGGAAGATTCTCCTTGAACTCGACGCCTCGAAAGGTTTTGGCCTGGATGGTATTCCCGCTATTTTTCTTAAGAAGTGCGCCCCAAGTGTCCTAAGCGAATTGTTCACACTCTCTTATAACAAAGGTGTATTCCCTAATATCTGAAAATCTTCTAGAGTGCAGCCTGTCCCTATAAAAGGAAAAAGAAATATGGCTAACAACTATCGCCCTATATCTTTGTTACCCGTTATGTCTAAAATGATGGAAAAGATTATCAACATCGAGATTTTCAAATATCTGGGGGAAAATATAATCATCTCCGACAGACAATACGGTTTTAGACAACAACGTTCCACTGGCGATCTACTGGCATATGTTACTCATATCTGTAACTCAGCTATGGAAAAACATGGTGAGGCTAGGATTGTGGCATTGGATATCTCAAAGCCTTTCGACAGTCTGGCACGGATCTTTTCTCGCCAAATTAACATCTTATGGTCTTTCTCCTGGACTCTGTCATTCGATATCCAATTTTCTCGCTGACAGATCTCTTCAGGTCGTCGTCGATGGCATCTTATCCGAGACATTTGCGATTAACGCAGGGGTGCCTCAGGGGTCTGTTCCGTCTCCTACTCTGTTCCTGTTACACATAAACCATCTCTTACCTTCAACTTCCAATCCTGTATACAGCTACGCAGATGATAGTAACCTTGTGTCATCTTTTTTTTCCGACAAACCATTATCTATCGCTGCTTCAGATCAACTAAGGGAACAGCAGATACAGATGATTAATCAGGATCTCGAGATTATTCTGGAATGGGGTAAAAACAATTTGGTCGACTTCAACGCTTCAAAAACTCAGGCCGCGATTTTCTCTAAGAAAACATCAAGGGATAATGCAACAAACATACTAATGGACGGTAAAATCCTTCCGATGGGATCTAATCTATCTATCCTAGGAGTGAATGTGAGCACTAACTTCTCTTGGGACGATTATGTGAGCGCCATTGCCAAATCTGCCTTTCAAAAGCTAAGCTTTCTTTTTAGGGGTAAAAAGTACTTCACATCTCATCAGCTATTAACACTATACAAAGCTCAAGTTAGGCCAACGCTAAAATACTGTTGTTATGTTTGGAGTTTTGCCCCAAAACACACTTTAGCTCTCTTGGATTCAATTCAAAGAAGAGCGATTCGCCTAATTGGTGACGAGAGTCTGACCGATACTCTCGAAACACTAGAGCACAGGCGTAAGGTTGGTGACTTGTATCTTTTCTACAAGTACTATCATGGAAGATGCTCGTAGGAACTAATAGGATTGATCTCCCCAAGGGCAAGATTCTTGAGGCGTACTAGACAGTCGGTGACAGCAAATTCCTGTCCGGTCCAGTTTGACATTGTGAGGTATTCTGTCTACGGAGACTCATATTTCTATAGAACTTCCAAGTTATGAAACTTGTTACCAAAAGGAATTTTCCCCAAAAATTACAACCTATCCTTGTTTAAGAAGGCGGTTAATCGCCATCTATCCTTGTTTTCGCCTCCTACACGCAGTGCTTTGAAAGCATAATGGGGTTATCCTTTGCGAGTGGATTAAAAAAAAAATTATAGCCTATAAAGAATAAGGCAAATTAGGAATCAATTTTGGTGGAACGGACTGGTCCTTGGTTATCTTAAAAAATTGAAATACAAATCCTGTCCTTCGAAACCAAGAAAGTATCTCTCTGAAGATGGAAGCTTGGCTATCGAAACCCGTTTGAGCAACATCTGTTGTGTTTTTTAATCTTTTTTGGTGTCAGGGGACTAGACTTGTATTTTATTTTTAGGAATCAATATATAAATATCAATTAATTGAAAGCTTTCAATCACCATTAAGTGATCATTTTGGTGAAACCGACTGGTCCTTGATTATTTTCAAAAATTGAAATAGAAATCTTGTTTCCCGAAACCAAAAAAGACCAGAAAACACAACAAAGGTTGCTCCAACGCACCTAACCTAACACCGAATAATAAGTAACTGAACTATCAACTAATTGATTCACACACGCTTAGCAAAAATGGTCACTCTGAAATATCAGACACTTGATTCTGATGCAGAGATTACTAGATTTAAACACTTATCACATTCAGAGTTCGGGAACCAAAGACGAGTTTCGATCTTATTAGAATTCGCGATTGACTTTTCAGAGTGATCATTTCTGCTAAGCGTCAGTGGGTCAATTTATTGATGGTTCAGCTATCTGTGATCGATTACTGCATTTTTATAGGGCTGTGTAGGTCGTGTTCTCTTTGTAAACGGCTTATAGGAGCTATTCCAAAATTCCTTTGATAGACCAATAGGTGGCGCTGTACTTGGGAATTATATGGACGAAATTCATTAATTTCTAAGTTTATTGGCGAAACATTTCTTAGCATTCGACTTGATATGCCAAACCACGAGATTTAATAAGATCGAAACTGATCTTTGACTTGAAAAGTCTAAATCTGATAAATATTTTTGTTAAATTCATTGGAAATTAAAAGATTCCAGTTAGCAATCATATTCTACTAATTATTCAAGTCATTCGACATTTTCGCATAGTATTCTATTTCAAACTTTTCTAAATTACTCCAGTAATTACAGTCCATACATTAAATAAACTTTACAGTATTCTTTATTCTTTGACAATTTGATGGTACATTTTATAATTTGATACGACAATCTACATGTATTAGCGGCAACTATAACTGAAAGCAGGTTTTCGTAATTTAACAGTTTGCCGCATTTAGTAAATTTCACGCTATAAAGCTTGCAAAGTACATTCATTAAATTCCTGATTTATAAGGCAGTATATTAGGTATAAAAGGAAAGAAGCAAACTACTCGAATATAGTAGTGTAAATTAACTGAAATGGTAAAACTTTTATTTTTGCTGATTTTCTTAGAATAACAAAGACGAGCGCAATGGGGAATTTATTGTAATCGAAAAGAAATTTTATTCAATTTATTTTTACTTTTCCTCCAGAAGTTTTAAAGAAATAAGTTCACCTCAAATTCTTTATGCAGATGGTATTATCATCAAATTGTTGTTCATTATATTTAGTATTTTATTGGGGAAATATCTCTTTACTTTTTCATCATCCCTAAACTACTCCAGAGTTGACGTAATTCATATAACATGTAGAGCTCATCGATTGATAACCTACAATCACAAGTGCCATCTCAGTTTGAAAAATCGCCGACAGTGCTGCGGCCAAATTAAACTTTCCCACATGAAGTGGACAATTCCGCACAGTAGATCCAATCAATCAACCCCCGACTCTTTGCTTTCAGTTCGTTGGAATCGATTGGATGGTTTATACATGCAAAGGCCAAACAATGACCATCAATAATGTTGTTGCATCGAGGACTGCCATGAGTAAACGATCGGTTGATGCCAGCCGTCATTCCTAAAACCTGCGGGGTCTATTTTGAAATCTATTAATGGGTGGTTTTGTGGACGAGATCTGTAATGCGAGCACGTGTGGAGACTTCCTTTTGTGTGCAGATGAAGTGATTTATTTATTGACTTTATCATTTAGCACCCCCGCCATTATTGAAGGCCATTCGTCAAAAAGTTTCCATAGATATCGCCCGCATATATCATGTATGATTTATTAAAGTAAATAGCAGGCAATCAAACATTTTTTTCTACTTAGGAAATATACCACATCCAAATCATTTGAAGCAATTGATGCTCATTAAGCAATAAGTAAGAAACAAATCTAGAATTATCAACTACTTGAATTTTCAAGATAAAACTAATTATACCCCCTCCTAAGGGCAATTCAGGCCACCCTGTTATCGCTTTGGAGCACTGCTAGTAGGAATCGGAAATAAAGATAGATTATGATGAACCGGCTTTTTATATAAGGACAGGATATAATTTTCGGGAAGATTTTAGTTCCGTAACGAATTCCATAGTTTGCAAGTTCTATAGAAAAAAATCGTCGTAGACAAAGGTCTTCCCTGTGCCAAACTGAACCGCTCAGCCGTCTTCAACTATATTGTTTGGCTCAAGAATCTTACCTGTCCAAACCTGTCAGCTCCTGCAACTCCCATGAAACTATTGTAGAAAAGAGATAAGTCACGAATCATCCACCCGTACTCCAATGTTTCGAAAGAATTGGTCAAACTCTCGTCATCAGTTAGGCGAATCACTGTTCTTTGAACTGAATCCAAAGGAGCCAGAGTATGCTTTGATGCTGAACTCCAATTATGAGAGAGTGAGCAGCGGATGGATGAGATTGTAATACTTTGTACTTCAACTTCTTGCAGCTCTAAACAAAGTCCAGGGCCGTCTCAAGGAAAGTTCATTCATTACTAGGATAGAAAAACTGGATCCTATTGAAAGAATTTTTTTGTCCATGAGGATGAACAACATGGTAGTTATTTAATGTATGGAACATGGAGCAATTTGCTGCTTTATTTTAATTTTTATTACCTCTTAACCTCGCCATTGAAAAACAGCATTTATTTCAGTCCATTGGTATGTGTTTTATGTATGCAAACATTTTCGCTTCTATCGATTCGGAATCTCTCAAAATTGACGACTATTGCTTTTGAAAATTTTTGATTCTAGACATCGGTTTTAAGTCATAAACGTTACTTTACAATTAGAATCAATGCATCTATTGTCATATTTCTATTTCACGTTTGTCAAAATTCCGAATGATTATGCACTACAAATCAAATTATGTTCAGTTCTGGATCATCTGATGAAGAACTACTCAAATACAAAACCAGAGATTGCCAAGGCGATTCAAGAGACGATAAAAGGCAAGAACTTTTCAAAAAAAGCCTTTTTCATCCTGCGTGCGTTTTGAGAAAATCCAGAATTATAAAAGGCTCCATGAGTACTTTATTTTATCGATTAAATTTTCAATAAGCAATATTATATTTAAGAGACTTCTTTGCATCTTTCCCATGGCAGGAAATCTGCTTCAACTCAGCCAACCCTTCCTTAGTCGCCGAATCCATCACGGAAACTAGCCTGATTGGTATGAAATGCTCAATTCCCCACTCCCAAAAGAAGTCTGCGTCCAGTAAATCTTGGTGCAGTAAAAAATGTGCTCGAGCTGTCTCCTGCAAAAATGGCGCATATCGTCGTTGGCGAAATAATCCCTCAGTCGAGACTCGGACCATATTTGTAGATGCACGAGATTCTTGTAAACAGGTTACTGACGAGGCAAAAGATGATTTCGATCATAAAATGCGCCAGAGGCTTATCAACTGTGCGAACGGTTTCAGGTCCTTTTGGGGATTTGCAAAGTCGATTGGAAAGAATTTTATACTTTCAAATTTTCCTCCTTTACTCGATGAAAAAAGCAATATTGCTACTACCTCCAAGGAAAAGTCTGACATATTAGCCTTATTATTTGCCGAAAATTCCAATCTTGATTTTCGAAACGCAAAACCTCCTATTCTCCCTAAGGTTGGCACTTCGATGCCTGAAGTTGTTTTCAGACAACGCACAATCAGGAAGATTCTCCTTGAACTCGACACCTCGAAAAGTTTTGACCTGGATGGTATTCCCGCTATTTTTCTTAAGAAGTGCGCCCCAAGTGTCCTAAGCGAATTGTTCACACTCTCTTATAACAAAGGTGTATTCCCTAACATCTAAAAATCTTCTAGAGTGCAGCCTGTCCCTATAAAAGGAAAAAGAAGTATGGCTAACAACTATCGCCCTATATCTTTGTTACCCGTTATGTCTAAAATGATGGAAAAGGTTATCAACATCGAGATTCTCAAATATCTGGATGAATATAGAACCATCTCCAGCAGGCAATACGGTTTTAGACAAAAACGTTCCACTGGCGATCTACTGGCATATGTTACTCATATCTGGACCTCAGCTATGAAAAAATATGATGAGGCTACAGTTGTGACATTGGATATCTCAAAGGCTTTCGACAGAGTCTGGCACCGATCTCTTCTCGCCAAATTAACATCTTATGGTCTTCCTCCTGGACTCTGTCATTTGATATCCAATTTTCTCACAGGTCTTCGTCAATGGCATTTTGCGATTAACACAGGGGTGCCTCAGGAGTCTGTTCTATCTCTTACTCTGTTCCTGTTACACATAAACGATCTCTTAGTTTTAACTTCCAATCCTGTATACAGCTACGCAGATGATAGTAACCTTGTGTCATCTTTTTTCTCCGACAAATCATTATCTATCGCTGCTTCAGATCGACTAAGGGAACAGCAGATACAGATAATTAATGGGGATCTCGAGATTATTCTGGAATGAAGTAATAACAATTTGGTCGACTTCAACGCTTCAAAAACTCAGGCCACGGTTTTCTCTAAGAAAACATCAACGCATAATCCAACAAACATACTAATGGACGGCAAAATCCTTCCGATGTGATCTAATCTACCTATCCTAGGAGTGAGCGCTAACTTCTTTTAGGACGATCATGTGCGCGCCATTGCCAAATCCGCCTTTCAGAAGCTAGGCTTTTTTTTTAAAGCTAAAACGTACTTCACATCTTATCAGCTATTAACACTATACAAAGCTCAAGTTAGGCCAACACTAGAATACTGTTTTCATGTTTGGCGTTTTGCCCCAAAACACACTTTAGCTCTCTTGGATTCGATTCAAAGAAGAGCGATTCGCCTAATTGATGACGAGAGTCTGACCGATTCTCTCGAAACACTAGAGCACAGGCGTAAGGTTGGTGCCTTGTCTCTTTTCTACAAGTACTCTCATGGAAGATGCTCGTGGGAACTAATAGGATTGATCCCCCCAAGGGCAAGATTCTTGAGGTGTACTAGACAGTCGGAGACAGCAAATTCCTGTGCGGTCCGGCTTGACACAGTGAGGACTTCTGTCTAAGGAGACTCTTTTTTCTATAGAACTTTGGAGTTATGGAACTTGTTACCGAAAGGAATTTTCCCCAAAAATTACAACCTATCCTTATTTAAGAAGGCGGTTCATGGCCATCCATCCTTTTTTCCGCATCCTACTCGCAGTGTTTAATAATAGGGTTACCCTTTGCCGGTGTATTAAACTTAAAAAAAAAATTATAGCTTGTAAAGAATAAGTCAAATTCGGAATCAATTTCGGTGGAACGGACTGGTCCTTGGTTATCTTCAAAAATTGAAATACAAATCTTGTCCTCTGAAACAAAGAAAGTATCTCTCTGAAGATGATAGCTTGGCTATCGAAACGCGTTAGAGCAACCTCTGTTGTGTTTTTTAATCTTTCTGGCTTTAGGGGCCTAGACTTGTATTTCAATTTTAGGAATCAATATATAAATATCAATTAATTGAAAGCTTTCAATCACCATTAAGTGATCATTTTGGTGAAACCGACTGGTCCTTGATTATTTTCAAAAATTGAAATAGAAATCTTGTCCCATGAAGCGAAGAAAGATTAAAAAACACAACAAGGTTGCTCCAACGCGTTTTAATAGAAAAGCTATCCATCTTGTGTTTTTTAATCTTTCTTGGTTTCAGGAGACAAGTTTTGTATTTCAACCATTAAGTGGCAGTGGTACTGAAAATTGTGCATTTTTTTTATATTGTGGAGGCCATTACCACATTGTTATCATTTATATATTTCGTTCTTTACAAGCAGGCTCAACATCCGACTCATTCCTTTCAGATCTTATTGTCTTAATGTTTCTTTGCTGATTAGGTTATATCTGTATCTGGCAAGGATTGGACAAGCAATGTGCTTAAACTTGTTTCTTCTTCAGTCCCACACAGTTGATATCGTTTATTTTCTGCAAGGCTGCAGTTAACAAGTGTCCTTTAAGGTTGGGTTATTTTTTTATGGCAATTTAACTACTTCAACACAATGCAATATTATGCGTCACTTTAACATGTGAAAAAATAAAAAAAGGAAAATTCTCAGACATTTTAAACTAGGTAAAAAAGTTTAGATTGACTTGCAAAAAACTGTGCCTGTGCATAAACACTTCATCTTCTTCTTGCGGTGCATATTCGCTCCAAATGTTGGCGACTAGCATGGCTATTTTAACTTTATTGATAGCTGCGCGGAACAGTCCAGTCGTGATCATGTTAAACAATTTTATTAAGTTCTGAAGCCATGAAATTCGTTTTCGTCCTGGTCCTCTTCTACCGTACACTTTTCCTTGCAGTATTGGTTGGAGAAAGCCATATCGTTTTCGTTTCTCATAGTATGGCCCGGGTATTCCAATTTACGTTTCTTAATTGTAACGGTAATTTCGCATTCCTTTCCCTTTCTGCGTAGGACTTCGTTTATTCCTGACATGGTCGATCTACGACATTCTTAGGATGTGTCTATAGCACCACATCTCAAACGCTTCAAGTTTTTTCATTGACGCTTCGAAGAGTGTCCAAACTTCCGCTCTGTAGATCAAAACTGGAAAATTGCAGTACGAGGATCTTGAATTTCAGCGGCAGGTTATGACTTCTGAAGACAGTACTCATTTTCATAAATGCTGTTGTAGCTTTTGCTATACGTTCTTTTATTTTCAGTGAGTCATCCCATTTATTATTTACATTAGTGCCAAGGTATGTATAGCTTTCAACCCTTTCAATTGGTTGTTGATTGATCGTCAGTTGTCTATTCAGGGTTATGCGTTTACTGATAACCATGTATTTTGTCTTCTTTGTATTTAGGTCTAATCCATAGCACTGGCTAATTTCGGTTGTGCGTGTTATTAATGTTTGTAGTCCTTCCATACTGTCTGCGAATACTACTGCATCGTCTGCGTAGCTAATGTTGTTTAGGCGTTCGCCTTCATCACATTCTTCTAAGGCTTGTTTGAAGATATAATCGGAGTATGTTCGGAAAATATGGGAAGAAAGGAGTAAGAGTAGCCTTACAGCAGAGTTCACGACGTTCGGCTAGAACACGCTCTGTAGCACTACTTTCATATAGGAATTTTAGGTCGATGCTACATATGGGCCATTTAAAATGCAAGTAGTTCGGGAATTACTGTCCTTACGATGTGCAAAGACTTTTTTGCCAAACAATGAAGTCCATCTTATTGCTGGTGATGTTATTTTTAAACATAATACTAATGTAAAATGCTGTCTAATAAATTTTCCAATTCTGAGAGCTTTAATATCTGAGAATAATTGACCTGTCTGTCAATATTAAGTTGTCCAATTAGTTACTTTCGTATTATTTACAAAAATGTTCTGTCAATATCATTAATAATACAATTTTTAAGAGAATACTAACAAAACGTTTTCTTTACAGGTAAGAATCTACAAAGTGAATCGTGAGACTATTGGGTATGTTTAATTCATCTAAATTTTAATCTTAGAATTTACCTTCCGTCAAAAAAAAATTACCGGAACCTGTTAAATAAAGCACATAATTTTCATTTAATTACCAAAGATTAAATTTTGTCCTTGAAAGTATTTCCAATTTAACGCAACACGCATTTGCTAGCGTATTCATCAGATCTGGCCCCTTGTGACTTTCTTTGTTGCAATAACAATATTGTTGCTTTAAATTGGCCAAAGCCGTAAAAGAAAATGGGTGAAATGGGCTGAAAGGCACCAATAGAAGGTTGTTTCAAAGACTGGTTAAAAAAGTCTTTGAAACGCCTTTCGGTATAGCCTTTAGCTCATTTCACACATTTTATTTTATGGCCTTGGTCGGCTCAAAGTAACAATTTGGTTATTGCAACCAAAAACACTACAAGGGGTCAAATCTGACGAATACAGATATTTTGAATTGAAAGTTAAAATTTCGAAAAAAAAGGTCAAAATTGTAAATTTAAGCTATAAAACAAGCTCTCGAGGTAGGCACTTTATGTTTTCCACAGCAATCTGTTGGTCTCGATTTCTGTCAACCATCTTCCAAAAAATTTATTCAATTTGAGCAGCTTTTTCGAGTTTATCTTATATTCTATCGTTTATCATCATATTAAATATCATTATATTTATCAAAAGGTAAAAGTTGTCATAAGAGCCCCAAATGAGTAATACGTTCCTAATTAGCTTCTTAACTGTAAGAATTATTGGATTAGAAATTAGTAGATTTGTTTATTAACCCTGTAATAATTTAATTTTTTGAGGAGAATCAAACCCGAATCCTATTAAAAGATCAGCTAAAGCATAGCCAACAGAGAAGCTGAAATTCTTCCTTGTCTTCTCCCGGAGAGAACAGGTTGTTCTGCAATCTTTTTGGCAATTTTCTGGCTTAGGTACATTTTTTTTTGACAAAAAGTGATAAATTTTCTTAACTTTCCAACTTTAAATGTGAATTCAACCTGAGCAATGAGCATATTTATTTAAAACGAAGCCATTGGGTTAATTTGATGTCCGTTTTAAGGCAGATTTAAGAGTGATATATATATTATCTCAGTTATATTATCGTTAATTACATATTTGAAAGGCTTTATAAAAACAGAAAATAAAAACAAAAAATCGACTTTTAAAAAAAAGGCAACTTAATCTACAACCCCCTCTAAAAGGGCGCTTCTGATTAGAGAAAATTATTCACGAGTTCATAGATCAACAGAGGTTTATAACGTTTTCAGTCGCCAGGTTCAAGGTTAAGGCAGGCTACCCAGAGTATATCGCTAATAGACAAAAAATGTTACGTAATAATGACTTAGTCGTATAATAATTTGTATTTACATACATTTGTAACTAATATGAAAATAATGGCATCAAAGTATATTACATTTTTGGCTTATTTAATCAGGCAGACTGATGAAAAATAAAACAATCTCTAAAAAATTATTAATTTAAAAAGTGTATGAAAGAAATTAACCAATCTGACAAGAACTGAAACAGAAAACCTAAAAATATTAAATAATGACACGTCTACAAAATTAAATGCTCAAACAGTGGAATTATTCAGTTTCGGAGCATATTAAATATTTGTTGGCAGTTAAGTTTTTTATGCAAAACGTACCAACGACGGAATTCCTAACACATGCTAAATACTTTAAAAAAATTCAAGTGCCCATTTTTCTGAACTACTTTAAGGTTGTGAATAAGAAAAAAGAATGACCCGTAGGTAAATAGCACATAGTTTTAATAAGTTACATCGGTATAAGCTGTTTCCCTGATAGATTGCAGATCTTAAAACGCTCATCATAGTCATTGGAAATCTTTAAAGTATTAGCCACTTTATAAAACGTGCACCCATTTCTTTTTAAAATATTCCGCACTGTCCTAGATGTTACATTAACCTTTTTCTACAAAAGACAAATCAGAGAAGACTTCTCTGGAGCTCTCGGAACCAAAAATTTACTTAATGATTTGCCTGTTTTCATCTTTCAGGCATAACCTGCCTAAACAATGTCATATTTCTTCCGATTTCCGGTGGCAGGTTGTCGCGCAGTTAGGTGCGATGTCAAAGCCCCTTGAAGTCAACACCCCAAAAGAGAATTTAAATTGTGATTTGAAATTTTTTTACAACGTAATTTTGTCCGAAAAAGATCACATATTCGTATTACCAGTTCACAAATTTTCAAAATTTCATAAAAAAAGGTTGCCACAAAAAAAGAGCTTACTGCGGTAGAGAAATGTTTTATCATATGTTCTTCCTCTTAACAGTTAGCTCTGTCAGGAGCCAGATTTCCAACATTTATTTTTGAACTAGGAGGTATAGAAACGTAAATGTGCTTGTGAGCACTCAACACCCTCTAATTTGTGGTTTGGTGAACTGGAGTTGACAAACCATTCATCCTGAGAAGAGAAACCCATATCTTACGCTTGACATGTTTATAAAACACTCCGAAATGTTGTTGGTTCGCTAAAATCGCATCACCGTTCATTTATTTGTGCGTGAATGCTTATATGCTTTCCGTTTGATGTGCTACACTTACTTTGATTGCGAAGATGGATTTGTAAGCTGAAATTTCGATGCGATCTTTTCATATAGTATATCGCATTTTATAAATGAAGCTTGAAAATTGGACATTTCAAGGAGACTTTCATAAGATACCGTAGACCTCTGAAGGTTCTTCAAATGCAAGATGGAGTTTAAGTTATATTCCACATATTTATATTGTTTCTCAGTCTGCAGCTATGCTTATGAGATAGTAAACTTAACGTGTTCAAGTAAAAACGGATTCTTCAATCATATCCCATATAAGACATTGGCAGTTAGCAATAATTACGCGATACATACTTCGCCAGTAGCATTATCATGATCAAATAATCAAGTGTTGGTACTAATGCCTTGTTTACATTGGTGTAGTAAGTAGTAGAGTTCACTAGCCTACTTTTTTCAAGCTCTTTTACTCCACCTGTTTTGATGGAGTAAGCTTTTCCACGTGTCCAGTAAATTGAAAGGATAGTTGAGTGTTTATGCATGTGACGAAAAATAGACGAAATTACAGAGACGCCATTAAAAAAAGATTATTCTTTACATTGGTAGAGTGATCTAAAAATCGGTAGAGTAGGAGTAGAGCAAAATTCTGAAAGTGAGGGTGGGATAGTAGAGTGTACTATCCCACATGCGTTACCCATTCTACTCCACCCTGGACCATCTTTAGTACTCTACTGTTACTAGCATAAAGCGTTTACATTAGTCTAGTAAAATGATGGCAGGCTCTACTTCCGTGCTTTACTACTTACTATTTACTATACCAATGTAAACCTTACATAAGCTTCCGGCTCAGTGCGCGCAGTCGACTGGGAACTGATTGCTGCCAGCAAGGTTGAGGGTTCAAGCACTACATCTCTCATAGCGAAACTGAGGTATAAAAAATGCATTAATCCAATTAATTGAAATTCAAATCTTGTTCCCTCAAACCAAAAAAGGTTAAAAAAACACTTTCTTGGTTTCAGGGGACAAGTTTATATTTCAATTCTTGAAGATAACCAAGGACCAGTCCGTTTCACCAAAATTAATCCAATTGATTAGCAGTTTAAACTTATCTGCCATTTGCAATTCGGCGCTGCTGGTAACTTTCAAATTAAGTAAGTTCGTTTTATTTGTGATGTAAGGGATCCTGAGGCAACGGCTCCAATTTTAATTTACACTTCAATTAGACACCTCAGAACTTCTTTAAAAACATCTTGATACATTCAAATGTATTCGGCACATGTACTTGGCGTTAAGCGATAAAAATAGTTCTGATTTATGGCAAATAATATCAGTTGCCTGTCATGAAACTACTTTTCCACTGCGTTATTTTCTACGAAAGAGTTTTGGTTATATTACGGGCCATATTGAAGGCACTTTGTTTGATTTATAAGAACAAAAGTTTGGTCGCATCATGAATTTTAAGTTTTTCGTGCTGAATTAAGGTTGGATGCTCGCCAATACTGACATTATTCGCTCGAATATTCCCTTTTAAACCTTTTGACTAATTGATTGGGCCGTGCTGACATATTCATCAGCAGAAAATGCGGTTAAAATTATTCATCCTCTTTAAAGCTAGACGGGGTAAAGTTAACCTGTTTTACTTTTTCAATTTAGAAGGGCGCCATTAATTTCAACTCTAGGGTATAAAGAGGCAATATTAATTGGAAGGGTTGTTGGAGATTTTACTAGTCTATTTGAAAAAGCTTCAGGAAATGCTAGAAGAAAAATGAAGGTGGCAAAAAGAGTATTAATAATTTAGTACACGATTTTCTAGTTTCGCTATCAATGAAACAGTCGAACAAATTAAAGTTGAAAATATCTGCAACCAATAACAATACACCGATTTCAGCCTTCCTTGAACTCATTAGTATGCTACGGTCACACTAAACATCTCCAACTTTTATCCATTAGTCAGCCATGTAAATACTCAAAAGAGGTGAATTCCATTGAATAACCTGTAGCTGATTTATGACTAGACCTTAGTAGGAATATGCTTTCTATTTGGTGAAGCAATATAGCTGAGAATCACAATTAGTTTATGTACGAAGTAACTTGAGACACAAAGATAACTAGTAATGCTAAAGTTGAAAATATTTACAATCAAATACCATAGACCAATTTTGGCCTGCTTTGGCCTCATTAGCATAATATGATTATTGTAACCTTTCCAAATGATAAATAGTCATTAGTCAGCCACAAAAATACTCAAGAGATGTGAATTTTATTAAATAATCTTTAACTGACTTTAGACTGTATTTCACGAAGAATATTTTCTCTGTTTTCTAACAGAAGCAACCAACATCGTACGACAGCTGGTTAACATTCTAGTTTCATTGCTTGAAAATGCTTGTCGAAAGAATTCCACAGAAAATACATACGCATTTAAAATACGTTGTACTAAAAAGTGTATTACATATTTAAATTCAGAATTCCTGATGTAGATACCCATCAACCTAATCTACTCGACCTTTTCCTTACAAATTCACCAAATTCGTATGAAATCTCTATGACATCACCGCTTGGAAATTCGAATCACAAGCTTGCAGGTGCCTCTCGCTCGCTTCATATACCACCTCCTTCCCAGACGCAGTCCCGTAGGGTTTGGCACTTTAACTCTGCAAACTGGGAAGAATTAAGAGACTTCTTTGCATCTTTCTTATGGCAGGAAGTCTGCTTTAAATCAGACAACCCTTCCTTAGTTGCCGAATCCATCACGGAAACTATCCTGATTGGTATAGAATGCTCAATTCCCCACTCCCAAAAGAAGCCTGCCTCCAGTAAGTAAATCTTGGTTCAGTAAAAAATGTGCTCGGGCTGTCTCCTGCAAAAATCGCGCATATCGTCGTTGGCGAAATAATCTCTCAGTCGAGACTCGGACCATATTTGTAGATGCACGAAATTCTTGTAAACACGTTATTGATGAGGCACAAGGAGATTTCGATCGTAAAATGCGCCAGAGGCTTATCAACTGTCCGAACGGTTCCAGGTCCTTTTGGAAATTTGCAAAGTCGATTGGAAACAATTTTACACTTTCAAATTTTCCACCTTTGCTCGATGGAAATAGCAATATTGCTACTACCTCCAAGAAAAAGGCTGACATGTTAGCCTTAAGGTTTGCTGAGAATTCCAATTTTGATTCTCGAAACTCAGAACCTCCTATTCTTCGTACCGTTGGCATTTCGATGCCTGAAGTTGTTTTCAAACAACGCACAATCAGGAAGATTCTCCTTGAGCTCGACACCTCGAAAGCTTCTGGCCTTGATGGTATTATTGCTATTGTTCTTAAGAAATGCGCCCCAGAGTTGACTCCTATCCTAAGCAAATTGTTCACACTCTCTTACAACAAAGGTGTATTCCCTAACATCTCGAAATCTGCTAGAGTGCAGCCTGTCCCTAAAAAGGAAAAAAGGAATCTGGCTAACACCCATCGCCCTATATCTTTGTTACCAGTTATATCTAAAGTGATGGAAAAGGTTATCAACATCGCGATTCTTAAATATCTGGAGGAAAATAGAATCATCTCCAGCAGGCAATACGGCTTTAGACAACAACGTTCCAGTGGCGATCTACTGGCGTATGTTACTCATATCTGTACCTCAGCTATGGAAAAACATAGTGAGGCTAGTGTTGTGGCATTGGATATCTCAAAGGCTTTCAGCAGAGTCTGGCACCGATATCCACCAAATTATCTTCTTACGGTCTTCCTCCTGGACTCTGTCATTTGATAGCCAATTATATCGCTGACAGATCTCTTCAGGTCGTCGTCGATGGCATCTCATCCGAGACATTTGCGATTAACGCAGGGGTGCCTCAGGGGTCTGTTCTGTCTCCTACTATATTTCTGTTACACATAAACGATCTCTTAGCTTCAACTTCCAATCCTATATACAGCTACGCAGATGATAGTAAGCTTGTGTCATCTTTTTTCTCCGACCAACCATTATCTATCGCTGCTTCAGATCGACTAAGGGAACAGCAGATACAGACGATTAATCGGGATCTCGAGATTATTCTGGAATGGGGTAAGAACAATTCGGTCGACTTCAACGCTTTAAAAACTCAGGCCGCGGTTTTGTCTAAGAAAACATCAAGGGATAATTCAACAAACATACTAATGGAAGGTAAAATCCTTCCGATGGGATCTAATCTATCTACCTTGGAGTGAATGCGAGCACTTACTTCTCTTGGGACGATCATGTGCGCGCCATTGCCAAATCCGCGTCTCAGAAACTAGGCTTTCTTTTTAGAGCTAAAAAGTACTTCACATCTCATCAGCTATTTACACTATACAAAGCTCAAGTTAGGCCAACACTAGAATACTGTTCTCATGTTTGGAGTTCAGCCCCAAAACACACTTTAGTTCTCTTGAATTCAATTTAAAGAAGAACGATTCGCCTAATTGATGACGAGAGTCTGACCGATTCTCTCGAAACATTAGAGCACAAGCGTATGGTTGGTGACTTGTCTCTTTTCTACAAGTACTATCATGTAAGATGCTTGCAGAAACTAATAGGATTGATCCCCCCAAGGGCAAGATTCTTGAGGCGTACTAGACAGTCGAAGACAGCAAATTCCTGTGCGGTCCAGCTTGACACAGTGGGGACTTCCAAGTTATGGAACTTGTTACCGAAAGGAATTTTCCCCAAAAATTACAACCTATCCTTATTTAAGAAGGCAGTTCATCGCCATCTATCTTTGTTTCCGCATCCCACTCGCGGTGCTTTGTAAGCATAATGGGGTTACCGTTTGCGAGCAGATTAAACTTAAAAAAAAAATAAAATGAAATTTCAAAATTATATTATTGGTTAAATCGTGTGTTTTTAAACCAATAAAAGGCTAATAACATACGATTCTTTTCTTGTCTTCTAAAATCTGGAAATTTAAAGTGTCACTTAAATGATGAGAAATAGAGTTGTATATGGTAAGGTTTCCATAAGTTTCTCATGAACTTATCGCCTTTAATAAATAGTAATACTTTTTTAAATATTATTACAATAAACACTGTTTGAATTTGAAATTCGCACTTTACCAGCATGTATTCAACCGATGTTGTGGTATGGGTGTACAAATAATTTATCTAATTAGAGCGAGTTAACGCAATTAGAGTTAATTTGAAATTACGGCTCTCTAAGTTATACGATTGCTCATATGATTATGGGATGTGTGCCGTAAATCAATTAAATGTTAAACTAAAACCAAACTTACCTGATGAGTGGATCACATCAATAGCAATAACTTCATTAGAGTGGAAGTTCAACAATTACAAGTAGTGAACACAAGCATTTCCTTATTATCGACTGAACTCAACCACAGAATTTACAGAAATGTTCACATATTTGGGTATAGTAACGACTGACAGTTTAAAAATAAATCTAGATCGATGGATGACTTTTGATCATTTTGACATATTTTTTCCAAAAAATTGTTGAACCCAATTTTTATCTAGCATACATTTATTAAATTTTGATTATTTTGGTTGGTGGATAAACTTATTAAAAAAATGAAATATTACTGACTTCAGGTAATATAATTTAGTAATTGTACCTACAAATAAAAAAAATTAACCACGATTCTTAAAGGTGGTGGCTAATTTTTACAAGTGTGATAGATCTAGCTGGTCTAGATGTTTTACATTTTTAAAACAATACAATACATTAATCATCCTTATTAGTGAAGTAAATATAGCTTTATATATATTCGGTCTAATGAAATAATCAAAAATCAATTAATTTTTAAATATGCACCTCATGCTAGTGTACTTTTCTAACAAAAAGATCTTTGTTATAAAAAAATATTGAAGCAAGTACTGGGTCTTGCTGTACTAAGAACTCACCCTGTACAATGGATGGTCTCATTTTTTACACCAGAAGTGTTTCTTTTTTGTAAGTATGTTGGTTAAATGTAGATGAAATGGAGTAACAATATGTCGATAAATAATAGTTTCATATCATTCAAATGTTCATAGCCCCATGGCTTCACATTATCCTCTTTCTTAGTCCTTTGTCCCATTCCAAACCATTTAAAAATGTTTGCAATTCCAATCGAACATTTTTCGAGCTCTTTTCAATCCTTTCCTGTTTATTTGTTCCATTGTTATTGCCTGCGACGCGATTAAATGGCATGTTACACCCCAAATAATGATCGTTTGATTATGAAAGGGCATTATGCAGTTTATTTAGGGTAGGGCGCATCATCGAACATAAAGAATTAAACGGTCTATTCTATTGTAACGACCATGTTATATTTTAAGTTCTGTCTGCCCCCTTTATAATTTCTTTTTTAAACTCATACATATTTTGTTACCACTTTTGTATTCAGTAGGCGGCGTTTTCTGACCATAAATATCATACGATTCTACTTTCAAGCGTCCGAAAGTACGTGTAAGATTTGCTTTATTACCTCTTACAATTTGTGTTTTAAATTCACCGCTAAGTTAACACCACCTGAGAATCTTACAAATAAAATTAACTTTGGCCCCACTACGAGATTAATTACTTAAGTGGAATATTTAAGTCCCTACAAATTACTTGTACAGTGCTTGCTCTGTCGATTTTTACATAAAAAAGTAAATTGGTATACTATTTGATGTAACTTTTATACATTTTTGGCACAAACACGTATTTTGAAGAAAAAGAATATTGTCGAAATTTCGAGAAAAACTTTTCAGTTTAAAAGAAAGCGTTAAATTGCTGAAATTTTTTAGAAAAAATCGGAATTTCAGAATAGAGTTGGAGGATAAAATTGAAATTTCAATAAAAATGACAAATTTGTAAAAAATAGGTCGTAATTTCCAGTTAATCAAAAATTTTCGAATAATTAACTTTCTAGAAAACTGGGAAAATTTAAAAAAAGGCGAATTAAAATATTAGAAATATTGGGAAAACAACGAAAATAAAGTTTGGCGAAATCTCCAAAAAGAAATGTGGAATTAAAAAAAAAAATTGGACATTTTCAGAAAAAGCAGTATTGTTTGAATTGTTTTAGAAACACAACGTATTTTGAAAAAGAAACCTTGAAACCCAGAAAAAGTTTGTACTTCGCAAAATAGACCTAAACTCTTCAAAGATTTCAAATAATGTCGTATTTTATAAACAAATATGGAAAAAAGGAAAAAAATTTGAAAAAATAAATTGAAATTTCCAGAAACTTAAATTAAAAAGGTCGATATTTTATAAAGAGCAGGATTTCTGCTACATAAATTTTGGCTAGAAGACATATTTAAAAAAAAAACAACCGTCCAAACTTCGAGAAAATGTTTGGACTTTAGAAAAAGGTCTAAATTTATTCAAATGTTTAAGAAAAAAGTCGAATTTTGAAAGTAAATTTCCAAAATATAACGAATTTGGAGACACATAGTCCACTTCTTCAGAAGAGAAAATTAAAATATCTCTGAATTTCCAGAATTAGGCCTGAAAAAAATCGAAAGTTTAGAAAACACTGAATTTGGGAACTAGTTTTCTGAAATCCAGCTTTTTCTAAACTTTAGATTTATTTCGGATCATTTTGAAAAATAAACGAATTAAAAATTTGAAACTAAAATTGAAATTTTGCAAACAAAATCATATTTTAAAAAATATCAAATGTAAAAAAATCTGAGGTTTTGTGAAATGTGGCCAAGTTCTTAGAAAAAAAAGTGGTAATTTAAAAAAAAGTCTAAATGTCGAGCAAAAACTTGAACTTTAGTAATAAATCCTAAATTCCTCAAATTTTTAGGGAAATGATCGAATTTTGAAAATAATTTTCTAAAAAAGATCGAATTTCGATGTAAAAAAAGTTGAAATACCGAAAATTTCTATTAAAAAAAGGAGAAATTTTTAGAAGCAGAATATTTGTGACATAAAAAGCCATTTTTATGAAGAAAATAAGTCGACATATTCGCGAATAAAAATACGAATTGAAGAAAGTCGAACTTTTAAAGAGAAAGTCAAATAAGTATCGAAAAAATCAGGAATTTAGAAAAATGAAGTGTAGCGAAATTTCCAAGAATTACTCAAATTAATTTTTTTTTCTGAAAGTGCTCACTTTCAGAAAAGGCAGAAATATTACGAAAAATTGCAAAATTTAAAAAAAAAGTATTTCGAAAAACAAACTTCGAAATTTCGTGAAAAAATTTGGACTTTAGGAAAAAGCCCAAAATTCCTTAAATGTTTAACAAAAAGTCAAATGTTGACGAAAAAGGGTCGAACTTTGAAGAAATCAAGTCGAGATTGCCAGATAGTCGAATTTTAAAAAAAGTTGTTAAAAACGGCAAGGTTTTGGAAAAAATAATTCGTTTTAAAAAAAAACGACTTTAGTTAGTAGAATATTGACATTTCCAACCCTTACTTCGTGGAATTGTTTAATATTCATAACTATTAAACGCAAGATAAAAACGCAACAACCTTGTGTAATTTTTAAATTTTATTGCGTTTTTATCGTTAATAAAGTTTAATAGTTATGAATCGTAGAATATTCTTCCATTTAATGCAAAAATATGTATGTTTAAGATTGGAGCAACATTCAGCGGTTAGAAATGATAAATTAGTGTATGTTAGTTTCTTGAAATCTCGAAAATCAATGAAATAAGTTTGCACTGTCATCCAGTTCTCCAATCATCCAGCTGATTTATGCTGAAAGATTAAAGTTTTTTGCTCATCATGAAGTTAGTTTCAAAACTATTGCAAAATGTTTAACGTACAGAAACATGTCAAACGTCGCTGGAGTATATATTTTAATTACAGCCAAGAAAGCGAGATAATAAAAACCTGTTAAAAGGTTCATCTTTTGAAAAAAATAAGTCAACATTTCCAGAAGGTTAGATTTCAAAATTCGACGTATTTAGGAAAAGCTGAATTTTAAGAAAAATGAAAAAATTTTAAATAAAGACGAATTCAAAAAAAGTCGAAATTTTGCAAAGCAACTTAAATTTTGAGGCGAAAACCGAATTTTGAAAGCAGAGAATAAATATGTAAATTTCAAGAACAAGAAAGGTTTTAAATTAAAAGTTTGTCTTTAAGGTCCTCCCAGAACACAATATGTGTAGTTTTTCTGGAGATTTTCACTTTTCTTTTGCATTTTATCTTCATTTTTTTTATGTACCGGGTGGTCAAATAAGAATGTAGTTCGGCCATACCTAAGCAACTAATCATCCCAGATCTTTGGGAAAATATTTCAATAAAGAAAAATCGCTGGAAAATATTTTTAAATTTCAAAAATAACCGTCAGGTGGCGTAATGTTTACGACGAAATAGAAAATTGAGATTTTCTCAGGATATTTCTGAATTATGGTATCCTGAAATTATGTACACTGTAATTCTAGAATAATTTCGACTGGTTTTTGTTTTACAGTTATTTTCCAAATTGTGCACAAAATTGCAATGCCATTTACCTCAATTAGCCCTAATGCAATTTAATACGTTTGTTTTCAATAATATGTGCCCCATGGCGGACCGCCCCCATCCCCATGATCCTTACCAGGTGCTCCATTGTATAGAATCGTTAACGAAGGTTCATTTAGCAATTGCTTCTTGATGCCTTATTCAAAGATCAACAAAACTACATGACTACCTTTTACGGCCACTCCAATTATTTCCCGCAGACTTTTCCAGTAAAACATCCAAAAAAGATGCTGCTCAATATCTAACAAAACGTTAACGCACAATTTTCAGGCCTTTTTATTCAGGAGGATGTGTTACTGATTGATCTTTTGCGCTTTGAATCTGCTCCTTTCTAGCTCTATCAAAAAGAAAATTCTTTATATATTTATTTTATTGAAGTCAAAGTCAAAAATTATAAACATTAGGAGACATTATAATAAATCTTTGCAACCAAGGTTATTAATCTGAGGCTGAGTAAGCAGAAAAAAGGGGAAAATTGTGTGTATGTAGACCCGGCAGACTACATGGCAGCCAACACATAGATATTAATTAAGATAAAACGAATGGAGAACTCAATCTCCTGTTTCACAGAATCACCTTCGCTTCAGACGGAATTAATACAATGACTTTCATTCTAACAGTCGTGCTCGGCGTACATAATCGATTAAATCTAATAGTAATGGTCAATTTTAGTTGTAAAACTATTCAATTGATGCATAAAGACGTCAAAGTTGGACTGAAAAGGATAGTTTAAAGCATTGAAATTAAATTTCGCACCAATACTCACCAAACAATCAAGTAATTATCAGAAAGCTTTGGTGCAATTGCATGGGAGTTCTACGAAACATTGTATCCTTTTGGTGTAACTTTCTAAAACTACCTAAGTGCAAAAGCAATGAAGAATTTTTTCAACATTTTCACTAGGTACTAAAACTTCAAAATTTTAAAATCCCTGTTACGTATTGCATCTTCTACAAGAAGACTTTTTAATCTAATATCAGAAACTACAACTAAAAAAATCCGCCAAGAGGAAATCGGGCTCGCACAATTAGGATTCTGTACCGATACTGCAGTAATTGTATAATTAAAAGTTATCCAAATTTTCTTGCGGTGTCATAATCAATAAATGAAGAAAATGTTTATTTTCAAATGAACAATTTTAATACGATCTATAGCATTTTATAAAACTGCTGACCATCAAACAATCATCATTTTAATTTCACAAAAGATCTCCAGTACATCTCAACTATGCTCAGGACGATGCAGCGTTGTGCAGTACTATGAAGAATGGCGATTTAAATATTTTAGCAATGATATTCTTTAACACAAATATAGTTTAGAGAGATAATTTTGATAAGAAAATAATAGAATACTCTATTTCTTTGAAAGCCCGTGGACCGAATTTTATTTATGTCTTCTTCTTCTCTTCTTCTTCGTACGGCTAGGATTTCTCCTGTTCATCTGCCTCATTCAGTTTCTGCTGTTGTTGCCTGTATGTTGTCCTGCGATCGCTCTTTTAGTCTTCCCACTGATTTTTTGATGTATGGTTTATTGTTTTTAGAGATATTTGCCAGTTGATCTGGTCTCATCCTATCTACATGTTCGTTCCACTTTTTCTTTCTCGTTTTCAACCATTTGTTGACATATTGTATGTTACATTTCTCTCGTATGTTACTATTTGTTTTTCTCTTGATGTTATGCCTTTTATTGATCTTAATATTTTCATTTCCACACTGTTTATTTTCTGTTTTGCCCCTGTGTGTCTGCCCTTGTTTCTGCTACATATGTTGGTCTCACTGTTGTTTTATATACTTTCATTTTGCTTTCGGTGTTCATCTCTATATGGGTAATTTTAAACGGCTACTCACTTTTATCATTTTGATTGTTTGCGTTGTTATTTCTGCCTTCAGGTTTTTCCCACTGGTGATTTTAACTCCCAGATTGTTAAAAGTCACTACCTGTTCTATGCTTTTGCCTTCCAATTTCAGTTTACAGCTTCATGGTTCTTTGCTGATTACCATGCAATTGGTTTTTTCTGCAGAAATCTACATGTTGTATTCTTGTGCCTTCATATTAAATGAATGAAGTTGTCTTTGCAGATCATCTCACCCTATATCTTTGTTTCCCGTTATATCTAAAGTGATGGAAAATGATATCAACAACAAGATTCTCAAATATCTGGAGAAAAATAGAATCATCTCCGACAGGCAATACGGTTTTAGACAACAACGTTCCACTGGCGATCTACTGGCATATGTTACTCATATCTGTACCTCAGCTATGGAAAAACATGGTGAGGCTAGGATTTTGGCATTGAATATCTCAAAGGCTTTCGGCAGAGTTTGGCACCGATCTCTTCTTGCCAAATTAACATCTTATGGTCTTCCTCCTGGACTCTGTTATTTGATATCCAATGATATCAATGATATGATAGTATCCTTATGTCATCTTTCTTCTCCGACAAACCATTATTTATCGCTGCTTCAGATCGACTAAGGGAACAGCAGATACAAACGATTAATCGGGATTTCAAGATTATTTTGGAATGGGGTAAGAACAATTTGGTCAACTTCAACGCTTCAAAAACTCAGGCCGCGGTTTTCTTTAAGAAAACTTCAAGGGATAATGCCACAAAAATACTAATGGACAGTGAAATCCTTCCGATCTATCCTAGGAATGAATGCAAGCACTAACTTCTCTTGGGACGATCATGTGCGCGCCATTGCCAAATCCGCTTCTCATAAGCTAGGAATTCTTTTTAAGCTAAAAAGTACTTCACATCTCATCAGCTATTAACACTATACAATGCTCAAGGTGGACCAACACTAGAATACTGTTCTCTTGTTTGAAGTTCAGCCCCAAAACACACTTTAGCTCTGTTGGATTGAATTCAAAGAAGAGCGATTCGCCTAATTGATGACGAGGGTCTGACCGATTCTCTCGAAACACTAGAGCACAGGCGTATGGTTAGTGACTTGTCTCTTTTATACAAATACTATCATGGAAGATGCTCGCAGGAACTAATAGGATTGATCCTCCCAAGGACAAGATTCTTGAGGCTAGACAGTTCCTGTGCGGTCCAGCTTGACACAGTGAGGACTTCTGTCTACGGAGACTCTTTTTTCTATAGAACTTTCAAGTTATGGAACCTGTTACCGAAAGGAATTTTTCCCAAAAATTACAACATATTGTTACGGGCTTATCGGTTCCAATTGATTACACTTATCGAATAATACCCACTTTATTACTAAACTAAACTTGGATCACCACAATTGGACAATTAACTCACTTATTATTGACTTCTACTAACTCACTAATTACACTGATTCTAACTGACTTACTTGAGAGAAAGCTGACCGCCTTTTATAGTTTTGGCTTCCGGATTCTAGAACTTTTCGGCAGATAAGGCTTATCGTTTGCCGAAATTTCTGGAACGCTTATCTGCCGTTTGTTTCGTTATCGCGACCGCTTTCCCCTTATCAGATCCTTCTAAAAACTTTTTTTATTTACTAAATTCTACAATTCTATTCTAAATTCTATTCCATCTTTTTACATTGCGTTACAATATCCTTGTTTAAGAAGGCGGTTCATCGCCATCTATCTTTGTTTCCGCATCCTACTCGCAGTGCTTTGAAAGCATAGTGGGGTTACCTTTTGCGAGTGGATTAAACTTAAAAAAAAATCTTCGTTATTGGCTGCCAATACCGCGTCGTCCACGTAGCATACTATATTTATTTTGTGTGGTTCCATTCTGTAGCCTTCTCTCTTCTTTACTACGTGGTTTATTTGGTCCATTATCATATTAAACAATACCAGGTTAAGCGCGTTCACATGTCGTATTCCTCCCTTTATTGTGTATGTATCTCGTTTCTCCTCTTGTCATTCTGACCTATGTTTTGTTATCCACATTTATTTCTTTAATTAGTTTTATAATCTTATCGTCTATTTGTTTTGGGCATAATAGTTTTATAATGTCATTCCATTTTACTCTGTCGAAGGCACTGTTTAGGTCTACGAAACATATATGCGGGCTTGTATTCAATTGACTTTTCAACTATTTGTCTAACGATGAAAGTCGCATCTATGGTGCTGCGGTTTTTCATGAAACCTTGACTCGACTATGTCTAATATTTCTTCTATCTTATTTTTTATTATTGCGGTTAACAACTTTATCATGATATTTAATAAGTTGATTTCTCGATAGTTTTCTGATTCTCTGCTGTCTCCTTTCCTTAGCATTGGTACCAAAATGCTTTACTTTCATTCTGTTGGTACTTTTCTGCTATTGATTATGGTGTTGAATAGTTTCTGAATCCATGTGCACAATGCTTTCCCTCCATACACCGATACAACGATGAATTCGATGCATATTGCATCTGGACCCGGCGCCTTTCTGATCTTTAATCGTTTTTTTTTGCGTGTTTATTTCTTCCTATGATATTTAAAATCTCTTTATATGTAAATAATAAAATTAGGCGTGTTTTTTTGTAGTTTGAATAGAACACTATAACCAGTATTTTGATCTCCAACATGGAAAATTATATAAATGTTTAATGTAAAAAATACATTTCGTGTGCATCTCTATAGCTCTATTATAATATAGTAAATCAAGTCCACAATTAACTATGAACTATGATGAGATTTTATTTTTTGAAACTACGACCCTTGTCAGAAAATTACCAATCGCCACTGCTATGTAGTTATAAAACATTTTGAAGCAACGTAAAAGATGTGCACCATCTTTGTTCCCACATTCGTTTCCTAAAATATTTCACTCCACTTCTCCTTTATTGGCAGAATGTAAGAAGTTATGAAGTTCCATTAACATAGTAAAATTTCTTGGCGTAGCTGAAGGACCCGGAAAAGCAATAAGTAACAAATCATGATTGGAAATCTTAGCAGGGATCGAGAGTAGGCCGTTTTAGGAGTTAACTCGACAAGTAGGCTGTGGGAATTATAGATCAACCGCTTTGGATTACAGCGCCAGTCATGATGAACGCGAACGTGCCATCAACTAAACCACTTATCGCATTTCATCAGATACTTCCCACATTTTAACCAATTCCTTTAGGATCATGCATTGCCCATAAAGAGCACTCGCATATCGATAACTCCCGGAAAATTTTTATGACACCCTTGATTGTGTTATCGTGCCGCAATCGCCTACAGATTTCGTTTCAAATAATTTTATTTTATTGCTCCTGAATTTCTTTGAATATTTGGCGGAATATTGCGTCTTTATATCATCCTACAGGAACACGACAAATAGATATTATGGTGTTAGTTATTAATAGTGGTCATCACATAACGTACACACAGACCAACGAACCGAAATATGTCATATTTTAATGACGAATTCATCAGTTAATAACAATTTAAGAAAGCAGCAAATGGTACCGTTGTTTAGACAAAGATTTCCTTTCTCCAAAATGCTATATTACAATTACTGATTTGGTGCAAAAATTACTTGAGGCCACGACCAAGGACATGTAACAAAATGTTGAGTTTTAAGTTAAAATTTCGTGTTTAAAGTCAAAACTTTGTCAATGTCAAAATCACTAAAAAGGTTAAATTTCCAGTTTAATATCTTCTTCTTCTTCCTAAGTTAGGGCTTAGTCCTGTGTTTCTTACAATGTTCCTCACTCTTGGGAGGCGGTGTCCAGCTTTCGCACCAGCATCTTGGTGGTCTTCCTGAGAGTCTCGCAGTGTTAGGCCTTTCCGTTTTTGCTATTCTGGGTAGCCGATTATCAGGCATCCTATTTACATGATCTCTTCACTGTTTTCGTCTCATTCCAGCCCATCTTACCACATCCTGTAGCCCACAGATCTCTCTGATTTCTTTATTCCTCTTATGGTCGAGTAATGTGTAGCCTGTTATACGTCTCATTAATCTCATCTCTGTTGTTCTGAACTGTCTTTTGGCTTTGGCATTTTCGGCTCTAGTTTCAATGGTATGTCATGATTGGCCACATTTTTTATACATTCTGACCTTACTAGATATACCCATGTGCTTATTCCTCCATATTATGTCGCGTAGGTATCCTGGTAACCTGATATCAGAGAAGCTTTTGTTGTTTCACTCTGCACCTCCTCTTTTAGATTTCTTGTTATTTTGGCGCCAAGGTATATATACGACATAACTTGCTCTATGCTTTTATTGCATACTACTACCTCGCATTTTCTCGGTTCTCTGGATATACCTATGCATTGGATTTTTTGGGTGCAAGTAATCATACTGAAAGTCAGCTACTCTTTCGAAAGCATAGAGAAGTCTCTAAAGGTTATCTTTCTCTTCGGAAACTATTACCTCGTCGTCCGCATAGCACAATATTTTGATTTCTTTATTTCCTATTCTATATCCCTTTACCCTTGCTCTTAACATCTCTTATGATTACGTCCATGATGGCGTTGAATAATATTGAACTTAGGCTACCTCCTTGTCGTATCTCTGTCGCGATTGGTATTTTCTTTGTCATTATTGAGTCCGTCCTTATGAAGATTGCAGTGTTCGTATTCAGTTCGCTAACGATTCTTATTATGTTTGAGTCTACTTTTCGTTGTTTCAATAGCCGTACTATGTCAGTTAGACGTACTCTATCGAATGCCTGGCTGAGATCAATGAAGCACATATATGCCGTTTTGTTAAATTCTATGGCTTTTTCGGTGATCTGCTTGATGGTGAATATCGCGTCAATCGTCGACCTGTTTTTTCTGCCTTGCTGTTCCTCGGATATTTCTATTGATGCTATCTCCTCTGATATTATTGTTTTGAAGAGCTTTGATACTGAGCTAAGAAGGCTTATTCCCCGATAGTTTTCGGAGTGGGTTTTTTTCTCCCTTTTTGAATTTAGTTATCGTGATACTTTGTTTCCCCTGTTCTGGTTTTTTTGTGGTGATGTCTATTCTGTTGAACAAGGTATGGAGTTCCTGGGTTAAGTTATCCCTTCCATATTTTAGCATTTCATTGGTTATCACGTCTAATCCAGGTGGTTTTTCATTCTTTGGTGCACAGAGTGTTTATTGTATTTTTTGCTGTGTTATTTACCAGTTTCCATGTTCGTCTGCATCCTCATTTTCACTTTCGACTGTTAGTCCCGCCATATAATTGATGGAAGTGTTTTTCCCGGGTTTCTGATGATATTTTCATGTTTCCTGTTCTATCAGCATGTTCCATACCTTCTTTTGTGCTCCGTATAGATCGTGCTCCATATCCGAAGAGAATTTTGCCCAGAAGCTTTGCTTTATTGCTTGTATTTGTCATTTACTGTATTTGTTAACTTACTTATACTCTTCGCATGTTAGTTAATATGATGATCCATATTTTCAACCCTGGAATAAATTTACTAAATAATTTATTTCATGAAACTACTGTGTTTTATGTTTGACCATATTTAATAAATAAAAAACTTGATTTGAGACCACAACACATTTGTGATTTGAGGATACAATAAATGTGCCTAAGAATTGTAATTATTAGTATATATTATTTCCCATATCTGCCTTTGTGGCCTATTATTCAAGGGCAATCCCTAACGATGGAAAAGCACATTAAACTCAATCCAGTGATATTATATGTTAAAATATAAACCCCTGGTTACACCAGGAGTCCACTTGAAGCAGAAATAGTTATCTACACCTCCCACGCGTTTTTATGTAGTGAATACTCTTTAGGCATAAATACATCCTTAACAGATCCACTGGCTTTGTAAAATAATATAATTTTATGTATATAATGCCACCAATGTTGCAGAAATTTCCCATACGCTTTTAAAGCACTCTTCAAAGCTCTAAAAGTGGCGCTGTTTAAATTTCAAGTGGTCCTCTAGAGGGAAACAGCCTTGAAAAGCTCATAACCTTCAGCATATTGTTAACGAAAAGGAAGCAGTAAAACTCCTCCAACGTTGTATTACGTCATATATCCACTCTTCACTCGGAAGTAAATGCATATCAGACATTCCCATTTTTTGTATTAAATATGAAAATGTAAAAAATTCAATTTCGACCTCAAGAGCTCATGTTTTTGTTAGGAGGAATGTCACACGTAACGAAAACAAGGGTGAAATTGGCGATGTCGTCACATAATTTATTAAAGCGGGTTTTCGTCCTAAATTCCCTTTATTAAGTGGTTAATTTTAAATGACAAAACCTTCGAGAGGATTTATTCGGTACAGCTGTCTCACTTCAAAGATTTAACTTCGCATGGAAATATTACCAGCACATGTTTCACGACTTGCATCACAAGCTCACCCACAGATGGCTGGTTTGGTCAATGAGACGTGACAATGTCGAGACATGTAATAGGAGGAAGGAATAGTTTTTGGGCGCGTATTAATAAACGAAAGAATGTACTTCCTTGGAATTATCACCAGTCATTACGTAACAATTTATTTTATTGTTTATAAGCACACAAATCCCTATTAGTATGCAGTTTTATTGGCTTTTTCTTCGCCGGTCACTCCTTTCACAATCCTAAATTTCAGTATTTTTGTACTGCATACAATATGAATACTTCGCAAAGAAATTACAGAGAATATCTAAATCCCTATTACTTTAGATTAACAAATAGTATTTTTAGAGAAAGTTTTAATGATTTGGATTAATTTTTTTTCAGGAATTGTACCCCTTCAAATCGATGATATAGAAAGCAAAACATTTAATTATCAAAAGTCAACAAAAAATTATATTTTGGTATAGATATGTAAATTACATACTAGATTAGTTCCTCGCCCCTTCACTAGCGGTCGAGAGCCAATAATCCAAAGACCACAAATTCATGGACCACGGGTGATAGACAAAATAATTGACTTTAGCTATTTAGATCCCATTATAAGGCATAATAAATTCCACAACTTGGTAAAGCTGAAATTATATGCTTAATTTCTTCTTTGTCTACATAAACTAAAACAAAACAAAATTTAAATATTAGATATTTGGAATATTTTGCTGGCTTCAGAAATAGATAACCAGAAAATTTTCTTCAACAGTAATTAGATACTAGACAAATGTAAACAAAGTAGTATTATTCAAAAGTTAAATTCTTGGAAGTTTTAGAAATTTGCAAACATAACATTCCCCACAATTTAGCTTTAGGAATCGTCACCTAAACCTATTAAATTAACATTAATCTGAAGTTTGGGATTACAGTTCAGAATAAACCAAATATTTATTTGTATAGAATGTGATCAGTGATCACTGAATTGGCGGTCAAACAAACTGCTCTTGATATTTTTCTTTCATTTTCTAATCGTTTGTTACCATTGTTACAAAAGCTGCTACTGGGAACTAAAAGGAGATTCTTTACCGGCACTTTATCGGATTGCAATTTTCAAATTAAATTCTAAGAATTGAATGCCTTCATTCTGATTAGATACAATTTAATGGCAAAATGGATTTATCGATGTTATTGTAAAATATATGTTATTCTAGAAATTCGTAAATCGAGAAATTACAATCGTAATGATGTATGGCCTTATCTGCTAACGGCTTAATTATGGACTTTTGAGGCTTGGCTCATGTTTTATAGTGGCATTAAATGGCCAAAGGTGAATGTGAACAGCGCTTGACTCCGTATGGCGTAAAGTAATACTTTGTGGCACATTTTACCTCGACATAATGGCCCCTATAACTTTTATTTATACCCATTGTGGGCGACTGAAATATTGGTGCATACGGTGATTTTTTTTATTTGTTTATTTTTAATTTTGTTTATTAAGTCGGTTGTTTAGGAAATTGATGGTCATAGATACAATCTCTGAAAATGCTCGCTCAATACATACCCTGCCCATGTGGTGTCTGCATAATATAAGATTTTAAATTAAGTTCGAGGTGGTGCAACGCGTACACGAAAATGTATGCGCCAGAAGATCGACTGATTACTCGGAAGTGATGAATTGAACAATTATACTCACACTATAATAAATACTGTATAAACATTTGCCATTTAGATTTAAAATAATAATTTTATAAATTTGTTATATTTTCTTCCAAGAAATTCATAAAACCAAAATAGCATTTTAAAAGTAAGGAGTGTTTCTGACCATTAATGAAATTTGGCTACATGTTACAATTAAAGTTGACATTCTTGGCAGTATTTTAACTATAAAACAGGCACCGAAGAAACAGATTTTACAAAATGAATATTTTTAACCTAAGTTATCAGATGGTGCTTCTGAAAAACTGCATGTTAATAAATGACTTGGGTTTAAATTACCCCACTCTTCTAAGTAAAACATTATATGTCAGCGAATTCTACATTTAAATCCTATCATTAGCAAGTAATAAGATACCACTCGAGTAAAGACTTTGTAGCGCATTCTATTTCAGCAACTGCCGTAGCCGTCTAGTTACCACCACTCTCTTTGGAAGAGGAAGCTCCCCCCCAAAAAAAAATCCGCGTTACTTGACCCGTCAAGGAATTTCTTTGCCTTCGTCTGGCTTGACCTATAGATTTAGAATTTTTGAAAAATAGTTTCATAGACTTTCTAGACGATGTTCCATTGAATATTAGGCAATACATGTATACTTTCAACACGATGGTACTCTTCCTCATTTCAGTAATGTTGTGAAATTGGGCACTAAGGTCAACAGATTTTAATTATTTTGATTCCTACCTTTGGGAATAGGTTAAGTCACTGTTGAAATAACCAATCACAACACAACTAAAGTGAACAACAGCACCATTGTGCTTAAAGTACTTGCACTTAAAATTTTCCCCTAATATTTTCTGTGTCTTCCTTAAACATATTTAAAATGAAAGTAGAATTAATTACCTTTCATAGCGATTTCATGGTCTAAAAAAATTTCTTCTTTACAACATATTTAACGGACTCAGCTCCGTAAATAGAAGAGAATTTTTAGATAAAATGCGATAAAACCCATAGAATATCGACTGTAGAAAAATCTTGCCAACACTATTAAGTTGTAAGTTGTCGACAGCCAAGATGCCATGTCGGTATACTTAAATATACATGCTTGGAAAGGATCTGTTATGTTACTCCAAAGTGGGAGCTTTTGTTTGAGTTTGATTACACTTAAACTATATGTATGTTCAAAATGCGATATAGTTTTACTCAAGTTCATAGTCTTTAGGGCATAGTTATCCCTTTATAAGTTTTCTCTTTCAATAAACCGCAAAGCAGTTTGTGCCAGTCACTCCGAATTTGCCACATTTCTAGCTAGAAGCACTATCTGGCTTATTAACTCAGCGACGAAGGTAAAACCAACCGACGAATTTATTATAAGTGGAGTTTGTGGATGTTTTGTTATCTTGTACAAGTAGTTAGCCCCAGGCTACAAACCAGGTATATAATACAACAGCACCCCAGAGGACCACTATCGGGGATGGAAACGGAGCCCACCCTGAAACATTGTTATTAAGCATCTTGTAAATTCACCATGGGATGGTATGTCACCTAAACACGTGGCTCTAATTGGACACATCTGAAGTCCCATTGTTTGTTTGTTTTATTCCTTTTCGTTTCTTTGACAGTGTCTAACGGTTGTTCTTATCTTAAATAATGAATTTATTCTTAACTGTTGATCGTTTTAGTAGATTAGTTAACTTTCTCGACTGTATTTGTGATGCTAAGTTGTAACATTAGATAGAAGCTTAACACCTTTGAAATTTTCTTGATTGATAAGTCTCATTATTTTACAGTTACCTCCCGCTGTGTTTAAAAAAAGTGTATCTAATAATTCTCTTCTAGTTTTTAAATTTAAAATGCGCCATAAACTTTAACTATACGTTGCTCAAGTTAAATATTACTAAATAACATAGGGGAGTAATAGGTTTAATCAAAAATATTTTTAATTACGTTCCCAGTAAGACCCTAAAACATGTCTAAACACCTCATGGTCGGCAGACGTGAACATGGGATTAATTGGATATTTATTTGAAGTTTACTGGCGCCTAGCGAAACCCTTTTTACCAATAAATGTTGACGTTTACATGTGAAAATAAAACCCACTACCTTCCCGAACTTTCCAATTAAATTACATGTGGATCTGTTTCCATTTCAAGTTCTCGTTGAAATGCACACCACTACAGTCGAGTCAGTCGTGGTTTGCTCTAATATCGACAAATACGAAAAACTCGTTATATCTGTGTAATTTTGCACCAAATCAATTGTACTATAACGTTTTGGATAGAGGATAGCTTTGTCTAAACATTGATGCCTCTTGATACATTTTAAAATCGTTAATAACTCCAAAATTCGCCTTTTAAAAACGACATCAGTGTTATCAACTGGTATGTGTATAAATATGTAATCAGATGTCTCCATTCTTAACCGATTTTTTAAATTCTTGTTTCTATCGATTCGAAATTTCTCAGAATACAAGCCTTGATTTTGAAAATAATTGATCAGATGCTTGGTTTAATTTTTATTAAAAGATAGCATAGATGCTTAGAGAAGTATCAAAGTGAAGATTTAGAGGCGCCTATAATTCTTACGCATATTTTTGTTTTAAGTCTAAGTCTAATCCACTCGAAAAGGGTAACCCCATTATGCTTTCAAAGCACTGTGAGTAGAATGCGAAAACAAGGATAGATGGCGATGAACCGCCTCCTTAAACAAGGATAGGTTGCAATTTTTGGGGAAAATTTCTTTCAGTAACAAGTTCCATAACTTGGAAGTTCTATAGGAAAAAAAATCTCTGTAGACAGAAGTCCTCACTGTGTCAAGCTGCACCGCACAGGAATTTGCTGTCTCCGACTGTCTAGTATTGCCCTTGGGGGGATCAATCCTATTCGTTCCTGCGAGATTAACTTGCTCTCAGAAGCAATGTAATAGAGTAAGAGGTCATTTGCTTTCATTTTTGAGAAACATTTAATCAAAAATTTTATTTTTCTTTATTTGCTTACACTTTGCAACTATATTTTACATTTTTGTATTCGTATCAACCGAGCTTACGGTATCATTTAATTGTTCGCATGTTTTCATCTTTCATGCATATCGACATTTTGTATAGTTAAACAATGTTTTATTTCTGCCGATTCGATTGCAATGTGATTTGTCAGTTGTGTCGCAGTTGTCACATTATTTAGCGATCCCGCGCACGTTGCCAAGGTAATTGAAATAATTAAATAAATTATCTGTAGCATTCGTGTCTATACAATAATTTTATTTTACCTGCCATAACGTCAACATATACGCATGATTTTTTTATTTCCGCCCATCTATGGTACACTACCTTTCGCATGATAATAACTTTCTTAATTGAACACACTAAAGTTTTCAATTTATTAAAAAACGAATAACTTATAACTAAAATATTTGACAAATGGGGAAAGTACGTACAAAATGACATATGGTTTTGTTTTTGGGTAATAACTACTGTATTGGTAATTTACAACATATACAGTGCTAGTATGTAACTTGGAATAAATTCAGTAAAGCAAAGACAGTTTTTTTTCAGAAATATGCTCGGACACTCGATTAATGTTTTAATTGGCGCTCTTTTTGATGTAGGAAAATTTTATACAGGATTTCCCAAATTTAAGATATGACGTCATCGACAATTTTTTTAAATGGAAACCTTATTTTTTCTTTATTATTCCTAAAGGATATCTCAAGTTATACATGCGTACCAAACTTTAATTTTTGTTTTATGTCATTTAAAAGATATTAAATAAATATTAACTAATTTGTAAAATCAAGGAATCTGATTCAACCCAATAATCTTTATTTAATAAATGTTCAAAATGTTGTCCATTTACTAACTGACAATACCCTAAACGGAACTGAAACTCGTTTTGAACATTTCTAATTACTTCGGGGGAAATTAGTCTACACTCCTGTCTTATTCGTCCTTTCAACTTCTCAATATTTGCAGATTTGGTCTTAAAAACTTTGCTCTTCAAATACCCCCATAAGAAATGGTCCATAGGTGTTAAGTCTGGAGACCTGAATGGCCATTCAAAAGGTCCTTTTCTACCAATCCACCTGCCGAGAAATAAATCATTGAGATACTCACGGACAGGTCTCGCAAAGAGAGGAGGGGCAGGGTCTGGTTGAAACCAGATGTTTCTATTCGGGACATCAGCTTCGACCGGACCAGGAAACAAAATAGCTAAATCAGGAATTAGCTCTTTCTGCAAGAATTCTTAATATCTTGCCCCATTGAAATTTCCTTGAAAGAAAATTGGTCCTATAACTCGATCGCCAACAACCCTTGCCCAAACATTGACTTTCTCTGGATGTTGAGTGTGGCCTTCCCTCATCCAGTGTGGGTTGTTGTCTGCCCAATAATGACAATTTTGACGATTTAGCTCACCATTTAACATAAACGTTGATTCATCTGAAGACAGGACATTTTCTATGCTTAGAACATTTCTATCCAGTAGATCCATCATTTGTTCGCAAAACTGGAGTCTTCTATCCGGATCATCTTCTAAGAGTTCATGGAGGATTGTCATTTTATAAGGATGAAATTTTTGCATTTTCAGAATTCTTGCACCTGAGGACTGGCTAATTTCGAGTTCATGAGGATTTTCTTGGACGGAGAGAAGTACATTAATTTTGACATCTTCATTGAGCGCATTCTGAGGTGGATTACTTTTTTTTTTTAAATGCCCATTTTCCGAAACTGTTTTTCAATCTTGCAGTATGGGTGGTAAGCCAGGATACTTCTCGTTGAATAAACGAATAACTTCATTTTGCGTTCTTGTTCTATCCCAGTAGCCAATCATTATTAAAATTTTAAACCTATGGGTCTCAGCTTAGTACGGCATTTTGGTCGCTTTTTTAATAAATGGAGTTACTCACTAAACGACAAACTGATATCCTCTTCGATCAATACGATACTACTCTTCTAATTGGTTTTGTTAACTTTTTTATAAGATTGTGATAAGGCGCCAATCCAATTTGACAAAAAATGTCAAACGAATACCTTCTGATACACTATGCTTAAACTTTATGAAAATTGTATTGAATTGAATCAGATTTCTTGATTTTTTGAATTAGTTACTAAATGTGTACATATCTTTTAAATGACAAGGAATAAAAAATTGAAATTTGGTACGCATATGTAACTTGATATATTGTCGATTATTGTCGATAATGTCATATCATAAATTTGGAACTGCAAATTAAAACATAAATAGACATGTCCAAACATATTTCCAAAAAGAAAACTGTCTTTGACTTACTGAATTTATTCCAAGTTACAGACTAGCACTGTATAATATACATCAATCATCTGTGGTTCTTTACTTATTGAAACTAACAAACATTTATTCTTAGTTTAATTGAGGTCTACCAAAATCCACTTTTCCATATCCTGTCGACAAAATGACATATTACGAAGGAACAAAATGACACATCTACACACCATTTAATTATTAATAAAGTAACCAGTGAATAAAAGCTTCGTCCTTCTAGGAATATTAGCGAAAGAATCATGAGACCAATCCCAGGCTTGGATCGTGACAGATCATTTCATTGCAATATATGCATAGACAGTCCGTCACAATCTTGGAAATTTTCTTTGTCACTGCCGTCTTCAAATAAGTTTGTAGTGACGTTTCGTCTTCTCTTTAATGGGGAAGTTTAAGCATATTTTTTGATTTAATTTTCCTCATATTAGTAGTAGAAGGCAAGAACCAAAGAAGTCTTCTACTGAATCTTTGATTTACCTTTTCTTTTTTGACTAACAAAACGTCCTTTGGAATCTGGAGCAATCTCTTCAATAGTGATAGTCAGAGTATCTATAGAGGACGATGGGTATTTTTTATTAGCAGCATATGAATGATCTTGATTTGAAAAAGAAGTTGAAACTAATTCTTGATGTATATATGATGCTGGAATCTCAGATGAATTTTTATTTTTATTGATACTAGAAGAAGGATTCTGCACTCGCTATGTATTCTGGTATACCAAATTTGACCAAAAAGCCTTTGAAAACAAGGTCCGGCAACGTCATTATGACAGTTTTCTATATGTATCATTTTGTCCGTACAATGTTATGAAAAAAGAAAATTAATAAATAAATAGAAAGAGCAATTTTTTTATGGAAATAATTATTTGAAGGCAGCAAAAAAATTTTGATATCTAAAATAAATCCTTCAAAAATAGGTACTAGAGCGAAAAATTTTCTATTTTTACAAAAAAGCTTGTTGTAAAGAAAAAACTCGTAACGTACTAAAACTTGTCATCAGCCAGGGCAGCGGTATCAGGAATCAGGGCGTGTTCATGTTTTGACGGGTTCGTAAAACCTGTTCGGGTCAGTTATGTGATTGCTAATTGCCCGCTAGAGTCTACCAAATTTAAGTTATGCCGCGTACGAGCTATGTTCAAAAAGTAAGGTGACTATATTTTTATGAAAAAATATGTATTTATTCATCAACATTTATACTGTCCCCTTCAAAGTAATCCCCCACGTTGGCACTTGTACCAACGCTTTTTCCAATCTTCAAAACACTTCTCATAAGCACTTTTTGGTATGGCCTTGAGCTCCTCTAGTTATTTCATCAATGGTTGTAAATCTCCGTTCTTTCATAGGTCTTTTAAGTTTTGGGAACAGGAAAAAGTCATAGAGGGCCAAATCTGTTGAATATGGTGGCTGAGGCTGTCGTATTGTTTTTGGCCAAAAAATCTCTCACAAGCAACGATAAATGACCCTGTGCATTATCGTGATGCAAAAAGCCATGAATTATTTTTTCATAATTCCGGACGTTTTTTTCGTATTGCTTCTCGCAAACGGTGCATTACTTCAAGGTAATACTCCTTATTGACCGTACGACCTTGAGATAAAAACTCCTGATGCACTACGCCATGATACTCGAAAAAAAAAAAACAATAAGCAAAACTTTGACATTTGATCGGACTTGGCGTGATTTTTTCGGTCTTAGCTCTACTGGGTGCTTCCATTGGGACGTTTGGGCTTTGATTTCGACGTCATAACCATATACCAATGATTCATCACCAGCTATGACCCTTTTGAGCACATCAGGATCATCACTGACCTCATTCAAGAGCTCCTGAGCGATGCTCATGCGACGGTTCTTCTGATCAAAATTCAGAAGTTTCGTAACAAACTTCGCTTACACACGACTCATGCCCAAAACATCCGAAAAAATTGCACGACACGAGCCGACTGATATGCCAACATCCTCAACAACTTCTCTTATGGTAATCTGACAATTTTCAAAAACAATTTTCTTCATAGCTTCGACGTTGAGGTGCTGGGGCGTCCAGATTGAGGTTCGTCGTCAGCTTCTTCTCGGTCATCTTGGGAGAGTTTGTACCACTTGTAAACATTTTTTTTACCTAGAGCAGACTCACCGTACGCCACTGTCAACATTTTAAGTGTTTTATTGCACTTGATTAATTTTGTACGTATTTCCCCTATGTAATATTGCTAATGATCAGATGCCCATTCTTGACTGCAGTAAACCCCAATAAGGTCTGTTGCAATCACACATTATTATTAGAATTTCAATAGCTACCACTACAAAACTATCATCAACTTGAGCATTTTAGTTGTCGCTCATAGTTTATGAACTGGCATCGACAAAGAACAGTCAACACTGATGGTGTTCAATAATGCAAAATGGCTGAGGCGAAGGAAATTATACTAAATCACAAATATTGTTCAAACTGGAAAAAAAAACGAAAACTGAAAAAATTAGTTACCCCAATGTTAATGAGTATAACGATAAACATGACTATTTATTCTAATATAAACCACTTTTCACCTGAGAGAAAGATTATTTATAATTTTTTTTAACTTTCTAGAAAATAACTTGTTGAAAAATGAAATATATGTAAAATAAATTTAAAATTGTTATTATATTTTCGAAAAATATAATAGACGTTGAAAGGGGTACAACATTTTGATACGTGTTTAGAAATCATTTTGAATCCTTCATTATAAAGTGTCTTACTGTTTCTCCCTTGGAAAACTCCTACATAATTGGGTCATGGAACCGATGATCGGGTATTTAGCTATTCAAACCTCTAATGGCACTTTATGATCAGACTACTTAAACAGATATGTGACGTATATCCAGTTAACCATGTTTCATCCTGCCCCTGCAACTTTAAAACTTTTCCTTGCTTTTAATATCACTTTAGGATAATCATTCCTGACTTTAAAACAATCATTAAATTGATTCAAGCACTTTAAGCAAAACTTCCGTTCCACATTATATTTCGTCTAAATTTTAAATCAATTTTCTATAAAGATGTCGTAAAACCTGTTCCTATTTTTTGATCTAAAGCATAATTTTTCTTATTGTCCGATCTAGTTTAATGTAAGTTAACTTTCTTCTCGTTTCTCTTATTATTAAATATAAAGTACAATATAATGTATTGAAATCCATCATAATTCATTTAAGTTTCCGGAAATGCAGTCAGTACTTATTATGAATTGAGTTGAGATTGTATCACAACATCAGAAAAAAGCTTACCCTAATAAAGGAACTAACAGAATATTGCAATGTAATAGATATCGTAAAGTCCATGGGCCGCCTTAACTACATCCCAGTGTTGTTATCGCGAAAATTCATATGGAGGTGTCTAGTCTGGAATCTGCTACAGGCTTCCTGAATGGAAATTCTAGTAGAATATAAATATACGCATACTTCTATTGTAATTCATTCTGCATTGGATTCAGCATTCGAACATTGAATATTTCGTAATTAATATTTTTTAAATAAATCTATCTTATTTTAAATATCTTATTTTAAATAAACTGTACTGAATTCACGCCATCTTCTAAATCGAACCTAACACGTAACAATATTACAAAGCCATCAGTAATACTACCGAAAAAATACTTAGAAAATATAAATCAAATTTGTAGCAATCACATCTACAATTAAAGCAGAGTATTCTTAGGCGTTATTATGCAGATTGTATCTCTGGAAATATATTCCTAAAATGTTAAGAGAATCGCCATTCAGTTGCCAACTTTATTTTATTAAAGGAACATTTACATCTACAACTAAATGCGATCTTCATGTGTACAGGACAAGTATGAGAATGCTATTATTGTTAGGGTCTGCTGGGGCTATACAGATTGTATTTTTGAAAATTTTGTGTTAGGGAGTGGTTCAAAGAATCGATATTTTATTACCAAGCTTTATTTAGCAACAGGAAGGGATGGCTCGCACAAAAGCCTTCGTAAGATAAGACAAACATGAAGACAAATCATATATGCATTATTATCCTTCGACTTCTGACAAAGTAAATGCAGGTATACATTTTATGGGCGTTTTGCTTTTAGCACACAATCGAACATCGGCGCAGACAAAAAAATCATCTTCGTACATATCAAGTTTTATTTATAGTTATTAGTGCAACTCCTACTTACTGTACCTACACGTACGTCTGTTGTAATGAGTTTAAAGAAAACGTCAGGAGCAGCTTCTAGAAAACAAAAGTCTCGGCGGCGATTTGCATAAAAGCACATTCAACAGAAATTATTGTATTCTTGGTGCAATAAAATTTGAATAGCCCGTCACATATATGAATACAAATGGCCTAGGAAGAAGTATAAAGAGATTTAATGAGCTGTAGGGTAAAAGCACTCTTAAGCGCTAAATAATTCGCCCAAGAGAATTTGCTAGTTGCCACAAATTAACTTCACACATTAGGGAAAGCGCCAGTTGAGCGAGAATAGTGTCCTGAAATGGGGGACTCTAAATCAGTAGTGAATATTGCTGAAAGGACGAGAAGATGAGACGCTCCGCGGAATTAAAATCAAGCTTTAAGTTCTTAAAGGAAACCTCCATTTCCTTAACTTGTGTGAGGAAATTTCAACAGATTAAACTTACCTGTTTCGTAGAATATTGCATTGTTAAAGTTACCCAAGAATTAATATGCCTAAATTTAATACGTATTATAATTTAAGGTAGTTTGCTGTCCAAAACAATTTAGAGAAAGGATATCACGCGAGATTCCCTAAAGTGCCGAGTTCGTCATGGAGTATTTAAAACAACTTGTAGGTTTTCCCAAACTTGCCTTATAATCCTTTAAGTCATTCAAAGAAACCTTGTGGAATTAAAAGTTGTTTGGGTCAATTTTTTACATTCTAACTGTGTTACTGAATTAGTGTTGCGACTGCATATATTTTGCATTTCTCTGTCTTCTATAACAGTCAGTTTTTCAGCGACTATATCAATACAGATCAACGCTCAGCTGAACCTCTTTTAGAATATACTAATTCCGAAATAATACGAGGTTCGAATGGAAGTTCTGATTCAACAGATTATTAGTATCATATGTAATATATGAAACTAGTTGGCATAACAAGGGCTAACCAAACAATTTGAACAAAGAACTGGAATTTGGGGAAAAACATCTTGATAAGACGAGGTTTTCAGAAGTCGGATTTAAAAAAATCGATATTATATTTTTGAAAAAAGCGGAATTTTGAAAAAAATGTCAAAATTTTGAAAAAATTGACGATTTTTTAATAAAAACGTGGACATTTCGAGAGAAAGATCGCAATTTAAAAAATAGTCGGATATTTCCACAGAAAGAAAAACTTCGAAAAAGATTGAATTTTGAAAAGTAGAGTGGCAATTTCGAAAAATAGATAAATTTTGAAATAAAAGCAGACCTTTCGATAAAATACTAACCGCTGCATATATGAATATTTTCGCTTACATGCATAAACGAAATGAGGCCCCACCCTGCCGACCGTGTATCTCGGAAAATGTAGAATTTTGAGATAAAAGTCGAAAGTTCGTTAGGAGATATATTTTGACAAAGAGTCAAAATTTTGAGAAAACGGCAAATTTTGCGAAATAAGTCAAAATGGGGATTTTTGTTTCGAAAGAAGGATTTTTCCGTGCTGGACTTCTTGGCATATAGCACAATAGTGTGCTTACTTGATCGATTAAATGAGTTACCAAGTGCAGTGCAAGAAGTTAAATACAAGTCGTAATTAATGCCTGAAGTTGCCGTAACCCAAACAACGCATTCCGTTATATCGGTCGCATTAGCATTTCAGAAAAACCAACGTCTTTGTTTCATGGACCCAATGAATTAAACATGTCTGCAAAATAACTTAATCTCCATTCAAATATGATTGTGGCAGCCTTCAAAGGGCCTAATTGAATAAAGATACTTGGCGCAAGGGCGAAATGTGTCAGCGACAAGCCCTTCATAAAACTGAGCCGTATAAATGAGTTAATGTTTTTCAATTCTGTTTATGACAAAGCGAGGCCTGAACTTTACAGCTTCGCGATGTTCTTTTTAGCACCGATATTGTTAACGGAATTCCGCACGTCACGTATAAAGCAAACAGCTCGGGCTTCGTGGGGTTTATTTTGTTACTGATACGACAGTTTTGTTACGAGCTGTTTTTCCTTAATCGAGATTATTACAAATTCCCCTAGGACATCTTAATGCATTTTATTTCCTTTGCGATAATAGCTTCCGCGTTTCGTATTTCGCTTTTGAATAACTACGAGAATTTTAATAAAAATCTAATATTTGAATTGGTCGGTAGTCATAATAGCTGGATATTTGGGGCTCAGTGAAATCAATTTCAGGAAGCAGATTGATCCAAACTTCCTTAATCAATTCTGACCTCTATTTTCCCATAGAATTTTCATTTAATCGCAAAAGCATCAGCTAACTAAAAGACGTAAATGTATGCTTGAAAAATCGGCCAAGAGAGTCAGTCGGACCAAATAGGTTTTCGTACCAAGCTCCATGAAATATAGTGACAGCTTGTTTCATGGATGAATGTCAAAATTCTGTGCATTTAAGAATTTTTAAGCAAACATTATTTTAAAATAGATACTTCTTTATAAAGTCTTATTCAACACTTATAGAACATAATTTTAACACCAAAAGACTCATATAAAAGATATTCACGATTCAGATAACACGGTTTATGAAATCAGGTTAAAAGAGTACTTCTACCTACCTCATATCAAAAGATCCTGGGCAGAGATTTCTCTTTTCTAGCTTCAAGTATTAAGAGTGTATGCGTTTGCAAATCACATATAACTACAGCTGATTGTTTTGTGTTATATACTGAAGTGTGCTGGCGATTGGCGTGTCATAATTAATGTATTGCGCCTGATAAAAAACCTACGCTATTTCAAAGAGAGAGTGACGTAAATTACATATTTAATCTGCTTTATGTGCCCTAGCTAAGCTAAAGGTCAAAAAGACTAGGTCCATTGACCTGGGATCTGACCACATCCGAAAAATAAATTATTGTTACAAGAATTTTGAACTAATTTTGTACCTTTTTGTACCGCTAAAAAAAATATTTGTACCAAAACCCAAAAACAGAAAATGGCAATTTACAATTCGGATCCTAGGTCAACGTAAAAATCACGACCACCTTCCTAATCGAATCTAATTATGCCATATTTTTGGGCTATTTTTGTACCTTTTTGTACCATAAGTTTTAATTTTTGTACCCTATTAGTTTCCAAGAAAAACGATATTGCAAGTCGGATCCCAGGTCAACGTGAAAATCACGACCACTTTAAAAATCAAATTTGATTATATCAAATTTTAGTACTATTTTTGTACCTCTTTGTACCATCAATCGAAAATTTTGTACCACCACCCCAACAATGAAAAACTATATTTTAAATCTTTCGAAACTCAAGTCAATATATCAAACTCAAGTACATATCTGCATCAAAAATGAGATCTGACCATACCATAATTTTGTACTATTTTTGTACCCTTTTTTAATATCAATTAAAAATTTTCTACCACCAACACAATTAAGAAAAAAAATATTTCATATATTTCGGATCATAAGACCACGTGACAAAAACAAGTACATATCTAGATCAAAAATGATATCTGACTACACTATAATTTTGTACTATTTTTGTACTTTTTTCTATTATTAATTAAAAATTTTGTACCACCAACCCAACTAAAAAAAACAATATTTGAAATTTTTCGGATCCCAAGTCATCGTGAGAAACCCAAGTATATATCTGCTTCAAAAATAAAATTTAAATATGTCATAATTTTGTACTCTTTTTGTACCGCTTTTTACTATCAATTAAAAATTTTGTACCACCAGCAAAACTAAGAAATAAAATATTTTAAATATTTCGGAACTCAAGTCAATGTAACAAACTCAAGTACTCAAGTACATATCTGCATCAAAAATGAGTTCTGACTATACCACAACTTTCTACTATTTTTCTATCTTTTTTTACTATTATAATTAACTGGGTGGTTAATGTAGAGTTTTTTTGGGGTTTTCAGAAATAACAGAGAAAAACTATGTTATGCGGGATTTTATTATGCTAGGTTAGGTTAGGTTACAACAACGAACGCGGGTATCTAGATTATGATAAGCCAAACTCTTTTCGGAAACACCCGATCTCCGCCGTGCCAAGTGGCAGGGTCGGCTTTTCGTTATTTTACGCGTTACACTATTTATTAGAAATTTCGTACCCCCACCACAATTAAGAAAAAAATATTTTATATATTTGGAATCACAAGACAAGGTGACAAAAATAAGTACAAAGCTACCTCAAAAATGATACCTGACTAAACCATAATTTTGTGCTATTTTTGTACACTTTTTTACTATCAATTAAAAATTTCGTACCACCACCACAATTAAGAAAAAAAAAATTTATATTTTTCATATCCCAAGACAACGTGACACACTTAAGGACATATCTACATCAAGAATAAAATCTGACCATACCATAATATTGTACCATTTTTGTACCTTTTTGTACCGTCAATTAAAAGTTTTGTACTACCACTCCAAATAAGAAAAAAAATATTTTAAATTTTTCCGATCCCAAGTCCATGTAGCAAACTGAAATACATATCTATATCAAAAATGAAATCTTACCATACCATAATATTGTACTATTTTTGTACCTATTTTTACTATCAGCTAAAAATTTTGTACCACCACCAAAATTAAGAAAAAAAAATATTTTAAATTTTTCGAAATAAAAGTCAAGACAACGTAACAAACGCAAGTACATATCTACATCAAAATTAAGATCGGACTATACCACAACTATTTTTGTACCCTTTTTAACTATCAATTAAAAATTTCGTACCACCACCACCACAATTAAGAAAAAAAATATTTTATATATTTCGGATCACAAGTCAACGTGACAAAAACAAGTACATAGCTACATCAAAAATGATACCTGACTATACCAGAATATTGTACTATTTTTGTACCCTTTTTTATTATTAATTAAAAATTTTGCACCACCACCTCAACTAAGAAAAGAAAAATTTATATTTTTCAGATCCTAAGTCAACGTGACAAACTTAAGGACATATCTATTGTACATCAAGAATAATATCTGACCATACCATAATATTGTACCATTTTTGTACTTTTGTGAACCATCAATTAAAAGTTTTGTACCACCACCCTAGATATTTTAATTTTTTCGGATCCCAAGTCCATGAGGCAACCTGAAGTACATATATACATCAAAAATGAAATCTGATCATATCCTAATATTGCACCATTTATTAATTAATAATAAAAAAAGGGTACAAAATTAGTATAAGGTTATAGTATTGTCAAATATCATTTTTGATGTAGATATGTGCTTGTTTTTGTCACGTTGACTTATGATCCGAAATATATAAAATATTTTTTTCTTAATTGTGGTGGTGGTACGAAATTTTTAATTGATATAAAAAAGGGTAAAAAAGGGTATAAAAATAGTACAAAATTATGGTATGGTCAGATCTCATTTTTGATGCAGATATGTACTTGAGTTTGATATAATGACTTGAGTTCCGAAAAATTTAAAATATTGTTTTTCATAGTTGGAGTGGTGGTACAAAATTTCTGATTGATGGTACAAAAAGGTACAAAAATAGTTCTAAAATTTGGTATAATCAAATTTGGTTTTTAAGGTGCTCGTGATTTTCACGTGGGATCCGACTTGTAATATAGTTTTTCTTGGAAACTAAAAGGGTACAAAAATCAAGACTTATAGTACAAAAAGGTACAAAAATAGCCCAAAAATATGGCATAATCAGATTCGATTATGAAGGAGGTCGTGATTTTCACGTTGCCCTGGGATCCGAATTGTAAATTGCCATTTTCTGTTTTTGGGTTGTGGTACAAAAAAATTTTTTAGCGGTACATCAAGGTACAGAATTGGTATAAAATTCTGGTAACAATAATTTATTTTTCGGATGTAGTCGGATCCCAGGTCAATGGACCTAAAAAGACCTTGAAAACAGACACATATTTTCATGTATACATTTTTTTCTTGGTAACTATTACGCTGTCGAAAAAAAGTGCAATTTTCCAATAATCATGATTCAATATTTACTAACCTTATTAAAAATTTTATCTTTAAAAACCTAGGAGATTAGGAAGGAAATTGAAGAAACTAAACAATTAGGGCCAGTGAACTAAAAATTATTAAAATCATTTTTTAAGTTTTTATCCCTCTTTCTGTTGTTTAAAATTCATATATTCATATAAAAATGCATCTATTCCTAACTGAGAAAATAATTTCTGGATGACTTTGGGACATAGTTATTGAAATCCACCAAGCAAAGTAAACAAAGTCTAACCAGTGGGTAAATATGTGTGCAGTATTTACTCACTGAAACTCGAAGCCTCGTATTGAGTATCAGCATTGATAACTGAACGGTTCATTTGCATGAAGAAGAGTTATGTTTGAATATATCTGGCTGATCTGGCTCGCACATGTTCACATATTCAAAACCTGTGGGATGGAAATAAAGCTGATAAAGTGAGTCGAATCAATATTTAGTGCGAACTTGTATGATAAATTATGCAAATTACTCAGGGAGTAGGTATAAATTACCGAGTTCTCTAGCGAAATCCCGGTTTTCTAACGAAACTATTAGCAACCAAGTGAAATATGGTGACAAAATTTCGACAAGGCCACGATTTAATCGACATAAATTATTCCGACTTTGATGTAACATATTCCTCTGTGCGCTTCCCCACAAATTCGGTGAAAACACGGGTTTATTCCAGACCATCCCTATTTTATGTTTACATTATTAATAGAGCTTCCTTCAGGACATGTTGATTTTGGACTTTTAGACAAATAGAACGTCTGCTAAACGAATCCCCCGAGAATAACACTTGATTCAATGGAATTAAACTGAAAGATTGTAAGACTCATCCTAAAAATTGAAATTTATCATAATTAATTTCTGAACATTTCAAGTTCATCATCAAGATTGAGACTTTTGTCTCGGAGTGCCTGAAGCTCTGAAAAGTTTGACTTTAAATTAGAATATTTCTTCCACATTCGATTTCATACGCAATATTTGGGAATTTTTTAAAATGTAGACATTTTTTTATTTGATCTCTACATTCTAGCTTTATTGTAGAACATTTGACTTCAAGCGCGAAGTGCTATTCAATTTTCAACACAAAATTTCATGAATTTTTTTCTACTTTAATCTACATATTTCATCAACAAAATCGAATCTTTTCAAAAGCGATTCACATTAACATTTACCACCGATAACATACTATCATAGTCTAATATTAAATGTGACAGTAGCAAAGCTATCGGGAGGCAGCATTGTACAGTGTATAAAGGGCCCTCCTGCTCAAGGAGCCCTCTCACAGTTTTCTCTTAAATCCAATTTACAAACTCTGAATTTATAAATAGTTAAAATTAAAATTTTAAATTAAAAATTCAGTTGAATAAAATTCTCAATTTTTGAGCTTGTTATCCACAGTTTAAGGAGAACTGAACATTGAAAATAAGTTTTCCATTAGAACCAACCCTTGCAATGACTAACCGACCAAAAAAATTCTACTTAATGAAGAAATTCATTGCAAATACCAGGCCCAATGGATGAAAAAAATAACATGCCAGACCCACATATTTACTGAAATTTCGTGCAGGGAAATGGCAAAACTATTCTTACAACTTTTAAAAAATAACCTCAGGAGAATTGTAAGGATCAGGACAGGTCACTCTAAAATTGAACATCTTCATAGAATGGGTATTATAGATGATCAAAGCTGTAAGGGGTGCTTGGAAGAAAATGAGAGTGTCCAGCATTTCATGTATCACTACTCGCCCTTAGTATCGCTCAGAGAATCCACTCGGTGAAGGAACTGACCAAAGAACCTCAATCACCAAGAGCAAAGCACAATGGCTTAAGTGCTGACCTAAAAGTTTTGGACTACCCGCCCCAAATTCAGAATGCAGCGAGGTTTGCCATTATAAGAAAAAGTTGAAATTGAAACCAATTGAAAAATAAAATTTGTCCAAAAAAAGTTGAAATTTCCAGATAAAATTTTATATTTTAGATCGAAATTTTAAGAAAAAAATGCAGACTTTTTTTTAAAAAAACTCATTTATTTTTACAAATTTTCTTTAGATAAGTTCAAAAGTACTGGGGAAAATCGAATATTTATCACTTTAAGTGGGAAAAAACGAGCTTTTAAGAGTTCGAAAAATGTCAAATTTTCGAGATTGAGACATGTTTCAGGTCCCAAAATTTTTACTACTTCTAATCCTATCTTGATACGATCCGCTGATAGAATTGAAAGTTTGAGGAAAAAAACGGCCAGATTTCAGTTTTGTTTAACTCCAAATTTAGATGTTTTTGGTTTTAGGAACGACTTTAATATTCCAATGGGTGTTTTCCTCAAAACTACATATTCCGTATTAGTCAGTCTTTACTATTTTTGCTAAAAAATAAATTTACAAACTTTCCTTTTTTTCTTGAAATGTTTACTGTTGCGCCCCAAGATGGCGGCTTTTTCGAAGTTTCGAGGAAAATTTTATTGGTGTTCTTTTTAAAACATCTTTTGCCTCAAAATTCAATTTTAATGTTTATCTTTTTACCTCAAATTATAGCTACAGTTTAAACTCGAAATTTCTACTTTACAGATTTTAATCGTATTTTGAGATTTATGTAATCCCGAAATTTTATTGTTTTTCTCGTAATTTCAAGTTTAAATTTGAGATTCTTACACAAATTCCAGTCTACTATTTAAATTTTGATTGTAAACAGCAAAATTTATTTTAATATGATATAGATTATAATTTCCCTTGAGAAATTTCAACTTTCATTCAAAAGTTTGACTTCCGTTCTTAGTGTTTCCGTAGTCGTATTTAAACTCGAATCTCTTTTTAAGTTTCTTTTTAGATTTCCATTTTTAGCTCTAAATTTAGATATTTTTTTGATCTTTCCTTTTCTGGTTTTTTTTTCAAAATTTTGACTTTTACCTCAAAATTTCATATATTTTATTGCAATTTAGAATCGCTTCTGTTTTAAATTTCAACCTTCTTTGGTTTTTTTTTCAAAAATTGGAATTTAAGCTGTATATTTTTTCTTGGAAATTTTAAGTTTTTCTCGTGTTGCGTTTGTCTCCACTAATTGCTTAAGGCGATTAGGAAAATTGAGGTATCTGCATCTTAAAAATATATATTGATATATATTGATATAAACTTTTTTTTCTTAAAATCGTTTAAAAATTATACTTTTTCATAATTAGCATCTTATTCGAAAATACCCTGCATATTTATTTCCTCGTTGTTAGTAGAATCTCATCATTCCTAATATCCCGAGAAGGTACTTCCTACTCTCTAGATGCTTTTTCGTTGTTCTTAAGGACAGTCAAATATCCTCTTTTTGGAATCCATGTCACACACAAAGTCGCGTAAGTCCTCTGGCAGATGTTTCATATTTTTCTCATAATTAAAATTTATGTTGTTTGACTTTGAAAATGACATTTCAGTCGTATTTATTTTAAGGTAGCATTTTTGCTATGGATATAATATGTATATAGAGATAATATTTTGCAAAATCAAAAGCAAAAAATAGTGTATTGTAGAAAAAAATACCTAAGTGTATTATTAATAAATTCATTATTTATCCAAAACATGCGACATCTCCTGCTTTTTCATTTTCCTTATTTGAAGGGAAAAAATAATCGATACGTCTACATGACAGCCGCACGTCGAAAGTAATAAATCAGTTGAATCATTTGATTGCTTCAATGATTTTTGCAAAGTCATTATTGTCTTCGACATCTAATATTTACTAAGGATATGCATCGTGTAGTTGGCTAATTTGAAGTGGGTAGGGCCTTCAAGTTAAAAAACCCAGACATTCTTAACAACATCGTCACACCTAAGGACAAGCTTGTAATGCAATTTCAAGCTTGTAAAATTGTCAAAGTAATATTTGAACACCCTCGTAAATCGACGGATTATACTGTTACAACCTCTCCAGAACTACCTACTTCTCAACTGCGATAATAAAATTTTATTAAAGCAAAATAGAGGCACTTAAATTATAAAGGTAAACGGACTTTGAATTGTGCAGGAAATTTCAAAATGTTCAATCAGATTCTGTATAATAATTTTAATAAAGCAGTGTGCAACCTAAATTGATTTTTATTACTTAATCCCTGATCTAACAACATCGAGCTCCTTTTGGGGCTACATATGTACGAGGGAAAATCAAATATGAACCAGAATTACTATCATGTCACCATGAGGGCCTCGAGAGTGTGCACATACTCTTAGACATGTTAGGTGGAGATATCATGTGACTTTCTGCGTTCAAGCGGATTCCGTTCTCGCCGTTCGTCAGTTGTAAATACAAGCGAGCAAGAAGTTCATCCGTGCGTTGCGCATCATATTGTCATTAAATTTCTTGCCGTTGTAGGTGTAAAGCCATCCGAAATTCTTCGTAGACTAGTAGCACAGTTTGGGGACACTAGTTTGAAAAAAACTCAAGTGTATGAATGGCACAAAAAAAATTGTAAGGACGAATTCAAGTTAAAAATGAACCCCATGCCTGTTGTCCTCAGACCAGTGTGACTACGGACAAGATTAACGCTGTTCAACACCTTAATGTTGCCTACTACTCCCAGCTATTGGATGAAGCAAAACGTGCATATCGGCGGAAGAGGCGCGAATTTTCGGTCAGAAATGTGATTTTGCTTCACGACAATGCCCGCCCCCACTCAGCCAATCTAACACATCAAAAATTAGAGTAAATGCATTGGGCAACATTAAAACATCCTCCTTATGGTCCCGACTTATCATCATGCGATTATCATATGTTTGGACCACTAGAAGAAGATCTAGGAGGTGAGTGATTCCCTGATAATGCTGCTGTTAAGATATTTGTGCGCAATTGGCTGCAAACACGCATCCCTTCTTTTTATGATGATGGCATTAAAAACTTCCAATCCATTCGGAAAAATGCATAACAAAATCAGGAGATTATGTAGAAAAAACAGTTAATAACTTTCATATATGTATCTTGTACCAATAATTTTTTTTTAAACAAATTCAGGTTCATATTTGATTTACCCTCGTATATAGCTTCAATTTGCACTACTCGGTTTTTTAAACCTAGGCAGATGATCACAAAGGAAGGACTCATTTGCTTAACTCATATTTCGCCATCACAAGTTGCATTGTTAAGCGTAATACTAATCTTTTTTACCAAGAGATTAATAAAGCTTTTTTAGCACTTTTTTAAAAGCCACCCTGTCTCTCAAAGTGACTATTTCTGTTCTTACATAAATCTACTTCTAACTTTTGCTAATGGTAGTTGGGTCACGTTATGAAATAACGCCTTTGACTAGCACACAATAATCCACCACTTGAAAATTTACGACGTCTTCAAAAATAACTACAGATAACAATGAAGAGGGGAAGCTCACAGCATAAATAATTCATTCGGGGAAACATCCCGCTGCTTCTAAAAATGCGAGATTTTAACCATTTTCATGTGAATGTAATGGCTGCATATGTATATGTATAACTAGTGTAACAAATACAGTATAAGGGCATTCATTGTACCTAATGATGGTTTAAATAAGGATTAAATAAGCTTTGGGTCCCAATCCGAAACATACGAGGGTTGTCCGATATGTACTTAGCCTACAAGAGAAAAACGAAAATTTTGGAAAAGTGACGATTTATTTCTCAACGTAGTCTCCTTTTATCGATACACATGACCCAGCGATGCCCCAACTTCTTTAAGCCGTCTTAAAAATACGTTTTCTTCGAGGTCTGCAAAGTAGGCCTCCGTGACGGCGATAACCTCCTCATTTTCCCGGCGAGTGATTTTTTCAAGTTTGGAAATAAAGAGAAGTCGCATGGGGCAGCAGATCGTAGCCCAATTCGACCAATTTGGCCGTGGCGAGGGCGGAGGTGTGAGCCGTGCGTTGTCATGGTGGAAGAGCACTTTTTTCTTGGTCAAATGGTGACGTTTTTTCTGCAATTCGGCCCAATAATTCGGCATAGTACAACCTTGTGATCGTTTTGCCCTTCTTCCAGGTAGTCGATATAGATCACACCTTGTGAATCCCAGAAAAAGGTGGCCATCACCTTTCCAGCCGATAGAACAGTCTTCGCCTTCTTCGAAGCACGTTCACGGGGTGAAATCCACTGTTTCGACTGTTCCTTGGTCTCTGGCGTGTACCAGTGAATCCATGTTTTGTCGACGGTCACAAAACGACGCAGAAACTCCTTGGGATTGCGCTTAAACAGCGTCAAACACTGCTCTGAAGTGGTCTCACGGTTGCACTTGTTGTCCGGAGTGAGCAAACGCGGCACCCATCGCGTCGACAGCTTTCTCATGCCCAAAATTTCATGCAGGATATGTCCCACGCGGTCTTTTGAGATGCCTACTGTCTCACCTATCTCGCGTACCTTCAATCGGCGGTCTGCCAATACGAGATCGTGGATTTTTGTCACGTTATCCTCCGTAGTAGCCGTTTTCGGGGCACCTGGGCGTGACTCATCAAAAACCGACACCATCGAAGGAAAAGAATCACCGTACACAGGATCTAAGTGCTCTTTGATTTCTCTGCGCGATTTCCTTTCCAAAAACAAGAATCGAATGACCGATCCAGTATTGCCCTTTTTCCATTTTTCTAAAATCCGCGGACACTCCCGCTTCCACACGCGGTGCCAACAAAACTACGAGTCCGATTCGCCTGAAATTTTGACAGTAGCCGTCTACGAGAATGTACTAAACATGATAAATTTCTCTTGCGATAGTGGCGCCATCGGGCAGTGAGGCTAACTACTTATCGGACGGCTCTCGTATATTTTGTAATTTTATTTTCGCTACATGTATACGGAATTTCTGCCCCGTTTGATATTTCTAAACCAAATATGAGATTATATTTAGTCTACTGCTAGTTATTTACAAATGATATTAAATATGAATATAAAAATTATAAACTTTTACTAGGGTGAGTGATGTGTGGCAATTTTGAACATTTTAAAAAAGAAATCACTTAAACTCTATAACAAAAAATATATTAAATCTGAATCTTTTATCACAAAACATTGAACGTTATGGAAGCATTTCTTGACTGATTGCTATCAGAATCATTCTGCAGATTTTTCCTAATTCAAATAAAATACTCCAAGAGACTAAATTAATTAGCAAAATGGCATATCTGTGAGATACGATTGCAAACTAAAATATGAAAACGAGAAACAATGTCTATTATATGAATCTGTCTATGTCCATCTTTACGGATGTCTAAGAATAATATGTTGTTCACTGACTAGACAGATCGAATTAGTACACTTGCCAATACTTTAGTATCCACCTGTGGTATAAAACATAATCTCGTCCAATCGAAAACAGATGCACCCATAGCTGCTTAAATTATTTATTTATTTATTATTTATGCTGTTAAACCTAAGAGAATATATCATCTTGATATTAAATTGTCTTTAAGATATTAAGAAAAAGGTTGACATTTTCGCATCATTTGTGGTTGACCCCCACATAGAAAACTCGAAACTTGTGTGAAGTTACACGACATTTATTGTTGGCCCACCTACCTTATTAATAATACATTTTGAAACCGACAGAATTTATGATAGGACTCGGATTGTCACGCGGTTGTTTAAATGCATTCTCTGTATTATACTGATAAATTTATATGCGAGTCAACAATAGATGCCCATTGAAAAGTAAGCAATGATCAAGCATTTTCAGAACTTCAACTCGTTATAAATAGTGTCGGAGATGAATTTAGTTGAAACGAGTGTTATATAATTCACAATTATAACGCGGTATAGTAGGAATGATTTTCCTCATCCTTAGTTTTATACCAAGAGTCTACTTTTTCAGGATCAAGAAATTTAGACAAAGGTTCTAGAAGAACAAATCAGCTTGACTTCAAATTTGGAAGCACTCTTCGATTAAGAGCAACAAAGTCACGAATTTTTTGGTCTTCAGTTCCTCTAATACGGAATTGATAATTTTATCAAAGATGTCAGTTCCTGAGTGGCAGATTTTTCCAAAAGCATGCGAAACATACTCGTACCGAAATAATGTTACTGTTTAAAAATTCCTGCCAGTTTTAATGACCCCGAGCCAACAATATGTTTGAATCGTCGATGGACTGACCTGAATTTTTTTGATTTTGGGATATTGGTGATTTAACTGAAGGATATCGTTTGAATGTTTGACAAGCTAACGCGATAATGTTGCAAAACAGGAATTTATACATTATAAATGTTGGTCTTTCAGTGAGTTATGTGTGTGAACTGAGGAGCTCTTGGAAACATGTACAAACGACAAGCTTTTGCACTCTACAAATACCACAATTTGATTATATCGTTAGTTATAATTTAAACTTAACATTCTGCTCCAGTGATTTAATAAAATGTAACAAACTCCAGCCTACAAAATTTACTATGACTTAACAACCACTTTGACATTAATCCGCTTAGTGCTATTTTATCGTCAGTGTTATTACATTTTAGTGAATTTGAAATTAATTATTTTTAATAGCATATTGGTTTGAAGCACAATCTTTCTTACTTGAAGGTTACTTACAAGCAGAATAGATAATAAAAGCTGAGACCGTATATCTTTAAAACTGATTTTATCGACAGTTATTTTTCTGTTAAATCTCATTAAGTGGAAGCGGAATCTTCGTAGACTACATTTTATGAATTTAAACTTAGCTGTGGTACATATTAATCACTTTCAGTATTAATTAAGTTTTGGTTGCAACTAGTGTATTTTCCAGAGTTGATGTGAAAAATTTTGAACTGGTGAAATTCATTCTTGAAGGTACCCAAGGTTGCGAAAGGTTCTTCCCTTTCACTATTAACGATGGGAAATTGAGCTGCACGGTCGAGCGATATCTTCCGAAAACTACGCGATAAATTTCAAAAACCATTCGACTTCATTTAAAGCGGATGAAAGGTGAAAATCCAAACAAATCGGAAATATTTGAGTTAAAAGATCACCCACAGAAATCGACTTTTCTAAATGTACTCTGCTCTTGGATCACATTGTGATTTGGACGGAAAATGCGTTCTTTATATCAGCGCTAGATGTTTGGTGCGTTGATTTGAATGAGAGACTCCAAAACATTCCTACATTCAAATCTACACCAAATTGCATTGATATAGTATGTTTGGTGGCGGGAATTAAATCGTCATCGGTGTTGGATTGCTTGGCAAGAAGTATTTAGAATTGTTTTGAACAAAACAGTGAATTTGTTTCATGCAAACATTTTATCTTTTTAAAATGCTTATTTAGGAGGATCACCTAAACAACTGAAACCTTAAGGTTCAATTTAACTCATGCTCAAAGAATGTTTAACCGTAAAAACGACAAAACATTGTCGTTTAATGACCTTCTATTAGATTTATTTTTAGCTTTCAACTCTTATAATTATTTGTTTTCTGATATATTACCATGATTTTTCTTGAGAGGTGAATATTAAGAATCAGGTGTAAGCTTTGTAAAATTGTTCAGTATATTCATGCATTCTGTCTGGTCATAAGGTTTATTTGCTGACTGCATAAAATTTACTTTGCTGCACCTTGATTAATTGCTTTCCGATAAAACTATCTTTTACACGATGTTTTGTCAAATTAAAGGCAATGTCATTTATCACTTGGTAACGAGCACAAGATATATTTCTCAAAAAGACACTGCTCTCCTTTTATCTTATCCATTGTGGTCCAGTTTTAAACTCTTATCAGAAAGAAAAAGAACTATATTTTACTCATTTGATGACAGCTTTTTTATTGAGCCTGGGGTTTAATAATTCATCCAGCTAACTTACTTTATACTGACAATAATAATTCGGTTGAATAGTGTAATGCGTTTCAATAAAGAACTCGACCAACTTTTTTTTCTGAACGAATCTTAATTATTCCTATTTCTACATCTACATATGAAGTATAGCAAACAAAAGTAGTGAAAACGTGGATTTCAGATAGGCAGAAAGCTATTATCGAATGATCATTTAACTCAGTCCCTCTTATGTACAATTTCCTAAGATTTACCAGTACAACTTTCCAAACTGAAAAGTACTACGAGACTGTTTTGCACTAGTGCAGAATCCAAGTTGAATAATTTATTTTTGAAAAGCTGTTTTTAATCGCTGAATCTCATATCTGTTGCTTTTGATACCGGGGCCGCGTAAATTTGGTAAAAATAAAATTTAATAAAAATCGAGATAATTTTTTTAGTCTGAAAGTCTATAGCACTGCTGTTCACCGTCGGTTCAAAAATCACTAGGCAAAACTGTCGGGAAAGGCTAGGCCTTTTGTGTCTGACACGGGACTGCCTCTTGTTTTTTCCACCGAGGCCTTTTATTGGGAAGCGATTGTCATTAAAATTTAATTTACCACCCCAACGAATTCTATTCTTAGAAGGACTGCAATTATCGGCTTTTCTCTATCTCAATTGCAGTTCCATTAAAATGAAACGCTATTAGGACAGTTGATGGTAAACATCTACTAAACATCCGGGCTGTAATGGACTCAGAGACAAAAGCTTTGAGCAATTATCCCAGGCTCGACATTACTCACCCTTTGTCCATCCTAATTGCATTTTTCATGGTAAGGAACATCCTGTTATTCATTGGGGTGTAATTATCTTATCACTTTAGTGAATACTTCAATTTCTGCCTAGCGATTTTTTTTCTACCGTTAAGCGTCGTCAAAAAGATGAATATACGGTATAACTTCCTAGTTGATAAAATATGCTAAATTATTTTCTATCACAAGCAGCTCTCTACATACTGTGAATCTTGATTTAGCAGATGTTGACTGTTTCCTGATAGCGAAATAAGATTTCGATCAAGATTCAGAAAATCTTTGTAGAACATGGCATATTTATTACCATGTAACTAAGCAAATAGTGATCTCCGTCAAAAAATTTATAACAGTCCACCGATTTTGATGATTTTTGAAATTAATTGAAAATAGTTTCAGATTCAAAACACTATGAGAGCAATTAATGTAGTTACCTCCAGGGAACAGACTGACGTACTGGCCCACAAACCGCAACCCTCCATTCAATGAACACGCATTCTCTTGTCTTTCTTAAGTTTAGTACGTTACTGCCCAAAATTTTGTCTACCCCATGATTCTTCTCGAATCAGCCAGATTAAAGAGCTCTGGCCAGTTTTGCCTTGCTCCTGCCTCGGACAGGTTATATATTATACACACTTAATAATGTGTTAGGATTCAGCGTGTCCTTGACATTATATTTACGGAAGTGAAAAAAATATATTAATATTGAGGTACCCGAACCTATAGAATAATGAATGACGATTTAGCCTTAAATTCTAAATTCCAAAACAATATTTAACTACTCAGATGACAGATCTAATCGAGGGAATGAAGAAATGTGGATAATTAAGCTTGACCTCCTAAATCAGTCTGAAATGGAAATAAACAATCCTTGATAACTTCCATACCTTAAAAACTGGACAAATGTTTTATGTAATATCTAGAGAAAATGCAATCAGCATCGTCTTGCGGATAGCTTTCCTAGACTGCACCGCACATATTCTCGTTTAAATCAATTTTTCCTATAATGTGGTTGTTTGATGTTAGCAATTACTATTATTGTTAGCAACTGTCAGGTAGATGTCAATTAGTTATAATTTTCGTTAAGATTTACTCGGTTGTAAAAAACTATGTTGAGCATTAAAGTTCTTAAATCTAACATTGTTTTGTGAAAAAAACCACGCCTAAGAAAGATTTATCGAATGTTTAGTTCGAACTGCTTGTAATATCTGGCGACCGTGACAGGACTGGCGTGATTTTTTTTCGTTGTGTTAAAGAATTGAAACAGCACCAAAAAGCTTTCGTTTTTGTTGCTCGAGATGAAGCAATTGAAAAAAACATCGAAAAGTGGTGCCAGGAGCGTTTACGCGGTTAACCAATGAATTTGCTGAGTTATTAACCAAAAATGTACGGTATGTGTGCAATTGCTGAACAATAAACAGAATGAACTACGACGAGTAAACAACGACATTTATGAAAAGGTTCTGGAAGACAATAACATGAGTGAGCAAGATTTAACAACGGAAATAGAGTGTGTAGAAGATTACGAGAGGCGTTTTTTGGAACTGAAGATTAGTTGCGAACAGTACGGGATGCAACAAACAATGGAAAATAATTCAATAGATGCAGCCTCAATTTTATCACCGGAAAATGGTGGTAAGCGTAAATTTAAACTACCTAAAATTGAATTTAAGAAATACGACGGCAGCATCAAGGAGTGGATGTCATTTTGGTCACAATTCAACAAAATACATATGGATTCGGAGATTGAAAATTGTGACAAAATAAAGTACCTTATTCAAGCCACAGTCCCAGAAAGTCGAGCGCGTCGTGTTGTAGAAAACTTCCCAGCCATGAATGAAAACTACGAGAAAATAATTGATAGCCTAAAATCACGTTTTGGGAGAGATGATCTACTTATTGAAGTTTATGTGCGAGAGTTGTTAAAACTCTTTCTAAATAATGCTGCATCGGGGAAAAAATCGGAAATTGCATTTCTATATGACCAAATTGAAACTCAACTCCGAGCACTGGACACTTTAGGCATAACATCAGACAAGTGTGCAGCAATCTTATTCCCCCTAATTGAATCCTGTTTGCCTAAGGAATTATTGTAGGTGTGGCAACGATCAAGTTTTGCTTGTGAGACCAATGGAAGTTTGGAGCACCGACTAAAAGGTTTAATGTCATTCTTGAAGGCTGAAGTGGAAAATGAAGAGCGCATCCTAATGGCTGCAGCCGGGTTTGGTTTGACAGTGGACTATCCTGAGGTATCAAAGAAAACCATACCAACTGCAGCGGGACCAGTAAACTCTAATATTAATGCTTGTGTATTTTGTTCTGGACAACATAATAGTGAAAATTGTTTTAGGGCTTAAAAGATGACAATGGTGCAACGAAAAAATTTACTTTCAGAAAAAATGTTTATGTTATAAATGTTTGAAAATTGGCCACCAAGTAAAAAGATGTAGGTGTCGATTAAAATGCGTAGTTTGTTCCAAACAGCATGCTATTTTGATGTGTCCGAAAGTTGTCGACAAAAAATCTAACCCAATGAAGATGACTGACAACAATGCAGCTGAGCCCACAACATCTATGTCAAGTAACACAAGTACACATGTTTTTTTGCAGACATTAAAAGTGGCATTGGTAAACAGGAAGGTTTTAAAATCAGTAAGAGTTTTACTGGACTCGGGGTCACAGCGGTCGTATATTTTGAGGAACACTGCGAGAATTATGGGCTATACGTCTTTGGGTCAAGAAAAGTGTATACACTGTTTGTTTAGCGGCATGGAGAAGGAGTTCAACCATGAGCGTTATCAAATTCAGTTAAAATCGGGAGAAACTACTTTCGGTTTTGAGACACTAGACCAAGATATAATCTGCACTGATGTTCCTGCTGTATTTCAAGGCCAATGGATGAATGAATTACGAGATTTAGGCATTCCACTATCAGATACAAAGAGTTCTGAACCGATTGAAATTTTGTTGGGTGCAGATATACTGGAACAACTGTGCATAGGCAAGCAACATGCATTGCAATGTGGATTACTTGTCGTGGAAACTCTTATGAGAACAATTATGGGAAAAGTTCCATTGAAGCAATATCGTAAGGCACATGCAATGAGCTTCTATAGCGGATTTATGGAAGTTAGATACCCTAGGAATTACAGAGCCCAGTGAGAGAAAAACCAGACAAGAATTGGCTCTGGCCGCAAAAAGTCTACTTCTAGAAACGGTTAGGAAGGACAAAGAAGGTCGTTATTAAGTTAGGCTTCCATGGTTAGAGGAGCATCCCCCACTTCAAGCAAACTTCGATGTAGCCAAAAAACGGCCGAGGTCTACAATTAAGAAATTTGAAGATTGTAATTTACGATGGCATATTTAATGAATGGTTAGAAGGAGGCATAATTGAAAAGGCGGAGAAGTCAGATGAATTAAACGGACATTTCTTACCCCACAGACCTGTCATAAAACTAAAAAGTGCCACCACCAAGATATTGCCAAGGCATTTTTACAAATGGTGTTTTAATCCACCCAGTGCAGCACGGTGGAGAGGCTTTTGGGAGCGCCTAATTGGACTAGTGAAAACGCTTCTTCGAAAAATTTTAGGGCGTGCTTCACTTAATTATGAAGAGATGCTGACGCTTTGTGTCAAAGAATGCGGTTTAAACAGCGTCTGCAAGAAGATTTGCGACTTCGCTTTCGAAATGAATACCTTGGTCAACTGAAAAATGTGGAACGGGTCAAGCAGTCGCCAACAGTGGAAGTTGGAGATGTTGTGCTGATTGGTGATGATGTAGAGAAGCGGATTAATTGCCCATTAGGGAAGGTAAGGACGGCAATGTTCGAGTAGTGCGCTTAGCGACTGCAAAGGGAGTGCAAAGACTGTTTCTTTTGGAATGTGCCGAACAACCAGTAAAAAGTGCAGAAGTAAAACGTACTCATTATGGAAGGATCATTCAGAGGCCAAAAAGATTTACCTAAAAGTTTAACTTTTACATGAATAGTTTTGCCGTTTCTTTGTATTATGTTCCTTTATTTTTCTTAACGTGAGGACTGTCTAGTGCGTCAATCCTCAGGTGGGAGGATGTTTGATGTTAGCAACTACTATTATTGTTAGCAACTGCCAGGTAGATGTCAATTAGTTATAATTTTCGTTTAGATTTACTCGGTTGTAAAAAACTATGTTGAGCATTAAAGTTCTTAAATGTAACGTTGTTTTGTGAAAAAACCACGCCTAAGAAAGATTTATCGAACGGCTAATTCGAACTGCTTGTAATAGTGGTATCTGATTCTTCCATTCGTGGGAACCCACATTTGCATCACGTGCCCAATCTTGTGTTCGTCTCAGTGTGATAAACCACATTCTGATCTTTTTCTGATCTTCTGATCATGTGCACTGGACATCTTGGGGTCGATTTAGACCACTTTAAGAATATATGGTTTAGAGTCTCTATAGAAGGATAAGCCTCTATAGACAGAAGTTCTCAATGTGACAAGCTACATTGCACAGAAATTTGCTGCCTTTGACTGCCATGTATCCCTTGAACAAGTTGCTCTTGAAGGAATTAGGCCACCAGTTCTTTCGAACACCTTCCATGGAAGTAGGTACTTGTAAAAAGGAGACAAATCGCCATGTATTCAACTTTGCTTTAATGTCCTGGAGATACTAGGTTAAAGTTCTAGCATCAATTAGACGAATCTCCTCTCCCCTTTGAATGGAATCTTAACAAACCCATGTGTGTTTTGGGGGTGAGTTTTAAATAAGAGGACATACTCCAGCTTTAGCATATTTATAGAGAATTAAATAATGAGTAGCTGCTAAGATTTGAAGTATTTTTTACTTAGGAAAAAGAAATTCATGTCTTGCAAAGAAAATTTAGTAACGGCGCAGGGCGCGTATGTGGTAATTCCAGGAAAGAATTGATCTTTACATAGATTGACTTTATGAAAAAGAATAAATTGTTTTGAGGACGCAGAAGAACTATAAGGATAAGCCGGCAAAAGCCTAGTTCAAAAAACAAAAGGTTGAATCGTCTTTATGTTTGTAGTGATTTGTTGCAAAACTGTCATTTTGTTAAAAAAGGATCTAATTCATTATAAGCAGGTTCTTTAGAAAAATTAAAGTAAATTTTTCTTTTTAGTAATATTTGACAAGTGTGAAAAAGCTTTAATGAGGCAGTAAAGAAGCAAACATTCATAAGTAGTACTAAAATATCCATGTCTCTAAATTCAATTGACAGGACAACTCGAAACCGCGTAAATTTCGTCCCATTACACCATATTCATGACAGGATCATTAATTCCGTAAAAAGACCTCTTCACGCTTCGAGTATGGTGGGATTAACGTTTCGAAGTGCCACAAAATCGAATACTTTTATATCTGTTTCGAAGCAACGAAACCGGTGCTGGAGGTTATTTCCGATCACGTCCCCTGTTTGGGACGATTTCTCGCTAGGCTGTCCACCGCAGCTGGTCAACTGCAGATAACGAACGGCCGTGTCCCGAGAATGATAAGAATGGCAACGACACGGCCATGTGTGACGCTGTGCATTACTACCCCTTAGAAAACCGCCACCCTCCAAAACAACTTTCTGACCGCCTGACGGCTGCTTGAATTACTGTTTATTGCGAAAGTTTTATGTTTGTTCTTGCAAAGAAACCAGCCTGTGCTTTTGAGGTAATGATCTGCATATTTGAATGTGTCATGGCGTATTAAGTTTAACGATGTTAAGTTTAACTCAATTTTCGGCTCTAAACTTTTTTACCTTACTTGGGCAAATACTATTTCCTAATTGTCTTCAGCGTATATAGTAACCCCGATTAGTTCAATTAAATTTACAAATTGTTCAATTTTTATCGATCTTTTGTTGTGAGAATGTTATTTTTGCAGTAAGACAAATATTCATTATTTTTAAACTACAATTACTAAGGTTAATCCTATTGTGTTCTGAGGACACTGCGAGCAGGTTATAGGAGGTGCAAAGGAATATAGAAAATAGGTGGTGGTGAACTGTCGCATTAATGGCGAATAAGTTGTAATTCTGGGGAAAGATTGTGATTAGCAACAAATTTCAGAGTTGAAAAAGTCTTCATATATAGATGCAAGAGCTCTCTGAATTAAACTGAGCTCTCTTCAACTTTCTTGTATGCTTTAAGAATGTTATTCTGGAGGGATCAGAGCCTAGATAAGCCTAAATTTGTCAATATTGCTTATTACTAAGCTGAGTAGCTGTTGGTGTAGATGGAAAGTATGTGATGGATTTATGCGCGTGTCTTTAGGTGTCCTTTCTTCAAGTAATGTTAACAAATTGTTATTACATAACTTGCATACCTTTTTTCCTATTTTCAAATCTCCGGCTCTCTGTAAAAGGAAACATGAAAATAATAATTTATTCATCATATCGGAAATAACAACTCCAGTTCATTGCCTCGGAACAGATTCCATTTCATCGCACTTCCCTCCTTATCCAACAGACGTTTAATCTCCCACTACCTTGGAACAGGCCTTTTTACCGAATTAATGGAAATGTTAGATCGACTCTCGTTTTATGAGCTTTTAATGTAAAGTTATGGATCGGTGTGACGGTTTTAAATGTCAGAAACGATCCAGCAACCTCTTACGTCAAAGCGTCAAGTCTTTTATCAATAGTCGTAAAGCTTAATATCCCCACGTTTCGGAGATACGAAGGAAGAGAAGGGTTGTGAAAACAATGGTCAACATATGGCTGAAAATGTTAGGGCTTTAGAACGCTTAATTAAACCGAGAAAAGGTGAGCACAATTCGTAACAAAGTAGGTTAAAGGGAACGTTAATTTAGTCTGCGCCGTTTTATGCTTTAGTTTTCATGATTTTTAAACACTACCGAAGGCGGTAAAAGTTATTATATCGCAAGTAATTTTAAACCACATCAGCTGTATTATAGCATTTTCGAAAGAGAAAATTGTAAACAATGCTACGGTACTCTAATTTTGTAAATAATATTATACTAAATTTGCCATTGAAAAACCACACGCTTTTCCGTTAGACTGCTCGTACTTATTTGGTCACGCTACAGGTCGTAATTCTTGCTTGATTTTTATTTCCATCCATTCGCAGTTCATTAATCTATAGTCTGGCCTAGAATTGGGATCCCCTTATAGACATTCACGTGGTCCACAAAAGGGAAAACAAAAAGAAGAATACTCAGCTCGCGAGCGTCATCATGCAAGCCGCATCAGTAACAGACATTCTGGATACACAATTGGAAAACACATTCAGAGCCTAAAAATAACGAAAACACAACCGTCACTGTCACAGATGAGTGTAAAATAATCACGTCGACCCCTACTTTTTATGCAAAAGTGCATATGTAGCGGAACACTATTTACAAACGTCCTCAATTATATATGAATCATTCTTAAAGTCAGAACTCAACCATAACTTATCAGCAACGCCCAGGATCTTCAACGGACACCTTATAAATCTGCAGGGTGCATCGTCCACCCAACACTTTGCCATGCGATGACTCTTCTGGATGGAACTCAATGGAGGAAGTCGAAAGAGCATTGTCTAAATTCAAACAAAATCAGAGATTAGACAATCATAATAGAAACTTATAAAATAATAATCCATTGAAGAATTCAATTACATCATTAGATATTACTGGCTGCTGAATGCTGATATTTCACTAGTTCACTTTAAAATCATAACATATGTGATGGTCATGTGATGGTATCTCAGACTTTTAATTTTTTTTTAAATATTTTACATATGATTAACATCCGGAAGTCGATACTTAACAAATATGCAAGTTTTAGCTAACATTATAGCATACGTGCTAATTTGGTAGAAAAATTAGTTATTGGCATTTTTTTACCAACCATTTTACTTTGCTGAATATTCGACATGTTGTCTAGAGTAGGTAACCGCGTTTATTGCATTCCTTATGCGATTAAAGTATCTTTTTTGTCGCTCTCGTAGAAATCTTGTGACTTTTCCTAACTAGGTGCTAACAATTAAGAACGTTCCCATATCTAGTGCCTAAGTGGGCGACTTCATTAAATATTAAAACACCACAAAAGTGACACTCCTGTGAATGGTAAAAGCAAGTTATCTTTAACACTACCATTAAGATTACAGCTAGGTAAATTGACGTAAACAAACAAAATTACATGTTTTTTTAAGTGCCCTAAACATTTCATAAAACCAATCGAAGAGCTCGTATAATTAGGCCATCTAAAAACTTTACTTGTACTTATTTCTTATGGTTAAATCGGTAATTAACATTGACTTTGGTTAAACTTAGCGCTAATTGAGTTTCCCCATTCTAATTAAACTTTATTGAATTATACAGCTCCAATATTAAACCTTCAGGGATTAAAATTATTCTTGTAGTTTTAATAAACCTAAGCAAGATTTGTGGCATGTTTTATTCTAACTTGAACCTGCAGTTACGTCTAGTCTTAATCGTGTACGAGTTGCATGCAAGCTGATGAATATATGGATTATTGCTATATTGTATGATCGCTCCTACGCTGTCATCAATGTTCTTAAAGAAATGGAGCTATTTGTTACTCAATGACTAATTATAAGAATATACATACTTGGGAAATTAAAAGTCTTAATAGAGACGATTCTTAATGGTCTTTCTTTAGCGCAGAATAAAATTGTTTTAAGATAAAAATGATGAATAGATCGTAAATGAGCTGCTAGTTATTTCCAATATTCTAGATATTCTTTGATATTTACTATAATGTGATCTACTCAAAAATGTTTTTTTTTTGGTATTTTTGTAATTCCATCTGTTTAAAAAATGAAGAGTTTGTTGTCCTATTACGAGAATTCTGTAGAATGAAACGTCAAATTTTTATGGAAACTTTTGTGAATATTTTATAAACCACAAGCTTTTTACCTATCGATTGAAATGCCAGTATGCACTTACAAGATCTAATAAATTTATTTCTGTTTCAGGTAAGCAGATAAGCGGAAGCGAAGCATTTTAAACTGCAAGTAAGTAGGTAAACATCGTAGAAGTCTATAAAATATATAACACCCGCCAGCATGTATAAAAGATGCACAAAAGTTAGTGTATCATAACATTGTTTGTTACTTTACATACAAGTTTACATCATACATTTTCATAAGAAGTAAAAGTTCTTAGGAGATTAGATTGCAAACAAATTTACAAGGAGATAATTTCTTGAAAATTTCTTAGCTTTCACTGCATTTAGTAACAGTTATAAATAGTTCAGAGTCCTTCGAAAACAGTATGGAGAGTTGAATTTTCGTATAGTTTTTTGTATAATGATTCCCAAATTTGTGGTTTTTCCAGCAACTTCCAACTTTTCCTCCAAATTTTGACATCAAAATTGCAATGTTAGAAACGTAATAACTCTACTTGTTACTTAAATTTCGATATAACTCTTCACTTATCCATAGATGCATATTTGAAGGACAAAATTAAAATTTTCGGTTTAATGTCGACAAATTCGAATGTGAAGTTCAAAATTTCTTATATGCAGAATGAAACATTTTAAATTTCGAAAAAAGGGAAATTCTATAAAAAGTTGGTAGTTTCCAAAATTGAAAGTTTAAATGTTGATCTTTTTTTATAGATTTCTAATTTTTCTATTTCTTTTAATTTCGAATCCTTTTCCAATAAGTCAATGAGTCCGCTTTAGTACCAAAATTTAAATTTTAAGTACCAAAATTAAAAATTTGAACTTCCGATTTCGAGAATAAGAGAAATACCAGAAAAAAACGAAATTATATTGTCCCATTTACTGAACATTTATTTCTTAATACTTCAGTTTGTAAGGCATTTTCCAAAGACCGGGATTTTGCCTAATTTCTCTTACTTATAATATCACCGTGATTTAAATGCACTAATAACAAGATTTGTTAAAAAAATATCTGAGTTAAAAACGATCGAGAAAAATCCCCTTGAAGTGAGGCAATTTTGTAGGATACATTTGTCATGTTCTTTAATATTAATATCTGTTTCAACATCAATTCAACAATTCAAATAAGTGTTGTTCCTTAGAGTGCTTATTTTATTTCGTAAATTCATCTTTGATAAAAATTCTCGCCGGCTTCCCGGCTTTGTTTTCTTTTGATTATTCGCGAGGAAAAAACGGCATTATACGATACAAACAAGTTGATTAAAATTAAAATGAAACAAACCAGGGTAAGTTAATAAGGAGAAGCAAGAGACCATATTGAACAAATAAAACCGTAATTAGGTTGTATCTATATTTGCACTGTTGTTTGTTACATTTTGTACGCCTCCGGGAAGGCTAAATTACTTAATAATAATTTGCCTTTGAAATAGATGGAAGCTACAATCGAAATTATATTTTCAGTTTTGGATGGATAGACATTACATTCGCAAATATTAGAAGTCCAAATCTTTTGAATACGCCATATTATATTACCGTTAGAATTTTCACGATTATTTCCAGTCCATGAAAGTGTGCTTCAAGTTAATTTAGCCTTTAATCAGGCCCGATTAGTCTTTGTACAAGCCCTATGCAACTCATGGATGAGTTAATTAAGACAAATTAACACTTTCGTCCCTTGACTTCTAAGTAGTGGTGTCCTTTCTAAATGGTGAAAGTGCCCCTCAATGGTGGAGGCCGCCCTAAATTGTGGAGACCTCCCGTAATTGGCGGAGGCCTATATCACTGTATACTGTAGAATCCGCTTTGGCCCGCAATTGTACTTTAAGTTATTTAAAATTAATTTGGCACTAGTTCTACCCACGGTTTACAACAAATCATAATTATTGATTTTTGACATTGGAAACTTATCTTCGCTCAAACTGTGCAAATTCGAAAGAAGAAACATGTGAAGAAGATGGCTACTCGCTTTTTTGTGCAATATTGTACAGTGAATACTACATATGAATAACTAAAAGTTTAACGGGGAAACATTGACTAATTGCAGTAATTATTGCTGTTCTGTTATTTACCGGTCGTCAGATGAAATGCTCTGATCGCCATTGGCGAATGTCATGGATTTCTGAAGTCAGTTGCTCTAAACAAATTTGCATCTTATGTGTGGAATAATTGCATATTTACCTTAAATCATATGTAAAGTGTTACATGAATACTACCTTCAAAATTTCTCAGTGTTATTTCGTCTACTCTATGATTACGTCCACACTATATGTCTGCCTACTCTTATGTTGCAAACCAAAACCTGAATTAAGTTAATGACTTAATAGTCGTGAAACCTAATAACGTATGCAGAAGCCTATTTAAAGGGAATGGTATATAAAGAGCTTATCAGTAATTCTATTTTTAAAATGAAAGTATAAGTATTCATCATTGTTTATGATTTAATTGTTTAGTTAATTTATAAGGCAAGCCACGCCGGATTCTATGTCTCAATTAAATGACCAAATTTACGAATAATTCTGGAAAACCTTCTTTTGTGGCAAACTTTTGTCTCCCCAACTTTTATAAATAACATTTTGTGTACTGACTTTTTATTCAAAAAGTAACTTTGGGAGCATTGTTTTCTGTGTTTCTCTCTTCCTGAATTCTAGCAACGAATTTTTATATTTATACCTCACAAGATATCGGCATGGTGAAACTGAATTGTCCTAAACTAATTTTATTTCGTTAGAAATAAGTTCAAGTTCAACAGAAAGCAAATCAGTCATCTAAGCTATTACAAATCAGCAAACTGACGTGTTATAAATTACAACACCCTTTTTCTCTTCCTCTTCTTTTTTCTCTTCCTCTTCCTCTTTATCTTCCTCTTTCTCCTTCTGTTTTTCTTTTTCTTACTCTTACTGTTTCTCTTTCTCTCCCTTTTTTTTTCCTCTCCCTCTTCCTTTTCCTCTTACTCTTACTCTCCGTCTTCTTCTTTCTATTTCTTTTCCTCTTCTTCTTTCTTTTTCTTCTTCTTTTCCTTTTCCTATTTCTTTTCCTATTTCTCTTCCTCTTTCTCTTCCTCTTCCTCATCCTCTTCCTTTTTCTCTTCCTTTTTCTCGTCCTCTTCCTCTTTCCTTTTCTCTTCCTCTTCCTCTTTCTCTTCCTCTTCCTCTTCCACTTCTTCTTCTTATTTTTCTTCCCCTTCATCTTTTTGTTTTTTCTCTTCCTCTTCTTCTTACTCCCCATCTTCCTCTTCCCCTTTCTCTTCCTCTTTCTCTTCCTATTTCTCTTCCTCTTCCTCTTCCTCTTCCTCTTCCTCTTCATCTTCCTCTTCCTCTTCCTCTTCCTCTTCCTCTTCCTCTTCCTCTTCCTCTTCCTCTTCCTCTTCCTCTTCCTCTTCCTCTTCCTCTTCCTCTTCCTCTTTCTTTCCTCTTCCTCTTTCTCTTTCTCTTTCTCTTCCTTTTTCTCTTTCTCTTTCTCTTTCTCTTTCTCTTCCTCTTTCCCTTTCTCTTCCTCTTTCACTTCTTATTCTTGTTCTTCTTCTCCTTCTTCTTCTTCTTCTTTTTTCTCTTCCTCTTTTTCCTCTTCCTCTTCCTCTTTCTATTCCTCTTGCTCTTCTCTTGCTCTTCCTCTTCCTTTTCCCCTTCCTCTCCCTCTTTACTTTTCATTTCCTCTTTTTCTTCTTTTTCCTCTTTTTCTCCCTCTTCCCATTTCTCTTCCTTTTCCTCTTCATCTTCCTCTACCTCTTCCCCTTTCTCTTCCTCTTGCTCTTTCTTTACTTGTTCTTCTTATTAGTCTTCCTTTTGCTCTTCCTCTTCTTCTTCTTCCTTTTGCTCTTTCTCTTCGTCTTCCTCTTCCTCTTTTTCTTCCTCTTCTAGAATGTCTTTGGATTTGTTAATGATTAGCCTAACTTCAGTTCCTAATCAGCATGAAAACAAACTCTAAAAAGCAGGGAACAGGAATGTAGAAAAATATACAGCAATGTGTTAAAATAATTCAAACTGTCACTTAATATTAGCGATAAACATCTATACTCTGTTCACCCAACAGGTATAGCCAGGCACGTAGCCAGGGGGGGAGTCCAAGGGGTCCGGACCCCCCCCCCCCCGAAATGAATATTCCCCAAAAAATTTACGATGATGCGAATTGAAATATCAATAGAAAAACGGTTGATTGTATATTTAAGCATGTAAATAATTTCCGAAATTGCTAACTACTAAGTTTATAAGCAAAATCGCCATGTAGGCATTTTAAGAAAAATTGGCAATGAGCTCAAGGCTTCCCAATATATGCTTCAATCGTCACGTACGTGCAGCAGCGGCATTGCAGTCAAAGGACATATTCTTATACTTAATCTACTTTATTATATTAGCTCATATTTCATATTGCCCAATTGCCATAGGAAATACAATAAAAATCATGATTATGGTAAGAGTTAAGAATTTGTCGACAAGTCGACTCTTGATCGGTGATAAGTTAAATACGTGAACTTAAAATGAATATTAGGAAATGTTTCTTTGGTAAGTTTCACGTTTTTATTTGTCAATTTTAGATTTTATTCTTTATTGTTACTAATTACCAAAATGAAAAAAAAATAAAAGAGATGAATATGTAAAAATAATTAATGTGTCTTATATTTTCTGAAGAATATTTTCTAGAAATTTTGATAATTTAACAAAATTCCGAGTTTAAATTGAAATTTCGAAATTATTTTCTTCCATTTTAAGTCTCTGTAAGCACATAATCGATTTAATTAATTTATTTTTTTAAATTCCAAGGACGTATAAATAAATTTTTGCCGAATTCTGGTGTTTTTTCTCAAAAATGTTTTACTTTTGATTAAAAAATTTTCTGTATATTGCAACGTTTTTTTAATTTCGATTATTTTTAGAAATTTTCGAAATATCAACTTTTTTTGTAAAATTCTTTCAACTGTCTTTTAATTTTTGATTCAAATTCAACATTTCAACTTTTTCGAAGATTTCTCTCTTTCGATAAACATATTTATACGCATTTTGACATTATTTTTAAAATATTCATTTTAGTTTAAAAATATAAACTTTTTTTTAATTAAAGTTTGGACTTTTAATTTTCCTTTTATTTAAATGAAATTTTCATTTGAAATTCTAACTTTTGATGTTTTTAAGACTTAATTTTTATTTAACATTTTGAAATAATTTAGAAATATCAACATTTTTATTTTTCCATTTCGACTTTAAAATCGAAATTTCTAAAAAAATGATTTTATAAATTTCGTTTTTCTTAAAATTTTCAGTTTAGCTAGAGCTATTTTTTATAATGTTTGCGTTTTTTTTTTTGTTTAAAATTTTAAATTTTTCTAAAGATCTTTATTTTACAATTTCTGTTTTTTTTTATTTCTTTTCTAAATTTTTTGCTTTGCACTAAACATTGTATGCTTTAATTTTTTCAAATTTTAATTCTAGTTACGAAATTTCTACTTAAAAAAAATCTAGTTTAAACCCAAAATTTTTGCTTCATCAGAAAATTTTCGGTTTTTTCTCAATATTTAAATTTTTTTCTAAATATTTCGGTAAACTGAACATTTTTTAGTTTTAAAAAAAATTTGACTAACTTTGAAGCTCCTGGATTTTGTTTGATAAAGTTCTTTTCTTTTTTTCATCCTTTTAATTTTTTGTCCAAATTTCTGCTTTTCCTGAAAGTTTTTAGATTCACACTTTTCATTTCTAAAATGAATTTAAAGTTTCGACAAAAATCGAAATTACAAATTAAAATGGAAGGTTCTATTGAAATTTTTTTATTTCATCTTTAATATCCAATATTCCCAATTTCGTCTTTGATCTGAAATTTGAAGCTGTTCTGAAAAGTTCAAAAATCACGTATTTTGAAAAAAATACTGGGTAATTCTATTTTTTTTTTTTTCAAAATGTCGAGATAGAATAGATTTGAAAGATTTAAAAATCGAGACTGAAGTCGAACTTGAGAGTTTCAAATTATATTTCTAATTTCGAAGTTAAGATTGGAAATTTTACGCAAAAGTAAAAAATGAGCACTAAATAAAAGACCAAGACGCTTATTGATTTAACAACTTAACTTTTCTTTAAATTTTGCAAGATTGCTCATTTCGAAAAAGTTTATGTCTCTAACATAAAAAAGGGGGGATTTGGACCCTCCCCGAACGAAAATCCTGGCTACGTGCCTGGGTATAGCTAGACCATTCGCATAAATCAAGCGCCATTGTGGAATAAATTTTTTCTATCCGTTGTATTTGAAAATCTCACAACACACACTCCAAAATAAGTTTGATCGGTCACGTCATTAGTAACGTTGACTTTTAGAGAGACAGTTATAATCAGATAAATTTCGTTTTTCGTTCTATTCAGTTACAAAACTAGTGACTTGAAGGATGCATCGTGCAAGGAAAGTCATCTTATAATTGTACACAAAGGATCAAAGGACAGTTTTGTTAAGGATATAATAATATAACGATTTAAAAAATTTTTGTACAATTCTATTTAAATTTATTTTCTATGATTTTTTTCATTTTATCATTATTCCTTATCGTGTAAACCTGTCTTTTTTTTAAGGAAGAGTAGCCTTACTGTATCTGTTGGGTGAACAGGGTATGGGCCCATATAGTGATATAGGTTGTACAGAAAACATCGGTATGAACGTAGTATGATGTATGTAAAACACTGCATAAGCAGTTGTACATGTTTGTATTTCATGCACGAAATTTCGGCAAAAAATCGACCCTACTTTAAACAGATATACCTAATTTTAATTTAGTATCTGAATCATATTTTATAAAGTAGTTCGAAAATGTCGTCTAAAATATTGCCCACACCTTTTCCATTGTGTTATTCTGTTGCTTCGAAACATATCTAGCCTTTATTTAAACACAAAGCATCTAATAACATTTTCTATCTGAACTTCAAAATAAATGTATCTTTTTTAGACTCGATATGTCCGATGGTGTATTTTCTAGTGTTATTCAGCTATATAATTTATTATAATCGCTCTTTACATCATAATTTTGGCGGAATTTGCGTCACGTTCCAAAGATAAAGTAAATTGCGTGGAAAGTTTGTACCCCAATCTTACACATAAACTTATCCGACGACAAAGACCATTTTATTCTTTAACTCGATGCTGCATTTTTACATTTTCCGGACATAAAACTTTACGAAAACTTTCTAATAATAACGCCACTGAAAAATGTCGAAATGTTATGTTATTCTTTGCTCTTCTATGGATTTCTTCTGTAATTCGCGATATTCCGTTCGGCGCTGACATTATTCGTCTCTGTCTAAAACTAAAGTTCTAAACGTTTGAAATAATTCATAAGGATGGGGTGTTGCAAGGCGAAAGGGTTTGAAGGAGTTGCAGCAATTAACATGAGAATGCTCCAGCTTATCGTAATAAAACCGACATAGTCGCGTCGTTAATGAAATGTTGCTGTTTCAATGGTGCTCTTCATTTGAATTACGACACAGCGCTATAACCAATTTTAATCCCGACTGTAAGTGTATTTGGGATGACTTAATATCATCGCTTCCAGAAATTTCTTAGAATCTGAAGCTTTGTTGTTGTATATAGTTAAAAGGTATGCGGCTTATACAATTAAGTAACCATGTTAATTGTGAAAGATTACGTATATTATGTGTTTAAAATTTGCAATGCTCTAAAAATAGGCTGATTAACTCAAAGGGCTGAAACTTTAGAACCAAAGACAGATTTTGACCTAATTACATCTCTTCAGTTTGGCACACCCAAGTTGAAAAAGATTAATATTTGATATAATAACTTTTTCGTCGTGTGTCAGGGTGACCGCCACTGAGAACCACCTATTCGTCAAGTGCAAAAAATGCGAATAACAACCGCTATTTTGCCCAGTAGAGAATGATGTGAATGGAGGTATTAAAGAACCATAAATAATTCCAGGTACCACTAGAATGCAATGAATTTTTTTAGAACTTACTACTGGTGAAAGTAAGGGAGACCAAGAGATCTTGTATGCTACAGGCTGGATTTTGTGGTTTCAGTGGTAACCTACTTCACTCACTTGCGCAACTTATGCAGGAAAATAATTAACTCATCTAACATTTATAGCCCTCTAATGGAAGAAACGGAGGCAGCAAACGACGGCTGTATAATTCCTATAGAAGGGCATCAGGTAGTTTCCTGATGCCGCTGCTTCTAAGACTAGAACACTACCAAAGGAAAGTCAGTTGCATTAGAACCAGTAAGAAATTACTTTCGACTTTAACTCAGAAACGATAACTCCATGTCCCATCACACTATATCAACTTTCTTAGCAGAATTCATAAACTGGACCTCAATAAACCTACTTAAAACACAACTCAGAGAAAGTGAAGTAATACAATACGATAAAAATTTTGAATATATTTCGTAAATTAAAAATTTCGAAAATGTCCATATCAAAAGTTCTCAAATCATATAAATATACGGAAAAGGTAATCATTAATATCTAACGGTATCACGAAACAAATACAGAATCAGTAAGTAATCATAACTAAATCAGGAAACGGTGCAATCAAAATTTCGAAATGTAATCGACTACAAATTTTAAAAGGTGGGGCACAACCAAATTTTGATTGACGCATTGAGGAGCTAAAATTTAAAATTATTGCGTATATACTACAGGTACATAACTGTAAAGAGAACGGAAACTGAAATGGGAAAAGTGAAGCCTTCTCCTCAGTCTTAGAAGCGATCTCGAGAGAATCAAATTTGCCAACACCTATAAATATCCTATGTGAAAGTGCTCGCGAAAGGGCGTTTATGTCGCGTCGTTGCCACCCTTCACGTGTAGCAAAACAAGTAAAAACCAAAAAATACAAAAATTTAGCCAAATTATCCAAGATTGTTAAACTGAAAAGGTGAATAATAACTTACTAACGATAGCTTCTAAATAATAATGGTGGTTTGCATGTTTCCATATTTCGTAATTAGATTGTGCCATATCATTCCCCTGGACAATATTCATAAATGATTGATACCAATATCAAATATATTTCCAACTCAGGAGATACTTGAACACTCAAAGGCAAGCACTGTCAATGCAAAATACTACATAAACTAAAAATTTATCGTTTTTTTTATCAAACCGCTGTCATAATAAGAAAGAGAGAAGAATAGTAATACATTGCAAGATTTAAAATGTCAAAAAGAAACATTCGTAAATCAATCATAAAGTCTGGTATTCACCTGGAATATTCATTTGTTATGTAACAGTTTTAAAGTGAGCATTACACCAGTGTATACGTGGTGCGAGCATTACAGTGCGCATTTTGAGATGATACAGTTTCAAGCATTAGAACAGTGGGTACCTTAAGCCCAACGTCGAACGTTACACAGCACAGAAAACGAGCCTTTACATAATGGCCACTAACAACAAAAACAGTGACTCTTCATCTTAATGCTTCCTGCCGACCACATAATATGCCGCTTCGACAAATGTCAAAGTCAAATAGCAATAAGAAATTATCCGACCCTTTGATCAAATCCAGTCGTTTGCCCGAAGATCAAGTGTTTTGTTACGGTATTTGGTCTGTACCTCGTGTTCTTATACCAAACGAATGCAAAAGTCGTATAACATTGCAGTATAATGTTCAATATCTAGCTCACATTTTTTACATTACAAATACTCCCGCTTTAATGCAATAAACACGCTACCGATAATAATATTTAAAAACTCACAATAAGAAACGTATAATGATTATTTCGATATTACGCGATCTCTTCAGGCATCTTAGAAGCCTGGAAATAACGGAAACACGACCGTCACCCTCACAGATGAATACGAGAAAAATGCTTGGTGTCCGTACCTTTGATGGAAGGCAGCTGCATTGTTTGTGGGAGCGCCTACCCTAAATATCACTAACCATATGGGCTATTTCGACTAGCAAAACCATGGTACTTTAAAAAAACAAAAAGCCATGAGGGACTACCAAACTAAGCATTACATACACAAAAAACCATCCACACGGGCCCGGTCATGGAAATGGCATTCCGCCAGGAAGGGAAACTCAGCTCACAATACTAACATGCTTAGAAACGACTGGCTTTTTCACCTAATCAGAGATGGAGCTATCTTTATATCAAACCAATAAAATACAACTGCCGATTGGCAAATTCTATGGGACCACAAATAATTATTGGCTGTTGATATTTCCTTTATGGACTTTAAAATCGTAACAAAGTGTTGAACAAATGGAAGGAAACAGCCCAAAGCTTCGATAAAAACCCTCCATATGGAATATGCAGAAGATATTTAATTTTTCTAAGAAGAAGATAGAATACTTACAATGCAGATCTCAATTCCAGCACTTTTATTGAAATTGCACTCCACGAGCCTTGGTTGTGTCTATTATTGAGAAATGTCAAAAAACACGACTTTTTTCCATTAGAATGATTATATCTCGAGTAATTTTGCACCAAATTTATAATATGGCTTTTTGGATAGAGGGGAGCTTTCTCTAGGTAATAATACTATTATTTCTTATTTTCTAATTAAAAGCTTTTCTTAATGTTCCTTCTGGAAGAGTTCAACTGAAAACATTTACCAATTTTGTGACGGCGATTTTAGTTAGTGTATCATTTTATTAAAATTCGCTTCTAGTTGTATCCTTATAATAATTCATTCTTCCAGCACGGAAATGTACGTTCCATAAAGCATTCATAACACTGTCGTTCATTGCACGACTAAAATGAACCCTTTTACATACTTAATCGAGAATTCGCGTAATTCCGGCAAAAAGGTTAATGCATGCTAAATTGCTAAGTTCCTCCTAAATGAATTAGTAAAGTAATTTGCCTGAATCTATCTTAATTGATTAAAAGTTTTGCAAATGAGATTTCCCTTAACAAAGAGAATTTTAAAAGAAGCCCAAAAGGACTGGAATATTAAAATCTGAACTACTTTTGTGTCTGTAAATCGACATTATACAAATCGTTTTTATTTATGACTCATTGATTAGTTCCATTTATTTTCTTGCAGAATTTCATTTTGTCGATTCTTTTCTCTCACTTTTTTCCTAGATTGCGCTATTGTCGCAGATTCTAATGACTTTGTGTTCGTTTTTCTTTTTTAATACGTAGTTATTTTAATATTAAGATATAGTGTGACCAGGAAAAGATTTTGTCCAAAAAAATGCTAAAAAACGTTGATTTTTTGTAAAGGGAATAACTTTTGACGCAAAAATCATTACCCAAGTTTCACCCTCCCACGCGGAGGACTCAACCCCCAACATTTTTCAAATAAGAATTTGGGTCAAGTGATACGTACAATTATTCCATTTGTGTGATTCTTGCTTCTGACGATTGCTAATTTATTAGTATGTAAACTTATAATTTTCGAAATTATTAGTCAAACACCTACTTCAAAGTATTAATTATATTATTTTCGATTTTTGCTGTAATCTTTGTGCGTAACTTTGTGTTTTATCGCTTTCCTTTTTGATTTTAAACAAATAACCTATTAAATGTTCTGTAATTAAACAGTTAAACGTGCTTAAAATCGAAAATATGTACAACCGCAACCATAGACTAGTTTTGGCCTTCCTTGGCATCATCAGTATGGTACGGTGGTTGTAAACACTTCCAACTTAAAGCCGCTAGTCAGTCGTATAAGTATCCAAGAGGGTAAACTCCCATTGGGTGACTTGTTACTGACTTTAACTGTTTATCACGCAAACATTTTCGCCACATGCTAATTGAAGCATTCTTCTCTGCTGAGATAATAAGCCTTGTATCTACGAATATGTACAAGTTTATTACGATGCAACTGTAATCCAATTTCATTAAAATCTAATGAAAACTATATTGCAATTGCAAGGTTCACGTAGATTGGACCAATTTATTGGTTGCGACGCAACCCGTGATACAAGCTTTGCCTCATCTACGTGAACTATGCAATTGCAATCTAGTTTTCATTATATTCTAATAAATTTGGATTTCAATTGCATCGTAATAAACTTGTATATATTCGTATATACAATGCTTATTATCTCATCTTTTTGATTTTAATAACGATTCGATAATGAAATATTAAAACGTAAAGGCAATATTTCATAAGCTGAGTCAAGTACAGGTTTTTCCTTTACTTTTATGTAAAGACAAATTTAAAAATATAATTATTGAAAAATTAATTAGTGTTTTTTTTGTGTATAAAATAAGGTACATAAATTTTATTAGAACTAGCTAAATTTGTATTTAAAAGGTGCTTTCAGTGCCAAGAGAAATATAGCTTTACATTCAATAGTCTTGAAGGCATTAAGCAACACAAAACTGAGTCATGCATACAATTCATTTCATTTCTTAGCGTTAATGAATGCTTGTTCTAATAAATAGACCTGAAATGCATACGCACTCCTTGGCAATCTATTCCTGTTTACCGACGACAAATTGTTTCACTCCGTCTAGACTAAAGCAAACATGCGAGTCGATTCAGTTTATATTTTTCTACAAAACGAAAGCGAATTTAAACGAAGATTTTGTAGCAACCACAACAATTCTGGAATGCAATCCTGACAATTCCGAGACTCATGGGAATGTGAGCAAATACCACCTCGGCTTCTATTGCATATGTAAATTAACTCTTTATTGTATAAATAAGTTTAAAATAATGTTTGGAATACTAACACATTGTGGAAATTCTCTTGAATCGGAAAAGCTTTTCATACCAATAGCATGACAAAATAGCAGAACCAAATATTTCCAGTAATCCACTAATCTGTCCAATTAGAAGTTATCTCTTTTTAGTGTATTTACCTTGGTTCGTCGCGTCGCCAGGGCAGACATAAATCTGAAAAGTTTGATTTCTAAACTGCTGTAACATTATTTGAAAGATGACACCGAAATCCAATTTGCGCTTATGTAAATATCATTACAGTTTTCAGGGAAACCTTTCATTCAATATTAAGCAAGCAATCAAAGGGGATAAGCAGAGTTACCAATATTTGTAGACGACGTTTGGTAGAATTGATTTTGTGTCATTTTACCTTAGTCTGGAAACGCTGATTGATTCTATAAAGCAATCCTAATGGAACGATGGCTGGTTTTCGCCGTAGATCAACGCTATATTTTCTAAAGGCCGTTTATTTCCTGTTCGAACATATAACGAAAATTAGTCAGGTAAAATATTGTTTTTATTTTTCTGTCATTGCCATTAACTTCACTCCAGTTATAGTATGGTTTGCTTAACTTAAATCGCTTGAAAAGGTTAACTACGGATTCATCTTACATATTCCCCAGAGGGTTCTCCTATAGACTGTTGCCTTTTTCGAAGTTTGGGGCTCCTCATTCATTCTGAAATTTAAAATAAGTGGAAGGTGTGAACATCAAACTTTTCTTGAAAATGTTATTTTTTTTAGTAAATATTTGGTCAAATAGTTTAAAAGAAGATATTTACAAGGCTGTTCTGCAAAAATCGCGCATATCGTCGTTGGAGAAATAATCCCTCAATCGAAACTCGGACCACCTTTGAAAATGCACGAAATTTTTGTAAACAGGTTATTGACGAAGAAAAAAGTGATTTCGAACGTAAAACGCGCCAGAGGCTTATTAACTGTCCGAATAGTTCCAGGTCCTTCTGGAAACTTGCAAACTCGATTGGAAAGAATTTTTCTTCTTTAAATTTTCCACCTTTACTCTATGACAACAACAATATTACGACTACTTCCAAGGAAAAGACTGACCTGTTAGCCTTGATGTTTGATGAAAATTCCAACCTTGACTTTTAAAACGCAGGACCACCTATTCTTACTAAGGATGCCTGAAGTTGTTTTCAGACAACGCACAGTCAGGAAGATTCTCCTCGAGTTCGACACTTCGAAAGCTTCTGGACTTGATGGTATCCCTGCTATTCTTTTTAAGAAGTACGCTCCAGAGTTGACTCCTGTCCTAAGCAATTGTTCGCACTCTTTTACACATGGAGAAAAATAAATATTTCTGGAAAATTTGAAATGCTTTAAAAAAAACGAAAATTGTTAAATCAAAAATTAAAGTTAACACTGTTGCAAATTTTAATATTTTGAGGAAACTTCGAATTTTTTTAAAAATCTTTAACTTTTTTTAAATCCTGAATTGGGGTAATACGCGTTCAGATTCGGTCGATCAGGTACGAAGTGAATATATTTAGTATATAAGGGTTAATTTTAGGATTAGGTGTTATTATCTCTCTGAAGATGATATCTTGGCTATCGAAACCCGTTAGACAAACCTTTGTTGTGTTTTCTAACCTTTCTTCGTTTCAGGAGACAAGATTTTTATTTCAAGCTTTATTAGGAATACCATTCTCATAATATTCTTCATGAAGTGGAAAGCACTGATTAGTTGAAAATAAATGACAGAAATCGGGGAGCAGGAAATGGTAAAGTGCGTGTTTAATTTTATTTATCTATTAACTGGAACTAAGGCTTTAAAGCGAAACCCTCTTCCTTAAAGTTCAAGTCATCAAGCGAAACTGTGCGGTGTCATAAGTTAATTTTACCATCCATAACAAAGCGACATTACGTGCATTTACTGAAGACTGTAGCAGTGGTTAATCGCTGGCATAAACATTAGAACCCGACCCCAATTATACCTAACTAATCGCCTGAAATTCACATTTCATTAATAACGCTCGTTGGCAGATATGCATTTAGACCGTTTGAAATCTGAGAAATATGCTTAACTGAAAGGGATTGTTCGAGGTAAGTACTGATAACAAGATAAAATGGAAATTACAGTAAGCTGCCTTTGCACTTATTACGAATTCTGGCATGCCGTATTAAGCTTGCCTCCCTTTGATATATGAACTGGTCTTTAACAATAGTACACTATTGATGGTATCAATGTGGTTTGTTACTGCACACTTTTGTAGGTGGTGCCAGTATTTGCGGACAGTTTATTTTATAAATAATATTCTGAACAGTCTTATGCTATCTACGAGTTCATCTCCGTCTACTTCCTCGTGACGCTCAGTCATAAGGGTCCTCTAGTTAAATAGTTATTACTAGAGCTAGGATTATATGCAGCAAAAAAAGTAAAAAATATGCATGCAATATGCCCTAAAATACTTGCAAAATATGCACTATAAAATATTTCATATGCATTTATTTCCATAAAAAATTTCAAACAATAGTGCTGTTATGTTATGGAGAAATATACAGGGAAAATATAAAACATTTACGTACCGTCGGTTCAACAAGAAACGTTCCCCGATTTTTCAAAAACTGTTAATGATTTAAAAAAGTCGAAGATATTCGTGGAGAGGTGGTTGAATCCTGTAAAGCCAACGAAGATCTTCCGGATAGATGCAAATCGGAAGTGACAATAAAACAGCAGGATAAAGTCATCTTACAGCTGTTTAAGCGCAATCCTACTCTACAGCTTCGTGAAACCAAAGCCAAGCTAGCTAAGAGAGGAGTTAACGTCAGCATAAATGCCATTTGGCTGAAAAAAGCTTAGAATATAGAAGCACGAGGCAAAACCCGTTGTTTTCAAAGACCTACAGGAAAAAAATGCAAGGTCTGGACTGTCGAGAATCTCTCTCGATTGATCCAATACAATTTTTTTCTGACACAGCATTGTTCTGGGCATGGGCTTCCATAAGGTATGCAAACACCCAGTAAAACTCCATGTTTGGGGATGTTTCTCTGAACACGGTTTTAGGTGTTTATAGCTCTTTATGCAGAACTTGAATGCTCAGAAAATCGTCATTATTTATAAACGTGGTTTTCTAAAGCCTGTCCAGAAGATGTTTGCTGTCAAAAGCGAAGACTGGATTTTAGAGGAGGTCAATGATCCAAAACTTCGGAGTCATTTCTGTGGAGAGAAGAAACTGGCATCGTAACTTCAGACTGGTTTTCACAGGCTGGAGCACTGCAATTAGAAAGCTTGCAGAAACACGTGTCTTCATTCTCAAGCAGCTTTCAGGAAAAAACAGAAAGATATGGCGCTTATTACTCCTAGGACATGCTGAAAAGCTGGTAAAAAGTATGCCCAAAGGATGCTAGGCTATTCTAGAAAGCAAAGGGGATTGGACCATGTAATAGGTAGTTGCGCTGTAAGCTTTTTAACGTACTTTCAATTAAAAGATAAAAATCAAAAAATCTTCAATAGTTTTCCTTAAACCGAGGTACGTTTCTTGACTGAACATATTGTATGTAAAACAAGATATATAGACACCTTCATTTAAAATTAATGCTAAATTATCTGACTAATTGCTTTTGTATTAACTGAATAAAAACACATTTATCATACCAGTTTGGAAAAAAACCTGAAATATGCAAAATAAAAAACTGCATATGCATTTATTGAAAAATGTCTAAATATGCACATATGTACTTAATATGCATTGTGCATATAATCCCAGCTCCAGTTATTAGACTGATTCTTTATAGAGAAAAAAGAAAGAAAGTTATCTGAGCATTGCTAGAATTGGTAGAGTATGTGCTGTGCAATCAGCCACAGTTGGTTCATATCGTCGTAGGGTTGCTAGTAAGTCTGTTAGCATAGACTTTACTCCGCTAGATGTGCTTTCTTTTTGCACCAGTTATAGATTTATTGGTAATAAATCCATAAGTAAGACAAGGGTATCCTTCTTCTTCGGGTTCCATCTCCTATCAAAGGTTGGAAACCATCATGGATATACGTACTTTGTTGGCCATTCTCTTAAATTCCTGACCCAGGATATTCTGCGCCTGCCGACATTGCATTTTCCTCGGATTTTTCCCTGTATTATGAGTCGCAGTATTGAGTATCTCTGTCCTCTCATCACATGTCCTAGATATTCGACTTTCCTTTTTTTGGTAGTTATGAGGATTTCTGCTTCATTTCCTATCCTTCTCATTACTTCTATATTTGTCACTTTATCGGTCCAAGATATTCGTAGAATCCTTCTATAGCACCAAAGTTCGAAAACGGTCAGTTTATTTATATGTGCTAGTTTTAGTGTCCATGCTTCTAAACCTAAAGAAGGATGGAAAATATATAGTACCGGAATATTCTTAATCGCAATTTTAGGTGCACATCACAACAGCATACGAATTGTTTAAGTTTGATAAACGACAGACGTGCCTTAATTTTTTTTTGTTTGGTCTATGTTTGATGTTATCCATGTACCCAAATACCTGTATTCCTTTACCCTTTCAATGTCCGTGTTTCCAATCCACAGTGGTGCGTTTCCAGTTATTGATTTGGTAATAATCATATACTTGGTTTTCTTTAGATTGATCTTAAGTCCATATTGATTACAATGTAGATTAAGGCGCTGCATTAGGTTCTGCAAATCGTCAATATCATCAGTCATTATCACTTTACCATTCGCAAAACGTAAATTGTTTACCGTCTCCCTATTAACAGTTATGCCCTCTGTACATTCCAATAACGCCTCTCGAAATGTTACTTCACTATAAACATTGGAAAGCATTGGCGATAGCACACAGCCCTGTCGGACCCTCCTCTGAATCTTGGTGCTTTCGGTCAATTAGTCGTCCACTTTGATTTTGGCAGTTTGGTTCCAATATGAATGAGATATTTTTTTCACATCACGGCTGTCAATGTTTTTACTTCTTAAGACATCTATCAATTTAACTTTATCGAAAGCTCTTTCAAAGCCCACGCGGCACAAATACATATTGTGGTTCATATTAAGACATCTTTGAGCTAGTACCCTTAGACCAAACAAGGCCTCTCTTGTGCCCGTGCCATTTCTGAAGCCAAACTGGGTACCTCCAATCTAGTTTTGACAATTTTGTTGTGTATAATATTCAGGAATACCTTAAGCCTGTGGCCCATTAAGGCTATGGTTCTATGGTCCGCACAGGTTGTTGCATGGTGTTGTTTGGGTTCTGCCCCAAAAGTCGATTAAAGCCATTGTCTAGGGATTGTGCCTGTCTGATATATCAGATTAAAAAGTTCACCCAAGACACCTATACAGTCTTCATAGATGAGTTTTAATAGTTCGATAGGTACTTCGTCAGGTCCCACAGCTTTGCCACTCTTTATGTTGTTTATGGCATAAAGTATCTCTTGTCTCAGTGTTGTTGGTTTCGTGTCTTCCGTTATTTCTAGCACTAACTCTCTTGTGTCCTCCTCAAATAGTTGTTTAATATAGTTGGTCCATTGGGCTACTTTTTTTTTCAAGTCGTCAATGGCATTACCTCGGTCATCTTTGAGAATATTTGAGGGTTTGTTAGTTTGAGTTCTCGTAATTTCTTTGATCTTCTTGTGCCTATTAAAACTATCGTATTTCTTATCGAATTCTTCTATTTCTTTGCATCATTCGGTGAGCCAATTTGTTTTTACCTCTCTAGTTTTCTTCCTGATGTTTTGTATATTTCTCTGTATTCGTTAATATTCTTCATTTTATGTTGTCTTTTCTCTTTTTCTTTTTTTCACAGTTGCAATAACGGGATTGTGGTCCGACAAGATGTCTGCTCTCGGATACGTTTTGGCTAACAAAATTGCATTTTTATATCTTTTTTTGCAGATGATATAGTCTATTTGATTTCTAACAATTTTTTCTTCATTATCAACTGCAGATCTCCAAGTGTACAATCTGCGTTTGGGAAGTTTAAACATTGTGTTCATAACTATAAAATCTTCATTGGTGCAGAATTTTACCAGTCTGTCCCCACGCTCGTTTCGCTCTCCCAGTCCATACTGTCCTACACATTCCCTCTTCTCGACCTCTCCGATATTTCGTTGAAGTCACCCATTATGATGTTTATGTCGTGTTTCCGGGTTAACTTCAAAACATCTTCTAGTTGCTCTTAAAATGTTTTGATCTCGTCTTCGTATTTATCTGCAGTGGGTGCATATACTTGTATGATATTTATCTTCCTCTTTATCTTATACTCAAGTGCTATCAGCATGACGCGATCGGAGTAGGGTACAAAATTGCAAACTGCCTTCTGATAATGTTTGTCCACGATGATACCCACACCTTGTCTGTGTTTGGGGTCGTTGTTGCCTGAATAGTACCTAATACCATTTCTCGTTGTACATTTGCCCGATCCTGGCCATTGGACACTACAAAGTCCCCGAATGCTGATCTTCAACCTACACACCTCGATTACAATATTATCCAGCTTTTTTACTTTATTTAGGCTCCTCACGTTCCATGTTCCTATCCTCTCAACATTTTCCTGCTCTTTCATTTTTCTACAGGGTTTCTCTGCCTGCCCTCCCCTGCCGAATTTTGATTTGCTAAGTTTGTAAGATTAGTTTTTGTTAGCCATGTTGGTTTTACTACGGATACTCAAGTGAGCCTTTAATACAGTGGTTTCCCGTTTCCTTCTGTATCTCCCTGCCGTCGACCTATTGGTTCATCCGCCTTTAGGATCGATTTCTTGGTCCAAGGACAAGAAGGTTTCCTTCCTCTTGCTTGCTCTTCCACCCGAAGCTGTTGGCTAGTAAGAGGGGACTACTTATACCGGCAGTTACTCGGTCGACAGAGCCTCGTTAGATATTTAACAAGATGCACCACGTGCAGGTGAGGTTGTCATTTGGGTTGGTTCCCTTTTCACCATCACCGTTTATATCAAGGGTGTAGAAGCTTTGAAAAGAATTTTTCCAAAGGTCCAGTACAAGCCCATACACACCCACATGTTGCAAAGCATTCAACTATATAAAACATTTTGTCTAGTGAATCTAATAATCTATCCATACAACAGTGGCGGCTGGTGACTTTTTGAGAGGGGGTGCGCAGTTGCGAAAATAGTAGTAGTTAAGGGTTTAGGTGACTCCAGTGCCATAGCCAGGTATTAAATTTAAGCGAAACAAAGGTGATACAAAAGGTAGTATAGTATTTTTACTAATTATATTTAATTAATATCTTATAGCCTCCAAAATATTTTTGGGATATCATCTCTAAATTATTTTCATCGAGTACAAAAAAAAACATTATCGACATTTCTGAGCCCATTTAAAGTAATCTGTACGGTTACACGTTGTTACGGCTCTGGGTTACTTAATTAAAATTGTTTGCTTTCATAGGAATAAAATTATAGCACTCTCTTATGAAAACTGCATTTGGAAATAAAATATATGTTATTATAAAGTTCTAATTAAACTCTATAAAAACACAAAAATCCGCTCTACGATCTTTTAAAGAAATAAAGTATTCATTACTTTCTCATTAAAATTGTTTAAATCCAAATTTACAAATTAATAATCAGACTCTAGAATGGGTACTGCTATCTCTTTGTGAATAGCGGTACTATTGGCAGTTAGGCCTGTAAGCGGCACAATTAGCAATCGCAATCATATCAGCCAGCGCCTACGCATTTAGCATCATAAACCGTAAATACTTACTCCAAACTCTGACTCATACTCACTATTTGGCAATATTGCATAAGCACGGAGCGGCGTACCCCGGGCTAGCTTTAACGTGGTGTTCTGTAGTTTATTTCTCCGTATCCCGTGGAGGCCGTTGATAGTCATCGCACGGCAGCCACGCTAGGTGCATAATTCTGCGCGCACCAACTTATTTAAATTTTCTTATAATATTTAATATAATGGAATCAAACGTTTGCGTACCTTATGCCAACTCACTCACAAGTATTAATTAATTAGTATATCATTATTATGTGTTTAAAAATGTTATAAATACAAGTGTTTTACATTAAACAGAAAGGAATAATCGCACATTTCACGAGGAGCGCGCGCTCTTGCGCTCTTTAAGACCAGCCGCCACTGCCATACAATTGCTGAGAATGAAGAAATTAAGAAATATACCAGAAAACCGCGATCCTAGAAAATTCTCAAATAAGTGACATTGTCAGAACTAGGCAGGTACGATTTTTTCCTGGATCATTTTTATATTCTACATTAAATTTAGCAGAGGAGTCGAGAGGCAACATTTATGAAATATATGAACATTTTTAAAAAGACATCCGAACTATTTGTAGAGGTTAAAGAACTGAAAAAATATTGAGATTTTTTGGTGAGTCCTTTCTCCTTCCTTCAACACATAATTTATTATCAAACTACGTGAGACATACATATGTCGTTGGCAGCTCCATCTGATTAACTAGCTGAGTTTACTGCTGCTCCTGCTACTCTTTTAGCTTAAAGGTGCACTTGAAAATACTAAACTTGCTGGCTAAGTAAACCAATTGCCTAATTTGTGCTAATTATGGATGCACAACACAAAACATATGTGAGAACAAGTGGGGATGCGTAGAATTCCAAACTTCATCTTTTACTTTAGCACGACAGTACATGTTTCTGGATTACTGTCATTACAAATCTGTTGTAATATATCAACTATAATTAAAGACAAACAAAAGTTGGACCTTAACATCAGATTTATATTCTATTATACAGTTAGGTAACAAAAAAAAAATTGGTAAATAAACAAATATTAATTAAAAATTAAGAAACGCTGATGTAATTTAAAAAATCGTCTTAAGGAAGTAAGCTTCTCATTTCGCTCTATATATCCAAAGAAAAAATCAATTTACTTGCCCATAAATTACGACAATAAACAGAGCTCTAGCTGAATTTTACACCGTAGGCAGCAGAGAGCAGACAAAATAAAGCAGCAAGTTGGTATTAATTGCTGCTATAAATACGAAACGCACGCCATTATTTAGCTAAGCATCTCACCAATGAATCACGACACATGTTTACAACACTGCTTTTAATCCCGTCTTGGTCGTGTCACTAAATGGGATATTCGGAAATCCTTTCTCATTAATGACACTATTTTTTATCCGGAAAGAATAGGTTCATTAGTGGTGCTCATTTCGAAAATAAGAACAACAAAAATTTATGGCACATCTCCCCAGATGATGAAAAATTGATACGCAAATAGACAACTCCAGTTCAGGAAATTCGAATTGGGGTTCGTCCATAAAATATGTACGTAAAAAGAAAAAAGAGGCAATTGCCTAGAGTAAAAGTGTGCGAGATACGTGAGGGCGATACTCAAAAAAAACCATGATTTGACGTGACCTTTAAAACGTCTACATTATTTCATTTCCACAAACCTTATTCTCTTAATGCTGATGGTTGATTGCTTTGAATGTTTTAAAAATTCTTCTGAAACTGATGATCATTCTGCCCTTTAGCGGCTGTCACCCAGCATCCAATGAAATCTGTTAAAATGCCATGAGTTAGGAAAAGTTAAATTTTATTCAACTAATGAAAAATTCGATCAATCGATCTAACGAAAAATGAAATATTAAATTCTAAAAAATAAGTAACGTTAAATGCGCATACGAAAATAATTAACCAGTGTTACAAGCATAAAGACAGGAATTTAATAAATAAATAACGACGCATATTCAAAATTAGTGTCCAATACTCAAACAGCAGGAGCATTTAAAATTTTTATCGATTTTTTTTTTGTTTGTCTTTAGTAAGCCTTGTAAATACGTGGTTATAATGACTAAAACACCCTGCATATAATGTCATTAATTATTCTGAAGGATGCATCGATCTTGGCTTAATATAGCATTTGAAGTTTAATTCAACTTATTACTACAGATTCTCTTATAATTGATTACCGCCATATTAGCAGCATGCTGTAAGCACTAAAATCAAATATTATTGCAAGTTAACTACAACTCTAAATGCATAAAAATCTAGAAATGAACACAATTCCTTTACTGTTTTCCATCGTCGATAAAATCCATACAAACTAAATCAGAAGATTGACGTTAATGCCTCATATCAGCAAAGTACAAGGTATAAAGGAGTCGTTAAATTTTATACCCCTTTATTAGACTCATTATTTACGGCATTACAAGAACATCATAATAAACATTAAAAGAAATCGAAAGTAGACGCAACTAGGAAACACATAAAAGAAAAACCAAGTACATAGCTGCCGTATACAACACAACTATTGGTAAGAGCAAAAGTAGTAATAAAGCTACCTAGAGTGCCACTTACTAAGTCAAACAAAAAAGGTGTAAAGTGGCACGAAATATGCGCTATGGTATTACCCTCTTATTGCAGGTATTTATTAAGGTCCTCTCGATAACATGCGTAGTAAAAGCAGGTATGCTTTAACTTAATGGCACACTTGAAAGGAAGACACCTTTGAGCATCCTACTTTATACTTCATTTCAGTCGTCGGAGTCTCGTTTGAATGTGTTCCTTGGCATTTTATTCGACTGTTGCGACCGTGATTCGCGCCTTTGAAAATTGAATCTTGCCATTTCTGCGTTCCTTTGATAATTGTAGACAAAGCCTTGGAAAGCATTACAATATTAGCCTTAATGGCACCTCTAGCGGCTGAAAAAGCGCATATAGCTTTAAGAGACTCTGGTGCAATTTATCATGATATTAAGTAAGTCTGAAATTATTCATGAATTGAAGAGTGCGATGGAAATTAACTAATACCCGTCAGCTGTCTTCATTTAACTGTTATGCCACGACTCATGCATTGATGACTATATTGATAGATATAAATAATGAAGCTGCTAAGCCAGAGTCCTCTTCCCCTAGAAAATATTCGTTGATTCCCAAGCCTAACAGTTTACCGGCTATCCAATATAAATAACTCAATAGCTTGGAAAATACGCCTCAGTTTGGGACATTGAAGTAAGGAAGTTCTTAAACTTGATTCAAATCTTAATGATTTTTGTGTGCATTATTTTTTTAACTACTATTAATAATTTATCCAAAGATGATTCCTTTTAGAATATATATATATATATATATAAGTTCAAGTAATGATAGAATTTATGAGCTCACCTTCTCAGACCCCATTAGTAATAACCGATTTGTACAATTTTAGTGTGCATTTTACGACTACTAAAGCAGAGGTTATTAAACCAAACTAAGACAATCATCAGGAAATTATTACAAGACCACTTACCAACCGCCCAACCGACTGTGACTAATTTAAGCCGTAAGTAATTAAGTTCATTTTCTCGGCTATTGCAGTTGCAAAATAGCGAATAGGTGCGCAGTGACCTATGAAATGACTGCGGCGCGGCGGTCTAATCAACCATACCAACGTAATCTACAATAAATCACTAAATTCAAACAATCAACAGGATAGTCCCGCCTAGAAACCGGCACAATTAATACATTTAAGGCGATCGTATCACAGCCAATTATTGATACACAGGGCAGCACAGAGTACAGCGCTGACACTGTGTTTATTTATGATTACATTCAATTTAGGCCTAATTACTAGGTAGAGAGTGTTTTCGTAATCTAACTAGTGGTGCTCTAACTCACCGGAAAGTGGTTAGAATTTCGTTATAATTGGTTTCGAGTCTACAATGAACATGTTTGGGAAGGACTGAATATAAGAACTAATTTTATAATCTTTTTAATAGCGTTATCAACGAGTTCTTTTTTATCGAAATCAACAGCATTGAGAATTAGTTTGATCGTTTAGATTTTCTTAAATAAGTGACACTGGTAATGTTCCTTTAATAGATAATTTACATCTTAGAAATGTTCAAGATTAATAAATAATTCGGAAACTTCTGTTGTACTTCTTGTACAACAAAATTGATAATGACAATTTCACAATAATACTGTGCCTTAATCATTAGGAGATTTTTTAAACTTACTTCGTGTTGTCTTGCAATATTCATACATAGTACATCACATTATGACCAAATAAAGTCATGACTTCATCATCACTAATTTTATTAAGTAAGAAAGATGGAATTTAATCATTCTCTGACATTTTGACAATTACGAACAAAACAGACGCCATAGAATGTATAAATGATCGTATATTAGCAATAAAGCTACAGACGTCACCAAACCCGAACAACAACCCGAGTTTTACAATTACAAATTCAAGTGGATAAGATTCCAAAAGATGAAAGAATGATTCTCCTGGAAGACCCAAATGCCAGAATTGGTATTCACTTGGTAAATGGAATTAAACAAGCATTTAACTAAGAAATCCTGAATCCTCGTGGAGAGGTAATAGCAAAATTTTGTGCCCTTGATAAACTTGAAATTAATAACACACTTTTCAAACATAAGTGGCAACAAAAATACACTTTTATGGACAATCGCAATAACAAATCAACACTAGACTATATAATGACCAACAGATTAATAAGTCCCGAACAAATTCTAGGTGCCAGATGTTTGACCTCAGCTAATATAGGTTCAGACCATCAATTAGTACTATGCAGACTACGAATTTCACCTACGCCTCTCAAAACAAAAGCTCCTCTGTTCATAGAAAAAATTAATATAGAATCATTATGTGAACCAAGTACACAACAACTCTATGCCAACCATCTACGTCAACACATCTTAACCGAACCAATCAACGAAAATGACAACATCGCTGGGTCATACTCAAAAACAACATACACAGAGCAGCGGAAGAAACATTAGGAAAGAGAAAAGTGAATATTAATGCAATGCCAAATAACAAGCTCAGGTTTGTACCAGAAGTTAACAATCACGCAAGAAAAGAAAAAGCATACCTACAATCCAAAAGTCAACAAACACGAGAAGCATATGAAAACTACATTGCAAAAAGAAGTCATGTGGACAGCACAATACTTGAAGTAAAAAATGAGTATTGGCAAAAATTTAGTACAGACATGGAAAGTGATATGTTTGAACTTCAAAAAAGGATGTGGGGAAGATGATAAGAGGTCTAAAGAAAAAAAACGAATGAGGAAGTAGAGTTAAGAACTATTAGCGCAGAAACTTGAGTACAACATTTTAAAACTCTCTATAATAATACCGCCCTTCAAAACAATAAGGACAAGGTAACAAACACAAACGAAGAATCAGAACCAGTAACAATAACAAAAGAACATGAAATACCCAACTAATCCATTCAAGCATGGGAAAGAGCCATTACTAAGAGAAATAACGAAACTCTTCAATAGAATACTACTCAAAAGCAAAATTCCTACCGAATGGAAAGAAAGCGTCACTATTCCACTCTTTAAGAAAGGAGACAAAAAGGAACCATCCAACTACAGAGAAATAACATCACTGAGCTCCGTAACGAAACTTCTTACAAGTATACTGGCAGCAGAAATATCAAACATCATCCCTATAAATGATAAACAATAGGGGTTTAGAAAAAATAGATCATAAATGATGCCATTTTCATCATATAGCTAATTACAGAAAATATATCGAATATAATAAACCTGCTTTATTTGCTTCGTAGATCTCTCTAAAGCATTCGACCAATTACGATTAAAAGATGTTGTAAGCGTATTAAAAGAGAAAACTGTACCAATGAAATATATTAACCTTATAAAAGATGTAAATTCCAATAACACTGCTAAAATAAGAGTCGACAAAAAATTAACAAAGATAGGAATTCATCAAGGGAACAGTCTCCATCCTCTGTTGTTTAACGCAATTATGAACAAGATTATAGAAGCTGTAAACACACATAGGTACTAGGTAACGACTACATAAACATACTCTGCTATGCCGATGATGCACTTATGGTAGCCGAATCAGAAGACGACTTGCAACGACTCTGATAACAAAGGCTTCCACGGCCAGAGTCAGTACAGGATATACTTCTTCCGGGATTGAACCGTGTCAAAGAAATAGTAAAAGTGTTCGAAGTTTCGCCCACCATCGTAGGGGGCTTCTTCAAGAACAAAGAAAAGAAACAATAAATAAAAAGAGAAATATAAGGGAATATGCAAAAATGAAAGGGCCAATTTCAAAACATCAGAGCACGGTAACTTAGTATGTCCACCATACCAGAGGCGAAACTCTTCTGAACTGAAAATTGGTACAAAGGATAAAAAAGTTTATACAGAAGAGCACGGTAACTCAGTATGTCCACCATACCAGAGGCGAAACTCTTCTGAGAGGAATGAGGAAAAGCTTCACTGTGAAAATCGAAAACAACGGTTCTCTTTCTTTTCTTGACGTACTGGTCACCCGTTTACCAAACGGTCTCGTTTCTCATTCCGTTTATCGAAAACTCACCCATACTAATCGTTATTTGCATGCAGAGACCCATCATCACCCTTCCCAAAAATGTTCTGTCATAAATTCACTGGTTTCACGAGCAATTTCACAACCGATAAATCTTTCAGACGAATTGAACAAAATTCGTTTCAACCTCCGCAACAATGGTTACAAATCGCACGACATTGAAACTGTCATTAAAAGACATCTTCACCCCTACCCCTCGTCCTTCACAAAATTCAATAATTTTTTTTAAAGCCTTTCTTCCTTATGTTCGTGGAGTAACAGATCAAATCGAAAAATTATTGTGAAAACATAACTTTAAACCCATTTTTTCATAATCTTCAAAAATTCAACAGCTTCTCCCATCTTCCAAAGATAAAATTTCGTCCTTTCGTTCTAATGGTGTGTACAGGGTTCCTTGTTCTTGTGGTTCAGTGTACATCGGAAAAACGGGGCGATCATTTAAGACACGACTAACCGAGCACCAAAGATGTCTTAGGTTTGTTTTATTTTCGCAGTCAGCCATTACGGAACATCAACATGAGACTGGACATAAGATTCTCTTTAATAATATTTCAATTACATCCAATATTCCCAATTACTATAATAGGAAGATACGCGATGGCATTGAAATCCAAAAAAATCCCCAAAAACATCAACAGAGACGACGGTTACACGCTTTTCTCCATCTGGAAACCAACCATCAGAAATCTTCGGGAGTGACCACACAGACGAATGGTATATAAAGTTTCCTTTTCCCTCTTTCCTCTCAGAAGTGTTTCGCCACTGGACATATTGACTTAGCGTGCTCTTCTGTCTAAACCTTCTTATTCTTTGTACCAATTTTCAATTCAGAAGAGTTTCGCCTTTGGTATGGTGGAGATACTGAGTTACCGAGCTCTGATGTTTTGAAATTGTCCCTTTCATTTTTGCATATTCCCTTATATTTCTCTTTTAATTTATTGTTTCTTTTCTTTGTTCCTGAAAAAGCTCCCTACGATGGTGGCCGAAACGTCGAACACTTTTAGTAGTTCTTTGACACGGTCCAGTCCCGGACGAAGTATATCCTGTAACGACTCTTATATTCGTTTAAAATCATCGCAGAACGGTATAATATGTCAACATCCACCAGTAAAACGAGATCTATGACAATTTCAAAAGAGCCGTTAGGATGCTAACTAGAAGTAAATAACAACACAATTGAACAGGTAATGAGTTTCGAATATCTTGGCACAAAAATTATGAGCAACGAAAATGTCAAAGACGAAATAAGACAACAGGTTAATAAGGCAGCGGCTATTTCAGGACACTTAAAATATCTGGAAGAACAAACATTTATCCATCCGGCTTGTATCCGACCTGTGTTTACATACGCAGTCGAAACGAGAGCAGACCATACTACCACCAGGAGATATCCAACAACTACGGAAATGAAAATCCTGAGAAAAATAGCAGGATACATAATGTGGGATCGACAGAGGAATGCCCATATCAGGGAAAAATGTAAAGTGGAAGATGTGGTACGGTGGTGAAGAAGAAGACGAGGGCGGAAGGAACACGTTAATCGAATGGCAGACAACAGGCTGGCGAAAATAGCACAAAACGGAAAGCCACAAGGGACCATACCACCAGGGAGACCACCGAAACGATGGTGGGACAGCTGGCAGTCGCTTTCACGGAAACAACAATAAGAGGAATCTAGAATGAACAGACAATTAGCCTTACTAAAGAAGAAGAAGAAGAAGTAAATGAAGAAGAGATTTTATAATCGAAACATGCATTTTCTTCAGTGAATTATTGATTTACCTTAATAACAAAGGAAACAAATCACATTTTCCAACAATTCAGCTCTGGAAAAGCATAAACAACTTTAAGTATAACAATTTATTTTATTTGTTGAAAACATTCAAGATCGATATTCACTCATCATTTGGAAACGTTGACACTATATTTGTTCCTTTTAAGAATTTAATTTCAAAATATCCCCTCCTAACGTGGTGAAAATGTTTATTAAATTTTACATGTGATGAATCGTTCTTCATGCTCTCAATAAATAAAACAAATTATTGTATATACTTTACGTTGTCTATGTACATAGAGATCATTTGTTAGTAAAATGTTCTCCAGCCCAGTGCACATCTCTGTCAATCCACCTTTGTCTTTAAAATACGGTACGCATGACGCATGAGAGAATTGCTATTAAAAGAGCAAATCGTTGGTAAAAGCAAAAGTGCACTCCACTGATACTGGTTTTGTAATTTACAGGTATATTTTCGCAGAAAAGCAGAAAGTTCTTCATCAAGCTCAACACAGAAATCTACAAATCTCCAAAACTCTTGCTAACATATTCATACCTTATACCACATACGTTTCACAAAAAATATTCCTCGTCACATTGCAATTCCCATATGACCAATTACAATGGTTTTAAATTAAAATGTTTTATTCAGTAATAAGCATCTTTTTAGTGGACTAACTGTAAGGATTTAAAGACAAAATTATTAGCCAAAAGTCAGTGCGTAATTTGTGCAGTTGCTATTTTCATGACAATTATACTATAGTAAATTTTATTTCGGTAGCTTCTGTTCATAGTTGTGTGGTTTCTAGTAGCTAGTTTTCTGCTATCTCACATTAAACATCAACAATGTTATTATTTTTGGGCGATGATAGTTCTGAATTAAATAAACTTAATGTGCCATCTTTAACACGTCTGTTATAATTTCGTCACCATTTGAACAAGGACTTCAAGACAATTTATATGAAATAAAAAGAAAAATCTTTTCGTTATATTAACTTTTCTCAAAAATAAAGACGAATTCCGTCTAATCCTTTTACAATGTACTTAATACGAACCTGAGCTAAAATATGTATAAAAAATCACAAGAACCTAAGATGCCCAACTTGCGATTTTTCTCTTATAATCTAGTTCTCTTTAATAAAATTTAAACTAGTTAACCAATCATTTCCAAAATTAATAAGGTTCTATTCTGAGTAATTCTGTATCACTAGAAACAAGATTGAAAAATTCGGTTAAGAATTGCGACCTCTAACGTGATGACTAGAGCTGGGATTATATACAGCAAAAAAAGTAAAAAATATGCATGCAATATGCCCTAAAATACTTGCCAAACATGCACTATAAAATATTGTATATGCATTTATTTCCATAAAAAATTTCAAACAATAGCGGTGTTAAGGATTAATAGACAAGGAAAATATGAATACATTTACGAACAGTGGGTTCAACAAGAAACGTTTCCCGATTATTCAAAAACTGTTAATGATTTTGCTTTTATAGACTTGTTGGTGAAAAAGTGCATTCGGTTGCCACGTCGCGGATACTAAATTGTTTTACTATCACTGAAACTGTCAACCAAAAGGTTCACGCATGTCTTACAATGCTAAATATTTAAAAAAGTCGAAGACATTCTTGAAGAGGTGGGTTGAATGCTATAAAACCAACGAAGATATTCCCGATAGAGGCAAATCGGAAGTGACAATAAAATAGCAGGATAGTCATCTTACCGCTGGTTAAGCGCAATCATACTCAGCAGTCAAATGAAACCAAAGCCAAGCTAGCTAAGAGAGGAGTGGACGTCTGCAGAAATACCATTTGGCTGAGAAAGGCATACAATATCGAAACACGAGGCAAAACCCGTTGTTTTCGAAAACCTACAGGAAAAAATGCAAGGTCTGGGCTGTCGAGAATCTCGACTGCGATTGGTCGAATGTAATTTTTTCTGACAAAGCATCGTTCTGGGCATGGGCTTCCATAAGGTATGCTGGTGAGCGATTGCTTCAGTGAACTATCAAACACCCAGTAAAACTCCATGTTTGGGGATATTACTCTGAGCACGGTTTTAGGTGTTTAGAGCTCTTTAGGCAGAACATGGATGCTCAGAAAATCGTCATTATTTACAATCGTGGTTTTCTAAATCCTGTCCAGAAGATGTTTGGTGTCAAAAGCGAAGACTGGATTTTAGGAGAGGACAATGATCCAAAATATCGGAGTCCTCTGTACCTCATGAAGAGCAGAAACTGGCATCGTAACTTCAGACTGGTTTTTACAGTCTCTTGATGCAAATCCAGTGGAAATTATTTGGAGCACTGCAATAAGGAAGCTTGCAGGTACACGTGTCTTCATCTTGAAGCAGCTTTCATGAAAAATCAGAGAAATATAGCGCTTATTACTCCTAAGCTATGCTGAAAAGCTGGTAGAAGGTATGCCCAAAGGGTGCTAGGCTATTCTGGAAAGCAATGGGGATTGGACCATGTAATAGGTAGTTGCGCTGTAAGCTTTTTAACCTTCTGTCAATTAAAAAGTAAAAATCAAAAAATCTTCAATAGTTTTTCTAAAACCTAGGAACGTTTCTTGATGAACATACTGAATATAAAACAAGATATATAGACCCAACACACGTTTTATTTCAAATTAACGCTTAATTATCTAACTTGATTGCTTTTGTAATAACCGAACAAAAACAAATTTATCATACCAGTTAAAAAAAACCTGAAATATGCAAAATAAAAAACTGCATATGCATTTATTGAAAAATATCTAAATATGCACATATGCACTTTATATACATTTTGCATATAATCCCAGCTCTAGTGATGACAGATATTCACACAGATTGGCAGTCGTTTTTCACTGACAAATTTTGGAGATAATGGCGGTTTAAAAATGTAACAAATCTTCTAGAGAAAGCTGGCATCTCGTCAAAAAATCATCTTCTTTGGTGCAAAATTACCCGCGATATAATCATTTTTATAGAGAAAGTGGTGTTTTTGGCATTTCCCGATAATAGAGCAAACAGTGTGCAAAAACAATAACAGAAACACAAAATCGAATACAATAGCAAATATGTAACTAATATCCTTAGGCGAACGTTAATGAAAACCTACAAACCCATAACACTGGCAAATATGCGTGAGAGCGGTTGATGTTGATAAATGTATCTCCGCACAAATTTATCCAAGTTTCGTGTGAATATTTTGAAGTTTATTCTCCAATTTCCGAGTTTATAGTCAAAATTTTTTGCACACAATCACAAATGTTAAACCAAAATTTTAAGTACGAAATTTCTGTTTAACACTAGCAATTTTTAATTTACCCACATTTTTTCTAATCTCCGAATATTTTCTGAAGTTTCGAGTAGTAGTTTTCAAAAATAGATGGAAATTTCAACTTTAAAATTTATAGATTATATTTCAGAGTTTGAGAAAAGTCAAAATTGCGAAAAAATTAGATTTAAAAAAAACTTGTTTTTTAAATTTCAACTTATGAAATATCGACAATAACGTCAATATTTTGGGACAAAAGTTCAAATTTCTAGAAAAACCTTAAAATGTTCTTTTATTTACTTAATCATCCTTAAATTTCAAGAGATTTGACCATATTTCGAAACTTATAAAAATATTTTCGGCTAGAGAAAAAGTAGTATATTTCGAAAAGAACTTTCGAAAAAAAAATCTTTTTTTCGATTTTTCTCTGTCCAAATCTCAAGAAATTTCCAATTTCTAGAAAAACCTTAAAATGTTCTTTTATTTACTTAATCATCCTTAAATTTCAAGAGATTTGACCATATTTCGAAACTTATAAAAATATTTTCGGCTAGAGAAAAAGTAGTATATTTCGAAAAGAACTTTCGAAAAAAAACATCTTTTTTTCGATTTTTCTTTGTCCAAATCTCAAGAAATTTCCAATTTCTTGAGATTTCAATATTTTTATTTCGATTTCCAAAGTTAAAGGTTTCTACTTTATGAATCTATTTTTTGTTTTGAAAAAAGTCATAATCGCAATATTTTAAAAGTTATTTTTAGAAATCTCAACATTTTCTCAGTCTACTAAGCGCACATTTGGTTTTTCCAATTATTTTCCTAAAATTCCAACTCCTCAACTAAAAATTTGAGATTAACGTGAAACTGCCAAAGAAATCATTTAAAAAAATTATAGAATTAAAAAAATTATTCTCGATATTTGTAATTTTATGTTGAGATTTTATATAAAATCCTGCATTCAGACTTTAAATATTTAGAAGGTTAATATTTAAAGGATTATGGTTACAAACACTGTTTCTTGACATTTTGAGTTTAAAGACAAAATTTGGAAATTATGTCGAAATTTCGAGGATAAACTGATAAATGTCTAAAAATATGTTCCTTAACATTTTTATAAGTATACATTATAATTTCTAAATCAAAGCCAAGATTTCGATTTTAAAACCTATGATAATAGTGAAAAATATTTCACAAGTAAAAAAATCCTAGATATTTCAGTGAAAATTTCAGCTTAAACTTAAAATTTCTAAATTTATCTTAAACTAAAACCAACATTTGGAGCTGCAACTCGAGAAAAATGTTTTCAAATAAATGAAATGACTTAGACTTTATTTACGAAATTTGTGAAAAAAAATCTCGAATTTTCGGGTTTGATAATTTCAAGTCTCGAATTTACCATGTAAGTTCAAATTTAAGTTGTGACACGAAATTTCGAGAAGTTAGTCGTAACTAGGTAAATATATCACATCTTTCATTTTTGACTTTTTAACTGTTCTTTATGGAATTAGGATTTGAAATAAATAAATAAATAAACAGTTTCAAATTTAAATTTTCAATAAAAAAAATTTGGACAATTTCCATTTTATTCATAACATTTTAATTTCGGCCCTAAATATTCAACTTTCTCATGAATTTTTCCGCATAATCTAGGATACATTTAATTGCATACATTTAAAAGATACTGTAAAATTATCAAATTTAATTTTCTTGATGAACATTAATAAAATTGAAAAAACTTATATTGCTGTATAGAAAATTGAAAACCCTTTCCGCACACACCATCATTCAGTTTAAAAGTTTTAAAAGGACAGTTCTCACTTCAAAGTGGTTAAAGGGGGAGGAACGAAATAATGCTCAAAAAATGTCATTTTGAAACTTAAAATCGACCTGCTTCAGGATTTTATTCATAAATTGTAAGGTACGTGGATAATGAATGTATGCGTTACTTTTGAACTTTATTGTCTAGAATAATGTCCGCTTATTACGAACTGTCACTTTTAATGAAGCAACATCTAGATTACGCAGCGATTTAAGTATTTATTACTCTGCTAATTAACAGTTATCGTTTAATACGAAGTTCGCTTATAACGACCGGATTGAGTCAGTCCCTTGAGTTTTGTTATAAGCATACATCTCTGTATGTTTCTAAAATTTCATCTTTAAATCGAAATCTCGTGTTAATCCCTTTGAAAATTTGATTTTTTTTATTAAAATGTGAACTATTTCTCTCAATAATATTTGATTGTATTATAGTCGAAGGCAAACTCCAAATATCTTCATTAAATAAATTTGATTCAGTTATACTCAAAAATTACAGTTACTCTAAAGAATGGTTTTTCGTATAATAAATGTTACAAAATAAATGGAGTGAAATGTACATTTTATGAAGAATTTTCATCAGACTACAGGGATTTTAGTAGAGTTAAATGAATAAATGAGTGAGGTTTTTCCAATCCGTTTTCCTTCAGCTACTAACCCAAAACATTAGTTTTCGTTTACCTGTAACATTTTAACATTCTTTTTCTGTTTTAGGTACGTTACAAAGCAAGAAAAGCAAAAGCTGAAAGTATCGCAAAAAACGTTTGAACTGTGCCAGACGTACTCCCTTGAGGTAAATTATTACGCATTTCTTTTCGTTTAACCGCAAACCCTATCTAGGCTATAAATCAGTTTATGAAGTTCAGGAAGTGCCGCGTCTCATCAGGATATCCTGCAATAAATACGTTCTCCGCTTTCTGCCTCGCCCTTAATTTTGACGAATTTCCCACAGAATTAGTTTCAATTTGTGTCGGAATTTCGTTAGACGCCTTTTTGATTGCTTTTTATTTTTTATTCTTAGAAGGAAAATGAAATATTAGAAATGGAAAAATATGCATCCAGTTGTTCGTTGAGTAGGTTTATATGCAATCAGTGAGGAATGAAAGTCAACCGTATATTATCCTAAGGTGGTATTTGCGCGACCGCAAGATGATATCAATTACAGAACGGCAAATTTATGGACACTTGAAATTCTCGAGGGGACAGAAACATTTAAATGATATTCGGGATTCTTCTCTTTACATTTCTTGATCCTTTTAAATTTAATCTTAATTGATTCATTGAGCGCTATAAATCAGATGTTTGAAGTTGCCGCTCTTGAACTGAGACACTATAACTGCAAGTGGTGGGCTGAAAATGGTGCGAAAACCACTTGGTACACGACGTTATATATTGAATTTCTTTAGAATTTGATTGGGGCTATTCCCATAAATGAGACCATTTTTTTATTTTTCTTTTTAAATCAACTCAAGCGTTAAACAGATACCATTTTATTAATGGAAGTAATACATCAAACAGGTGTTTGAAATAAAATAAGTTTAAGTTATTATTATTATATTGGGATATTTATCAATATGTGTATTTTTCAAATTTTAATACAATAGTACAAGATGTAGAAAGTCTAGGCTAAACCTAAGGTAAATATTAAGGTAACTTCAGTTTTTTTTAATGACATATTTATATAGCTAGGGAATTCAAGTTTTAATTTACATAATACATTCCATTTAAAGTCCATGTGATGAATTACATAGCAGATGTCGATTTTAAACTGAACTTTGGAGTAATTTTTCATCAATCGTGGTCCTGCTGACTGATTTGGTAGTTTCTCATTCATGGGAGGTAAGCAGCGGCAACAACAAACTACCTGGCAGCCCTTCCATCGGAATTATGCAATGCATGTAATCTGGTACCCCAATTTTTCCATCAGATGACTACGAAGTTGAAAGGAGTTTAGTTGCTTCCCTGCACTTTAAGATACAGTGCCACATCGTCTCATTTATTTGAAGCTCTGCGTCTTAGTGAAGTAGGTTCCTACTGGGTTCTCTAAATCCATCCTGTAACATATAAGGATCTCTTGCACTGTTTTTCCCACGCTAGCCGGCAATGGTAAAAAATGTTCAACATTTTATAGTGGCACCAATGTTTTTCAATGCATTTTTTCCACAAATCATTATATATTGGGGAAAAATACGGTTTGTCTTTTATGCGATTTTTATTTCGGAAAAGTTTCGTCTCTGATATGGTTGACATGTTAGGTTACCGTGCTTTTATGTTTTGATTTTCGGATGTTTTTCTCCTCTGGCATTAGCAGGCTAATTTAATGTACTCTTCTGTCTTGGTTGCATATCTTCCTCTTTTCGTATCACTTTCCCTTCGAACAAGTTTTGTCCCTGGCATGGTTTACATACTGAGTTACCGTGCTCTCTTCTTCCTCTCCACTTGTAGAATGTGTGGAGAGGAAGCAGAGACTCCTTTACACATATTGTGCGAATGTACAGCTCTGGCAAGGAATAGACATTCCAGCTTTGGGAATGCTCTGACTAAACCAAAGATAATAGTGGTGACACCAATAAAGGAAGTTCTGAAATTTTTCAAAAGAACGGGCCTATTATGACATAATCGTGGGGGCACAATAAGCGATAGCTTCAGTGCTGCAGGAATGACCGACCCCATAGTAATAATAATAATAATACCTTGCTCTTCTACCTTGAATCTTGGTTTTCATTCAACAATCTCTACAGGGAAGTTTTCCTTTCGTGTGGTCGACATGATGAGTTATCGTATTCTTTTTTTTTCTTGAATTTGGTTTGATCACGTTCAGATTCACTTGGTATGGTTGACATACTGCATTAACCTAAAATTTGATTTTTCTTATTCCTAAGCAAGCATCTAATGACGGTGACCAAACTTTAAAGACTTTCAATACTCCTTAACACAGTCCTATCCCAAAAGAAGTATATTTTCTATTGATTCTGGTCGTGGATATTTTCAAAAGCAAAGTTTCTCATAGCTATCAAAAAGTTAAAGAAATGAAATGTTAAGAGAGAACAATTATAAATTTGGACACCTTCTTCTACAAAGAAATATGGTGCACCAGTTCCAGCAGCTAGTTGTCGTTGGAGAGCTGAGTTCGCTGTTCCAGATCTCTGAATTTATTTAATAACAGAAATAACAGTTGGTGAGTCTTAACGAAAGCCATGGGTACCTCTTGACATAAAAAAATTAAACAACACTAGTGTCAATACAGATAATTTTGAAAACTGCACCAAACTAATAAATTCACATTTAAATTGACTATTATAAGTTTTTACAGACAGGTTAAAAAAATCACAAATGACAGAAAGAAATAATTTATTTAAAAAAAAGAGCAAAGTACTCCTAAATATAATAATTGCTTCATATAAAAAGATATTTCGTTCAAGAAGCGTTGCATACGAGAGCATAAAAACTACGTATAAAAAAAGATACTCATATCTGATGAATCATGCGTCTCTTTAATATCAAAAAACGATAGTTCAAAAAAAAATCTAGACATAGTTCTTTTTACAAAAGAAAAGGCCTGTAAAACTCGCGGCAACACAGAGATTTCTAGAAGACAATAGTCTAAATTCAGAAAAGTCACTCTAGTCTTTCCCGTCCAAGGACAGTCTAAGGGCACATAATACACAAACACTTTTCAAATGAACAATCAGCATTATACAATCTCATAGATATTCGTCTTCTATTGAAAAGGACTTTCCCAAAATATTAGTTTTCTAGCAGAAAACTTCACAACAGAAAACCTAAGGATGACTTTTTCTAATGGGGGGCCCCCTCACCAAAATCTAAACAGAAAACAAATGCCTTTACCACCGGAATTCTCTGGAGTATAAATTTTTAACTTTGATGAACGAAATAAAGTTCTATTGAACTTCACACATCCTAGACTTCAGCTGAATTTTCCAACATATTACGTGGTCTCAGTAGCTTTTTTCAGAAACTCACCAGACCTATCTTCCAAAACTTCTAGGGTTTCTCAAGGCATTTTTATCATAAAAGAAATGGCAATGATTAAGAAAGCAAAATGGCTTCCAATTTCTCTACTGGAAAATTTCCCTACGAGCAATACAGACTCACTGCGCCTTCACAAGACAAATATCAATAAGCCAACCCAAGACTAACTTTCTTCCCTTTCAAACCTTACGAAATAGGCAGTTCTATATCGGATAAAACGCACATCGCCTAAGTTCAAATTCAAAAATTACCAAGGGAAACTTGAAAATTGATTCAGTCAGGTTTAGTTTATAATAATTACATCAAAATTTGCCAAATAAATAAAAAATAAATTTGAAATATTTATCTTTTTGGGTGAAGTGCATTTTGCACTTGACAACTCACAGAAGGAAATTTCTCAAATTAAATATTTTGGAATTTCAACTATTCTTGTATAATTTAATCAATGTTATCAAATATGAGATAAAAACAGGCGATGCAATAGTTTTCCATATTATTCAATACTTAACCTTGCTAAACATTAATTACTTTTCAGTGTGAAGCAAATACTATATTTTCTATATAATTTATCTACTTAAATTTTATAATTTCCAAAAGTATATATAAAGAAACAAAACCGATACATATTTCATAAAATGCATTGATTTTGTTTGCTTCTAACAGTTCTATTTTCCATTCAGCCTCAAAGGGCGCCAAAGCAGAATATTAAGTTTCATTTCTAATTTCACACCGTTTTGCTCTTTCATTTAAGAGGTTAAAGACTGAGCCGAGCTTTAAGTGGCATGTAACGCAACCCAAAGTGCTCCTTTGAAACAATCCGCCTAAATGGGAAGCTATTAGCATAGGAAGTTCGCCAACCGAAGGGCAATTTATTTGCGCCAAAAACCTATTTTAATTAGAGGGTAATTTTATTAGGTGAAATGGTCCCAAGATTGAAATCAGAATCGTTGGCGTTAGACGTAATTCAGTTAGCCAAGGAATAGTCGTTCGGTATAGTGGAGTTGTGTGTCCAGTCCACTAATGCTCGCTCCCCTAGGGAAATAAGCCACCGCAGCAGGATAGAGTCATTATTGGAGCAATTTGTCTCGCCGTTCCACTGCCAATTTATAAAGTAATTACGAACAAACCAAATTTTGCTCTGAATATTGGCTTGCCGGATGTAAATTTTTAATAAACGGTATTAATGACAGTTTTTGATGGCGCGCGTGAATTTCCCATGTAACGCCAGGAAAGACATATTACCGCATATTTTAAACCTGTTGAAACATGTCAAACTAAAAACTCTAATTCGAGGATAAAAGATAAAAGAATTAGAATATTCTTATGCTATTGAAACGGGTTCTTTCTTTTTGTTTAACAATTGTTGTTTCACAATTACACACTGACGAAAGGACATCTGCGATTTTTTTCTGCTACCTTGATTTAGTAAGTATCGCCTTCTATCTCACTGATGTAATGCCATACTGTTATGATATATACCCTTCTACTCACTTTGCTGCTCCAAGAGTTATGGTGGGCAAATTCCGTTCTCACCGTTCGTCAGCTGTAAATACAATGAGTGAGCAAAAGGTTCATCCGCACGTTGCGCAGCGCATTATTATTAAATTTCTTGCTGCTGACGGTGTAAAGCCCGCCGAAATTCTTCGTAAACTAAAAGCACAGTTTGGGGATACTTGTTTGAAGAAAACTCAAGAGTATGAATGGCACAAAAAATTTTTGGAAGGACGAAATCAAATTGAAAATGAACTCCATGCTCGTCGTCCTCGGACCAGTGTGGCTGTAGAGAAGATTATCGCTGTTGTGCACGTCTATTTTGTGCATGAAGGTCGTACGGTTAAAGCTGCCTACTACCGCCAGCTATTAGATGAAGCGAAACTTGCCTATCGGCGTAAGGGGCCGTTCATAAATTATGTAAGATATCTAAGGGAGGGGGAGTGTTGATTAAATATTATAGTTTCTTACTATAGGGAGGGAGGGTAGAGAATTTGATATTACGTAAAATTTCAAATTAGAAATTTTACCACTTTCGCGCTAAGAAATGGCATTATTGGATAGCGCCATCTGTGCTTTATCTCTCTTACTCAGTATTGAATCTTACAAGAATCATATGTTGTCAGTATTTCTAGACTTTCTGTTGTTGTTCTCGTTGATCGGGGATTTCCCTGTTACTTGAAATCTCAAAAATACACCTCATTTCCTTTTAGAATATTTATTTTATCTAACATGTCTGGATACTTACATCCACGGTTAGGGTAGAAGGTTTCTTAGATAAAACACCAAAGTTTTGTCAACAAGAGTCTAATTTATTCTGGACAACCAACAAAGAAGTTTTCAAAAATGATGACAATGCTTTCGAAAAATTTGTATCTCAAAAAAAAAATGATTTAAAAAGGTTGCTGCTAGGAAAAGAAACCAACATGCTCGGTTTTTTTTAAACAGGTTAGTTGGCACTTTATTTCTAAATTTTTTTGTTCAAAATATTATTATCAATGTTTTAATATTATTTTTAAGTAATTGTTATATGTAAATTTCTATTTAAATAAACTTATAAGTTACGCATATTTTGCTGTGTATGCTAAGCTATAATCAAAATCACTTCTTACAGCAAAATATGTCTGGTGGACCGCTTGCTTTGATGGACAAAAACTCAACAGATTCTTCTGTCGCATTATGCAATAGAGAAGTCAATATGGCGCACAGACTGATTCCAAAAGAGGCGATTCCTGATAAATCACAATTAACATGTCATCCTACTCCAGCACAAGATGCAATTGAAAAAAAAATTTCATTGCCGGAGAGTGAATTAAATACAAGTATTTTACGTCGGGATTCTGGTCTTGGAGGACTCAAGATCAATCAAAAAATCACTAAATTGCAAAAAAAAACCTTGGTGAAGCTAAAAAACAACTTGCTAATAGAAAAAGAAACCGCTGAATATCAAAAAAGTTTCAGAAAAAAAAGACAGGCATTGATAAAAGATGTTATTAAGAATCCAGTTGTAAAACAACAATTAAATGTGCACGAGACAGTGGGTCGTCCTCGTTTGGAGTAAGCTCAACCTGAGCTGTTGAAAGTTTTAGCAGAAATTGCGAGCTTTGGAGGTGGTGCAGATGAGAAACGCCAAACTGAAATGGTAAGAAGCTGTAGAACTCTAGATGACTTGGTCAAAGAACTAGAGACGTTAGGTTTCAATCTATCACGAAGTGCTACGCATCTTCGTCTTTGACCTAGATGTTCTACTACAATTCAAGAAAAAAAAACACGCAGTAACAGTTCCGGTAAAACTGGCGAGAGCAACAAATGATGAACACAAAAGCCATCCCGATGATAAATTTTGCACTGCTTCTATCCGGGCTATCGAGTCTCTCGCCTCCATGCAAGGTTTTCTTCTTGTCACAGGACGACAAAGCGCGCATTCCAATTGGTAAAACTGCTGTAAAAAAACAAGCACCCTTTCTGATGCATATGGAATATCGAGTACGACTACCAGATCACGACTGGGTGGTGGCAGAAAAACATAAATTAATACCTTCAGTATATGCTGGCATTGAAATTAATACTGATGGAATGGGCAAACCTGAAGCAGTGACATACAGTGGACCTACGTACGCTTGCAATCAGATCAGGAAAACATTCATCATCATCATCTGCACGCACTCATAGCATCGATCTAAAACATCTTATGGAGCTAGCAGAATTTCAATCCCTGGCCAAAACAGATTATAATAATATAAAACCAGTTATAATCATGACTGTTGACGGAGGACCTGATGAAAATCTACGCTTTCCTCAAGTCATCTCTCATGCTGTTTCCCACTTTCGTAAATTTGATCTTGATGCTATATTTATTATCACTAACGCTCCCGGAAGAAGTTGCTTCAATCGAGTAGAGCGTAGAATGGCTCCATTGAGTCATCAATTATCTGGACTTGTCTTACCGTATGGTTCTTTTGGTAATCATCTTGATGATCAGCGGCGTACAATTGATAATGAACTTGAACTCAAAAATTTCAAAATGGCTGGTGATATTTTAGCACAAATATAGAGTAAGTTAATTATTGATGATAAGCCAGTTGTTGCTGAATACGTAGATCCTGGTAAGGATAATATTGATAGAAGTTTAGTGGAATGGACTCCTGATTGGTACTGTAGACATGTAGAGAATCTCAGTATTTACTGCAAATTAGCAAATGCACAGAATTTAGATGCTGTGGAAAATTACGAAGTAATTTGCGAATGATATTACCAGATGGATTTATTCCACCACCTTATCCTCTTTGACAAGCGGATATATCACTTCCTAAAGACCAAGCAAATGCTAATTTTTGTCCTTTATTTGTGCAATTATCTCTAAACATTGAAATTCCTAGCCGCCCAGATTTTATTTTAACACCATACGACTTGTATTGTCCTACGGTTCAAACGCAATTGATTGCACGTACATGTCCAACATGTGGATTGTACTTTGCATCAAATAAAAATGTGGAAATTCATCGTCAATCAGTTCACAAATATCAGTGTGCTCGTACTGAGAATTTTCATCCTATTAAATTATTGCGTCGTCGTGCTGGACAGAGCCTGCGTCTTACATCATACAATAATAATACCCATGATATAGAATGGTACGACAATGAAGATATTGATATTGAAAAAATTGAAAAGCCTCAAGAGAAACAAAAGGAAGTCATTCCGGTAATTGAATCAATAGCTGAAAGGTTAGTCAGTCCGTGGATAAATAATAATTAGAGTTTTGATTTATTATCTAGTTTTTTCAACACCTTAGGTTTTACTAAACTAATTCTGGTCAAAACTGTGATAGGTTGATAAGATTAATGTTATTCAAGTGAGTTAATGATATTTATAATAATAAGATGATAATAAAAGGTATTTTTAAAACTAACGGAGCTGTATTTTATTGATGCATACATTTCTTACGAAAATTTCTTATTAAGGAGTAGGGGGGAGTAGTTGAAATCTTATGATATCTTACAATAAGGGGAGAGGGGGTCAAAATAGCCCTCAAAACCTCTCACGTAATTTATGAACGGCACCTAAGAGGCGCGAATTTTGGGTCAGAAATATGATTTTGCTTCGCACAATGGCCGCCCCCACTTAACCAATCTGACACATCAAAAATTAAATAAAATGCATCGGGCAACATTAGAACACCCTCCTTATAGTCCCCATGCGATTATCATATTTTTGGTCCACTGAAATGAGCTCTAGGAGGTGAGCGATTCCATGATGATGCTGCTGTGGGGCATTTGTGCGCAATTAGCTGCAAACACTCTTGCCTTCTTTTTATGATGATGGCATTAAAAAACTCCCAATCAGCTAGGACAAATCCATAAAAAAGCAGGAGATTATGTAGAAAAATAGTTAATAACTTTCATTCTATAATGCACAGACCAATAGGTTTGAACATTTATTAGATTCGAAGTTTGGAAACCAAATACCGGTTTCGATCTTGTTAGATCTCGTCAGTTTGGTATATCCAACTCGAATGCTAATAAATGTTCCGACATTCGAGTTGGATATACCAAACTGACGAGATCTAACAAGATCGAAACCGGTATTTGGTTTCCAAACTTCGAATCTAATAAATGTTCAAACCTATTGGTCTGTGCATTATAGAATCCTTGTTTTCTGGGAACTCTCCTAGAGAGCAACCGCTTCGCTAGGTGGCAGTGTTTCAACTGTTGGTAGTTCAGCTACCTATGATTCACTATACACGCCTGGAGGGGGCTGCATGAATTTGTAGTCTAGGTTGCATTCTTCTTGCATAATAACTTTCATATATATATATATGTGTCTTGTAAAACGAATTCCGTTTCATGTTTAAATTCCCTCGTAGTAATAAATTCGATAAATTATATTTTGTAAAGTAATCCATACACATTTCCATTACTAATGAGAAAAGCTAATTCAACATTTAGTAAACAGTTTGTAACCTTTGTACATTTTTGAAAATTCATGCTCTACCAGTTTATAAAGAATAAGCCATTACTTGGTCAATACATAATCTTCTAAGTAATATAGCTCTTTTTGAATTCATTAATTTGAAACTAAAACAATCCGACATTTTGTTTTACTCGAGCTTCAAAACATTGAGCAGTGAGAGTTGTTAAAGTGTATCCCTTTTCAATTTCGCACTTTTAAGTTCACAAGTCATTTCATTTGTCATACTTTTAACGTACTTAATATGCAAATAAAATTCATTTCCTCATAAACTCGAATCTCTTAGGTTATACGAGCTTAACCTCTAGTGCCGTTTTATGGGAAAGGAAGAGGAGACTTCATAAAAATCTCATATCCATGTCAAATATGACAACGGTGCGTGAGGTCCAGTATACCCAAAGGATTTATACACATTCGCTCCATCTTATTAACTCCGGTGACGTATAGAAAATAACGTACGTCCGATGCATTATGTTTAATAAAAACACATTGTTTCATTAATCACGAAAAAGGTTTTATTTATTGAGAGAGTTGCGAGCAGTGCCCTGTCAGCAGATGTATTTACACATGTGAAAATGACGACTGTCGAATTGGGAACGTTATGAAAATTTTATGTAATATGGCGCGTATTCTCTTTGGCCCAATTTAAGCACATGCTTTCCACTTACAAAAAGTTTGTATGTTTCCCTGTGCGGAATAACAGCGTCAGTCGTATCAAAATAACGGACTCATAAAGCCATTAAAATATCGCATAGCGCCTTTGCAATCCTAGTTTTCAGCTCTAAAATAAAGTCTGAAAAAATACATAACACAACATTGAATCAAATAGGCCAACAAATATCTTATTATAAACTTGCCACGATTAGCAAAACTTTTCATATTTATTTAAAGAACCGTAGTTGCCATCGCGATGACTCATATGCAGGTGTCCAGTTTAGAATATACTAGAGGCTTCCCGAATGGAACCCTCACGAATAAATGCCTGATAAATATACGCGTACTCGCATTGTGAATCAGTCAGTACAGGATTCGGTATTCGGACATTCAATATTTCGTAATTAATGTTATTCGTTTTTGTAGATGTTTAAATAAAGTGTTTTAAATTCACGGCCTATTCATAAACAAACTTTACACGTAACAATATAATTTGACATTCGGAAATTCGGTTTACATCCTTTTTCATGTTTTTGATCATCAAAATGCACAACTCTATAAAAAGAAAGATTTTTTAAATTCCAATCTGAAACTCTAAATTAAGATTTTTTTTTGAACACTTTTTTTTTAATTTGGATTTACTCTAAAACTGTCGACATTCCGAAATTCGAAAATTACCAGATTTTTAATTTTAATTAAATAATAAGTTACTGTAACTTCATTTCTCAAAATTATGAGCATTTTTTATGTTTATTCGGAACTGCAAATTACTTTTTAGAATTCACCCTTTTAAATTTAACTCTTGTTTTTAATTTAAACTTTGCACTGAAAGTTTTGATGTCCAATAATTGACTTTAATCCCCAAATATCCATGTGAAATGTCATGTCGTTTCTCCTCGAACATTCCATTTTTTTTAATTTGAAACTTTTTTATAATTTGCCTCAATCAGAATTTGTTCCATAAAACCCATCGGTTTTTTTTTTCTATCTAAAATGTTTACTTTATTTTGAGGCGTTGAATGTGACCTTGAAATTCTCAAAACAATTTCAAAACTTAAGGGTTTTTACAATCTTCGAGTAATTTCTAAAAAGATTACCCTTTCAATCATTATTGTACATACGAGGTGTGGCAGAAAACTAATAAGATTGGCAACACTGCAAGTGATTTGGTAACGCTGCGCTGTTGTCCTAATAGAACAGTGTATGAGTATCCTCCCATATCTCATACCTCGGTGCGAATTTCAACTCCTTCCGGCAACGACGTGATTTTTGTAACTGCTATTAATGAAGTTGTGTTTTGGTTGTGCGTCACGCAAAATGGAACAGCGAAATTTGGAGCAACGTTATGCCATTAAATTTATTGTTAATCTGGGAGAATCGGCTCAAAAAAAGGGCCAAGACCAGACATTGCAGATAAATGGATGCTCCATCATGATAACGCCCCATGTCACACTGCCCTCTCCGTCACGGAATTTTTGACCTCAAAAGGCATTCTCGTGGTTCCCCACCCTCTCTGTTCACCTGATCTCACTCCCTGTGACTTTTTGCTAAACCGAAACATGTTCTCAAAGGACGTCATTCCGGGATTGTCGACAACATCCAAAAGAATGTAACGGACCATACCGGTTGAAGACTTCCAGCGCTGCTACCAAAACTGGGAACGTCTCCATCGGTATATAGCTGCCCATGTTTGCGAACAATAAAAACTTTGGTAAATAAAAAATCAGTCTCATTACTTTTCTGCCACAACTAGTAGGTCAAATTTCGCGTTAAATGTAGACATTTTGTCGAGGAAGTTTAGTCACCATTAGAAGAAGGTGGAAATTTAAATTTTAAAGTTCAAAGGTATATTTAAAAAGAAAGTGAAACTTAAACTGGAAATTTTGAGGGGAAAACTAAAATGTTGGGAAAAATTTAAAAAATTATCAGCATTTCCCGCTTTAAATCAAAATGTTTGGTGCTTATAAATACTGATATTTAGCAGTTTTGGATATAATTAAAATCTATAAATTAGGAATGTGTCGACATCTTGAACTGAAATCATTAAAGTCATTATCTAATAAATATGGTCAAAGATCCTGTAGCATGATCGCATATCTATCGTACGTATACACACTTAAACGGATGGAAAAGCATTTCGATTTTTCCACGAAATCAGATAAATTTAAGGAACAAAAAAAATCACAATAAAAGTGGACATTCCGAGAAAAATGGAACTCTCGGAGAAATATTCGAAATTAAATCGAATTAATAAATATCGACTTTGTTTTACAAATTTCACTTTGTTCCAAAAATTTGAAATCCAAATTTAATAATTTTGAATTTTCGCATTTAAGCACAAACTTTCGACATTGTTGCTGTAACTTTGAAATGACGTAAAAATCTTGTATTTAGAATGGAAATATCAAAAAAAAACTCAGTAAATTAGGAAAGAAAATCAAAATTTTGAAATTAAAATTTAATTCGGAGAAAAATATACAATCGTTAGAAGTTGGGAAATTTTTAAACAAATTTCTTAATTTTGGTGGAACGAACTGGTCCTTGGTTACCTTCAAAAATTGATATACAAATCTTATCCCCTGAAAACAAGGAAGATTAAAAAACACAACAAAGGTTGCTTTAGTATCTCTCTGAAGATGATAGTTTGGCTATCGAAACGCGTTAGGGCAACCTTTGTTGTGTTTTTTAACTTTTCTTGGTTACGCGTTAGAGCAACCTTTGTTGTGTTTTTTGACCTTTCTTGGTTTCAGGCGACAAGATTTGTATTTGAAATTTCTTAAGTTGAGAACTTTTAATGAAGGCCAAGAATTTCTGGAAAACGGTAATAACACCAATAAAACAGATTGAGAAAAAAAATAATTTTTCCACTAATTTCGAGTTTCTTCTGAAGTTTTAAATTCAGATTTTTAATTTTTTAGTTAAGTCAAAGTTTTGGAAAATAGTTGAAATGTGGAAACAAAAATTTTAATTTCAGAAAAAATTGGAAATTTAAGAAAGGGATCTGAATTTTAAATTTGAACTTGGAATTTCGAAAAATAAAGTTGGGCTTTCGAGAAAACTCCCAAAATTATTATTATTAATAACTTCTTTTTTTTTTTCTCAAATTTTTGCCTCATTCTTGAAATTTGGAGCACAAATGTAAAAGTTTTAATTCTCACAAAAAAATATTTATTCTAAAGTCGAAGTTTTACATTTTTCGGGAAAAGTTCAAATAAAAAATCCAAAATTTCCAAATTTCAAGCAAACACAACAACAACAGGCAACACAACATTCAAACACTTTTTTTCTGGATATTGCGAACTTTATGTAATTTCTACTTTTTTTCCGGAAATGTGCAGTTTAAATTTGATACGTTCAATTTCTTTTTTTACTTCAAATTTCGACTTCGGAGTCGAATTTTTTCGAATTTAACTCAAATTTTTCTCCTTGTTTCTCAATCAGCAATAAATTGAAAATCTTACTGTTGAAAATTTGAGAAAGAAAGCCAAATTTTAAGACGAAAATTAAAGTTATTGGAAATTTTAAAATGTTTTTAAGACAGTTTTAAAAACTAGAAATTTTGATTTAAACTGATATGGATTATTTTCTTCTTGAATTTTTAATTTAAGATTTCAAATTTTTAAATATTTTAGAAGTTGTCAACTTTATTCTTGAAATTTCCCTAATTAAATATTCCGAGCTTTCCAATTTAAATTCGAACTTTGACATTAAGAGCAAAGTTTCAGGAATAAATTGAATTTTTGTGTTGAAATCCAAATTTCGACACTAGAATTGAAATTACGAATTTAAAAGGTAAATTTCGAAATCAAAGTCGAAAATTGGAGAGAAAATTGAATTTTATAGATCTTGCAAAAGTAAACAATTTTATTTATTTAAATAATTTAAATATCTATCCTACAAACTGGTCAGGGTAAATTTAAATCAGAATGCTTGAAGTAAAAAAAATTGAGACTACGATGTAAAAGCTTATAAATTTCAAGTTAAGTTTTAACAGTAACATTGGAAGTTGAGGTTTAAAGGAGAAATTTCGAGATATAAGCCGAAAATTTGAGAAAAAAATTGAGATTTGGAGAGAAAAGTCTACATTTAAAGTTTGGTTTAATAAAAAGTCCAATTTTGAAGGTACATTTAAAATTGTTGAATTGAAGTCAACATTTTGTTAGTCATATTCAAATTTTCAAAAATAAATCATAATATCGATAATAATATTAATTAAAATCTTGAGAATAAAACAAAAGTTAAAAACTTGAAAAATTAGTATTTTTTATTTCCAGATAAATGGTGTTATTTCTAGAAAAAAATCGGAACAACAAATTTTAGAGATTCGGGGATATTTTGAAAATTTCATTTTTACGAATTGCAATTTAATTTTTTTACTATTTCATTTTTCATTTGCTTCACAAAATACAAACTTTTAACATTGATGGTAAGAATATCGTAAATTATCATTAAATAATGGTATTGTCTGCAAGATATAAATCATTGATATTTTAAAGTTTTTCCTTTCAGAGTCTCAAAGTGGACATTGTTCTTCATCTATCCATGGGCACCTCGACTTTTTTTTTCTAGTCATCAAATACATTTTAAATCACATATATTTATTTCTTTTGTCATCAAAACTATTTTGAGCTACCACTGGTCATCTAGTGCATTTTGGGACACATCCCTCGCTTGTTTTCTCTTTTTTTTAATTTGTTATAAAAGCCATTTTGAGTTACTTGGGCTTTTTAGATGTGCGAAAATTTAGCTCTTCTCCACGCTGCCCCATACAGGATGATGACAAAAAGACGTCAAAGATATAAAATTTTCGGGCGGGCAGCAGCGGAGGGCCTGTTATGTACATTGCCAAATAAAAGTATAAATTGATATTGTTACGGGCTTATCGGTTCGATTGATTACACTTATTGAATAAGACCCACTTTATTACTGAATTAACTCGACACACTTCAACTGAACAGTAACTCACTAATTATTCACTAATTGCTAACCAACTTATTGCACTTGCTTCTAACTGACTGACTCGAGGGAAAACTGACCGCCTTTTTATAGTTTCGGCCCGCGTTCTTCCAGAATTTTCGGCAGATAAGGCTTATCGAATGCCGAAATTTCTGGAACGCTTATCTGCCGTTTGTTTCGTTATCGCGGCCGCTTTCCCCTTATCAGAACCTTCTAGAAACCTTTTTTATTTACTAAATTCTACAATTCTATCCTAAATCCTATTTCATCTATTTACATTGCGTTACACTGCCTCCCCCTTAGAAATGATCGTCCCGATCAGTTCCAATCAGTCACTTCGCCACTAAATTTGCATAGTCTGTTCAGGTGCACCACTTTCATTTTACTCCTGGAGCTACGCTGGATCCTGTATACCAAGTCGTTGATCCTCTTCACCACTTTGTACGGCCCTTCCCAAGATGGCGTAAACTTTGGCGAAACTCCTTTCTTCCGCTGAGGGTTGTATAGCCATACCAACTCGCCCTCACTGAAACCACCATGATTGGCACTCACGTCATACCTGGCCTTCATCCGGTCCGTCGCCAAGTTGATCTTCGTCCGCACCAGAGCATGCGTCTCCAGTATCGCTTCCCTCAAGTCATCTACGAAACCCATCGTTTCCCTGGGGACCTCCCTTGGTGATCCAAACACCAAGTCACACGGAAGCCGCAGTTCCCTCCCGAAGATCACTTTTGCCGGAGTCTGACTTGTAGTTTCATGAGTTGCCGCGCGATAGGCCATCAGGAACAGTGGTAGATGTCGGTCCCAGTCGGTCTGATGTTTGGAAACGACCTTCGAAAGATGTTCCTCTAAGGTCCTGTTAAATCTCTCCACCATTCCGTCAGACTGTGGATGAAGAGGTGTTGTTCGAGTTTTCCTTATTCCAAGAAGACGACACACCTCTTGGAAAACCCCCGATTCAAAGTTCCTTCCCTGGTCCGAGTGTAGTTCAAAGGGAACACCAAATCGACAGATGAAGTTGTCCACAAGAACCCTTGCGACTGTGGTGGCTTCCTGGTTCGGGATGGCATAAGCTTCAGGCCATTTACTGAAATAATCCATGGCCACCAGGATGTACTTGTTTCCATCGTCTGAAACTGGGAATGGTCCTGCCACATCGACTGCAATTCTTTCAAATGGAGCTCCCACATTATATTGCTTCAGGGCCCCTTTGGTTCTCGTACGGGGACCCTTGGATGCAGCACAGGTGACACATTTCCGACACCACCGCTCGACGTCCTCCCTGCAGTTGACCCAATAGAACCGTTTTCGAACCTTCTCCAGGGTCTTGTTCATCCCTAGGTGTCCACCTGAGGTCCCATTGTGCACCTCCCACAAGACCTGTGGAATCTTCTCCTGAGGCACTACCAACTGCAAGTTGACACGCTTTCCATCCGCGCTTTCCCATGCTCTCTTCAGTACCCCGTCCTCGACCTGGAGGGATTCCCATTGAGCCCACAAATTCTTAAGAGCTGGACTTCTGTCGGAAACTTCTTGCCATTCCGGTCTGTCTCCAGCTTCTTTCCATTCCAATATGGGTCCAATATCAGCGTCGCTCCTCTGTAGCTTCCGAAGACCTTCAACAGTCCATTCGTCTTCTGGCTGGACAGAAGTGACCCTTATATCCACCATGTCCTCATGGTCCTCAACTCGTTTGCAGTGTTTGCAATCACCACAAGGTCTTCTGGACAAAGCGTCAGCGTTGTTATGCTGTCGTCCCGGTCGATGATGCACCTTGAAGTGATACTGCTGAAGCCTTTCTAACCATCTAGCCGTCTGTCCCTCCGCGTTCTTCATTCGGAGTAACCAGGAAAGTGCCGAATGATCTGTCCTGATAAGGAATTCTTGCCCATACAAGTACTTGTGGAAGTGTTCCACGGCCTTCACTATCGCAAGAAGTTCCTTCCTGGTGGTGCAATAGTTCCTCTCTGGCTTCGTCAGGATCTTGCTGTAATATTCGATGACTCTTTCTTCACCGCCTTGAACTTGGGACAGCACAGCCCCAATGCCGATGTTACTGGCATCAGTGTCTAACACGAACTTCCCATTCTGCTGAGGATACGCCAAGATAGGGCTTGTACACAAGGCGGACTTCAGTTTTCGAAAAGCGGTATCACAATCGGGAGTCCAGACATAAGGCATTCTTCCTTTAGTTAGTCGGTGCAACGGCGCAGCGATGATGGCGAAGCCTTTCACAAATCTCCTGTAATAGGTGCATAACCCAAGAAACTTCCTTAGTTCATGTTTATCTTTGGGTTTTGGCCAGTCACAGATTGCTTGAGTATCGTGTGCCACAGTAACCTTAACTCCTGTGTCCACTGTTGCCTGTACATTTCTTCCATCCACGCTGGCTTCCACCATCAAACTCTCCTTGGTCCTTTTTATCTGTTTGATTGGAAGAGTTTTGACGACTGGTTTCTTGACATTAGCTAGTGAGTTCCTCTTCTCGACGTGTTGTTTTCTTACTGTGATGCTTGTCGACTTCTTGGGGGTTGACCTGCAGTTCTTTTTGATGTGTCCCGGTTTGCCACAGCCGTAACATGTTATGCTTCTGCTGGAACTGCCTTTAAGAGTTCCTACTAATTCTTGGATACTCGCGTCAATTCTGTGGATGTTAGCACTCAGGTTCGCGTTCATTTCCTTCATGTTAGCGTTAATGTTTCCAAAATTAGGGTCATTCGCGACCTCTTCGATGTCGGCCTTCCTTACCCTCCGTGACGCCTCTGACTCCGAAACCCTGTAAGCAGCTCCTATCTCCAAAGCTCTAATCAGTGCCTCTCGCGATGTTCGGAAGTTTGTCAAGCGCATCACTCCCTGGACTTCTGAGTCTCTTATTCCTTCTATGAAAATTCTAGCTGAGTAAAGTTCCAAAAATTCAGTTGGTGCTGTTGGATAAGCGGCATGAGCCAGTCTTTTTACGTCGGCCTCGAATTCTTGCAGCGTTTCATCACTTTTCTGCTTCCTTACTAGTAGTTGCGACTGGGCCACTTGCGGCAAATGATGGTCTCCAAATCTCAGCTCGAAAGCCCTAACTAAATCTTCATAGTTAGCTAGTTCGTGGTCAGATAGAGCTCGGAGTAGTTCCAGAGCTTCTCCGCGCAGGGAAACCACCAATGAGGTCGCCTTTTCGTTTTCCGTCCATTGATTGGCTCTAGCAGCAGCTTCGAACTGTTTTCTGTAGGTCTGGAAGGATGTTTTCCCATCATAGGTCGGAGGTTTCACTTTTTGGGAAGAGATAGCGGGTACACTTTCGGATTCATGTTGTGTGCTTTGTCCACTTAGCAACTTTTTCATGTTATTTTTTATGTTGCTGATCTCCCTCTTTGTTGCATTTTCCAAATCGAGAAGCTTGCTGTTGAATTTTTCTTTTACTTCCCCAATTTCTTCCCTAACTTCGCCAATCTCTTCTTGCATTTCTTCTCGCATTCCTGTAATTTGTTCTTTCACTTCTTCTTTCATTTTTTCAGTTATATTTGCTAGTAGACTATGCAATTCTTGTTTTTCTTGTCGTCTTTCTTCTTTGTCTTGTCGTCTTCGTTCTTCCTCCTGTTCTTTTTCTTGTCGTCTTCGTTCTTCCTCTTGTTCTTTTTCTTGTCGTCTTCGTTCTTCCTCTTGTTCTTTTTCTTGTCGTCTTCGTTCTTCTTCCTGTTCTTTTTCTTGTCGTCTTCGTTCTTCCTCTTGTTCTTTTTCTTGTCGTCTTCGTTCTTCCTCTTGTTCTTTTTCTTGTCGTCTTCGTTCTTCCTGTTCTCTTTCTTGTCGTCTTCGTTCTTCCTCCTGTTCTTTTTCCTGTCGTCTTCGTTCTTGCTTCTGTTCTTTTTCTTGTCTTCTTTGTTCCTCCTTTTCTTTTTCTTTTTCCTCTTTGTCTTTAAACATTGCTAATAACGCTTGTAATTGTTGTTCCATTTTGGCCGATTTTAATCTCGTATCCATAAAGTGTATTTGAATGTTCACGAATTTATTTGACGAGCCTCGTATAACTATTTAACAGTTTAAAAGGTCCGAGATAAAGTCAACTACGGCACCTGGCACGAATTTTTTTCGAGTAATAAAGCACAATCCACGAATAATCCCACTTCTGACACCAGATGTTACGGGCTTATCGGTTCGATTGATTACACTTATTGAATAAGACCCACTTTATTACTGAATTAACTCGACACACTTCAACTGAACAGTAACTCACTAATTATTCACTAATTGCTAACCAACTTATTGCACTTGCTTCTAACTGACTGACTCGAGGGAAAACTGACCGCCTTTTTATAGTTTCGGCCCGCGTTCTTCCAGAATTTTTGGCAGATAAGGCTTATCGAATGCCGAAATTTCTGGAACGCTTATCTGCCGTTTGTTTCGTTATCGCGGCCGCTTTCCCCTTATCAGAACCTTCTAGAAACCTTTTTTATTTACTAAATTCTACAATTCTATCCTAAATCCTATTTCATCTATTTACATTGCGTTACAATATCTTTTGTATTTGATAAGTGAAGTGCATTCAGTAGTAGATTAAAGAGGACCCTAGCAAATCAAAATAAAAACTAATCTGAGCAACCCAATCCCAAAATCCTTTCGTCAAAACTTATCTGGAGGTCATTTTGACGATATAGAAAAGGATAATTCAATGCAGATGGAGCAATAAGTCTTCCTTAATACGTAGCAGAACTTCTTATACATTGTAGAGAAATACATCAGTTGTACGATACAAGCAAGATGACGGAGGTTAGTGGCGAGGTAACTTTTAATCTTGTATTAAGGGGTGCACAGGAATATGCATTAGATATGACCGGCGTGACTTCCTATTAGGTATGTTAAACGTAAAAAAAATATTATACTTAACAAAAAAGAGAAAAAAGTCATAGGTTTCAGAAAAAGTCCAAGTTCATTGCGATTTTTACTTACTGCTTTTTTCAATTTACTAGTTCAAGCTTGGATTTCTTATTTTTTGAACAAATTAAAGTCTAATTTTCCAAAGATAAAATGTTAAACAGAACAAATAATGTCAATTACATGTTCTGTAATGAAACAGTCCAACATGCTACAAGTTGAAAATATTGACAACCAACAATTTGTTACAATATTGTTGTGCATTATCGATTCGAATGATTAACACTTCGTGAGTTGTAACCACTTTATTTCAAAACTGAACTCGGAACACTGCAATTGTAATTCACTTAACTGATCAACTAATTAACTCACTAACTTATTCATTGACTCCTCACTAACCGAGGGAAAGCCGACCGCCTTATGTGGGTTCCGCTTCGGGTTCTGGAAGGAACTAGCAGATAAGACTTATCGTTTGCCGAAATTTCTGCCGTTTGATTCATTATCGCGGCCGCTTCGCCTTATCAAATTTTCTAGAAAATTCCTAACTAAATTTTATAATTACATTTTGTTACAATATGATAATTGTAAACTTATAGTGCATAATTCATTAAAGAAATGCAAGACTGTGTTGTGTTGGTTAATGTGTGAAATAAAGGGACTCTTTATTTCCATTATTATAAAGTTTTCTCTTGCGTGGAATTTAGATTGGATTTCCAAAAGTGTTTTTCCTATACTTCGATGTGTTTCACCCACAAGTTAATTGAAATTCTTTGCTGCATCGGTTGTTATGTATTTGCATTTTAAAATTGATTTCCCTTGTTTGCATTTTTTGAAACTGTTCTTATTTTATCCCAGAAGGGTTTACTCCAAATTCAGCTTTCGTTCAATAAAGAGCAAGTTTGGATTTATAACCCGGTTGTGTTAAAATTCGAAATGGGTTACTTTCTCATTATCATCTTGAATGATTTGCAAAATGGATGAGCGAAAAAGGAATAAGTGTGAACTTCGGTCGTTCAACAGTCACACTTAACAAAAGTTTATCTTTCGTCATTCGTAGTGCAGCAGATAGCAAAGATTAGAATCCAGTTGTGAATAGAACATGTCCTGACCCTCTAAAGACGTTCGACGAACAATGGCTTGTTCGCCATCAATCTTGATTGATAGAGATCGCTGATCGGATAAGAGAAGCGGATGGCTTTATCGAATCGGGTATTCCGAAGGCAAAGCTGCCAGCTGAAAACCATGTCGGAGGGGTTTTATTACCACACTTCACGAACGGACAATGCACGAGCTTCAATTGTGCTAACGACGACAAACAATATTATTGTGAGAGACAATATGTCTAATCAATTTTAGTATTAAAGAACATGGAGATTATAACTCAAAGAATATTCTGAAATTAACCAACTTTTTTAAGTCAAATATTACAACCAAAAAATCATGTGAAAGGTGTCGATAAGGTGCAAATTGTTACCAAGTGCTGTTTTGCGTTAGTATAAGTTTACATTTTTATATTACAACAATTAAGCTCATTTGCCTCAACAGAACAGTTAACCATTTGCCACTATGTCATTATATGTGTAATTGTGTAACATACCACCAACGTACTAAATTAGACATACAATTTGTTATATGCTGGCAAATAGAGCGATCCCTTTTTTATCGAGCAGCAAAACAGAGAAGATCGTTCAAAAGCACTCAACAGCGCCTAAGAAACGTTACAACTCTGCCGCATGATGCGTTTTTGTCAGAAATATGTCTAATTATCCAGCATCACAATAGGGGCTCGCTGGCGTCCCAGCAACTGCTGAATAAATTAAATCTTGCTCTAGAGTCAGCCGTGGACCGCCTGAAAAGTTGCGTGACCGCAGATATTTTAACCGATGGACCACCGGCTTCGACGCAATATTCTTATTGATGCTTTGTGGTTATTAAAAATTTCGCCGTTAATAAAATATAATAAGCTGATACGCGGTATTAAAGCAGCTCGCAATATATTTCCTCACTTTTCGCTGTTACATCTCTCGTATTTTAATTGCGAACGGGCAGCTGAGCAAAATTTATTGGACGGTTTTAAAATATAACAAAGTATATGGCGGCCATATATTATTGCGAAGTATCTAAATGTATATGTATATATTACACAGGTGAAACTTTTGTGAGCTTTATCCAACATTTCAAGTTAATGAAAGGTGTGTTTTCTAATAAACATTTAATGAGAGGACCATAAACTATCATTATATGGTTGCATGTTATCGGCTTGATAATTAAAACTTCGTGAATTGTAAACACTTTATTTCAAACTTATTTCGGAACACTACGATTATGATTCACTTAACTATCAGACTATTTCCGATGGATCTCCGTACTGATAAGATTATCGATTGAGGAAACGTCTGGATCTCTTATCTGCCGTATGATTCATTCTCGTGGCAGCTTCCCATTATGAAATGTTTCCAGAGAGTTCCTTACACAACACAATCACTAATACAAATTTTATAACTATATGCTGTTACAATATGATAACTGAAACTGACAGTTGGTTACGGCTTCATTTGCGTAAATTATGAATTATTACACCCAAAAAATAAATTTGGTTGATCTTCTTTAAAATAATTTTACAACAATTAACTGACGTTTTTATTTTGTAGTACGATAAGGAGGGAATGAGCCAGGGACTGCAACTAATAAAAACTATAAGCACTTGTTTTAGTGATAATTTTAAAGATTATCAATTAGTTGCGGCTTGTGTTAAGTAAATCTAAAACCAGAGTGATAATAAGTTTCAGTAACTTTAATTACACACGTAATATTAGTACCTGAAACTCATAAAAAGTGTAAAACAAATTACAATTTACAAAAAGGAATTATTCTTTTCAAAGTTTACAACAATGGCACATTTATCTTAACAGGAAACCATACATATATTGATGATGGTTGGATATGGCGATCGAATAAGGACTCATACCCAAGCATGTGAGTTGTTTAACCAAGAACATCCTGATAGACCGACCATTGCAAGATCTGCAGTAATTAAATTGATAGAAGTGAGATTGAATGTGTTGCTTGAATCTGGAGAAAATCCTCACTCTTCTAGAAGGCAACTAGCCCTAAATAATAATGTGGATCACTCTTTTGTGGTAAAATCATCCAAGGAAGAAAAATATCATCCATAAAAAGTGCAATTCATACACGAGTTAAAGGACGATGATACATACCGCCGCTTGGAGTTTTGTGAACAATTAATGTTACGCTGTGACGGAGATCCCAACATTCTAAACAACTTAATCTTTTCTGACGAAGCCACTTAGTGCCTGAATTGGACAGTACTTTGCCACAATTCCAGATATTCAGTACAGGAAAATCATCAGTGGACTCAAGATTACCATAGTCAACAGCAAGGCTAAATATGTGGTAGGGAATAACCGGACGAAGTTTTCTAGGGCCTTACTTTTTCAAAAAAACCTTACTGCAGCACGATATTTAGATTTATTGCAATTCGATTTAGTATCAGCTCTGGCAATTCTATTTCCAAATAATGACGTAACCCATCAGAATATTTGGTTTCAATAAGATGGGGCTCCTCCTCACTTTGACGATGACGTCCGTCGATATCTTGACGCCACATTTCCTGGAAGATGGATAAGGCGTCGAAGAGCAATGGAGTGGCCCCCGCGTTCACCAGATTTAAGTCCATTGGATTTTTTCTGTGGGGTTATTTAAAAGAAAAAGTTTATTTTACAGATTAATCCTGACATTCTAAAGCGTAGTGTTCAAGCTATTTATAATCCTATCGGTCAATGCCAAATGGTTGGTTGAAACTAATTTGAACATTGTGTTAAATTTTGTTTATTTTTTGGGTGTAATACTTAATTTTTTCCATGAAAGATAAATTTTTATTTCTTAAAGTAATTGCGTTTTTTCCGAAAAATTGTGATGTAAGGTACAATTGTTTTTACAACATCACTTCAATAATAAAAAGGTCTACAAAAAACAGCCAAAAAAATATGGGGGTTGCCATTTAAAAAACTGATGATAATGTCATTGCGCAAAGAAGGATAACGTCATTTAAATAAATCAAATCGACTTGTCCAAGCATTTTTTCGTGAAAAAAGTACATAACGAAATTATGAATTTTGTTCCAAACTTTATCACGATACTGTATTTATCCCTTACCTACCGGAATTCGTCAACATTATATTATATATATGAAATAAAATTGTAGCGTCTTAGTGTATGTCTGTCCGTCGACAAATCTTTTGTCCGGGCTAATATCAGAAACTATTAAATCGGTTTTAATGAAACTTTTACTAAAATGAAGAGTATTTTTAGGGGTACCTTTTAGGCTATTTTTGTTCCAGTAGAGCTCATCCTTACAGTTCTATTTAAGGTTATAACATGGAACATATAAAAGCGAAACCAATCCGAAATGTTTGTAGCTGATATAATGTTCTACGCTAATTACAATTCTCTGATAAGGAGCGCTAACCTTTGATTATGTTCTATCTAATCAAATGGAAAATAATTTTAATTTTAATTATACTTACAACGCTATTGGTGCTGTAGAGACAAAATCGACAAGGGCAGCTAGTAACAAACAAAATTTGTTAAATCTTGCATTTGGAGACTATGCACTCAAAGATTTAAAATTATCTTATGCTCTCCACATGGAACATTTGCAGGATTGGATTCTTATAAAGAGTTTTTGAGACAAAACGTCCTTAATTTTAAGAGAAGGTAGAGAAAAATGGGTATGACACGGATAAATGATTAATTTTTTTATGCATTTACGATAAAAAAAACTTTAAAACCATAATTTAAACCCCTTTTTAGGCTGTCACCCTCTCCAAGAGACTCCAGCATCTCTAGATATTGCGACAGCTGCGCCACAAATTTTAATCGGGAATCGAGAGAAACAAAGCATTGCTTAAGTTAGGCCTGAAAGTTAATAATGTGCAAATCATTAACTGATACTTACATTACATTTTTAGATCATCTTATTGCTAAACGGCTTCTACTTCGACAGTTGTGGCGTTTAGATCTCCACTCATGCATTCGTTCAAACTCCGCAACAATGGTTACAAATCGCACGACATTGAAACTGTCATTAAACGACATCTTCACCCTACTCCTCCTCCTTCACAAAATTCAATAATTTCTTCTAAAGCCTTTCTTTCTTATGCTAACAGAGTAACAGATCAAATCGGAAAATTATTGAGAAAACACAACATTAAACTCATTTTTTGATCATCCTCAATGATCCAAAAGCTTCTCCCATCTCTCAAAGGTAAAATTTTATCCTTTTGTTTTAATGGTGTGTACAGGGTTCCTTGTTCTTGTGGTTCAGTGAACATCGGAGAAACGGGGCGATCATTCAAGACGCGAATATTCGAGCACCAAAGATGTCTTAAGTCTGGTTTATTTTCGCAGTCAGCCGTTGTGGAACATCAACATGAAACCGGACATAAAATTCTCTTTAAAAATATCTCAATTATATCCAATATTCCCAATTAATATAATAGGAAGATATGTGAGGCCATTGAAATCCAAAAATTCCCCAAAAACATCAACAGAGACGACGGTTACATGCTTTCCTCCTTCTGAAAATCAACCATCGGAAATCTTCGGGAGTAATCGCACAGACGAATGGTATATAAAGTTTCCCTTTCTTTCTTTCCTTTCAGAAGAGTTTCCCCTCTGGTCTGGTGAGGTTACCGTGCTCTTCTGCCTAAACTTTCTTATCCTTTGTACCAATTTTCAATTCAGAAAAGTTTCGCCTCTGGTATGATGGACATACTGAGTTACCATGCTCTGGTCTTTTGAAATTGGCGTTTTCATTCTCTTATTTTTGCATATTCCCTTATATTTCTCTTTTTTTATTTATTTTTTCTTTTCTTTGTTCCTGGAGAAACCCCCTACGATGGTGGGCGAAACGTCGAACACTTTTAGTAGTTCTTTGACACGGTCCAATCCCGGAAGAAGTATATCCTATACTCCACTCATATTTTACTCTAATCTATGAAAGATGATTTCAGATAGGTACTGAAGCCATCCGAATTAACCTTCAAACTGCAACATGTTCTTAAAATTTCCAGTTTATTCTCGAATATTTGACTTTAATTTATCAATTTCGACATTATACTCGAATATTTAATTTTTTCTAAAAGGTTTAGCGTATAGGTAAATTTGGGATTTGCTTTGGAATTTCAAATTTCCAAAATAAAATTTCGACGTTACAGCCAAAAATGCTAGAAAACAGATTTTGAGGTTAAAACTCAAATATTTCGAATTTTCAACCCTGAAGATTTCATTCACATTAGGAAAGTTCAATTTCGAGATATATTTTTAAAGATTTTTCCAGTTTTAAACTTCTAGATCAATCAAACTTACAATATTAAAGTCGACATTTTGGAAACAATTGTCTTAATTTAAATTTATCTTTCAAGACGCAATAGGATTTTTTCTAAAAATTACGAGTTTTTGCTCTCGTAATTTCCCGATTATTTTTTTGGGAATTATGAAATAAAACTCCAAATTAACAAAATGAACTCATTCAAATTTCAAAAATAAAATCTAAACATTCTCATTACAGTCTCAAAATCTTTAAATTCGAATATTCAACTTTGTTCTCGAAAAGACTTTCTAGAAAATATCAAGATTTTGAGTAGGTTGAGAAAATTGATGCGTTTAGCCATTTCCAATTTTTTGGTTTTTTTACCAGAATTCCTGATTTGAATAATTTTAAATTTGTTTGTAAAATTTGAAACTCGAAATTTAGACTTTATGATGCTTCATAATAATGATAATTTTTTGGAGATTTGGAGTCTTCCAAACTCGAATAACAGCTGAAAATTTCAACCTTATAATTGGAAAACTTAAATATTCACTCGAAGGTCTCTAGAAAAAGTCGAAACTTTGAGAAATTTTTATTATTAGACATTAGAAACTTTTTCAGAACTTTTTTCTTTTGAAGTTTGGATTTTTTCTCGAAATGTCAAACAAAAAAATCGAAATTAAAAAAATAAAAGGAACAATTTTGTACTGAAAATTTTGTAATAACAACGGAAAAACTGGCAATCTACTTAAAAATAAAATCAAAATTTCTATTACGAACACAAAATTCGGGCGCTAAACTTGTATATTTAACTTTTTTCGAAAGCCAAAATTTGGATAAATAATGGCTTATAAATGATCTTTGCACAATTTCGATTTTTTTGGAAATTCTGATATTGGTATTTTTTTCTTTCAAAACTAAATCAATCAAATTCCGTTTGTAGAAAGGATTCTAATGCACAGACCAATAGGTTTGAACATTTATTAGATTTAAAGTTTGGAAACCAAATACCGGTTTCGATCTTGTTAGATCTCGTCAGTTTGGTATATCCAACTTGAATGCTAACAAATGTTTCGACAAGTAAGTACTAAAGAATTCACGGACGTCAAGCGTGTGACTTCTTAGTCTACCACCTATTGGTCCATGGAGAAAATATGGCCATCGCCAACAATGTCGTATGCAAGTAGTAGTTGCATAGTTTGTAGAAATGCTTACTTTTTTCAGAATTTATGCTAATTTCGACTATTTTTCGAAATTCAAAGTATAAAGTAGAAAAAAGGATATTTAATTTATGAAATTTAGAGAAAAGTGATTGAAATTTCGTGAAAGAATAGAAAATCTAACATATCACTTTTAAGAAAATTAAAACGGTTAGATATTTTCGAATATTCGACTTCCCCAGGTAATCAAGAAAAAGGTCTAATGCAACCCTACATATGAGTCATTTCATCGGCCGCGAATCTCTTCTAGTAAACTTCTACTAAAGTGATCCACATATTTGACGTAGAATTGGGACAAGCGGAGTTCCGTGCTAACAAAAAAATATGTGGTGAAAGTGGTAGTCTCATGAAGAAGTATTTTATGAGTGGAAAGACAAAATTGCAGAGCAGACCTAAAGGCATTATGAACGTCTATAAAACAGGGGTTTTCTATAAATGTTTACCTGACAAAACCTTATTATTTAAAGGCGATAAATGTCGTGGTGGGAAAAGCAGCACTTTATTTAACAGTGTTGCTAGAAACAACTGTACCGGCACATACAGAACTAAGCCATTTATAATTGAAAAATATAAAAGACCAGGATGTTTTGAAAAGGTCATTAATTTATCAATTCGCCAATAGAGCACAAGTAGGCTTTAATGACTCGTGATGCTTTTAAACATTGGCTTAAAATTCTTGACAAAGAGAGGAAGAAAAAAAAAGAAGAAAATTCCTATGTTCATCGATAATCAAACTACACATGGAGATATTTCTAATCTGACAGACAAAAATAAAGTACTTGCCTGCAAACACCCCTTTGAAACTTCAACCACTCAAACCAACTTCAACCACCAAGGCATCATTGAAAGCCTCAAAAAGCACTGTAAAAAAAGTTGTAAGGCAGTTTCTGGCTAATATGAATACCAAACGCCAACTACAATTAACGTGAGGATGATTGCCAGAGCTTCGAATCAAGTCAAAGAAAAAATCATGACAAACTGCTTCAAAAAGAGTGTGTTTACAGTCACATGTGAAGAAAAGAATGACCTGGCAGACCTTTCTAAGACCTGGCCACATTTTAAGAAGAATTCATCCATTTGGAAACTAAGGTAGAAGAACTTGTTACCTTTGATGATGATTTAGTCATCTGTGGAAAACTCGCTGATGCTAAAATTATCAATCGGTATTTCTAGTTGCTAACGTAGAAGCGGAAGAAGGCAATGAAGAAGAGAATAAAATTATCCAACGTGATTTTAAAATAAAAGACGCTCTAGATGTAATAAAATATGTATTCATCTTCTATGCCATCGTTCCCGCTTTATAACAATGAAAAGACACAGCACAGACCAACAGACCGAACTGAAAAATAAATGAATGGGAAAAGACAAAATAGTGTAGAATGCAAGTGATTGGTGAAAGATTTGTTTACTTCAACGGACGACAATTCAAAAATATTTAATTATTAGATGTAAACGTGTGCGTGCCCTTTAAAGAATGAAAGCAATATTATATTTCAATTGCAAGTGGTCATATCAATTGCGAGGTGAGATTAATTTTTGCAATGTGTATCTCTTGAGATTTTATGTTCCACTTTTCTAAATAAATTACAAAACAGTTCTTCGTTTTTGAGGTTTGTGAAATCTGGTTAGAAATGTAAATATATTTTCAGGAATTGCCCTTACAAAATTATAAAGTAGTCAATTACACTGGTTTGAAGAACTATTTATATGCATTCATAAGTATATTATTTTTATATCCTATTTAAAAAACTCCTCGATTTTCTTTCAATTTAAATTGAAATTTTTAACGGCAAATAAAAACAACTTTTCCTTCATGTCATTTTTTTCCGTTTAGTTATAATAATTGCTTGTTCTATTAACCCATCAAGTGTCTCATGAGTCACAAGTTAATGTATTATGGGAGGACTTTCTTTCCATATTCTGTATTATTGCAGGTTTTAAGCTGCTCCCTCACTTTGTGTCTTCGAATTTATCAGAAAACTTTCCGGTCACATCCAAAATAAAATGGAGCTTTTTCAACTTAAACAATGCCAAAAATACAACAAAATTTATTACTTTAATATCGTCGCTCTCGGGTCATTAATATTCGTTTCGTGGGTTATTGACAAAAACAAATTCGGAACTAAAACTCGTTAGAGAATGCCTGGAACGAAACCGTCACATGATAATTCATCATACTCTTTTTACGGTTGCTTTTACGTGTTATTATGCAGACGCGATGTGTCGCTCAAGTGAGAACTTTTTCTGCATCATAAATAACTCCTGAGCGGACTGATTCTATGCGAACAGCTGTCATAACTAATGCTAGTTAATCAATAAATTTTCCATGGTCCACTGATACAGTTTTTTGATATTTGCTTTATGCCAATTGATATTTCTGCAGAATGTTAAAACTGCGAACTCTCAATATTTCGTCAAGTCAAATATGTGATATATTTTACATCAATATTGTTGATATCAAACAATGAGCCATTTTAGTGAAAAGATATAGAGAGGATTTAAATTTGTGATGAAAAAACGAGAGAAAACTTATTAACCTTGAATAAAATGGTAATTGTTTTATATACTCGTATTGACTGAGCTAAATGCATTTTTAGCTTTTTTCCAGTCAATTTGTGAATCACAAACGCTTGCTCAATCACCAGTTAGCGTAACTGTGGTTTGGAGCAATTTTAAAAAAGTTGCACAATTTGTTAGTAAAAGTAAAAAAAGGCCAATCAACCTCTGTAGTTTTGGAAGAGGAGGGGTGACAAAACAAATTGATTTTCTATCTTTTATCACATTTTATAAAGGAAGTCTTAAAAATAACAATTTTCTTAAACTAACTAAACATCTAGAGTATTCGATTGTTCCAATACACCATCTTGATCGGACCGTTGTTGATTTTCCGTTAAAGAAAGTATTTGTGAATCAAATGAACCAATATCTGCTTGGAACAAAAGTTTATTTATTTTGTATTGGACCAACGCTCTGGTTTTAGGGTTATATTCTCGCAATTTGCTGGCTATATACTGTCCGAACATGTAGGATGAATCTTTAAAATGTTTACTAAAATGTTGTGAATCTTCTGTGGTCATTTTAAATTGTTTAAGTGGAGGTTCACCATCATCTATAACAAAATGAGAATCTTGTTCAGGTTCCACGTTGTGTGAGGAAGGCATCCTCTTCCTCTGGTTCTGGAGAGATAGAAGGTTTTATATTTATTTCGTGACTAGGTGACCACGAGCATTCTGCGATTTTGGCTTCCTAGAATATAGAAGGATTTAGTACCAATAGCTGATCAGTTTAGAGGGCTATGGAGCAAATTGTCCATACTAGTTAAGTTAGTCATGTTGGTATTCACCAGGTCGGCTTACTTTAAATTCTCTGTTGTCGACTCTATCTACCAGGAAGGACATTTTTTTAAAAGCGAACCATTTTGAGGCGTAAACTTCTTGTTGTCCTATAAAAAAATTGTTATCATGTATTGTCCATGTAGAGCAGAAGTACAAATTTCATGCAATCGAGTAGAGCCAGTGACTCAAGACAAAATCTGCCCTATGCAGACGCCCGAGATATGAACGCAACATATTGTTGGTAACATAAACCTCAGATTTTCTTTGTGTTGAACCATGGAAAAGCGACCTGTGAAGCCCTACATAGGTACTAATTTATATACATACAAAAGATCCTATTTTATTGTGCAACCTAGGTGTGCAACCTAGGTTTCATGAGGAGCTGCATGGATCAATTTTTCGAAAAGTGGTTTTAAAAATATGGTGACATACCAGTGCTAGTGAGGGCAAATGAATTAAAATATTTTGAAGAAGTTGGGATCTGGAACTTAAACAAAAAGGTATAATATATTTATTAAATTAAGGTCCTAACTACGTCTTAGTACTTTTCACATTAAGAATTTTTCCAGAAATTTTCTTTAAATCGAAGTTTTAAGTCTCAAGTCGAAGTATCAATGTTAAATTCGAAATTTTAACATTATGCTCAAAAGGTGCATAATTCTTAGTAGTCGACATAAAATCCAAAAATCCATTCTCTAAGAAAATTAGGTTCAAATTTCTCGAAAAAACGTTTATAAAATTTTTTTCCGAAAATTCGATTCCAAATTTAGAATTTTGAATTAAAGTAACAACACGAAATTTCATATTCTTGTTTTTCGAAATGTCAAAATTATCATCGAGATTTCAAGTTGAAATATGAAATTTCAGAAAAAGTTCGACTCGCAATATGGGGTTTTAGAGAAAATTTTAAGTCAAAGTATTGAATTTAAGACGAGGTTTTGAATCTAAAGTCGAAGTATACAGATTAGTCCTGGGTTTCTTAACCTGGGGTCCATAATGTGAGTGTTCGGGGTCCGTAGCTGTCTTCGATAGATTATTTAATCGTTACTTGTTTATGGTTACGACAAAAAAGAATTTGCGTACAGAAAGATAACTCACTTGATTAGAAAGGCTATACAAGATCTTTTTTTTTTAATCGATAGAAGCTTCTATTGGGCTCATGGACCTGTTTTGAGTGGTTAAAAATATAGCAGACTCGACAAGGAATAATTTGGTGCCCTAGACTTTTTTTGGTCGGCAGAGTTACTTGTTATGAGGATAAACTTTTTTTAGTCATCACGAATATTGAAAGGAAGAGGTCCGCAAGGCTCGTGAAACTTTGAAAAGTGATGCACGACCACTAAACGGTTAAGAAACTCTTAGTTAATCAAAATTTCTAGTCTAAAGTATAAATTTCACGTTTGAGCTCAAAGTCTGTAGGAAAAACCAGAACAAAGCCGAAACGTCGACATTAAACATTAAAAACCTTAAAAATATCCGCCTTAGAGTATAAATTTGCCGTTGAAAGTTGAAAAACACTGCAAAAATAAAAACTTCTTAAAATGTCGAATTCAAGTATGCAATCGAAATTTTGAGAATAAAATGGAAACTTGGATTTTAAATAGAACATTTTCCGTTGAAGGTTAAACTGTTGAGCTGAAACTTGAGGACAAACTTTTGAAGTTAAAATAAAAATTTGGACATTAAAATACCTCTTTAAAGTCAAAATTCTAAGGAAGCAAAAATTTCTAATTTAAATTCGAAATTTTTACATGGAAGCAAAAATGTCCACTTTCAACGTCGAAATATAGAGACGAATATCGAAAAAAAATCGATTATTTGCTTTTCAAAATTGTGAACTCAAATCTCTGCATCAAATTCGAAACGTCGAGATTAGGACTGAAATGTTTACCTTAAAATCAAAATTTCGGTCGAAACTTTGAGTTTAAATCCGAAATGTGGCGATTGGGTATTATTGTTATTTCGAATTTAAGGCTGATAATTGGAAATGTAAGTGATTAATTACTTTTTAAGACATTAGATACTATCTATCAACAATTTGTGAGAAGTGGCAAGGTTTGGACCAAAAGTGAACTTGTTTTAGAAATTTCGCGAGAAAAATTTTGTTCTAATTTTACTGTATTTATTAAATTTAAAGTCACCACCTCCAAGTAGCCAAATAGAAAATTTAACGAAATAACATGATTGACACAACTGTAACGAACATATATTTACCAAAATCGGGATCATCGACGATAACTCTGGTTCGTCTTTTTTCTCTTCTGAAGCTGGCTAAGAGACTTTCCATCTTTTTCTTGACATCCTCCGGCTTGATATTGAAATTGCGCGCCATCTTTGCCCAAGCATCGTTCTTTTTACGTTTGTTGTAGTAATTTCCGTCAGAAGGATTCCACAATTCCGGATGTTGCATATACAAATCTATGAGTTCCAAGCAACTGGAAGAAGTCCATTCCATCTTATCCATTTGATGCAAAATGTAATTCAGCGTTTGCTATGAATGTCGTGAAATGTAAACGAGCCAACTGTTCAACGAACGCACGGAGCAGAACAGGTCGATATAAACTCCAGCTGTCTGGCGTCGAGCCGATCTTTGCGTCAGAGCGGGCGAACTCATGCTCGGTTCCGTTCGTCCGCTACTTCGATTATCCTGCCTTCCAATCTGCTGAGTGACTAAACGTAGAATTCGATGTGCATAACTTCGCGTGTCACGTGTGCCTTAACTGATTCAAGGCCTCCTTACTTTTAATAAATTCTCAATTTCTATAGCATACTTATCTGTAATGTACTACGTCGATTTCCTTTGCGCTTTGCGCTATTAGATATCTATTTTCATTTCACGATTACCACATCACTTTTAATGATTCTCATCATTCAATGAAACATATCTACAAAAACAGTCATTTATACAAAGTGCCTCAAAAATGCTGGGACACAGAGCTTCCGCCTATAGATGCCAAAGTAGTTGGACTCAATTTATCAAAATGTACCATTTGCCTTTGAGAGGAGTTTAAAGTTTATTTAAAAAAAAAACTCTTTTGCACTCTCTTCAGAAACGCTTAAGGTAGTTCACCGGCACTAACCGTAGTAAATATTTTTAGAACTTAGTCCGCTGCGTATAGCGAGACTTAAGCGCCAGAGCGTCACCACTACTAGATTTTTAGTCCTAGACTGTACGCGTGGATACAATAATGCAAATCTCCAAACCGCTTTGTAGTACATTTTCTAATGGGACAACAGTGCACTGCTTATTCAAAACATTATATTTACCCGACAGTAGCAAGATGCTTTCCCCAACAGACTAAGAGAAATATCGAGGTTCCGTGAGATATATATAAATAACTTCGAATCTCGAGTACGCAAAAACGCCGCTGGAAATCACCTTATTTTACTATTTCATTCGCAATATTATCCTACATAATATAGTATTTTTGATGAAGATCTATAGAAAAGTTTGGCCACAATAAATTAAAATCTCTTCTAACACAGTTTTTTCGCCTATACCTTATATGTTAAAAATCGTAAGTTTGACATTGCGGCACCGGTACGGGTATCTTAATTTTGCAGGAGTATAGGTAACCTTCTTAGTAACATTTGACAACAATTTAGAAAAGAACCTACAGAAAGCAATTAAACGGTGAATTAGATTAAAGAATTTTAATGAAATTTGGTACTTAGACACATTGACATGCTCATGACACTGAAATTTTAGAAGGAAATTAAAAATTTGAGTACTCCTCGAAATTTCGAAATAAGTTCAAATTTCAAGTAAGAAGAATAGAAAAAAAACTATTAAAAAAAATCAGAAATTGTAAGTTTGAAATAAGTTTAAAATGTACATCAAAATTTCTATTAAAAAAAACACTCACAATCTCAGAGACAGTTATTATTTTGGGTAGAAAAAATAGAATTATGAGAAAAGCCCAAGTTTAAAAAAATCAAATTCAGAATAAATATAGAGCTCAAAAAAGGTAAGCAAAAAATTATTTAAGCAGTCTTAGTGCCAAAAAAGTCAAAATTAAAGTTAAAATTTCAAAAAAAAAATAGTTCCAGTTATTAATTTAAATCAAAATTCTGAGTTTAAAGAAGAAACTTAAGGTTTTGAGTTTATAGTAATTAAAAAACACGAAAATAGTTGAAAGTATAAACCTAAAATTTTTCAAAATTAGCAGGTTTAAGATTTGAGAAAACATTAGAGATTAATTTTATAAAAATTCTCCATAATTTTTATTTACGTTCCAGGTCTAAATAAATAATAATAAAAATAAATGATTATTTTGTTAATTCACTTTTCTTGATATCATTTATCTATTGTTTTGATAAATGACCTCAAATATTGGTGGAGGTTTCTTTTGGTGATAAATACGAATATCCGCTTGTTTTTCTTTGCGATAATTATACAGATCCTTCTGAGTCCCTGCGGCAATATATTATTTATTATTTTAACGATAAGTGAATTTTAGAATTAAACTAAGAATAAAATTTAGTTAACGGTTGTTTCGGTGGCAGAAATCTTCTCAAATAAAAGTCGAATTTACTCTAAAAATTTTTATTTCAACAGTGAAATTTCGACTTTTCTGCAAATATTCGACTTTCTTTTTGAAATATTTTATCTCAAACAAGGAATTTAAAATAAAAATTAGCAAAAAATATACATAAAAAACCGTAATGTTAAGACTAATATTTAAAAAGTTCAAAAGTTTGAAAAAATTGGAAAATTATGTAAAAAATATATCCTTTTTTCGAAATATTCAACTTATAACCTCGAATTTTTCTATTCGTTTGTTTCTAGAGAAAAAAGTAATTTTAAAAATAAAGCCAAAATTTAAGAAGGAAACTACTAAGTTCAATAAAAAAAGGACTCCGAAATGTCAAGTTAACTTTTGAAATTTTTTAACAACAATTTTAGCTTAAAAATCCATATTTCGTGATTAAAGTAAAGAGAAAAACAAAATTATAACCTTAAATATGAAATTTTGAGAAAAAGTTAAGATTTCGAAACTAAAAGCAAAAATGTCCAAATTTCTACAATACAAAAATTGGAAATTACCAGTCATGATAAGAACCAGATTTGGATAGCAAAGTATTCCTCGAATTTTGAAGTTTTAATATGAGTTGCTAAAAAATATTAAAAAATTACGATATTTAGAATCGAAGGAATACCTCATAAGCCTTCGACAGAGTCTGGCACCGATCTCTTCTCGCCAAATAAACATCTTATGCTCTTCCTCCTGGACTCGGTAACAGATCTCTTTAGGTCGTCGTTAATGGTATCTCATCCGAGACATTTGCGATTAATGCAGGAGTGCCTCAGGGCGCCGTCCTGTCTCCTACTGTATTTCTGTTACACATAAACACGATTTCTTAGCTTCAACTTCCAATCCGATATACACCTACGCAAATGATAATAGTCTGCTGTCATCTTTTTTCTCCGACAAAGCATTATCCCTCGTTGTTTCAGATAGGATAAGAAAACAGCAGATACAGGTTAATAATCGAGGTCTCGAAATCGTTCTGAAATTGGGAAAAAATATCTGATTGACTTCAACGTCTTAAAGACTAAGGCCGCGGTCTTCTCTACGAAAACATCAAGGGATAATGCAACCAACATAACCATGGGCCAGTGGCGTGCACTCAATGAAGGCAGAAAGGCATTTCCTACCCTAGTAAAATCAGAAAAGAAAATATATACTCGTAAATAACAGTAATTTTTCAGTTGATGTGGTGTTTCTTTTTATTAATACTTTGCTTCTCTTTTTAACCATTAAAAAAAGGTACAAATCTTTAAAATTAATTCAAGGTTATTGCAAAGTTAACACGAATGCGGTAACAATCCAGTGAACCATTCCACTCAATCACAATATTATTCCCATATAGGTGGCCCATAAGCCAAAACGTATAGGCAGTGCTAATGTGTATTTTGTAGCGACATCTTTGTTACAGCAGACGTACATTACTTTAGAAATTTCTATTTAGGTAAATCCCCTAGATATTGAGTTATAATGCATTTTGTTAGTCTTGTTGTCAATTCTACGTTCCGTGTGTGTTTTGGAGTATTTTTTTTAATACAAACTGAAGTCATTTGTTTAATTTTATAAAAAGATTTATTCAAGACATTTAATATATACATAGTGTTGAACTGTTTTGTTAATTTTAGTTTATTGGACTCTTAGTGACGGTATAAAATGCAGTCAAAATCCGATGATGGTAAAAACTGCTTACAGTGACTAGAAGACTTTTATTGGTATTCGAATCATTTTAAAATAAACAGAAAATTATCCTGACAGGACGTCTTATTCCAACAATTAAACTTGTGTTTGAATATTTTCGTAAAAAAAATTATGACAATTACAAACACACTATTATTTTCAAAAGAAAAAAAATGTGTGGACTGAGAAATCTAACAAGCTCATCAATTTTAGTTCCAATTTAAGTGTGCGAATAGGATTCTTGCAAGGATTTTTTGTTCTGTAAGTAGGTACATGATAATTTTTGCTACGTTACTTTTGTTCCAACGCTTACTTTTGTCTACATCGGAATCATCGGATATATATGTGGCTACATTGCCTGAAATGGCACTGCACGCCACTACCATGGGCTGTAAAATCCTCCCAAAGGGATTTAATCTATCCTAGAAGTGAATGAGAGCACTAACTTCTCTTGGGACCGATCAGCACTTCTCAGTTAGATCAACACTAGAATACTGTTCTCATGTTTGCAGTTCACCCCCAAGCACACTTTGGCTCTTTTGGATTAAATTCAAAGAACAGCGATTCGACTAATTGATGACGAAAGTTTGACCGATTCTCTCCAAACATAGGAACACGAGTGGATCTTAACTCTTTTCTACAAGTAGGTACTTTCATGGTAAATGCTCGCAGGAATTAATAGGATTGATTGCTTCAAGCAGGAAATCCCTGTGCGTCCGGCTTGACACAGTGAGGACTTATGTCTACGGAAACTCTTTTTTCTATAGAACTTCCAAGCTACGGAACTTGTTACCGAAAGGCAATTTTCCCCAAAAATTACAACCTATCCTTGTTTAAGAAGGCGGTTCATCGCCATCTATCCTTGTTTTTTCCTATCCTACTCGCAACGCTCTGAAGGCTCTGAAGTTTCGAATGATAGATTTCAATTTTTTTAAATCAAAGTCAGAGTTTTAAGAAAAAATACAAATTACAAATTCTAGGCTCACAATTCTGAGAATAAATTCATTTTTTCGATAAAAATCTTCAATAATTCCGATTTCCTCTTAAAGTTTCGAATTTTATATTAAATTTCAACGTTAACTTTTTTTGGTTCTTTTGATTTTTAGATTCGAAATTGACTCAAGCTTCTACATTACTAGAAAATAATCCTAATTTCGAGATCGAAATCGACATTGTAATATAAAGTGAAAAATTGCAAGCTTAGACCCAAAATATTGAGAAATTGTATTTTCAAAAAACTCGAAATCTCACTACGAGGGTCACAATCTTGACGTTAAATCCTAATATTTGACTTTTTTCGAAAGTTTGAAAATTTAAACCCGAAATTTGCTACTATTTTAAAAATATTCTTTAATCTTGAGACTTCAAGACTGATAGAAAAAGAAGAAATTTAGAATGTCACTTAAAATTCTGAAAACATCTTTTTAATTTTCTTTAATTTTAATTTTTGTTTATTATAATCCCAATTTTAATTTGCAATTTATGCTTCTATTTTTCTTTTACATTTTCGAACAAAACGCAATTTTGTATTTACACACGCAAAATCTGAATTCATGCACATTTTGTCGAGCCTCATTCATTCTACTACATCACTGGGGGCGTAGTGGCGATACAAATTTTCTAATATCATCAATAGATTTGCAGTAAAAAATAATTCCTGTGTGCATAAATTTATCGATTTAATTTGAATAGGCTTCGAGATATTAAAAAAAACATTGGTGAAGAGTCACCTTCAAAGTGTACTAGCTCCCTTAGGAGGCATTTCCGAACCATGTTTATTGTAAACTCTTTATGTTATTTTAAGCAATCATTTCTTGAAATATACCCACGCTATTCCCGGATGCTCTGTATAAAATCAAATACTCGACTCGATATTTAGTAATTGTTTGTAGAGAAACGTAAAGTTTATCATGGCATTTTTAACATTAATTCAAGAATTTTAACTTTTTCGAAAAATCAGGAACTTTCGGAGGACATCGAGTTTAAAGGTGAAAATTTCGCGAAAAAAGTCGCAAATTGATATACGAATCTTGTCCCCTAAAACGAAGAAAACTTAGAAAATTAAAAAACACAACAACACTTGCTCCAACGCGTTTCGGTTGTCAAGCTATCATTTTCAGAGAAATACTAGTATTTGTATATCAATTTTTGAATATAACCAAGGACAGATCCGTTCTTTAAAAAATCAAATTCGGAACTAAAACAATATTTCAATTTGACTCGCTTGCACCAGTAACCAAACTATTTCATCAAAATTTCCTGATTTAAGTTTCTATCGGCCTTGAGTTTTGCTGCTTCTGTGAGGAAACCGACGAGTCGTCGTTTTTTCTTTATAGATGTCCCAGCCCTCAAACAATTCTGTTTTTTAGATTGGTCTTGTTAAACAAAGCAACTGAGTATTCCTGTAAGTACACCACAGTACGTGAGAAGTTAAATATTTAGACTGATATCCTAAGCAATTCCATTGTTCGGTATTTTTCGTAAAGAACTTAAGGCAATATGATACGAAACCAAATAATTTTGTCTATTCGAGCATTGAACATTAATTTTGTGGATGCTTCGTTTTTATTTTTTTAAATTCGTCACTTTGTATTTGTCAGACTGGTTTATTACACTAGTCAACACTGATTTTATCCCACAAACTCTGGTAGGCAATTGTATTTGGACTACCTACCCCATCATGAAACCGTACTTATTGTTTACCCATCACCCTCAGTTTTCTTGTGACAAGGTAAAATTTATTTTTGAAAACGTAGTCTTCCCAAATCCTGTTCGTTTTTATTTACATCCATATATTATTTTCATGTTAAGAAATGTTACCAAAAAATAAATGAAACATAATATCATAATCATATTAATTCTTCATTTAAAGTTTTTTTCATCATTAAAATTTGGGTGTTTTTTTATGTAAATGGGACACCAGAGATCAAAAAAATCACAATTAGGAAAAAGTTTGTCCTGCACGTATATCTTTAATTTGCAAATAGAAAAGTACAAAGCATTTACATTTGTAGAGCTCTCTGCTTTATTTCTTCCACCACTTCATATCAAATTAGGCTTACCAAAAGTTTTCCAGAGGGTATGGGTCGCAATAAAAATGAATTTTTATATTTCAAAGAGAATAAATGAAGTAGTGGTAGTAGTATAACCTCAAATTAAGAAAATTAATACAAGACTCGTTGTTTAAAGAAAAATGAAATATTTTTTAAAAGTCAGCATGAAGATGCTTCAAGAAATTAATTGGAAATTTTTTGGTTTACCATAAGACATGACATATACTGAATATTTGGTTAAAAAACTGTTATCGGAGTATAAAGCTTTGGGTTGCAATATGAAGATCAAGATTCATTTTTTGAACACATATCTTGACTTTATTCCTATGAATTAGGGGGCTCTGGGGGCTCCAAGTGATGAGGACTGATAAAGGTTTCCTCCGGACATTCCAATGATGGAAAAACTTTATCAGGGCAGATTAAACTCAAAAGTGTTGACTGACTACTACTGTTTGATCAAGAGGGACTAATTAAAAGCTAAATAGTCTACAAAAGCGAAGGTTATATGTTCCTAATGTACATTCGTTATGTTATATTTCTACGAGATCTAGCATTTTTCAAACATTTGACAAACAAATGCCGTGGGTGATGAAAATTTCAAAACTGCTTATTTTAAATGACATTAACTAATACTATTAAAAAATACAAAAAAGTTCATTGTGACATGACAAAACTTCAGTTCTGTTGACCAGTATTATTTTCGTAATACATAAATATTTATTTACCATAGGCAATATCCATACCGCGCACTTCTAAAAGATACTACAATTCTCGGCCTGTTAATTGGCGTGGTCATATGATAAGCGCCTTTGTCGAGCCACTGAAATCGTGAAACATTGTCCATCCTTAGCGTGTTCTTACGGAATTCCTTTCTTAATTATATGTTAAGCAGATCGAACGGTTATACTTCTCCATACTATACAAGATAATCAACATATGACTACTGAGTGGAGTAATAATTACACCTACATTTCTCCCAGATGTTTCTCTTTAAAACACTTCGAGACGGAGCCAAGACTCGTGCAGAGAGATATAAAAGTGAGTTCATTAATCTTTGAAACAAGAGACACTTGGTGCCCGTGATTTCTCTGTTTCTTATCTGTAAAACGAGCAAGAAACAGATTTTGGTTAATTACCCGTATAAATCATAACCCTGGCAAGTACTCGCGTGCCATTAACTTCGCCATAATAGATATCCTAATTATGTGATATGACACCGACCAAATGAGGGAACATGTGTCAAACCGAACATTAATCTGACGTTGTTTGCGCTAATAAAAAGCGAATTTACGACTGATCCATTGGAAAGCTTTTAAACAATCGTAGGAAAAGCAACAAAACAATAAGCCATTACAAGTATTTTCAGTTGGGATGCATGTCTAGACTTGACGGTTTATGGGTTGTGTTATAAATTTATACTCCTTGTAAACGATAAATTACTTATATTCCCCCCTAATGTATTTTTCTGCAAGTGTAATAAACCCGAAGTTCTATGTAAAGCTATATTGTGAAAAGACTGATTTGCAGAACCTGAGGTATTGTATTGTATTTAGTTAGACTTATTATTAATAAATTGTTGTTGTGTTGTTACTGCTTTTGCCTTGTTCCAATATTTAGGAAATGTGATAACGAAGGCTTCCACGGCCAGAGTAAGTACAGCATATACTTTTTCCGGGATTGGACCGTGTCAAAAAACTACTAAAAGTATTCGACGTTTGGCCCACCATCGCAGGGCACTTCTTCAGGAACAAAGAAATGAAATAAAAGGAAATATATGAAAATGGAAAATGAAAAAAGGGGCCAATTTCAAAACATCAGAGCACGGTAACTCAGTATGTTCACCATACCAAAGGCGAAAACCTTCTAACTGAAAATTTGGTACAAAGAATGAGAAAGTTTAGACAGAAGAGCACGGTAACTCAGTATGTCCACCATACCAGAGGCGAAACTCTTCTGAGAGAAAAGAAAGGAAAGAAAATTTTATATACCATTCGTCTGCGCGATCACTCCCAAAGATTTCCGATGGTTGGTTTCCAGATGGAGGAAAGCATGTAATCGTCGTCTCTGTTGATGTTTTTTGGGAACTTTTGGATTTCAATGGCCTCGCCTATCCTCCTATTTTAGTAATTGGGAATATTGGATATAACTGAAATATTATCAAAAGAATCTTATGTCCGGTCTCATGTTGATGTTCCGCAATAGCTGACTGCGAAATTAAACCAGATTTAAGACATCTTTGGTGCTCGGATACTCGCATCTTAAATGATCGCCCCGTTTCTCCGATGTACACTGATCCACAATAACAAGGAACCCTGTACACATCATTAGAACAAAAGGATGAAATATTATATATGGGAAATGGGAGGAGCTATTGGATTTTTGAGGATGATGAAAAAATGGATTTAATGTTGTGTTTTCTCAATAATTTTTCGATTTGACCTGTTACTCCGTGGACATAAATGAGAAAGGAAGGCTTTAGAAGAAACTGTTGAATTTTGTGAAGGACGAGGGGTAGGATGAAGATGTCGTTTAATGACAATTTCAATGTCGTGCGATTTGTATCCATTGTTGCGGAGGTTAAAACGGATTTTTTTCAATTCGTCTGAAAGGTTTATTGGCTGTGAAATTGCTACAGTTCGTGAAACCAGTGAATTTATAACAGGACATTTTTGGGAAGGGTGATGATGGGACTCTGAATGCAAATAACGATTAGTATGCGTGGGTTTTCGATAAACGGAATGAGAGACGCGACCGTTTGGTAAACGGGTGACCAGTACGTCAAGAAAAGGAAGAGAACCGTTGTTTTAGATTTCCACAGTGAAGCTAATGAAAGAATGTAAACTGTTTAGGTGTTGCCAAAATATATTTAGTGAATCCTTACCGTGTAGCCAAAAACATCAACAGAGACGACGGTTACATGCTTTCCTCCATCTGGAAACCAACCATCGGAAATCTTCGGGAGTGATCGCACAAACAAATGGTATATAAAGTTTCCCTTTCTTTCTTTTTTTCTTTCTTTCCTCTCAGAAGAGTTTCGATTTTGGTATGGTGGACATACTGAGTTACCGTGCTCTTCTGTCTAAACTTTCTTAACCTTTGTACCAAATTTTCAATTTAGAATAGTTTCACCTCTGGATGGTGGACATACTAAGTTATCGTGCTCTGATGTTTGAAAATTGGCCCCTTTTTTCATTTTTCATTTTTGTATATTTCCTTGTATTTTATTTCTTTGTTCTTGAAGAAGCCCCCTACGATGATGGGCGAAACATCGAAAACTTTTAGTAGTTCTTTGACACGATCCAATCCCGGAAGAAGTATATCCTGTAAGTAGGAAATGGTTTGATTCCCAATTGATTATCACAAATTGCTAAATATTGCTTTGTCCTTAGAATATGCCTGTTCAGCATTCCAAACTGGGACCTCTTTTTTCTGTAATATTTTTACATAGCAACATTATCATTCATTTGCAACAGTAATTAGATTATTACATTTTAAATAGTTTCTCTAATACTGATCTAATTAAGAGTAATACAATTTTTTTAGAAAAGAATTTGAGCGGCATGACCCTTTATCCTGGTGGCCGTTCTGGGAACTTCACATCAGGACTTCAATATGGTTCTACCGTGCTCCTTTGATTATCTGGATGTTTTATGCGATTTTTTTAAAATAAATTCGTTTAAAAGTTCCACCAAAACATGAACTAGGCTTCCTATAACTGCCTAGCTTGTGGTTTATCTTTTTTTCTCTTTCAACAGTAGTAATATTGTTATAAATTTCGACAGAGTCTTATAATCCGACAGGTCTATATTTTTTTGTATCCAAAACATGGGAATATTTAATTGAAACAATTACTTTGAAAACATATATTTAGGGTTTGAATGACCGCTAACATTAATTTGATATCCGCTAACATTTTAAAATCATCTTATTTTACAAATTTATCCAGTAAAATAATAAATTATCAATATCATCTAAAATGTAATGGTTTACAGATAACTTTATAAATTCTTACGCTTGCTTAAATATTGGGTATTAGAACTTTCCAACTACGTCTGATTCATTGAGGAAACTTTGATGAGAAAACTTCATTTAGTAAAATATTTCAAACTTTTTTCTTCAACTGCAAATATGAAAAAATTATATTAAAAAGTTTTAATTTATTTTCTACTTTAAAAAGTACAAACAGGCTGTTCAGTTTCTTTTAAAACACCAAGGTTTTGAATCTCCTTACTAATTAAAAATTCATATTTTGCTCTATTTTCGTTAGATGATTATTAAAAAGTTTACATACGAATGTAGAAAACTACTAATTAATAAAAAAAATTGTATATTTGTAATGTAAAAAGTAATGATGCATAAAAAGATCTTCGCATGAACACATGTCTAGATTAAGCGTGAAAGACCTCGGTGTAATCAGCGTGGTCTTCTCGTCGAAAATAAAAGGAAAGTCAGCTCGCATAGCTTGGTTTTATCAAATGCCGTAAATAACCGGCACATGGCGTACGCTCGAACAATAAGCCAGATAGTTGAGTCGGAAACAAAAACCTCTTCATCCTAATTACTTGGCAGCCTCAAACGAGGGGAGAAATTCGTGAAGGAATGTCAAGTTATTTTGTCCCGCTCGCAGTCCGACGAATAGAGAATGCGAGATGGTCCATGAAACATCTTCGTTTTGTCGTGTTCCCTTGAATTTCATTTTCGAATATTATATTAAACTGCCATAATCCGCATTTCGCTACTAGGCGATAGGGCTTTACAGCAGACTATGGCAAAAACTTAGCTTCGAATGGAGAGCGAAAGTATACCATAAATAAAATAGGGATATTTCCTTGGTGTAACACTTGTTTGGATTTTATAGTCAACCGGTGCCAATCTTTTAACAAATCAAGTTTATGGGGCTACTTTGTCAGGTAGAAAATTCTCTATAAAAAATTATTGTAGCCCCACCTACGGGCTTCATTTTCAGTCTAAAATTCGAATATGTTCATATCTATTCATCTATTAGAGCTGTAGTTATAAATACACAGTTTTCGACAAAATGGAGCTCAGGATGATTATTTTTCCATTTTTTTAATGGTTCTGCGTTGCTACTGGACATATTTGGCCACTAATTAAACAAAATCAATTTTATGTTGGTGGAATTTCCCAATTTAAGATCTAACAGTAAGTACCAGTAGTACTAGTTAATGTCTCCACATCTTTGGAACTTGGGGTGGCGACATCTTGCCTACCTATCTTCAGGACTTAGGTAGGTGAGTTCTGGTCTTGTTCATCTTTAGGATTTATGGTATTGTAAATGAGCCATTATCTGACTTAAGGCCAACTGAACAGGACAATTCTTGTCAGAAGTGTTTTTTTCAAAAATGTTCACAGTGGAGTTTGCATAGGGTTGGCACCCTGCAAATTTTATAGGCTTTGCACTATACTTAACTACTAATTTTCAACCAAACTGAAATGAAAGTAAAATGTAACACAATTTCATAATAATTACAATTTAACCACTGCTGACAAAGTCGCCCCGCATAACAAAGTAACCCCAATTTACGGTAATCAATTGTCTTATCATTAGAATGTTTATGGGTATAAAATTTTGCATCTATTTGGCCATTTAACCTATTTTCTATTTCTACTAATAACGAAGATATCCATTTTATACCATGTCCACCCGAACATACTGTATAGCTAACTCGCTAGGCAGCTAAATATGCACATGACCGTATCAATGACTTTGAACAAAACGTGATTCTGCAATCTGCACGAACTCTTATAACTGTGCCTAGCAGATTAACTTAGTTTTACGACTCAATTCTTTTATTTATTATTTATTTTTTTATTTTATGAATTTAACTTGCAATTGTCTTTTAACCTAATTTTTTGACCATCTTGAAAGCACAAATCAACGTTTTATGGTTGAAATTACAATAAAAAATAAATTTCGTGAACAAATTTGAATATTCTAGTATAAAATTCAAAACTAAGAGAAATAAAGAACAGGTAATACTATTGAAATATCAAAACTTAAAGAAAAACTTCAAAATTCGCAGAAAAAATAAAATTTGAGTTTGAAGTGGAAATATTGGGGCATTTTTTAATGTTTTGAACAAGTTTTTTTAAAATTATGACATGTTGTTAATATCCTTAATTTAAACTTGAAAGTTATACTTTTCCCTAAAATTTTGATTTCAAGCTCGAAATCTAGACTTTTATATGTTTACTTTATTAGTTATTTCGACCCTAATCAACATGAAAATTAAAAAGGTTAAACATTTTAGTTTAAAAGTTGAAATTGGGGGAAGCGAAATCTAAGGTTTTGAAATTAGTATCCAGATTTAAAGAAAAATTTCTAAACCTAAATAAAAAAATAAAAAAGGGTATTTGAAATGTGCGGTATTTCCTTATGTGTGTAACATGTATAACCAGTTTTTTTTCTCAAAATTTCGACCTTTTTGTCAAAATTTATGTATTTGCTACCCTAAGCTCGTTTATGCTTTTTATTAAATAAATACTTTTTTTAAACTTTTTTTTCGATTTGGAATTTAGATGCGAATATTTAAAAAGCAAGAATTTATTTCAAGTCTATATTGTAAATATTATTTTAAAACATTTTTTTTGGAAACTTTCTGGTTGTAATTGGATATTTTTTATTCTTAATTATCGAAAATTTGAGTTGAAATTTAAAGTCTTACTTTTCGCTTTTCCCCAAACATTTCCATTTTAATTAATTAAAACTTTATTGTTATTTATTTTTCAATCGAAACTTGGATGTTAATTTCAAAATGCGAGTTTAAACTAGGAACTTTCATTTATTTATTAAGTCAGATATTCCATTCTTATCAATATTCCAAATTTAAACCTCTAGTTTTCAATTTCTTTAAGTTCGAGTTTAAAACTGACATATTTAGAAAAAGGTCGAAATTTAGAAATTTCAGTTGAAAGGTTGATAAAAACAAGCAATACTTTTTAGAAAAAAATGTATAAACCTGCAAATTTTTCGAGAATAAACCTAAACATTTAATAAAAACTCTACTAGAATTTCGGTTCTGCTAAAAAGTTAATATTTCAAAATTAAAGTGAATATTTTAAGCTCTTTTTCTTACATAGTACATTTCCAGTTTTATATACTATTTTTTTTTAAAAGCTCGAACTTGAAGCTGGAAAAAAGTCGAAATTTCGAGGAACTAAATTCAAAATTAAAAAAGCTTAAATTGTGAAAGCAAAAACTTCAAAAGAAGAACCAAAATATTTTTTTTAACAAACTGTCACATTTACAAACTCGACACTTTTTCACAAAATGTTGATTTAAAACCCGAATTTCATTTTTCTTAATTTTAAGTTTATCTTGAAATTTGATCTCCTTTTCTTCAAAATTTGAAGTTGAGCTTGGAATTTCTAAAATTGAAAATTTGAGTTCTTTTAAACGTGAAGTTCAAACCGAAATTTCGAGTAGAAACAATCTGAGCTAACTTCGAGTAAAGACATTTCAGTTTATTGTATTAGAAAAAAATCAAAATGCCCTTATTATCCAAGTTCAAAATTTTTAAATTCTCGAAACGTTGACTTTTTTTTAGTTTTCGAAATTGAACTTGAAATTTTTAAACCTAAAGATTTGAGATTTTTTTTGTAAATATGAAGTCAAAGTTGGAACATCGAATAAAAAAAAAGTCTAAGCTTCGAATAAAGGCATTCTAAAGAGTTTATTGTATTAAAGAAAATCAAATATAGATACCCAACTTCGAAATTTAGATGTTTCTCTTATTTACGAATACAATTTCGAAATTTCGCCATCTTCTAAAAATTTTAAGCTCGAAATCTCGGTTTTAAAGATTGAAAATTCGAAAAAGAAAATCGAATAGATATTTTAAAAATTAAAATCTTGCCCTTGAAACCAAGAAGATTAAAAAACACAAAAAAGGTTGATTGGATGCGTTTCGATAGCCAAGCTATGATCTTCAGAGACATACTAACACCTAATACTAAGCCCTTATATACTAAGAGTATTCACTTCGTGCATGAATGTCTGCATCCGAACGCGCATGCGCATTTAATCGTACACGTCGCACTGTGGCAATTCCTTATTCCTATTTTTAACTGAGATGAGTGGCCTAAAGGCGCAACCATTCATGAGCTTGTCTCCAGCCTTATGAATGCCTAAGCTTTCACATGCATTTAACATAGAAGTCTTATTTACTACTCTTAAGAGTTAAATATTTATTATCTATCCTATGATCTAATTCAAAAGCATGTCGAGCCACACTTGACTTCTCAGTTCTTCCGTATCTCAAATGAACCAAATGTTCCTTCAGTCGGATTTTAAGAGATCGTCTAGTCTGCCCGACGCACTTTTGAGGACAATCTTTACAGGAAATTTGGTAAATACCGGACTAGTCCGTTTGCTCTATTTTATCCTTCAAACTACCCAAGAGCGAATTTAATTTGTGGTTAGAACTATAAACAAGATTTGAAGGACCAGTCTGTTCCATCAAAAAAAAAAAAAAAGAATTGATATTTTGTTTTGTAATTGACGAATTATGGAAAGTCTTTATAAATGTCTATGTTTTACTGTAATATTTTAGGAGGAATTCCCGCTTATTTTCTTCATTACTTATTGTTAGATTAGCACTGTTATCTTATTGTGCTCTAATAATCTCATACATCGCCGCCACACCGCCAACTTTTGTGCAATTAAAGTTTCTATTAAGAACGTGGACCATAAGTAGCGTTACTTAATAGCAATTATGTGACATTTATAGGGGTAATTATATTGGTAGATTGGAAGTAAATCACTGATGGTTATCGAGTGAGATATTATATAGGAAGACAAATTGAGCTAAAAGTGCCAGATCGTTTATTTAACCTATGACATGTATAATGTATACATTAATGTAGTATTGACTTTGATCAATTTATTAGTGATGAGTGTTTTATTATGAATTTACCAAAGCTTTTGATATTTGATTTAATTACAGAAAGATACACAAAATAAATCTAAAATTATACCTCTGAAGCTTAAAGAGTTGTGTATTTTAGGATGTTAACAGTTGAATATATAATTAGTTGGAAAGTTCTTTCTCTCTTTAATTAATTAGTAATAATAAGAAAACAATTAAGATATTAATGGCTAAAATTATGACATAATCACTTCATTAGATGTCCATGTATCAAAAAATCATTAGAATCTCCCTAACAAAATTTCGAAAACAAACCAAAAAGAAATGTCAAAAAATTAATATATCCAAAACACAAAAGTAAGATGAAATGACCTGGTCCTTGGTTCTCTTCAAAAACTGATATAGAAATGAAACCAAGAAAGATTAAATACACAACAGTTGCTTTAACGCGTTTCGATAGTCAAGCTATCATCTTCAGAGACTATATCTCTCTGGTTTCAGGGGACAAAATTTGTATATTAATATTTTACAACAGAAAGGGATACAATATAAATTACTTTCATATTTTGATTTATTTTCGAAATGAATAAAAAGAAATTATCATTACGATACAGTCATGAAACATTTAAAACTAAAATTGCTTAAGTAGATCTATAAAAAAGGACAAAACAAAATATAAAAACAAAAGTTCAGTATATATATCAGAATGTTGAACTCGTGGGAGATTTTAGGTAGGACAAACTGGAAGATCCTTTTACGGAAGTATTAGTGAACATTTAAGAGTTTTTTAAATTGTAGACAAGAATCACATTCATTTTTTGATGTACTAAGAACATTTTAGAACGTAACTTTTAATCATAACTTCATAATTTAACATTCCAGTAGTAAAAGTTTAATTTCAGATAATCTGATGTGTTTAGAAATTAACAGGTCTGGATTCTGGATTCGAGATGGGTTGCCTAGAGTTTAGGCCAACACTTAGGCCACCCTTTCATTGTGCTATCCTCGTGATTAAGGCGTCCTTGGTCATTCATTCAGCCACCCAACCTTGTTGAGAAACTGAAAAACGTCCCTTGGGTGCGCCTCTCTAAAACTGGCCACACTAGGCCAGAAGTCTCCTAGTGTGGATCTTCTGATTGATGCTAGTGCCGGGCAGTGAAACATCACGTGCTCGACACTCTCATCTTCTTCTAAACACCCCCTACAACTTGGGTCGTTTATATGGATTTCTTCGTTAAATGGGAATCTTACGGTTGATCTAGGCCAGGGAAACAGTTGGTTCTGATCCAACGAATTGTCCCTCCGAACCCTTCCTCGCCAATTTTTCCGCGCGTTCGTTTTCCTCTTTCCATAATGGCCTTTAATCCATATTAGATCAACTGCATTCTCCTGCGATAGACGTTCTAAAGCTAGGTGGCAGTTCCATACTAGCACTGAGTTTGTTTTCACATTCCTCAGAGCCTTAAGGGCTGCCTGGCTATCCGTCTTTATTTGGATATATTTTGCTGTAATGTTCAGTTGCGTCATTTGTTCGGCGCTATATAAAATTCTCAACATCTTCGCTTGGAAGATTGTTAAGTATTTATCTAACTTAATACCCACATTTAGGTTCAGGTCTTCCAAGAAGAGTCCTGTTCCAGTACCCGTATTTGTTCTTGATCCATCCGTGTATATACTTACGTCTGGTATCCTTGCCTGTAGTTCATCCATTTTTATACAAAAGGATTTAAAGTAACAGGTGGAAAGATACCATTTATTTTTTAAACAACCGATAAGATCTATCTTTTACTAGCTATAAAGAAACTTTCTCAAGTAATAACCTTTACCTCTAACATCTCTATAAAAAGTGAAAAGTTTTACTTCAAGTTCAAAATTTGTACATTTTTGAGTTTTCGCCTAAGATATTAATTTCAGTCTCGAGACTTCTGGAAATACCTTAACTTCAGTATCAACATTTCCACTAAAATCTTCAAATCTTCATTTTAGAATTTCTACTTTTGTCGAGTTCAGTCTTGAAAGAATTTTTCCTTACAATATAAAATATAATCTAAAATTTTGGACCCCTATCTAGATATATTTAAGAAAGAAAGTTAAACTCTAAACTCGATGTTTGGTATTAAAATTTTTGAATAAATACGAGAAAGGTAATTTTTAAATTGGGAATTTAAAATGATTGGAAATTCATTAAAATAGGTAAGTAATATGATGTTACCTAAGTTATGATAACACAAACAAGAGTCCATAGATTTTGCAGAAACCAGATACTTTTAAAATATTTTGATTTGCTTCCGAAAGCTCTGAAGTGTCCAGTGAGGTAATTAGAAACACTACTTTTATAAACGCTGTATTTTTTTGGTCCCATCTAGAGTTTAACCGGGGCATGAAACAAATAATAAAAAAAATCGGGACCATCTTATTCAAATCGGGACGTCAAAGTTCTACAAAAGTATATTATAAGGAAATGTTAGATTACTGAAATATTCCATTCTCTACCTCGACTCTTAATAATTAAAGTTAAGAGTATATTTTTGTTGATGATATTTAAAGACAATACCATTAATAAAAACGCTTGCACTATCCATCTTTATGAGATAGATTTAGAGAGGAACTAAGCTCATTTTAAAAGATCTTAATTATCTCAGGAATTCTGAAAAGAGTTTTGCTGATTATTCCAATAAATCTTTTACTTTGATTATGTAGAAATAAGAAACTAAATAATTTATCTTCACGCTGATACATCTCCGGCTCCGTTTAAAGTTTGGAAAATAATTTATACTCCACAGGTACCATTTGCCAATTTATAATATTATCACTTCGACTCTTTCGAATAAGTTTCATCCAAATTCTTTACTTGACCATCGCAGTAAATTATTGGAATTTACATTTTTAATTAAAGATGACATCTTTATTGGAAGATTTTTGTCTCTAGAGACCCCCAGAGCTTTACGATCTGAACGTCTTCATATATTAACCCAAACAGACTAATATATAAACTGCTATTAATTTATTTCAGAATTAAAATCATTGAAAGTTTCAATTAAATTAAAGTAACTAAATTAAGTCATAGTTTTCCCGAATAAGTAAATTTAAATTTCTTTCTTATTAAAGTAGTGTGTATCATGTATATTCAGAAAAGAATAAAAAAATTACGTTAAGGCTTAATGGACCTAGCTTTCTCCAAACCACACCCCTTCCACAATATTACTTAATGAATAAGTAATGAGCCCTATGTCAAAATAATACTGAAAAACTTTTGGTCCCAAATTACCCCTATGATTACATTTAATACATGACTAAAAATAAACTTACGTCTGAGATTGTGGTCGATATAATTAAGATATTACCAGATAATATGCTTCAGTTGAACCCTAAAATTCTAGTTATAAGCTCGAAAGCACAAGGTAAATACCCTCTTGATACATCTAATATAATAAAAGGAGAAACCTTTATCTTCTCGGCATTATTACATTCCATTATACGAGAACTCCCCTGTACTTTTTATACCCTTGCAGGCTATTAGAAACGGTAGCAAGATAAATAACATTCTGCTCTTTTTGTGAAACTTAAAATTTGTCTGCTGAAACGTTTCTTCTTGGAACAATTTATATCGAAATGTTTAACATGCTTTTAAGCGTAAATAAGTTATTTAAAAATTACTATTGACACATAAGAAATGGATAAATTTTCTACTTTGCTTGATACCTTCTTTAGGGCAGCCGTATTTAGTTTAGTAGGTATTGAAGAGGCTGGGAATAATGAAAACACCCTTCTGCGTTAATGAAGTTCTACTCTCCTGGAAAGATAAGGGCCCGAGCGACATTGTGAGCTTGTTAAAAGAATACCGCGCTAGCGATTACAAAAGAGATATAATGGCATGTTTCTTAAATGAAAATGAAAACACCCGAAGGGTGTAATGCCGTTTTATTAATCAAAATGACAAGACATGCTTAAACAAGGCCAAAATATTGGGCTTGAGAAACAGCAATTTTGAAATTAAAATAAATTAATTTCTTTCTTAATGAATCAGTATTACAACCACGATACTATATTTGCTTTTAAATGAAATAAATAAATATAGAAACAAAAATTTGTGTTAATTAAATAAAATGTTTAATTTCTATTAGAAAATTTGTTATTCGTGTGCGCCTGTTTTTGAGTGTTGTGTTTAATTTAGTCGACAGGAGGATTTTAAATATTAAAACTAACATTAATTTTCATTTGTGATTATCCACGATATTTTGATAATAGATTGTCAATTAATTCTATTACGAATCCCCTCCATATTGATTCTATCGGAAGCATATAAAGGCTGTCCGGAAAGTAATCAGACCCAGCTTAAATATAGCTTCGTGTGGTCAAGTAGAACCGATTTAGACAAACTGAGCTCAGCCCAAAAATGCCTGATTTAGAAATTACAAGTCTTCAAAGAAAAAAATTCTTTTGTGGGTATAATTTAGCAATGAAACGTCCAATCATGTTAAATTCGGTACAGTTATATTTTACATAAGTGCAAGCATTAAAAAGGAGTAAATTGTGCCGCATATTGTAGAAGGCGCTGTCGGCAGTTTTTTTGTATCTCATTCTTATCGTATCTTTTTTGGTGATCCTATTCTGATATGTTTGACCGACAATTATGATAGAGCAATTAATTCTGGGTAGAAAAGCTACACTTGCTTCAAATTGATACAATGCACCCTTTTCGGTAAAAACGCGTTTGAAAATTTCCGTACATTAAAATACCTGAAATAAATTTTCGAATTCCATTCAATATTATTACAAATTTTTGTTTGAATTTTCGACTTTTTTGGAGAAAATAGACTCATTTCCAAATTTAGAAGTTAACCTTAGATATTAGCTACTTTCTGGAATTTTATTTTTTATAAATTTTTCCTAGAATTTCACTTTTGGCGGAACAGACAGGTTCTTGGTTATCTTCAAAAATGGTATACAAATATTTTTCGCTGAAACCATTGAAATATTAAAAAACACAACAACAGTTGCTCTAACGCGTCTCAGGAGACAAGATTTGTATATCAGTTTTAGAATTACACTTTTTTAAAAGAATGTTTCATTATTCATTTTCATTTAAATACTAAAGTAAAAAATCTAAGAAAATATTTGTGAAAATTGGGATTTGTTTTGAACTTTTTCGAAAATGTCCTCATTTTAAAAGTTCCATTTTTTTGAACATCGGCACTTTCTGAAGATTTTTGGAAAGTTTTGAGTGAAATATTTTTTGGAAAGATTAATTTTTTTAGAATAATAAAAATATAAATAATTTTGCTGAACGGATTTACAAAAATTTCTATTTTTTCCTTTAAATTAAATTGTTTCACAATTTTGTGGCCTTTTCCCGCCGTTCTGGATTTATTTTGAAGATTCGAATTTTTTTCGAAATTCGAGACTGAAACTTATTGGAGATTTCAAAGGAAAGAATTCTTGGAAATTTAAACTTTTTTTCATAAATTATGCAATTATGTCAAAATTTAAAAAAGAAGTGAAAATCCTAAGAAAAATCTAACTAAAGATTGGGATTTTTCCTCTAAGTTTGATTTTTTTACAATTTCCCTTAATAATTTATGACTCTGGATTTATTTCGGAAGTTAGACTGTTTCTTGAGAGTAGGTCCACTTTTTGTGTATATTAGAAAAAAATGTGATGATTATTATTCTTTTCGGTGCGTATTTTAACCACAACATTTTTAGAAAAACGTCAACATATTAAGAGAAAAGGACATTGAAGATAATTTATTGAATTTCAAAAAAACAAGAACGCAAACAAAAAAAACAAAATTTCGAGATTTAGTTCGAGAAGCACCGATATAGGTCGATAAATATATGGAACTGTCTGCAATAGGGATGTAATGAATGTTGATTTTCCCACATTCGCGAATGCGAATGTGAATGCGAATCTTCATTTTCAACATTCGTGAATGCGAACGCGAATGTTGACTTTTTCACTGAGACCTACTTAGAAAGTGTTGTGATAAAAGTCGCCATTTCCAGAATAAACCGCATTTGGAGAAGAGAAAATAAGTTTTTAAAAGTATTTCTCAGACAATTTTTACTTTCATTTAAATGGTTCTCTAAATTTCGTAAAAATATTATTGTTAAAATTTCTATATTTTTGTCAAAATGTTAGAAAAATAAACGAATTTTGAGAAAAAGTAAAATTTTGGATAGAAAACTCAATTTGAAACTTTGAGAATAAGATAAATTTTGAAAAGCAGGTTGAAATTTCCAGAAAGTCAAATAAAGGCCGAAATGTCTATAAAATATTTAAAATTTCCAATACAGTCCAATTTAGAGAGGAAAATTTTGAGTATAAAGTCGTAATTTAGAAAAAGACGAATTGTAAAAAAAACAGTTTTGGAATAAAGTTGGATTTTCATGAAATTCAATTTAATATAAAAGTCTAACCTTTGTTATAAATTTGAAAAGAATCGAAACTTCGCAGAAAAACGATTTTCGAGATAAAAATAAAGGTTCCAAAAATCAAAATTTCGGGGAAAAGATCGACATTTTGAAAAAGGGATCGAAATTTCGAGAAAAAAAGTCTAAATTTAGTAAAAATTCTCAATTTCGAAAAAAAGAGCAAATCTTGAGGACAATTTGAAGAAAAAGATCGAAATTTCAAGAAAAAGACTTGAAATTTCTTAACTCTGTATTATTATTTTTTAGCGTCTGCCGGAGTGAGGGACAAGCCTTTTCCCTCCAGCCCCATTGTAACATCAGAAAATATCCTTTATTGAAATTTTAAGAAACAGGTTAAAATTTGAATTTTTTTGCAATGTTTGCCTTTACAAAAATTCAAAATTTTTAGAAAATATTTTTCAAAATTTGCAGATAAATATTATTCTAAGAATTTTTACTTTTTTTATCGAAAGACTCACCAAATTACGAGAAAAATGTGAACTTTGATAAACAAGTCGAAATGTGCAGAAATACGAATTTTAAAAAAAGTATAAAGTAGAAAAAGTAGAATTTTAAAATATGACGAAATTTTGAAAAAAAAACGACCAATTTTGAGTAAAAAAATCGAAATTTTGAGAAATTGGGATTTTAAAAAAAGAAGTCGAATTTTGATATAAATTTGATATAATTATAATGATTGACATCATTTTGAATTTTTGAAAAAAAGACGAATTTTCGGAAGAAAGTCGAAGTTTCGAGAAAATATCGAAAGTTCAAGAAGGGGGTTAATTTAAGAAGGAAAAAATGGAAAGTGGAAAAGGTTCTTGGAGTTGGGAATATAAATTTTTGGTTGTCTGTATGAACCAGGGGAGAGCAAACCTCCCAGGCTGCCTGGCTAGCTAGTAGAAAGAGAAAACTAGGGGATTTAGAAATATTTTTTATTAGGTGGGACTGGATAAATTACTGCATTAGTTATTTTCTAAATAAATCTATAACTCAAGTTAAAGAAACCTACGTTAGCTTAGCAGTTGAATTACTATTTCATAAATAATGTCCCGTGTTATTGCCAAATACATTCGCAATATATTCGCATAATTTCTTGCGAATGCGAATGCGTATTCGTTACATCACTAGTCTGCAATATCGGGACAAGTGGCGCCTCGCTTGTTCCTCGTGCGATACAAATCTAAAAGCGGGACCGTTGGTAGCCCTCAAATAGTTCGGAAAAATAATCTCTTGAATATTCCTGTAAATATACTGCATTTATCCAGAAATTTAATGTTTTTCGGGCTATGTTAAAAATGTCGCTGTTGGCAAATTTTCCATGAACCACAATCTGATAGCCGACCAATGTTTAATATGCTCCGAAATGAAATGAACCGATAGTATATTTATTGAACATTAACTTTGCGGATGCTTCGTTACAAAAAATATAAAAACGATGCAACTATATATTTTCATATTAGTTTCAAGTGTACGGAAATACAAATAAATTATGCAGCCAATTATATGTAGAAATTGTTTTGTTTAATTAAGCATCCGCAGGCCACCTTATCTCTGCACCTAGTGACATGATAACGTGGTAAGTTTCTATTAGCCTTCATGAATTCCTAAGCCATTTGTTGCCCTCATTAGCTCCATGTCAAGGAAAGTATATGGATTGATTTGCTTCTCTTTTAAAAAGTCTAATACATTTTTTTTCGATTTTCACATTTTACTTCCGAATAGTGTATAAAATTAATTACATTATGAATAAAATATCCTGTATAATAGCTTATTACCCAAAGGCACCCTCTTTGCCATAACAAATTTCTCAGGTAGATTTTATAAGCCCCCAAAGGACTATGAAAACTTGCATGGTGTGAATGTTGAACCACCAGCAAATATGTAGGATGCAGCCATGTAAATAAAGCATTACAGCTAAAATGTAATCTTTTTTTTGAAAAGTTGACCCTTAAACAGCTATCAATGTATTAAATTTTCACCTGCAAATGTCTCAATTGTGGACAATATCGTATGCAAGTAGAATACAACCTAGACTGCTAATTCATAGTAGCTTCTGAACTACCAACAGTTGAAACACTGCCACCTAGCGAAGCGGTTGCTCTGTAGGAAAGTTCCCAGAAGACACGGATTCTAATGCCCAGACCAATAGGTTTGAACATTTATTAGATTCAAAGTTTGGAAACCAAAGACCAGTTTCGATCTTGTTATATCTCGTCAGTTTGGTATGTTTAACTTGAATGCTAACAAATGTTCCGACAAGTAAGTACTAAAGAATCAACGAAGGTCATGCGTGTGACTCTCAGACTACTGCCACCTATTGGTCCATAGAGAAAACTGTGGCCATCGCCAACAATATCGTATGCAAGTAGAATACAACCTAGACTGCTAATTCATGCAGCCCTCCAGGCGTGTATAGTGAATCATAGTAGCTTCTGAACTACCAACAGTTGAAACACTGCCACCTAGCGAAGCGGTTACTCTCTGGGAAAGTTCCCAGAAGACAAGGATTCTAATGCATAGACCAATAGGTTTAAACATTTATTGGATTCGAAGTTTGGAAACCAAAGACCGGTTTGGATCTTGAACAATAGCCTAAACAAATCCAAGACAGCGCAGTAAGAAAAAAAAAATCAATCAGATTTTTTTTTAATCAACTATGCATATGTTTAACTACCCGGATAACGTAGAAAGTTAAGTAGGGATTAGTTTGGTAGAATTAATTACATTTAATGAGAAACACCATTAAATTAAACACTGTGAGAATGTGGTAAGTAAATTCTATAAAAGCTCAAATAGTGAAACCAAACAGGTCTGTAATGTTCCTCAAACTCTTTCGTGTCACGTTTTCAATTACACTGCGTCCTTATGCCACTTCAGGTGACCTATAAAATGAGATAATAGTAACAATTTGTCCTAATTGTCCAGTCATTTGATACATACCGGGCACGCTATCAAGACCAGAGGTGAGAAAATTGATTCTCTATAATGCTTGAAGTTTAATAAGAGGATATAGGTTTACGGACCACCCATGAACTCTAATACAACTTGAAGCATTTAATATTTTAGATTTTGTGTACCGTGAAAATAAGAAAATTTAATACCATCGGAAGCATTGAGGTTTGGAATATTTTCTAGATAAATTATTGTATGTTAAAATTCAGTTCATTGATATTTAAATTATTGCATATATCGGCTACTAATTGTGAATTATTACACCAGCTTCAATGGAAATTATGTAGTATTTACATGAGAAGTTACGGTATTACTTGTTTGGGAATAGTAAAAATGAATTTGGTAATAACATATTCCAAACAGATACCGCATAGTCGAAAGTATGGTATTATTTCGCAGCAAAATAAAATCGTCAATAAAAAGAAAATGAAATTGTTTTCTCTTCTGCTCCTTCAACCCAAATGAAGTGGTGGGAAAATTTCTAGCACAATGGGATAATGCGTTCTTGCATGATCTAATCACAGCGGGCGTCTGTGTATCTTAAAAAGCCGATTTCGGTTTGCACTAGCGGTAAAGCTGGGCATTTAGCGATACAATTCATGTGAAAAGAGGTCCCAGGACAAAAAGCTTATTTTCTGCAGCTTAGACAATAAAATTATTGTTCTCCTATCTCCGAAAGCTCACCGCAAAATATTATTTCGTGTCTGGTGAATTTCACAGTTGCAGTCCAATTTAATAAAGGACAGTTTTTATGAAAAATACACCGAGCCTTCTCGAATAAAAGAGACGTTATGCAGATAGATTAATTTGAAAAATTAGTGGCCCTGGATGTAGTAGCTGATAACAAAAAGGGAAGCATTTTTGTAATGAATAAAGTAAGCCTGGTAATTTTATGTTAGTTGGCGTAACCTAGAATTGAATAGTAATTACTCTTAGCTAATCATTTTAACAGACCAACTGAAAAAGCTTGTCCGCTATTGTAGTCATTTTTTATCAGACCTAATTAATTTTCATAATTCAGCAACTGCATTCTACTACATCGACGTAGTCTTAGGCCTGCTGCACAAGCACGCTGAGTTCAGATTAGGTTTCCAAATCAGGAATTCAGTCGATGGCCGCACATGCACGTTTTCTGGCATTTCACAAAAATGGTTCATTTCAGTGCCCCAGTATGAATTCCTGATTCGAAAGCCTAGACAGGATTCCATACGTATAAGGTTGGCCTTACTTGATATCCTATTTCCAATAAGTGCACAACGAGATTTTAAGAAAAGTCTCTGAGCCTACTAAACATTAATAGGCGAATTTTATCCAACACAAAATATTCGAGTAAAAAAGAAATGACAATTGAATAGAAAGTAGAACATACCATAGCAAAGCATTTGTGCTAACCATCCACCTTCATTACTTCTTCTTTTTCTTGCAACTTACTGGTCCCTTCAAGTCCTCTAACATAGTCTGGTCATTACCATAAATTTATACTCTCCTGACATACTGTGGAGAGGAACAAATACATTATGCAACATATTCAACACACTGCGGTACAATCGTTAGAAACACTTAAGCATAATCCAATAACCGTCGTAGAACTTGCAAATTGTTAACATGCTGCGGCTTCTGATGCAATTTGGTTGACAAATCGGTTGTGGCCGACACGGAATCTAATCTAAAGGGCGCATTTACCGAAATGTCTGCCAGACTTATTGCCGGCTTTGGATCAAAGCAGGCTGACAGACCACATTTACGGACAACACCTCTCTTTTAAACGATCAGTAAAGGGCGTCACTCGAACTGTAATTTTCCGGTCAAAATGCGCTCCCCTAAGAGCTGACATTGTCTTCGCAATAATCTTTAGATTTCGGATGGTGCAGTTCACTGGACAATTTACTAGGATTTTCTCTACCACATGGCTTTCAATATTTTTCTTCTTTTTAAACTTTAATGGTGTCTTAAGGTTTACTGAATTATTTGCTCTAGTCCAGAGAATCAACGGATCAAATTCTGATGAAATTGATGAGACGAGTTTACATTGTGAGGTCACAATTACAACAAAGAAAAATTTCAAATATACTCACTGCTTCACTAAGTTTTTATCTAATAATTTAACAAATCATAATACAAAAATCCCAAATACAGTTCTACGTATTTTTTTTTTTTTTTTCATTTGGTTTGATGATTTTTGCAGCAAAAATTTAGTGTTTTAATCATTCTCTAGTTTTTTTCGACCTTTTAACAAAAGAGAAAGTGGCCCATAAACCCCTCTAACATGACGCTACTGTTTACATATGGCCTACGACGTTCTTTATGAAAAACGATGAAAATTCCAACAAAAATCTTTGAATTCCGCAGCGTAGGTACAGATTATTTACAAGAATACTCAAGCGCCTCGTGCTGGCCTAAAAAAATTTAGGAAACCCACCCCAAATCCATAATCCACTTAAGCACTTTTTCTAATTATTTGAGGGTTCTGTCCGCTATTAAAAAAGATGGCTCATCAGAACAAGAGGTTTAAAAATATCCTTTGCCATCACCAATTTCATTCATGGATTAAACTTTATAAAAAAAAAATAGATTCACAAACGTTTATAACGGTCATAATAACTGTAGATTCAAATTGATACAGTATCGATATAGTATCTTTTGCTAATCTTTTTAGATTAGTAGGCTTGAAAATGCCAGTTCTGCTGGCGAAATACCTATCGTGTAATTGTTTATTTAATTGCCGATGTGGTAAAGGGGTGAAACCTTCTTTGGACACAAGCCACAGTGTTTAGTTCAGAGCTTTAGGGAAAGGATAAGTTGACGATTTGCATGTTTTTGTCATAAACATAGAGTTTTTTTAGTTACAATTTCCACAGCCGATATATTGAAAAATAAAAAGTAAATTTTACTGTATAAAAGGTAATAGATTTCTATGGTTAATGGCTTTTTCAATGAGTACGGTTTTTTATTATAAAATTATTACCAGGGATGGTGTTCCAATTTAAAAATATTTTTTGACCAAGGATGGTTTGAAACATATGACATTAAAATTTTAATTTAAAACATTGAATCCTTAACATTTCTAGAAAGCTCAAATTTTGAAATTGAGATCAAGAGATAAGTCAAAATTTTGAAAATTTATGTGACCAAAATATTGGTAACATCAATAATTGAAAGTTCAACAAAAACAAAACAGGATTTCGAAGTGTAAAAATAAAATTCACTTTAAAATCTTTCGAAACTATTATTCTACTCTATCGCAAATTTAACTTTAATCATTAACTTGCAATTTTAAGTTCGCAGGTCTGACCTTTTCTAAAAATTTCGAATTTTAACTGGAAATTTCAAAATATCAATGTTAATATTTTTCGATTAACGTCAACATTTTGGAAAAGAATGTCATCATTTCGACATTGAAACCTGAAGTTTGGAATTATTTTTAAAGCTTTAAGTTCTTTTTTTTTAAATGTTAACCTTAAAATTGCAATTTTTGTACCTTTTTTTTAGTGATTTTCATATTTTTCTCGAAATATTGCCTTAGGTCGAAACATTTTGAAATTTTTCTTAAAAATTCAAGCTAAAACTTGCAATTTGGAGTTAAAACTAGAAACGGAGAAAAAAAACACCTAATTGTGGTCAAAGACAAAATTTCAAAATAAAAAATTGCGTAAAACAAAAAATTCAACTTATCGATTTCAGCTGCGAAACAAAACTAGAACATTCGAATTGGAAGATTTATTGACATTTAAAAACTTGAGAAATTTATAAAACACATTACTTCAAAGATTAAACAAAAACTGATATTTAGAGATTAAATTCCAAGTTTTGAAAAAAAAAATAAAAATTGGAGAACTTCAAATTTGGAGAAGTCAAAATAAAAAAAAATCGAGTGAAGTCAACATTTTTTTATCGAAATTTTCTGTTCCTAGTTAAACTTTTAGGTAAAATTTTAAAAGGTGAATTTTAGGCATAAAATTGAAATTGTGAAAATTAACCGATAATCTATATTAAAAATATCCAATATTCTGAGGAAGTAAAAGAGGAAGAGAAAGTATGGACTTCTGTCTACAGAGCCTCTTTATTTCTATAGAACTTGCAAGCTATGGAACTCGTTACCAGATGGAATTTTCCCCAAAAATTACCTATCCTTGTTTAAGAAGGCGATTTATCCTTGTTTCCGCATCCTACTCGCGGTGCTTTGAAGGCATAATACGGTTATCCTTTGCGAGTGGATTAAACATAAAAAAAATAATATTTTTGAAGAAAAAACCAATTTATTAAAAAACATTAATTATTAAAATGTTGAAACTGAAAATAGTCGCATTTTTTAGTTTGCAGTCGAAATTTTTAAAAAAAAGTTGAAAAAGGTAAATTTGAAATTATAAAAAAAACAGTCAATATTTTGAAAATCTTAGAGTTCAAAAAAAAATTGAAAATATATCTGTAAATTTTTTGTTTTTTCAGCACTTTTACAAGAGATTTAATGATATCCAGCTTACAATTAGGTAGATTGTTTAGACAAAATACCATTTAATTTTTTTCAAAAAGGCTAAAATGAGTAATAAAGGAAATTAGGCAAAAACACAATAAATAAAAAGCCAAATTAACCAAAAGTAATTTTTTAAGCTATTGGTCATTTGCAGTTTTTTGCAGTTAAGAGAAGTAGGGAGTTGCGATTTCTCGAACGCGCGCACCAGTTGCAAGTCCCAATCTAGACCTGAATATTTCATCAATTTTATGAAATTGGAGCATCTAAGTGTGTTTGTTGTCTATCTGTCTGTCAACTGATTGTTTGTCCGGCCTAATCTTGGAAACAGCTAAATTGATTTTAATGAAACTTCTTCTAAAATGTAGATTATTTTTAGGGGTATCTTTTAGGCAATTTTTATTCCAGTAAAACTCAACCATTCACTTCTTAGAACTCAACAATGCTATTCAATTTGAGTTGAGGTTATAATACAGAAATATAAAAGAGGAACCAATCGGCAATATTTATGAGTGATAGAATATTGCGCATGACCTATAATTCAAGCGGGTATTAGATTAAGAATAATAGAATGGAATAGGACTTATTATTCTGGTAAAATCAAATGAGAAATTATTTTCCGAGGGTAAATCAAATGTGAACCGCAATTTGTTTTTAAAAATTTATTGGTACAAGATATATATATGAAAATTATTAACTAATTTTGTTATGCCTTGTTCCCAATGAATTGGAAGTTTTTTAATGCTATCATCATAAAAAGAATGCTCACAAATATCTCAACAACAGCATCATCATGGAATCGCTTACCTCCTACAGCTTCTTTCAGTCACTCAAACACACACAAATACAATCGTCATAATTGGATGGTCATAAATAGGGAATTTTTGAGGTGTCAGATGGCTGGGTGGGGGCGAGCATTGTCATGAAGCAAAATCACATTTCTGGCCGAAAATTTGCGCCTTTTCCGCACGTTTTGCTTTATCTAATAGCTGCCAGTAGTAGGCAGCATTAACCGTATGACGTTTATGCAGAAAATCGATGTGCACAACTCCTTTAAAATCGCAAAACACTGTCGCAAGAACCTTTCGAGATAAGAGCCAAGTTTTTGCCTTAACAAGTGCACCTTCCTCCTTTCTTCTCCATCCATGCTTGCTTGCTTGTTAGATTAAGGGGTGTAATGGTGGATCCAGGTCTCATCACACGTGACGATACGTTGCAAAAGACCATTACCTTCACGTTGAAGACATGCAAGAGGGCGCTGACAAATCTCCAGACGTTGTTGTTTCTGTTCTTCTGTCGAAAGAGAGGAACCCACCTGGCAAAAATTTTTCGAAACCCCAGGTTATTTATAATGATGGATTAAACACTCCCAAAATTTATCCCTATCTGAACTGCAATTTCACCAACAGTTAAACGGCGATCACCTTCCAAAAGGCGTTGAATGGCATTAATCTTGTCCGCAGCTACAATGGTCCGAGGACGACGGGCATGGGGTTCATTTTCAACTTGAGTTGGTCCTTCTAACAATTTTTTGTGCCATTCATATACTTGAGTTTTCTTCAAACAAGTATCCCTAAACTGTGCTTCTAGTCTACGAAGAATTTCTGCGGGCTTTACACCTTCAACGGCAAGAAATTTAATAGTAATGCGCTGCGCAACGTGCGGATTAACCTCTTGCTTACTCATTATATTTACAACTGACGAACGGCGAAAACGGAATTCTCTTGAGTGCAGGAAGTCACGTGATATCCTTACCTAACATGTCTAAGAGTATGCACACACCCCCGGCCCCTCATGGCGACATGATAGAAATTCCGTTTCATATTTGATTTACCCTCATATTTTGAAATATGACGTTATTAAACGTTGACGAAGGTCAGCTGGTAAGTTATAATTTTTTACTTTTGGTATTTTTGCTTTGTATCTAGTGTACATGCGTAAAAAACTGTTTACAATGTAATATTATTTAAGTCTAGAAGACACCACCATAGTGGCAATATAATTACTTCCAGCATCTCATTTATAAAATGAAACTAATGGATATACCGGTTATTAATAGCCTTCTTTAATAAAGTTATCTACTGCTTTATATTCATTATAAAGTATCACCTCGAAATTACAATCCGTCGAGACAAAAAATCTCCCTTGGAAGAAAGAATATTTAGATACCAGCTAATGATAAATTTTCTTTATGTCACTTCTACCATCAAAATGTCTCATCATTAAATTAATATGGCATGAGATTGTTTTAAAAGACACGAATAATCTTAGCGTAATATTAACTTATGCCTCATTATAACCCAGCATTCTTTAAAATAGATAAGATCGACCTGTGTCATCACGTTTTATTGAAACCGACTTAAAGAAGTATTAATATGTCTATTCATACGATGCGACGGCCATCACCATATGCTTTAACGAGAGGAAGAAAAAAAGGCGACTGTTGGAATAAAATAATTCACAATCTTCTTCACCTGCAAAAAAAAACGATATTGTCGACCTGCACTCCTCATTAAAACTGTCGTTATTAACAAGTCTACAACTAGAACACTATAAAAAATATATTTCTTCCTGGATTAGATGGTGTTAAGGGGCTGGTAACAAAGTTCAAGGTTTCGCCTGCCCTCGTAAGAGGCTTCTTCGGAAAAATACAAATTCAAAACAGAAGAACACGATAACTCAACATGTCAAACATACGAAAGGTAAAACGACTACGAAGAGAAAGTGGCAGAGCACAAATAAGGGGATTAGTCAATATAGAGCACGATAACATCAGCCTTACGGGAGACAAAACTCATCTGCAGAAAATGTGAACTAAAAAACCAAGGTTCTAGATAGAAGTTCTCAGGGAAGCAGTACGTCAACCATATTACGGGTGAAAAATGAAATGAAAATGATACAGAAAACTTGGTAATCAAGATAGAAAGAGCATGGAAACTTAGTATACCGACTTTACAGAGGCAAAACTTTTCTAAGCAGGCCTCTGGTACCATTGATACAGTGAGTTACCATGCTCTGTATCGATTGCATCCCCTTTTTTGTTCCACTATTTCATCGGAAGTTTCACCTTTGGCAGGGTTGACATCATGCGTTACCATGCTCTTCTGCTTTGAATTTAAGTTCGTAATGCTAAAGCTTTGGCAGCAGTTTTCAAAAATTGAGCAAAAGATGCATCGTTACTATTAACAAAGTCCTTTCCTAATATTTGCATCCACAGATAAAATCGGAAATATTTTTCCAGCAGCATATCGAACGCAGAATTTTTTTATATTTTTTTATTTGTAATAGTCTAAGCGTCGCCCTAATTTAAATTTGAAATTCGGCAGTCGGATCTGCATGCATTTATTATTTCAGATACCATATAAAGCCACACTGTAGTTTCCCTAATTTATTACAGACGACGTTCCCTCTAAAATAAACAGCTTTTACGTGAATTCGTATATTGCCTAGAGTTCATAGCGTTCGATAGGAAAATATGAGGCGAACATATGCAGACTCTCACATAACGCTAAATTACAAATCGTGAAATTCTACAAGTGCAATAAGAAAAAGTTATCTGCTTGTACAATTTGTTAGATACCACAATCAGTTTACAAACATTTGCTTTAGATTCCTTAGTATTCTTTTAGAAATTCCACACTCCCACAACGAATTGTTTTTTTTAACATTTGCTAATGTAATTTTTGGAGATACAATTTTCGCGTGGGCAGTTTAATGTGAAAAAGACAGGGGGACCCGTCAAATTGTCTCTGCTGGATTATCAATTGTAATTTACGTATGTCTGGGAGTCAGAAGCGACAAACCATGGAACTTATCTGAACGAGTTTTCGGTCGAGTAGGTGCAGCTAGTGGCGACCATAAATCAGATTCCTGTACACCTATCTACCCTCGCCCGCATAAATCAGGGGAGATGAATGAGAGGCGGGCATGGCCCAATTGACCGTTTCCGAATTTCGTACAAGGGCAGTCCGTCGATATTTTATCAGAAAACGGCAGAAAATATAGAGACAGAAAATACCCATGTAAATCAAATTGAACAATGGAAATCTGTTTATAATTAATATAGTCGGATTTAAATTATATGTTTTGCACGCTTAGAACTAACATCTAACAATTCTGCTGTATCATGAAACAGACTCGTGGAAATAAGCAGAATATTGGTATTTAATTCCTCCCGTTTCATTTTTTATTAACATTCTGTTAGACTTATTTATATTTCCTTCTAATTTATATTTTAAAAAAATGTAAATATTTGTGACTTCAGAACCATAATTTTTTATTGACTAATAGGGATGGTCAAATTATGTAAATTGGTTTATCGTAAATTTGTTCTAAATAGTTTACCTTGTCACAAAAATAGTAATTGCAAAATTTATAAATTATAAATAATACGATTGTGTACTGAATCAAACTGTACTTTCTCTAAAATTCATACTTATACGATTTAAAACATTGATATAATCAATACTGTTACAATCCCATTAAATATAAATATCTTGGAACGACCACCAGGTACGGTGGCAAAACCCTGCCCTCGAGTTTTCTGCTAACTAAGCAAAGGTTTCAAACCGCAATTACAGAAAAATCGTTCGAGAACCAGACTCTTTTATACATATAGTGACTCGCAGCTTAAATGCTGCACTGAGCATACAACAGATAAAACTACTGGTACGAACATACAGAAAAAACTAAACACAAAGAGTTACTAATAGTTATAAACCTTTGCAAATATAGTTCAAACTTTATTGTATGTCAAACTCTAAAAGTAATGTACCTGACAAAAAAATGCAAACAAACGGATGCGCCTATAAAATAGAGTTCACAGCTAAAATGATGCAGTCATTATACTAACCATAAAATACCATAAATTTGTACCTTATTAGTAATCTAAAGGTCTCTTTTTGTTATTAATAATTGCCTGTAATATTTTAGGCATTATCTCTACTAAGATTTGGGTGTATTGAGAAGAAATTGCCTTCCGTTCTCCAATGATCATCTTTAACTCATTTTTATTGTTTACGTTATGTTTAGCGAATTTTTCTTTTATATTGACCATACATTTTCTATTATATTAGCATTAGATGATAGTGGTGGTGTATTAAGACAAGCCAGACAATTTTGAAATAACCATTCTCGTACAGTACACTCTGAAAGTTTTGGGTTGTTGTAAAAAAATTGAACATTCTGTTGAATGTTTAATTTTTCAGCACTATATTGTACGAACTGTTTTAAAATATTAAAACAGTAATACTAACCCATTCTACCGTCACTAAAGTGTATTTTGCCGACCCTGACAAAAGACATACAACCCCAAAGCATCACGTGTTGACCATCCTATTAAACTGAAAATTTCAAATTCTTAAATTTTAATCCTTCTTTAGGTTTTCTCTTAAAGTTATGTTCCCATCTGATGAAAAAAGTTTAAATTTCGTTTCATCAGCCAATAATACCGACTTCATGCAGATTATTTACTTATTAAGATGCTTCTGAGTGAATTCCATTCTTAGCTTTCTTTTGAGAAGGTATATTCCGAGATATTGTCTCGTGTAAATTACGCTCCCCATAAAACAGGTCGTATTTTTTTGTGCAACATTGTTTTTTGATGTCTTATGAACTTCTATGGTTAACTTTGAGGAACTTAATTTTGGGTTTTTGGTCCTTGTTCTTACATCTGCTCCTTGTGGTATTAAGTAAAAATATTGTTATAAGCTTTTGTTAATTTATTTAAGGTCTTATTTTGTTTTAGTATAATGTTTTATAATATGTTAAACTGTTTCTTAACCTTGTTGACCAATTTAGAATATTATTGTGAATAATTACTCTTTGTTTTGTTTTAATTTTACCTTAAAATGATGCTTTGTAGTCCTCCATTTTCTTGATCACCACTAGGGAGAAATTAAGCGATTGTTACAAGGGACACTGTGCTCTGATTCAACAGCCAGTGGGCTTTTTTTTAATAATTCTAAATATCAAAAATTGCCATCACTATTTTAACGTAAAATTCCAGGTGAATAGTAAATAATATGCTATTTAAATCTGTTTTTTTTTTCAAATTTTGGTTTATCCTGTATACGTTAAATCTCAGAGAATTCGTAAATATCTTATCTAATCAATCCTTAAATGCAAATTACATTCTTTTCATATTAATCAGAGTCGTAGCAAAGCAGGTGGAACAGGTAGTAACTGTATTTGGTCCAAAATAAGAAGCGAACCTAGAAATATCCATGATATCCTTTGTTTTAATCGAGGAAAATGACTTTGGGATTATAACTGTTTTGTTTTCTTCCTTCTGCTTTAAAATTACTTGCTTTATTTTAATTCGAAGACAAGCTGTTGTTTTTCATCATCAGAAATATGTTCAAACAAGGCAATATTTTTGATTGGCGAAAATCTGAAAGCTCCATCTTTAGATGTCCACAATATTTTTCGATGTCAGTTTTTTTAGGGGCACGGGGCCCGTTGACATTAATTTTCTTTGTGATTTCCAGATGCTATTTTTCATAATACTTCAATTGTGCTTAAAATATCTAAACTGTTTAGAAATAATAATTGGTCCATTAAATCTGTTGCTCCCAATATAATTACGAAGTCTTCCACACTCAGAATCAGTAAAAGATACTTCTTTCTACATTGAGCCGTATTAAGAAACTATCGATTGCATTCAACATTTCGCCAGCTGTCGCAAGGGCTCTTGCAGGAACAAAGCAAATTCAGGACAGAAGAACACTGTAACTCGGTCCAATCATATCAGAGACCAAACTCGTCTGAAAAGAAAATTGTACAGAAAGGGAGGGGGTTGCAGTCAATACGCAAAAGCAGGATATCTCAGCATGTAAGTCATACCAAAGAAGAAACTGATCTGCAGGGATTAATGATGTTCGCAGACTTTTTATGTTCATTTTAATTCCTGTTTTGTTTTCCGTCTCCTAATCTAATTAAAAAAACAAAAATATGAAATACATGCAATTATTTTACCCCTCGTTTACGGAAATAATCGTACAAATAATGAATATGTTAAAAAATTGGACAGGTATGGAGACTGCCGACAGAAATGAAAACTTAAAACTACGATATAACAGTGTTTTTTTTAATATGCAAGTGGTAATATCAAAAATGTATATTTGATATTCTGTAAATTAAAATTATTATTTCCAGTTTTTATATCTTTTATATTTGTATTAGATTTAGCCTTTGATCTTGTATATTTTAAGATACTGCCTATTAAAAAACCTGTCACACTATCTAACTTTTATATTTGTATAGCAAATTTCAAGATATTTGAAAAAAATATGTTTTCAATGTAATGCTTTTTCGTGATTATGTAAACACTTTAATTTGAATTCTCTTAATACTGCCAACAATGAGTTACTAGAGTGTTCGTTGGCTACAAAAAATGCAGAATGACCTAACTTTAAAAACTCAAATATAATGTAACAAAATGTAATTATAGAATTTAGTATCTAAGAAATTTTTTCTAGAAAAATTTGATAAGGGGAAGCGGCCGCGATAATGAGGCAAACGGCAGATAAGCGCTCCAGAAATTTCCGCAAACGAGAAGCATTATCTGTATGGATTTAGTCTAAAAAATCGGGAGGGCATATAAACGCGGTCGACTTTCCTTCAGTTAGTTAGTCAATGAATAAGTTAATTAATTAAACAATGTTAGTGAGTTAATTAGTCAATTATAGTGTTCCGGAGTCAGTTCGGAAATAAAGCGATTGCAATCACGAAGTATTAATCATTCGAACCGATAACGTGCAACAATATTAAAAGAATTTTACCTTTATGTATCCATCAGCAAGTGCTTCATAAGCAGCTTTCCACGTAACTTGTACGAATAAAGGAATAGTTTACTCAGTAACATGAAAAAGATACATTAAACTTCGATCATAAAAAAAGAGAATGAAAAAATCTTCAAGCTGTTTTTAATTTTCCTTGAAATTCCATGTAATTTTAGGATATCTCCTTCTGGCTTCAATTAAACTGAGAAAATGTTCAAAACAACTTTCGTCCATTCTTGAAAACGTTGACAATGGCCCGAGTATGGCCCGAGTATTGCATTGGAGTTCAATTGCCTTCTCTATAATCGAGATTTCGCTCACTAAAGTCTATCTAGATTTTTCGTTTGTAATTATCACCTCCTCTACGAGATTCCAATCTCAAAGATAAAGCAATTTTAAAACAAAAATAACCTCTAAAATTGACAGATCAAAAATGTAAACAAAAATATTAATGAGTTGGTAGTAGGTAAAAAGTAATAAGTCACTGGCAGGTATATGAGTAGAGACGTTATATTTTAGGTTCGCCTTTCTTGTCTTTATTGCCGTTGTCTTGCACGGGGCATTTCGGATTGACGCCTGTCGACCTACCAGAATTTTGCCAGCGTTTTTTCTTTTCTTATATAGGCAACTTTTGATTACAAAGAGAAAGGAATAATAATATTCGAATTAAAACACAATTTAAACAATTATAGTATATACATTTTCGCATGTTCTATTTAAATTCAGTGGCGCAGTGGTAGAGCAATCGAATAGTAAGTAGTTCAAAGTAGCATTTTTTGGCAACGCAATACTGATATATTTGATTACATATATGGCAATATCATCCATTTGTTCCCTATGTTTAGTCGTTTAGCGCGACTAAAGAAGTTTTCACTTCAAAAATTTCCTATTAATCACAGGTTAGGTTAAGCCACATACTTCAATCAGCTACTGCTGCATTTTGCATTACTGTAGATGGGCGTAATCATAATGTGATAGTGTCTCTGTCGAACTAGGAAGTGGTGAAATAGTGTTCACTGTAAACAGCAAAATTTCTAGAAACTGGCGAGATATCAAGATTTAAGTCGAAAATTTGACGGAAAGGGAAACATTTCGAAGTTAAAATCGAAATTTTGAAAAAGTCCTTTTAAATAAAATGGGCTGTTTTTTAATTTCTACTTGAAATTTCGTCTTTGATCTTCACATTAATTTTAAAAAATCTTCCACTTCAAAATGATCAGCTTAAACTTCAAATTTTGGGAAAAAGATCATTTTTGTAGAAAAACTCAGAATTTCGAAACTAAAACTTGATTAAATTTTACACTAAAAATTTTAAATTTTACAAAAAGTGTTAGAGTCTATAAAAATATTTATCGAATTGTCAAGACTAAAAACTTCTAATTCAACTAGAAATTTTTCATTTTACTGTTTATAAAAAAATCAAAATTATGAAATTTCCAATTTCGGGATTTATTTTAAAAATAAATTAAATTTTTCTGCTGAAGCTTTCTGACTCTTTTGGAGTTTTCCTAAAAATTGATTTTTTGTCGTCTTAAAACTTCGACTTAAACACAAAATATATGGGTTTAAAATTTAAAACGAATTTTGAGACCATATTAAAATTTTGCAACAAAAAATCCACACTCATTTAAAAAAATTATCAAAATATCTACTATGATTTCGAACTATACAGGATGATTCAAAGTTCGGTATACTTATTTTAAAAGCCTATTTTTGGAGACAAAATGAGACTCTCTTTTTATAAACATGTGTTCCAAATAGCACCCTTTTTGAGTTACGTCGAAAATTGCACCAGAACAATTGATTAAGCCAAATTGCGGCTATAGTTATTGACAACATTTTCTCAAAATTTGCGAGTCCCTGATTTTTAGGCACTCTATTTACTTTCTGCCTTTAAAATTATTCAAACCTAATTTTAGGTGGGTGAAGGGGGCTTTAACTTTTCTTGCCCAACAATTTGCATTTGGGAAACTTGAAATTCGAATAAGATTATTTAGTTGACCGTGAAGAAACCTAAAATGTTGATCTCTCTTGCATCAGTTTGATACAACTAACCATTTGTAAGAAAATCGTGGACAACAAAAGGAGAACATTATCAAAATCAATCAATCCTAGTAAGCTGAGTGGACATTTTACATTTTTTTAAAAATTGCAATAATTATTTTATATCAAATGTGGGAAATGCTTTTTCCCGACAATCCTCCACAGATAGGTTGCCGGACATGATTGCTGTATCTAGGAGGAGTGTCTTCTTTATACCCCAATCATAGGCTCTTAAAATATATCCCTAACAGCTTTAGCATGGTATTTAACAGGCTGATTCCACAATAGTTTGTAGTTCTCTCCTATCTCCTTTCTTTAGTATTGGTACCAAAATGCTTTATTTCTATTCTGTTGATACTTTTCCGCTATTGATTATTAAATAGTTTGTTAATCCACGTGCACAATGTTTTCTTTCCATACTTGATGAGTGTATATTTCATCTGGACCCGGTGCTTTTCTGTTCTTAATCGTTTTATTTGCGTATTTATTTCTTCCTCTGATATTTGAAATCTACCATTGCGTTATTTTCATTACCATCCATATTTATCATATTCTTCTGTTTCTTCGTATAGTTGTGTGAGGTGTTCAGTCCGTTGTTCTTCTGTGGTATTATTTATTCGTGTGGATTCATTCAAATCCATTCTTTGTCTTCTTATCATTTTTTATTTTTTTTTTTGTGATCCATATTAAGTCATATTCCATTTCTTTTGTACATTTTTCCAAGTGTTCTTTCTTGATTTTAACTATTTCTTGGTTTACTCTATTTCTTACATATTCTTCTTTATTTTCTCCTGTTTTATTTTGTTTATATGTGAGGAATGCTTGTTTTTTACACACACGCACACTGTGTCTGTATTTCTTCGCATAAAATTAAAGTTTTATCTACGGAAAATTGTATTTGAGTGAAAGTTTCACAGTTTCAGAAAGATTTAATTTTCCATATTCGTAAATTACAAGTGAGTGCATAATTTAGATTATTATAAATTAACGGCTGTGATTAAAGTAAAATTCAGAGGGAAAAAATGCGGGAAATTTTGGAGGAAAATGATGGTCATTTACCAAATAGGTTTAATGAAAATAAAACAATCAAAACATTTTATTTTAAATAAAAATTAATTATTAAACTTTTGTTAAACAGTCTAGTTATGGTGAATTAAAACAACTGGTTTTTTCATTAAAGGTATAATTTCTTATTTGGCGCTTAGTACTTGTAAATTAATGAAAAAAACAATTATTATAATATATAATTTGTTGATTTTCTTTAGTTAACCAATAAACATTAGGTAGAATTCTCTTACGCTTTGATAAAGTTTAATTCAAAATATAATAAAGAAATAAATATTTAATAAAAAATAAAAGTTTTTAATTTTCCCTCCAAAATTTCCCGCATTTTTTCCCTCTGAATTTTACTTTAATCACAGCAAAATTCACATAAATTAAAAAAAAATATAGGCTTATAATGAAGAAAGAAGTTAAAAGAAAATTTATTTCTTTAGAAACTAAAATCGAAATTTTGGATCGCTTACGAAAGGGAGATAGAGTAGTAGATGTTGCAAAATCGTATAGCATGAACGAAGCTACAACAAGAACTATTAGAACAAATGAAAACCCAATTAGAAAGAGTATTGCAGCTGGCAATACCACGAGTATGGGCACAACATCATACACCAGAAATATCGCAATGGAAAAAATGGAGAAAGCGTTAATGCTTTGGATAGAAGATCAAACACAAAAAAGAGTAGCCATTGATACAAGCGCAATAATAAATAAAGCATTACGAATTTACGAAAAAATTGTAGAGCAATTACCATCTTCTTCTTCAACTGAAAAGAAGCCAAATTTTTTGGCAAGTCATGGCTGGTTTGAAAGATTTAAAATAAGACATTCTTTACACAGCTTAAAGAATATCCAGCAAATTTTGCAGAAATTATTAACGACAATTCATACACCCCTGATCAGGTTTTCAATGCTGATGAGTCAGTGTTATTCTGGAAAAAAAATGCCTGAAAGGACTTATGTCTCAAAATTTTATAAATCGGCTAGTGGTCATAAAGCAGCAAAAAATCGCATAATAATTCTTTTCTGTAGCAATGCTTCAGGAGATTATATTATGAAACCATTAGTGATTAACAAATCAAAAATGCTCCGTGCCTTAAAGGAGTAAACATCAATAATCTTTCCGTTTATTGGAGGGCAAATAAGAAAGCGTGGGTTACTGCTGCAATGTTTACTGAATGGTTTCATGAATGTTTTATCCCAGATGCCAAAAAATATTTAAGTACCTTTTAAAGTGCTTTTGTTAATTGACAATGCGCCGGGTCACCCACAAGATCTAGAATATGAGAACGTTGAAGTAAAATTTTTACAAAAAAATACAACTTCATTATTACAACCATTGGACCAAGGCATAATTTCTACTTTTAAAGCTTTATACATAAAACGAGCCTTTACATATATTTTGGAACAAATGGAGAACAATGAATCTTTAACAGTTATTAGTGCTTGGAAAAATTTTACAATATTAGACTGTGTGAAGCATATTGCCTTATCATACACTGCGATTAAGCAAACAACGCTCAATAGCTGTTGGAAAAAATTGTGGCCAAATGTAGTCACAAATGAACATTCCATTTCAACGTTAAATGATAAATATTCGCAGATAGTACAGATGGCGCATTCATTGGGCGGAGAAGGTTTTGATGATTTTACTGATGATGATATCGCAGAGTTAATGGCTGATAAAGAACTAAATGAGGATGATTTAGTTAACTTAGTTTGCGAAAGTGAGTCTGACAAATCTGATGAAGAGGAATTGGTACCAGTAACGTTCACTGCTAAAGTCATCCGCGAAGGACTCGCATTGGGAAGAAAGCTGGGTAATCATTTTATACAAAATGACACAAACGTTGAAAGGGCTTTACGATTCCAACGTGACATAAATCGCTGCTTGGCTCAATATGAAGAAGTTTACAAAGATCTTACAAAAAATTCGAAGCAATTGTTAATAACCGATTTTATTACCATCTCTCATAATGTAAATATTTCTGCTTCAAACATCGAATCGGCACAAATAACTTCAAGTGATGAAAGTGAATTCGAACCTTCGATTCCGAAAAAAAGAATGAGAGTAATTTCTGACAGTGATGAAGGATAATAAAATACCTTTGCTTTTATTTTTTGTTCTTCTGTTTAATGTATTGTAATTAAATAAAAAAACAGTGTTTCCGTAATATATTACATATATTAACCTGTCAATACATTTTATTTTTATTTCTGTGTACACCTAAAAATATTGAAAAAAATCACAACTGTTAAATAGCAAAATTATGCATTTTCTGCAAGCTTTTCGATTTACACGGTTTTGACTTGAAAATTTTTAATTTTCGATTTACACGTTTTTCTCAGGAACGTATCTACCGTGTAAATCGGGGGATAGGTGTACTGTGACCATAACTTCATAGTTATTCTACTTTATAATTCTCTTTATCCGTGTAATTAGCTCAGATTTTTGAAATTTTATCATATTATCTATTAGATTTTCGATGATGTAAATAATTAAGCATTTTCCAATCTACTCATCTAGGGAAATTTTTTCAGCTCTAATTGGCAATTATAGTGATTGCAACGCTCGTTAGGAGTTAAGCTCATTTATCTAACACAATAATACGAATCATATCGGATTTGTAGATTCATCAATTAAAATCATACAGCTAAATTTCATTTGTTAAATACTTTATATTGAAATGTAACCGACTTTGTAAAAGGGCCCGATTTAATTGTGATTAAAATTATATGAAGTTTCGTGAATTATACAAAAGAAGTATACAGTACAAATTCAATAACCGTGAGATCATATTTATCAAATAAAGTTTCTTTTAAGAAATCGATTATAAAATCTTGATAAAAAATAGACGTTAAATACAACATTTAAAACAGAAGTACATATATCGGGTGTAACAGGATCATGGTACACCCCCTATTTTTTATTTATTTATGAAGATAAAATTTTCAAAGTCCCTACAGTTGATGTATTTATAAAATATCAAATTTTGACATAAAAATAGCATTTCCACTGGATTCACTTTCGCTAAAATTGAAACCAGTTTTTAATTTCTAAATAGAACAGCATTTTTGGAAATTTCACAATTTTCTGGATACAATAGACATAACATGAGTGATTTTTATAGGACCGAAATTTTTTTGGTCCCTTTTTATTTTTCAATCTAAAAGATCATGACTTATCCTAATTAACGCTAACTGACCAGATTAACGCTGCAAAAAATGAAATTAGGAAAATGTAGGTGTCTTTTTTTAAATTTGTTTTCTACGGCTATCTTATGTACTTATAATCATCAAATAAATTGAAACCGAATATTTTGAATTCTTTTGACTGTAACTTCAGTTCTATTGATTTCAGAGCAAAAATGAAAATATGTTTAGGCTCGCCATTAATTATACTTTTTGGTAAAACCACAGTATCAATATGGTGCCATTTAAGAAAATGAAGTTAGTTCATGAGAACTATTTTTGTTAACTTCAACGCGTGATAAAAGTGATCCTGCGATTATCGGGCTTTTCCAATAATGCTTTGGTTTTATATTTTTTTATTGACAGATTATCAGATATCAACAAATTATTATTTTGTTATCATTTATGTCATTTTATACTACTACAATTTTGCAATATAAAAATGCAAAACGGCAACTATATAAATAAACGGTAGTACACAATAAAAAGAATGAAATAATCCTTTTTTCGCGTGATTTGATTTTTTAGCGTTAATCTAGTTCATTAGAATTAAGGTAGGTACACTGTATTCGGAAAATTGTGTAGATTTTAAAAATGCAATAATATACAGGGTGTTCTATTTAAAAATTAAAAATTTGTATCAGTTTTAGCGAAAGTGACAGTAGTAGGAATGTTATTTTTATGTCAAAATTTGTCATTTTGTACGTACATCAAGTGTAATACGTTTGAAAATTGTATCTTTATAAATAAAAAAAAAATAAGTGGTGTACCATGATCCTGTTACACCCGATATACTAGATAATTTTTACTAAAATAATTTGAATTTGGGTAGGTATAAACCAAACAAGAAAAACAATTATTCTCATAGTTTTCTTAAAATTATCTGGAGTTTTCTTGTAATTTATCTATTTATTATAACGCGTTATATTTCCGAATTAGTTGTGATTAGTTTTTTCTTAATATTAAAATGACATCTTTACACCCAATCTTAGATCAATCAAATGACATTGGTTGCTGTTTCTTGTTTAAAGAGGCTCTATATGGCCATCTATCTTCATTTCCACATCCTACTCCCAGTCCCTTTGCGAGTGAATTCAACCTGAAAAATAAATACAAAATATGTGTTCTCCCAGAGAATTGCGCTTACAGGATAAATCTTTATTTAACAATTTCAATTGTAGAATAAAATTGGCATAAAATACTTCAAGTATGTTAATGAAATCACAAGAGACTTACGAAAACAGACATGAAATTCATTACAATTTTGGCGGATGCGCCGGGCCAAATTGTGGCATAAATATCTCGGTGTTTCTTCATAAGCGATATCAACTGATACGTTTAATTGATTACTTAATATTTGATTACATATACTTGATTACTTAATATTTTACGTAGGTCGACAAAAATATTTTAAAGTTTTTGCTTATAAAAATAATTTTAACATATCAAAACATATTAGACCAATCGCATTGCTTGAAATATTCTCTACCTAAATTCAACACTAAACGAGGTGATTAATATAAAATTCACTGATATTCGAATAACTTTTGTTCCGAATTCGTAACCAGCTGTATAATGTAATAAATTCAAACATTGCTTCATCCGAGAATAAAATGATAAACACTATTTGAAAGGACAGTGTAGTACACAGGTTTTGCTATGCACACATTGAGTTGTAAAAGCAAGTGTATTCACAGGAGTCTCTACTCTTTACTGCCTTTACCTATTTGGTACGAAATAAATTACGTTCAGCTATAATCATTAGAAGCATGACGCTAATACTGATTATATAAGGCATTTAATCAGCTTCTAGACCACACAAGAATATTAGTTATCCCAGCGGTATTTTTCCTCTGCATATGTATTTAGCTCGTACATTATATGAATATTTCAAAGCAAATCCGCACTGGCACGAACAAATTCAAGCTAAAAACTGTTAAAGGCATAAAGATTGGGAACTGTGCATCGGAGGAATTGCAAATGCAATTTTCATTCATTTGCATACATATTAAACTCCTTGTCATTCGACTTTGGACGGCCCCCCTTAAAAGTACTGAATTATTTAGCGTATTCGTTTGTTTGGTAGGTAATTGCTTATATTCAGCATTTGATAGTTATTTCAAGACCTAATCAGCTGTCACTAATAACCTACCAAGTGGACTTCGCACAACGATATAAAAAGCAGAAATGGCAAATTAAATGTTGCAGATATCTTCTGAGATGTATAGTAGGTATTTTTAATTCTTCAAACTCATTATATTCCTACGGTTTGTTAGCAACATTAATTGAGCTTTGTAAATAAGACTAACGTTTCCACGGAATATTAGAGACAACTTTATTATACTAACGACAAAACGAACACTACGCTTGCAAATGAAACAATCTCAGCTATCTTTAAAATTTAAATTGTTTTAAAATTTAATTTACGAGGTATTACACTTTTTAATCTAAAATATCTTCGTGTTTTAGTCTGGAGTAAAATAATAATGTACGACTTTTTATTGTCTTTAGCGACGTAGTTAAGACGGGATTACAGCCGAATCAAATTTAATTTTAAACGAGACTCATTGTATAGAAATTGCCTGCTTCCATTACAGTTATTAGAATTAAAATCGGCAGCTTTGTGGATATTTTATGGATAATTATGGATTCATTATTAGGGCAAAATTGCACCATGTTGTGCAGGATATTAATAGTGAGCAAAGTTATTTTTACTCTTCATAAAACGGATTAAACTATTTAAAATAAAAGTAATGTTTTTCCCAAAAATACAAGAAATTAATTGTTCGTTTTATTTAATACACAATATAATATTAAACATTTCTTTGAAAAAGATTGTATTAAGAGATATTTGTACGAGTTAAATTAGGAGAAACCGTTAAATAATAAGTAAAAGTAGACAAATGTACGCCTTATACAAAAAATGTTCCCAAATTATCTATAAGTCGAACAAAATTGATTAATTTTTTCATCGTCGGATGCGCCTTTTGAAGCGTGCGTTTTATTACTCGTGAGTTCTATCGCTATAAAAGTACACCTTTCAGACAAACGCTCAAGAGTTCGTGGAAGAATTGGTAATTCAGTTTGGCGTACAGCCAACACGGATACTTCAGCAACCAGATTTTTCTTTCCTTTATCACAATTAAAAGGCAGTTCCTTTCTTTATTACCACCACGATTGCATCTGAATATTAAAATCTAAGTCACTAATATTAAAAGAATGCACCTGGAATTAGTTCCAATAAATTTGAGAGCAAATAATTTTACTAAACTGAATTTAAGTTCATTATTACACCAATTAAATTATTTCAATTAAAAAATAGTCTTTACTCTTACTTTTTTTCCTATGAGTAGTGATACCGTAAACCGGAGCTACTTTATACAGCTTTTGGAACATTTGGTGGTAAATTTATTTTTGTGCTTATGATATTCGTAAGTATTGGCTTCAGTTATGACTAGAGACCGGATTATACGCAACACAAAAAGCTTGAAATATGCACGCAAAATTCTTCTAATTGCTTCCAGTTTTAACAAATTTGCTTTTAATTTCAGTAAGTCTGCTTCTAATTTGAATAGGTTTGATTTTAAGTTAAACAAATTTGCTATTAATATGAATAAATTTATTTCTAATACAAATTCATTTTTTACTAAATCTACATAATTGCTTTTAATTTGTACAAATCTGCTGTTAGAACAAATTTACTTCCAATTTTGACAAATGTCTAGTATGTGCTTACCCAAATTTAAAAGTTTTTCTCAAAACTTCGTTTCTTCTCTCCAAATTTATTTAGTTTTAATAAATTCTGAATTTTGTTTTGTTCTGAGTTTGTCAAATTTAAAATTTCGACATTTATCCAAAAATTAAGTTAAAATTGACAACTTTATGAACAATTTCAAAATGGATTGACTTTTCTGAAAATTTATGCATTTTTACAAAATTTGGACTTTTTTCAAAATTTCGAAATTTTATTTCATTTTCAATTTTTTTGAGTATTTCAAACTTTTTTAAAAATCTCAACTTTTTTTTAAATAGACACTTCGAAATGTCGATTTTTTTAAAACGGCTGCCCACAAAATTGCGACTTTCAAAATTCAACATTTTAAAATATTGATTTTTTTTAATTTAAATTTTCTACACATTTTTATATTTTTGGAAGTTTTCATCTTTTTAATTTGACACTTTTAGAAATTTTGATTGTTTAATTTAAAGGTTTTTTAATGATTCCTTTTTTTTAAATATTATATTTATAACTTGTCCTCGTGCTTTTATTTCTATCTTTTGCATTTACAACATGTTGGAAAAATTTATTACTGGAAAACAGTAAAATTAATTTAACCACAGGTCTAGGAACTTGCGCCAATTTTATTTTTTTTAAGTTTAATCCACTCGCAAAGGGTAACCCCATTATGCTTTCAAAGCACTGCGAGTAGAATGCGGAAACAAGAATAGATGGCGATGAACCGCCTTCTTAAACAAGGATAAGTTGTAATTTTTAGGGAAAATTCCTTTCGGTAAAGAGTTCCATAGCTTGGAAGTTCTATAGAAAAAAGAGTCTTCGTAGACAGAAGTCCTCACTGTGTCAACCAAGACCGCACAGGAATTTGCTCCGTCAGTCTTGTATGCCTCTATGCCTCAAAAATCTTGCCCTTGGGGAGATGAATCCTATTAGTTCCTGCGAGCATCTTCCATAATAGAACTTGTAGAAAAGAGACAAGTCATTAACCATACGCCTGTGCTCAAGTGTTTCGGTCAGACTCTCGTCATCAATTAGGCGAATGGCTCTTCTTTGAATTGAATCCAAGAGAGCTAAAGAGCGTTTTGGGCTGAACTCCAAGCATGAGAACAGTATTCTAGTGTTGGCCTAACTAAGCTTTGTATAGGGTTAATAGCTGATGGGATGTGAAGTACTTTTTAGATCTAAAAAGAAAGCATAGCTTCTCAGAGGCGGATTTGGCAATAGCGCGCACATGATCGTCCCAAGAGAAGTTAGTGCCCGCATTCACTCCTAGGATAGATAGATTAGATCCCATCGGAAGGATTTTACCGTCCATTAGTATGTTGGTTGTATTGGTTCTTGATGTTTTCTTAGAGAAAACCGCGGCCTGAGTTTTTGAAGCGGCCAAATACATCAACAATTCCATTTTTCAGGAACTCGCAAGTTTATGAAGGGATTTTGTCATAAACTCTGAATTGGATTCTAGTGGGAAAAGCGACAATTTGGATATATAATTTAGGTTAGTTGGAAAAGACTGGTACAGATTTTTTAATGCTGGGAAATCACTCCCTTTTTCTTGAGTTTGTTTTGCCAGTGATATTTATTAATTTTTTTTTTTTTTTGGCAAGGGTTCTTAGGCCTGTGGTTGGATTAATTATACTGTTTCCCTGCTGTGATAAGTCTTATATTTATATCAAAATATAACATTTATAATACTTCCAATCCTTCTAAATTGTTACATTTTTGTTTTGAAAATTTCGAGTTTATTCTTCAAAATTATTATTTAAACAAAATCACGAGATTTCAAAAAAAGATGATTTTGGAATAAAAAAGGCAAAGGGTAAAATTTTGAGAATAAAAGCTAATTTTAGGGAAAACACTTATTTTAAAAGAAAATAACAACATTTCGAGAAAAAGGTGAATTTTCTAGAAACTTTAGGAATTCAGCCAAAATTTCTGGATATTCAGATTCTAAAAGATCTAAATTTTTGGAAAAAAACCTTAGATAACGGATTTCAAAAAATGGGAAAATTTCAAGAAAAACAGTCGAAATTTCAGAGATCAAATATTAAGAAAAATTTGAAATTTTCCGAAGAATGTCAAATTTAAAAAAAAGTCGAATTTTGGAATAAAATCCAAATTTGAGAAAAAAAAAACGAATCTTGAAGAAGTAGAGGGGAAATCCGAAAAAGACGTATTTCGAGCAAAATGACGAAACTCTGAGAAAGCAATAGAAATTTTCCACAGAAACTTACGACCAAAAAGTGGAATTTTGAAAATAAAGCCGCTTTTGGGAAACACTTATTTAAAAAAAAGAACAAAATTTCGAGAAAAAGATTAACTCTCTAGAAACTTTGGGAATTCAGTCAAAATTTCTGGAAATTCAGATTCTAAAAGATCTAAATTTTTGGAAAATGACCTAAAATAACGTATTTCAAAAAATGGGAAAATTTCAAGAAAATAGTCGAAATTTCGAAGGTCGAATATTAAGAAAAAATTCTAAATTTTCCGAAGAATGTTAATCTTAAAAAGAAGTCGAATTTTGGAATATAATCCAAATTTGAGAGAAAAAACGAATTTTAAAGTCGTCGAAAAATCCGAAAAAAACGTTTTTCAAGCAAATCGACGAAGCTCCGGGAAAACAGTAGGAATTTCCCACAGAAACTTACTACCAAAAAGTAGAATTTCGAGAATAAAGACAAATTTCCAGAAAAATACTTATTTTAAAAGAAAAGAACAAATTTTCGAGAAAAAGGTCAATCTTTTAAAAACTCTAGGAATTTAGTCAACATTTCTGGAAATTCAGAGCCCAAAAGATTTAAATTTATGGAAAAAACCTAGTATAAGGGATTTAAAAATATGGGAAAATTTCAAAAAAAAAAAACAGCCGAAATTTTGAAGGTCGAATATTAAGAAGAAATTTGAAATGTTCCGAAGAATCTCAATTTTAAAAGGAATTGGAAAAATCCAAATTCGAGAAGAAAAAACCGATTTTGAAGAAGTAGTCGAAAAATCCAAAAAATAAGTATTTCGAGCAAAACACGAAACTCCGAGAAAACAATAGGAATTTCCCACAGAAACTTAAATTTTGAAAAAATAGTCAAATTTAAAAATATAAAAAGAATGAATTTTGAACAACAAAAAAACAAATTTTTAAAAAAAAAAGTTTAATTTCGAAGAAAACTTTGAAATTTCTAGGACCATAATGAATATAAAGTTAAATAAAAGTCAAAATTTTCAAAAGATGATTTTTCAAAAAAATGTCAAAATTTCGAGAAAAAGACGAATTTCAAGGAAAAAATCTAAATTTCCAAAAACAAATTTTTGAGAAGAAAATAGAAATTTCGAAAAGAAAAAAAATTTTTTGAAGAAAAAGTCGTCTTTTCCAGAAAGATTAAATACTGAATTTTAAGATAAAACTGAAAATTCGGAAAGTCAAGTTATAAGCAAACGGTAAAAATATCTGAAAATTCTGATTCTAACAGGTAGGGAATTTTAAAAGGAATTCAGTATTATGTAGTAACCTGTGAAAATGACAATACATGTCTTATCAATAGGTATACATAAGAAAATAATAAAAATTGGTACTGCAACATATACATATTTTTGATTAAATACCTGATAAAGTAGCCCCATTCTTTGGGGCTACTTTGTCAAACAGTAACCTCCCTAAGAAAATGTATTGTAGCCCCACACAGGAGTTTCATTTTCAGTCTAAATTTCGAAAAGCTTCATATCGATTCATCTATTAGGGTAGTTGTTATAAATACAGTTTTCGGCAAAATGTAGCCCAGCATGATTATTTTCCCATTTGTTAATGCTCCTGCCTGGTTTTTGGACATATTTTACTATTAATGAAGCAAAACTGTTCATATAAAAGTCTGCATAGGGTCGAAACTTTGCATTTTTTTGTCCTTTGCAATATTTTTAACTGCTACTCTTCAACCAAGCCTAAAAGAAAGCAAAACATAATATAATCTTATAATAATTGAATTATATCCCCTGCTAACAAAGTAGTCGCGCGTGACAAAGTTTACGGTAAATAAAATCAAAATATGATCTGGAATTTGTTACGTTTCTTTCATGTTTATTGATGATGAACTCAAAAAGCTCATAAAAGATAATAAAATATTAAGTATTTCGGGGTTTAGCCTCCCTACAATTCTTCGGTTTAATTGTTTATTAATCCGTACATCATTTTAACACACAAATGCACAATCTGGTCAATTTTTCATTACGTTTATCTCATATTGCTCCCATACCTCATAATAATTGCGCATTCAAAATATGAACTCCGCTTAATATCTCCGGCACAAGTGAATTATTATCGGCCCTTTAATTCGGTTCGTGTCCTAATTGGGTTCGTATAATGTAAAACCCGACGTATTTGTTAGCGATTCAATGAAAATATCCCGGACATTCTCCCAGATCGGGCATCGGACTCTAAACACGTAAACGCAGATATAAGGCAACAGGACGGGGAGAAGGGAAACTTGCTTCATTCGTTTGTAAATAATGTTTTGTTTGGACGCCGCAGGGAGAATTTCCCTGTTTCGTATGCACCCTTACGTTTGAACTGTATCATCTCTTATTGTTATTGGGTTAGCAAGTGCCTATTTAGTGAAACTGCATTTGCGTTTATTGCTAGAGACGTAATTTTAACCATAATACTTGAAGAGAAAGTAATTTGCTTTCTAGGGGTGGTAAAATTTTGTACGCAGTACGAAAATATAATGAAAGAACATCAACACCAGTTTTTTTTTAAATATGGGGACCAAAAAGTGGATGCCTACCAATAAGATTTGAGATTCCCTTCAGAAAAATCTTACCTGGCTGCTAAATGATCCTTTACCGGTAATGTTTTCTTTTGTTTTTTACTTAGTACCGGTACAAATAAAAACAAATATAAATATATTCCACATTTAAATTACGATGCTTCGATGAAAGCCAGTTTTATTGTTAAGCAAGTCAGGTCATGTCTCTTTCAAAAATTAGTTAAAGTCCAAAAATGGTTCTAAATAGATTTCAAAATCATGTTTAATTTCATACGATTATAGGAATTGACTACCGTAATTATGTGAATATCCTAGTATTCCGCACAACATTTTTAAATTAAAATAAACGACACTTCAGCTTAAATTTATCATGAAAACACCGCACTGCTAACAATTACTTCAGGAAGAAATCGAAATCAAAAGTTTTACGAAAAAGTACAGACAAGCGTCCGATTATCGAACTTGAAAATACGTCATGGGCGCACGAAAGAAAACATGTTTAACTAATCGTCAATTTACAGCAAAAACTGTTGCCAGAAGTCAATACGAATTTTATTTGAAGTTTTTTCCAATTTTGTTTTTCAACTTTTAAAATCTTGACATTTCACTATCATGCAAATAAAAAGTATATTTATCTTGTTTGTAAGGTCTACAAATAATGTAATAATTACATATTTTCAGTGGCGTATTGGTCAGGGACAATTAAAAATATTTTTTGGAAAATTTCGATTTTTCTACAAATCTTGAGGTTTAAAAATCCCAAAATGTCGACATTTTTATCGAATTTTAAATTTCCACGTTAAACTTATTTCTAAGACGTTGTCTCATCACCTCCCATTTTTTTTAAATTCTCCCGAAATTTCACACTTTTTCTGACATTTTTTTTTGTACAATTAACGTCTTTATATTTCCTAAAATTCTTACTTTTTATCAAGATTTTAATGTTTTTCTCAAAATTTTGGCTAAAATCTCAATATTTTAAATTTAAACTTGAAATTTGGAGTTTTAAAGTGAATATTTCAAGAAAAAAGAAGAATACTCTAATACCTACATACTAGTTTAAAGCCGAAATTTTGAAATTAAAGCAAAATCTTCTAGAACAGCGTTTTCCAAACACTAAGTAGGGACCGCGCTACGAGCCACGAAAATAAAATATTGGGATGCAAAATTATCTCCCTATTTTTGTAATAAAACAGTCCAACATGCTACAAGTTAAAAATATTGACAACCAACAACCATAGATTTGTTGCAATATTGTTGCACGTTATTGGTTCGAATGATTAACACTTGCTGAATTGTAGGCACTTTATTTCAAAACTGAACTCGGAACACTACACTTGCAATTCATTAACACTGTTTAATGAACTAACTAACTAACTTGAATGAGGGAAAGCCGACCGGTCCCCCTATATATAGATCCCGATTTGGGTTCTAAAAAAATCCAGCAGATAAAGCTTATCATTTGCCGAAATTTCTGGAGCACTTATCTGCCGTTTGATTTATTATCGCGGCCACTTCCCCTTATCAAATTTTCTAGAAATTTCCCAACTAAACTTTATAATTACATTTTGTTACATCATTCATAGAATTTATAAGAACAAGAGATAACAGTTACAGTTTTGAAATAGAGTCGTATAGGCTTTTACACCTCTCATTAATGCGATCCATTAGGACCTTTCATTCATTAGGACTCTAATTTTTCTAATGATAGGCCAAGATGTTTAGACTTTTTACATAGTCTAGTATCTTTTTAGGAACTGTTTCTCTTATTTCTTGGGGGGTCAATCACCCTTTCAAGAAATTTGAGCCTTTTACAGAACTGAGCATTCACATAGCAGGTGTTCTGTTGTTTCTGTTGCTGCGTCACAGAATCTACAGCTTTCATCATTCACTTTTCCCATTTCTTAAGGTGATACTTTACTAGGAAGTATCCTGTGAAAAGTGCCGTTATTATTCTTAAGTCGTTCTTGTTCAGTTCGAGAAGCTGCTCAGACTTCTTTTTTGAGATAGTGATGAACTTTTTTGACTTAGGCCTGGAGTTTTTATCCAGTATGACAGCCTTTGGTTTGTCCCCCAAGTAGCTATTTTATTTTTTACGTGGCTTTTTGTAAGGCGGCAGTATGATTCTGGACCAAAGAGAGGCCTCTTTTGGAAGTCTATCTGCTTCTTCGTCCCCTTCAATGCCTTGATACCCTGGAACCCACATCAAACTTACTTTGTTGTTTGCAGCCAGTTGCTTCAGGAATTGTTTGCATTTCCAGGCCATTTTTTACTCGGTTCTGAACGACTTTAAAGTCTTTTATGCAGCCTGGCTATCCGAACCGATATAAACCTGTACGTTTCTGAGTCCTTTTTGCGCATAGAGTTATAGCAAGCAGTTTTGCTTGGAAAATTGTGGGAGTGTTTCCTAGGGGTTTAAAGAGTCTTAAATTAGGACCCCATATTCCTAGTCCTACTCCTTCTATGTAGCAGACAGATGCCTTGTTTGCTAGCCTGTCACTGTGTCTATTTCTTGTCTAACGATCCCCGATAACCACTTTTTTTTAAATTTCGACTTTGTTTTAAAAAACCGATTTCTAAAATGACTTTTTTCTAAAATTAGATTCTTGTTATTGAAAATGTCAATTTTTTTACATAATTGCAATTTTTTTTTTCTTCCTTTTCTGAAGCCTTTGGAATTTTTGGACATATTTGACTTTTTCTTTGAAAATTTCGACCGACTTCAAATTTCAACCATTTTCGAAATTGTTTGTTTTTATCCCGACTAAATAAAAATCTCCACCCTTAAGAAAATTTTGACTGAAAAATACCAAGTTTTTTGAGGAATTTCGCATTTTTAAAAATTTCGAATTAAAAAAAAATAGTTAGAAGATTTCCACATAATTCTAGTTTTTTTATTGAAAATGTCGACTTTTTTTTGAAACGTGGACATCTAAATTTTTTGTTAATTTAAGTATTCTCAAAATTTTCATTTTTTTTCAAAATGTTGGCTCTGTTTCAACATTTTTTTATTTTCGCGATTTCTATGCTTCTACTTTAAATTTTCGACTTTTTTGCCAATTTTTTATTTATTTTGGAAATTACCTTATTTTTCAAAGGTAAGACTTTTTGAAAATATTATTTTATTTCATGTATTTTGAAAATTTCGACTTTTTATTTTTTAAAAATTCAAGTTATTTTCTAAAATTCGTACCTTATCTTGAAATTTTGTTTATTGAAAAGGTGAATTTTTTAAAATTATTGTGCTGTTTTTTCCAAATTATAACTTTCTGACATTATTTTGTGAAGAATGAAATTTTTACGATAATTACTTTTGAATATATCAACTTTCTGAAAATTTCAACTTTTTGAAAATTTGGATATTTCAAAATTTTCATCATTTCTAAATTTTGACTTTTCATAGAAATTTTGACCTTTTTATAAATAATTTACTTATTTCAAAATTTCAACTTATTGAAAATTCCCATTTTTTTTCTCAAAATTTTAAATTTCTTTGTAAATTCAGCTTATAAAAAAACACATTTCTTAATTTTCATTATTTTTCAAATGTTGATTTTTATCAAATTTTCAACTTTTTTCAAAATTGTGATTTTTCGAAAATTCATACTGAGAATTTTGACTTTTATTGTATATTTTAGGTTTTTACTGTTTGCTCTTTTTGCTCAAAAAAATTCCACAGTTTTAGTTTCGACTTTCTTGTAAATTATTAACCGCTTTTGGAAATTTCGGTTTTTTGAAAAATTCCTCTTTCAGAATTTAACCGTTTTAACTTGCAAATTTTGTAATTTCAAAACATTTATTACTCTACCTTTTCAAAATTTTGTCACAAAAAATTGGAAGCCTGAACTGGAATTTTTTTTTGAAAAGCTTTAACATTTTATGTTTCCTCTGAAAAGTTTAACCTTGTTTTCAAAATATCGACTTTAAACTTAGAGCAGCATTTTACATTTTTTTGTTGTTGAAATATTGATTTTGAAATTTAAAACAGCAAGATATCAAGCGAAATTTTAAGGAAAAAGTACATATTTTAACGTCGACTTTTTAGGAAAATAAAAATAAGTACACCTACTGGAAATTTTTGAGAAAAAATCAGCATGGTGAAAAAATCGAATTTTAAGATTTAAGATAAACTTTGTAACTTCAACTCGGGATGTTGAAGCAAAATTTTAGGTTTAAAGTCGAAATTTTGGCTTCTAACTTCAAAATGTGGTCTAAATTTTGGAATTTCAAAATATGTACTTTTTTAATTTATCATCAAAATTTGGAAGCCTAAATTAAAATTTTTTTTGAAATGCTTTAGCATTTTATGTTTCCTCTCAAAAGTTTGACCTTATTTTCAAAATATCGACTTTAAGCTTAGAGCATTCTACATTTTATCTTAAAATTTTAATTTTGAAATTTAAAATAGCAAGATATCAACCGAAATTTTAAGAAAAAAGTCCGTATTTTAACATAGACTTTTTAAAAAAATATAAAGGAATAAATGTACTCGAAATTTTAAGAAAAATTCAACATGATGAAAAAATCAAGTTTTAAGATTCAAGATAAACTTTGTTACTTCAACTCGGGATTTTGAAGCAAAATTTTAGGATCAAGTCGAAATTTTGACTTCTAACCTCAAAATTGTTTCCTATCAAAAGTTTGACCTAATCTACAAAATATCGACGTTAGGTTTAGAATATTCGACATTTTTTCTTGAAATTTTTATTTTGAAATTCAAAGTAACAAGATTTCAAATGTAATTTTAAGAAAAGAGGCCCAATTTTAACGGCGACTTGAAAAAATATATATAAAGGATTAAATGTACTCGAATTTTTAAGAAAAATTTAGCACGGTAAAAAAATCCAGTTTTAGGATTTAAGAGAAACTTTGAAACTTCAATCCGGGATTTCAAGGCAAAATTTTCGGATCAAAAAAAAAATTTTGACTTCTAACCTCTAAATGTTGTCTAGATTTTCAGATTAAAAAAAGTTTTAGTATAGTTAAAACATCTTTTAGTGAGTCACAAAGAAGTGATGACCTTTTTTCATAAAAGGCAAAGTTCAATTTTGACATGTGTTTAACTTTAAATTTTGATTTTCTTTTTCCTAAAAATTTCAATTTTAAAAACCTTGACTTTATTTGGACACTATGTTTTTTTTAGATTTCTTTAGTTTAAGTCATATAGGATACAGATTTTTTCTAAAATATTTCTCTTTTTTCACAAAATGTTGTGTTCAAAGAAAACCGTAGCCTTTTCAAATTTTGAGTTTAAGGCTTAAAATTTTGACTTATTTTTAAACATTTATCGTACACCTTAAAATTTCAATTTTCCTGTTGAAAATTTAAGTGTTAAAATTACGAATTTTTCTACAAAAAGTGTTCTTTTTTTCTTAAAATTTGTATTTAATTAAATTAATTGCTCAAGATATTCAATTCATTATTGAAATTTACTTATCAGTTTGAAAATACTATATTTCTTCAAATTTTTATTTTTACATTTCGGGTTTAAATTCGAAATCTCCAGAAAATGTCTAAATTTGGACTCAGTCTAAACTTTAAGCCAACAATTCTTTATGTACTAGGTACGACATATGTATTAATACATTTTTTTAAGTTTCAAGATTTCTAATCTCAGAATTTCGACTATATCTAAAAGTTTTGAACTTTCAAGAAAAAAATCTAATTATTGAGCTTTTATTAAAATTGCACACTGATAATTTTCTCTTTCTTTAAGTTCGAATGTTAAAGTCTCAATTAAGGGAAAAAAGTCGAAATTTTAAGAGTAAATTCCATTTTCGTTTAAAGTGGATCTTTTAGAGAAAATATAAAAATTCGAAGTTTAAGTTAGGAATTTTGAGAACAAGAATATACTTTGAAAAAAGATGCGATAACACCAAAAAGCTTCTGAAAATTTTCTTACATTTTGAGGGTCGATTATTTGGATACAATATTTGGAACTGAAATAAAATTCTGAAAAAAAATTTTTTGACTGTTTTTCAAGTCCTGAATTCAAACTAGAAATATTTACCTATTTATTTATTCGTGTTTTATGTCGAAATAAAAGTTGTAATGTCGAGCCGAAGTAAAAACTTCCAAAGAAAAATTAAAATTATTTTTTAAAAATTTTCAAAATATTTGGACTTCAACCTCCAAATTTCTATTTTTCAAAAAGTTTTAATTTGACTTTTTTGTCAAAATTACGAAATTAAACTTGAAATTGTTGAATTTGAAAATTTCAGAATCATTTTTATAATTTGTCTAAATTTCAAGTTTTTCTCAAATTTTTTTGTTTATTAAAATTTTTTGTTTCATTGTGAAATTCTACACCTTTTGTTGAAATTCTCTTTTATCTTTAAAATTGAACTTGAAATGTTTAAACACAAAAATTTAAAATTTTTTTACAACTCTGAAGCATGAATCCAGAATAAAGAAAAGTCAAATATCAGTTTCCTAAAAAAATCTTCATTTTTTAATTTCTAGTTTGACTTCGAAATTGAGTAACTCTAAATTTAATCTATTTTGAAATTTTCACTTGTTTTCAATACTAAAACAATATTTTATGTTAAAGTGTCAATTTTTTAATGGAAACCGAATTTCAAAATTAGATGTTAGACTTATTGTTAAACCGGAAATGTTGAAACCTCAGAATGTTTTTTTTGTAAATTTCGACATTTTCTAACTTAACAAAACCTGAAAATTAGACATCCTTCTAAAACGCATTTTATTTTATGAATTTTGAATTTTCGTCAGAATTTCCAGTTTAAAGTTGAATTTTGAAAATTTAGATTTATTTAAATAACTTTCGAATGATTTTTCATTCTTTTGAATTTGAAATTAATTTTTTTAATTTTTTAACAGAAGATGTATTTAAAAGTACAATTTATTCGGATATTATATTTTATAGTTTAACTCCCTCGGAATCCCGGGAGTCTGTAAAACTTTTACCACTGATATCATATAACTAAGTTCGAAAGTATATAATTGCCGTTTTCTTGTAACTTTTAATCGTTGTTTTTTATGAAGGCTTTTGTTTCTCACCATGTCTAAATGCATTTTCTCTATTTATGTTCACTTGAGCAGGCGAATAAAGAGGGTCACTCGTAAGTTTTAGCACTGGGGTCTCTTGTAAATGAGTTCCCGAGGGAGTTCCTCATGAACAACATCCTAATGACTTTCGCCATCTAAAGACCACAACTAAACTGAATAATGACTGTTGTCGAGCTTTCAACCGTTTTTGACTTTTTCTCTTTATTACTTTACCACATTTCGCATTATTTGTACAAAACTTTAGCGGTAATGTCTACCGAGCTAGAATTATCCATATAATGTTTCCCAACTTTGCATGAACAAATAAAATTTGGTATCAAATCAGGGCAATTCACATTTTAAGTAAATACCTACCATGATTACCTACAAATTCCAATTGATACTAGAAGAAACATCAAACTAAAGTTTGTAGGAACTAAACTAAGTTTACTAATTTAGACCTACTTTAAGTTTAACCCACTTCCAACGAACAAATACCTGGACTTTGCTGCCAAACGAACTATTCGTTTCATCCCAATTTAATTGCAGAACTTCGTCACGCACTGACTGTGTAGGAAGTAATCCGGGGATTTCCTTATCTTTAACGCTAATTTCTAATTCCAGGTCCGCCCGGCCCACCCGGTCCACCCGGTCCCCCAGGAAAGCGAGGGAGAAAAGGCAAGAAAGGAGATCCAGGAGAGGCGGGTCCACCGGTAAGTAGCTCTCGTACATTACAAGCACGTCTGTTGCCAGACGCATTCTGCTTAAACTGTTTTCTGATGTTGTTCTTTTATTTGTCTCAGGGTCCAGCCGGCGCCCCAGGCAAAAGTGGCTTCCCGGTAGTAGTTAACTCCTTATTTTTTTCATTAACTATTCATTCATCACCCACATTCGCCGCAAAAGCTAGTTTTTGCCAGAAGTAAAGATTGCGGTAGAAATATTTGATGTATGCACAACAAAATTTTCTTATTACCAGACCAGGGTTTTAATTGCAAAATATAAAGACGCACACTATCAACTTTTGTTTTCAGTAGGAGTAATGAAAATTATAGAGAAATGTATGCAGGAATTTATTGCACACCACCACCATTGATCGTGGTTTGCTCTATTATAGTGTAATGTCAAAAAACACGACTTTTTGCCATAAAATTGACTATATCTTCGGTAATTTTGCACCAAATTAGTTATAATAATTTCTGTCCTATTAAAAATGTGAATATTTGGTAAGCAAAATATTTAATTAATTAGACAGGTAACAAATATTTTCATTATCAGTTAGTTCGGTAATTCGAGTTTTTAATAATTATACAGCCTCTTACATAATTTTCGACAAATCTTCATCACTTTCTGTTTAAAATAATAAGAATATCGGAATAAACACATTTTGAAATCTTCAAACCAAAGTACACACCTCGTTTCTTGGTTTTAAAATTAACAACTGAATGTTCGTTTTTTTTCCACATTTATGTAGGATCCTTGTTGTTTAAGAATGACCACAGGTCACAGGTTAACAGAAGAAAAGCACTTCTTCAGGAAACAAGTTAATTCAATTAATTATTCAAGGATACAAACTTAGACTGGACATGATCACTCTACTTTTTAAATAATTAAGTGGAAACCAGTGTAGGGTTTTAAAATTTTAACAAAGTGGTCATAAACAAAAATAAAAAAGGTTGGGTGATAAAAAAATAGTAATTAGAGACTCATGACTGAAGGTAAAAACGTCAACGTATTTTTTGGGGGGTTTCCACTTAATTATTTAAAAAGCAGAGCGATCATATCCAGTCCAACTGTGTCCTTGAATCATTAATTGAATTGATTTGTTTTCCGATGAAGTGCTTTTCTTCTGTTAACCTGTGACCTGTGATTATCCCTAAACAACAAGGAAAATCCTACATTTATATTTAAACAGGAAATGTTCATACCTTAAACGATTTTGCAGAAAAAAGAAGTAAATTTCGATTTTGAATTCAACAAAATTATTCTCTCAAAACTGCGAATTTTCAACCGTAATTTTTAATTCAATCTTGACAGTTATGGAATCTCGTCCTTAATATCAAAATTTTAGAGATCGCCGAAGTTGGTTTGACCCAAAATAGACTCATACTTTGTTCTAGACAAAATTTTAGTTTTTAAGTTTACATTCGAAATTTAAAAAATAAAATTTTGGGAAAAAACTCTTTAGTTATAAAAAGAATTCAAGATTTACCTCTATACCTATTTTGTTTAAGTTGAGATTTTAAAAAGAAATAGATATATAAAATTCTTAATTCCAAAGTGAAAACCTTCAGACAAATGTTGAAATTGAAAAAAAACTAAAATTTAATATAATATATTTTTAAACTTTTATGTTTCAAACTAAAAAGTTATTTCAAACAATTCAGCCAAGATCGAGTAGGGTTCGCATAACTAGAGTTCCGTACCAATTACCACTGTGAACAGTCAGTAGACCAAATTAAATCATTTTTACTTATATATGTATTTGAAATTGTAACTACATTTTCTTCTTCTTATTATTCTTCTTCTTGTTCTTCTTTGGCTCTTTTCCGTTATAAATTCGCTGCTTTTACTCTCCATAGTTCTCTCACATCCCAGTCCCCTGCTCTCAGATCTCTATCTATCATTGCATATCCAATATAGTGTAACGAAATGTAAATTATAGAATTTAGTACGTAACAAAATTTTCTATAAAGATCTGATAAGGGGAAAGCGGCCGTGATAATGAAGCAAACGGCAGATAAGCGTTCCAGAAATTTTTGCACACGATAAGCCTTATCTGCGGGTTTTTTCTAAAACCCGGGAGCCAAAATTATATAAGGCGGTCGCTTTTCCCTTGGATCAATCAGTCAGTTAGACAGTATAGTTAGTGAGTTAGTAGTTAGACGTCAATAAATGAGTTCATTTTTCAGTTGTAGTGTTCCGAGTTTAGTTTGGTAATAAAGTGGGTATTATTCAGCAAGCGTTTAATAATTAATTCGAACCGATAAGCCCGTAACATCTGGTGTCAGAAGTGAGATTATTTGTGCTTTTATTACTCGGAGAAATTTATGTCAGGTGAAGCAGTTGACTTTGTCTCGGACGTTATAAATTGTTAAGTAGTTATACGGGGTGCGTCAAGAAAAATCTTGAACATTCTACTAAGCTTTATGGATACGACATTAAAATCGGCCAAAATGGAACAACAATTGCAAGCGTTATTAGCAATGTTTAAAGACAAAGAGGAAAAGAAAAAGAACAGGAGGAAGAACGAAGACTACAAGAAGAGCAAAGAAGGAATGCAGACAAACAATAATTGCATAGTCTGTTAGCAATTATAACAGAAAAAATTGGAGTAGCCCTGCAAAAATGAGAGAGGAAATGAAAGAAGAAATTACAGGAATTAAATGAGAAATGAAAGAACAAATTACAGAAATGAGAGAAGAAATGCAAGAAGATATTGACGAAGTCAGGGAAGAAATTGGAGAAGTAAAAGAAAAATTCAACAGCAAGCTTCTTGATTTGAAAAATGCAACACAGAAAATCAGCAACATCGAAAATAACGAGAAGAAGTTGCTAAGTGGACAAGTCACACAACATGAATCTGAAAGTGTTCCTGTCAGTTCTTTCCAAAACGTAAAATCTCAGACCTATGATGGGAAATAAGCTTTTCAGACCTACAGAAAACAGTTCGAAGCTGCTGCTAAGCCCAATCGGTGGACGGAGGAAGCAAAAGCAACCTCATTGGTGGTATCCCTGCGCGGAGATGCTCTGGAATTACTCCGAACTCTATCTGATCACGAACAAGCCAACTATGAAGATCTAGTGAGGGCTTTAGAGCTGAGATTTGGAGACCACCATTTGCAGCAAGTTGTCCAGTCGCAACTGCTAGTAAGAAGGCAGAAAAGTGGCGAAACACTGCAGGAATTCGAGGCTGACGTGAGAAGACTGGCGTATATCGCCTATCCAACAGCACCAACTGACTTTCTGGAACTGCACGCAGTTAGAATCTTCATAGAAGGAATAAGAGACCCGGAAGTCCAGAGAGTGATACGCTTGTCAAACGTCCGAACATCAAGGGAGGCACTGATTAGAGCTCTAGAGGTTGAAGCTGCTTACAGGGTTTCGGAGTTAGAGACGTCACGGAGAGTAAGGAAGGCCGACATCAAAGAGGTCGTGAATTACCCTAATTTTAAGAACATTAACGCTAACATAAAGGAAATGAACGCAAACATGAGTGCTTACATTAAGAAAATTGACCTGAGTATCCAAGAACTGGTAGGAACTCCTAAAGGCAGATCCAGCAGAAGCATAACATGTTACGGCTGTGGCAAACCGGGGCACATCAAGAAGGACTGCAGGTCAACTCCCATGGATTCGACAAGCCCCACAGTAAGAAAACAACATGGCGAGAAAGAGAACTTACTAGCTAATGTCAAGAAACCAGTCCCCAAAACTCGTCCCATCAAACAGATAAAAAGGACCAAGGAGAGTTTGGTGGTGAAGGCCAGCGGGGATGGAAGGAATGTACAGGCAACAGTGGACCCAGGAGTCAAGGTTACTGTGGCACTCAAGCAATCCATGACTGGCCAAGAACCAAAGATAAAAAGGAGTTGAGGAAGTTTCTAGGAATGTGCACCTATTACAGAAGATTTGTAATAGGTTTTGCCAATATCGCTGCGCCGTTACACCGACTAACGGAAGGAAGAACGCCCGATTGTGATACCGCTTTCCTAAAACTGAAGTCCGCCTTGTGCACAAGCCCTTTCTTGGCATATCCTCAGTAGAATGGGACATTCGTGCTAGACACAGACGCCAGCAACGTCGGCGTTGGGGCTGTGCTGTCCCAAGTTCAAAGCGGTGAAGAAAGAGTCATCGAATATTACAACAAGATCTTGACGAAGCCATAGAGGAACTATTGCACCACCAGGAAAGAACTTCTTGCGATAGTGAAAGTCGTGGAACATTTCCACAAATATTTGTATGGGCAAAAATTCCTCATCAGAAGAGATCATATGGCACTTTCTTGGTTACTCCAAATGAAGAACGCAGAGGAACAGACGGCTACAACAGTATCACTTTAAGGTGCATCATCGACCGGGACCACAGCATAACAACGCTGACGCTTTGTCCAGAGGACCTTGTGGGGATTGCAAATACTTAGGACGAGTTGAGGATCATGAGAACATGGTGGATGTAAGGGTCACGTCTGTTCAGCCAGAAGACGGATGGACTATTGAAGGTCTTCGAGAGCTACAGAAGAGCGACGCTGATATCGGATCCATGTTGAAATGGAAAGAAGCTGGAGATAGACCGGAATGGCAAGAGGTTTCCGACAGAAGTCCAGCTCTTAAGAATTTGTGGGCTCAATGGAAATCCCTCCAGGTAGAGACGGGTGCTGAAGAGGATATGGGAAAGCGCGGATGGAAAGCGCGTCAACTTGCAGTTGCTGGTGCCTCAGGAGAAGATTTCACAGGTCTTGTGGGAGGTGCACAACGGGACCTCTGGTGGACATTTAGGGATGAACAAGACCCTGGAGAAGATTCGGAAACGGTTCTATTGGGTTAACTACATGGAGGACGTCGAGCGCTGGTGTCGGAAATGCGTCACCTGCGCTACATCCAAGGATCCCCATACAAGAACGAAAGGGGCCCTGAGGCAGTATAATGTGGGAGCTTCATTTGAAAGAATTGCAATCGATGTGGCAGGGCCGTTCCTAGCATCAGACGATGGAAACAAGTACATCCTGGTAGCCATGGACTATTTCAGTAAATGGCCTAAAGCTTATGCCATCCCGAACCAGGAAGCTACCACAGTCGCAAGGGTTTTTGTGGACAACTTCATCTGTTGATTTGGTGTTCACTTGGAACTACACTCGGACCAAGGAAGGAACTTCGAATCGGGGGTTTTCCAAGAGGTGTACCGTCTTCTTGGAATAAAGAAAACTCAAACGACACCTCTTCATTCACAGTCTGATGGAATGGTGGAAAGATAAGATAAAAAGTGCTTAACTTACGAGTTTTTAAAACTCGAATCTATTTTTAAAAATTGCGAATTTTTTTTCCAAAAATATTGGTTTAAACCTGAATTTAGCTCCTTTTTTTATCGAAACATAAAGTTTCGTTCCGACAACTTTGCTTTTTTTTCTTAATATAAAATTTTAATTCTTCAAAAACGTAAGAAAGTCAAAATTTCGCAAAAAAGTCAAAATTTTGGGAAAACGTAATATTCTTAGCTTTTTTAGTTTTCATGGTCTCTAATAAAAAACTCATTTATTCATTTATATATTTATGACTGCTGAAGGTTTTAACTAATATTGGCTGCTAAACTAGTACCTAAGCATTTAAATTGTTGCTACTTGTTATTGTTTTGTTTCAGTTGTATGTTAATATACAACTTTCATAATTTTCGCTTTCGTTTTCAACCGAAACTAGAATAGAAAGCAGAATTTCGATTTAAATTTTAGTTTCTGTCAAAAATCTATTTCGGTAGGTCTCTAAAAAATTTCCACTGCAACTTTTAAACCTTAATTTATACTTGAATTTAAAAGTTCCCATTTTAAATTTTAGGAAAAAAATCAAATAATTTAATTAAACTGGAAATTTTGATGAGAAAATCAAAATTATTAGAAAGAAATACAAAATCTGTAAAACAAAAATTTTTCGAAAAAAGTATAAATGTTTGGGCAACTGCAAAAATTGTTTGTAATTTTAGGAGAAATTAAACTTAACAAAAGAGACCAAAAAACGTAGTATATCGTACATTTTAATTCACTGAGACTGACAATCTTATATTTCTGGCAAATAATGTCCGCGTGAGGTAATCACATTTATTTCAGATTTATATTTGAACCTCACTTGTGTTATTCTTTTTCCTAGAGGTGTATTAGGTGTTAAATATCATCGGTGTGCCTGGCAGAAGATTTTCTAACTAACTATATTAATTGGTGAAGTTAACAAGCAATGCTTTTCAGCATTATAATTTGGTCATCTCATCGCATTTATGTTTTCTTGTTTAAATGTATTAGCCCTTACTCTAGCTGAGTACCAAAACGTGAAGAAAAAATTCAGCTATAATCTGAAAACTTACAGGAGTTAAAGTTGTGAATTGAAGAAAAATTCTTTTGAGAAAAATTTCGAACCTTCCAAAAAAACCTTCTCCAATTTGATTTTTGTTTTATGCTTTCTTAATGAGATAATTTTTGTCACAATCAATCTATTCACTGAGCGTTATTAATCTTTAAGGATTATTATGTAACTTTTGCATAATTTTATACAAAATTTTGTGATGATTTGGAATCATTAACTGCACTGTATGCGACTGTTTCACTGTAATACGAGTGGTACGCTAAAAAAACAGAAAACAGTATAAAATGTTTTTCAAAGACATTTTTCAATTTGTCTATCTAGAAGAGTAATACACATTTTAAGTGTTACCTAATACATCACCTTCAATTATTATTGCAATATTAAACGTATTGGTGCTCAGCAAATATGCTCTCAAAATTGAACGCTGAAGATATTTTTAATCTAAAGTAAAACTGTCTTGGTCTATTATATCCCATCTATATAAACATACTATTAAATATTTGTACATTTCTTTTAGATAATTTAGTACGTTGTTATTAAATTTCACTCGTTGAATTGAATTGAATAGATGATTTGAAAGTTTTATCCAGATTTTTAATATCTTCAGAGACTATTTAACAATATGTATTTCCTTCCCACCTGCATCTTCTATGCCCATATTTTTTAATTAAATTCTTCCTGTGAATGCTTTTGTTGTACGTGTTACTAAACGAGCTGAATCAGGATTGTCGCAATTACAGGGTGACAAGGGTCAGAAAGGCGAAATGGGATACATGGTAAGCACGTTTGTGTTTTTGAATGTAGTTCCTCTTTTCCGTTAACTTCATTGGCTTTTTAGTTGAATTCAACTAGCAGAAAACTCGTGTTTCACTTAACGTTTACATTAACATTAACATGCTTAAAATCCTACCGGAATCTGAAAAATGTAGTTGGAAAGCTAAATTTATGTATTTTAATTTTTTTTTAACGAAGTCGCATTCGAAAATTATAATCTTTACTGTCTTGCAGCGATATTTCATCATTTATTTAAAGAGATTTATCATTGCCAGTATCATAAGATGGCGCAATAATAATGGTCCAAAAATTCATTTTATTAAGTTCAAAATTGATAGCAGGACTTAAGTTGAAAAAGTTTTTCGCTTATGAAATGGAAGAGCTTGTCTTGGTTACTGTTTCAACCTTTACAAACGAAAGAACTAAATTATAGACGTTCAAGTGTGCTAATGTTATCACTGGAAAGTAGAAATAGATTCATTTAATTTTCTTTTAAAGGAAGGGTGATTACGCACCGCCAAAGAAATCCTTAATCGTCAATTTTTAGGTAATAGTTAATCAAAAAGGAAAATCTTTATTTAGTGAAAACTATAAAAATTATTGAAAGTAACCGTAGTGCAACACTTTCTCCAAATAATACATTACTTATTCAGGATCTATATATTTCTCTCAACCTTTTTCGCAAATGAGAAATATTACGAGAGTTATCGAATGCATAATCTTTAAAGAACATTAATATTCAGTTTTTTCGTTTTTCTTTTTCGATTTGATCAACAGAAAAATTAAATCTACTGACTAAAATTTTAGTTTTCGGGTGACTTTTCAAAAGTTTACCACGATTACATCTAATTAAGAGTCAGGGTGTTGTAAGGACTTAGATAATGAAATTCTTACACTTTTAGTTTAGTATCCTTATTTGCAACCTAGCCACTGGAAGTGTAACTTTCACCGAAATTAAAAATATTTCCGTTTCATTTTATTTTAATTTTTCGTTAAAAGGAGATTAAATTCGAAATGTTTTATAAATTTTATGTTACAGGGAATCATGGGAGTGCGTGGCTTTCCTGGAATCCCGGTTGGTTAATTTCATTTTAATTTCAGCTTGGTGGTGGAGAATTTAACATATAAGCCACTGCTTCTCATTTTGTTTTGAGCACCTGAATATTAAATTCTTCTCAAGATATTTACGATTACCTCCTCTGCCATTCACAGTAGATCTTTTATTAAACTAATAAATATTCTATGAATTTTTATTGAAAATGTTTGTCTGCGTAGCTGACTATGCGATTGAATTAAACTTAACCAATTAATATGCGTTAGTAAATATACTTGATTAAAAATATTTGTTTTTCGCTTTGATTAACCTTCATTTTCATAAATTACTAACAAAGATTAATGCTGTTTTCTATTTATTTAATAACATCATGAATGAATTCTAGGGTCCCATTGGGTTGGATGGCCCCAAAGGAGAAGCAGTAAGTAGAAAGCATCCTAATTATTGAACAAACAACATTAATTTTACAAAAAGCTGCATGCTGTTAATAATTTCATTTTTTTATTTCTGTCTAATATTAATATCAAAAGTTTAATTTATTAATTTTTAACCGTATTATATTGGTTAACATTGTTTGTTAAATAAACCTCTTTATTTCTCGAATTTTTAAGACTATCTACCCATAATTGTGATAAATGTTCATACGACATTTAGTTATTGAAAAGGTTTCTGTGTTAAGTGAGTGATTTTAAATAACGTACTCCTTAGGGCCGACCAGGAGAAAAGGGACAGAAAGGTGAAGTAGGAAGTGCAGGATTTGACGTTTTACAAGCTGTTAAAGTAAGTTTAACCATTCAATCATTTTTCTAACCAAAATATACACTAAGATACTATCTCTAACTTACCCCAATACCAATACTGTTAGAAGGCTTGTTTAATTTCACTTTTATTTTTAATTCGTTTTAGCAGCCTGGACGGGTACGTATCTATTTTGCTTCTTATGTGAATGTGGGAAATGTACAGTATCTCCAATTTATACTATTATTTTCTTTAATCAAAATCATTCTGATGTGAATTAAAAAAATGTTTACTAAAAAATATACATTTGTATAACGGAAGCTGTACTCAAACAGATTCAGGCCCGGACTAGGGCTGAAAACATACCCCAGCATTTAAACACCACTTCCAACAATTTTATATTTATGCAAAAGCTTCGATATGTCTATTATTTCCTCAAACGTTCGAATTTGAATTTATCGATTTTTATAATTCTGAATTTTTACTGAAAACAGGAAGATAAAAAACCAAATATATTGAAAAATGTTTACAACAGTTCAACCTTAATCTCCAAATATCGATCCGTTTCTTGAAATGTTGATAACCTTGTCCCTGAAAGTGATCATAAAATAAAATATAACTATAAATTGAAATGCTTTGGGCTGGTGCCAGTATACTCAAATAAAACCTACCAGCTGCATATCTCAAAAAATGAGCTCTAAATTATTTGTATTAAACGTTATAGTTCCCGATTAGGGAGCAACGTTATTCCGCAATCTGCTTTTTTGAAGGTAGACCGATCAGCACGCCCTTCAGATGCCCATGTAGGCGTCTGCGGGTACAGGCAAAGGAACCACATCGAAATGCAATGAACGAAATACATCGGGAGCACAGCAGGAAATACAAGCGAAAGCGTAACGCCTTGGGAGCCTGTAAAGAGCGAATATACGACCGTTAATCTCACGAATGAGTGTAAAATAATCACCTGTTTGATTTGATAATGATATAGGCATACTCTCCATAATAGTTCCCATCCCATCTCAGGTCATCCTTGAGTGTAAAATAATCAGAAACTACACAACATTTTCCGGGATTTTCGATCACTACGTAAACCCGCCGAAACTCAACGGCTGGCCCAGTTGGGCATGCATCCAAATGTACATATATGATCATCCATTCGGATCAACAGCTCCTCAACAACTAACGACTGATAGCGAAAATCACCATAGCATTCACAAGATTCACACAAAAACGATCGTCATAAAATTGAATGAAATGTCATCACCGTTTGCAAATTCACTTCAACCCAAAATGTCAACGGTTGCTGATATTTCATTAGTGAACTTTAAAATTGTAACCACTTATTGCTGTTTATCGCCATCGCTAATTATGGTTACCATTCATTCGAGTCGATCACCCCATTTTCCAGTTGCAACCTAATTTTGTAAATATAAGAACATTGTATTTATTGAAAAGAAAGTATAATATATATTCAACGTTATATAAATATTTAGGTACATCATAAGATAATCATTCAAATCCCAACTTAACTCCCCAAAAATGTTTTTTTCTATTCTTTTTTAAGTACCTAAATATTGTGTTTAAGTTGGAGGTACTGTGCATAAATAGGCAATACTTTTATGTTGCATTAGGAGTCCACATTTTTATATTTTTGACACAAACCATAAATCATACCATAGAAATTTAGTGATATTCTATTTCCATTCCATGTCTAAAAGATGATCTTCTTACCGCAGCATCAATTGAAATTGTACGAACCCAAATAAAGCAAAACATACGTGTGGTAGTAAGGAAGATGAGTTGCGGCCCTAGAACTATCTCTAGAAGGTGCAAAATCTTCCCAGATTCTGTCAGAAAAAAAATTATTTCTTAAAGTACCCTAATCATAGTGCCCGCTGCTGGCAAACCGCCGCAGGTATCACTGAGGAAGATCATCTGAAATACCTCCCATTTTTCTTTCATCTTTATAACAAAACATTCCATCCTTTTACATGCTTATGGAAAACGGTTTATTCTACTTCTTTATTTCAGGGTTTAAAAAGGTCCGTAACAACTTTACGAGGAGGGACTTTAGGTTATGCTGAAATTGTAGCTGTCAAGGTGAGAACATCCATGACAGCAACTTGATGTAGTTCTTCCTCTTTATTGCACCGTTGTTTACAATTGAATGTTGTCTTTTCATATTTATTTTAGCTATTAGAATAATATTCCAACAAATTATTTGCTGTTAAACTAATCAGGTTTTAAAAGGTTGGGATATTATTTTGTAATCTAGCTGTTTTCTTTTTTGGGTACCTTCTTCGTAGGTGGAAGCATGGAGGTTTATTTTTTATAGATTTTGCACTCTTTTGGTTTGTTGTAGAGCTTTACTTATTTATAGTTTATTTGTAGGGACTTCAAGAAAGAGGCCATAACATTACTGGCGAAACTCTAATTACTATAAAAGTGAGTCCACTTTAATTTCCATTTTTAAAACTTCCTATTAACAATCTTCAAAAATTTAACTGGAGCTGTACTTCCTACTTACTTCATTGTAATATTTCAGTAATCCAAATATAAACAATGTTATAACGTTACTAACCTTTAATGAATTATAAAAGTATTATTAGTTTGTTATCCAACTTATTAGATTTACGTTGCATTTTTTGTAAATATATTAACTTTGATGTTCTAGTTTGCAAATTTATGTTCTTTTATTCATGTGCATGCTATCTGGAATAGTGTACGTAGATGAAGTGGTATCTTACCAATAAATACCAATTTAAAATACCATCGATTTATTTAAAGCAAAAATCAGGAAAGAATTCAGTAAATTCGAAAAACATTGTCCTTAAGTCATTTTGATGGCATTTATTTCAAAACTAATCACGTAACTTGAGATCATCCACTCAATAGTCTTTGTTTTCAAAATATAGACAAATAGGCATGAGATAGAAAAATTCATTACAATGAGTCTAATGAATAAGTTCCCAAAGAAACTCTGAAGTATTCCTGATTATTGCACGAAGAAAATTCTTGTTAGACTTATTCTAATGCTGTTTTTCTTTAGGGAGAACCTGGTGAACCGGGTCCTCCAGGCCCTCCAGGACCGTCTGGAAATGAAGGTTTGCCAGGACATGATGGTCGACAAGGTTTACCTGGTGAGACTGGACCTCCGGGAGAAAAAGGCGATCCAGGACCTATGGGACCTATCGGTCCACCAGGACCTGAAGGACTTCCAGGACCGAAGGTAAAGTTTTGGCACATTGCTCTTTTATAATTCAAATAAGGAATGACAATTTTTCGTGGAATTGGACATCAACTAGTTTTCCGATTTAGGGTGACAAGGGAATCTCTGGTATGATGGGGGCGCCAGGATATCCGGGACTGCCGGGACATATGGGTTTACCTGTGAGACATTTTTAAAGTTTTTCTGTTTCAAAATTAAACAAATAAACTAAATCAGATTTATGCACAATTGAGTTCATTTTTTTCATAGGGTATACCAGGTAGAAACGGTTCCAAAGGCGATCGCGTAAGTTCCAAAATAAATATGGATTATTGGAACTAACATTTAACAATAATAGTGCTTAGAAGTTGTCTTTATTAAAATCTTAATAGTAATTTAATCTGATGCTAGTAAAGTATTTAGGAATATTTCTTACTCATTTATTTCTTAATTTTAAACATTTTCTTCAGTATCATTATTTTATACTCTTCTTAATTTTTTCCCTTATTATTAGTCCTATTTACTAACACATGCTATAGCTACTAGCAATTGTCGTATTTAATATTTATTTCATCAAATTTGAATGTTAACTATAAGAAAATCTGAATAGAACGGAGAACAGAGAAATACCTTTTGAGAGACAGGATCAAATCCAAAGAAGGTTTCACCCCTTTACCACATCGGCAATTAAAGAAATAATTACGCGATACGTATTTCGCCAGCAGAGCTAGCATTTTCAAGCGTATTAATCTAAAAAGATTAGCAAAAGATGCATCAACGTCATCTGCATTGAGATTCAAATCGAGACAGGATAATTGAAAAAAAATGTACAGAATTCATATAAAGAATGCCATGGCAAACATGGATACTTATTGCCTTTTCCCAAAATGTTTTCTTGAAAAATAAAGGATTGTGAGTTTTTGGGGCCTTGAAATTGACCAGATTTTTTGATCCTTATTCCAGGAAAATATCAGTAGAACGTTTAATTATTTAAAGTGTGCTTCTGTCTCAGCCTATCTGAAGTAACAACTAACAGTGGTTTGTCGGAGAAAAAGTATGATATCGAATAAAAGTTGAGACTAAGACATATTATATGTGTAACAAAAACAGAAAAGACCCCTGCGGCACACCTGCATTAATCGGATATATACTAAAAAAGATGGAACTTTGTATCTTTTGGGAAACTAGATAACTATATATTAAATTATGTTCATGCTTCTATAGGTGAGTTTAATTATTCTTCATGGTAGACTCTTAATTGGTCGGAAATATTATGTTTATTATTTTAATTTTATTTAACATTATTGTCAACTTTCATTAATAAAAATTTAAATATTTTTAATCTGGCCCAGAAATGTTAAATAAAATTAATAGACATGAGTTTAACTCAAAAAAAGGATCTCAATATTTCGACTATATTTTTAGTTTTCATTTTTGCTATTACATTGGAATTGGCAGTTTGTTTCACTGGTCCTAATTTGCTGCTTTTTATAGTGAAGTTTTCATGTTCATTTACATCTTTTTCATAAGTATTAATGTAAAGTATATTTCGGGGAGACATAAAGCAAAATTTTGTTTTTGATCTGCTTGAAAACGCTAAATTGAAATACAAATCTTGTCCCATGAAACCAATAATGATTAAAAAACACAAGAAAGGTTGCTCTCAACCTCTGTTGTCTTTTTTAAATCTTTCTTGGTTTCAGAGGGCAAGATTTGTATTTCAGTTTCTGAAGATTACCAATGACCAGTCCGTTCCACCTGAAAACACAAAGATTTTTGTAACGAATCAAAACATAGATTTTATTCTATAACAGCTAGCTTTGGATGCCAGATCGAGTAGAATATAATAAGTAATCGTTCAAGCTTTATTGATATTTTATCAACGACAAATATACCTTTTTATTCGTCTGAAGCAGTTGAATAGGTATTTATTTACCTTGCAACGAAAGTTCTCATTGAACTAAATTGGCAAGAACATTATTGGGAGCTAAAATACGAAGACGCAAAAAAAGCAACCTAAATGGTGGCAAGCTTAAGAAATAAAAAAATTAGCAAAATAGCAAAGAAATGAGAGTTCCGCACCAGAAGTGATGTATAGCTTTTGATGACATGTCGTTGAAGAAATACCACTAGCAGAAGCTTTAAAAACGACATGACATGTAACATATCAAAAACATATCAAATGAACTATTATCTATAAAATATGCAATATGGATAAAATATCCCGAAAATTGCCTTATTTGTAACAGTTATGCCTAACACAAGAGGAAAATATGTACGGCATTAAATAATAAGTATTCTCAACAAAAATTCTACAGACTCTTACCTAACATAAAATATTTATTATATGTTAGTTAAGAAACTATAACTTTTTAACTTTAGGTATCCTTCTAGAAAAGTAGAACTGCCCGAAAGCAAGGGTTTGGAATTATTCTTCCAAGTAAATGTATCTTCATTGCTTGTCTCTTTTCAGGGCGACAAAGGCGACAAAGGAGAACGAGGACTAACAACGACCTTAACGGGTGACCAATTCCCCACGGGTATAATAGAGGGTCCGCCTGGTCCACCAGGACCACCAGGTAACTTGATAAATTTCCGACACATTACCAAAAGATTTCACAACTATTAACCATTCTTGCGTACCAACCGCCACTAACCTTTACTGCAGCTCTTGCTAAATTTCTGTCGCCTGAAGAGCTTGGTCACCTATTACGAAACTAATAACCATCCCTGCGTACTAACAATGTTTACCACAACATTCCCAATAAGTAATAGTATATTTTTACAAGGTGAGAAAGGCGAGTCGGGTCCAGTAGGTCCACCGGGTTTGCCTGGAGAAAAAGGCGCCAGAGGCCGCCGTGGAAAAAGGGCAAGTAATCTGTCACTTCTCGACAATGTCATGATTTTTCACTTGGGGGTTCTTACATTCTTCTTTGTTGGTAACATGACATTGTTTCTTTCACTAAATCCATATTTCATGCATAGCTTCAAATGGCAGTTAAATGAATGAAAATGGCGATACTGCATTTTGTAAAAATTCTGATGCATGCGAAGGAAGGAATAAGACCGTTTTTGCATTTTCAAATTCCTTGGGTTGGCATGCTTTAAATGCACGTGGTAATCATTTGACATATTATTTTAAGTTTAAACTGCTTCTTTTAAAATATGATTTAACTTTTATTTTCTTATGTAACATTTCGTTGTTGTACAGTAGTTTCTTACAGTGTTGTTCACATAATGTAAACTTGTACACATCTGTACATATGTTATATGTGGTTCTACTAGTTGATGTGTACTTACTATTTCTTATTACGTTTCTATTTCAGTTTTTATGTTTAATATATCTGTAGTAACTAAATATTTGCACTAACTTGCTGTTTTCCGTGTACACCCACTTCTTTATGCAGCTTTTTATCGTAAGTATTCTTTTTAACTATGTAATATAAGGAAAAATGTTTTATGTATTATATAATTTTCAGTAATTTTGATATTTTTGTTTTTAATATTCAGCATGTTTGTTGATGTCCAGTTTAACTCCAAGAAATCAAATACCAGTAGCAGTAAAAATTAGTTTAACAGTGAAAAGAATGTTACGTTGTTATTTATTTAAAGAAAGGGAGAAAATCGTTTAAAGCTAAAATGATTGTATACACGCTCAAGTCCAAGATTTTTATAATAAGAAAAATAAAAAAATATTTAACACATAAGTTGTAATGACTCAATAAGCAGTTAAAATTATTCATAGATATAAAAGTCAGGACTGTCATAAGTACTGAGTATACGTTTGCTATGAGGCAAACCAGAGACTAAGGCAAACTTATTTTTTTATAAAAGACCAATATAGAAATCATGCAGAGTCAATCAAGTTTTAGGACCACTTTTCCCCCAAAAAGAAAAGCAGATGAACATTTTATATCCTGCATCTTTTTTAATTAGTCAACATTTTATGGTTTTATACCAAAAAACACTTGAAAATATTAGTGCTTTTTCATGTTAGGTATCTCTTGATATTATTATCTTGCAGTAATATGCACAGTAGCGTGTTGTGCATAAATAATTGGAAGCTGAGTAAAAAAAAGGAGTAAAAGCAATTTTTTTGAGAATTCAAGATTTGCTCTAAATCAGTAATAAATACAATTCTAGTTTCGATTCCAATCCTTTCCAAAAATACTATCCTTTTGATCGTAAATAAAAAACGACTCACTTTATTTTTTTTTTCTTTTTAGCTTTTCCTTTTTCCATTTAAACTTCAGATTTACTCTTCTCCTTATAAGCTTTCTCTTCGCCTTCATCCGTCACCTCATTTCTCGCATCCTCCTCCTTGTCTCCAGCTTTACTTCGTGGTGTCGATCCACTCTTTTGACCAGCACCCTTCGGAGAACTTTTTGGGTTGAGGACTTTTCGCCTGTCCTTTTGTTGCGGAGGTTGTTTCTGTGATTTTGCCTGCTGTTGTTGGGACTTCGCTTGCTGTTGCTTCCTGAGGTGATTGTGGCTTTCCTGCCGAAGGTTGTTTTCCTCTAGAACAGTGCTACAGTTTCTGTGTCGCTTGAACATAAATTTCTGATTAATGCGATTGCTAACTCGAGGGCTCCTGAGTTGCTTGCGTTTTGCCCTTTTCCTTTTTAAATAATTTGGCTTTTAGCACTTCTTCCTCATGTCTTATGTAAACAAGGCAACTCGTATCAGCGACTTCTTTTCCACTATCAGTGAGTGCTTCAGATGATTGTTTTATTTTATCGCTCTCCTCCCCAAGAAAGTCAACTCGTGGCTTATTTAGATTTATTTCTTTGACAATTATGTGCAAAATATACTGATAATATCTTAATATTATCAAAATATTATTCACGCAGAGAACTGTCAACTCAAAGTTTTATTTTGTCTACCTATGACAGAATTAATTGATCTGGAATTGGAAGGACCTGTGTATGGAATAGTAAACTTTAATATACTGTAGTATATTTTGCACATAATTGTCAAAGAAATAAATCTAAATAAAGCTCAAGTTGACTTTCTTGGAGAGGATAGCGATAAAATAAGAATTATTTAAAGCACTCACTGAAAAGAAGTCGCTGATACGAGTCGCTTTGTTTACATAAGACATGACGAAGACGTGTTAAAAGCGAAATCATTTAAAAAGGAAAAAGGCAAAACGCAAGCAACTCAGGAGCTCTCAAGTCAGCAATCGCATCAATCAGAATTGATGTTCAAGCGGCACAAAAACTGCAGCAGTCTCCTAGAGGAAAACAACCTCCGGCAGGAAAGCCACAATCACCTCAGAAGCAACAGCAATCGAAACCTCAGCAACAGCAGGCAAAACCACAGTAACAACCTCCGCAACAACAAAAAGGACAAACCAAAAATTGTCCGAAAGATGGTAGTCAAAAGAGTGGATTGACCCCAAGAAGTAAAGCTGGAGACCAAGAGGAAGATACTAGAGACGAGGAGCGGATGAAGGCGAAGTGAAAGCAGATAAGGAGAAGAGTGAATCTGAAGTTGAAATGGAAAAAGAAAAGGCTAAAAACAAACAAAAAACCAAAAAGCATACCTGATTCTGATGATATGTATATAGAAATTTTACGTTCGAATGCGACTAACTTTATTTAAAAATTGAAGAGAATCCTACTTTAATATGCATAGCAACTCATGTCACCCCTAATCGTAATTTCGACAAAAAAAATATGTCTTAATTTTTAGATTGGGGATTTAAACTTCCACCTAAACAAATTCAAGATTTAGTTCAAAATTTTTGAAAATTTTTGTTTCAAAGTAAAAATTTTGAAAAGTCGTTGATTTTATATTTTTAAACTAAAGTGTTTAAAAAATCAAAATGTTTAAATAAAAATTCTTCACAATAATAATCTCGAATTTTTGAATATAAAATATATCCTCTATATTTTAAGTAAAAGGTTCAACTTTTGAATTTGGATTAAGAATGTTGATTAAAAAGTTGAAATTTTGTGGTAAGATCAAAATTTTAAAAAACCAAATCAAGATTTCTAAAATAAACGGAAAATAAAAGTTTAGCTTTAGGACTATCCAATTACCGAATTTTTACCATTCCATTAAATTTCTCTTGAAAATTATTTTTTATCTAAAACTATTAACTATGACTTTCAAATAAAGAATGCTTTGCAATTTTCAAAAAACCAATATTTTCTCTACGACCATTATTTATTCATTATTTTTAACGACGATAACTCAGCTGCAAATCAAATCAATCAAAAATTAAACAGGATTAAATTATTTGGAAGAGATCACTATAAAACAATTATTAAAATCCGTGGACCTTTCTAAAAGTAATTATAAATTTGGAAAAATTATTTTCAGATGGTTTTTTATATAATTATTGAAGGACTACTAAAGCCAAGAATTTGGAACTCAAAATCTAAAAACAAGAAAATTGGGACTTTAATCACGTTTCCTTTATTTTTCTGTATGAACATTTTCCTTCTTTTTTTAAAATCACCTAAAAATTTGAGATTTTCTATATTGCTTGATGTCTGTGCCTAGGCGTATTTAGACTTTAAATCCTAGAAGAGACTATTCCCTAAATTTTAATATTTTTCTTCAATTCAGCGTTTAAACTCCAATTTTAAAATAAACGAAAATTTCTATGAGATGAACTCAAGTATTCGCCTTTTTATCAGGAAGTTCAAAATTTCTGGGAAAAGTTAAAATTATGATATTAAAGTTAAAAGTTTGAGAATTTTTTATTATTAACTTTAGATTTCGAAAATTTATCTGACTTGAATTTTAGTTTTTTTGTAGGTTTTTTTGAATTTTTACTCTTTAAATTGAAACATGTTCTCGAAGGTTTTTACTGAAAGCGTTAGTAAAAAGAAACATCTATTTTAAATCTTAACAAAAAACTTTGAGAAAGCTTTCAAAATTTTGAAAAAACAAAACTGTGTAAATAAAAGTAGTGATTAATCTCGTATATTAAGGTTTTATCTAAAAATTTTCTACGATGTTTCATATTTTCTGAGAAATTTTGGAAATATTTTTGATTATTTATCTTTTCAAATGTAATTGTTTTTTTTTTGTTTCTCAATACAGGAAATTTAGACTTTTTCTTGAAACTTTGAGTGGTTTTTAGGATATTTAGACTTTAATCCCTAAATTTCAAGTTTTTTTTTTTCCAAATGCTAAAGTTAAACTCTTTAGTTAAGAACTTAAAACTTTAAAATTTAAACTAGAAATTTTGAGAAAACAGCAGAAATTTGACCAAAAAGGTGGAAATCTTTCGAAAAGAGTTTTATCACGTTTTACTTTATTCAGTTTTCTAAGTAGATTCCTTGACGATTCTGGTTTGAATTGGGTAGCTCAAGAACCAATTATTTTCGCTTTATTGCTGTTTCCATCCTTTAGTTTTTCAAGTACTGGCAGTATAAAAAAATAACAATGAAAGGCGACAGATTGCTTTTTCTTTTGGTTCAATTGTCGCTTGTTCATCAGTGGATACCTATCCTACCTAGAGAATTGAGGAAGAAATCATCATTCAGTCGCTCTCTTCAGTAAATAACTGGAGTTTTTTTTAACTTACAATACTGATTGATTTTTACTTCATTCAGAATCCTGTTACCCTCAAAAGACTTATACAAAGACTGGCCTTAACGACCTTTTGGATCTGTTAAAATTCTTGACAGGTTTTTTGATGACCATGATGAAATTCATTTATTGTATTAATTCGACCAACACCGGAATAGTGTTCTCATAATTGGAGTTTAGCTCTAAAATGCACATTGACTCCTTTGGACTTAACTCAAAGAAGAAGATCAATTCATCTGGTTGATGATGAGACTTTAATCGAGACTCTCAAGATACTGGAGCAGAGGCGAATAGTTGGCGACTTGTCTGTTTTCTGCAAGTACAGGGATAAACAATTGATTTCTTGGGAGATGGTTGCAGAAGTTGATCTCTCTGGTCCCTCCAAGAGCAACATCCATGAGGCAAACAAGATAAGCGAAAACAGCTGTGCGGTCAAGCTTAACGCAACGAGAACTTCCATTAATGGAAATTATTTTCGTTATGGAAATACCAATTTATCGCCATTTAAAATGGCATTTCATCACCGTCCATTTTCATGTCCACCTTCTACTCACAGTGTTCCAAAGACAACACTCTTTGCTAGTGGTTTGTGCTAAGAAAGCCCTACAACTTATTTTATACAAATAAAAGTAAATCTTAGTCAACCTAAACTAAGGGAACTAACGGAGAATTGATAAATCAAGACATTGTCATAGGAAAAAATCCTCTGTTCGGGCCCAATTTTGGAGTTTTTATTGTCAAATATCTTAATATTAAATCGAGCCTATTCTCATGTCATAAGAATACCTGAAAACTCAGTGGCTCAGAAGCTGGAAGATTGCTGCAATATTGGCTCCTCTTTCTATATGTATTAGTTCTGTTGTGGGATGGAAACTTTGAATCTTGCAATCTGGCAAAATAAACTATAAACTAATATTTTCAAATTGTTATTTGTTGTTGAATGAACACTTGGAACAATTTTTTAAAATTGTGAAATTTTAACACAAACGTAAATACATACATTCCATACATCTTATAATTTGGTAGAGGGAGATCTGCAAATTTCTCATCATTGATTCATTTGCATATTGGAAGTTTAAAATCTTTGGAATGTTGCCTAACACCTGAATGTTCCTTTGCTGCAAGATGGGATGTCTTCCGTTTGTATAAGCACTTAAAAAGAAATAAGTGTATTCAACAATCGTTTAACTCTCGCATCGAGTACTTGAGATAAAACATCAGGTGTGTTAGGAAAAGTTGGATAGTTTTCTATTAAAGAGACGCAAGCTTAGTGAATAAGTATAGTTTTATCATTATTTAGTAACCTCTAAATAATACTTAGCTGAATATTGAGCTTTCTGCAGTAGATGTACCATAAGCCTGTAAATAGTTATTGTACGTATTGATTTCTTGATGTTTTGTATTGCCCAGTAAATACGTGTATTTAAGTAAATTATGCCATTTACCAAAAATTACTGAAAATACAGTAATTTTAACCTGAAGCTATGTATGACGTTGGTTTAATATGCACAGGGGCGTGATGGAGATGCGATGAGCATAGGTCCTCCGGGACTATCCGGAAAACCAGGCATTCCAGGTGTACCAGGATCCAAAGGGGACAGAGGTGATAGAGGGTTTACTGGTTTTCCAGGTACATTATAACCCGACATTTACCTCTTAATTCTAACAGCTTCTAAATATTCATACTAACTTAATAGTATCGAAGATGCCTTCTTGAAAAATCAAAATTATCTCTGCCGGGTGTAAGACCTCTCTTCCTTATTTCCTCTATTCTGAACTTGTCCTACTTACCCTCGAAATTTTTGCGGCTATTGTATTCGAGATTTTGTTAAAAGGTCCGAAGGGTGACATGGGCTTAACCGGAACTCCTGGTGAACCAGGTATGATGGGAGAATCTGGACCACAAGGACCTCCTGGTTTACCTGTAAGTAAACATTACAAGTTCAATTTTTTAACAATTAATATAAAAAGGATGCTTGAATTTTGAATTTGAATATTTCAAGGATTTCATGCTATTGAATACTTCAGAAAATGTATTGCATTTTTCAATGGAACTCACGCTTATCTCATCTAATAATCCAATTAAATTGTTGCTTTGATTTGGTTTTCAACAATTTGGCAGACCAAAGTGTTCGTCATCTTTGAGTAATAAATTTTTCGATCATATTCTGTTTTATCTTTAGCTATCGACATCGTAAACTTCTCACATTCTCACGTGAACATTAGTGATTTGTCTTTACAAAAATGAAAAAGCAAAGAGCATCGAAAATGTTCGATTTTCACATTCCATACTAAGTAAGACGTAACGCTTTTGGGAAAAATTATAAAATTACACATAATTTGATTGTGAAGTAACATAGTATTTTAATCAAATGTGAAAAAAAGTTCGCAGAATCATTATAAAAGTTAAATTTGGGAAACAAGTAAAATTATTTTGTTGTCAAGACTCCATATTCCGTTTTGCGATATTGTGCCTACAGTGTTAATGTTCTGTGAATAGTCCTCACCATTCTAAATAACACAATGGTTTAGGGCCAAATTGGACCAAAGGGTGAAAAAGGAGAATACGGTGACATAGGACCTCCAGGCCTAATGGGTCCTCCTGGTTTACCCTGGACCACCCGGCTATCCCGGACAGAAGGGCGAAAAAGGCGATAAAGGAGAATCGGTAACTATTTCTACTTTCTCTGGAGAAAAACCGGAAGCTGAACGCTTATTATCTTTTACTTGTTCTCAACTTTGATGGCTGCTTTTTATTGGAGCTTCAATGTCGTTTCTAATGCATACTTTTCTTTTTTCCGGCTTATGCTGTGGACCTCAGAAATACAAAAAACTGAGGAGAAGACAGGTAATGCTTAACAGATCGATTGAGCTATTGAATTTTAAATTTTACCTTTGTTGATAGTTCCAAGGTGATGGTACAGGTGAATTTACTGCGGGAGAAGTTGTAAGTTGTTCTACAATTAACTCTTGATCAAGTTTACAAATTTTTTATATGTTTTAGATTGTTGGGCCACCCGGACCACCCGGCGACCCTGGTGTACCTGGCTTGCAAGGTCCTCCCGGAATTAAAGGAGATAGAGGAATGGATGGAATCAAAGGTGAACCTGTAAGTACCTTAAATTTAATAACTTTGACACAAATTATTTCAACTTTGTTTTCTAGGGCGAAAAAGGTACAAAAGGAGATCCTGGACCTATGGGCCTTCCGGTAAGTAGCTAACAGCTTATCATATTTCTATTAGAGAATCCGGAAAGTAATGTATCTCTTTTACCTGAACGTAAAAAAAATATTTATCAGGCTGAGTTTTAAAAAGTGGGTAAAGTTTTTGTTCACTTGGTCAACAGCAGGAAGCTCGTGGAAAATAAAAAGGTTCCAAGTTACAAATTTTAATTTTAAGGCATTTATCCTGAACTAGCTGATGATAATGAGATTCCTCATCATCAAACATGTCAGCAACCATTTTATTTTTTTCCAACCACGTTTCTAACTTCAGACAAGACGCACCATTCAAAATTTCGTCCCTTATCTTACCTCGCTAGGGAACAAAGTTTTAAAAAGGCTCACTCAACTGAGTTTTTTTCCATATTTCTATCTTCAAAAATGGCAAGCTTCCATTCAAATTTTTATCACCTTATTTAACTTCTTTAGAAGATGAATTTTTAAAAAATCTCTCTTGGTGTTTACCTTCGCCATATAAGGAAATTATGTGCAAAATTTCCAAACAGTTTGGGCTCTGCATTGTGTGTTAAGTCGGTCAGTGTTCTAGATCGAGATCGGCCCCGGATCCAATACGTGCTCTAAATATTAAATATTTAAATAAAATGCAAAATCAATATATTTTACAAACAACTTACTGTAATTGTTTGTAACTTTCGATAGCTGATTATAGTATACTACCCGAGACCTGAGCCTTCGTTTTCGTAAAAGAAGAGAAAGCATCCTTCGGTCATCTTTTTGAAAATGCCAAATTATTTTGAAGAGTTCGATGTTTATTGTTTGACTTATTTTAAAAATTTCGACATTTTTAAAACATCCACTTTCTTCAAAATGTCAACCTTTTTTCTTTCGATCCCCGACATTTCGACTTTTTCTCAAAATTTTGACTTAATTTCGAAAGTTTCGATTTTTTTTCAAAATTTTACTTTTTCGAAATTCTAACTTTTTGAAAGTCCTGACTTTTATATATATTTTGATTTTTAATTTTTTTGCTAACTTTAATCTTTATTAAAAATCTTTTTTTAGAAATGTCAACTTTTTTGAAAATATTTATTTCAAATTTCAATTTTTTGTAAATATTTTGACTTTATCCCGAAGTTTTGAACTTTTTTAGAATAATTTTTTTTTCAAAATTTTGGTAAAATTTAGATTTTCGAATTTCGAAAATTTTTAAATTTTTTTTTGAAAATTGGACAATGAAATTTTTTTATAATGTCGAGTTTTTTTGAAAGTTTGGATTTTTCCAAATTTCGATGTTATTGCAGAATTTGGACTCTCTTTTGTCAAAATCTCGACCCTTATCATTATTTTTAAATTTTAACTCTTCCAAAGATCTGTATACCGATTTGAAAAATGTTTTATTTTTGTAAAAATTTCGGCTTTCTGGTTTCTTTCATAAATGTTTTTAAAAACTTTGACCTTTCGAAATTTCGATCTTGTTATTCAAAATGTATAGTTCTTTTAACATTTTGACTCGAAATCTAAATTTGTTTACAAATTTGATTGTTTTTAAAATCGATTTCTTAAAACATTTTGGTTCTTTCGAAAATTTTAATTTTTTAAAAGTTTCGAACTTTAAAACAATGACTCACTTATTCTTCATGGTGAACTCTTATTGACCGGAAAGAAATGTTAAATAAAATTAATAAAAATAAAATGACTCACCTCTTGGAATGATTAATTTTTTTATCTGTACCTTTTTCAAAATTGCGGCCTTTTCTTAAAACTTTAATTTTCTGAAAATAGCGACTTTTTTGAAAAATCCGATTTTTCTATTTTTATTGAAAGTCTTGACTTTAAGAAACAAATTTCAAAAATATAATAAAATATTTTGAAAATTTCGAAGTTTCAAATTTTCCATGTTTCTAATTTTTACTTATTCCAAATTTTAAGTTAGTTTGTAAATTTAAACCCTCTTACAATGTTGCCTTTTTTTAATATATCGATTAATTTTCGAATTTTTCTAGGATTTTGATTTAAGATTTCGACGTGTTGCAAAATCTTGATTTTTTTCTATAAACCTGTTTATGTTAAAACATTGTTTCTAATTCTGTGCAGATTTTCGTAATATTCACTTTTTTGAACATTTCCACCGTTGTTCAAACTTTTAACTATTTTTGACTTTTTTTGAAAATTCAGACCTTTTTTTCAAAAATTTGGACTTTTTCTCAAAATTTTGAGTTTTATGTAGTAAATTAGATAAACTAAAAAATTCGAATTTTTCTTGAAAATTGCTTGCCACCTTTTTGAATTTATTTATTTATTTATTTTTCAAAATTTTGCTTTTGAAATTTTTGAACGTTTTTCAGAATTTCCCCATTTTTTGAAACTTTCCACCTTCTGTCATTAAAATTTCGAATTTTTTGTTGAAGTTATGACTTGTTTAGAATTTGAACTTTTTTCGAAATCTTTACCTTTTTTTTCGAAATTTTAACTTTTTGCTTGAACTTCAAAAAATTTTTGAAACTGTTTTGTAACTTATACTTTTTAAAAAATTTGATTGTTCCCGTCTACATATAGAAGAATTTAAATTTTTAAATTGCATATGTTTCAAATTTTCAACGAATTGTACAAGAAGACTTATCTAATTTTGATTTTGAAGCCGGAATTTTAAAAAGTAACACCGTTTAGGCCTAAACTAATAAAGTTTTTAAAATTCGAAATTTAAAAGAATGTTTGAGTTTAAAATTTAAATAAAAATTTTGAAAAAAAATACAAAACGAAATTTTGGACATTTTAAAATTTCTCTCAAAATTTCGACATCTTTTCCAAATTTTGCCTTTTAACTCAAAATTTCGAGACAATTTTGTAACAATTCAAGATATTTGGGACCTTAATCCCTGCATCTCGAGTTTAATCTAGAAATTTTAACTTTAAATATGAAATTTCAACCGTAAATTTCGTGAATATTTTTTTATTATATAACTTTTCTTTAATATTTTATTTGGAATTTTCTTCTTAATAACAAATTTTTAATTATAAAGTTGCAATTTTAAGAAAGTACGTTAGAAGATCCTGTTATTCTTAAAAAAACTGGACATTTTTAAAATTAATTTTTAACAATCTTGAAATTATGATTTTTTCAAAAAATTTAATTCTAACGGAAGCTTTCAACTTCCTACTTCGAAACAAAAAATATAAGAATTTGAAGAAGGTCGACATTTTGAATAAAAAATTTAAATCGGAAATTTTTATAAAATAACTTGAAACGTCGAAAAACATCTACCAAAATTTTTGATTTTGTGCAGAAAAATATGACATAAACTCGAAATTTGTTGACAAAACTTCAAAATGTCCAATAAAATTATTCCTCCACATTTCGATTTAAATATCGAAAGTGCCTTATTCAAGCCAAAATTTGGCTTTTAAAACTGAAATGTTTAGAATTTTGTATTAAAAAAAAAACTCGAAAAAAGATCATTTGCAAAAATTTGGATAAATTTTTGTGAAAACAGATTCATCATTAATGTCAGGTCTCAAGGCATATTGGCAATTTTAAATACCATCGCGTGTATTATTCATTGCATACATTTTAGGTGGTTTTTAATGGTCATTTTTATCACCTTAGAGGCAGGATTTTGAAAATTCCTCTCTTAATACTCCCCTGCGTATTACGGGGAAACATCTAAGTGAAATTTTATGTTGCTAGATCCACTGATTTAGACTGAGCGTTGTCTGTGACAGTCAATGTTTGGAGATTTATTAAGTAGATTGTTTTCCTGTTGATTTTACGTAGTACTTTAGACCCATTTGTTTTGTGGCACTTATCTGAGATAATTTTATAAATGGGAAAGTGTGTTGCGTTGTATACCGCTATATCACTGCTCCAGCTGCTGTGCTTGCTTACAACAACCTTCCTACACAGGAATATAGGTTTTCTAAAGCCTTGGGAAAAGACCGAACTGTCTTTCAAACTGAAATACATGCTATAGAGAGAGTGTCTTCGAAGGAACCTGAAAGGGACAAAGATCTACATTAACTCTGACAGCCAAGCGGCAATAAAGGCTCTTAGCAGCTGCCTTGTCAAATCCAAACTAGTTTGGAACTGGCAACAAACTCTAAAGCAACTGGCTAAACACAACAGGATCAGCCTTAAGTGGGTGCCAGGGCACAAAGGAATGAAGCTGCGAATCAACTCGCTAGAGAAGGATCTGCATCGTTATTTCTTGGACCTGAACAGGCTTTTGGTTTTTCTAAAGGTCAAATCAACAATGAGGTTAAAAAATGCGAAGCAAAAGAATCTCCCACTGGAGATCATATCCAGGATTACGACAGGCGAAAAGATTCATATCTGGAACGCTTGAAAAGACAAAGATCTACTTAGAACTCAGCAAATCCGAATTGAGGATCCTAACCGGCCTCTAAACAGGACATTGATCTGTGAGGTATCACCACAAGAAATAGGTCAGGCTGAAACAGACCTATGTCGCTTTTGCGCAGAAGCTGCGGAGACTGCAGAACCTATCTTATGCAAGTGCGATTCGCTTGCACGCAAAGGCACGGTCAACTCGGATGGGCGTCCTTAGACCCCTCAGATGTGGAAAAACTCAACACTTCTACAAGAGTTTGAATCTGGGAACTACATAGATCAGGGTATGCACAAAAGATCTCCTTAGGTCCAGGTGCGAGGTGGACGAAGAGAAACACGAAACGACCCATATATAATTTAATCTGCGCAGGAATATTTTTTGCTTCAAATGAAAATGTTTTTTTTTTTTGGCTAAGCAGTTGTGCTGTTATTGAGTTCATATGTAAAACAAAACAAATCGAAATCATTCATTTTAACAAAAAAACATAAACTGTTTGTAACTTTCGATAGTGATTAAATAAAGTTTTATTTATATTACCTTTTTGTTTTATTATCGCTTATACGTAATATTAGAGAACATGTCCTAGCTAACTATTGACGGACCAATGCAAAATCTAAATCTGTAGATGTAGAAACCTAAACTTGGTTAGTAGTTTCAATCAAAGAGTCAAAAGCAATTTGCTTTAAATTTCGAAAAATAACTGTTTGTTAATTTTCGTGGTGATGAGGGGCTCCTTCAGCTGCGGGACCTGATTGGGCCCAGTCGCTCCAATGGCCTTAAATCTGGCCCTGTGCAAGATTTATTAAATAAATTTACCCCTTTAAGGAATGAATGTCGAAAAATACTGATACAACACATTTATTTATAAACCTAAACAGGCATTTTTATAACTTGCTTTTAAAGTATAACTAACTTTAAAAGTAATGAATTTTCATAAACATTTTTTCCTCTATTTAAATCCCTTAGGGTATGAATTTTCAAACATTTTTCTCAGTACTCACCTACTTTACTTAAGAAGCTTACACGCAAAATTTTATGCTTCTAGGTATACCTATTCAGCGGGTATGTTGTGTTTCAATCAGTATGTACCGATTTATTAAATAAAATTGAACCTTAAACTCAAACTGTTGACTTATTCTAGAAATATGAGTATTTTTTTGAAAATTTTCCATTTAATGTAGAAATCTTGTTCTTGTTTTATTTTAAACACTTTGGGTTCAAATTTAACTATCTCAATTTCTAGAATATTAAAACTTTCCAACTTTTTCACAAAATTTCAACTTTCAAATTGAAAATTTTTTTTTCCCAAGATTTTTTGACTTTCTCCAAATTTTCAATATTATAATTTAGAAGTTGCGATATTTTTCGTTTTCAATAATTTCGACTTTGACCTTAGAATTTTGACATACTTTCCAAAATTACGAGCACCAGTGGGTCAACTATTGCTACTTCAGCTACCTATAATCTGCTGCTACACCTTTGGGGGACTGCACTGTTGCGGTCTAGGTCGTCTTGTATTAACATTAAGATTTTTCTGACAAAATGTTTTTTGTTTGGAATCTGTTATGGATTTGTAGCACGAATTAATTGTGCTTTGGAGCACTGTAATTTAGCCAACCAACAATGTGCCAAAGCCCATAAAGCGATGATGAAGTGAACTTTGAACTAAATATGAACAGCCAAAACTTTGCCATTACTTTCTGCTATTTCTGTGATTAAATTTTCGTTATTTGGTCAATAATTGAGATATTTTTTTTTATTTTTAACTGTAATGTGTACTTATAATTTACTTTTATTTTTAACTTAACTCCGGTAAATTTAACACGATATTATTTAAGGGTCCCATGGGTCTAAGAGGAGAAGACGGTAGACCAGGTGATTACGGAAGAACGGGGCCAATGGTAAGGAAAAATACTATAGCTAGGACCTAAGAGGCGTTAGGCGAACAATGCAGTGACTTAACAAATTAACAAACTGATGTCGCTTTCGAGCAAATAACCTCTTAATTAAGTGACTGTTAATAATGTAATTCTAACACCGAACTATTGACATTGGATTGTTTACGACGCATCTTCTGTTGTTCTTTTCCTGTATATTATAGTTGTATAATCGAGTTCATTCGACGTGGTCTAGGAGGACAATATCTGGTGATGATTGAAATTCCAGAAAACCAAACGTCAACAAGCTGCCTCATACTAATATTTGGTCGTTCAATAATATTCCAACAGTTGTGTAATATGAAACCAATTCTAAATTATAGGAATATTAAAATGTTGCGATATTGATATGTATCAAATGCCATTTGCTGTAATATTGCTAAAATAATATATTTATTGTATTGATATATTTATAGAAAAAAATTGTTGCCAAGTGGTAGTTGCTTCCAGAAATAATCAGCTAACATTTTTAACAAATCGCTTTCTTTTATCTTTTACAAAGACTCAAAATATATATTAATTTGTCGGTTGATATAAAAAATAAAAAAACTGAAATGTGCCAAATTTTGAACTTTTTAAAATTTTAAATTCGAAAATTTCAGATATTTGTTATACATGATAAGTCAGAAAAAATGGGTCAACGCTAAGGTGGAGATGCTGCACTCCAAAATATTACGATTGCGCCCAACATGCCTTATACTAATGTCGCTGGTGTAAGAGATGCAGGAGTTCAAAGTTTAAATTTTATTCTCGAATTTCTCAACAATTGAGAAAGTTTTGAAGTTATAAATTTAATATTTGGGAATTTTATGTTTTTCGGTGTATGAATTACGAATTTGAGGTTTATTTTGACTATCCACATTATAATTTACGTAAATTAAAACATATTTTTTTATCTGTTAAATTATGCTTAAAGGATGTCGTTATTATAAAATAACGATTAATTCTACAAAGAAAAGGTACTCTTGTTTGGGTCGCCTAAAGCTATCGGTTTTTGAGTTATTTGCATTTAAAAGGTTTAGTGTAATTTATTGATTATTTTATTTTTAAAATGTACAGATACGAAGAAGCAATCAAAGCCACAGTAAATAACAATGAAAATTATTGGTATTAGAGACAATAACAAATTTCAAATCGAAAGTTGGAAGTGTCTACCACCTACTTCAATAAATTTTAAATTTCACTTTCTTAAATGTCAAAATCAAAATTTCCTTGTTATTTTTAAATGTATTTGCGGCTTCTTAGATTATTTACCGCAACTTCTGAAAATAATTTAATTTTTTTTAAAACCCTGTTCTTTAATTTAAAAAATATTATAATATCTGCGCCTTAAAAAATCGTAAAAAAATACCTTAAAACTTTTAAATGCAAATGTCTTAAAAACCGATAGTTTTAGACGACTCAAACAGGAGTACCTTTTCTTTGTAGAATTGATCGTTCTTTAATATTCTTTATTTGTTTTGAGCGTAACTCAACAGATAAAAGAAATATGTATTAATTTACATAAGTAATATGGCGAATCTAGCGCTCTCTAAGAGAAAGGTTAAAACAAGCTTAAAATTCGTAATTCTTGCACCAAAAAACATAAAACATTGAATTTTTAAATTTCTAGTGTCAAAGTTCTTTTATCTATTGAAAAATTTCAGAAAAAAAATTAACTTTTGAACGCCCTGTATCTCGTAAACCAGCCACATTGGTAAAAGACATGTTGAGCTTAATCGTAATATTTTTGTGTCTAGTATTTCAAGTTTATCGTTGGCCCATTCTTTCTGACTCACCCTGTATAAATTTTAAGCTAAAGTTTGGACATTTCTTCTAGAAATTTTGACTTTCAACTTTATCTTTCTGGAAATATTTTTGTGGAATTTTGGGCGTTCTTTTGATCTATATGTAGCTTTGAAATTGACCCCGAATTTTTAATCTTAAAAATAACATTCTAACTTTATATTCCCAAAATTTTAAGAAAGATTTCTTAAAAATTCTAAAGATTTTCTTCCATTTTAATCCCAAAATTTAGATTTTATAGTTACAAATACAAGAAACCAATATTCTGAGAAAGAAATCGAGATTTAAATTCTTGCAATGTTCACTTTATCCTAAAGTGTGCTTTTAAAAACTGAAGAGTTTAATCTAGGCTAGAAATAACAAAAATAAAATTGCAAGTTTAAGTCCGAATTGACAGAGCCAAAGTTTTGAAAAAACTTGGTTTCTTTCGCAGTTTTAACAGATTAGAATTTAAACTTGTTTCGATCTTTGTTTGGAAACGTAAACTTTTCTCTAAACTAAATACGTTTTTAGAAATCCCAAAATGTTGACTTTCTTCTCGAAATTTAGATTTTAAAGTTGAAATTATAAAAAAATTGTCAAATCTTATATGACAATACCATCCATTTTTCTCTCTTTAGTTGCTTGCGCTCCTCAAGAAGTTTCCATTTCAATAAAAATAAAAAAATAATACAATTAGTTTCTGAATATTTTTTGGAAATACGGACATTTTGCTCGTTTCCATCTCTTATTTAATTATCCTTTCCGAACCTTCAAATTTATTTAAAAAATTTATATCTCGAAAGATTTCGAAATTTCTCCTGTTTATTGAAAAAGAAATCTGACATTCCCAAACAGGGAGAATTAAAAAATAATCGAAATTTCTAAATTTTCCCGATCTTTCCTGATCCTGATTCTTTTCCTAACTTTCCCCAATTACAAAATGTACGACACACCACTGATATGATTCTAGAAGGTATTTAATCATTAAAATTAAGATGCGTGGTAAAAATATCCAATAAAAAAAGTTGTATAGCTGTCTTGTTTTACTTTCAATAAATATTTATAAACGCACTTGCTTATCATTAAACAAAACTAATACTTAAGGCTACCGATAATATCAATACTTTCTTAGAAACACATCGATATATTAGTGATACTAGAAGCTATCGCTATTTGGTTTACTACCAGGCAGGGAGAAGCGTATTCTTCTTTAATTTTACTATTGAAAAGTAAAGGAATTATTTAAATTAAAAACAAATTCCGCGAAAGAATATTTTTTTTTGGTTTTGCAAAAATATTAATTGTTTTAATAATTTCATAGAAACATATATAGATTTTCTTCTCCTCAAGGAATTTTTGTTTATTTAAGGGTAGGAACTTAAGCAAGCAATCATCATAAATAGAAATAAAGCCTCAAATGAAGTAACAAAAATTGTCTAATAGAAACACGTTCGGATGATGTCACATACTTTTTATTATAATTATAATTTAAAAAAATGTTTCAGTTTGTGTGTATGGACCCATCGTTTCACTGATCTATAGATAAACTGCTTTTTGGAGCATATTCTACGTCTGTCGCCTTCTTAGGGATTGTCTTAATGCATGAATCACGTGGAAATTACACGGTGACAAATTAAGACCGTTAGAAGGACATTTTTCTCAGTCTAAATAATACTTTTGGTTAAAAATTTGTCTAAAAATCTATAAAATATTTCGCATTAACATTTTATGTAAGTTTCATTGTCATTTCACAGCAACAGATGAAAATAATATTTACAATCCTTGACCTTTTCCTTAGAAAATTGAAATACGAATCTTGTTGCCTGAAATCAAGAAAGATTAAAAAAACACAACAAAGGTTGCTCTAACCCGTTTCGGTAGCCAAGCTATCACGCGTTAGAGCAACCTTTATTGTGCATTTCTTGGTTTCAGGGGACAAGATTTGTATTTCAGTTTTTAAAGAGAACCAAGCACCAATCCGTTCCACCAAAACTATGGCTTTTTCTTAGAATTTAAAAAAGAAACATCTAAAAAAGTAAATGTATAATGGAAATGACAATAATTTTCATTTATCAAGTTTCCTGGTTGCAAAAGAAATCACTTCAAAGAGTAAAATTTATTCAATAAGTTGGAAGACTCCGGAGATAATAACTCTTGTGAGGAAAATGCTTATGAATGAAATACATTCTAGCCGAAAATATTTCTTGAAGTTACTACCAATTTTTCTTAGCCTCAAAACTATTTTACGTCCATTCCAGTACTTACAGGCCATCTAATCAATTGATCAATGTAATATTGTCAATTGAAAATATATAAAAAAATTTGTAATATGTAGCAAGAAGAATCGATTTTTATATAAATATATTGCCATTATATTTATTATATTGTAAAAAGACTTTTTCAAGAAACATTATACTGTATAAGTTAATTAACGTAATTTGTAATATAAATGTTACATTTTTATAGATGTCATATATTAGGTTTAGATTGTAACAAAAGTTCCGTGACTGATCTAGGTTTAGGGTTTACGAAACCTTAAAAAAATGCTGTAATATATTTTAATTATAATGATAAATAATTACGATAATGTCGATGTATTATGAACATGTACGACATGAATGTATTGTGCATGTGCTGTAATTATTAAATTGCTTATACTCCAATTGATTGGCTTTCCTGCATTTATTCCCAATAACCGGATATTATTAATTAGGTACTGAACAGAAAGGAAATTGCCTTCACTGTCTCAACAACTTTACTCACTTAGATCTCATCTCATCTATTAAATTACAACAATGGAAGTCCTGTAATTAAATAAAAGACAAGGAGGTTGTGTATTTTATATTAGTTTTCGCTTTAATTTACTTTTTGTGACTATGAAAGCCAGTAGTATTTCCAACATTTATTATAAATTGCATTAAGCATGTAGTGTCTTGCAAAAATTTATTTATTTTCTGGAAATTATATTATGTATGTCGAATAGTGAAATGATTTTCAGTAAAGTATGAAGTTTGAAGAAATATGAATATATTTGCTGTTTATTTTTTTTTCTTTTGACAGGTGGTTTACTCTAAAAGGTATTTACTAACTTTTGTGTGTTATAATTTTTGATCATGAGCATGTTGAAGTTTTAAAGTGGCAACCATTATGTCTTTACTTTCAAATCATTATTTTTGCTTTCGTATTTATAAGGTAAGAAGTTAGCCAAGTTAGAAAAAATATTTGTAATTATATTTAATCGATTGTATTATTTTATCATTTGACTTATTTAGTTCTACTTGTTTTGTTCTTTATAAAATAATATACAAAAAAACAGTTTGGCTAAGTTCATACTTGCTATGCATAGATTGCATCCAATGAGTCTACGGATACTTACTTAGCTAAGAAACCGTAGATGAATTTTTCTTTGCTTTTTTTTAATATTTCGTTATTTTTTATTCGCAGGGCCCGCCTGGACTTGACGGAATGAAGGTAAGAAGTATATTGGATGCTAATCTAAAGCATTCAATCTGGCTTCAATCTGACTTCTGACTTAAACTTAAGACAAAATTTAGTGTGAAAACTCCACGGAATAAACTAATAAACCTCGGAAAATGTCTAAATCAATCTGACTTCTGACTTAAACTTAAGACAAAATTTACTGTGAAAATTGCACGGAATAAAACTAATAAACCTCGGAAAATGTCTAAATCAAAATTCCATTTTTTTTGCTACAAACTAAAGCCGTAAGCAATTGGTTGGCAAATGGTTTGTAATTTTTTAAATTAGGCGTTCTTCATTAATAGTTTGCCACAATTGGAACGGCTTATATTTTAAAACTTACTTAATAAAAGTTTTTTTTGTTCGTCGTTTTTGACTACTAAACTTAAAGGAAAGACCTTTTTCTAGTTTTACAGTTATTTCGTTAGACCAAGAACACATCAAACAATCGATATTACTATAATGCTTAGTTTTAATTTCAAATAATGTCGCCTACTCTTTCAATTCATTAAATTAGAATTCATTTTTAACACTTCTATAATAATAAATATGCTAGAAAAACTTGTGAAATTACTATGATGAACTAATTATTGAGTAAATGGCAAAAATGGAAACAACAAATATGAAAATAGAAATTTTGACATGCTTAAAAAGAAAAGCTCCTTCAATATTTTCGTAAAAATGGATGTTGATCATTTATCGTTTTACTTTCTTGTGAAGAGAGATAGGGTGCCAGTCATGGACCCGTTACAGGTCCCACTCAGGAACCCAATTATCCCAGTTGTGGCAATTAACTTTTTTTAACTTGATTTGCAGGGAGCACAGGGTGAGCCAGGCAATAAAGGTGAAAGGGGAGACCCTGGATTACCCGTGAGTTTTACTATTTATGTTGTTTTATATTGTGGTGTTAAATAACAAATAATTTTAGGGAACGGATGGTATACCAGGCCAAGAGGTACTAACATACTACTAATATTAAAACTGCCTGCGCATTTTCAATAAGGAAACGATCGTAATTATTATTTGAGGTCATTAACTAATTTACACAATACATTAGACACTGAAATTGAGGGATATAAAAAAATCCAATTTTTTAGATGATATGCAGATTTTCAAAAGGCTGTAACTGGAAGAAAAATGGTCATAGAGAAAAATAAAAAAAAACATTAAAGCTCCAAGTTTCTAGTTTAGCTCTTCAGTCCAAAAATTTTTGGCCTTTCAGTTTTTGTCTATTCATTAGAAAAACATGGGCAGAATTATTTGCCAAATGTTTGTTTATTTTTCAAAAAGTCCAGGGACTTCAGTTTTTTTTGTCAGGTAATCTCATCATAAAAATTCTCTGGGCTTAATTCTCTTTATCCTGACTAACTTGACTGACATCTGAGCTCTGTAATATGATTTTTCGCTGAATTATCGTCGTTCAAAGCAAAAAAGTCATTACTGATTTTGATAATTAATAACTCTGGAAATAATGATTCTATAAAAATGCGAGAGGATTTTGAAAATTGCAAAATGTTTTCTGCAAAGCCTAATTATTGCTTTTTTTAATAAAAAAAATGTTTAGTTCGAAATGATGAAAAAAAGGGTTAAAAAATTTTGTAATTAGGCTTAACAAGTAATAGATCTTCTCCTTGGTGTGCTATATCCATTTAACGGATGTTAGCAATGATGGCTATAATTATTTTATTTACAGCTGTTCTGAAAAACTGACCTATTGTCTGTCCAAACAATTGTCTTAGGTTTCTAAGCCAGGATGTTCTTCATCTTCCAGGTCCACGCCTTCCATAAACTTTTCCCGGCATGATCAAATGCAACATGTCATATACCTCCGGATGTCTCATGACTAAAGGCCGAAAATTTAAGCACCAAAAATGTTTAAAATAAGCGCTTATATTAGCACTAAAAAATAGGCATTTTAAGCATTGAAAACAATATGTTAAGCATTTATTTCCAAATAATATACATATGTACATTTTTCATTGGCCATCATCAACATTATTTTTAGGTTTTCTATGCTAAAATTTTGGCGTTTGTCCGAAATAGTATATTTTAATTTGGAAAATGTTCTTTTTACCTCTACAGATGTAATAGTTTCATATTTAAAACATACAGTTTTGTCCACTGGTAATTCGACATTAGCTTCATTCCCACAAAGCATTTCTGAAATACTTTTTAAAGTTTTTACCTGTAGTAATTTTTGAAAAATCTTATTTCCTTTATCTCCAGGAATTCCAGAAATTTATTTTACTATAGTTTCAACAACTTTAAGTGACGCTGTCATTTTTCACCTTGTTTTTCCAAAGCTCTTACTGAATCACACAAATCAGCGTAGTTAGAAGCAATAAAACTGAGAGTATTATTAACACTTTGCTGCTGAATAAGTTTTTTTTGTCCACAATTTGCTTAAATGTGACAAAATTCTTAGAATAATATATCTATGACTACATTAGCCATATGTCTCCCCATGGCATCAGTAGTTTTGTCTATTGCTACTGAAATGTTACTATTGCCAATGCCTTGACGTATTTGAACTAATTTACCTTGATAGGCATTTACTAAATACCCCTTTCTTAAAGAGGATTCACAGAGAAGCTTTTCTTTAGTGTATATATAGGGATACCAGCTTCAACAAAGGCAGTACATACATCCATGGAAAACTGAGACTGGCGATTATTTATCTTCATAAACGGCTGCAAAAAGCGTTGTTTTTTAGATTATTTGGAATTTTTTTTTTAATTGCAGCCTCCCTATGAAATTTTCCATTTAAACGATGCGTAATATGGAACTTTTCTTCTCCAATAATACTTTTTTTTACCCATTTTACACAAAAGCAGTTCACCTTCCGTTAACAAAATGTCTTTTCCGAATTCGCGAACAAATTTTTGTAATTTGTCTTTTAATGAAGACGCAACTTTAGGCATTTTTTCTGAAATTACGTACGAGCGAATCTCCAAAGAACGTGAACGAACTTACATTTACAGCGTAGTAAACACGAAATAATAATGATAAAATAAATATTTTTCGAGTACTTAAATATACCTACAATCCCACTGACTGAGATATATTGCATTGGGGCGAGTGCTAATGAATAGAAGATTTTTAAATTTTAATAAACATTCAGAAGCAAAGATAATTACAATGCAATTAAGATAAGAGATTGTGAAAAAACCCATTGTTATGTTTCTATAAGCAAATATTTTCTATTATAAGCTTTCTAAGCATTAACTTCTCAAAATTAGCAAAAATAAGCATTTTAAGCATATTGCTTAAACTTCCGGGCTTTACTCATGACATAGCCAAAATAAGACAGCTTTCGAATCTTCACTGTGTTTACAATTTCTTTATCCTTCTTCATCCTGTTTAGGACCTCTACGTGAGTGACATGGTCCATCCAGTTTATTTTCAGCATGCGCCTGTATGACCACATTTCAAATGCTTTAAGCCTCTTCAAGGTATCCTCTGTTGGGGTCTATGATTCCATTCCATATAGGAGAAGAGAAAAGACATAAAACCTGACCATTCTCATTCTAAGATCAATGTTTTGTTCATGTCCACATAGAATCTTTTTCAAAGGCAGCTCTAGCTTGCTTAATTCTTGAATTTATTGCTATTGCTTTAAAGTTTCTAAAATTGAAAGTTCCTCAACACTATGTGCAAGAAGAACAGAGTAGTCTGCATATTTAGGATTATTCATGTTATGCCGTTTATTCTCACTTTCTCTCTGGTATCCCTTATGACCTCTTGAAATATTTTCTCCGAGTAGAGGTTGCACAGAAGCGGCGACACGATGCAACCTTGCCTACTCCCCTTTTGATTGAAATACATTCAGTTAAACTGTTTTCTTCTCTCAGATTTGCTTTTTGTTGCCAGTAAAGGTTAACGATGAAACGTAGGTCTTTATGATCTATTTCTGTTGTTTCCAATATTTCTATCATTTTCTCATGTTTTACCCTGTCAAACGCCTTCTTGAAATCAATAAAGCACATGAACACATCGCAATTCACGTCTCTACATCTCTCGGTCAAAACCTGAATGCCAAACAAAGTTCCCTTGTACCCAGGCCTTTACGGAATCCAAATTGCGTATTTTCGATATCTGTTTCTTTCTTGGGGTATATTCGGTGATGACTTATCTTTAGAAACAATTTCCTAACATGACTCATTAGACTTATAGTTTGGTGATCATTGTAGTTCTTTGCCTTTGCAGTCTTAGTGATCGGGATAAATGTCGACCTCAAGCAATCAGATGGGATGTCTCCTCTGTCATATATTTTGTTAAATAATTCAACCAATAGGTTTATTGTTTTTCCTCCCAGGTTTTTAGCATCTTAGTTGGTATTTTATCCGGACCTGTTGCTTTTCGGTTCTTTACTGTTTTGATGGCTTTCACCACTTCATCTCTGGTAATTGGTGATCCAGTTATATCTTCATGCATGCATCCCGTAATCTAGGTCCCGTTCATCTTCAAACAATTCTGTGATGTATTCCTGCCATCTTCTTAATTTCTTTTCTATTTGAAAGACTGCGTTTCCGTTCTTGTATATAATAATATTTACACCATTGTGTTTGTGCACTCTTATTTCTTTAATTTTTTTGTGCAGATTAAAGTTGTCGGGCCTCTTTCGTATTCTTCAATTTCTGAGCATTCATGAGCGAAATACTTAGCTTTTGCTTGTCTAATTTGTCTTCTAATCTCCAAGTGAGTTTCCTTGTATTTGTCCCTTGTCCTTGAATTTTCTTCTTCTTTCCATAAGCTCCAGGATTTCTTCGATCATCCAGATTTTCTTTTTCATTCGTTTGTCTGACTTTAGTGTTCATGGCATGTTTTACACTTTTAATAAATAGTTTATATTGTTGTTCTACGGGGTCTATTGTTTTCGGTCCATTATCTATACTTTCTTCTATCAGTCTGAACACCTATCTCTAACCGTTTTCTCATTCAGTTTACTTAGGTCCAGTTATAGATAAACGAAGGATATTGACTATAATTTTACAACCTCGAAGAATTCCAAAGAAGCTGAATATTTCAAAGCGCAACAATTTTTCCTTATTTTGTTTTTTTTTTATTTTGCTTGAAATGATTGAATTTGTTGTTATTAAATAATTAATATTTTTAACCCTTACTTCGTAAAATTTTTAAATATTTATAATATTTAACCAATAAAATATATTAACAATAAATAATAAAATTTCCATGATGTTTCAACAACTGTGAGGATAAATAATGTTGGACCAAGTTTTTTTTTGGCTAATAATCTATTAAGGGTGTATTTTTCTCTTTTTGTTAATATTGTTATTCTCAAAATGTTGTTTTGGAAATAGATCATAACTGAAAGATATAGAAGAGTTTTATGATGACAAAAATTATTAAAGTCCGTGGACATAATATTGGAAAGATTTTTTGGAAACGGTTTCCTTAAAGTTGACCAAAAACTGCTGATGCTAAAAAATTTTGATTTCAACATCTAGGTAATATAAACATGAAACTTTAATTTCATTTTTTTATTTTTCTCTAGGACCATTTTGAAAAGGCCTTTTGAAAAGCACCTAAAATCTAGAATATTTTTATATCCCTTAATATCTGTGACTAGTGTATATCTACATTACACAATATCCTCCATTTGCTTCCTTGTATAATGGTTGTAGGTACTTTTTAAGCATCGCAGATAACTATAATTCTAATTTTAATTAACTTGCAAATAAATTTAATAGCTTTACCTAATTTACGGTTAGTTGACTTTTTATAATTTGGCAGCACTAACAAAAAAAAAAGGTAAGATTTGGAAAACTTGATGACAAGTATTTGTGTTAACTTTTAGGGTCCTAAGGGCGATAAGGGCGGCAAAGGAGAAGCTGTGAGTATAGATATAATACTTAGGATAATACTATGGTTCTAGGGTTCTAGTAAACACTTGATAACAAGATAAACCTATAACGCAATGAATAAATTACCATGTCCACAAAAACTACTACTACTAGTTCATTCGACATAAGATCAAAAGCAAAGTTTGTTTTTACCACCAATCAAGGTTGTGTAAACAGATCAATAAAACATTTAGATCAAAGAAATACTTTATAGAAACATTAGGGTACTTTTCACCATACGTAATTATTCCTAAAAAGTATGACATCATTGAACAAATAATTAATTGAATCCAAGTATTTTTAAACACATACAGGTATAGGTGTAAATAAATCAGGAATATAATTCTGGACTCTCCGCATACTATCTACATCTCTGAATTAAAATTTCATTTAATCGAATTTTCTATTCATGGAAAACTTAATTTTTGTTGCACAGAAGTAAGAACGCATTCAGTTAGGAAAAAGTCTAAATTGTTGATAAAATAGTGTAAACGCGTGACCTAATTTATAGTTTAAATCTGAAATTCTATCTTTGAGTATTCAAGTTAAAGTTTCAAGTCCAAATTTCGACAAAAATTTGAAGGTTCTACCTCAAAATCAACACTGCAGTTTTCTCAAAATCCCCACTTCAATATCCACATTTCCACTAACATTTTCAAATCCAGATTTTAAACGTAATATTTTAGAAAATAAATTGAAAGTTAACTTGAAACTTTAAGTTTCCATTTGTTATCTCCAAAAGTTTTTGTCGAAGTTTTTAGATCCAATCTTGAAAGAATTGTTTCAATTTTGTAAAGAGAATGTGATCTTGACTGCTTTCTGAACGTGAAACAGCCAAACAGACTACTACTAATAAGATCGAAAAGGGACTTTGGTTCCCAAACTCTTAATCTAATAGATGATTAAACCCAATGGTCTTTGCGATAGAACTGAACTTTTGTGTCAAAATTTTGACCTTGCACATTTTATGTCAAAAGTTAAAAATTAAATCTAAGCCTAAAATTTTAAATTTAAACTGAAAATTTTAAGTTTAATGTCAGCACATTTTGTTTTCTCGAAATTTTTATATAGATTTTAACATTTTTGTTTTATTTTCAAAATTTTTGGTTTTCGTTCGAGTTCGACTTTATTCTACACATTTTTTGATCTAATGTTTGAATTGAAAAACGTCGAGCTTTCAAAAGTTATATAAAAAGGCAAAGCTTTACTTATAAATAGTAAACATTTCAAATTTGAAATCGAAATAGCAGTTTATTGCTAAATAATTTTATTTTGTTTAATTTGGTAAAATTATAATTTTTACCAAAATCTTTGTTTTTCCTATAAGGGTCCTTTAGGAAAAAGAGGAAGAAAGGGTGACAAAGGAGATAAAGGCGATCAAGGTGTTCCTGGATTAGACGCTCCATGTCCTCTTGGTGCTGACGGATTGCCACTACCTGGTTGTGGTTGGCGGCCTCCGAAGGTACTTTTAAACTGATCTTTTTCAACAATCCTCATGAAATCTAACTAAACTTATGCTTTATTCATATTTGTGGGTTTCCGTGTGGTAAATAACTAGTTAGTGTTGCTTCAATGTGTTTAACTAACAGGAAACTCACCATTATCATCATTCTACATATGCCCCGTCTCCGTCAGTGGACTTTGAGCCGGAAGAACCTGAAGAAGACCCTGAAGAATATGAAGAACCAGAACCAGAGGAAGACTATGAGTATCCTGAACAAATGAATTCAGCACTTCCAGTAAAATCCTCTCATTTCTAACGATTGCTTACTACTTCGGAATTAACTTACTAACGAATTTTACCTTAGGTAATACTCATGATTAACTAATTGAATCAATTTTTTAAATTTAGTACTTATATTTTATGAAATGTGTCCATTTCAGGTAAACATATAAAGTGACCAGTGTTAGTATCCAGGACTTCAGTACTTAGTAGTAAGCAGTGAATATATTGTATATAGTGCCATCATAAAGACCATAGTGTAATTTATAATTTTTATAAACCTCAATTTAAATTAAGTCTAGCTGTTAAGTACGTCCTGCGTTACTTCATGTTCCTCATAATTGTATTCTTGTAAATTTTTAAATTTACATATATCCTAATATATCCTTAGAATTTTATGAAATCATGTTATCATTTTTTCAGATATCTAATAAAAGCGTTTATTTTATAAAATCCTTCTCTTCCGAAGAATTGGTTATAAAAAAAATATCCTATAAAAAAGGGTTTATTTACATGGATCCGAATATTAAATATTTATAAATACTGCCTACAATATCCTATAATCTAAAATATAACCTTGAGCAAATTAACTACAGGTGCTTCGAAAGCCAACGATATTACAAACGCACTGAGAAATGAAATAACTACGTTTCCACAGAAGATAACCATCTGCAACAAATTATCAATTAAAATCATTCTGGCGGTCTTACAGTTACACACTTACGACAAAAACATTATGAAGATGAAGAGTTCCATCCAAAATAAAACTGGTAAGGCACATTAGAACTGGGTGTATTAAATATGCACAATAAGTTAATCTGCTTAGCGGTAGCAGCAATTTACAGCTAAATATGGCATTTATGGGTCCACCATATCCAGTACAGCAAGCTAGTGTGATCCAAGCTAAGGAAACCCCCCAAGCCGTATGTCCGAGTGATGCCTAAAAAATGAAAAATTAATGTTATTTTCTAGATTGCCTTTAACTTTTTTAAGAATATGAAATACGAAGCATCTTCATATGAAGGTATTAACTTACATAAAATGCTGATGCTGGAACCACTAATCCGCTCCTCCCAAGTCCATAAACCAAACTCATCAAGCATGATAAAGAAAGTATCCATCCTATTATGACTACGATAGGATTAATCTTCATCTGACAGTTTATCTTGAAAAGAAAATATCCCGAGACCATGCCCACCAAATAGGGTCCTATCCTGAGCCAAGGTTTGTCGTACAATTGGTCAAATAGCGCGAAAGGCTCTTCCACTCTCGCTACATATTCGTACTTCATTGCTATGATAAATGTTGTTACCCAAGATGAAATCAAAAACACACCTATTGTTGCACCCGCAAATTTAATGAATCTCTCACCCCTGAAATCGAACAGTTTATACAAAGAAATACACATCAGGGATTAAAACAGCTCGGCATTTTTGTATTCAGAAAATAATCAGCCTTAGTATTGATAACATTAACAGAATTGAGATATAATTTCTTTAGAGATGCGCCGTAATTGCTAAAAAGGTTTTTGTTCGTGTTTAACGCATGTAACGAAAGTTTTCGGAAAAAGATCTAAGTGCAATACAAAAAATATATAATAAAGTGTGTTCGAAGCAAGAAGTTCTTCCTAAGAATTTTATTACCAAAGAACAACATTTAAATTATTCCCAAAGTTCTATTGACGTCCTTTGACGGCACGTAATTTTCTCCTGACTGTGCTGGGCGGTCAGATTTACTATTTCTTGGATTTTTTGATATTCAACATCGTGACAGTTGTTAATTTCCGTCCTTCAGGCATTTATCATAGACCTTTTTACTTTATATTACTTTATATTTCCCAAAAGTCTTCAACGGCGTGCATAAGGAATATTTGGAAGATTATCAGTTTTAAATATTAAAGGAATGTTGCGAGCCTCTAACCAACCTCTGGCTATTATTTTTTGAATTTCCAATTTATATACCATAACTTCGTAAAATATATGACAAATGTTATACGAAATGTTAACTGAAATATGTTTATAGATTTTTTTTAGTGGCAAATCAATACTAACTTATTTTCCTCTTAGCAAAAAATTTGTAATATCTATTTTTATTTTAAATTCCATTACATTTCACAAAACCATAAAATACATAGAATGTTCCACATAAGAAACCTTAATTTTGTCAAAAATATCAAAAACGCGATGTTCAATCGTTTTTTTCTTAATGCCCTCTTAATCAGCGTCAAGAACGATACTAGTTTGCTAATTAAACCAATTTTGTTTCTTCAATAATAGCAAAGTTAGCAATGCTGCCGACTTAATTTGGATCACACTGTACAGTTTATGGAAAAAAAAACAGTCTAAGCCAATTGCATACCTAAGGGACCTGCGGGGTTCGCCCCCGCGACACATATTTTCGGGCAACATGATTAATGCTTTTGTTCAAATTCAGCAATTTTTAAAAACCACTTTTTGATTAATACATACGATCACGTGATAATAAATCCTACTTTTATGTAGTTTTATTATATTGTGTCCAAGCATAGCTTCATCGCGCCAAAATTTCTTATTTTTATAAAGGTGGAACAATTAAAAAAAAACGTGAAAAATCAAATGTATGATGTGGAGCTCATATAATTTCTGAACTCTAAATTTTGAAATTAAACTTCTATTTAAAACAACCAACGGAAATTTTAAATTTAAAGTTGAATTTTTTATTTTTTTAATATCTATAATTTTTACATTTTCGACCTTAATTGCCACATTTAGAATATAATCTCGTAAATTCGAATGCAATATCAATATTTAAAAAAATACTATATACAATAAATTCTGCTTAATAGAATATCTGGTTTATAGAATCAGCCGTTTAAGAGAATCAAATGCTTCGAGCGGAAACTGATCACACCTTATAATGTAAAATCTGTCGGTTTTAGGAATCAAATTTTCGGTTAATGCAATCAAGGATTTGGGACGTAATTGTTTAATGTCTATTTTTATGACGTCCTAGATGCTTGAGCTACCCTCTAATATTTATCAAACTTGTTCTACTTTTGATGAAAATTCGATGAATACGTGCAAACTCTACATAATTATCGAGCTAACGGTAATTGCACAAAATCCTTATCGAACTGGAGAGCACACGAAAAATATACTAGACAAAAATAACAAAATTTGTTTTTCTTTTAAATAATGTTTGAAGTAACGCAAAGTTTTTGCTTAATTTTGCCTTCAAGTCCTTAATTAGCAACAGTCAGTTACGAAGAAATGTCCAAATTGTTAAATTTTTTAAGGTCTTCCTTCTGGACTCTCATTTGACATCCAGTTTTCTCGCCGACAGATCTCTTCAGGTCGTCGCCGACGGCATCTCATCCAAGACATTTGCGATTAATGCAGGGGTGCCGAGAGGTCTGTCCTGTCTCTTACTCTGTTTCTGTTACACATTAACAATCTCTTAGCTTCAACTTCCAATCCGATATACAGATTACCAGATGATAGAAGCCTTGTGGCATCTTTTTTCCCAACAAATCATTATCAGTCGCTGCTTTAGATCGACTAAGGGAACAGCAAATACAAATGATTAATCATGATCTCAAAATCATTATGGAATGGGGTAAGAAAACATCTAGGGGTAATACAACAACCATACTAATGGACGGTAAAATCCTTCCGATGGGATCTAATCTGTCTATCCTAGGAGTGAATGCGAGCACGAACTTCTCTTGGGACGATCATGTCCGCCTCTCAGAAGCTAGCCTTACTTTTTAGAGCTAAAAATTACTTCATTTCATCAGCTACTCACGATATACAAAGCTCAAGTTAGGCCAACACTAGAATACTGTTCTCATGTTTGGAGTTTAGCCCACTTTAGCTCTTTTGGAGCCAATTCAAAGAAGAGCGATTCGCCTAATTGATGATGAGAGTTTGACCGATTCTCTCGAAACACTAGAGCACAGGCGGATGATTGGTGATTTATTTCTTTTCTACAAGTACTTTCATGGGAGATGCTCACAAGAACTAATAGAATTGATCCCCCTAAGGCAAGATTTTTGAGGCATATAAGACAGTCGGAGGCAGCAAATTCCTGAGCGGTCCAGCTTGAGACAGTGAGGACTTCTGTGTAGAGAGACTCTTTTTTTTATAGAACTTCCAATCTATGGAACTCGTTACTGAACGGAATTTCCACAAGAATTACAACCTATCTTTGTTTAATAAGGCTGCTCATTACCTTCTATCCTTGTTTCCCCATCCTACTCGCAGCGCTTTGAAAGCATAAGGAGAGTGGATTCAAAATCTCATACTTAGCCTTTAGCACAGTTGATTATTATTATCAAGGTGATCCGAAACAACCTGATTCTATTAAGCGACTCTTATTATATTTCAAATTGCAATATCAATCAGTGTCAATATTTCCAATGATAATTTACAATTTCATTACCAGATTCTGAGAATAATATCGAGATTTCGGGACTGTAAATGAAATGTAGACATTAAAATTGAAATTAATGAAGAGAAATTTAATTTTTTCGTTAATTTAGACAATTTATATACTTTGTTTTATTAAAGTTGACCAATCCAGTTTAATAAAATATCCAATTTGTTTAAATAAATATATCGTTGACTTTATTGTCGAAATAATGTTTTAGAAAAAAAAAACTGATCTGAATGCCTTGAGGAAAGGGAAAGAAAACCAAAAGAGGAAGAAAAACATTTAAGTGGATTTTTTAAAAATTATTTAAAAGGAAATACGTTGAAAAGTCAAAATTTATTAAAACAATTCGTGTTTTAATTCGAAATTTTCAAACAAGAAGTAAGAATTTCGTAATTAAGACTGAAATTTTGAGTAAAAAAGGCTTTATTTTGAGCCAAATTTAAAATTACGAATTTATAAAATAATTACCTCCATATTCTGAATGTAACGTTAAAATGGTTGAAAAGGCAAAACATTCCATTTTTAGGTCAAATACAAAGCAAAATTAAAGGAGTCGTAGTTTACAGAAAAACTTGGGCTTTAAATTTGAAATTTTCAAAAATATTTTGAAATTACCTTAAAAAGTCAAAGAAAAACCCTTAAAAAATCTAAATCTTAAATTTTTTTGAAAAAAGCCAAAAATTTAAATTACAAACTTTACATATTACTAAAAAAGTTGAAATTGTAAAATTAAAGTTAATATTTACAAAATACAGCCAAAATATCTCGAAGCACATAACATCTTGGCTAAAAGTCAAGATAATCATGCCTAATTTCGACAAAATGTAGATTTTTTCTTAAAATTTTCGCTTAAAACTTGAAATTTTGAGAATAAAATAGAACTTTCGATAATATCTCTAAAAAAATAGAATCGTGGACTTAGGCCAAAAACTAAAACAAAATAAAAAAAGTTAAAGCGGTAAACTTACAATTTGACAAAACGAGTCGAAACAATTTTTGAATTTACTCCCGAAATTTCCAAAAAATAGATTTTGAAAAGAAAGTTAAAATTGTTAGAAAGCCAAAATTTGAGTTTCTAAGTTAAATATTTAAAAATAATATTAGTATAAATTGAAACTGAAAATTTTTAGATAAATATCAATATTTCAAAATGTAAAGAGGTTTCATCAAAAAATTAATAGTTTTAAAAAAAGCACTCAAAATATGGAGAAAAAAGATCTACACATTTGGGAAAACAGTAAATATTGCAAGTTTAAACACGAAATTTTAAGAAAATACCATTGCATATACACATCATCAATTTAGAGCTATATATTCTTTGAAATCACAAGATTGAAGTTTCGTACTTTCAATATTAAAATCCCAATTTCAGAAAAAAAGTAGTTTCGAAATTATAGTTGGAATTTTGATAATAAAAATTCAAATGTCGAAGTTTTAAAAAAGAAACTTCTTGGTTAAAAAATTTTGAAAAAATCAAAATTTCAAGAAAAAGTGTCAATAGCCGTTAAAAATTCAATTTTCGAAAAAAAATTTAAAAACTTCTGGGAACGTTAAAATTTTGAATATACTTTTGCCTATTATGTATGCAAAAGCATAGAATCGAAAAACATTATTTAAAATTTCAAGTTTGAATTCAAAATTTTGATACAAAAAAGTCGAAATTTTAAGAAAAATTTCAAAATTTGTATAAAAAAAATGTCAGTGCATAAATCAAAATTTATGAGCCAGGATGAAGTATGGACTTTTTTGAGATTTGGACTTTTTCGGCCAAAACAATTAGTTTAATTATTATATTTACTGAGGCCAGTCTTGGAAAATAATGTTAAATTTTCAAATAAGAATCTAGAAAAAAAAGAATTTGTCAACAAAATTCCGACTTTTATTTAAAAGTATAAACCCTTTTCATAACAAAAATTTGGTATTTTTCCTAAAATTCCCAATTTAAATTTAGTTTCTTTTTAGAATTTTAATTTTCAACAAGAATTTTCGTTTTTAAATCTTTTAATATTTTTCTTAAGACTGTACTTAAAATATCGATTTTTCTCTCAAATTATCTGCTATTTGCTCGTAATTTTAACTTCACTAAAAATACCAATTTTCCCTTCTTCTAAGATTTCGGCTTTAAAATAAAAATTTTAACTTGCTTGTCGAAATTTGGACCAACATTTCGCAATTTTATGTTTAGATCTGCAATTATATTACAAATTAAAACTACAAATTTGCAATTTTTTAAAAATTACACATTTATCTCTTAATTATGGTATTGTTCGCAAACTGCTGAATTTTAGTGGATAAAATAAAATGTTGTTTTTAAATTCGAATATTTTGACGCGTTTCTTTTAATTAGAAATTGAAAATGTCCAGTAGAATTCTGATTTTTTTTCTGCTTTTCACCTTTTTCGACTTTAAGACAAACATTTCGACTCCTCGAAATTGAGGCTAAATTTAAATTTTTTGACTTTTTCCCGGAAAATTGAATATATTTGTCACTTTTTATTGCATTAATTTTGACTTTTCTCCCAAAATTTGCAATTTAAAATTCTTTAGGTTTTCGCTACCCCAAAATGGAAAATTGGAGTTTTTTAACAACATTTTCACTATTTGCTTGACACAATTTAACTTAATGAAATTTCGAGTTTACGATCAGAATATTTAGAGAGTTTTTGGAATAAACTAATTTTTTAAAAATTGTTTTTAAAAGTTTTAACTTCTCATGAAAAAATAACATTCACAATGGCAAACTGAAAAAAAAACAAAGCCGAAATTTGAAAAAAAATTTTACAATTCTTAAAGTTTTATTTCAATTTTGGCAAAATCTCGAAATTTCGATAAAAAAGTTGAAATTTCCGGAAAATATTCTTCTCTAATTTCCAAAAAAAAAAATCGGAGTATTTAATTTCTTTATTAAAACCTGGAATTAATTTTTAAAAATATACAAATTCTGAGAAGAAAATCAAAACTTCTAGAAAAAACGAATTTAGAAGAGAATTCAAAATTTCTAGAAAATTGAAATGCAGAACTTGTCGCCTTAAACCAAGAAAGATTAAAAAACACAACAAAGGTTGCTCTAACGAGTTTCAACAGCCAAGCTGTCATTTTCAGAGAGATACTTAGTATATCTCGCGTTAGAGCAACCTTTGTCGTGTTTCTTAATCTTTCTTGGTTCCAGGGGACAAGTTCTGCATTTCAGTTTTTGAAAATAACCAAGGGCTAGTCCATTTCACCAAAAATTTCTAGAAACAAAAAAATATCGACTATTGAAATAAACGTCCAAATTTCCTATAGCCAGTCAATTAAAAAAAAGAGGCCATATTTTATCAATAAAGCCATAATTTACAAATAAAAACAAATACTAAGATGAATTGACATTTGCTAAAATCAAAACATATTTGGAAAAATACCTGGCAATGCAATTTCAAAAAAAGGTCAATCTCTAAATAAATGTGCCTTTCTCGGAGAAAGTCCTATTTATTCAAAAGTTGAAATTTGGTAACAAAATCGAACTTATCAAAAACAAACGAGTTCGGAGATTGAATCAAAATTTTTAGAAAAAGTATAACTTTGCAGAAAAAGTCAAAATTTAAAAAAAATAGAAAAATCTCGAAGAGCAAAAAAGAAGAACAGATCCGGAAAAATTACCTTGAAATTTTGAAATAAGTACCGAAACTAAAAAAGCAAATTTTTTTAGAAAAACACAAATCTTGACAAGAGTCAAAATTTGGGAATAACTTAAAGCTTAAAATCTCGAGCAAATAAAATATGGCTTTAGCCGTAATTTCACGTACAGTTAGATTGCATAATGAAGAGAACGTAGAAAAAACTTTGCTAGCCAAAGCAGTTAATTATCGTTTTAACCGTAGTCGTAAAATTTTAATTCTATTCAATAACTTGTCTTAAAAAAACGAGCTTTTTGCAGAAAAGGCATTAATTAATTATCAGCAATGAAAGGATGATTTTTCAAAGACAATAACGAACTTTCTCTTCCAGATTAAAATCATATTGCTATTAAATAATGGTAATATCAAGTCTAGAATCTTCTTTCGGTCTCACTCTAACTGACATTTTCTGCAACATCCATGCCAATAAATGTTTAAAAAACTTGTCCAATTAATGAAACACTTACCTAATTGCGATAAGCAATATTATAGAAGCGATCAAATAAAATTGCGTGTCATTAGCAATATACCATGACCACAACATGCAAAATTCTGCCTGTGGGAAAAAGTTGTTGATGTAGAGGGCGTTTCTCCACCAATAATTATCACAGCTAATGTGATCTATAATTGCAGGCGAAAATACAGAGTAACTGTGCAAATATCGTAAAATCAGTTCATTCACTCCAAGCACAAATAAGTAGGCTGGAGTTAAACGGAAAAATCTGTATACCATCATTAATAAAAATTTGAAAAAGCTAGCTTTGAAAGTTTGGCAGCAGTGCTGTTCCTTTAGTGGCTTCTCTTTTCTTTGTTCACTGCGGAAATACGTTATTGTCACCAGAAGACCACTGAAACAATTAAAGTGATTATTGAGGCCGCAAAGATTAGGAGGCCCTTACCTGATAAAAAAGAAGGTGTCAACTGAAAATGTTGCGTTTGAAATGGTTTGATACATAAAAGACCTTTCTGTTACTATCCTCATATTTTTGTTTCCTCCTATACCAAATATCTCCAAATATGTATGGACCAAAATAATCCATAAAATCGAGAAAAACCTCATGCCATGAATACATGTGATAGCATTTTTAGCTGCAGACTGTACATTAAGGATTTTCCTGCCATTGTTAATTGCGGAAAAACATAAAATTATCCTGACGAATGGATCTACAAAAGTTAGGTATACAATTATGCAACATTTCCTTATAAAAATTATTACTTTTAGTGAATAGTTTTTTGGGATTTTTGCCAATAACCATTTCTTTGCTGCCTTTGGTATCTTCAGTGTTGTTATTATTATTATTATTATTTTCGGCTTCGGCATTGTCCTTTTCTTTTTTTATTTGTTGCCTTGTGATATATTCTAAGAGAGAAGCTATAACTATTATCACAGTCAGTACAAGGCTAACACCGCTAAAAAATAAAAAGAACGATAGTTATTATATCATCAGTTAAATAATATAAGATCATCAGCTACAAAAATTTTTAAAAAAATAACAATAGAGACCAATCGAAGTTCCAGTTTTGGCCAGTTTAAACCCAATAATTCAGCTTTGGCCTCTGAGGACAAAAATTGGCTGAAACTTCATCTCAGCTGAAACTTCAAATTTCGAGCTTAAACTCAGAATTAAAAAACAATTTTTGAGAAACCTCGGAATTTATACAACAAATTCAATACTCAATTCAAAATTTCGATTTCAAATTTTATAAGGACACCTTCGATTCAGAAGAACGTGAAATATAAGTAACATGTTACTAGAGTACTGAATATATCTGATAAAGTTACAATGAAAAATATACGTTTTTCACTTAGCTTTTGCTGATTTACAATTAAAAATTAAACCAAATTTGTTATTAAATCTTTTCTTTAAAACTTTCACCTCAATTTTCTACGAAAAACCCTTAATCCCTAAAAAATAACCAATTGCAGTTTTTAAATTTTTTCAATCGGACTTCAAACACCCAAGTTACAGCTGATTGTTAAAAATGGTGATTTTCAGTTCTTTCTAAATAAAATCAAGAGGAATTGAGATTTAATTGTTTTCTCAACGAAATATTGTTAGGCATTAAATTCTGCACTGTTTTGTCTATTTAAGCTTCCTTGGATCTTTAATAGTTTCAGAGTTACCTGTAGTGGAAATCAAATCTGATTCAAGCTGTATATCAATGTTTGTTAACCGTAGTATAACGGTGACATAAAATAAAATGTTTAAACTTAATTTTAGGGAAAAAAATTCAGCAATACTTTTAATGGATGTAATACAAAAACTTTAATATTGCAAGCATTAACAACACTCTCCAACAAATACTGGAAAAGTTGAACAAAATGAATGAACGTATCACCAAGATGGAATATAGCAAGAGATATAGAAAGAGCTGCAGCTAAGATAAAAATAATAATGTATAATAACCTAAGAATAATGAAATGGAATGCTAATGGATTGCTGTAGCATCAACAAGAACTGTAAGCAGTCCTAAATATGAAAAACACAGACATATACTCCACTAATGAGTCCTTAATAAAATTTTCATTTCATTCATTTTTATTCATTCTTTCATCCCCAAAATGCAGCTAGGAGAGGTAGTGCAGTGATAATAAGAGAAGGGATTATGAATCATCAAGAGATGGGACTCAGGACTGAAGAATTTCAGGCAACTTCGATAATGATCAAAACCAAAGCTCATTATGTCATGGTGATATCCGTAGATAGTCCCCTAAGTCACGCCACGCAAAAGGAGCAATACATTGACCTCTTCTATAGGCAAGGTCCTAGATTCATCATTAGAGGTGCTAAGAATGCTAGGAACGTTCATTGGGGATCTATTCAAATCACAGCAAAAGGCAAAGAAACGCTGGAAGCAATGAGAGAGAGAGAGTCCAAATGTGAGGCACATTCAACGCGAAAGCGAACTTATTGGCCCAGAGATAGAAATAAAATTCCTCACCTAATAAATTTCTACATGGATATAGTGCGAAAATTTTCAGCAAACTACATTCAGGTCGATGAGGCATGGGATATGAGTCCAGATTACTCTCCCGTTCTCATAACTGTTAGCGATATTGTTATTCAAAAAAAAAAACGCCCCGAAATTAACAAACAGCCAAACAGATTGGCAAAGCTTCAAATTAGATCTTGAAAATGTTATTAATCTAAACGTACTATTAAAAACAACTGAACAGTTCGATGAGGAAGTGGAAATGCTTGTTACACTTATTCAGCAAAGAGCTTGGAGTAATACTCCATCCATTATTCAGAGGACAAAGGGAAACAATTATTCTAAAGAAGTAAGAGACTTGATCTCAGAAAAAAGAAAACTCAGGAGGAAATTGCATTAGTCCAGAGCTCCAGCAATACTCAATAATACTACTCAGCAATTAAAAAGAGAGATAGAACGAATAAAAAATGAATCTATTTGTAAATACTCAAATGAGCTGACAAACTACAAAAGCACTGACTACGCCGTCTGGAAAGCTCCAAAAAATTAAAAAGGCCGATACTGTAGAATACATCAATCCGAAATACAGATAGAAGTTGGGCTAGAAACAATATTCAGAAAGCCAATAAGTTTGCAGAACATCTTGAAAACATCTTCCAACCAAAGGAAGGAGAAGAATTGCCAAACTGGTACTCAATTGATAAGAAATAAAATAAACATTGCACCAACATCCCCGAAGGAAAAAGAATGCGAAATAAAAACCAACATAGATCCTAAGAAAGCTCTTGGCTTTGATTTAATTACCAGTGAAATTGTAAAACAACTCCCAAAGAAAGCCATAACAAAAATTTCACATCTTTTTAATGCCTCATTAAGACTAAGGTATGTCCTTAGGATTTGCAAAGCAGCTGAAGTCATCATGATTCATAAACCAGGCAAAACACCTTATGATGTTTCATCGTATAGACCAATCTCTCTACTACCTATACTATCAAAACTTTTGAAAAAATATGTTTTAAAAGGATGGACCCAATTATTGAAGAGAAAAACCTAATACCAAGTCATCAGTTCGGCTTTAGAGAGAACCACTCAACAATAGACCAGGTATGATAACAAACGCTTCCACGGCCAGAGTCAGTACAGAATATACTTCTTCCGGGATTGGACCGTGTCAAAGAACTACCAAAAGTGTTCGACGTTTCGCCCACCATCGTAGGGGACTTCTTTAGGAACAAAGAAACAATAAATGGAAAATAAAATACAAGAAAATATACAAAAATGAAAAATGAAAAAAGCCAACTTCAAAACATCAGAGCACGGTAACTCCATTATACCAAAGGCGAAACTCTTCTGAATTGAAAATTTGGTACAAAGGATAATCGTTAGTAGTTCTTTGACATAGTCCAATCCCGGAAGAAGGATATCCTGTAATAGATTAAGTACATAGAATTACAGATGTGATTGAAAAGGCATTAGAAAACAAAGAAGTTTGTTCAGCTATCCTTCTTGATGTTACGCAAGCCTTTGATAAAGTGTGACATGATGGGCTAAAATATAAGCGAGTAAACCAAGAAGAAGCATACACTGAATTAATAGAAATTGGAGCAGGAGTGCCACAATGAAGTGTCATAGGACCTATCCTGCACCTGATCTTCACTAGTGATATACCATACTCAGAACAAGACCGCAAGAAGCCGCAAATAAACTGCAAACTACAGTTAATCAAGTAAATAATTCGACAAAAAATGGCATATTAAATTGGATAAATCCAAATATGAACACATTAATTTCATAAACAAAAATAACCAACAAATGCAAATTAACATAAATAATACACAGATTCCTTATGCAAATGCAGCAAAATATCTAGGCACTATACTAGATGCAAGACTTCGCTGGAAGGTCCCTGTTAAAAAGAAAAAGGAAGAGCTTGGGATAAGACATAGGAAAATGTGGTGGTTGCTTAGTAGGCACTCCAGCCCATCAACATATAACGAAATACTTTTGTATAAATAAATTCTCAAACCAGTCTTGCAGGTGTGGGGATGCACCAGCAAGAGTAATATCCCAACAATCCAGAGATTTCAAAATAAAGTATTGAGAAACATTGCTAATCCGCCTTGGAACATCAGAAATAGTGATCTTTACCAAGATCTTGTTAGTTGGTGTGCGTCCAGGTCTCCGGATTGTTGGTGCCACCGCAGTGCGATTAAAATTTAGTGAAGTGACCGTGCGAGAACAGAGGTTTATTCTCCAACGGAATTGTGCGACAATGAAGAGAAAAAAGCTGAGGACCTGCCAAAGGGCAACAAGCCCGAAATCCGACGACGATTTTAAAAATATGTCTATAGAGGCATTAAAAGAAATACTTTTATTGATGGAGACGGCAATAAAAGACAAAGTAGGCGACTTGAGGTACATAAAATGTAGAATGCTTGGTTGCTGAGGAAAAGAAGGAAGATTTAATCTCAACACAAAATGAAGAAGAAAGCAAAGAAAATACTGAAAATTCCGTCGTTAACTCAAAGAGTATAGCAATGGAAAAGAAAAAAGAAGAAAAGAAAAAGCGCGTAAAGCGCAAGAAGACTAAAGAATTTAAAATAACGGCTATTGAAGCAAAGCCAAGCAAAAGTAACAACAAAACTCGTGAAAGAAAAGGACAGGTACCTCCAGTTATTCTGCGGGAGCAGAAAAATTGGACGGATGTACAAGAGAAACAAGGAAAGGACAATAATGCCGCTCGTCTTTGTTGGGCTAAACTGAGACGAGAAGAAGATTTGAGAAATGAAAACCTGCTGCAGCCTAGATATAGGAGTAGAGGACCTCAGGAGAAGAAAAGACGATGGGTAGTGTTTCAACTGCCAGAATTACGGACACACGCAGAAGAATTGCCACGCGGACCCAATCTGCGTCAAATGCGGGCAAAAGCATGCGACAAAGACATGCGAACATTCGAAGACACAGCCGGCAAAATGCGCCAACTGCGAAGGAGCTCACCCTGCGAGCTATCGCGGTTGTCCCGCATTACCGAAAACAAGAAACAAAGTCAATACTGCAAAGAGAATCGAGGGAGTCTCTTACGCAAGTAAAGCTAGGGTGAAGATAAAAGACAACGAAAAGAAGGCAGAAAAAAGAGAAGACGGAAAGGCAAAGAAGCAAGAAGAGAAAGAAAACAGGAAGGAAAAAAGAGAAGACAAAAGGGCAAGGGTAAGCATTATTTTGTGTGACATGATAATGCAATTTTCCAGCTCAGGAGTGTTGACAAAGGAAGTTAACAACTTCATAGAGAAGATGCAGGAACTACTGAAGATAGTAGAGTGAATCAAGAAGACAGGAAGCAGTCTACTAATCCCGGGTTTTTGTATGGTTTCCCTGGGGGCTCGGTCAAATGACTAGTAGATGAAAGAAAAACAAGGCGCTCCATACGCGTGAAGAAGGTGTTTTTAGTGAATGGCACAAAAAGGGCAGATAGGTAAAGTCTGCAGAAAAAAGAAAAGCAGACATGGAAAGACTGAATCTCTAAAGAGGCAAAAAAAGCAAACAGAAACATACGAGAGGAGACAAAGTTCTTAATAGAAAGAACAGAGCGACGAAGGGATAATAGGAATGACTTCCTGACCCCACATGGAGATTGGAAGACAAAGACAAAGACCAAGATCTTCAGGTGGACACCGTTGACCAAACTATTACCAGACTTGGAAGGGGTCACGAACAACGGCTCCATCAACATGTGAATGTCGAGGCGATTCAGCTCCTTGATAACACCAACATGACAAGAAGACTCAAGAGAGTGAACCATTTTGAGCTAGTCAAGTGACGGTTGCATTGCGTTGGTGAAAAAGCAGAGCTTGTGCGTTTTTGTGTTACACGCAAGTTTAGTGTAATTAAGTTATATAGACCGTAAGGTATACTAATGAGTAGGAATTTACTTTCAAGATTTCAAACCTAGTTACATTAGTATAAAACAAAATTACTCATTGACCATCTGTTTTGATCAGATTATAATATTAGTAAATACCATCCGCGGTGTTTCTTAAATAAAAAAAATATTGCAAAGAAGCAAACTAAGCCACTATTAAAAAATAGTTAATGTCTTTTCAGAATTCAAACAGATGAAATTGGTCTGAAATATATATGTATACTTCGACGAATACTTGCTTCTGGCAAAATTTTTACACCTTCAATCGACACTGTCACCTCATCTCCCATTTTAGGATAAACAAAATGCATTTTTGTTTTTTGGTAAAAATGTTACCGTCACTTCACGACCTTTTACAACAATGTCTGTTAGTTTTACACAATAAATAACTTCCTATTGATGTAAAACAACCTACTTTACATAAAAAAAATAAGAACTGTTGAAAGTATCATTCACAATAGTTTCGTTCGTGCACGAAAATCCGTTTCCCGAAACCTGCTTCTTAAAGGGCTTGCAAAATATGATATAATTACCCCAACCCTATTTTCAGGCAGTGTCACTAGGTAGTGATATCGAAGTCTGCCTCCAGTAAAACTTGGTTCAGTCAAAACTGTGCTCGGGCTGTCTCCTGCAAAAATCGCGCATATCGTCGTTGGCGAAATAATCCCTCAGTCGAGACTCGGACCATATTTGTAGATCCACGAAATTCTTGTAAACAGGTTATTGATGAGGAAAACGGTGATTTCGATCGTAAAATGCGCCAGAGGCTTATCAACTGTCCGAATGCTTCCAGGTCCTTTTGGGGATTTGTAAAGTTGATTAAAAAGAATTTTACATGTTCAAATTTTCCACCTTTACTCAATAAAAATAGAAATATTGCTACTACCTCCAAAGAAAAGGCTGACATGTTAGTCTTAATGTTTGCCGAAAATTCCAATCTTGATTCTCAAAACGCAGAACCTCCTATTCTGCCTAAGGTTGGCACTTCGATACCTGAAGTTGTTTTTAGACAACGCACAATCAGGAAGATTCTCCTTAAGCTCGACACCTCGAAAGCTTCTGGCCTTGATGGTATTCCCGCTATTGTTCTTAAGAAGAGCACCCCAGAGTTGACTCCTGTCCTAAGCAAATTATTCACACTCTCTTACAACAATTGTGTATTCCCTAACATCTGGAAATCTGCTAGGGTGCAGCCTGTCCCTAAAAAGGGAAAAAGGAATCTGGCTAACAACTATCGCCCTATATCTTTGTTATTCGTTATATCTAAAGTGATGGAAAAAGTTATCGACATCGAGATTCTCAAATTTCTGGAAGAAAAGAGAATCATCTTCGACAGGAAATACGGTTTTAGACAACAACGTTCCACTGGCGACCTACTGGCATATGTTACTCATATCTGTAACTCAGCTATGGAAAAACATGGTGAGACTAGGATTGTGGCATTGGATATCTGAAAGGCTTTTGACAAAGTCTGGCACCGATCTCTTCTCGCCAAATTAACATCTTGTGGTCTTCCTCGTGGACTATGTCATTTGATATCTAATTTTCTCGCTGACAGATCTCTTCAGGTCGTCGTCGATTGCATCTCATCCGAGACATTTGCGATTAACGCAGGGGTGCCTCAAGAGTCTGTTCTGTCTCCTACTCTATTTCTGTTACACATAAACGATCTCTTAGCTTCAACTTCCAATCCTATATACAGCTACGCAGATGATAGTAACCTTGTGTCACCTTTTTTCTCCGACAAACCATTATCTATTGCTGCTTCAGATCGACTAAGGGGACAGCAGATACAGACGATTAATTGGGATCTCGGAACTATTCTGGAATGGGGTAAGAACAATTTGGGCGACTTCAATGCTTCAAAAACTCAGGCCGCGGTTTTCTCTAAGAAAACATCAAGGGATAATGCAACAAACATACTAGTGGACAGTTAAATCCTTCCCATGGGATCTAATCTATCTATCCCAGAAGTGAATGCGAGCACTAACTTCTCTTGGGACGATCATGTGCGCGCCTTTGCCAAATCCGCCTCTCAGAAGATAGGATTTATTTTTAGAGCAAAAAGGTACTTCACATCTCCTCAGCTATTAACACTATATAAAGTTCAAGGTAGGCCAACACTAGAATACTGTTCTCATGTTTGGAGTTTAGCCCCAAAACACACTTTAGCTCTCTTGGATTCAATTCAAAGAAGACCGATTCGCCTAATTGATGACGAGAGTCTGACGATTCTCTCGAAACACTAGAGCACAAGCTTATGGTTGGTGACTTGTCTCATTTCTACAAGTACTATCAGGGAAGATGCTCGCAGGAACTAATAGGGCAAGATTTTGAGGCGTACTAGACAGTCGGAGACAGCAAATTCCTGTGCGGTCCAGCTTGACACAATGAGGACTTCTGTCTACGGAGACTCTTTTTTTTTAGAACTTCCAAGTTATAGAACTTGTTACCGAAAGGAATTTTCCCCAAAAATTACAACCTATCCTTGTGTAGGAAGGCGGTTCATCGCCATCTATCCTTTTAACTAAATATTTGCCAATAAATATAACAAAGGGTTTGAATACAATCTTATTTTTTTATGTAATCATTTATTTTAAAAAAAGTAAATCGTCATTATTAGAATATAGAATATTATTCTCACGGCATCATTAACTAATTAACTATTTAATAGGAAAAATCACTTTCGAAATGTCGATAATTATGGATTTTTTATGTACGAAAAATGCACAGAATTCCGCTGTCCAATAATGATTTATTCGAAACGCAAATCATGTCGCAAAAAGTCGTTTCGATTAAACCATTGCCCTAGATTCGACACGGTATTTCACTCTTAGAGCCTTCTAGAACGAGTGTTTAATGTTAAAATTTACTAATAAAGCTCGCCCCAAGGTCCTTGGCATTTTTTATGCAGATATCTGCCTACTTTCCTCTGGAACTAATGACCGCTTGACCGAGCGAACAGCAAATGTATAACTCGATTGCACACCTTGCATAAGTTATTTTTTTCTGCAAGAGTTGACAAATCTAATTGGATGTTTAAGTGGATATTATTAATTGTCTTAAATGGGTTAGGTACTCTATTGTTAAATATTTCGCAGTAAAACAAATTGTACTATTAATTATTGCCTCGTAAATTATCCCAATGTTTAGAAATAGCCATAATGATCCTGACGTTTTCAATACGGAAGTAAATTATTACATCGCATTGGTAATAGAAGTGTAATCTCTATTAATCAGTGTTAACTTACCATATAATAACAAACTTAACATCATCTAGAAGATTGTAGTCTCCAGGTACTGTTCTTACATCTACTATATTTATCGTGGCACCTTGCTTCGGTTCTTGTGCTAGAAGTAATCTAACATCTAAAGTACTACATGATTTGGGCAGACACTCGCCTAAATTTATTTGTCTTGTCTGAAAAATAAAAAAAAAACATTAGATTATTTAATCTGGGGCAGGAGAACCCAACCTTTTGTTGAGTCTCCTCGAATTATGAAAAATATATTCATGTCCCCTTTAAATGCTTTCATTATTACAGCAAAAAAATTTCCCGACATTTATTTTCGAATTAGAAACCTAAACAAAGAAATTTAAACGTTGGTGTTTACTCCTAAAATTTAATAAAGTAGCACAAAAATCTAATTATATAATCATTAATAAATTTGTACTACGACTGGTGTTGTTACATTCACCAATAGAAATTTTTCTAGCGGGTAACATGACTCGAATTCGAAAATCTGAAAAAAGGTGGTCATAACACTCCAAATATTCAAAGAAGATGATTTTTAAGAAAATATCGAAATTTTCAAAAAAGTAGGAAGTTTAGTAGTCGAAATCTTTTAAAGAGTTAAAATTTTGAAAATAGTCGAAAAGTTTGAAAAAATCAAAATGTTGAAAGATATTGAAAATTTTATAAATAATCAATTTTTTTGAAGTCGCAATTTTGAATATAGTTCGTAATTAAAAAAAAATCGTATTATGTTTTGTAAGCAGTAACTGTTTCTATTTATCCATTTCCATAATCGTACTCGTAATTTATTAGGAAGTCAATGAAATAAGCTTACTTAGTGGAACCTATTTAACGCTTATTTCTCCTACAATTTACAGATATTAACATTTTGAGAAAATTAAAAAATGAGAGAAATCTGAAATGCCATTAATTAATATCAAGTCAAGCACAAATTTATTAGGATTCGTGTAATTGCTTTTTCGTTGCAAAAACTTAATTACTTAGATACATGATTACCACTAGAAAGAAAATTCCTAATTTCAGTAATATAGCGTCTTTCACATGTTATATAATATACAGTATTACAAATTTGAGTTACAAGAAAATACGAAAATTAGTACCATTCTTTAGGGCATTGCGTATTTACCTGCAAATACGAAGGCGGTTTAATAGCATATTTTTAGGAATAATAATGCATTAACTCTTGCCATTGTTGCTAAACATGTGTTAAACCAAGCATGTCTTGATTAGTGCAGGCTACAAGCGAAGAAGTGTACCATTTCTATTAGACTAATTGCGTAATCACAATACTTAATTATCCAGAATGGTTATTCTAGTGAGATTAATATTTTAAATCGTTCTGTCTTTCTTTTCCAATTACAGTGATTAATTATATAATTTATTATTATTTTATAAGTCAGTGTTTGTCAAAGTAATGAATAAATTATATTAATAAAAAATAACTTACCACGGGAGTAATCTGCCTGTTAATATTAATCCTTAATTTTGAAACGCTAAATCTAATCGGAAATGGTGGTATCTCCAGATTTGTTTCATTATTCGTTAATTCTTCACACAGAGAGAGGGATCCTAACCAGTAATCGTTTCCAAAGAAAAACTGACCAATATAGCGCCCCGATGCATCATACACTGTAAAGAAAAAAAATAATGACTTTCATCGAAAAACTTTAAAAGATCAATGTAAAGCATCACAAAGATATGGCATTTTTAAATGTTGGTTGCTAACAAAAGTTATTTACGACTGATCCGCTCTAAGGTTGCCATTGCGTCACGAATATACAGTGATATCAAAGATACCTATACTATCCAATTGAATTAATATTAGGCGATTATAGAAAGAGATGGGTTACATCTCCAACCATCTGAATGTATCCCAAATTGATGTTTCTATTAAAAATTGAATGATGGATTAAACAGTAAGTAGTGGAAATTTTCAAGATTATCTGAAAAGACTTACAAAGCTTTTGTTGGACGAAAAAACGAGATTTTTTGGCTGTCCTTTTTTCTCAAATTTTAACGAAATTAAACCAAGAAAAACAGGAAATAAAATTCGTCGAGTCAAGATATCCATTATCTACCCAGTCACAGCCAGAGGTTTTGTGCCTTCCAGTAAACAAAATTTATTCTCTTTGAACATTCATCCTTTAAATTACAATATAAAAATGTGATACAGCTACTAGCTCTTCGGATTCTTCACCAAATGGATGAGGTCCGAAATAAAAATGAGGTCAATTAACATTACAAAACAGTAGATCATAATTTCTTAACCTTTTTATAGTTAAGGACAATTTTGAAAATTTCAGAAACACCGCAGACTCCTTTCGATGGGCGTCGGCAGGATTTAGGTTAGGGGGAACAACATTCGTTTTGGAAAATTGATGATCCAGAAAAGTAAACCAAAAAACCTTCCAGCTGAACATACATATAAATATAATCCCACTATCCTACATTACTGGAAGGATCGAATTTCGAAATTAAAGTCAAACTTCCAAAAACATCCGAATTTTGGGAAAAAGTCATAAAATCTAATTTAAAATAAAAACCTAACCTAGCGAAAAACATGGCATTTAGAAAACTTGGCCACATCCTTAGGAAACCAAACATTTCCATCAACCTGAAACGAAAACTCTTCGACTTTTGCATATTATATCGCATACGGCCTCGAAACAGAAACCCTAACACAAAGCAAAGCGCATCATTTGAGGGTATGCCAACGAGCGGTAGAGCGTGCAATTTTGGGGATCAGTTTGAAAGACCAAGTCAGAACCGAAGCCATCAGAGAGAGAACGAGAGTCATCGATGTCATTCAATGTGTAACTACTAATAAATGGCCCTGGGCAGGACACGAGAGATGAAATTAAATACACAAAGACGATAATACCATGAAGACCCAGGATAACTAAACGAAGTGATAGACGCCCTCAGACAAGATGGAGAGACGATATTCAGAGGCGAGCTGGCAAAAACTGGATCTTGAATGCTCAAGATAGAGAGCGGTGGAAAAACATGGAGAAGGCTTATGTCCAGGAGTGGATGAGAACAGGCTGAAAAAGAAGAAGAAGAAGCGATAAACTTCCAAATATGTCGAAACCAAAAGAGTTTTGCAAAGAGAAGTCGCAATTTCCAGAATATATCCAATTTAGAAAAAAATCAACGCAATTTGTAAACATATTTCTTTCACAACTTTTACTTTATTTAATTTTTGACATTATCTTCAAGTTAACAAACAGTTTAAAGAAATAAACAAATTTGGAAAAAAATTCGAAACTTGGAGCAAAGGTGCAATTTTAACTAAAAATTTCTAGTAACTTAAACCGTCAATTTTAAAGTATAAGTCGAAATTTCTAGAATCAAGCGAATTTTGAAAAAAAATATTATTTGCGAAAAAAAAAGCGAATTTTTCAAAGAAAATTGAATTTTAAGAAAAAAAATGCAGTTTCAAAAAATATTTTTTATGAACTTGTTACTTCTTAAGTTGACTTTTAACATAAAGTTTAAATTTAGCAAAAGAAGCTGAATTTAAAAGAAATCTTGTTTTCGAAATTTTCCATAATTATTTTTTTCAATATTTTTACTTATTTTTTAACATTCCGATCCAATTAGAGAAAATAGAAAAATTTGAGCCTAAAATTTCAAGGCAAAGTCATTTTCGGGAAAAAGTCGACATTTTTAGAAACATGAAACATTTAATTTTAAAATAAAAATCAAAATTTCGAAAATAAGCCGAAATTTGAGATTCAGGATGATATTTCTGAAAACCCAAATTTAGAAAAATCTAAGTTTTCAAAAGCAGGCAAATATTAGAAAAATTGACAGAATTTCTAAAAAAAGTACAATTTCTTAGAATAAAATGGAAATTTCGAACGAAGACAGCTTTAAAAAAATGCAAATTTTAGCAAAAAGACTAATTTTAAGAAAAAACTGAATTTCTACAAAAGGGACGAATTTTTAGGAGAAAATCGAAATGTCCAGAAATATCTAATATTGAATTTTGAAATAAAAATCAAAGTTTCCAGAAAAAGACAAACTAAAAACAGGCTTAAGTTTTTGGAAATAGTCTAATGTTAAGGAAAATAACGGCATTTCTAGAAAAGCCAATGTTTCGAGAAAATGATCGAAATTTTAAGAGAAAAATTGGAGTCTCCTAAATATAGTCAAATGTTAAGAAAAAAAAGTAGAATTTTGTAAAGTTTATATAAAAAAAAACGATCTTCCAAAAAAAATGGAAATTTCGTCAAATATTGTAAAAAGGGTGAAATTCTGAAAACAAACTTGATTTCCAGAGACATAAAGGATGAATTGTGAGATAAGTTAAAATTTCGAAAAAGTACGAATTTTACAAAAAAAATTCGAAAAGGAAAAGACGAATTTCGAGGTAAAAATAGAAAGTTCCAAATATCCAAACAAATAAATAAAAATTAAAAATAAGATCGAAATTTTTAGAAAATTCGATACTTTACAGAGAAAATATGCTACATTAAAATAAACGTCGATATTTGGAAAAAAAGTTGGGAGTTATGAAAGGTTCGATTTAAAAAAACAGTTTAAATTTTCAAAAAAAATGTTCTACATTATTTACCTTTTTACAAAAAATCAAAACTTCCAAAAATTTGTTTCCAAATAACTATTAATTTCAAAATTTTTTCTTTTTTATGAATGAATGGACCAAATTTCGAAGACAAAACAAAATTTTATAAATAAGTCGAAATTTGCAGATGATCGGATTCTAAAAACAAAGAAACTAAGAAAAAGTTTAATTTTGAGAAATGGAGAAATTTTACAAAAGAAAAACGACGAATTTTGAAATAAAAAATCCAAATTTTGGCAGTCGAATTTTGAAAATAAAAATCAAATTTTAGGACCAAATTGGAAATTTTGAGAGAAAACTTTTATAAAAAAGACGAATTGTGAGAAAAAAGTGGAACTTTTGAAGGAATTTTGAAAGTTCAAGGAAAGGACGAATTCTAAAGAAATAATGGAAATTTTTGGAGAAAATTTTTCTTTATAAATCCAACAACCCTCAAATAATTCAGAAAACTAGGTACTTGAGTATTCCTTTAAGCATATTGCACTTTTTTGGATAAAAACTGGACCGTAACTATGACGAATTGCAGAAGAACGTTAATAAAATAAAATGAAATCGCAAAATTTGGTGTTATAAAGTGATCAGTCCTTGAGAGATATTTTCTGATGATTATTACACACGTTTGGAGTTTTGTGAATCGACGAGAAAAACATGTATCGAAAATGGAAATCTCTCTCTCTCTCTCTCTCTCTCTCTCTCTCTCTCTCTCTCTCTCTCTCTCTCTCTCTCTCTCTCTCTCTCTCTCTTCGTATGTTCTTAATCTATAAATTATCTTTTTTTATTTATAAATCCAACAAACCTCAAATAATTCGGAAAATTAGGCACTTAAGTATTTATGTAAATGCCTAATCTGATTTTGGGTTGCATTAGGAAATTCCGTAGTTGGCATATTTTTCACTAATAACAACCTAACTTTTAGCAAATGTTTAATACGCCCCAAAATTAAAAAAAGTTGGCTGTTTTAAGCATTGAACATTAATTTTTAAATGCATCGCATCGTTATTTATCTCTTAAGATTCATTGTTCAGTTTATAAGAGCGGTTAATTATTATTTTTCTAAGATTTCATGTTCAATTATTTCTTATAATTTTACTTTTACTTTTCGTCAGACCAGTTCATACATGAAACCAGAGTAGACGCGTTTATTTTTATGTTAGTTTCAAGTATAGGAAATGCAGAGAATTATGCAATGAAATAACCACATAAATATTTGTTGTTCGTTAATTAGAAATGTGTCACTTTGGCCAATTCGCCATATCTCTGTCCCTATTAAGTGGGTGGTAAGCCATTTACTGTGATCAGCAGCGCCATGTAAAGGGGATTAATTGGCCTCGTTCACTTTTTATTTTCAATTTTCTGTCTTTGTTAAACCTTCCAAATAAGTGGTTAAAATAAATAATATTCGGACTGAGATTTCCTACATAAAAATAATAATCTATTACTAAATTAAGGTGGATATGGAAGATATAAAGATTTCTTCCTTCAAGAATCGGTGCCAGAGTTATTACTGAGGATAAAACTGGGGCCCAATTTCGACAAAGTTTAAGAAGCAGTTACTGGTCAATATTTATACTCAAAATGGAAAACCAAGTTTGGTTAGTATTTAGTTTGGCACAAAATAAAATTATTTTTATAAAAGGGGACAGGATATGAAGAAATAAATGTGCACATTTATATTCTAACCCGCGATTTATCAGACACAAGGACTATTTGCAATTTTTACTTACAGATGTTAGATTAAGATAATCAATGAAAGGTAAAGAATAAAACATTAATATTTATGCTAGCAAGTGACCTTATTTTAAATAAGGGACAATCTCTGCATATAAATTATTATTAGAATTACTAATGATTTATACTATGTATAACACTTTCTAATGTTTTTATTACCATATTATCTAATCACATACATACAGCATTGATGCAAGTTTAAACATTGTGGACACCTAAATATTTATTGGAAAGCCGTTGCGAAAATTTCAAATGACCATACTTTGAATTCCATTTTATTGCAATGATTATTTGAATACCACTGACAAAACAACGTTAGCCAATGATGAATTTTTGTTTAGCCATATTATCGCTAACATTTGTTTTAGGATTCTGGCTTTGCAGAGTATCAGAAAAGCAATAAAAAAGGATAAATTGTTAAATCACCCAGATACCTATAAATTGTTAAATCATCCAGTAATTTTTCTTAATTATTAAAAATTTAACATAATTATAAGAATAAACTGCATGCCAAGGTACGCAAGAAAAATGGATATAGTAAAAAGCGAAAAGAAAATAAGTTTTGGTTACAGCAAGTAATTGACCAACAAAAGAAAGAGCTTATTTTTTGGAAATTAAGACAGTATTTCTAAGAGTTTTTTAGTTCAAAATTAGCTTCAATAGCTAATAAACGAAAATGTATGGGGATAAAACACCGAATCGCTTTTAGCTAAACAACAAGCAAAACCATTATTATAGTGATCTGAAATTCTGTAACCTGTTACAGTCATTTATATCCGAGAAAATCAGGTTTGGTTAGGAAGTAACTTCCGCTAAAAGGCAGCAAGGCTACTTCAACAAAAATAATTGTTACATAATATCGAGACGCAATTCAATGCATTTACAATAAATCTTATATTACGAAATCAAGTTTATGAATATAGTAAAAAGGACTCATATCGCCTGTAACCACTTTTGTATAACAAATACTCTAGAAAGTGTTTTGTGTCCATTCGTAGTTAATTCAGCTTAGTCGATTTTCACCAGAATGACGACGGTTACATAAAAAGAAGAAGCGATTGTAGATTAGTACACACGGATTTTTTGGATATGACCTAAAAATAAATCCTGTTATGACGGATTTCGATTTCACCAGGTTCTTGAACCTGAATCGTTTCATTGTTAATTTCGAAATAGTTACATAATATTTATTAAATCCAAAATAGCTCAATATTATGGAATTGGAAAAACACATTTTTTTACAAAAAGCTGAACTGATTCTTAATTGGATGCCATTAGCATAGTTTCACATTCTGGTGATACTACGCGTTAAAATGTATTCAAATCCACAAAAAAACATAATAATTTGGTATAGATATCTAATTATCTAAACTATATACCCTCATTGGTTTTCAAATATTTACTTGGTCCACTATAAGGCAAATGTAGATAATTTCATTAAGGAAAATAACGTTTCTCAAAATTAGAACTTTTTTAAAATATTTAAAGTATGCAAAATTGGCTTGACAAAATTTGATGAACGTTTACGTGTTAAAATTATTTAAGTTATCATATTTAGAAACTACTTTTTTATATAACTGGTAAAAAACATTTTTACATTGTAATGGATGCGTAAAACAAAATATATTTTTCACTGATAGAAAAATCATAAACATCCGTTATTTCTTCAAATTTCTCGTTTTAACTTCCGAAATCAGGTTAGTTCAAAAATCCACCACTGTTATACTAACAAGATCAAAATCGACAGTCTCTGGATCCCAAATTCTCGCCAATAGCTCTGTGCATTAGAATCTTTGCGCTATTTCGACACAAAACTAAAACTTGATAACTATTATAACCACTGTTGCCTGTTGCCAACCCTACAGTTTTAATTGTAGATCAGCAGTTATTTATAGGTCATCCCAGTTTTATGTCCAAAATCTGCAGTTTCTTATTTCTGATCTTTCATATAAAACTTTTTCTACAACTAGGCGACCTTAAGACATTGGAGGAGAAAAAAGGATTTAAAGGAGCTTTTTTGGTTGTCAAAAAACATTTGAGGTGACGACGATTTCTTATCATCAAAAATATTTTGGGATAATTTCTATGAAAATTTTTAGTCTTCCTCAAAAAAAAAAAACAATTGCACCAATTAAATTTAAAATCGTCATTTTTGAAAGCAATGGTCCTTAATCATTTAAAGATGACGGACGTTTAAGTAAATTTTTGTGTTACCTTGGCAAGGCAAGACTTTACATTTTCTGTTTGTTAAATTTTTACCGATATTAAAGTCGGAACTGGAAAGCTTGATAGAAGAAATCTAAATTTTATAGAAAAGAATCAAAAATTTGAAACATATTTGTTGAATTTCTGAGTTTAAGAATTTTAGGTATAAACAACGAATTTTGAAAAAATTAATTGTAAGTAAAATTTAAAATATTGACTTTTTTATAAAATCTTGAACATTTTTTTTTGGTTTTCTAATAATAAAGTGGATATTTATTTCTCAAAAAACAAAATAAGAAAACCGAAAAAAATGCATTTTAAAAATCTGGGTAATGTGTAACGAAATTGGCCTTTTTTCGAAATTTCTCAGCTTTTTCCTAAAATGTCGGTCTTAAATCGAAAGTTTCGAATTAAAACTACACATATCAACATTTTAATTCGAAATCGCGAAATTTTTCTTGAAATGTCACTTATTTTTCAAATTTGTACACTGCTTCTTCTTCAAAGCTATCTTTTTGAAAAAAAGTTCAAATTTCGAATGTAAACTCAAAACTTTATCTCTTTCAGAATAAAATTTGGACTTTGAAATTTAAAGGGGACAAATTCAGAACAAATTTACTTTGTAATCTTTCCCTAAATTTAAATTTTATTTTAAATTTTCAAGTTTTATTTAAATCTACGGCTTTATCTTCAAAATTGTTTTTTTATCTAATTGGATCTTTTTTCAAAAATTAGTTTTAAAATCATAGCCAAATTTTGAAATTCAAATTAATGAAAAGAAAGGTCGAAATTGCGTCGCATTTTTCAAAAAATTTAAACTCCAATAGCGTATGAAATTAAGATCCGAATTTTCAAATTTAAATTTGGGTTTTGAAAGGAAAAGTACTAATAACTGTGAGAAAAATTCTAAATTTATTTAATAAAAGAATAAAGTCTAAACTCTAAGAAGAAAAGGAAGATTTCTGCAAAAAATTTCTGAATAAGCCGAAATTCTAGGAAAAGTTGAAATTTCGAAAAAAAATACTTGAAACCTTAAGTTGCCACCAGACCCGGATTTAATAAGTGCGGGGCCCAAATAGATTTTTTGCAGAGACCTCTATATATTAAATATTTAAATTTGAAATATTGGACTTTTTCTAGACATGTCGAATTAAAACAACTTGACTATTATTTTAAATTTATCAGTTTAAATTTTTTCTTTTTATTTTTCCAAAATCTTAAAAAGTTTAAAATTTCGAAAAATGTATATTTTATAAATCCAGAGTTATCGAAACTTCACATTTTTTACTAAACATATCGACCTTCAAATATTCAACGTTTTTCTCTAAATTTACAGTGAAAATTTAAATTAGTTATTATAAATTAATCAGCTAATAGATTCAAGAAGTTTCAGAGGGTTAAACCCAAAATTTTAATGTGGAATGCCTTAAAAAAAATTAAAATTGGAATATTACAACTAAAAATCGAAATTTCGAGGAAAAATAAAATTTACAAATTAAATATGAATTTTTGGCTTAAAAATTTTTTGGAAAAAGTAAAAGATAAAGTTTAAGATTTTAAGTTTAACGTGGACATTTCGAGATTAGAGTTCAAATTTCGAGGTAAGATCGAAATTTTGAAATTGTAATAGAAGTAAAAAAATATAAATATTAGGTTTCGATTGCAAATTTTTAATTTTTTTAAAAGGTTTCGATTTTAAGTCTTTTTATTCGGTCTTTGTGGTTGGAAAATGAGTTTATTAACCATTATTGAATTTCTTGATTTTTTAAATTTATACAAATTTTTTTCACAATTTCGACTGATTTTTTTTGATAATTTTAACTTTTTATAAAAATTGCTTCATTTTTTCAAAATTGATCTATATTTCAAAATGTTAAAAATATTTCTGTGATTCTTTGTTTTTTAAAAATTTAGATCTTCTAAATTGTGTGGTTGTTTAAGACTGAATTTTTCGAAAAAAATTTATTTTCAATATTTTGACATTTTTAAAAATTAAATACTAATTCTGTTCAAAACTTTAAAGTTTTTAAAAACTTTAACTTTTTGAAAATTTTTATTTTTTTTTGAAAATGTCTCCATTTTTTAAAATTTTTACTTTTTTCAAAATTTTCGAATTTGAATTTGAAATTTCAGAAGAAAAAACTGAAATTGTTAATAAACTTTCACAGCATCTCTGTGAAACAAAAGGTTGCAAATAGAAAAGTGCCTTGGTGGAACAAAAAGCTCAGTCAAATAAGAACTGAAACAAGACGACTCTTTAATAGAACCAATCGCGACAATAAATGGAGCGACTACAAAAGGACCCTAACTGAATATAAAAAAGAGCTGAGGAAGCGTAAAAGGAAAAGCTGGCGGCAATTTTGCGAGGAGATTAATGACTTGCCCCAAACAATGCGTCTCCAGAATATCCTGTCAAAAGACCACTCAAATGGCATTGGGCTGCTTCAGAAATCTGATGGCAGCTACACCGAAAGCAGAAAAGAAAACGTTGACTTGCTTCTGCAAACCCACTTCCCCGACTGCATTGAACGGAGCTTAAGACTCCACAAACACAACTATTTAGAGCTAGTTATGAGACATATTCCTCAAACTTAGAAGGAAGTTAATGTGCTTTTTATCCCAAAGGCTGGAAGGCGATCAAACGCCCAGGCTACATATTATAGACCTATTAGTCAAACCTCATTGCTCCTCAAAACAAAGAAGGTCTTCACATTAGAAGCAAGGTCCTAATACAGGCACCAATTTACTTATCAATCAGGCAAATCTACCGAGACGGTCTTACATAACCTCATAAAGAGGATCGAAAAGGCACTCACAGCAAAATAAATTGCTCTTTGTGATTCATCGATATAGAGGGCGCCTTTAACAACACCTCATACGAATCCATAAAAAGAGCTGCACAAAACAAGAGCTTTGAAACAACCACAACCGATTGGATACAATTCACGCTTAGAAAAAGAAGAAGTCGAACGTGCAACCGTAGTAAACTGGACCTGTCGTAGACTCTCTGGAAAAATCTGGAGACAGAACCCCAAAATGATCTAATGGTCTTACCTGACGGTTATCAGACCAATAGTTACGTAGGCCTCGTTAGTAAAGTGGCCAAAAGCAAAAAAAAAAGACAGCACAATATAAACTTGCATAATTACAACGCCTAGCATGTTTTAGAATTACAGGAGCAATGAAAACCTGTCAATCTGCAGCTGTGGAAGTCATACTGGATTTCCTCTCTTTACATCTATAGGTAAAAAAGGAGACAATTCTGGGGGCTTTAAGACTGGTTCAAGCAGTAGATTTGAAGGAAGGAGACCTTATCGGACACATGAGTATTCTGTGTCCTCAGTGTCATCGGCAACAATAAAACCGGTTGATACAATACAAATCAGGTTGGAGTTCGATTACTCATTTGAAGTGGTCATAAATGATCGTCATATGAGTGGAATGGACAAAAACCTTAAATTACCGCAAGGATCACTTATCTGGTACACGGATGAGTCAAAAACAGCAGTTGGGGTCGGCGTATATGGCCTAAGTTATAGGCTAACAAAAGCCTTAGGTCAAACACCCACAATCTTCCAGGCAGAAATACATGCCATAGAATTATGCATTCGGGAATGTCTATCAAAGGACTTACGAGGAGCAAGGATCTATATCTGTTTAGACAATCAAGCGGCGCTGAAAGCTCTGAGTACCTTTATTTTCAAATCCATATTAGTATGGGACTGTCTACAACTACTAAAACAATTGGCTGCCCGCAACAAGGTAATCTTGATGTGGGTGACGGCACACATAAGTATTAAAGGAAATGAGATTGCCGATCATCTAGTCAGAGAAGGTGCAGCATCCCTTTTTTTTGGACCCATACCTTACTTTTTTGTAGCAAAATGCCACATAAGAAATGGAGTCCACAAATGGGAAAAGAAACAAAAAGAATCCCACTGAACATTAATTTCAGGACAAAACCATGCGAAAAGATTCATCACATATTCGCACACCAAGACGAAGGAAGTTCTTGACCTCAACACACCGGAGTTAAGGTTAATAACAGGCCTTCTCATAGGACACTGCGCGCTAAGATGCCATCTCAAAAAGATAGGCAAATCGGAGTCACAGACTTGCCGCTTCTACAACGAAGCCAAGGGAACTGCAAAACACTTAGTTTGCACATGGGAAGCAATGTTTTACAGGAGACTACTTCACCTGGAACAGGTACAAGCTACACCTGCAGAGATAAGTTAAATTTCTCCTAGAAAAATCCTAGGTTTTTCCAAAATCTTGGGAATTTAGGAACAATATATATCTGGGTTTATCACAATAGATCTCTAAGGTCACAGTGATGAGAAGAATGTCTATATCCTATCCAACCCATATCATATCTAATCTAAGCTATCTAAATTTTCAAATACTGAAATTAAAGTTGAAATTTAGAGTTTTCTATCAAACAAATTGAAAGAAGGTCCAAATTTTAATTTGAAACAATAAATTTCAAAAAAAAAAATTGAAATATAAATGTTCAAATTAAGATCGAAATTTCGATATTCCATTTAACATTTCTAGACAGAGAGATTTTGATTTTCTAATCGAAATGTGAAATTCAATTTTGAAAAACATTCCTAAACTATTCTGAGAACAAAAAGACGGCATTGAACAAAAAGGCATCGATTTTTAAGTAAAAAACTACCTTTTTCCAAAAACATAATTTTTTAATACTTTTTTTAGATTTTTTGGTCCAAAATTTGGATTTATAGGTTTCTTTTACCTTCGAATATAAAGTCGTATTGTTTATATTAATGTAAGCATTATGAGATTCAATTTATTTCACAATTTATTATTATTATTTCAACATTTCGAGCTTAAACTGAAAATTTCAATGCTCATCTTTTAATCCAAAATATTAAATTCAAATTTCAATTTTCCATTTCTTGTTTTGTCTAATCTTTGACCTTAATTTGAAATGTGGATTATACCTTTGTTAGTAGGAACTCTGTTTAAGTTTAAACTAAAATTTTGACAGCAATCTCAACATTTCCAAAAAGTTTTTCTCTAGATTTCCATTTTAAAAAATTGTAATACTAGATCAAAAATTGAATGTGGAAATGTTGAAATCATAGAGGAAATTACGAGACTAAAGGTAAAATTAAGAGATTTTATTCGAAATTTCGATTTCAAAGTAATTTCGACTTTTTTTAATATAAATTTCGAGTTTAAAATTAAAATGTTTGAAAATATAAAAATTTTTAGTAAGACATCTAATTTTAGAGAAATAATAAAGATAGGGAAAAATCACTTAATTCTAGTTCAGCTTACAGGAAGCCAGGAAGAAGACGAAATGATAAAAATGCAAAGTATTCCTATACGACGTTGCGTAACGTAACAAGTTCGCCTGAAAATCAATTAATTCGAATTCAAGTTATAATAATTAGCGGCATTAGTTTCATAAGTTACAAGTGGCGAGAGAGAGAGAAAGTGCTCACTTTTGGTCGCCCAGGAAGTCCCGTTATAGAGTTCCTTAATGTAGGTAATGAGATCGTCCCTACATCTGGTGTTATTTAATGCCCTCGCAAATTTTTCCCATCTGTGATGATCGTAAAGTTCACTTAACCACTTCAATTCGGGAAGAGTCCTTACTCCCACCTCTCCCGGAAGAAGTGTAGCTATATCATTTTCAGGAGCTGGAAATTGTATCCCGTTCGAAAGATATGACAAATCAGAGGAATTATACACGTATCTACTTGTCGTTGGTTCACTTCTACCATCGCACACTATCACTATTACTATTATAACTATTAAACACAAAAATTTTAAAAAAGCCATTTTTTGAATTAGTCACTACAAAAATTTGTTTCAGTCCGAGATTCACTTCTGGAGAAGTACCAACATTATCTGTTACCACCTCGACTTATCATCTTCAGTTGTGATTTCGGGGAAGAAGTAAAAGATTGTATTGCCGGTCGTGTTCAAACTTTCGATTTCTTTGAAATACTGAAGTCGAGTTCGTATGATACACGATAATTTCCCCAATGACCGCGTAACCTGACGCGCCAAAGAACAGAGAAAGGTGGGTTTGGTTTGCTGGCCAAATCTTTCTCAATGAAGCTGAGCTTTTTTACCACTTAATGCGCTCTCGTTATGTAAGGATTCGTTGCACTTTATCGTTGTATGAATTATCGGTTCTCACCTGTTCAACTCTTAATTTTAAATATGTTACGGTAATGCTGCTGTTCACAATGCCGTAAAAAGTTAATGAACACACACGTAACCAATCACAAATATGTAATCCAATTTAAATTGTACACGAGAACTATTCTCTAATATTAAAATGACTAATATTTTTTTTTCTCCAACATGTTGTTGCTAAAATATCCAATATTTTAGACTTACCTATTGCTGAATCAACACTGTTAAATCTTTAGAAAGTATGTTTTTGTGAAAATCAACTTTCAAGACAACTTTTCAAGTTAAAATATTTTATATCAATAGCGAATCAATTTATAAAAATGTTTTGATTCATTAAAAATATTATCTCAAGAATCATTTATATTCGATTTCAAAGTCGAATTTTACCACTTTATAGTCAATTTGCTATGATTCAAATCCAGAATACAGGAAACTACCACACACAGCGACCTTTTAAACTCTTCAGGATAGCCACCTTTTGGTTTCAAAGACAAATTTTTGACATTGTTCTTGAAATTTTCATAATAAGTAAAGTAAAACAATTAAATTTGAAATTTCCAGAAGTACGCAAGCATAATTCGAAATTTCGAGTAAAATAGTTCCAAATTTTAAGAGAAAGCTTCTACAGGAAAATAATAAGGAAAAACTCACAAAAATTGATAAAATAAAAATTTTGGGAAAAATTTAAACAGCTCAGAAAAAGATCAAAAAACTTTCGAACAAATTTCGAACTGAAATTTAAAATTTTAAAAAATAAATATTTGCAGAACAAATTTCAATATTTTTCAGAAATCTCAATTTTCCCTCGAACTCTGAATTTACGATTTCAAATATTTATTTTTTTCGACTTTGAGGTAATTTTTTTACTTCAAATTCAATCTTAAGCCTAAAATTTTTTAAACAAAATACGAAGGCAAGTCAAAACTTAACCACACTTTTGACATAACCCTGCCCAAGCAGTGCACACTAACTTCAGTCCGCGCTTATTTTATTATTATACTGTAGTGGTTGTGCTACGAAAATGTGATCCTAATTTCTCCATTTGTTTTTCTTTTTTGCAGATAGATCATGGCTGCTCCATCAAAAGTCTGCACCACAGAGAAAGCAGTGATCCGCTTCCTCTGGTCAGAAGATGTCAAAGGGTGAGGCATTCATCGCAGACTATTATCAAAATATGGCATAAGTGTTGTTGTGGCTAGAGAAGTTTAAAAGTGGTCGAACAAGTGTAACACATAAAATGGAAGCAGGACAGCCATCAACCTCCACTACAGTAGACAACATTCAGCTCGAGAGATGGTTCTGGGCAATAGGCGAATTACTGTAGATGAGGTAAAATCTGCTTTGTCATGCCTTTTTTTTAAGTTTAATTTACTCTCAAAGGGCAACCCAATTATACTTTCAAAGCATTGCTAGTAGGATGCGGAAACAAGGATAAATGGCGATAAACCGCCTTCTTAAACAATGATAGGTTGTAATTTTTGGGGAAATTTTTTTTCGGCTACGAGTTCCATAGCTTGGAAGATCTGTAGAAAAAAGAGTCTCCGCAGACAGAAGCCCTCACTGTGTCAAGCTGGACCGCACAGGAACTTGCTGTCTCCGACTGTTTGGTATGCCTCAAAAATCTTGCCTTTGAGGGGATCAGTCCTATTAGTTCCTGCGAGCATCTCCCATGATAATACTTGTACTGTAGAAAAGAGACAAGTCACCAACCATCCGCCTGTACTCTAGTACTTCGAGAGAATCGGTAAAACTCTCGTCATCAATTAGGCGAATCGCTCTTGTTTGAATTGAATCCAAAAGAACCAAAGTGTGCTTTGGGGCTAAACTTCAAACATGAGAAGAGTATTCTAGTGTTTGCCTAACTTGAACTTTGTGTAGTGGGAGTAGCTGATGAGATGTGAAGTACTTTTTATCTCTAAAAAGAAAGCCTAGCTTCTGACAGGCGCACTGGGCAATGGCACCCACTTAATCGTCCCAAGAGAAGTTGGTGCTCGGATTCACTCCTAGGATAGACAGATAGATTAGATCCCATCGAGAGGATTTTACCGTCTATTGGTATGTTTCTTGCATTATTCCTTGATGTTTTCTTAAAGAAAACCGCCGCCTTAATTTTTGAAGCGTTGAAGTCGATCAGATTTTTCTTACCCCATTTCAGAATGATTTCGAAATCCTGATTAATCATCTATGTCTCTTGTTACCTTAGTCGATCTGAGCCAGCGACGGATAATGGTTTTTAGGACAAAAAAGATGACACCAAACTACTATCATCCATCTGCGTAGCTGTATAAAGAATTGGAAGTTGAAGCTTAGAGATCGTTTATGTGTAACAGAAACAGAGTAGGAAACAGGAAATTAATCGCAAATGTCTTCTCGCCATCGACGACGACCTGAAGAGATCTGTCAGCTAAAAAATTGGATATCAAATTACAGAGTCCAGGAGGAAGACCATAGGATGTTAATTTGGCGAGAAGAGATCGGTGCCAGACTCTATCGAAGGCCTTTGAGATATCCAATGCCACAATCATAGCCTCACCATGTTTTTCGATAGCTAAGTTACAGATATGAGTAACATATGCCAGTAGATCGCCAGTTGATCGTTGTTGTCTGAAACCGTGTTGCTAATCCGAGATGATTCTATTCTCCTCCAGATATTTGAGAATCTCGATATTGATAACCTTTTCCATCACTTTAGATATAATGAACAACAAAGATATAGAGCGATAGTTGTGAGACAGATTCCTTTTTCCCTTCTTAGGGACAGGCTATACCCTAGCAGATTTCCAGATGTTAGGGAATACACTTTTGTTGAAGGAGAGTGTGAACAATTTGCTTAGGAAGGAGTCAAACCTGGAGCGTACTTCTTAAGGACAATAGCAGAGATACCATCAAGGCTAGAACCTTGCTCTAGTTAAAATGATGTTCTGCGTTTCAAGAATCAATGTCGGAATTTTGAGCAAACATTAAGGCTAGCATATCTGCCCATCAAATCATCCATGAAAAGACCGTGCAGAGACTTTACGAGAACCTCGTTGTTCTTCTTTAATGTAAACTTCTAATGGAGCAGCCATGACCTATCTGCAAAAAAAGGAAGACAAATGGAAGAATTAGTATCGAACTTTCATGGCATGACCACAACAGTATAACAATAAAATAGTCGCGGACAGAAGTCGGTGTGCACAGTTTAGGCAGAGTTATGTCAAAAGGGTAAATAATTTTTGACGGCCCTCGTATTTTCCGAATAAGTTTAATTTAGAACTTTTCGCCCAAGAGTCTAAATTTTAAGAATAACTCAAAATATTTTAAGTCGATGTTTGCTTTTTGAAAAAAATTAAATTTAAAATGTCATAAAATGAGAAATTTTGAGAAATCGCTTAACATTTGGCAATCTTCTTTTGAAATTTTGAACTTTTTCTGAAGGCACCTACTTTGTTCCAACGTTTAAATATTAAAGTTAAAATGCTTAATTGTTTAGTTAAGTTTTTTACTTCAAAATCGAATGTTTCAATTAAAAGCACTAACTTTTGATTTGGTTCTTAAAATTGCGATAGTAATGTGAAATGATGAAGTCGAAAAAAAATAAAATCTTGAGTTAAAAAACAAAATTTTGATAGAAAATTCATCAACCTTTAAAGAAAAAGCGAGGAATTTGTGGAGAAATCCACATTTTGGGAGAAATTGTGAAATGTTCCAAGAAAAAGTTTGAAAAATTTAGACATTTTAATTTCAATGAGAAATTTCGAGAGGAAATTGACATTTCGAGAAGAAATTGATATTTCGAGAAAAAAAATCAGGTTCTTTCAAAAGTGTTTACTTCTTTTCTCAAATCCTGTATGTGGGGAGTTCAAAATTTTCAATTTTTTACTAAATTTTCCACTTCAAGTAAAATGTTTTCTCTTTGAATTTAGATTATGTTTTTAAAATTCCTTAAAAAACCTGTCTCGAAATATATTAAACTTAATTTCAAGCTTCCGCAATTAAAGTCCTATTTTCAAAAATAAATCGAAATTTTGAGTTATAACTATAAATTTTGGAACTAAACTTTAAATTTAGCGATTAAAGGAGTTTTGAGTTAAAAGTTCAGAAGATTAAAATCAAAATTTCGAATTCAAAGTTCAAATTTTAAGAAGGCAACTAGAGACTTGCTATAAAAGGTTAGGATACATTTTCCATTTAAAATTACAATTTCGAAAACTAAAAATTTTAAATGAAAGTTCAACTTGGGAAATAGGATTTAAAAAACTCGGTTTAAAGTGAATTTTTGAGCTTAAAATTCAAAGGAAATTGAAGTTTTGAACTTAAGCTTGAAATGTCCAGAATGGACTCAAATTTACGAAAAAAAAAGTCTACATTTCGTGTTTAAGGTCACAATTTTAATAAAAATTTGAAATTTAAGATTTAAAAATTATAGACAAAAATTATGGTCAAAGTTAATTTCCAAAAATAAAGTCGAAATAGCCAAATGAAAATTTAAATTTCGGGATTGAAGTCAAAAGTTAAGAAAAAATTTCAAGTTTTAAGACAAAATCAGTATTTCGTAAAAACACTCAAAATTTAATTTTTTACATTTCACTGAAAATGTAATTTTAAGTACAATATTATTTTTTTAATTTTGAGTTTTTTTGGGATTTCAATTATCCTTGAATTTAGGTAATTTATATTACTCCATATTGAACAAGTTTTTCTTCCCGGGTGGGAAACAATGGCCCAGGTTTAAGTTGAAATTAAGTAATTTAAATAATTCATTTTTTAATTTTCAAAATTTTAATTTTTTTAGATATGTTTTAGAAATAATTGAATATAAATATTATGAAAAAATTGAAAAACAAAACTTGTCCCCCAGTATCTCTCTAAAGATGATAGCTTGGCTGTCGAAACGCGTTAGAGCAACCTTTGTTGTGTTTTTTAATCTTTTTTGGTTTCAGAGGACGAGTTTTGTTTTTAAATTTTTGAAGATAACCAAGGACCAGTTCGTTCCACAAAAAAAATAAATATTATGAAATAAAAAAGGTTCAAGTAAAACTTCAAATTTTCAAAAAATAAGAAAAATAGTAATTTCTTTGTTAAGATTAAAATTTTGAGAGAAATTCGACAGAATAGAAGACATTTATCTTGATTTAAAACCCAGAGACAAAGCAAAATTCCAAAAAAAAATGTGTTCAAAACGAATGTATTTAAATTTATAAAATAAATTTTCAAAGTTTACATTTAAAATTTTATAGGATAAAAGGTAAAATTTCAAAATGACTTCGCAAATTAAAAAAAAATAAGTCTCAGAAAATCGAAATTTTAAGTTAAGCTAAATATTTCGTTTTAAAAAAGAAAATTAAAAGTGCAAACCTGAAACTTCACGAAAAAAATTTAAAATTTTAAATTAAACAAGTTTTCAACGAAAATATAGAATTTTTAACAAACTTTTCATTCAAAACCAAATGCTGTAGAGGAAAAAGCAGAACTTTTGAAAAAAAATAAAGAGAAAAGAATGGCATTTCGAAAAATACGTGAAAATTTCTAAAAAAAAACGAAATTTAAAAAGATAGGTTGAAAACTTTTCGAATTGACGCCCAACATTTCGAAACAATTATAAATTTCAAAAATACATACAGAATTTATGGAAAGCCAAAATATTCTATCGATTAAAAATTTAAGGAAAAATAAACATTAAAATTGTAAACTATGAATTTTGAAGGAAAGATTGAAATTTGGAAAGTAGAAGTCGACATTTCAAAATAAATGACTTCTTGTAGAAAAACTCAATATATTGACCTAAAATTGAAACCTTTAGAAAAAAAAGTAAAACTTGCTAGTTTAATCATGAAATTTTGTGAAAAAAGTGTATCTTAGATGACAGCATCATTTTTAGAATACATTTTTTTAAAAAGTCTAGACCGTGTTTTAGATTTTAAAAATGGCAATTGTAGGAAAAATAAATTCACTTTTTTAAAGTCACACTTTTAATAAAAGTATACCAAAGGTTCAAGAAAAATTAAACATGCATAAATTATAGAACTGATTTCTCAAAGTTTTAAAACATAAATTTCTGAATGACAAAGGTTTGGAGATAATCAAAATCTTTATAAAAAGTCAGAAAAGCTATTAGACATAATTGGAAATAATTTGGGAAATAACTGCCATTGTCTAATATTTCCGAAATCATAGAATCAACAAAAATAATTGAAAATTTCAAGGTTGAACTCGATGTTTTGATGAAAAAAAGTCTAAATTTCCAGAAAAAGGTTAAAATTTTGGAAAAATTAATTTCAACAAATTTGTAGAAAATATAAAACCTTGTCATTAATCATGTTTAAGTGTTTCTTCTGTTATATTTATTAATAAAAATGTGAAGATATATGCGGCCTGTTTTGTGGGAAAAAATGAATTGTTATATTCATTTTGGTTAGCTTGAAAGGCCGGCAAATTGAAAACCCTCCATAGGCGGCAAAAGCGCTGACCACTGACCAGAGCTATCACTTTTTGCAAACGTCTCCCATGAAAATACTCAAATCGAGACAAATTTTCAACCAACCGCCTGTGCTTTAGTGTCTGTGTCTCAAAATCTTATCATCAATCAGGCGAATCAGTTTCCTTTGAATTTAATCCAAAAGAGTCAATGAATTTTTCGAGGCTGAACCCCAAACATGAAAACAGTGCTCCGGTAGTGTTGATAGGCAGATTTGGCAGCACATGGTCATTCCAAGAAAAGTTGGTACTGCGTTTCCTCACAGTAGAGATATATTAAATCTCGTAAAGAAGATTTTATCCTCCATTAGAATACTGGATAAGAAATTAGAGAAAGTTCTTAAGAAAGGACCCTCTTAAGCTGGCCAAAATAGGCCAGAATTTTCTCAAGCTGGTAATTAGTTAAAGTTGGATAGTAACAAATCACCTCTTTCAAGCTCCCACATTTTTCTAAACGAAAGACAGTTATGATATGCATTCTACGAAAATATTAATTTAGGCGGCATCGACTACCCCTTCAAGTCTTCTTGAATTGTTTCTTGACATCTTGAAGAATCATGCTGTCCTTGATCTACACAGCTTTGAGAATTTTTTTAAACATTTTTTTATTAAAAAGTGCCCTTTTACTCCTTGCTGAACTAGAACATTTCTCACGACAAACTAATGAATCAGGAAGCATTGAAACCCACAGAGCGATGCTGTGTAATATTTTCATATATGTAGAGGCATACACCACACTTCTGCTCGTAGCACACCAGTAAAGAACAAAGAGGACTCGATGTTTAGTACCAAAAACTCCATTGACGAAAGAGACTCTTTAGGAATCTGGTGAAATCTAGGCCAGCTGGGTTGGGACTTTATGAAAATCTACACGAAGCCTAAATACTAGATAAGTCTCTTTTTGCACAAAGATGGTTATTTTTGCAGTGAGCTATTAAAACTACTTTGAAACTGGTGTCGTTACAAGAATTTCGTCGTATTCTCTTCAGTTGAAGGATACAGGCAAAGACGACGATAAGTCAATTTTTTCCATAAATGTGTTATCTGCATTATCTCCTAGCCAATAATGCAAAGTTTCATTTCGACTAGAATCACATACTAAAAATACATCAAATTAGGAGTTATAACACATTTCCGTTTTCCTGCAATAAATAAGTGGTAGAAGATCTACATCTTTTGACATATCACCTTCTTTGCCTGTACCCTTCAATTAGTTTTTAGAGATACTGATTTTCCAAATTGTCTGACGTGCGGAAGAGAGAAGTAATCTTGTTTATATTTCTTTGTTACTTTGTAGAAGCAAGTAAGCTAATTTTAGGTCATTTCAGAATATTTGAATTTTCCCAAATTTTGTCATGCTCCAACTGAATCACAAAAACGTAGGAAAATTTGTATTCCACGAAAAGGCAAATCTTTTCAACTGTTTGTGAGGGTGGCGCATTATTGGAGGCTAGTACATTTCCAGATCAATTTCCAAGATACTGTAAATTAAACTAGCGATATATTAACTACTTAAGTTGCGAATATCAGCAGGTAAGAAGTCAAGTGTTAGGTAACGCGGAGAATTTAATGGGTCAGGTCAAGATACGTAAAACTTTTTACTTTGATGGCACTTTCTCCGATCGTCTGAGATGGACAAATCATGTCGTAACCGTGTTCACCAAGGCCGCTTTATCTAACGCAATGTATCCGGAAGATATTCTATCCTGTTTAAGTTCAACGTAGAATTTGGCAATACGTGATGTTACGCATTATTTTGTGCGTGCAGTAAAAGTAAACGCTAAAATTACGGAACTAAACTGACATCTGTTGAAACAGCACTTATTTCCCAATAAGTTTATACATATTTGTAAGCATCATTAGATCTAGTGATTAGATTGAGACTTGGGGATTTGTTTACAGAAATCGTTTTATGGGCTTATAGATCCAATCTCTTTTTATTACGCATTCAGAAAACGGATATGTAATCAAATATTACCAGTATTTATATTGTTGTGTAACTATTTATTCATATACCGTAATGGTCACCACTTACAGGTAAGGAAAGCATATTTCAGATTTATTTGTGGTTTTTGATAATATTAGAGTAGATATGAATCCTTTTCTTCTAGCATTTAATATATTTGTAACAAAAATAATAGTTTTCAACTAATTGGTGCTGCAGAGGTAAGTGCCATCGAAATCTAATAAACAATTTAGGTCAATGCATCCTCTGATACTTGGATATAATACTCAAAAACTCATGCAGGTTCTGAGTAAATCTTAGCAGCTAATTAGAACTGTAAAGTTGCAAAACGGTTATTTCCATTACCTCACGTAAACACTTACCAAATAGTGAATCATACAGTTTTAGTGTATATAATTATACTCCTGCAATTTGTTAATAGTGACATAACTGCAGGAATCACTTTATTACGAGGAGTTTAATTAAATAATTATTAATACTGCCTGGCTAATTTTGGAACAGGGTTTAATATGTTTTCGTAATAAAAAGAAAATTAGACGTTAGGAAATGCATAAGTAGGCAAACAAATAGGATATTAAATAATAGAATATGTTATTCATTATAATTATACTTAACGTATAATGAAGAGATGACAAGGTTGTTAAAGCAAATGAGATGTTCAACGCTATCTCAAAGGTGAACATTCAAGAGGAAGTTCAATATAATATGACGACTGACGATATCATCATAATGAATCGAGAGAGTATTTCCTCTTTGGTCTTTTATTGTTAAATAAAGCCCAATGTAACTAAGATTATTACCTTTACAAGACAGACATATTCCTATTATTAATTGGAAGATGAATTGATGAGAGAAATTTTTTATACACGTCATAATCCTCTGATTTCATTTCACAAATGAAATAATTACAGTGGTGAGTCAACTCCTATTAAACTGTTCTATTTTATCGTTTTTATTTAATTGAATTTTATTCAATTTTTCTTGAAAATATTAAATCTACAAATACTGTATTTTAAAAATTCTTTGTAACATAATGTTTTGCGTGAGAAACAGACTTCTTATCAGTCCACAAATTAGATAAGGGTTTTTGTTAGACCTGTTTGTTTCAAGTCTAAATTACCTAAACTCGAAAAAGGCACAAATATCGGGTCCAAAATAAAATTTTAAAGTCCGCTATGGTGGTGGACTGAAGGGATTTTATTTTCAAAAACCGCCCTTATAAGCACATACAATTGTAAAGTTTTTTAAATTTCAATTATCGAAATAAAACTTGCAAGATAAAGGGATGGCATCATTCAAACGAGGTTTGCAGTTTGATTTGCACTTGGAGAATAATTTTTAAAATTAAATTAAGAGATCATTTGGATTAGAAATATAGAAATTCTGTATCTCCGTGCCCTCTTTGAGCTGCAGAGGGCATTATTTCGGTCCCCAGACACTAAGGGTGAAAGAAGAAAACGCCATAAAGAACTTTTACAGGATAATCAGGTACTGAACTTCGTTGAAACTAGTTCAAAAAATATGGTCCCGGATATATGAATCACGGGAGTTTTGAAAAATGCTCTTATCTGTGGTAATTAACGTAACTGAACCCAAAAAACAGCTTCTCTTCAACGTAAATTTCTTGTGCCATTTGTGTGATGTTTGCTATGGAATAAATAGGCAAGTAAATTTTAAATTGTCTGATGATTTTATTTGATGGTTTTTCGCTCTAATATGATTTAATTGATTTTCATGAAATTTGAGAATATACTTGTTCCTAATTTTGATTAATATAGGGTTGGAGGGCGTGCAAAAAAACAGAACTCGAATGAATGAGAAAATTGTTTTTGGGAAATTATTATAGGGCCAAAAACCCTACAGCTGACTGGTACAACTACCAGTTTCAAGAAAAATAAAAAAATAACAAAAATAAAACGAAACAAAATAAGAACAGAAAGAAAAGAGGATGAAAGGGAAATATAGCGCATTCGCTCCATACAAATATTTCCATTTCCTTAAGGTCGCTTTTCTGGGTCCTGCTGTTGGAAGATGAGTTTCCAGGGGTTCAAAAAAATCATTTACACCCATCACCGCAGGCTCAGTAACTGGCAGCAGGCACCTTTATTGGGTTTGGCTGTGCGTTCTCGACACGTACAGAATTTTTTTTTGTGGAACGGACTGGCTATCTTCAAAAATTGAAATACAGAACTTGTCCCCTGAAACTAAGAAAGATTAAAAACACAACAAAGGTTGCTCTAACGCGTTTCGACAGCCAAGCTGTCATGTTCAGAGAGAAACTAACATCTAATCTTAAAACTTACCCTTATATACTAAGAATATTTACTTCGTGCATGATCGGCCGCACCTGGATGCGGTCGTATTTAAAAAGAACAATTTTTGTTTGAATTTTCCACTCTTCAATTCATCGGTCAAAATCTCGTGACCGTATGGTTCAAATTCAAGTACTTCTGATAATACTGACCTTCAAATGAAAGCAGAATCAGTGGCGTGTTCTCCATAAAAACTAGAGAAGCACAGCTTTCCTTGCAAAATGAACAATTTTTCCAGAGCTTGAGTTTTTCTCCAAATTTTGACTTTTTTCCCAAGCTTACCAGTTTAAATTGAAAAGTTTTACTCCTTTAGTAAAACTTTCTCCAAAATTTGGACCATAACCAGGAAATTCAGTTTTTATTGAAATGTTCTGGTATATAATTTGGTTTCGTTTAAAACTTGTCAATTTTGTTCCCAAAATTTTAAATTTAGTGTCAGAATTTCAGCCTTTTTTGAAATACTGTAAATTCTAAAATTCAATCTATTTTACGAATTTTATCTTAAAACTTATTTTTTCTAAGATCTTGAATTCCTCTTTCTCTTTTCCCAAATGTGTTTGCGCACATTTAAAATTTTTATTTGTCTTAAACTTTTAAAACTTTAAGTTTTTTTTTCAAAATTTCCGAAAATCTTGATATTTTCAATTTTTCCTAGTAATTTGGAGCGAACTGAATATTTTTCATTATTCTCTTAAAAATATTAATTTTAAAAATTGTATGTACTCGTTGAAACTCAAAATTTCATTTTCGTTTCTTCGAACTTAGCACCCGATTTTTTATAAAGTTCAAGTTTTTGGAAAAAATTTAACTTTTTTCGCGGCCTTGTAAGCAACAACTGGAAGTTTCTTAACTAACATTTCAGTTATTGAATTTTCTTCGAGAAAATTTGAGTTAGTTGAAATTACATATTTTTTTTCAGTGCTTCTATCAAAAATTTCATTTTAATTAAAACGTCCAAATTATTGTCTAAAATTTAAATACTAATATAGATTTTTAATTCAAAATCTAAACTTAAATTGAAGTTTTCATTTTTTTATTTAGAATTTGATTTACGAGGGTGGTCCGATAAGTACTTAGCCTACAAAAGAAAAACGAAAATTGTTTCTCTATTTCTCAACGTAGTCTCCTTTTAACTCGATACACTTGACCGAGCGATGGTCCAACTTCTTTAACCCGTCTGAAAAATATGTTTTCTCGAGGTCTGCAAAGTAGGCCTCCGTGGCGGCGATGACCTCCTCATTCGACTCAAATTCCTGCCCGGTAAGTGACTTTATCAAGTTTGGAAATAAGTAGAAGTCGCACGGGGTCAAATTTGGAGAATACGGTGAATGGGGCAGCAATTCGTAGCCCAATTCGACCAATTTGGCCGTGGCGAGGGCGGAGGTATGAGCCGGTGCGTTGTCATGGTGGAAGGGCGCTTTTTTCTTCGCCAAATGGGGCCGTTTTTTCTGCAATTCGGCGTCGAATCGGCCCAATAATTCGGCCTTCTACAGCCCTGTGATCGTTTTGCCCTTCTCCAGGTGGTCGATGAAGATCACACCTTGTGAATCCCAGAAAACGGTGGCCATCACCTTTCCGGCCGCTAGGACAGTCTTCGCCTTCTTCGGAGCATGTTCCCCGGGTAAAGTCCACTGTTTCGACTGTTCCTTGGTCTCTGGCTTGTAGCAGTGGATCCATATTTCATCGACGGTCACGAAACGACGCAGAAACTTCTTCAGATTGCGCTTAAACAGCGTCAAATACTGCTCTGAAATGGTCTCATAGTTGCGCTTGTTGTCCGGAGTGAGCAAACGCGGCACCCATCGCGCCGACAGCTTCCTCATGCCCAAAATTTCATACAAGATATGACCCACACGGTCTTTTTAGATGTTTACTGTCTCAGCTATCTCGCGTACCTCTAATCGGCGGTCTGCCAATAAGAGATCGTGGATTTTTGTCACGTTATCCTCCGTAGTAGCCGTCTTCGGGGCACCTGAGCGTGGTTCATGAAAAACCGACGTGCGACCGCGCTGAAACTCGTTAAACCAATTTCTGACGGTCGCCATCGAAGGAAGGAGTCACCATACACTGCATCCAAGCGCTCCTTGATTTCGCTTCACGATTTCCCTTTCAAAAACAAGAATCGAATCACCGACCGGTATTGCTCTTTTTCCATTTTTCTAAAATCCGCGGACACGCCCTCTTCCTCACGCGGTGAAAACAAAACTATGAGTCCAATTCAGCTGAAATTTCGACAGTAGCCGTCTACGAGAATGTACTACACGATAGTAAATTTCTCTTGCGATAGTGGCCCCATCGAGCGGTAAGGCTAAGTACTTATTGGACCCGCCCTCGTACATATTTTAAGAGAAAAAAGTGGAAATTTCAATTCGAGTTTTATTAAAATTTCACGTTTAAACTTTTTAGTTAGTTTAAATTCGAATTTAAACTAATAGTTTGGAGAAAAAAGTCGAAACTTACCGATCAACATCTAAATTTAAGAAAATTTTGAAAAGGAAAATATAAAAATCTTAAGTTTAAATTAGAAATATTTAGAAAAAAGTGCAATATTTCTGAAAAATCAGAAATTTATAAAAATATATATAAAATTTATAAATTAATTTCGGTCTTAATACTAAAGTTGCAAAAAAAAATTCTAAATTTTAGGATGAAAACTGCAAATTTTTATCTTAAATTTAATATTATGAAGAAAAAATAAACATTTAAGGTTTAAACTGGACAAAGTAAGTGAAATTTTCGAGAAAAATCTCAAACGCAAGTTGTTTTCCAAAATTTTGACTTTGATACCAAATTATGTTTAAAAACTGTTAGAATTTTCGATTTTTCAAATTTGATGTTTAAACCCAAATTTATGAAAACAAAACAGTAAAAACCTATAAAAAATTTGGAAAATCGAATTTAAAAATTTCAAATTTAAATGTATAATGATTATGAAAAGAAATACCAATTTCGAAAAAGACTGAAAAATTATATTAAAAGTAATTACCTACCTTTTACTGCGAAAAGACAAAAGTATGTAATTAAGGTCAAAATTTTGAAAACGTAAACATTGATTTATAATTTTTAAAAAATCAAAAACCGTTGGTTTTAAGCGGACTTTTTAGAAAAGCTAAAATTTGAAAAAAATGAAATTTACGTAAAGACAATTCATAAAATTTCACTTTCGACTTCGAAATTTTCACATAACCAGATTAGTCGCATTTTTCTTCGAAATTTCGATATTTAAATTTGAAAACTTATTCGAAATTTTAAATTAAAAAAAAATGTTTAGTTAGACTTGGTTTCGGGAGGACGTCAAAAAGTTATTAAGATCTAAATTTTAAGAACACAAGTGAACATTTGTAGAAAAAATGAAGTTTTAAATGAAAAGAAAGAATGGTAGAGAGATACCTCTCTGAAGATAACAGCTTGGCTGTCAAAACGCGTTAGAGCAACGTTTGTTGTGTTTTTTAATCTTTCTTGGTTTCAGGGGACAAGTTCTGTATTTCAATTTTTGAAGATAACCAAGGACCAGTCCGTTTCATCAAACTTATGGTAAAGTGCTAGTCTAAACTTAAAATTTTGATAACAAAACTCAAAATTTTGAGAAAGACTTCGATATTGATATTTAAAAAAAATTCATCTCAAACTATCGCTTAAGTTTTCACTTTAAACTGAAGCACCTAGTCTAAATTTTTTCTTGAAATTTGGACTCCATTTAAATCAAAATTTTACGCGAAACATTCAATTTCTTTAAAAAAAGAAATTTTGAGATTCAGCTCAAAATTATTTTGAGATTAAGGTCGAAATTTCCATAAAAATCAAAATTTCTAAAGTTGATTCAATTTTTTTAATAATGAATTTTTTAATCGAAAGTCGAATTTAGTTAGTGGAATTGGTCGAATTTAAAGAATTATCAAATTTACGAATTTAAAAATTTCAAATTTAAATTCGTAATTTAATAAACCAATTCGAATTTTAATATGAAATTTCGAATCAGACTTTCGAAAAACACATTTATTTATTAAAAAAAATTTGTAGTATTCAACTTTAAACTCCTAATGTCCACACACGGAATTTTGATAAGGATTTGAATATTCGACTTTTTGCTTGAAGCTTTAAAATTTCTAGAAATATAACTGAAAGCTCAAGTTTCTCCATTAATCTTTTTATTTTTGCGATTTATTTTTTTTTTAATTTAACTTTTTTCAAAGTTTTAACTTTCATTAAATGCGACTTTTTCTTTACATTTTTTTTTTCTTTTTTCTTTGGATTCCGACTGATTTTTGGCAGTTTCTGATCTTTGTAAAAAAAAGTAAAAGTTTCAAGATTTTGAAAAAAAAATCTAATTTTTGAAAAATTGAAATTGATGTAAACCATAATCCTCGGAATGTGCATTAATTTCGAAATTTCTCTTTAGCCTCTAATATTCATCTTTTTGCTTGAAGTTTTAAAATGTTTACGAAAATTTGACATTTCTTAATTAAATTCGTAACTTTGCGACATTTTTAATTTTAATTTTTAGTTTCACGTTTCAACATTTCAACATTGACTAAAAATTGCAACTTTTTCTAAAAGAGTATGCATCTTTTCTTGACATTCCGACACGTTCCACGAAATTTTGGGTTAAAACTCTGAAGCAAAAAAGATATATATAAACTTCAAAGTATTTGGAGAAAAAAGTCGAAATTTCGAGAACTCAACATTTATATAAGAAAATATTCACATTTATTTCCAAATTTTAACTTTAAACTGGAATTTTAGATTGTATGCTCGACACTTCAAAATTTCTAGGAAAAATCAAAATTTCGGTATTAAGTCGTTATTTTGAGAATTTTTCAAAGCTGCTCTCAATGAGCTGAATTATATTTATGTAGTTTTCGTACAGGGCCGGGTTTAAAAAAAAAGAACTAATTCAAGAAATCGCAAAGGTAGTGGCTACGGGGAGAGGAGATGTGGGAAAGTTGTCAAATGTTTACATGCAATATGAATTACGTCCCGACAGATCTTGGTATTATTAATGAATGACAGAAGGCTTTCATCGGGATATAGAAGAAGTCCAGACGCATTACCAATGGCGATAGAGTGCTTCGTGATTTGGTCAATAAACATTGCAGAAGAGATTTGATGAACAGGAAGTTTCTAGTAAAAGCGAAGAGAGAATAAGAATACGAAATATTACATTATTTTTCAAAAATTGAAATACAGAACTTGTCCCCTGAAAGCCAAGATCTTTCTTGGTTTCAGGGGACAAGTTCTCTATTTCAATTTTTGAAGATAACCAAGGACCAGTCTGTTCCACCAAACATTATTTTTGCCAATTATCTGAGCAATGTAGATTTCTATAGAAGCAGATTGATTTATTAAACATCTTAAGACAACCTGATGATGCACCAAATAGAATTCTTCCGTTTATGCAAATAACAGTTTGACATTGCACAATATTATGGGAGAGTTTTGACGCAGAACTTGTTAATGTGTAAATTTACATATTCACCTGTAAATGTTGTTGCGAAACGCTTACTTGGTTATAAAATGAATTTTGTGTGCAGAATTATTGCTAAATTAACATCGGGTGATATTCGTGTGGTTTGCAAAAACAAATAACGCATTGGATAAGAGTATTAAGTAGATCAACAATGTGATTATATAAGGGCATCATGCAACATTACGCCCCACTTGGGCTTTTTATGTCGCATTCCTGCTAGCAAAAGTAAAACTGATGCTTATGTTTGGCACACTTTCATCAGCAAATGTATACAAAATAATTGGTTACTGCATTTATGGCATACAACGCATATTCACACGCCAGATATGATGACTAAGTGTTATGTGAGGGTGAAAGTGGATTGAATAATTGAAATAAATTGATTTTTCACAAACTTTAATATTTTTATGACAGCTTGTGTAAACTTTTCTACAAATTTCCACAAACTAATACCGACATACATAAATCTTCAGTTTCGTTTCGTTAAGAATGTTTATTCGCATAGCATATCAGAAGTTTATTTGAAATTGAAGGAAAAATGTTTAAATAGATGTAATTATTTTGAAGCCCCATCGACTATCGACTTTTACAAACAGCAAATGCAAAATAAGAATTTTTATTTAAGCAAATCCAAATAAATAAAAGAATTATTTTATATAAGATGTTGCCATTTTTAATGGTTTCCCTATTTCCTCGCAGATAGAGTAAGCAGTATGTAGAAAAAATGTAGATTTAGAAAGCTAGTCCGAGTTTGTATTTTTCCAGAAATAGCAATCCTGCAGCAATCATAAAATTACCATATTATCTAGGCATTACAAAGAAAATCAATAGATTTCTGAGAAGTAATAATATAAGAGTAGTTTACACTCTAATACATCTTCGAAGATGATAGCTTGGCTGTCCAAATGCGTTCTTGTGTTTCTTAGTTTCAGGGGACAAACTTTGTATTTCAATTTTTGAAGACAACCAAGGACCAGTCCGTTCCAGCAGAATTATACAGTCAGTCATAGTTTGTACACCTATCTAGACTAAGTAATGCTACAAATAAATTAAAAACGGTTGAAAATGGAGAAATCTGTGGAATTAACTATTATAGTAGGTGTTCAATAAAACGAAGTCCAAGGAGCATCGTTTCTGCTAAACATCACTGGATCAACTGTTGGTATGGTAGATATGAAGGTTGCGATTTCTGAAACTGACTTTTAAAACTTTTCAAAATCAATAGTTAGAATTTGTAGAAAATGCAGTTTTCAAAACCCTACCTCTCATTTTTCTGTATGAGTATTATTTCATTATTTTTCGAATTATTAATTACCAAAATCAAAAATGACTTTTTTGTCTAAAACTAGAATAGTTCAACGAATAATCATTCTACAGAGATCGAAAAGCAATCGAATTAAAGAGAATTAAACAGTCTGGAAGGGCTTTTTTATTAAATCACTGGAAACATATCATTAAAGTCCGTGGACCTTTTTAAAAGTAAGAAAATCTTGTAAAATTTTTTGATCCATGATTTTTTTATGAATTATCAAAAACTGCAGAAGCTGAAAAATTTGACCCTAAAAATTTGGGAGTTTTTCCAATCCCTTATTTAGTGTATTCTAGTGTTTTGGTCTATTCTGCTATTCTATTCTACTGCTCTTCTTTTTTTTGTTGATTCCACCTGCAAAGGCCTATGTTATAAAACACTGCAAGCGGGAAAAAATACAGTTCGGTAACAAATTCCAGAGTTCGAAAGAAAAAACAGAAAAGACAGAAGTTCTCACTGCGCCAACTGAACCCCATAGGAATTTTCCTATCCGACATTCTTGAGTGTCTCAAGAATGTTGCTTTTGAGAACTCAGATCTATTAGTTCCTGCGAGCATTTTCCATGAAAGTACTTGTAGAAAAGAGACAAGTCACCAACTATTCACTTATGCTCCAGTATTTCGAGTAAATCTGTCAAATTCTCGTCATCAATTAGGCCAATGGCCCTTCTTTGAATTGAATCCAAAAAAAAAACCGTGTACTTTTAGACTGGAGAACTCCAAACATAAGTACAGTATTCTAGTGTTTGCCCAACTTAAGCTTTGTAGAAAGTCAGCATCTGATGAAATGTGAAGTACTTTTTAACTCTAAAAAGAAAGCCCAACTGAGAGGGGGAGTTGGAAATGGCGCGCACTTGTTCGTTCGAAGAAAAGTTAATATTCGCATTTACTTCTAGGGTAGACATATCCCATATGGATTCATGAGAATATTGGTTTCATTACCCCTTGATGTTTTCTTGCGGAGAACAGAGGCCTCAACTCTTGATACATAGAGGTCAACCAATTTTTTCTTTCCCGAGAACAACTCGAGATCTCGATTAATCATTTGTATCTGCTATTCCCTTGGCCTATCTGAAGCAGCAAGATAATGGTCGAAGAAAAAAAGATCAGACTAGGGCTCTATCAACTACATAGAAACTCTATCATCTACAAAGGACATATATCGGATTGAAAGTGGAAGCTAAGAGATCGTTTATACATAATAGAAGCAAGGTAGGTGACGGAACTGATCCCTGAGGTATTCCCACATCAATCGCAAATGTCTCAGATGAGATGCCGTTAACCACGACCTGAAAAGATCTGTTATTGAGCAAACTGAATAGTAAATGACAGAGATCCGGTGGAAGTCCATAAGATGATAATTTGGCGAGAAGAAATCAGTGCCGAAGGCCTTTGGGATATTCAATGCCACAAACCAATCTTTTATTATTTATTTGCTATTGTATTCAGAAGTTAAATTACGAAACAATTTAATGCATAAGTGCGAATTATCTAATTGAAAACTTTCTTTTGTTCCATCTAGAAAATTTCGGTTAAACATCTCCATTATATTTGCAAAAATGGGCATACACGCAGAAATTTATAATTGATGAAAGCCGAGGTTAATTTAACACAATATCCAATACTCTTGTCTCATAACAACTTTCTCTACCTAACAAGTTGGTTTTTTATTCATGTATTGCCTTTCCTTTTTATTTCATTTATAGCAAACTTCCGAATGCAAGTCAGATAAATATTGTGCTTGTTTCTTTAAGATCCGCTTTTCAAATATCGACATATTGAACTGGTCTAGTGGTCGATCAACTCCTTGTTGCGTAAGTGATGTAATCGTCTATAAGAAAAGCTGCGCGACCTCTTATCTCGAGACATTATTAGAATTTATTGAAATGAAACATGACTAGGCTATACCCCAATGCAATTCACAAAAAAAAAACTAACGACTAATAAATAAGAAATTAAACTTGACAATTCGACTAATTCTGGTAGAGGTGCTGTGATGAGCAGCCGTGATTGTATGTAGTTTTTCAAAATTGTCGAATTTTGCTCATCTTTAAAAATTTTCGAAAAATAATTTACCTTCGATTTTCGGACCCAATTTGTCTACGTTGTGTTTAAAATTATTTCATTCCACTAAATTGTAACCCCAGTTCGTAGAGTCGACAGGGAAGTGTTATCAAATTCAAACAACAATTGACCTGAACATTTTATTAAAATAGGTCAAAAACTAAATCAACAAAATTTCAAGTTTGTGATTTTCAAGTGTTCTTTAACATAATACAACAAAATTAAGGTGAACCTGTTTGTTTCATTCAACTTGTTTAAATTTGCGGGACACAAGTCTGAGAGAAATATTTCTTTAGAAAATTAAGAGAATTCATTAAGCACAAATAATCTGGCATTTTTTGTTTAACTCTTTCGCTCGTATATGGTGCGTCAGTTATGCATTGCCTAAAGTTTATCTTAACCCTAATAATCGCAATGTTTTCCCCAGCCATTTAGTTTGTACTCAAACCAAGTGCAGCTAACTTTGCACCCGATTATCGGTGGGTGTTTGCTGGTTAGTTTGTACACAGAGGTTCTCAAACTATTTTCAGGGGTCTGTTGTTATTCCCCAATTCTTATGTGTTTTGTCGCTTCTATATTCAAGCATTTGTCACATAGCATACAGTTTTCTGTTAAAGCTTTGAGCTAACAATATCCAAAGGATAGTGCTATAAGAAAATGGAGCTCAAGCTTGGAAATGAAGTTGTGATTTATCGTAATAAATCAAATTTATAAATGTTGATTCAATCTTACAGATCTCTCATTCTCTCGTTCTTTCTTTGTTAACTTGTTCCTTTGTTTGTTTTTCTGTTTTTCTCATACCAAACTCAATCACTTGAACTCAAACCAGTATCATAAAATATTCTAGAAAAATTGTTCAACTAATTTAGAAACTTTCTTCCAAAACTACATCTACTTCTACGGCTACCGGTCTAATAAAAGGGCCGTTTTCTAGCTTAGAAAGTGGCTCAGCTTGACTTAGCACCAAAAAAAACATTTAAATTAAAATTAGAAACTGGTAAGAAATTCTCATTTCTTTCGTCAAGGCATTTCCTTAACGAGAGCTGATGCTGATACTGCTCGTATGTCTACATTAGTAAATTTATGTTGACAGTAAATCTAGACATGTGACTGTAGATTAGTAATTTTGCTAAAGCTTGCCGATCGCTACGAGCGATGTTGTAATTCTCCGTGGCCTATATAGGGGGTCCTTTTTTTTGGACATGTAACCGATGAGGGGACACACGGATAAGGCAGACCGAGCGAGTACACCAGAACAAGAACCAGAAGAGGTTACTACTCCTTCTAGGGTGTTAAGACGTACGTTCCCGCGGATCACATCCAGGGGTTCACATGTGTTGGGACTTTGTCTATGTCTGGAAAGTTCTTCAGACAACCTTCTTACAACACCGGTTCCGGTTTTCCTTGGTTTTTCACGTTTCGAGAAGTTACAGTACATCATCAGCAAATCCTAATATAGATGCCTGCTGTCAGTTACCGAGCCTGCGGTGATGGGTGTGATCGATTTTTTGATAGCCTGGAAGCTTAGCTTCCGACAGCAGAACATCGAAGAACGACCTTAAGAAAATAGAAGATTTTCGAAGCAAATTTACTGTATACGCTTTCGTCTCTTTTCTTTCTATTCTCTTTGTGTTTGTTTTTTTTTTCCTTTTTTTTCAGACTGATAGTTGCACCACTCAGCGGTAGGGTTCTTAGCTTTATAATAATTTTCTAACAACAACTTTCTCATTCATTCGTGTTTGTTGTGGAATTTTAAATGCATTTCTCTTTTTTTTTACGCCCCCCAACCCCATATTACTCAAAGTTAGGAACAAGTATTTTCTCAAATTCCAATCAAATCCATCAAATAAAATCATCAGACAATTTAATATTTACTTGCCTATTTATTCCGTAGCAAACATCACACAAATGGCACAAAAACTTCACGTTGCACAGAGCCCCGAGGAAGCTTAACCGGTTCTGATTATAATCAATTTTAACTCATTTTTTTGTCAAAAAATGTATTCAACATCGCACTGTTAACATTAGCAGTCAGAGCTTGGCAAAAATCGATACAAAATGTAATGTAAAATCTAATTTCATTTTTAGAAGAGAAATGGTAATTGCATTACTATAAGTAATAGAACATTCCTCATATAAGGGAATTAATTACAACTGCTAATTACTAATTACTTCTATTAAATACATTATAAAGGAATTAAATTACTAATAATAATTGCAATTACAATAATTAAATTCCTTTTTGTAATTTCAATGCAATGAGAAATGTTATTTCAGTTAATCTTGCTTTGGGCACCAGGAATAAAGCAGAATAAGCTATACCACTTTACATTATATCAAACAACAGTTACAGCACGGAAACATCCAGAAATGTCAAGGGCTTAGCTCGAGAGCGATAGGCCCTTGTGCGGGAAACTCAAAGGCCCTTACTCTACAAAAAATCCCTCTCTTTAAAGAATAATCCAATGAATTAAAAAATTGCACCTATTAACTCTAAGTAAAACCCATAAATTTTGTCAGTGATGTGTTTTGCCTTTTACAAATTAAGAAACCATCTGAGAAAAAAAGAAGGTGCGATTTTTTTAGGATTAAAAGCCAAACCATTTTCAATTAATAGTTACTATTCTGCTTTCAAGTGAAATCCATTCAGAGAATAAGGAATATTATTTGTCTAAAATGAAGACAGTCTTGCTTAATTTCACAGATTCACTCGCGATTAATCCAAATTTTGACGATAAATTCAGTTTTGACAAATGACCAATTAAATGTTCTATAATTAAACAGTTAAACGTGCTTAAAATTGAAAATATGTACAACCGGCAACCATAGACTAGTTTCGGCCTTCCTTGGCCTCATCAGCATGGTACGGTGGTTGTATACACTTCCAATTTAAAGCCGTTAGTCAGTCGTATAAGTATCCAAGAAAGCAAACCTCCATTGGGTGACTTGTAACTGACTTTTAACTGTTTATTACGCAAACATTTTCGCCACATGCTAATTGAAGCATTACTCTCTGCCTTGTAAATTCAAATTGATAAATTCAGTTACAAAATGAAAGTAGAAATTTCCATACAAAGGTTGAATTTTTTATTTTAAAGTCAAAATGTTGGAATAAATAAAAAAAACATTTTATTAATTTCAAATTCAAAAGTTTATCAAAATAAAACGTTCAAAATTTAAGATTACCTAAATGTGAAATTTTGAGAAAATCCCAAAATCTTCAAAAAGAATTAAAGGTTAATTCAGTATTTCGATTTTGTAGTTCATATTTCGAGAAAAATTGGAAATTTATAATGAAAGCATTCTGGAGTTTAAAACATTTTCGGTTTAAACCTAAACATGGAATTTGAAGAGAAAAGTCCAAATTTCAAGAAAAACTTTAGTCATGTTAAAATTTCCAGTTTAAACATGAAATTTCGGAATAAGATCAAAATTTCTAGCTTCGATTTGAAATTTCGAAAAGAACTTTGGGATTTAGGTCGAAATATATGTCAACCATTTTTGAAAAATATCCTAGATTTCCAGTTTTATGTCAAAACTTTAGATTTAAATTCTGAATCTAAAGGAAAAACTGTACATTTCGAAAAAAAACTTACAGTTTAAATATTGATAAATTTCTAAAATTTGAAACTATCATGAAATTTAGATTTTAAACCCTTGAATTTTAGTAGGTTTAGATAAAGAAAGATGCCAACATTTGACGTTATGCGCAAAATGTTAGTTTTTTTTAAAATAAATCAAGGTTGTTTTCGACATCTTCATTTTTTCTTCTTCAAAATTTCGTCTCTAATCGTGAATTTTCGAATTTAAAAATTGTACGCTTAAACTTCGCATTTTGAGGAAACTGAATTTTGGAAAAAATCTGAATTTATGGTATAAAAAAAAAAAATTTTAACACGAAATTTTGAGAAAAATATCAAAATTTCGAGAGAAACTTGAAATTTAGTATCGACATTTTTTAAAGTTTTTTTTAGTAATTTTGCTTTTTCTTTCGAGGTTTTCACTTTATCTCGAAAACTAGACTTTTTAGAATTCTGATCGTAATTTTGACCTAGACCTAGGCTTCAGAAGTTTATAATATTTCCAAAAAAAGTGTTCGCAATTATTTTAAGAAATTGATATTAGAAAAAAAGAGTCCAAAGTTTAAATCTCAAATTTTTGGATGAAAAAAGCTGAAATTTCTAAATCAACAACATTTCCAGAAGAAAATTCAGTTTTCTATTTAAAAAGTCAAAATTTTAGAAAATAAAGATAAAAACTCTCCACTCCATTTTTACTTCATGAAAAAAGTTAATACTTTGAGTAACTGAAACTTTATAAAATCGAATATTAAACAAAAAGTCTACATTTTTATATTGAAATTAATAATGTGTAATAAAAAAGTGAAATATTGTAAAAAAAAACAAAATCTGGACATTTAAACCCAAGAAATATTACAGAAACCAGTAATTTCCAGATTAAAGACGAAACCTTGAAAAGAATTAGACTTTGAATTTTAAATGGAAAATAAAGTAAGAATTTTGAGAAAGATTTTAAAATTAATCTCGAATTCTCAATCTTAATTTTAAAATTTCTTCTTTAAACTAGAATACAAAAATCTAATTTTAATCTCACATCCTCAAGAAAAATCAAAGCTTTCTGTCTTAAAGTTGATATATTAGGGAAGAAGAGTATGAAAAATATCAAATTTTCACTAAAAAGTTTATTAAAAATGTTAGAATGTTGAAAAAAGTTCTAAGTAGAAAAAAATACTGTGATGTTATCATTATATTGTAAAACAAGTAATTGAAAATCTAATTCGTTTTTCTAAATAATGGATAATTGAATTACTTTTTAACCAATGGTAATGCAATTTGAGGCATTTTCATTCCTTTTTCTGAAAAAGTAATAGACAATGTAATGATTCCTTTTTAAAAGTAATTTTTTCCTTTTTCTTATGTTAAATTACTTTTTTAAACTTTAATCTCAAGATTTAATTTAGAAATTTTAGCTTTAAAATAAAAAAAGAAAGAATGTCAAGTTCAAACATTTTGAAAAAATTGAAATTTTTAAAACAAATTCTTAAATACTTTCCTTCCAATTAGCATGACATACCAACAACCTCAATTGCAAAATTAAGCACAAAAACTGGTTATAATTACCAATTATTTTTAAAAATACTTATAACAACTTAACAAAATGCTTTTCTTTATGACCTAAATTCATGGGAGATGTTCATTTTGTTGATACCCACCCTCCCCAACTGCTCCTTGAACCAATGTAACAATAAAATGTGAAAACAAATCAATTATTATTAACTGTTTATTTTATAAGAATCTGTATTTACAGAAAAAGTTAACTATTATTAAAATATTTTAATGAACTAAAACCCAGGAATAATTTTGCCCCTCTTAGAGGCTTTCTTAAGTTTACCAAGCTTCTTCTCCTTCTTCCTTTTGTCAATATTTTCTGTCCGTTTCTTCTGTTTTTCCTCCTTTAATTTTTTAACCTTATCCTCCCTAGCTTCCCACTTCTTTTTACTAGATCTCTGCTTCTGCTCTTTTCTTTTTAAAGTCTTTTTCAAAAGTAAAGGGTCATCTTTCACTTTCTCCCCAGAGGCTTTGGCCAGAGCATTTTTCCATGCTGCTTTTTCCTTAATTTCCGCAGCCTTCTGTAACTCACCACTCTCCCTTAGAGATTCGATCTTCTCTTTTTGCTTTTCGAGGTTCTTGAGTAGCTTTTGGGGGTCTTTTTCTTGCTTTTTTAGTTTGTTTTTGCCAATATTTGAAAAGTCGAATTTGGAGAAAACCATTTTACCTTCGCTATTATATACTGGTTTTGCTGGTTTAGTGGCGGTATCTTCCGATTTTTCAGATTTTATTTCTGAGGTTACACTTTTCTGTGCTCGCAGTAGTTTTTGTTGCGCGTTCCTCTCATCTTGTTTGTTTTTCTTTTTCATTCGATTTTTCAAGCCTTTTTTTGTCATTTTTTCCTTATAAGTCAATTTTTTCTTTGATGTAATTGCTTGTAAGCGCTGCTGTAGTTCGGAAAGGGATTTGGCTCTGGGTTTACCATTTTCCATCACTTTTCGTTTCTTAGGTTGACTCTGTTCTTCTGCTTCTTCTTCACTATCATCTGCATTTAAAGGTTAAATTAGTAATCAAAGATTAGTTTTTATTCATATATTTTTATTTTGGATCCTTATTAACTCTTCTTAAGTTAAACTAAATTTACTAAAATAAATAAACGCTGAAGCTTACCGAGCCCAGTTTGTAAATTATTTAAATTATTATTTAAATAAATGAAATAGTTTGTAATAGAACAATCATCCAGAATAAAACTTTATACCTCTAACAGAGTGGTAAGCAGTAATAATTTGGCAAATTTACAGTCAGTTTTATATCTCTTTTATTTTAAAAAGTTTGCCATGCCTTCGCAGAAAAATTGGTCAAGGATCTGGAGGTTTTTAAACATCGATAGGGCGACAAAGCCCTAACGGATTGATTTAATTCCTAATTGTAATTAAGCAAAACCTTATTCTAGATACTTTTTAAATAAAGTTGCGAGTGTTTGGTATCTATTTTAAATAAATAGTAATCTCCAAATATAAGTTCAACCTACCGTTTCTTTGTGGAAATAAGACAACGGAAAAAAGTCCATTTATGAATTGGTTTTCAGCTAACATTTTTTCCCCGACTTTTTTAAAGTCAAATTCCACTTTATTTTTCGTAAGCTGCATCTTAAATGTAAGTAAGTATTCGCCTAAATTAGCAACTATAACCTAAAATATGAAATAAACATAACCTATTATTTTGAAAGTGACATGTGACGCAAAACAGGCATGTGTTTTCTATGTCGCCAACCGCGAAAAATAAATGCTCAACATTGTTCAACTGAAGGCATTTCTCTTTGGAAAATTCAACAATAATACTGAATAATAAATAGAAGTCTCGGTTTAAGGTTTGCCTCAAAAGAAGTTATATTTCTTATTAAGTTCCCCAAACCAATTTGTTCAAAATTATGTATGCCTATTAGATTGTCAGTTATGAAATTTGACGCAACGTCAGTATACCAAACGTCACTAACGTCAACACCAAAAGTGAGGTTTTGCCAATTTATGCGGTGGGGTTACTAACTCGACCGGAATTTTGCATTGCATTTAAAATTTATTGCATCATTCACTGCAATTTAATAAAAGTGCTTAAAAATGTCTTCTGGGGATTCTACAGAACGTAAGTAGATGAGTTATTCTTACTACCCACAAGCCACATAAATTATATTAATCAAAATTGCCTTATCAAAGGTAATAAAACATACGTGATTTACTTATTATAATTTAATTTTAACATTACTAATTTAAAGGATATATTTTACGAATTCTGAATAGAATAAAAAAAATATTGTCAAGATGAAAACTATTAGTTTGTAGTCATCAGAGCCATATTCAGCGTACAGCGGTCCCCAATAAAATGTATCAAACATTTCTTGGCTTCTATTTCGGGTTATTATATCGTTTGAATGATTTCCTTGGGGTGTGTGAATTCTGTTCACAGGAATTTTGTATCGGTCGCACCATTTACAGCCCTTTTTAATGCACCTAACCTTACTTTCTTATGGGCATATTTTTACGTTTTTCTTTCTTAAAACGTTTAGAACTGTTATTCTTGTTTTTGGAATAGGACGAATTGGTTGCATGCTCAATTCTTCCATCGACCAAGCTTAACTTTGCATTTTGGAAAAATCAAAAGTTTCAAAACAATTTATAATTCGCCTACAAAGTCGCAATTTTCAAGACATAAAAATTTTGAAAGAAGTCAACATTTTGATAAAGAATCAAATTTTTAAAATAAGTCAACGATTTGGAACAAAGTAGGAGTTTTGAAAAATGCGGAAAGGTTGACGAGGATTAAACATTTTTTAAAAATCTTTTAAAAGTCGAAATTTTTAAAATTAAAGTTTTAAAAAAGTCGACATTTTGGAAGAATGCAAAAGAAGACGAAATTCTCGAATAAGGTTGTATTTTCGATATTTGAAAAAAGACGAAAATTTCGAAAATTTTCCATATTTTTAAAAAAGGGAAATAAAAAAGTAGAAGCATTTCTTACAGTAAGTCAAAATTTCGAAGAGAATTTTAGGAAAAAGTTGCAAAATTTGAAATTTAAGAAAAAAACTCAAAATGTTGAGAAAAAGTCGAAATATCGATAAAAATGGGAATTTTAAGAGGAGTATTTTAAATGTCATAATTTTTCAAAATATCGAATTACAGAAGATCACAATTACGACAAAAAGAAATTTTGAAGTCAAATTTTTGATAAAAAATGAAATTTTTGATGAAAAGAGGAATTTTAAAAAGTTCAAATTTTGAAATATCAGATTTTTTTCTCGGAATTTTGGCACTTTTAATTTTTTTTCATTCGATTTTTTAGTAAAAAAAAAAGCTCAAATTTTTCAATAATGAAATCAAAAAACTTCGAAATAAAAGTCAAAATTTCGAAAGAGTGGAAAATTTTTAAATGTAACCAAAATTTTGAGAAATATCCGTTTTGAAAGAGTTGGAAGCTTTTAAAATAAATCAAAATTTTGAGAAATAATCCAAATGTTAACAAAATGGGTAATTTTTTTAAAAAGTAAGTATTTTTTAATGTGTTGTATTCGAAACCCAAAAAGTGAGTTTTTTAAATAAAATTAGAAATTTGTTAAAAAAGTCGAATTCATTAAGTAAGTAGGATTTTTTAAAACAATTCGGAGTTTTAAAACAGGTCGAGCTTTTTAGTCAGTGGAATTTTCCAAAAGAAGTCGAAACATTCAAGAAAAGTCGAACTTTTCAATTAAAAAATCGAAATTTCCAATAATATCGATTTTTTTAATACGAAGTCGAAATTTTAAAAAAGTCAGTTTTAAAAACCCTAAATTTTTGTAAAAAATGGGATTTCAAAATTAAAAAAAAATTTGATAGAAACGGAAATATGAAATGGTTGAAATTTTGAAATATCGAATTTGTTTAATTTTTTTTTAAAATGTGGATATTTTTAAATGTAGAATTTTTTTAAAAAACCGCAATTTACAAAAAAAACAAAATTTTGGGGATAATCGGAGCTTATTAAAAAAAGAAAAATTTTATTAAAGATAAAGATTTGCAAAATTGAATTTAAAAAACTCGAATTTGTCAAAAAAAGTAAAAAATCTTTGAAAAAGAATTGAAATTTTGAAAATATAAATAAAAATTGAAGAAAAATCCGAGATTTTTAACAAGTTGGAGATTTCTAAAATAAGTTAAAATGAAAATTTTTAAGAAGTAAATATTTTTAAATGAAGTTTCAAAATAATTCGAAATTTTCGTTGAAAAAAAAAGGGAAGTTTAAACACATTTTTTTAAACAGTCGAATTAGTAAATGAAATTCGAAATTTTTAAAAAATATCAAAAAGAGTCGAATTGACATTTTAAATAGATCAAGTTATTCGGTGAGTCGAAAATTAAAAAAAAATCCGAAAGAAGTGAAAATATTAAAAAGGATCGGACCTTTTCAACCAAAAAATCGAAATTTTCAATTATATCGATTTTTTTATGCGAAGCCGAAATATTGAACAAGTCAAAATTTTAAAAACCCAAAATTTTCATAATTGTAATAGGTAATTTAAAAATGTCGAATTCTTTTTTAAAGTAGTTATTTACAAAGTGAAACCGTCGAAATTTTGAATAAGATCGAGATTTTCAATGTTTGAATTTTCCAAAAAAAGTCAAAATATTCAGAAAAAAGTGGACATTTTAAAAACAAATTTTGCTAAAAAATTTCCATTTTGAAGTTGAAATCTTAGAAAGAAGTATCATTTTGCAGCTTAAACCAACAAGTTTCAAAAGAATTTCGAAATTTAGAGAAAAGGCTTTAAAAATATTCCCAAACTGTCGAGGTTATAATCTAAACATAAAATTTCAAGAAAATGGTGTTACATTTTTTGAAGTTATTTAAAGTTATTAAAAAAGTGAGTTTTAGCACGAAATTTCGACAAAAGATGTAATTTATTAACTTCAAAAACCTAGTGAGAGTTTTTAAAGAAAGTCTAAATTTGAGTTTTACGTAAAAATTTAGAAAATAAACTGGGCTAAATATTCAGAAGAAAGTTAACATTTCAAAAAAGCTTGTAATTTGTAATAATTCAAGTTTATTTTCGAGTTTAAGCTCGAAATTTCGACATGTAAACGCGAGATTTCGCTTGAAGCTTAAAAATTTCTAGTCGAATGTCAAAATTTAGAATTTCAAATCGACAGTTCGAAAGAAAGCCTATATTACGACGTGAAACTTGAAGTTTTGTGAATATTCGTTTAGACAAATCTAGCTGACTTAAAATTTCTAATTTTTACTCTAAATTTCGATTATTTAAAATGTAAAAAAAGGGCAAATTTTCGGGTTTAAAAATTTCAAGTTTAAACTCATTATTTTCAGATAAAAAATTTAATTTCGAGGGAAACTCAAAATTTATAATAATGAAATCCGATTTAAGAAATTTCAATAAAAAGGATGGACTTTCCAAAAAAATTGAAACTTTCAAAAAATTACAAATTTTCGAGATTAAGAGTTTCAAGATTATATAGTCGGAATGATAATAAAACTTCCAACATTCGACGTTTTAGTTAAAACTTAGAAATTTCTAGTCATTCGAGAATAAAGTGGAAATTTGAAAAAAATATTTTTTTATAAATTCAGTTTTACTTTCAAAATTTTGACTCCAAAAGACCTTTTCTAAAAGTGTCTTGGAATTCAGGATTATTTTTCTCTAATAATTAAAAATGTAAGTTTAGACGAGGGATTTTAAGAAAACAGAAAAAATTCTTATAAATTTTGTCCCAAACCTTTTCAAATTTAGTAACTAAAAAATTTCTTCTATAGCAATATACACGTCCGATAAAAATGGAAACGACGAGACAGGGGACGGTTCCGAAAGCAAACCTTTCAAAACTGTCATCCAAGCTATGAGAAAAGCTGGAAAAGAACCATTTCCTCCAATATATGTTGATGCCAAAGAAGAAGGGTCAAAATATGAACTAATAGCAAAGTCTCAACTTAAAAAGATTCAAAAAATATGGGTCAGGGAAAACTACAAGCTAGAGGAAAAATCCAAAAAAGAAGAGGAGGACTTGGAAAAGCGTACTAAAAACCTCGAAGAAGCGAAAAAGATCGTTATTGCTGAGGACAAATCCTTGCCAGAAGCTAAAAGAATTAAAATTAGCCAGGGTAAGTAAAATGGTACAAGATGAATAAAATCCAGACAACTTCGGATATAACGAACCACCAACTTTTGTATATAGTTCGTTAGAACCAACTGGTCGTTATAAATGACCAACAAATTATGTAGAACTTTGGACCATAATAGGCGGTCGTTCGTTATATTCGAAATTTATTATATTCGAAGTTGATTGTAATACTAGCTACCTAATATACAACTAAATGAATAAAGTAACACTAGAGGTTAAATTCACTGAATAGTATTTAATTTTAGGTGAAGAATTCAGAGATAAAAGGGTCAAGATCTATGGCTGGGTCCACAGGATTAGAAGGCAAGGCAGAAATCTTATGTTTTTGACACTACGAGATGGAACTGGATTTTTGCAGACTGTGCTTAACGATAAATTGTGCCAGACACATAACGCCTTGGTTTTATCGACTGAATCCTCGGTTGTACTTTTTGGAACAATTAAAAAGGTTCCTGAGGGGAAAACTGTGAGTAATCCGAAATCTTAACGTTTAAATTGTGTGAATTATTAATATTGTTAATTAGGCTCCTGGAGGACATGAAATGGTCGTCGATTATTGGGAACTAATTGGTTTGGCGCCACCAGGCGGTGCTGATTCTATTCTTAATGAGCAGGCTTTGCCAGATGTTCAAGCAGAAAACAGGCATATTATGATTAGAGGCGAAAATACTTCAAAAATACTTAGAATGAGATCAGTTTTGTTGCAATGCTTTAGGTTAGTTTCATTTTTTTCCTCATCAGAAGACAGTCTAACTTTAAAATTTAAATTTTTATGTCCATGTTGATGTAATCCATACCAGAAACCACTAATTAAGTAAAACCTTTTGTTTATTAGGGATCACTACCAGGCCAGAGGATATGGTGAAATCACACCACCTTCCATAGTGCAAACTCAAGTAGAAGGTGGTTCGACCTTATTTAAATTGGACTATTTTGGGTGAGTTTTTTAGTAATAATTTTGAAGATAATCTACTTTCTGGATTGTTAAATAACACTAACGAACATTTAGAAACTTTTTTCCTTCCTGGAATGATATTGGCTGGGTTTTATGCATTTTGGCCTACTGAATTCAGTCCGATATCAGCCTCCAATGATGAGGGAGGGACATGTGCTTTGATATTAAGAAAAATTCAATAAAAACTCCCTGTAATGCTGATTATTAAATTTAAACAATTAAAAACCTGTTATTAACAGTTAGTTTAGGCACAATATAAACATTTTTAATTAATTTTCCATAAATTTAATATTTATTTTCTTGACGTCTTTCTTTTGAAAGTACTCCTATACGTTTCTCGTAGTAGGATCCAGCAATAATCGGCTAACATGTTCGGGCTCCACTTCCCTGTATACCTTTTCTCTATGGAGGCAATATTTTGGTCAAATCTTTCTCCATGTTCATCTGATACTACTCCTAAATTTTCAGGAAAAAGGTCCAAATGACGATGGAGAAAGTGAAGTTTTAGTGACATGTTGCATCCTAAAATATGATAGACCGTGAGTAGTTCTTCCACAAGTTCGCGATAATTTTCTGATTTATTATTATTTCCAAGAAAATTATTGCAAACACTTTCAAATGCATTCCATGCCTCGACTTTCATTGTCACTTACAATTTGCCTGAAGTTCGTATCCTTGAAACAATTGCCTAATGTGGGGACCAACAAAAATTTCTTCTTTAATTTTGGCCTCACTTAGATGTGAGTAACATCTTAAGATTGTCATATGTTTCTCTCATATTTACCGAAATGACCTATAGCAGGAGTCGGCAAACCGCTGCTCGCGAGCTTTTAAATTCCCCTAAGAAATGGATAGACACTCATTAAACAAATGACCTACAGAAGTTGAGATTTCTAAAAATACTTTTCTAGGAATTTTTACGTTGTGCTTAAATTTTGACAAAAAAGTTATGATTTCAAGAAGTATTTTTCTGAAATTTTTGATTGATTTGTATTAACATTCAGGAAAAACTCATGAAATTTGAAATTTCTAGAAAAAGACCAATTTGGGATGTCGAAATTTCTAAAAATAATTTTTCTCATGATTTTTACTTTTTTATTTGTAAATTTTCTACAGCCTTGAAATTTAGTGAAAAAAACTTGAATGGCTTTTGTGAGAAAAAAAATCTAAATTTACAGAAACGAGAAATATCGAAATAAAAGCTGAAATTTCCAGAAAAAGCCCAATTTTCAGAAAAAGGAAGAGATTTCTAAAAAATTGAGAAAAAGAGACTTTGAAAAAATTGAGAAAAATGAAGATATTTCGACCAAATTGAGAAAAAGAGACTTCGAAAAAATTTAGAAAAACGAAGAGATTTTGAACAAATTGAGAAAAAGGAAGAGATTTCGAAAAAAATGAATTTATCAAACGTTCTCAAAAAAAAAGGTAAAATTTTGAAAAAAAAGATTTGAATTTCGACAATAGATTAAAATCCAGGACAAATTAAAAACCTGAAATTTTTAGACAAATTTGAATTTTTTGAAAAACTATAAAATATTAAAGAGATAAATTGTAAAAATTATACTGGAAGTTAAAAAAATTGTCCAACTTTAAAAAAGGTCGAAGTTTTCCAGAGAAGAAGATAAAAGTCAAATTTTAGGAAAAATTTCAAGGAAAAAGTCAAGATTCTAAGAATACCTCAAAATTTCGACAAAAAATTTGCAATTTTCCAGAGAAATTTAAAATCTGAGAAGAAATTTTAAATTTCGAGAACAAGACGATTATAAAAGGAAATCCAGTTGTGAAAAATTCGAATTTTGGGAAAATTGCTAAAATAATTTCGAAAGAAAAGAGAATGTCGATGAAACTTCCAGTTTCGAGAAAAGTATTGCATTTTAAAAAATGGTCAAAGTTTCTCAAAGAAAGTTAAATTTTTAGAAAAAAATCAAATTTTGAGATTTGAAAATAGATGAATTTCGTTCGATTTAAAGGTTAAAATTTCCAGAAAAAGCTTAATTAATGAATTCGTCAAGAGTTCCCAGAAAAAAGCAAAATTTTAGAAAAAGACTTCGAATTTTGACAATAGATTAAAATTCGCCTAAAATGTTTAGACAAATTTAAATTTTGTGAAAAATTGTAAAATTTCCAAAAGGAAATTGTAAAAAATTAAAAGCTTAAAAAAATGGTCGAACTTTTTCAGAAGTCGAAATTTTTTAGAGAAGAAGCAAATAAAAAAATTGTATTTTTCCAGACAAGGTTAAATTTTAACAATAAATTTTAAATTTCGAAAACAAGACGAATTAAAAAAAACTCCAAGTGTTCAGATAAATTCAAATTTTGATAGAATTAGTAAAATAATTTCGGAAGAAATGACAGTGTTGATACAACTTCCAGTTTTGAGAAAAATGTTGAACTTTAAATAAAGGTTAAATTGTAAGGAAAAAATCAAATTTTGAGATTCAGTCAAATATTTTGAAAATTGACGAATTTCGTCGAAAAAATCACAGCTTGCAGAGACATTAAAGTGTCGAATTTTAAGTCAAAATGTTGAAAAAATCGGAATTTTGCGAAATAAGTCCAAATTTGTAGAAAATAAATAAAAGTTTAAGTGTTTAGTAAAAGTCAATATTTGGGCAAAATGGCTAAATTTGGAAAAAAGGACGAATGTTCAAAAGAATATAGAAATGTCAAGAAAGTGTTGAAGATCAAATTTTGAGATTAAGTGAAACATTTTTAAAATATGTAGATAAATTTCGTTGAAAAAATCGCAGTTTGCAGAAACAAGAAAATGTCAAATTTTAAAAGTCGAAATTTCGAAAAAAAAAACAGAATTTTGGGTAACAAGTCCAAATTTGTACAAAATAAATAAAAGTTTAAATGTTTAGTAAAGGTCAATTTTGGGGAAAATGCCGAAATTTGGAAAAAGGACGAATTTTTAAAAAGAGTGTAGAAAGTTCCAGAATAAAGCCGCAATTTAGAGGAAAGCCGAAAAAATGTAATTTTAGAAAAAAGAAAATAGAGAATAGATCTAAATTTGGAAAAACGAAAACTTTGAAAAAAGCTCGAAATCTTCAAAAATTATTTTATTTAACATCTCCAATTACTTCAAATTTTTACGTTTCTTATTAAAATCAACAAAATTTTTGAGAAATAAGTCGAATCTTCTAGTAAGTCGAATTATAAAATAGTAAACATTTTCATAAATTGTCGAGTTTTGAGAAGAAAGGAAGATTTGGGGTAAGTCTAACTTTAGGAAAAAAATAGATATTAAAAAAGAAGATTAATATAGAGAAGATGTAAAAAGTCGAAATTGCGAAAAAAGGCAAATTTTGAAGTAAAGGTCTAAATTTTAAGAAATAAAAGGCCTTTTGGGCTGAATATATTTTCATTTGACTACATGAGTTAGAGGGGTCTCTCTCTGTCCCATATTTTGTCTGATTTAATTTTAAAATAAAATGTAAAAGAAATGAAAATTTCTGGTTCTTTGAAATTCACGAAATCAATTTTTTTATTGCGACTGGCTCTTTCGGTTTAAAAGTTTGCCGACCCCTGACCTGTAGGAACCGATGAATGCTCGTTTCCATTAAAATGTAAAACAGCCATTATACTTGTTTTGGACAAATCTATGAATAGTCTCCATTAATTGGGCGTGTTTGGTAAGTTCAGTTCAGTTATTAGGGCAGGTATGTCATGGCAAAAGACTAAATCACCTTCCACTGCAAAAAAATCTGTGAAAGTAGATCGCCTTTTCCTGTAAATGGACACCTTAACTCCTTTTTCCAAGAGGTTTCACTGCTTCTGGCGGGATCCGAGAAGTTCTGCTTTTGTTTTTGGTAGGACCAAGTCACGAACAAGGTTATTCAATTAACCTTGAGTGATTAAATAAGGTTTATCGGGCAAATAATGAGAACTAAGGATATAGCTTGGTCCGGCTTCTCGTGGAGTACTTCTTGGGTCTGATTCCGAATCAAGCGGTGGGACACTGGTCGCATTCCAGAGAGAATACTAGGGTACTGAATGCTACGCTTGATTTTGCTAGTGATTTCTTTAACATTCATCACTACATGATTGCGAGGTTCCCTCCAAACCATTGCAACTGCGAATGGCATAGATTTATAGAAAAGTTTCGCCTCATACTAAGTTACCGTGCTCTCCTGTCTAAACTTTCTTATGCTTTGTACCAATTTTCAATTCAGAAGAGTTTCGCCTTTGATATGGTGGACATACGCGTTACCGTGCTCTGATGTTTTGAAATTGACCTTTTCATTCTTTCATTTTTCATATTCCCTTATATTTCTCTTTTTATTTATTGTTTCTTTTCTTTGTTCCTGAAGAAGCCCCCTACGATGGTGGGCGAAACGTCGAACACTTTTAGTAGTTCTTTGACACGGTCCAATCCCGGAAGAAGTATATCCTGTACTAACTCGGGCCGTGGAAGCCTTCGTTATCATACACGGCATAGATTTATGAGTACATTTCAACCAATGTTCTTGAACACGAACTGCAACATATTTTTGGAGCCCACGACTTATCTTGGTCTCCAATTTTGCATCCAAAGTACAGTTCATAAGTCCTTTTTACTAGTAAAAATATGGGTTTTTGGTACACCTTCATGGTAACGGCCACAAATATAACAGAAGTTATCGGCTTTATTAACGCAAATTCTCGACGAAATTTTTGTTGCTGTTTTAAACAGGCACGTAGGTTTAAGCATAAATAGATGTTTACTAAATGATTATAAAGTAAGGACTATGGGGATATTTCTACGATAGATCCAACTACTTGTAGATAATAATGGAAGGCCCGTTTATTATTAAATGGCCATACTCGATCCTTCCAAGAAATCTGAGGTTAATAATAATAAATATTTGGGGGTCAATTTGTATTAGTTGAAGTCTAAATCTTACAAAACACACAATATTTTTACAGGGAGGATGTTTGTGTTGAACAGTGTAGAGACCGACCAAAGTTTCGATTTCGTCCAGTTCAGAAATTTTGGAGAAATGTCGTAGTAACAAAGAAATTGATTTATTTAACACGATAAATTAGTGGTCGTGACAGTAGCGAGTGGGGTCAGCTAGTTTATAATAAAAGTATATTCTCAAATTTTCGTGTGTATCATTTAAACAGAAAATTTTTAGAAAACACCTTTCAAGACTGAAAAAATTTAATTGTAAAATGAAGGTTTAAAAAAACAGCAGAATTTAAAGTTAAAATTTCGAGAAGAAATTCAAAATCAAAATGTCTAAAAAGACTAGATTTCGAGTCTTAAGTTGAGAGAAAAAATTAAAGATTGCAGCTCTAAATTCGCAATTTTGAGAACAAAAACAACATTTCCACTTTCTCCTAATTTTGACATTAATCTAAAAATTTTGACATTTGTTACAAGATTTATTCGACATTTTAATTCAAAATTTATTCCCAAATGTGTAATCCTTGGTTAATTGAAAAAAAAATTTTTTTTTTTGACTCATCTGTTCAAAGTTTTTTGGATTACAATTGAAATATCGCCCGTTCATTTAAACTTTCAAGTTACAACTTGACTTTTTGTTATAAATTTCGATAATTTCTGGAAAATTCAACTTTCGATCTCTATTCTAGAAAGTTTGATATTTAAGTCAAGATTGCCATAAGTTGCGATATTGAATTTAATTTTTTTTCGGAAAACTCACATTTAAGAGAAAAAGAAATATATTTAGCTTAAATTCGAACTTTCAACTTTTTTGTGGAAGTTTGAATGTAAAGTAAAAATATCATGTTTAAAGTTAAACTGTCAAAGAATTGAAAATTTATTTTTCAGCTGTAAAAGCAAGTCGCAGGCTACACACTTTTGGTTTTACTAACGATTTCGATATAATGTGATGTAATGTATTATTTCAAATGACATACGCTTAAATCAATTAATTTGGGCAGTAAAATAAGGTCACTATTTTAGAGAAGAAGCTTATCTTACACAAAGCTCCCAGCTGTACCTGGAAACGTGTCTACCATCCATGGGTGATGTTTACTGCATAGCGGAAAGCTTCAGGGCTGAACAAAGTAGAACAAGAAGACATCTGGCAGAGTGAGTTAAATTATAACAGGCATTGTAATGCAGATACATTTTTTTAAATTTTTAGGTATACCCACATCGAAGCTGAATGCCCCTTCATTACATATGACGAGCTATTGGATCGCCTCGAAGATTTAATTTGCGATGTGGTCGACAGAGTATTGAAATCCCCCTATGGCAGCATTGTGCACGAATTGAACCCAGACTTCCAAGTACCAACGAGACCGTTTCTAAGAATGAACTACTCAGATGCCATCGAGTATCTCAAGAAGAACAACATTACTAAAGAAGATGGAACTTTCTACGAATTTGGAGAGGTATGTTTAAAATCTTCATGTCACGTTTCATCTGATTCTTTTCATTTTCTAGGATATCCCGGAAATGCCCGAAAGAAAAATGACTGATCAAATCAACAAACCAATTATGTTGTGCCGTTTCCCTGCCAATATCAAATCGTTCTACATGAGCAAATGTCCTGAAGATAAAAGATTGACAGAGAGCGTTGACGTTCTTTTGCCAAATGTGGGTGAAATTGTCGGAGGTTCTATGAGGATATGGGACTTGGAAGAACTTATGGAAGGGTAATTATTTTTAGTTTTTTTTTTGTGGAACGGACTGGTCCTTGGTTATCTTCAAAAATTGAAATACAAAACTTGTCCCCTGAAACCAAGAGAATATATCTCTGAAGATGATAGCTTGGATGTCAAAACGCGTTAGAGCAACCTTTGTTGTGTTTTTTAATCTTTCTTGGTTTCAGGGAACAAGTTTTGTATTTCAAGTGTTTATTTGTAGATAATTCAATAACGTAAGTTATTAATTAATAATATATTTGTTCTTCTAGCTACAAAAGAGAAGGTATTGAACCTACCCCATATTTCTGGTATACTGACCAAAGAAAGTATGGAACTTGCCCCCATGGTGGTTATGGTTTAGGTTTGGAGAGGTTCGTTTGTTGGTTGTTGAACAGATACCACATTAGGGAAGTTTGCTTATACCCTCGTTACTTAAAACACTGTAAACCTTAATATGCTTGATTTAATGTTATTGACACTTTAATTCAATTTTGCATATTATGGAGCATTTATTTTGTATTTTAACATACAATGAATAAAATACTGGCATTTAGAAATGAATTTTCTTAAATTATGACTGTTATCCAAATCATAAAGTTAATCTGACGCTCTTAGTTGTAATCAGCCAAGGTTTTCCTCCCCCAATGTGTAGATCATGTATGGTATGCAGAGTAGGGTTGTTAGGAATATAATATTTCGGGTCTGGACACACATTCTGAATTTTATTTCGGTTAAAGATATGAATATGAAATTATTTCGGATGTTATTTCGGTTAGAGATATCTTTAAATTATTTTTGTCCATGTCAACTAAAAAAAAATTTCCTCAGGTTATATATCGACTTTGTAACGCTCAAGATACTGACCGAAAGTTAACTCTTGCCTAAGCATGCCATTTTGCACCCGAGTTCCTCATATAAAAGGAGAGCACTAACAAAGAAATGTTTTAAAATTTGTTCAAGAGTGTTAAGTAGTAAATACATTTTTTTATGAAAGTTCCTCATTTTTGAAGCTAGTAATATGAAAATTGGTGTTTAGATTTTAATTTATAAATAATAACCGTTAGTTGTATTAGCATTTTTGGTAATTTATCCCCTTAGAGGTAATACAACAATTTTGAATGTTTTTTTATAAGTTTATTCCACTCGCAAAGGGTAACCCCATTACGCTTTCAAAGCACTGCAAGTAGGATGCGGAAGCAAGGATAGATGGCGATGAACCGCCTTCTTAAACAAGGATAGGTTATAATTTTTGGGGAAAATTCCTTTCGGTAACAAATTCTATAACTTGGAAGTTTTAAAGAAAAAAGAGTCCCATAGACAGAAGTCCTCACTGTGTCAAGCTGGACCGCACAGGAATTTGGTGTCTCCGACTGTCTAGTACGTCTCAAGAATCTTGCCCTTGGAAGGATCAATCCTATTAGTTCCAGCGAGCATCTTCCATGATAGTTCTTGTAGAAAAGAGACAAGACACAAACCATACCCCTGTGCTCTAGTGTTTCGAGAGAATCGGTCACTCTCGTCATCAATTAGGCGAATCGCTCTTCTTTGAATTGAATCCAACAGAGCTAAAGTGTGTTTTGGGGCTGAACTCCAAACATGAGAACAGTATTCTAGGGTTGGCCGAACTTGAGCTTTGTATAGTATTAATAGCTGATGAGATGTTAAGTACTTTTTAGCTCTAAAAAGAAAGCCTAGCTTTTGAGAGACGGATTTGGCAATGGCGCGCACATGATCGTCCCAAGAGAAGTTACTGCTCGCATTCACTCCTGGGATAGATAGATTAGATCCCATCGGAAGGATTTTACCGTCCATTAGTATGTTTGTTGCATTATCCCTTGATGTTTTCTTAGAGAAAACCGCCACCTGAGTTTTTGAAGCGCTGAAGTCGACCAAATTGTTCTTACCCTATTCCAGAATAATCTCGAAGTCCCGATTAATCGTCTGTATCTGCTGTTCCCTTAGTCGATCTGAAGCAGCGATAGATAACGGTTTGTCGGACAAAAAAGATGACACAAGGTTACCATCATCTGCGTAGCTGTATATAGAATTAGAAGTTAAAGCTAAGAGATCGTTTATGTGTAACAAAAATAGAGTAGGAAACAGAACAGACTCCTGAGGCACCCCTGCGTTAATCGCAAATGTCTCGGATGAGATGCCATCGACGACGACCTGAAGAGATCTGTCAGCGAGAAAATTGGATATCAAATGACAGAGTCCAGGAGAAAGACCATAAGATGTTAATTTGGCGAGAAGAGATCGATGCCGGACTCTGTCGAAAGCCTTTGAGATATCCAATGCCACAATCCTAGCCTCACCGTGTTTTTCCATAGCTGAGTTACAGATATGAGTAACATATGCCAGTAGATCGCCAGTGGAACGTTGTTGTCTAAAACCGTATTGCCTGTCGGAGATGATTCTATTTTCCTCCAGATATTTGAGAATCTCGATGTTGATAACCTTTTCCATTACTTTAGATACAACGAGTAGCAAAGATATTGGGCAATAGTTGTTAGCCAGATTCCTTTTTCCCTTTTTAGGGACAGCCTGCACTCTAGCAGACTTCCAGATGTTAGGGAATACATCTTTGTTGTAAGAGAGTGTGAACAATTTGCTTAGGACAGGAGTCAATTCTGGGGCGCACTTCTTAAGAACAATAGCGGGAATACCATCAAGGCCAGAAGCTTTCAAGGTGTGGAGCTCAAGGAGAATCTTCCCGATTGTGCGTTGTCTGAAAAAAATTTCAGGCATCGAAATGCCAACCTTAGGGAGAATAGGAGGTTCTGCATTTCGAGAATCAAGATTCGAATTTTCAGCAAACATTAAGGCTAAGATGTCAGCCTTTTCCTTGAAGGTAGTAGCGATATTGCTATTTTCATCGAGTAAAGGTGGAACATTTGAAGGTGTAAAATTCTTTCCAATCGAATTTGCAAATTCCCAAAAGGACCTGGAACCGTTCGGACAGTTGATAAGCCTCTGGCGCATTTTGCAATCGAAATCACCTTTTGCCTCGCAATGACCTGTACAAATATGGTCCGAATCTCGACTGAGGGATTATTTCGCCAACGACGATATGCGCGATTTTTGCAGGAAACAGCCCGAGCACATTTTTTACTGAACCAAGATTTACTGGAGGCAGACTTCTTTTGGGAGTGGGGAATTGAGCATTCCATACCAATCAGGATAGTTTCCCTGATGAATTCGGCGACTAAGGAAAGGTTGTCTGAGTTAAAGCAGACTTCTTGCTATGGGAAGGATGCAAAGAAGTGTCTTAATTCTTCTCAGTTTGCAAAGTTAAAGAGCCAAACCCTACGGGACTGCGTCTGGGAAGGGGGTGGTGTATGAAGCAAGTGAGAGACTGCTACAAGCTTGTGATCCGAATTTCCAAGCGGTGATGTCACAGAGATTTTATACGAATTTGGTAAATTTGTAAGGAAAATGTCGAGTAGATTAGGTTGATGGGTATCTACATCAGGAATTCTTGTGGGTTCCTCAACTAATTGCGATAGTCCACAAGTGATGGCGAAAGCCTCTGCCACCCTTCCCGCGTCGTCAGTTCGGAAAGAAAACCTTTACCAGGGGATGTTGTGTACGTTGAAGTCAACCTCAGCTTTTGGATAATTCGTCTGTAGGTGATCAAAGTTTACGGAGAGATAAGAGAAGAGCTGTCTGTATGAGGAATCGTTTGGAGACAAATAAAGTATAAAGTAAACAAATGAATATTACTTCGTTTTTGGAGCAGATTTTCACCCAAATCACATCATGATCAGCAGATTCCAGTGCTTCTTCTCGTTGACAGGACAGGTCGCTTTGCGTAAAAGCACAAATTCCCCTCTTGTGTCGAAATTTTGTGTGCAACTCATAGTTAGGGCAAAGCAAATGGACTGTATTGATGGATGGAGAGACTTGGGTTTCTGTCAGAGGCAGCACATGGGATCTTTCCTTTTGAAGGGGTTGAAGAACCGAGTTTATATTTGAATTTAGACCCCGAGTGTTACAGAATTGAATTTTGAATGAATTGTTTAAAAGAAACTTGGCCCGTGGTACATTAATATTTTCCGTCGATTTTGGATTCCCTCGTACACCCTCCACCCGGACATCCGAACGGGAGGGTAGGTTTACGTCCGGCATTTTTTGCACGAAGAGAATCTATCATCTTTGTTTTTAATACTTAGAAGAAAAAATCAGAGTAGATGAAAAAAGGAAATAAGGAAAAGGACCCGATGAGGAAAGAAGAATAGCAGAAACCGACTCACGTGTCAGAGACGGAAACATGATGTAAGCATCATTTCACCGCCTCCTAGTGATACGTGGAGTGGTACTACCTCGAACGACTGAAATTGTGCGGACTATTTTGAAAAGAAACTATTATTAATCGCTAGTTACAAATGTCTCGAGTTTTGTGAGTCTGTGTGGAAAACAGGTAATGTTATCGGATATTTTTTAAGCACTTAAACAAGTGCAAGACATCGAATCATTTTTTTGTTCTTCATAGACGCAACAACTCTCAGATAATTCGTATTGGTCTGAGAAAGATAAGCAATTAAGCATTTCTTAAAATTCACATGTAAAGTTTTAAGTGGATACAATACAATACAATTCAAAAGAAAAATCGAAAATTTGATGATAAAAATTGTAAAAATTTGAGAATTTTTAAAAAGGGTAGAAAATTTAAAAAAGTCGAAATCTTAAAAATTACTAAAAATTTTGAAAAACATCAAAATTTTCTATCATAGAAACTTTCTAAACACTTAAGGTAAAAGTACCGATAGTGCATTGCTCCACTAGTGGACCATTTCAACTTTGAAAGCTCATAATCAGCGTTTGATCCTATGCATGGCATTCAAACTAACGCCATTTTTTTTCATAAATCCCCTAGTTTCAACAGATTGGACTACAACTTCCACCCTACATCATGGGCAGTTTGAGAATACTTGAACTGTGGTAGTGCATACGGTGGTTTACACACTGGGTTAATATTTCCTACATTGGATAAGGAGCTAGATGCAAAATTGTGATCAGTAACGGCGGCCATCACGATCTATTTGAATTTATAAACTTTTAGTTGAACAATTGAGGCATGTTGGTGGAACGGACTGGTCCTTGGTTATTTTCAAAAATTGAAATACAAAACTTGTAAGAAAAGAAGTAAAAAAATCACAATTTTAATCTGAACCTGCAACTTTTTAGAAAAAGTGGAAATTAGTTATTAAAAATGTCTTGAAATTCCGAGAGAGAACAACCTAAGCTAAATATAAACTTGAAATTGTAAGAAAACACTATAGTACAGCTCAAGAAACACTAAATTTTAAGTTTTAACCCGAAATTTGAAGGGAATGTTGAAACGAAAATAAAAACACAATTTTAAAAAGGTCAACATTTTGAGAAGGAAATCGAACTTAAGAAAAAGGCAAAAATTTAGAGGTTAAACCAAAAAAGCTTAAAAAATTGAACTACAAAAATTGTCCCCTGAAACCAAGAAAGATTACAGATTAAAAAACACAACAAAGATTGCTCTAACGCGTTTCGACAGCCAAGCTATCATCTTCAGAGATATACTAGCATAAAGGATACCTTTTTGTTTTAATGTTTTTTAACATATGCCCACTACTAGTTCAGAGAATCTCATTGTGTCTTGGTCTCATGTCCACTACTGACACTTTCAGAGTTTTGCAAGAATACTTTTTTTGCCAAACATTCAACTGTTAACAGGACGTGAAACTATCATAATCCGCTGAAATACAAGACGAGCTAGTTTTTGTAGTCTGCTAACATCTTGTTGGTTTGTTTACTTTTTCGGGAACACAGATAATAAAGAAAAGGGGACAAAATTTTGAAATTATCCGCAGGACACTTTGGAAATTTGCTCTGCAAGGTGTTAGTTAAATAAGTTCTTTAGCAATTGTTCCTAAGAAATTTTGGGTGTCACGTATTTCATAACAAAAAAAAAGGTACCGAATTGAGAAAAAAGTGGGACCGACTTCGTCACTTGGCGCAGCAGCATAAAGTGGTTTAAGGGAAGGGATTTTGTCAATGGCCTAGACTGGGTATCCTGTAGCTAAAGCGTAAGTTTCAGACAGCTTTCAACATGTAGTCAATGATCGGAAAATAGAAAATTTACTAATGGTCATCCTGATTTAAAGAATTCTTGAAAATAACTTCATCCATCTCGGAAAGGATTGGGCAAAACTTAACTATAACTTAATCTCTTGCCACAGAAAGTTCATATACGAGCGTCATTTAGGTGCAAGAAATACAAGAGCTAATAGCAGAACATGTAAGTAGGCCAAATATGTCAAAAACATAGTCCACTATGAGCAATGAGCCAACCACACCAGAAGTCTTTAAAAGCATTTAAGAGAGCGTTGATCTGACTGGAGAGCCCAATAAAAAAATGGTTCCAAACGAAGTTATACCCAGTGTAGTGACATCAAAGACAACGGTAACAATACTATGAGTACAAAGTTAAAAAAAAAGCATCACTGTAATTGGAAAAATCAGAAAAGCTGATATTAAGCTGATGAAAAAAAACTAGCCCATGAAAAGAAGTTCCAAGAAAGAGAAAAACCCAGTTCGAGACACTTTGTGAACTGGAATCCTGTTGTTAAACCATATATTGTTTTCGCTCTAGTTCCTTTGTCTTGATACAGGAATTTTAGTGCTTTAATTATTTCGGTGTTTATGTTACTAACAATAAGTTGTAATGTTTCTCACATTCTTAATAGAGGCACACTGTCATTGGTCTTTTTCAGATCGCCAAACAAAATATGGACTTCCTGCTGTTTTCTTCTTCTTCTTTTCTAGGATTTGTGTCAGTGAGAAGAGTGGATCTTCCTGCTCTGAATTCTGCCTATTTTTCAGCTTCTATATCCGTGTATTCTTCTCTGTTTTTAACTATTTTTCCACCTAGTCTGCCAATAGTACATATAACCGCTATTCCCCGATAGTTATCTCACAGTTATTTTTGTCTCCTTTCTTATGGATTGTGGATATGTATGATATTTTTCATTCCTCGGGCACTTCTGATGTGTCGATGCATCTTTGGAACAGGTTTCTCAGAACGCGAAATAACTTTTCAGTTCTGCACTTTAGTAGTTCTCCAGGTGATATTTCCTGGTCCTGAGGCCCTACCGTTTTTTAAGGTTTTACCTGCCTCCTTAACTTCTAACGTTGTTTGTCTTATTGGGGATCCCTGTAAAGCTATATTTGGATTTTCGGGTTGGGTGTCTATAAACTCTGCCCTATTATTTGTTAGTATCTTTGCAAAGTATTGATTCATTCTTCTGGTCTAACTGACGAGATTATTTATCTATTTCATTGTGTTCTCATGTTCTTAAGAAGTCGCCAGCTTTCTGTACTTTTTCTTCCTCTTATATAGATGTTGAGTCTTAAGCACGTCTTTTCCCATGGATTGTTGTTCTTGTTGCTGATCATTCTGCGTACCCTAGCTTGCGAGTCTTTCTATTGTAGTTTGTCGCTTATATTCTTTGAACTTGGATATTTGTGATATATGTTCCGTGTTTCTTCGATTTCGTGTTGAATTGCTTCATCCCACCAATATGATTTTCGCTGTTTTTCCTTTTTCTTTTGGTGATCTAATGATTCCAGTGCAGCTGAGTGCAGGCATTTCTTTATGTATTTATATTCTTCTTCTATATTAACAAGGCTATTCCCTTGTATCTTTTGGTCCAGCCTATTTTTATATAGCTCTCTTGTACTGTTATTTTCCAAGCTGTGTATATTATATCTTGTTGTGGTTTCTCCATTTGTTGTGTGTTGTTGTGTTGTGTCATCTTGTTTGTTTATGCTTGAAGTTTTTTTTTTCTTTCACAACGTAGTGGTCGCTTCCACATGAGGCACCTCTTTGGACTCTTACATCTGGGAAGTTTAATCTAGATTTCTGGCGTATTATCATATAGTCGATAATACTTTTTAGATCTCTTGTAGTTTGTCGTCAGGCATATTTATGAATGTCTCTATGTTGATAACGTCCATTTAATATTGAGAGATGCTTTTGCTCGCATATCCCTATAACTCTTCTTCCGTCGTCATCAATAACCTCCTCTCCATATTTTCCAAGCACTTTATCATATTTTATTCTTCCTATTCTTCCGTTGAGATCTCCCAAGAGTAGTTTTTCTCTTGATGATCCAAGTTTGCTTATTTCCTCGTTTAGTTGTTCAAAAAACGCTATCTTTATTCTGGTCAGATCATCATCGTTGACCATATACCCCCAATAATGTGTCGTTACCTAAAATTTTAAGGCTCAGCTTTATGATTCTTTCACTAATCCGTTCCTAGGTGGTTATGAACTTTCTTAGTTTTCTGTGTTTTACTATAGACACCCCTTGTTTTGCTCTTTTTTCTTTGGGCACTCCACTATAAAAATTATCTTAACATCCCCAACTTTCAGACCCTTTTCCTTTCTTCTTTGTCTCCGTTAGCATTGCGATGTCGACTTGAAGGTTTTCCAACTCGTTTCCTGGAGAGACCTTGTATATTCCAAGTACCACATATCGTTGTCCTTTTTCTTTGCAGTTTTCATCTTCTTATATCCGTCGGATTCCGAAGCTTTAGATTAGGTTTTTTAGCAGGAGCTTTTTTTACGTAGGATAGGGAGCTGACCTACCGCTGTAACCCTCCTCCTTTATACGGGCTTGGGACCAGGCAGTGACAACCGTGGGTCACTCAATCCACCCACAGCTGTTCCAGGGAGTTTTTCAGAATATTTTCTTTTCAAAATCTCCACTTTTTCCATTTCTCATTTTTATCAAAATTTCTACTTTTTTCCAACAAATTTGTGTCACATGTGACACAAATTTTCGATTTTTTCTTGAAATTTTGACCCTTTTATGAATTAAATTTTATCAATTGAACATTTCAAAATTTGCATTTTTTTTTCAAATTTCTATTTTTATCAAAAGTTTGTTTAAAACAGAGATTGAAAATTTAAACTGGTTGTTTTGACTTTTTTTAAACACTTTTACGACTTTTTGTTTTAAACCTATAAACATTTTTTTAGTTTTTTTTTATTTGCACTTTTTTGTACATTATTAATTTTTTTGTAGGTTGTTCCGTTTTTCGAAAATTTCAAGTCTTTTAACATTTCGAGCTTCTTTAAATTTTGTATTTTTTGAAAATTCCGCGAAATTTCGAGAACAAAAAAGCAACAGTTTTGAAAAAGTTTCATATATTTTTAATTGTAAGTTTTACCATAGTGTATTTTGACGAATCTTCGATTTTACGTTCAATATTTCAAGTTTTAAAGAAATTCGAGTTTCAGATGTAAATTCGGATGTAAACTTAAAAACTTCTAAAGAAATTCAAATTTGCAGTTTGACATCGAATTTTTGAAATAAAATCAAGCATATAAACTACATAAACTCGAAATATAAATTTTTCATTACACGAATTACGACATTTTTTTTGAAATTTAATTTCTTTGCAAAATTTAAGTTTTTAAATGTTTTTATTTAAAATTTCGACTTTAATCTTAAAATGTAGACTGTTTTTAATTTTGTTTTTTACAATTTCGATCTTACGCCCAAAGTTTCGATAATTATCTCAAACTTTTAAAATGTGTAACATAATTTGTAAATTTTATTTTAAAAGGCAATTTATTTAGATAAATTTAAATTCTTTGTTATTGGATTGTTTCCGCAAACTTTGGTGTTTACATTTTAGACAGGAAATTTTGGGAATATTATTTTATTTTTATTTTCTAATTGTTTTTTTAAATTTCGACATTTTTCTGAAACTTTTCAGTTTGAATTTAAAAGTTATATTCAATCATTTCTAAAATTTCAACTTTAAAAACGAAAAAGATATCTAGTTGAATCTCAAATTCGTTTTATTAATGTCAGGATTTTTCTTAAAAGTTTGAATTTAAAATTAGAATTTTTTTATGTCTAGGCTGAGCGGACGTTTAGACATTTTTACCACCGGAACCCTCTTTTTGGCCGAAACGGGAACCGAATCCTAATAGCTCTAATTTTTTTGAGTAAAAACAGAAACTTCAACAAAAATCAATGACTTCAAACTTTTTGTAAAAATGTTGACTCTTTTTATCTAAATTTCATGCTTAAGTTTAACATCGATAATTGTAGAATGTTCTTTTAAATTTTAAATTTTCTGTATCATGTTGAATGAAATTAAATAAAAATACCTGTCAGGGAAGCATAAATGTTTTTCTCTAGTAACATGTTTTGTGTTATTTTATTTTCTTAGATGTTATAATTTCTAGGTTATAGGTTTTGATCAAAGTGTAATAGTATAATCTAAGTAAATTACAAGAAGCTTTAAATAAATGTAAAGCAATAAATTGTTTGTGTTTTTCCAAATATTTAGTAATGGCTTAAGATTATTACAAACTTGCGATACATTCAATGTTATGTAATTACTGTCGTTTCAAATTTTACATAATTGTACTTTCATTGTAAAACCAAAATAGAAAAAGTTTTTATACCTTATCCAATGACAAATATTTCTGTTTGAAAACAGAAACCAGACACGCGAGTCTTCCCCTGAAGTAATACTGGGTGCAATTTAAAATTTAGAACCTCTTTTAAATGCTTACCTCAAGCAATCTTTTATTCCAGAATTCGCGGTTGCATGACCAAAATTTTCACTACGTGTTTCGAATTCTCCAATTCGAGTTCTGTCAATAATTTGAACGTAATTTTTATCATCAACTCGTGGCATTTTATGTCGTTGAACGGAGTTTTTTTAAGTGATCTAATATATAATTTCTTTGTGCAAGAATAATTTCTTAATACTTTTTATTGCGGTTAGAGGGTTATCAAAAAGAAAGTATTCTCATTTTATTATTGAAACTAAAAAAGTTTACTTGTAGATTAAAGTGTATTTTTTACCTTAACTTTTATGTTAAGCTTAACTTTAATTAAGAAGGTATTTTTTAAGCCCTTTCAGCCATATGGTATTAACAATAGATAGTGATCGTGTTCGCGCTTTCACATTATACCTTGTTATACAAAATCCACCACAAAATTAGGGGTAGAAAAAAAGCTTATTGAATTTCCTACGTCCCTTATAAATTAATACCTCTAAAGCTAAAGTATATCGATGAGTAAGCAGTTTTATTGGTGGCTGTGTAGCGAATTTCACCCTCACATTTTGTCCGAAACTAACGAAAAAGCCTCATTAAAAAGTAGCAACAACCAAAATAATGTCTTTTTACTAACTAACCCTAACCTTAATAATTAAAACCCAATAAGAAGACAATGTAATATTTGTATAATTTGTAAATACAAGATTTTAAGATATCTACTGATGATGTTACTCGTTAAACCAGATGTCAATTGGTTCGATAACAATAGTAAAATAACACATTTCCGTGATAAATGAAAAAAGGTCTAACAAGGCGTGAATGTTACGCAAGAAACGAACAATATGAACTTACGAACCGATCAAAAGTTATCTCGAGAAATGCATTACAATCTAAAAATCATTAAGAATACACAAAAACACGATTTTTTACAACGGAAATCACTAAATGAGACACGCATCTCACACCTTGAAACCTATATCACTGTTATTTCGATATACTTAGCCTTGTTACGCGGCATCAAGTCATTTTTTCCACATTAAAGGGTTGATCGGCGACATTAAAAAATATTTTCCCAGAACGATTTTTAACTGGACGATGGTCGAACTCGATCATCAGGGTTTTTTCGTTATATTATTATATTCTTTAAAAATTACGAGGATACAATTGAAGGTAAAAAAAGGTTCTTAATCTACCTGCTACCGCTCATTCAAAGGACTTCCTAACAAGCATCACGCAATTCTAGTTTTATCAATAAAACTGTGTTATTATCGGGCCTTTGCCAATTTGGTTTATGGCTTCAATAACGAATAATTAGAAGCAATGGATTGTTGGTGAGTTTAGGACAATAGTTGAACACGATCGATCAATGGTGCTGATGTAAAGAAGTTAATTGAATAGATGAATATGACATGTATGAACCAGGACTGAGCTGCTTAAAGTATTCGACGTTTCTGCGTGTTCGTAAAAAGATTCAGAAACTCGAAAATAAGATAAAAAAAATTCGGATAGAAACGCAGGGTGCCTACATCAGCCGCATCAGTGAAAAGCTTCTAAAATGTCGAACACAGCTATTTTATTTACTAATGTGGCCTAATCTAGAAGATATGATTCTAGCCATAAAAGATTTTGTGGTTTTTAGAGAATACACGCCATTTCAAATTCGCGTAGTTTTAATTTTGACTAAAAATTTTGATTGGAAATGAATCCCAGAATTGGAGGCTCTATGGGAAGAGAAAAATTCTCACCACATGAATAAATATTCATTTTATGCCATGTTATTACTATGAATGAAATTTGGGTGCATTTCTACAATCCAGAAGCAAAGCAGTAATCGATGGAATAAGACACTCTGGTTCTCCAAGGCCTATGAAGTTTCCTGTTCAAAGATCTGCCGAAAAAGTTCTAAATAAGGGTAGAACAATAACTGGAGATTACTATTGGACGTTACTGACCACTCTATGAGAAAAAATAAGAAGAAAATACGCGAACAGTTGTTTGAAGGTGTTTCATTTCATGTTGCCGTGCAAACTATTAGTGATTTGAGGCTCGAATTACTGGAATACTTCCCTTATTCACCAGATCTGGATCTATCCGAGTTTCATCTTATTCCTCAACTAGGAAAAAATTTAAAACGTCGTAAATTTTCTTCCAATGTAGAGGTTATAAAAGCTGTGGAGGTCTGGGTTACAGTGCAAGATACAATTTTTGTTTTGGAAAGTCTAGATGCATTGCCCGCTAACAGGAGAATACGTTGAATAATAAAGTATTATGGGTTTCAAATTTTGTTTGCTTCTATAGTAGGCTAAGAATTTTTCAGCACCTCCTCATATTTAAAGAAAAATCAAAATAAATAATTAAAAATCAAAAATGTAAATCTTGACAGCAACGTTGAAATTATAAAATCCGCAATTTGTGTGAAGAAATTCTTAAAAGATTGAAATAAAATATCGTTTTAATAATAAACATTTTAATTTAACAAAACAAAATTATTAGAAAACACCAAAGTTTACAAATTTAAAGTGGAAATTTCGAAAATAACCTGGAGTGTCCGAGTTTTTCGAAAAAATATCGAAATCAAATTCAAGACAAAGGTTAAAATTTCGTCAAAAAGTTGAATTTTCAATTTTACCTTTGACGAGAATGAAAATCAACATTTCGAGTTAAAGATCGATAAATTGAATTAGTCCAAATGTATAGAATAAAACGAAATTGAGAGTGAAAATTGATAGCAGGGGTGTCACTAGAACCCTGTTATGGGGGGATGAAATTTAAAAATTTACAGCTGTATTATGAAACTTGTTTCAAAAAAATTACAAAAATATTTTTAATCAAAATACTATCACAAACTTTACTTTATATATATTATATCAATTTAAAAAACTGAGTGAATTTTCGATTCAGTTTTAAAACGGTAGTTTCTTCATTTCCAGCTCGTACTCGCAAAGTGCTCCAAGAGTGAGCGGGATTATACTTAAAAAAAGATCCATAATCATTGGGAAAGAGGAAATCTTCCAAACAATATGTGTAGAAATTTAGGAAAAACTGGGAACTTAATAAAACATCTAATTAAAGTCCCAATTTGGAAAAAATAACAAAACAGTTACGTTTAAAATTAAAGGTTTAAAAACGTATTAAAAGGTATGAATTTATAATTAAAAGAAACAAATTAAACCGAAAAACTTTAAATTCAAAAAAATTTCAAGTTTAACTTCAAATTTTCAAAAATTAAAATTTTAAAGGCTTTAAGTTAGATTTTAAATTTTTTATTTATAATGAAAATTTTAGAATAAAACAATAAATACTAACAGAGAATTTTTAGAAATAAAATCCAAATTTTCTATCAAATACCAAACTTCCTTTATAACTAATAAACTATATTTACGATAAATATAACAATAGATATTAAAAATTTAAAGATGTTTCGACAAATATTTGATATGACCGGACCAGGTTTAGCTTTTCAGCATTGGCGGTTATACTGGAACCTCAAGCCCCATGGATCACAGGCTCAGGTTAAAATAATAAATATTAATTACCAAACTTTCTTTTCATTTAGCAGGAGTTTGGAAAAATAAATAATAGAAATTATAAATTAAGAATATCGAAAATCAAATCGAAAATGCGAACTAAAAAAATCCGCAATTTACAAAACAAAAAATAATTCGTTTAAACTTGTTAAGAAAGAAAGTTGATGTATTAAGATTAGGGTCGAATTTTTTAGTTTAAAATCAAAATTTTAGGGAAATATAAATGTGGCAAGTGAATTTTGAAAATGAGCCAAATTTAAAAAAAACCAATAAATTGGAGAAATTGAAAGCTTCCAAAAAAAACAATATTGTGGGGAACATATACAAACTTAAAGCTTAATGCAGAAATTTCGAAAAAAAATACACCAGGGTTTCTTAACCTTATTGTAGTCAGGGACGACTTTCAAAATTTCAGAAACATCACGGACCCCTTTCCAAAAATTTCATTCAAGGGGAGGCAACAATCGCTTTGAAAAACTCATGGGATAAAAAAGCAATCCAGCAAAACTTCCGAATGAATATATACCACTTAACCTCATGAATGGAGGATCGAATTTTGAATTTTGAGAAAGAAGTGACAAAATCGAAGTTAACATAAAAACCGAACTTTTTGAAAAACTTATAAAACTGTTAAAATTTCCAAAATTTGAATTCTGTGAGAAAAAACAATTTTTGAAACTATTCTTCTCAGAATTTTTACTTTTATTTAAACTTTGACATAATTTTGGAATTTACGAAAAATATATTTCTGTTAATTTCATAAAAATATTATTCTCAAAATGTTTACATTTTTACCAAAATTTTAATCCGATTTTAAAAATGTAAATAAATTTTGAGAAAAAATGGTAATTTTGGTAAAAACCCAATTTTAATTATAAATTTCCGGAAACATACGACGTTAAATTATGGGATGAAAGTTGAAACTGAAAATAAAATAAATTTTGGGAAACATTTGAAATTTCTAAAAAGTTAAATTTAAAAAAAACTAATACTACGAAAAATGGATTTCGAAGAACAAAAGGTCTTTTGAAAAATATCATCGAAGTTTCAAAAAAAGGGTTGAGATTTTTATACAATATTTAAAATTTCCAAAACATAGTCCAGTTTTGAGACAGAAAAGTAGAATTTTAATTAGAAAATCATAAGTTGGAAGAAGAAGAATTACGGAAAAAAACCAATTTTGGGAAAAAGTCGAAATTTTAGAAAATCAAATTTAAAATAAAAATCTAACCTTTTGAAAAAACTTCAAAAATCGAAATTTCAAAAAAAATTTCTGAAAAAAATGTTATATTTTGAAATGAGGTGGAATTTTAAGAAAAACAATCGATTTCCAAAAATATCTTTCTTGCAATTGTTGCCTTTTTTTTTTAAATTTTAAATGTTTTAATTTTACTAAAAAAACCTAAATAAAAATATTCTTGAAATATCCTAAAAATACTTTTCTGGACGTTTTTGCTTATTTTTTAACATTCCGGTGTTATTGAGAGAAAATAAACGGATTTGGAAAGTCAAAACTACAAGAAAAATCCAATTTCTTCAAGAAAAAAGTTACATTTCTAGAACCATAAAACATTGCATTCTGAGATAAAAATCAAAATTTAAGAAACAAGTTGCAATTTTCGGAAATCAAATTTCTAAAGACGAAATTTTCATAAATACACGAATATTAAGAATAATGGCGGAATTTGGAAAAAAAAGATCATATTTGAAAGAAAAATCCAGAGAGTAGAATTTTTAGAATAAAGTCGAAATTTCGAAAAAGACTATTTTAACTAAAGGGCGAATTTTATTTAAAAAAGACTGATTTTAGGAGAATAAGAATATTTCGAGAAAGGGACGAATTTGGAGAAAAAAATCGAAATTATCAGAAAAATTAAATATCGAATTTTGGGGTGATAATCAAAATTTTTAGAAAAAGACAAACTTTAAAAAATCAGCCAAAATTTTTTGAAAATCGATTTTTATAAAATAGAAATTTTTAGAATACTCCACTGGGGTTAAGAAAAAAGCGTAAATCCCGAAAAAAGTCGAAAGTGTAAGAAAATGGTCGAAATTTTGGTTTGTAGTCCTAAGAGAGCTTGGCAGTTAACTTACAAAATAATTATAAGGTAATTAATTTTTATCAAAGCCATCTATGATTTTTTGTCTTGTATCTTACAAGGAAAGGTCGCGAAGTGTCCGGCGCCGATTTTGCTAATTTTTGGATATGTTTTAAAGGACCAAAATCTAAGAGACACGTATTTTTTTTTATCGGCTGATAAACTGTTTTAAGGGTAGTTTTACCCCCTCAAAGTTGAGGCAAAAAATGCAGATTTTGCTGTTTCTCGAATACCACAAATGATATTCGAGTCGTTTCTTTTTCCAAAAGTTTTGCTTTGACGAGAAATGAAAGAAAAAAATTTTTCCAAAATTTTCCCACCCCCCTCATGGGGGCAAACTACCCCATTTAGAAGTTTTTTAATCATAAAAATGGTAATTACGTCAGTAAAATTTTGAAAAAAATATATGTTATTTTATACACCAAAACTAATTTTACCTGTTTTTGGATTTTGTCGGAAAAATTTTTTTTGGGGGTAAACACCACTTACACGAATACGTATATGATAGGATGTATTTTTATGATTTTTGTTTTATTTTTTTTCTGAAGCGAAGTATTTCGACGAGAAACTAAAAAAATAATTTCTTAAGATTTTTTTGGCGACCCCTCTCCCCACCCTCCACCCTTCCCTTATAGGAGGGTAAGCTACCTACTTAAAAAACTGGAAAATTCGAGATTATTATGATCCCTCTACTATCTATATACACCAAAAGAAAAGTTTACCAAAATTTTTTAACCCACCCCTATTGATAGGGGTAAATTACCCCTTATGAAATTTTTAATTAACAAGAAAATAGTCATTATAACAGCTAAATTTTGAAAAATAAATGTTATTTTATACCTCAAAATTAATTTTACTTTTATTTGGGTTTTGGTGAAGGAAAATATTTTAGGGGTAAACACACTTTAGGTCAAACACGTATATAATAGGATGTATTTCTATGATTTGTAATTCGTTTTTTATCTGAAACGAAGTATTTCAACGAGGAATTAGAAAATTAATTTTTTTGAGCTTTTCCAGTCATCTCTCTTTCCCTCTCTCCATCTTATCTTACCAGAGGGCTACTTAAAAAATCGGAAAGTTTGATATCATTACTGGCTCATTCTACTGGTATGCCAACACGAAGGGTGGGAACGGTAGAACCAAAATTTAAAAGTAATATTTTTCTACCTTCTTTAAAATACTTTGTTTCAAAAATAACGAACCGAAAATTATACAAATATATCTCCTATTATATATAAAGATTTGCGTTAAAGGGTGTTCACCCCCATAATATTTTCCTTCACCCAAACGCAAATACAGGTAAAATTAATTTTGATGTATAAAATAACATTTATTTTTCAAAATTGAGCTGTTATAATGACTATTTCCTTGGTAATTAAAGATTTTATAAGGGGGTAATTTACTCCTATCAGGAAGGGTGGGGGTAAAAAAATTTGGTAAACTTTTTTTCGGTATATATAAATAGTAGATGGATCATAATAATCTCGAATTTTCCGGTTTTTTAAGTAGGTAGCTCAGCCTCCTATAAGGGAAGGGTGGAGGAAGGGGATGGGGAGTTATCGAACAAATCTTAAAAAATTATTTTATTAGTTTCTCGTCGAAATACTTCGCTTCAGAAAAAAAAATAAAACAAAAATTATAAAAATACATCCTATCATATACGTATTCGTGTAACTGGTGTTTACCCCCAAAAAAATTTTTTTCGACAAAATCCAAAAACAAGTAAAATTAGTTTTGGTGTATAAAATAACATATATTTTTTTCAAAATTTTACTGACGTAATTACCATTTTTATGATTAAAAAACTTCTAAATGGGGTAGTTTGCCCCCATGAGGGGGGTGCGAAAATTTTGAATTTTTTTTTCTTTTATTTCTCGTCAAAACAAAACTTTTGAAAAAAGAAACGACTCGAATATCATTTTTGATATGTGAGAAACAGCAAAATCTGCATTTTTTGCCCAACTTTGAGGGGGCAAAACTACCCTTAAAACCGTTTATCAGCCGATAAAAAAAAATACGTGTCTCTTAGATTTTGATCCTCTAAAACATATCCAAAAATTAGCAACATCGGCGCCGGACACTTCGCGACCTTTCCTTGTTAGTGTCGAAAGAGCCATATGTAAAAATCCGACGAATATCTGCTTAACCGTTAAACATTTCTAAATATTTGTAGGTACAAAAAATGTTCATTTTTTAATTCTGTATCTCATAGAAAAAAATATACAGGGTGTTCTATTTGAAAAAACGAAGAAAAATTGCTTCATATTTTAGCCAATTTGGCATTGAATTTTGAACACCCTGTACAAGTTAGGCTTAAGAAAGTAACTAGAGACCCACTACAGTAAACACCTGGCGTAGTTTTGATTTTAGGGCGTATTGGTATTTATATGAATTTTTAAATATAATGTCGCAAAATATTTTTTTCTATTTATTTATTTATAATTCTGGAACTATTTAACAAAATTTGACAATATCTAAGGTTGTCTGAAAGAAATCCAAAAATGTAAAAAAATAAGGAAAGTTCTATTTAAAAAAAATCACCCTCAGCGGCTCACACTTTTTGGAGACACTCTGTACATGTAAACATATTTTCCTGAAATACATCCTTGTACACAATTAAGGTCTGCATTTGAATGGAATTCCTAACTTCTTTATTACAGAATCTACAGATGCCCGACGCACTGTTGCAAGACCCTGTATAAAAGATTGATTTTGAGATTAGTCAAAATTTCTACAAAAAAGACTAAAAATGTCATTGAAATTTCAAGAAAAATACGATCGAAATTTTGAGAAAATGATCGTACTTACGATAAAACCCTCGAAATTCAGTAAATATTCGAAATATTTCTGAGGGAGTCAATTTTTTTTTAAAAAGGGCTAATTTTGGGAATAAAAGAAACAGGAAAAAATCAATATTCAAAAAAAGGCAAAATTTCTTGTCTGAATAGTTCCAATGAATAGTTCCAATGACTGAAGAACAAACTTCCCATCCTGTCCCACTGTCAGAGAATGAGAAATTTTGAGAAACAACCTGAAATTCGAATTTTGTCGAATTGTACTCTTTTTACAAAACTTTAAAGTTACCAAAAAATATTCTCGAAATTTTGACTTTTGTCCAAGTTTTTAAAATTAAAGAGAAAATAAAAACAGATCAAGAATTTGCAATCAGAAATTTAGGAAAAAAAATAACACTTGAAAATATTAACTCTTAATTAAAATTTTTTGAGGAACACTGTAGCAATGTTGAATTTAAAGTGAAAATCTTAGAAGCAACAAGAAAAATGCTATTTTTTTAAAGTTTCATCCACTCGCAAAGGGTAACCCCATTATGCTTTTAAAGCACTGCGAGCAGGATGGGGAAACAAGGATAGATGGCGATGAACTGCCTTCTTAACCAAGGATAGGTTGTAATTTTTGGGGAAAATCCCTTTCGGTAACAAGTCACCAATCATACGCCTGTGCTCTAGTGTTTCGAGAGAATCGGTCAGACTCTCGTCATCAATTAGGCGAATCGCTCTTCTTTGAACTGAATCCAAGAGAGCTAAAGTGTGTTTTGGCGCTGAACTCCAAACATGAGAACAGTATTCTAGTGTTGGTCTTACTTGAGCTTTGTATAGTGTTAATAGCTGATGGGATGTGAAGTACTTTTTAGCTCTAAAAAGAAAGCCTAGCTTCTGAGAGGCGGATTTGGCAATGGCGCGCACATGATCCTCCCAAGAGAAGTTAGTGCTAGCATTCACTTCTAAAATAGAATATTAGATCCCATCGGAAGAATTTTACCGTCCATTAGAATGTTTGTTGCATTATCCGTTGATGTTTTCTTAGAGAAAACCGTGGCCTGAGTTTTTGAAGCTATGAAGTCGCCCAAATTGTTCTTACCCCATTCCAGAGTAATCTCGAGATCCCGATTAATCGTCTGTATCTGCTGTTCCCTTGGTCAATTTGAAGGAGCGATAGATAATGATTTGTCGGAGAAAAAAGATGACACAAGGTTACTATCATCTGCGTAGCTGTATATATAATTGGAAGTTGAAGCTAAGACAAGGTTTAAGAAAATAAAGTTCTAAAATAGGTATGCAATTCTTTTTTAACTTTTGCCCAATAACATCTATTTTGAAATAAATATTGTCAGCCTTCTTCTCGAAATTTGGAGTTTATATTTTAAAATTTCTACTTTTCAAAATTATTTGTTAAAATGTGCAATTTTTTTACTGTAAATGTTTCTGGAAATATAATTTTTTTCTGAAAATCCAAATTTAAGATTTTTTTAATATACAAATGTTGTCCCCTGAAACTGAGAAGATTAAAAAACAAAACACTTGCTCTGACGGGTTTCCATAGCCAAGCTATCATCTTCAGAGAAATAATTTCTTTGTGAAATGTATATAGGTAATATAATATTCATTCTTTTCTCGGGCATTTTCTCTTAGTCTCAAAAGATTTTGTGAATTTCGTAAAATTGTGTGACCAATTTCTTATTTAAACTTATATTTCTTTCAGTAAACAATTCTCTTTGAATCTATTTCTAACTTTAAACTTTAATTAAATGAAGAGCTTTTTGTTATAAAAGGTCAAAATTTTTTTTAAAATTGATTAAAAATGCGATATTTTATATAGCGTAACATCAATGTTAAAACATCGGTGAACCTCTCTTATCCCTATTTTGAGATGGTATTTAAATGCAAGAAAGGAAGTAAAACAATCACAATTTTAAACTGAACCTGCAACAGCAGAAAAAGTCGAAATCAGTAATTAAAAATGTCTTGAAATTCCGAGCGAGAACAGCTAAGTATAAACTTAAAATTTTAAGAAAACACTATAGTATGGCTCAAGAAACACTAAATTTTCAGTTGTAACCCGGAATTTGAAGGGATTAATGAAACGATAATAAAAACGCAATTTAAAAAAAAGTCTACATTTTGAGAAAGAAACCGAATTTAAGGAATACGCAAAAATTTAGAAGTTAAACCAAAAAAGCTTAGATAAAGATTAAAATTTTGAGCAAAAACACCAAATTTTAAAAAATTAAATTATTAAAAATTCCAAATTTTAACTTGTATGTAAGAAAAATACTCAAAATTGCAAGGTTTAAGTCAAAATCTTGAGAAAAATAATCGAAATTAAAAAAAAACAAAGTGTATAGTAAAAAAATTCAAGATCTAAAATTTCAGCCAGCAGCATAAATACCGTATTTGAAGCGAATACCTTTTTTAAATCTTGAGAATCGCTATTTTTTAATTAACTTGAATAATTTAGAAAAAAATCCGATTTTACGTCGAAATTTTATAAAAGAACCTATAAATTTCTAATTTAAGAAAAAAGACGTACACGGCGGCGCAAAACCTTGAATTATATAATTTGTTTTTAGGGTTCAAGTTTTATGAAAAAGATAATGAATTTAAAACTAAATTGGACATTGTTAGACATTCTAGAATAAATTTTATAAATAACAATTTTTAAAATTTCATTAAAATTTAGTAGTGATTTCAAGTTTAAACTCAGTAATAATTTTTGAAAAGAGTCGCAATTTTGTACCAAAAATTTTAAGTTACGAAACTGAAGAACTGCCAAACTCTAAAAATTTTGTGATTAAAGTTAGAATTTTTAGATTAACAAGACGAATTTTTTAGAAGCCTGAATCTACAATTTAAAGCAAAAAAATTTGGAGAAATGTATCGAATTTCAATCAAACGGAAATTTTTAGGAAAAGTCAAAATTTAAAAAGTGGTCTATCGATATTTCTTCAAAGCTGCAAATTTGGGGAAGGTAGACATAAGATAACGAAGGCTTTCACGGCCACAGTCAGTACAGGATTTACTTCTTCCGGGATTGAACCGTGTCAAAGAACTACTAAAAGTATTCGACGTTTCGCCCACCATCGTAGGGGGCTTTTTCAGAAACAAATAAAAGAAACAATAAATAAAAAGAGAAATATAAGGGAATATGCAAAAATGAAAAGGCCAATTTCAAAACATCAGAGCACGGTAACTCAGTATGTCCGCCATGCCAGCGCGAAATTCTTCTGAATGGAAAATTGGTACACAGGAAAAGAAAGGTTAGACAGAAGAGCACGGCAACTCAGTATGTCCACCATATCAGTGGCGAAATTCTTCTGAGAGAAAAGAGGGAAAGGGAAACTTTATATACCATTCTTCTAAGCGATCTCCCGGTTGGTTTCCAGATGGAGGAAAGCATGTAACCGTCGTCTCTGTTGATGTTTTTTTTTTGGGGGGAATTTTTGGATTTCAATGGCCTCGCGTATCTTCCTATTATAGAAATTGGGAGTATTGGATATAATTGAAATATTATCAAAGAGAATCTTATGTCCTGTCTCATGTTGATGTTCCGCAATGGCTGACTGCCAAAATAAACCAGGCCTAAGACATCTTTGGTGTTCGGATATTCGCGTCTTAAATGATTGCCCCGTTTCTCCTATGTGCACTGAACCACAAGAACAAGGAACCCTGTACACACCATTAGAACAAAAGGATGAAATTTTATCTTTGGGAGATGGGAGGAGGTGTTGGATCTTTGAGGATGATGAAAAAATGGGTTTAATGTTGTGTTTTCTCAATAATTTTTCGATTTGATTTGTTACTCCGTGAACATAAGGAAGAAAGACTTTATAAGAAATTATTGAATGTTGTGAAGGACGAGGGGTACGGTGAAGATGTCGTTTAATGAGAGTTTCAATGTCGTGCGATTTGTAACCACTGTTGCGGAGGTTGAAACGAATTTTGTTCAACTCGTCTGAAAGATTTATCGGTTGTGAAATTGCTACAGCTCGTGAAACTAGTGAATTTATGACAGAACGTTTTTGGGAACGTTTTTGTTCCTGAAGAAGCCCCCTACGATGGTGGGCGAAACGTCGAACACTTTTAGTAGTTCTTTGACACGGTCCAATGCCGGAAGAAGTATATCCTGTACTAAGGTAGAAATAATTTCACGTTTGAATTTGGAATTTTCAAAAGGTTCACAATTTTAAGAAAAATTAAAAAATGACAAAAATTTAAAATGTTGACATTTCAGGCAAGCGGTCGCCATAAGTTCGAATCATTTAGAAGTCCCTGTTTGTGTTTGTATGATTTTGAGATCGAATTTTTGAAAAAAAGTAATAAAAAGTATAATTCCATTTTCGAGAAATTTTAACAGCTTATAAGAAAGAAGTCGAAATTTTGAGATTAAAAAGATGCCAAATTTACTTTGACATTTTAATTCTAATAAATTTCTCTCTATCCCGAACTGATTTCCGTATCACAACTAATTTGACCAAATAAGACCTGTATACTAATTATAATCTGGTACCTATTTTTGATTGTAGGTAACTCCCAATAAATTTAACCAAATGGTTGGTGGGTAATTCGAGACAAAAAAAGAACTCGTGCTGCCAGTAAAAAGTGTATATATGCCTTCCGGTAACGGGTAACAACAGTCTCGACAATAACCCGTCATGTGGCATGAGTCGTAATTGGAATAAACAAATTTGTAGTTACCCCTGTGCCATCCTATCATTGGACGAAGGGCACGCGCTGAAGGGCGGTGCAATCGCAGCCGAGGGTGAGGGCAAACATATCCCAACATATAAAAACAACAGGTAGCCAGCAGGGTCACTAAAACTTCAAACTTCTTCGGTGGTGTTGTTGCGTGTCTGGTGCGAATATCGAGATGGAAACCGCTGATACATATAGCTATTTGTACATGTTGGGGCCGCCGCAGGGACTTGGTGTCAACTGGGGTACGTCCTCCACGGGTTCGAGTTGCGAGAGTTACCACGAAGAGGGTTATCAGAGTACGTCGCCCACACCTTCTGAAAGAAGTAGCAAAAGTCGAGTAACACCTTTGATTTTGCGGAAGCGAAGGTTAGCCGCCAATGCAAGAGAGAGGAGAAGGATGCAGAATCTTAATCAGGCCTTCGATAGATTGAGGACTTTTCTTCCGCAATTGGGTCAAGATAGGCAATTGTCCAAGTACGAGACTTTGCAAATGGCACAAACATACATTACGGCACTATACGACCTTCTGGATCAACGGCAACAGTAAGAAGCATTTATCTAATTGTAGAGTAGTTAAAAATTTATTTGTTGTTGCCTATGAAACCAAAGTTTATGTACTATTTAGATTGTGTTGTGTATTATCAATTAATTTTAGCTATCTAAATTCGTACTTGATTTTACATTTTTAAATAATTTTTGATTTGGAAGCATTTGACGAAATTACCTAATCAGTTACAGATTTGATAATTTATCTAGTTAATCCTTGTAAATATAGTTTTAGCAAATGTTGTAAATAAATCTTAGTTGTTGATTAATTTTAAGTGTTAAGCGTTATGTTTACCTTGCCAGTATAGCACATAAGTATTATAACTTAAGACTACTGCTGCTGTGACTACCAAAACTATTTGTAAAAAAAATGTGCCAACTTTATTCCAATTGTATTTACTTTATAAGTTAATTGATAAATAAACTTTTAAGACCATATTTTTTTTCTTTCTATTGAAAATATTACATTGTTTTATAAGTTCATAATCTCAACAGAGTTGTAGAGTCAAAATTTTAAAAATATTTGTGACTAATTGATTTTTGAACTAACTTCCTTAGCTTATTTGAAGTAAGAACTTGAGAAAGGTAAGTATACTTTTTATATAAGCTAACTCAGAATTTTTTTCTCAACATAAGCTTTTATTATCCAGAAATTACCACATTTAAGAATGAAACAAATTAATTATACATTCACGACGAGACAGTAATTTTTTTATTCTGCCTCATGAACTATTAATTTGTAAAAATTTTCGTTTTCGTGTTAATAATAATAAATTAAAAAAGATCAAGCTTCACCCTAATTCACTATAATATTCCTTATTTTCTTTAGTAAGAAAATTTAATACTAAACTTTTCTGAAAATTTAAGGAGTACTGCTCAGATTTCTTCCATGGATAAGCAATCACTTTAAAATGAACGTATGTTCATTAGCCCTTTTGTGCCAATTTGAAAATAAAATCAATTGAAATCACATTTTGAAACTTTATTTGGACATTTTAAAGATTCTAAATCTACAATTTTCGTTTTTAATCCGAAAGGTTTAATTTCAATCATTAAATTTAACTTAATGCTTCAAGAACTAATTGTAAGTTAAAAGTTTGAGTTAGGGCAAACATTTTACTTCCGAATAGAAATTTTAAGGAAACCAAAATCTTCAAGCTGATTTTTTCGAAACAATTTCATCGTTTAAGATGAAAGTCAAAATTTCTTCAAATTAAAGTTATGTTACTGAAATTTGACCATAAATTCAACTTTATTCACTGAATTTTTACTTTACTCTCAAGATTTCAGCAACAAGGTTGAAAGTTTCGATTTAATATCAAAAGTTCCAATTTAAAATCGAGAGTAAAAACCGTAACAATTTCTTTTAATTCTTTTAATTCATCATTTTTAATGAAATAAATAATTTTTATTTCAAAGAGCATTTTGATCTTGAAATTTTGTATGCTATCTCAAAATTTTGACCCATTTTTTTTTCGGAATTGAATTTTACCCAAACGTAATTTTGACTTATCAATTTCATTTCCAGATTTTGACGCTATATTCAAACTAATATTTTCTGAGTACAACTTTTTTTTATATTTTAAAAAACTTCGATTCTAGTCAATTTTATGACAATTTTAGTGAAGTCTTGCACAATAAAATTTTACTGCAAATTTCGTAAACCCTTTTAAAAGTAAATCCTTCCAATTCCGATTGGAAGGATTTACCTTCCAATTCCAGACCACACTTCATAATTGTCTCGTAGACGATCCTCTCACAGCAAACATCTTTTTAACATGGTGGAGATACTGAGTTACTGTGCTCTTCTGTCTAAACTTTCTTATCCTTTGTACCAATTTTCAATTCAGAAGAGTTTCGCCTCGGGTATGGTGGACATACTGAGTTACCGTTCTCTGATGTTTTGAAATTGGCCTTTTTCATTCTTTCATTTTTAATAATTCCCTTATTTTTCTCTTTTTATTTGTTTCTTTTCTTTGTTTTTGAAAAAGCCCCCTACAATGGTGGGCGAAACTTCGAACACTTTTAGTAGTTCTTTGACACGGTCCAATCCCGGAAGAAGTACATCCTGTACATGGATTTTTGCCAAAACCTGACGGTTTCTGTTATTCTTCTTTATTCATCCTGTCCTTTTTCTTATTTTCTCTTTCCATCTACTATAATTTTTTTTCTTGTAATTATTAAAACAAAGATGATGGATTCTCTTTGCACTAAAAATTTCGGACGTAAACTACCCTCCCGTTTGGATGTTCGGGTGAAGGGTTTACAAGGAAATCCAAAATCGACCGAAAATTTTAATGTGACACGAGCCAACTTTCTTTCAAATAATTTAATTCAAAATTCATTTGGAGTCTAAACTCAAATATAAACTCGGTTCATCAACAGCTTCAAAATGAAAAACCCAATGTGCTGTCCCTGACAGAAAGCGAAGTCTCCCCATTCATCAAGGCGGTTCATTTGCTCTGCCCTAATTACGACTTGCATACAAAGTTTTGACACAAGAGGGGAATTTGTGCTTTTACGCGAAGCGACCTATTCTGTCAACGAAATGGAATCTGCTGATCATAATGTGATTTGAAAATCTGTTCCAAAAGCAAAGTAATGTTCGTTTGTTCACTTTATTTGTCTCCAAACAATCCCTCACAAAGCCAGCTCTTCTCTTACCTCTCCATAACCTACAGATGAATTATCCAAACGCTGAGGTTGTCTTTCTCGGTAATTTCAAAGTACACAACATCCCCTGGTTAAGGTTTTCTTCCCGAACTGACGACGCGGGAAGGGTGGCGGAGGCTTTCGCCATCACTTGTGGGCTATCACAATTAATTGAGGAAACCACAAGGATTCCTGATGTAGATACCCATCAACTTAATCTACTCAACCTTTTCCTTACAAATTCTGCAAATTCGTATAAAATCTCTGTGACATCATCGCTTGGAAATTCCGATCACAAGCTTGTAGCAGCCTCTCGCTGGCTTAATATACCACCTCCCCCTCATACACAGTACCGTCGGGTTTGGCACTTTAACTCTGCCAACTGGGAAGAATTAAGAGACTTCTTTCATCTTTCCTTCCTCAGTGGCCGAATCCATCACTGAAACTATCCCGATTGGTATGGAATGCTTAATTCCCTACTCCCAAAAGAAGTGTGCCTCCAGTAAATTTTAGTTCAGCAAAAAATGTGCTCGGGCTGTCCCCTGCAAAAATCGCTCATAGCGTCGTTGCAGAAATAATGCTGGCAAAAAGTGATTTCGATCGTAAAATGCGCCAGAGGCTTGTCAACTGTCCAAACGGTTCCAGGTCCTTTTGGGGATTTGCAAAGTCGATTGGAAAGAATTTTACATCTTCAAATTGTCCACCTTTACTCAATGACAACAACAATATTGCGACTACTTTCAAGGAAAAGACTGACCTGCTAGCCTTAATGTGCGCTGAAAATTTCAACCTTGATTCTCGAAATGCGGAACCTCCTACTCTTTCTAAGGTTGGCACTTTGATCCCTGAAGTTGTTTTCAGAAAAATCACAATCAGAAAGATTCTACGCGAGCTCGACACCACGAAAGCTTCTGACCTTGATGATATCGCCGCTATTGTTCTTAAGAAGTGCACTCCAGAGTTGACTCCTGTCGTAAGCAAGGTGTATTTCCTAACATCTGGAAATTTGCTAGGGTACAGCTTGTCCCTATCTGGCTAAAAACTATGGCCCTATATCTTTTTTGCGCGTTATATCTAAAGTGATGGAAAACGTTACCAACTTCGAGATTCTCAAATATCTGGAGAAGAATAGAATCATCTCGAATAGGCAATACGGTTTCAGACAACAACGCTCAACTGGCGATTTACTGGCATATGTTACTCACATCTGTAACTCAGCTATGAAAAAACATGATGAGGCTAGGATTGTAGCATTGAATATCTCAAAAACCTTTGACAGAGTCTGGAACCGATCTCTTCACTTCAAATTATCATCTTATGGTCTTCCTTCTAGAGCCTGTCATTTAATATCCAATTTTCTTGCTGTCGTCGTCGATGGCATTTCATCCGAGATATTTGTGATTATTGCAGGGGCGCCTCAGGAATCTGCCAAGTCTCTTACTTTGTTTCTGTTACACATAAACGATCTCTTAGCTTCAATTTTTAATCCTATATATAACTACATAGCTACGCAGAGAATAATAGCCCGGTGACATCTTTTTTCTCCGACAAACCATTATCTGTCACTGCTTTAGATCGACTAAGGGAACAGCAGATACGGATGATTAATCGGGATCTCGAAGGGGTAAGAAAAATCTGGTTGACTTCAACTCTTCAAATACTCAGGCTGCGGTTGTTGACTTGTCTCTTTTCAACAAGTACTATTATGGGAGAAGCTCGCAGGAACGGGCAAAAATTTTGAGGTAGCCAAGGCAGTCGAAGACAACAAATTCCTGTTCGATCCAGCTTGACAGAGTGTGGATTTCTGTCTACAGAGACTCTTTTTTCCATAGGACTTTCATGCTTTGGAACTCGTTGCCCAAAGGAGTTTTTTTCTAAAAATTACAACCTATCCTTGTTTATGAAGGTGGTTCATCGCCATCTATCCTTGTTTCCGCATCCTACTCCCAGTGCTTTGAAGGCATAATGGGATCGCATTTGGCCGTACAATTTCAATTGCAGGTTGTGGTGATCCAGCCCTTTTTTTGATCCGCAAATCTCATTCTCCGTCCTCCTGTTTAATCGTACTAGCAAACTAGACACAGATCTTATGCACAAGGTTTTGTGGGGCAATTCGTTAACAATTTTTCTTGCAAAATTGTTTTCATTAAAAGTTTGTACCTATCGGTCTCCGATAACATCATTAGCATATATCGATCAATTTTAGCATACCAATAAAACTGTTTAATGACAGTTAATTAAGTTAATTATTAGTTTCAAAGCCCATTTTTGCATGTTCACAAAATATGCCTCCTTCCAGTACTATTTTGTTATTGTAAACGACGAGAAAATTGTCACAAAACTGGTAAAATCAGAGTTTTGAAAAAGTGAAAATAAAATTATATTTAGAAAGTGATTAGGTCTTTTAATGCATAACTAAATTATATGTATCGAAATGCTTAATTTTTTTTGAAACACTTTAAGTGACTAATATTTGCATCAAAAATGGTTGTAACTGAGATACTTTTGACTTTATTGTCTAAAGGCTGGTACCTTATTCTACGTTTGGTAGAAATTTTATGAAAATCTACCCACTAATAACAACACCAGCAAAGGAAATAATATGTGATTTTTTTTGCCCCACCCTGTATTAATCAATCAATTAATAAAGTTGTCGCGTCGTCAGAGAATCACCAAAAATATTTGGTCAATATTAAAAGAATGTTCACAAAGGAATGTCTTTTGTATGAGCTCCATTATTTTTTAAAAAATTTAACTTTTAAAATAAAAATTTCGAGAAAGCAAAACAAGAGATTTTCTTGGAGAAAATTGGAAATTTCGAGTTTATAATCTACAATTTTATTCAAAATTTGGACTGTAAGAATCTGAAATTAAAGGTTGAACTTCTAGTATTTTAATACCAACTTTAGAGCCGAAAACTGCGATTTTTCAACTCGAACTACTACAAAAAAAGTGAAAACTACAAGATCCCTAAACATTATTTTTTTTGTCAAATTTTTTATTATTATAAAATCGAAAATTTCTAGTTAAAATTGACATTTTGTTTTCAGGTCGGATTATAAATGTAGAGATAAAAGCAAAAAACAAAATAAAAAACTGCGATATAAAAGTGCTTATTGAAAGTTTTAGTTTTTAAGTAAAACATGGCAAAATTATCTCGAAATTGTAAAAGAAAGCTCTGAAATATCTTAAAAAAACATGGTCTCCCTCAAAATGTTTACTTAAATATTATTTATTACTAAATATATATATAATATATATTGTTACGAGCTTTATCGGTTCGAATTGATTACACGTGATGGATTATAAACACTTTATTATTGAACTCAACTTTGATCACCACAATTGAACAATTAACTCACTTATTATTAACTCCTACTAACTCACTAATTACACTGACTCTAACTGACTAACTCGAGGGAAAGCTGACCGCCTTTTATAGTTTTGGCTCCCGGCTTCCAGAACTTTTCGGCAGATAAGGCTTATCGTTTGCCGAAAATTCTGGAACGCTTATCTGCCATTTGTTTAGTTATTGCGGCCACTTTCCCCTTATCAGATCCCTCTAGAAACTTTTTTTATTTACTAAATTATACAATTCTATTCTAAATTTTATTCCATCTATTTACATTGCCTTACAATATTACTAAATTAAAGTCAAAAACTGAAATCTGCACATTAAAGTGTAAGCAAGTTTGAAACATAGGAAGATATTTTCTCCAAATATATTTATTGTCAAAAATTTGAATTTAAAGGATTGTATATTTAAAGGTAAAAATTTTCCAGAAATGTCCGAAATGTTGGCTTATAAAGAGAAGTTGAATTCGACATTTTGGAAATTCTGATTTTTATCAGTTACTGCAGTTCCAAGTATGAACTTTATAAGAAAAGTTCTCCAATTTTCAAATTTTAAAATGTCAAGCTGTAACGAATTTAAAATAAAAGTCTAAACACGAAATCAAAGTTAAAAACGATTTTGAAATTTTAACACGTTTCGAAGAGAAAGTCAAAATTTATAGAAAAACTTGGGATTGAAGAAAAAATTCATAGGTTTATGACTCTAAACATTTTGTTTGAACTCTGAATTTCTATAAATTATCGAACATTCGACTGCTCCAAATTTTAAAATTTACAAAGAAAAAGGTCGAAATTTAGAGAATAATATCAAAATTCTAATATTTTTGTTGATAAGTTAATTTTTCCCGCAAAGTTTTTACCCCTTGAACTAACATTTGAAATAATAAATAAAGATGATTTGTGTTTCAAGTTTCAAGTTGAAATTTTTAGAGACCAGTATATTTTTAAATGTAGCTAAAAATATTCTGAAAATTTCAATTTTAGTCAGAATATTTTGACTTCCAATTTGAACATTCCACATATTCTGTGAAAGTGATTTTTTTTCATAAAATTTGGACGATTTAAACTTAAAAATTTAAGAGAAAGTCGAGATTTTTCTACAGAAATATATTCTAAAAACCATTTTCTAAACTTGCAGTATTCGGTTGCAAATATCATTAAAATTTAGTAACTGATTACGTACCATATTTTAAAATAATTAATGATAACATTATATAAGTGAAATTTTACCCAAATTAAAAAAAAATCATTAATATAATCGATTACTAAGCAAGAAATTGCTAAGTCAAGCGGTGCAAATATAACACCCATTTATTGTTCATGTAACAAATTAAAAAGCCAAATACTTGCACTCTACACATAATAACTTTGAGTAAAAAATATTTTGGTCATACAATTTTTTGAACATAGGAATGTTAGCTCTTACTTCCATTTTTGCAGTTAGGTTTTTCTCTTGTTGATTGTGCTATATAAACGACTTTGCCAATTTTAATAAACAAAAGTATTCTACCGTTCAAAGTGTTATACACGGTGATTTTCAAACTTTAAAATGAAAACACTTCCAGTAAGTTATGATAATTATTTTAATTCGTAAAATTGTATTGGCTGTCTACTACCTCTAATAACCAATAACTGCGTATGTACGTAACTCTACCAAAACTTTTTTACTTTTGTATCTCAAAGGAATAAACATACTATTCTTTTTTTTGTTATTTTTTTGGACACGAAGGATTTTAATTATGCTATATGTTTTCTTTGTTTCTTATTATTCAGTGGAATTGCATTGACATAATTTTTTGACGTATGTCTCTTGCTTTAAAGCTTCAGATCTTTTTTATTACTTATTATTAACAATATATGTTAAATTGCTTCAAGCAGAACTTTCAATGTAATCATCAAGGGTGGGTTTATAAGTCAACACTCGCCGAAAAATTTACCAACTTAACGCCAAAAAACTCTTCAATGAAACTGACCCCTTGAGTGGCTGTTATAATTTAAACCTAAAATTTCAACTTTTTTTTAAACTTGAAACACAAATTCGTTAGACAATAATTTTTAAAATAATCTGCAGTCGAAACTGTTTCCTTCCTTTTTCGGTGTAAGTTTCCTCTCCTCAGCAGTTTTACATTATTAAACATCAGCAGTGATGTCTCTTCTTGGAATATGACACTCGATCAAAATGTCTTGGCGTGTCACCTTTGACACGCACATTATGCAAATTCGCCATAATATATGCGTTACTTGAATAAAGGGCACAAAACAGTCTGTATCATATAAGAACTTGGAATGAAAGCTAATTGCGTGTCATTATTTTACACTGTTTTTGACAGTTTAACAGAATTGTGATTATTTTTCGCATCTTTTCCTATAAACCAAAAAAAAATACAATTTAAATTTTACAGCTCTCCCTTGTTCTTGCAATTTGGGTTGTGTTTTCTTCAGCATCTCATCATGAACATCACGAGCACGTAAGTGAATCATTAAATAGTTATGTACAAAATTAAATACAACTTAATAGAAAACGATATGATCTTTCAGGATTGGACTATAACAAAGAACTACTGAAAGTCTTCGCTAGTTTGGTCGTCTTTTTCGGAAAAGACAAACCAAAGTTAAGAACCACAGTAACTTAGTAATATTAAATATACCTGAAACAAAATGAGAATAAAAGACAGAGTAGTCAAAATATAAAGAGTACTGTAACTCAGTATGTCAACCATACCAGATATGAAGCTCTTCTGATTTGCTTCTAGTATAACTGTCATAACGCAGTATGTGCTCTTTTTATCTCGACTTCTTGACTATCTTGTTTTTCATACTATTTTCATTTCGGAAGAACTTCATTTTTAGCGTGATTGACAACTAAATTACTGTGCTCTTCTCGCTTAAATCTTTGTTATCATTCCGCGGTCTTTGTAGAGGAGGTTTACATTTGGTGTGGTAGACATGCTGAGTACCGTGCTTTTCTGTACTGACTGCATGTCTTCCATTTCTGTGTCCCTTTAACTTCAAAAGCGTTTCACCTCTGTTATAGTTGATATGCTAAGTTGCCGTGATCTATTATCTGGAACTTATTCTGAAGAAGCCCACAGTGGTAATAGGGGTAATAATGAACTGTTTCCAAAACGCTTCTATTCCTTTCCGAAAGAATCACTTTTACGAACTCTGACCGTGAAAATCTTCGTAATCAAATGAAGATTTTAAGCAAAAACACATTGTTATTTTTCCGACAATACCTAATTTTCTCTAGATCACCATCCCTGGAATACGTATCATCCATATAAAAATTGTGGTAGCAAAATATTTTATAGTTTGTCAATCCAAGTATAGATACACAATTAAAGTAGGTATAAATTTTTCCCGCAGGCCCCAGCTCATTACAAATTCGAGTACGGTGTCGACGATCCTCACACAGGTGATAAAAAATCTCAATACGAACACAGAGATGGTCACGATGTCAAAGGCGCCTACACGCTCAAGGAAGCTGATGGCACCGTACGTGTTGTGGAATACGAGGCAGGTCCCCACAAAGGCTTTAACGCCGTCGTGAAGCGAATAGGACACGCACATCATCCCGCTCACTACGGAAAGGAGCACCACCACGAGGGTCACGGTGGTGACAGCTTTGTGGGTCCCACCCACTGGGGTTTCGCTTAAATTTGCATTAATATGAGGCAGCGCCAACATTTTTATACTTTTATATAATCAATGGATTACCAATAAATGTCGTTTACTGAATTATTTTATTTACAACACCATTATACCGTAGATCCTCTATCGGTGTAAGACCGGAATTGAATTCATTTTACAAGTGCCAACATCCTCTCCACTTGTATGAGAAAATGTATTGAAAACTCTTGTTTCTCACCAAAATTTAAACATAAAGACTTAGTTCGGTTCAAGAGCTTCCTGTTCTCGATTATTGTGGCTCCAAAACTCCCTCGAGCTTACCTGCTTATCTACCTTAAAATAGAACAGTACCCCTAAAAGTAAAAGGACAGAATCAACCTTAATATTTCAGTCGCCTATTAAATGTAAACCTGTTTTTATCAAACAAGTTTGCTAATATTTACATATTATGCTCATATTTACAGACAAAAAATGTTACTACTGCACAGTAGGATGTTTAATTAGTTGAGAATTGTTACTGTGGAGTACATCCATTTATGTTTTAGAAAATTAGATATAGTAAGTAAACTGCGAAACAGAAATTGGACATAATTTTTGTCAAACTAATTATAAATGAAGCATTGCAAGAAAGTTTGTAAAGAGCTATTTCTGATATGATTAGTTTCTATATCGTGCATTTGATTAACAGTTTTAACACTTAAGGTTAATTATAATTATTCTTCTAGTTATTATATGTTATTGGTTTATTATGATATCGAGTTAGATAATTCAGTTGTGGCTACATTTTTCCAAAGCGCTCTATTTTACGAGGTCTGCCTGTCTAGTTTTGCCTATAGCCACATAGAGAGCGCAAGTAACAAAATGCCTAGCTTCAAAATTTATCTTAATATTACATTAATACGTGTTGAAAATTTCGTCAAAATACAACAACTGGTTTAGTCACAAGTGAATTTTGAAAATTAGTAAATCGTTCAGAAACATGGAATTGAATCGACAACATCCTCAAGTGATTGAAACCTTTTTCCACGCAATGCATTTTTCATCCTTGGGACTTAGGTCAGGGTTATAAGGAGAATGATCAAACGATTCGATATTTTGTTGCTCGAAAAACTCAATTGTTTGTCGAGAAGTGTGGGCACAGGCAATGTCTTGGTGCAATGACAATTCGACGATGTGGGTTACTTTTCCGTAATTAGGAAATGATTTATGGCAAACAGACCGTTGTGTACCAACTTCGATCTTCTAAAGAAATCATAGCCACATGTCGGGGTTTTGACAAAGAGGTTGAGGCCACCTTTTTAGATACACTGCAGAAACGGATGACTTTAGTTGGTTTTTCCTCATATTGAAACACCCAAACAGTAGATTGAGGTTTATTCTCATAAAAATAAATCCAAGACTCGTCGCCATTGACAATACTGTACGCATTTTTGGAGCAGTCTCTATTGAAATGATTTCGAGTTTTTCGGCACCAATTGACACGAGCTGTCAATTGCTCCTCGATCAACATGTGCGGGATCCAACGGGAAACTAATTTTCTCTTGCGTAACTCTTGGTATAAAATGGATTGAGGTCTCAGATATACCCAAGAAACTCTCCATCTCGCGATAAATTACATGACGATAATCATTAATCATCTTATGCACAGCACTTATATGTTTTCCTAGGTAACCGCCTGTTTTTGGTGGACCTGGTCTAGAATCATCACTGAGCTTGGTGCGTCCACGTTTGAATTCAGAAAACCAACGAGAAATTGTCGACTGAGGAGATGCTCCAAAAAACAACAACCAACACGGCAAGACATTCATGTTGTGATAAACCTCTTTGAAAGTTGTAAAAAATTATTGCTCGAAAATGCTCTTGATTCAATTCTACACGGCTTGCTAACTTTCAGAATTCACTGTAACTAAACCACTTGTTGTATTTTGACGAAATTTTTAACATGTATTAATGTAATGTTGAGGTTATTTTCAGAACTATATGCATTTTGTTACTTGCTCCCCTATGTGACTATATGCAAAACTAGAAACATCCCCCCTGGTAGCACGTTTTTATTAACTCGCTTTCTTAAATGTGTTTTAAATATAGACTCAATTAAAGTTCAACATCGGGACAAATTTTGCAATCGATTGTAAACTAATTTTTTAATAAACTAAAAACTTTTAACGTCATTCGATCAATCAATTTGGAAGAAATCTGAGCTCCAGAACTTAATAGAATTTCAAACAAAGGTCTAAAGAATCTTTCAAGCATTCAAATACTTTTGAACTATTGACAATGCAATGTTCAAAAAGCTGTATTTTCCTAATAAATAGAAGACTAGAATCATTCATTGAAGCTATTTTTGTCTCCATCTCCAAGGCGTTTGACACCAAATGTTAGTCTACAATGTGCAACTTAATTAAGACTATAAGCAGTAATAGAAAAATTATATCAAATCAAGGGCCGAATTGAGTATGAGCATGTCAATTTAAAAAAGGGATTTAAAAATTAAGACCCGGATCATTACGCAGGCCGCATAAAACCATGTCGGAGGTTGAATTCGGCTCGTCGGTTGCACATGCCTGGTCAGCAACATTTTGGGATTCGTCTATTGTACTAATGTTGAGTTTGTTTGTAGGTTGGATCGTTTTTAGAGTGAAGGTGGCCATATATAACCAGTATAGCTTGCACTATGGAATATCGCAAGGCTCTGTCTTATCATCTCTACTGTACCCTTTGTTTACAGCAGATATTTCTAGAACTGATCAGACGCTACCTACGAAGATGACACAGCTTTAGTAGCTCATTCTTTATGCACACAATTGGATGTCTAAAGGCGGCCACAGACGCCTTCTGTTCAAACAATAGAAAATCCAAGTCAATGCGAATAACATCCAAACAGTATTTTTTCTAAGAAGACATCAACCGTTTGGGCTTATATGACTCCAAGAGCACAGTGACGACTGAAGACCCCTAACTAAGGTATAATTCTTGATAAAAAACCAACATTTCAGATGCATATCTATTATGCAGTGCTCAAGGCTACAATGCTAAAGGGATTTCTGTGACAAAAAAACATAAGTAGAAATAGTCAGCTGTCTATTGGACTTACAATGTTGCTATAGAAGTTTATCAGCAACGACCTACGCATCTGTGGATTAACCAAAGACTACCTAAAATCAGATTAGGAAATTTCAGGTGTTCCAGAACATCATTCAAAGACAAATAAGGAATGCTTCATGGTTTGTCAGAAGCGAACAGCTTTACAAAGAAGCCCATCTACCAAAGGATGGAAAATTTTGCAGAAAGGTTAATTCTGAAGCCACACTGAAGGTAAATTATCATATTGCACCATTAAACTCATCAACAACCTAAATATTAGGTTCTTGAAAGATTAGGAATGAGAAAAACTTACTAATGGACGGTAAAAATTCTTCCCATGGGATCTAATCTATCTATCCTAGGAGTGAATGCGAGCACTAACTTCTCTTGGGACGATCATGTGCGCGCCATTGCCAAATCGGCCTCTCAGAAGCTAGGCTTTCTTTTTAGAGCTAAACAGTACTTCACATCTTATCAGCTATTTACACTAGATAAAGCCCAAGTTAGGCCAACATTAGAATACGGAGTTCGGCCCCAAAACACACTTTATCTCTCTTGGATTCAATTCAAAGAAGAGCAATTCGCCTAATTGATGACGAGAGTCTGATCGATTCTCTGGATTCACTAGAGCACAGGCGTATGGTTGGTGACTTGTCTCTTTTCTACAAGTACTATCATGAAAGATGCTCGCAGGAACTAATAGGACTGATCCCCCCAAGGGCAAGATTCTTGAGGCATACTAGACAGTCTGAGACAGCAATTTTCTGTGCAGTCCAGCTTGACACAGTGAGGACTTCTGTCTCTTTTTTCTATAGAACTTCCAAGTTATGAAACTTGTTACCGAAAGAAATTCTTCCCAAAAATTGCAACATATTCTTGTTAAAGAAGGCGGTTCATCGCCATCTATCCTTGTTTCCGCATCCTACTCGCAGTGCTTTGAAAGCAAGGTTACCCTTAGCGAGTGAATTAAATTTAAAAAAAAATGAGAGTATAGAATTTTTATGTACAATCCATTCCCAAAACGTGACGTTATTATACCCTTGAAGCACGACATGGAGGTAGAAATGAAGATGGATGGCGTTAAATGGCCATTTTAAATGACAATAAGTTGTAGTTATTAAAAAAAAAACTGTTTAAAAATTTAAAAGTATTGGAGGCCTGACATGAATTTTTACAGATAGAAGTCCTTACTGCGCTAAAATGTACTGCATAGGAATTTGCTGCCTCTGACTATCTTGCATGTTTTAAAAATGTGTTCTTGGAGAAATCAGAGCTAACAGATCTTTCAAACATCTCCCATGACTTATAGAAAAGAAACAAGTTGTCAAACACCCTAAGCTCCAGTTTCTGGAGAGTCTCGAACTAGACATTCTAATCAATTGAAACCAAAAGAGGGTGTTCTGAGGCTGAACCCTAGATATACTGTTGCAAGCTTTATCGGTTCAAATCGATTACCACGTGTGAATTACACCACTTTATTACCAAATTAACTCGGCACACTTCAACTGAACAGTAACTCACTACTTATTTACTAATTGCTAACCCACTAACTACACTGACTTCTAACTGACTTGAGGGAAAGCTGCCCGCATTTTATAGTTTTGGCCCCCGGCTTCCAGAATTTTTGGCCGATAAGGCTTATCGAATGCCGAAATTTCTGGAACGCTTATCTGCCGTTTGTTTCATTATCGCGGCGGCTTTCCCCTTATCAGAACCTTCTAGAAATTTTTTTATTTACTAAATTTTACAATTCTATTCTAAATCCTATTCCATCTATTTACATTACGTTACAATACATAACAAAATAAGAACAGTACGTCAGCGTTGGATTAATTTGATGCGAAATAAAGTACACTTTAGCTCGAAAAGGGAAACTCAGCTTCTGAAATGTTGACTTGACAATGGGCCGCACATTCTGATTTTAAAAAATGATGCTTGCATATTCATAGAACAGAAGAGATAAGATATCATAGCAAGGATCGTCCCATCCATGAAGACGTCGGTTACATTCGCTGTAACGTTTTGTGTTATTGAAACATTAAAGTCAACCAGATTTTCCTTTTCCATTTCAGAATGACCCCAAGGTCAGAATTAAATCATCTGCATTTGCTGTTCTCTTAAACTATCTGAAACAGCAACGGATAATGTTTTGCTGGAGAAGGAATACTTACCTGCTAAGGATTGAAAGTTGAAGCTAAGATCAATCAAGAGCAATAAAAACAGAGTTGAAGATAGAACATGCCCCCCCCCTCCTAGAATAGCACTTCACAAACGTTTCATATCAGACCCCAAAAAAAGATCCTTCTAAAGTTATTCATTGATGAGATTTTAATGAGGCATTGCAGTAAGAGTATAAAAAAACTGATGAAATTTTTCCTTTCCTGGTTATCAGTTCTTTTCCTTAATACTGGACGAATAACTCGAATTTTTGTCTTTTTGAGTTGTACCAGTTCAACTCATATTATATACCATGGATGTCATTCCATTTTTTTTATGTAAAAACATCAGTAGTTGTGGCAATAAAAAAGTGTAGAAAGTTGTCATTGAGACAAGTAGATAACTCAAAATCACAAAAATTCTAGTTATCCAGTCGTAGAATTAGAAGGGATGTGTTATGTTTTTACTGTTTTTTTTATAATTTAGTTATAACTTATTAAAAACATATAAACAGAATAAAACTTCAGCAGTAATTTATTCGTGCAATAAAAAACAAATTATATAACAAAAATACACACATAATGTTCCAATCTAGCAGCAATCTAGTCATCATCTTTGGTATGGTCCAAACATCAGCAACAGTCACAGCCAAATACCACGCATCTAATTAATGATGGAATCCCCAATGAGTTGGTCCGACATAACTATCGCCACCGTGACCACCGTGATGATGACCATGACCATGACCATGACCGTGGCCATAATGAGCGGGATGATGAGCATGACCTATCCTCTTTACGACGGCATTGAAGCCACTGTGGGGCCCAGCTTCATATTCAACAACGCGAACGGTACCGTCAGCTTCCTTTAACGTATACGCACCTTTCACGTGATGACCGTCGCGATGTTCGTATTGGGATTTTTTATCACCCGTGTGAGGATCGTGGACTCCATATTCAAATTTATAATGCCCTCCCTAAAAGAATCATAAATTGGTCACCTTTGGTTATCTCAGATGTATATACGTACGTCGTCGTGATGCTCATGATGATGTGCAAGAACAGCTGATATGGCCATTAATGTAATTGCAAAAATCTGTAGAGAATACTCAGTGTTAGATATATATTTAAGAACAAATTTCATAAATAATAAATCTCAAAAACCTTCATTGGTCAAAGATGTACATAACAATCTAAAATAAAGGACTAATAATGTAGTAGAAAAGGTGTCACTTTTTACACCCTCACCAGTGAGATCTCAATTTGAAAAGTTACGATCGTAATTATATTGTGACAAAGTTGTGTAACTTAGCGCGGAACAATATGCATATTAGAAATACGCAGTTTCAATACTTTTCGTGTTATTTAAAAGTCTAATAAAAAAATGCAATTATGATTTTCAAAATTTTTATTTTAAATATCAATGCAATGAAGAAAAAACTCAAAATTCATAAAATGTTAACATGAAAATTCTAAATAAAATCAAACTTCGAGTTTCAATTCGAAGGAAAAAGTCATATCTCTTTAAAATAGCAAGTTTAAAATCCAAGTTTTTTTCGAATTTTAAGTCCAAAATTTAAGACGTTTAAATGTGAAAATCAAAATTTTGAAAACATATATTTTAAAGATTGGGGTTTTTCAAGACCTTAACTATCTTACACAAAAAAATTTTACTTCAAAAATTTCACTTGGAATTTTGAAATTAAAATCCAAATTTCGAACTTAAGGGGGAATTTTAGGTACAATTTTAAAGTTTTTAAAGTAAAATGGACTTTTTGTGACACAAACTGAAAAATTACTTAGAAATAAATTAAAAATAGATGCAATTTCAGGATCAACAACAACATTTCGGGAATCTAAATATCCATTTTAAAGTCAACATGTTGAGAAAAATTTTGAACCTTTCAATTACCTTTAAAGACTAGAAAAACAATATATAAATATTGACAGAGCCTCGATTTTTACGTTTTAGTGAGAAAATTTGAGAAAGAAAACAAAATCTCAAATTTTCAATAAAATTTTTAATAAGAAAGTCGAAATGTTTAAATTAGGTTTCACATTTTGTGAAAAAAATGTAACATTTAAGCTAAAAAACTCTGAAAAAAACTAACAATGTTGAGATTAAAGTCGAAAATTGGAAAAAAAAGTCGAATTTTTCATAAAAGGTTAGGCATGTTGAAATAAGGAAAAGGAAAAATGTCGCTATTTAAAGTGGCACTTGAAACTTCTAATTTAATTTTAAAATTTAAACTTACTCGACTTAAAATTATTGATTGAAAATATTTCAGTTTTAGGGAAAAATATAGACAAAAAAATCGAAATTTCAATTATAACGTCGAAAACTAAACTAAAAATGTTGGGAAAAAAGAAAACATTAACATTTTGATATAAACTCTATGAGCATCATAAAAATGTGGGTTTTCAAACCGAAATTTTAATTCGAGATTTTAAGGAAAGTCAGAATTCTGAGATAAAAGATAAAGATTTGAGAAAAAAAATTGAAAAATTTTAAACTCAAAATTTAATTTGGTCGAAATATTTTCAATTGTAAATAGTTTGGAAAAAAAATGAGAAAAACTAAGCTTGGCAAAATAATCGTTAATAATTATTTTCGGGCACAAATTTCTGGAGAAAAAAGTCCAATTTTGAAATAAAAATGGAGAACCTGTAGAAAAAAGAATGTTAGCAATTAGACTCCTGCCAACCATTACCCTATAAGTACTTTTCTCAGCAAGGGGAGCGTGCTTTCCTTAACATCCCTAGCTCAATCACTCGCACATGGTTATTTTAAAAAAAGTTGGTGCTTGCATTTACTCTCACTATGCAATACTAGATCTCAAAGAAAGGATTTTATTGTCCATGAGAATGCTGAATACATTATTTCTTGACCTTTTCCTCGAGAAAAGAGCTGCCTGAGTTTTTGAAGCTTTAAAATCAACATCAAATTCCAGAACAATCTTAAGATTCGAAGCAGCGACGGACCATCTCGAGAAAAAGGATGACACTGGACTAATCGTACGTGTAGCTTTTATATCTGATTTGAAGTTAAAGCTAAGAGATCATTTATGAGTAACAGAAATAGAGTAGGAGACACAGATCCCTAAGGTACTCCTGCACTAATTGCAAGATGTCCCAGGTGAGATACCTTTAACGACGACGTCAAAAGATCTGTCATTTAGGAACATCAGCAAAATAATCAATATGTTAGTATAAATCAGATCAATTTAAGAAGTAAAATGGATAAAAGTGAAGAAAATAGTGAAAGACTGAAAGTTAACAGATACATTCATAATTAGGGGACCTATAATGATTTTACTAATCTAATTAAATATTCTAATTCATTACAGGAAACAGACTACAATAAGGCACAGATTGAATTTGAAAATGGTACTTACAGTGAACCTCTGCATTTTAAAATATGGGGGAGTTAATTGTTCGAAGGACTATAATCAACTGAAGTCGTTAATCGATTAGATATAATATATACCCCCCGAATTTCGATATCCCATTAATAGAAAAATGCGAATATTTGTAACAATTAAAAGTGTGATTTCAAGAATAGAAGTGAAATGATTGGACGTTTTTTACGCATTTCATAATTGATCTAAGAGGTATGAACTTTTTGCTTAGTGCAATAAATACCTGACCGGGTTACGGCGGCTTTGTTTGTAGGAGTTTTGGTAATGCATCACTGGGTATTTTATTGCTTGAAACTAACAATGTAATTGCTGCACTATGGTTAATTTTTTCTCAATATCAATTTACACAATAATTATATTATAGGTTTGTAAAATGCAATATTAACCGCTTTATTAGAATTTGTGACGCAGGAATACACCAATTTATATCGATTGCCACATTCGAGAAATGGAATTTCGGAGATTTTCTCATTATCTGCGATTAGTTCCGGTGATTATGGAGCAATATTAATAGACAACTACTTAATCAAATAACATTTTCTCAGGGTCTTTTCATTATTGCTTTCTTATTTCAGAATATATTTATAGTAAAAGCTCAGAATTGAATAAAAACAAACACCATCATCTACCAATAGATCGGCTTTATTGAAATAAAGAGATTTTTATAAAAACTCTGAATTGCGTTTAGGTTATTTCTAACGAAATATTAATTTCTGCAATCAAAATATGTCTACCTCTAATTGCAAAAAGATAAAAATTAAATGTTACAAAGATTTGAAACTTTCGCTCTACTCAAAATCGGTGGTTATTACTATATAGAGTTCCCTAAATGCGTTTGTTCGTCTTATTAAATTTTCCCTTTTTCCAAATGTGAATTGGAAATTTTTAAACGCAAAATAAATTTGTAACATTTCTTTATACTGTTCCATTTTTTTAAGTTTTCTTTAAAATTTAATTTTTTTTATAAATTTCGAAAGAGTTCACATTCAAACGATAAAAATCTATTAGCATAAAAGTTATAAAGTTGGAGAAAAAGTGAAACACTCAAATTTAAAATCAACATTTCGAAATTACGGACATTATGGCATGTTTGAAAAATTTCGAAAACATTCTGAAAACCAAATTTTACTATTTTTGCTTCATTAACATTTGCTCCATTTACTATTGTTACAATAAATAGTATTAAATTATTATAAACGATCTAACACTTTGTAACGCCTAAGCAATAGATTAACAAATAAAAATGAAATGTAGACAGTAAATTAAAATTAGTAGTAATTTCAAAGAAAATTAAATAAGTCAGTTAATAATACTATAATGTTAAACTAGCTATTATCCATCAACTTGTACGAATTTTGTTGTAAAAAATAATAAGCCAACCTATAAGCAGTTAGTTTTTTTTTGTATGATATTAACAAATTAATATGCACTGAATTTCCTAATTGAATGTCGAAAGTTTTCCAATTATAGTACCTCATTATAAACACCTGACGCAAAAAGCATGAAATTGGTACGCCAACACCTAAATCAAGGTTATTTTTGTTTGTTTTTCAAGGAAGCTGCAATTATATTTTGGGCAATATTTAAAGAAACTTTCATGTAACAACTTCCTATTACGCGCATTTCTACATCCTATGAATAAAATTTAAAAAAGTGCATTTTTCATCCGTGTAAACATGTGTTGTAGCTACATAGTTAAAAATCGTCAAGTCATTAATGATTTGCTTTCAACTTTAAAAATCAAGGAAATTATAAACTTCCACTCAACCAATTCCTTGATTCATATTTTTGCTGCATACTGTCGAATGTCACAAATAATGTTATATTTTTATACTATTTATTATTACATTCACTTTGTGCGGTTGTTAGATTGCAATTCGTTTAAAACGTATTTTTTTAATTGAATTAATTATTTGTCTCAAGTAACTTTATATTTCAGGGTTACCCTAGATTTACAACAACAGATGCGCTATTAATATGCAAGCTGTCATTGATCAATAATTATTAATTACTATCATATTAATTTAAATATATAAGACATACATTTCAAGAAGTATTTCACTATTAATGTTCACTATAACAGATAAAATTAATTTAAGGGCTTATCAACCCTTATAATTCTTCTATTGGAATGGTATTTTGATTTTTATTGAAAAATTGATCCACAGATAACGATATTTACATTTCATCTATGCTAGCCTAAATTACGGAAAAAATTGCTTTCGAATATTGAACGTAACTTTTTCCGTAACTTCGTCCTACCAAAAAAATCTTAGAAAAAAATAATAGTAAAGTACTATACATTTAATATTATAATTTTATTTTATTAAAGTTCTTGAAATTCTCACCCATCATTATTTCGAATCAACCTAAGGGTATGACCACCTACATCTCGATGTACCAAACCTGCATAAATAATTATTATAATAAAACTAAACCAGCTGATGAATACTATATATAAATTTCTCTTCATAAAGAAACTCTATTTCAAACTGTAGAAACTAATAAAAACAAAATTTCCAAATACTCCACGGATATTAGAATGAAGATAAAAAGGTCTAGTGCTAACCTCTTTTTCTTTTAATTACAGTTAATTACACTTAAATGTAATATACAATCAAAAAACAATTTATATTCAATTTAAAATGTTACGTGCCAATATAGAAAGATATTTCACAGAAATATTTTTCAGTATTTTACGAATTTTCGCTCCTACAATAATATATCAATTGTAAGTAAGGAAGAAAAAACCGAAATAAAGATGAGCATTGAATTTGATGATTTCATTTCAACAAAATCATTTCCCGATTTTAGAAAAAAGAAATAACATTTTTAGAAAAAAAGGAGAATATCAAGAAAAAATCCAGGAATATTTTTATCAGAATTTTTAACTTAAATTTAGAGTCTTCAAGAAAAAAAGTTTTACTAAGAAGCATTTTTGGTTCTTTTATTAAAATTTCCACCTGATATAAAAAAACTGAATTTGAGAAAGATTTCAAGTGTGTAACTAATTTTAAAATTTTCAGATAAAATTCAAATTTTTGAAAGAAACTATTTTTTGAACAATTCCAAAAAAGCCTTTCTCGAAAAAATATTTTAATGTTTCAATTTTTCGTCCTAATTTGAAGGAAAGAAACAATTTTAATAAAAAAATTTCGAAAACAGAAAAAGGCAAATTTTAATATTAACATCGAAAATTCGGGAAAAAATTTCAGAAAATATTGGGAGAAGTAACATTTCATAAAAAACAATTATTCTAAAAAAAAAATTTAATTTTGGAGCAAATTCTGTTGTGTGAAAGGAAGTTAAATTTCGAAAATAAAATCAATATTTTTAAAAAATTTCGAAATTTCTAGAAACGGCATATAATTTGAAATAACAAAGTTATATTTTTGCCAATAAATTTTTACAGCTGAAGTAGAAATTTTGGGAATAAAGTTCTCCCGGTGGATTTTCGCATGAGTGAGAGGGAGGCAAACGCTTCCTGTGTACGATCATGCCAAAGAAGATTGAACGTTAACATTCTTCTTCTTTAAGTGTCATCTCCGCGACGAAGATTGGCAATCATCATTGCGATACGGATCTTCGAATAACTAATTGGAGCAACATCCGAACCACTCTCTGAGGTTTCTCAGCCCTAACATCCTCCTTCTACCCATAGTCCATTTAGCCTGGATCTTCCCCTGCTTGATCAGTTGTGGCAGCTGGTATTTATCTTCACGCATAACATGGCCTAAATACTGCAACTTCCTCGTCTTCACTGTATCAATTATTTTCTTTTCCATTGCCCATTATTCGATCCCTGGTGACCTTATCTTTCCATGAGACCCTCAAGATACGTCGATACGCCCTCATCTCGAATGCCTCTAGCTTTTTTATCGATTGCTTATTTAAGGTCTACGTCTTCACCCCATATATAAGAATCGAGAAAATATAGCACGTCAGTATTTTCACTCTTAAGCTCAGACTCAAGTCCTGGCCGTTTCATGTTGTTGAAAGCTTCTCTTGCTTTTTCTATTCTAATTCTGATTTCTTTTGTTTAGTCATTTGTTTCATTGATATTAGTTCCTAAGCAATTGTAACTATTCACTCGTTCTATTTGTTGGTTTTTAATATAGAGGTTAATGTTGTCGACAGTGTTTTTTATGATTTACATAAACTTCGTTTTTTTCGTGTTCAGCGTCAGCCCATACTCTTCGCTTCTTTCTGCTATTTTATTCTCTGAAGATCATTAATATTCTTTGCTAGAATAGCGGTATTGTCGACGTCTCTAATGCTGCAGATTGGGTGGCCATTAATTTTTACTCCCGCTGTTTCCTCTCGAAGTGCATTCTTAAAAATCTCTTCTGAGTAGGCATTGAACAATGATGGTGACAAGACAGAGCCCTGCCGAACTTCTCTCTTTATATTTATAGCTTCCATTTCTCCATTACTCCATTAATGGGTATTATTGCCTTTTGTTGATAGTAAAGGTTATTAGTTATTCTGATGTCTCTTGAGTCGATATTTTTATATTTGAGGAGCTGTATTAGCGGTTTATGTTGAACAGTGTCAAATTCCTTGTTATAGTCTAGAAAACACACATAGATAGTTTGATTTACCTCCAGGCATCGTTGTATTAATATATTAATTGCAAATAGTTCCTCCCTAGTTCCTAGACCGTTTCTAAATCCGAATTGTGTCTGTTCAATGTCTGCTTCCAATTTATCATATATCTTGCAGTGGATGATTTCTAACAATATTTTAAGTATATGACACTTTAGGCTGATGGTACGGTGATCTGAGCAGTTCTTTGCGTTAGTCTTTTTGGGTATAGCTATAGACAGTGGTATTAGCCATTCTTTCGAAATTATACCACTTTTGTAGACTTCAAAAATTGTAATACAGAACTTGTCCTCTGAAACCAAGAAAGATTAAAAAACACAGCAACGTTTGTTGTGTTTTTTAATCTTTCTTAGTTTCAGGGGACAAGTTCTGTATTTTAATTTTTGAAGATAACTAAGGATCAGTCCGTTCCACCAAACTTTTGTAGACGCTGTTAAAAGGATCTACTATAATGCGTATATTGTTATCATTGATAAGCTTGAAAACTTCAGTTGGTATTCCATCAGAACCTGTGGTCTTTCCTTCTTCATTTGTTCATTTGGTCTTCATTTCTTCAATGGTGTGCTCCACTCCGTCCTTTGTGATATCTGGTCCTGTTTGGTCATACACATTGTATACCTCTTCATGCTGATCATCAAATAATCGTTCTATGTACGTTTTCCACACTTTCACTTTCTCTTCTATGTCGACAATAGTAATTTTTTCTTCTTCGTCTACCAGTATATTGTGGCTACAGTTGCGCTTTATTGCAAGCTCTTTAATTTTTTAGTGGACATTAAAGCTGTCATGCCTGAGATAATAAGCCTTGCATATACGAATATATACAAGTTTATTACGATGCAATTGAAATCTAATTTCATTAGAATCTAATGAAAACTAGACTGCAATTGCAAAGTTCACGTAGATGAGGCAAAGCTTGTATCACGGGTTGCATCGCAACATCCATAGATACAAACGTCCTCGGCGTGACTTTACTTTCATCTAGTTTTGACAAATGACCAATTAAATGTTCTGTAATTAAACTTAAAATTGGCAGTGTATACAACCACCGTACCATGCTGATGAGGCCAAGGAAGGCCGAAACTAGTCTATGGTTGAGGTTGTACATATTTTCAATTTTAAGCACGTTTAACTGTTTAATTATAGAACATTTAATTGGTCATTTGTCAAAACTAGATGAAAGTAAAGTCACGCCGAGGACGTTTGTATCTATGGATGTTGCGATGCAACCCGTGATACAAGCTTTGCCTCATCTACGTGAACTTTGCAATTGCAGTCTAGTTTTCATTAGATTCTAATGAAATTAGATTTCAATTGCATCGTAATAAACTTGTATATATTCGTATATACAAGGCTTATTTTCTCAGCAGAGAGTAATGCTTCAATTAGCATGGAGCGAAAATGTTTGCGTAATAAACAGTTAAAAGTCAATTACAAGTCACCCAATGGAGGTTTGCTCCCTTGGATACTTATACGACTGACTAACGGCTTTAAATTGGAAGTGTATACAACTACCATACCATGCTGATGAGGCCAAGGAAGGCCGAAACTAGTCTATGGTTGAGGTTGTACATATTTTCAATTTTAAGCACGTTTAACTGTTTAGTTACAAAACATTTAATTGGTCATTTGTCAAAACTCTCATGCCTGTTTTGTAACTTCTCTATTTTTGCACATTTCTCTCTATAAAACTGTTCTTTGGCTTCTCTAACTTACATGCGTATTTTTTATACAGAATTGAGTACCTCTTGTATTCTCTCCTCTCATTCATGAGGCTCCAAATTTTGGTTGTCATCCATTTCTTCATAATTTCCTTAACATTATAATTAGAAATTAGGAGAAGACGAATTTTGAAAAACAGATCCCAATTTCCAAAACGTCAGATTCAAAAAAAAATCAAAACTTTCTGAAAACAGAATTTTTAAACCAAAATTTCAAAAGGAACGATTAAAAAGCAAATCAAGTTTTTGACGAAAAAAAAAGGTTAAATCTTAATAATGAAATCTAAATTTAAAAAAGACAAATTTCAATACAAAATTTGGAATTCTGGGAAAAAATTATAAATCAAATTATGTTCCAAAGGCATGATGAGGTTACACTTTGCCAGGGAATTGTACTTCAAAAAAACATTCCATAAAAGACAAACTTTTGAAATAAAATTAGAAATTTCCAGTATGTCGTTTATTAGAAAACTAAATCGATATTTTCAGAAGACTTACTATGGTAAAAAAATCTTGCAATATTAAGAATGAATGAAAATTTCAACATTTTAAAGAAAAAGACGAATTTTAAGACAAAATTACAATTTCCAATAACATCATATTTCAAAATAAAATAATTTATCATTTGATTTTAATAGAATAGATTCAAAGGTTTGTCATCCTTATTCTAGTAACCACTAGAATTGTAGGTAGCGCAGGATATTGCATCTGTCTTGAACATTGAGCAGCTTTCGTTTTATATATTCTGCTCTATTACCTCAACAACAAAAAATGTTAGCACAGCTGAGTGCTGAGTTCTTAGAAGTGAAAAATGAGTTTTACTGGAATTAAAAGAGCCTATCATATCCCCCCCCCCCCCCCAAATACATGTTAGTAAAAGTTTCATTAAAGACTATTTAGAAGTTTCCTCGATTAGCCCGAACAACAGATCAGTCGACAGGCAGAGAGACACTTATTTTCAATTTTATTATGTATATTATGAAATTATTTTTAAAAAATTTGAAATAAAATTAAAAATTTTCAGAAAACCATATATTTTTGCTTCTCTGCAGAAGTTAGCGGTGACAAGCGCCCTACCCAACCTCATCATGCCCAATATCAGAAAGAATTGAATTATGGGATAAGGTCCAAATTTTGAAAAATAGTGGAGTTATTAAAAATAAACCATTTTTGTTGATTTATTAAATTTTGTTATGATGTAGAAGTTTGAAGAAAAAAGTTGAAATCTTAAAGAATATTTATGAATTATCAAAATTTGTAAAAAGTTGAATTTAAAAAAATTGAAATTTTCAAAAACTAAGGAAATTTTGCGATTCTTGATTTAAAAAATAATTAAAAGGTAAAAACTTTGTGAATAGAGTCGACATTTGGAAAAAAGAGCACCAGTTTTGAATAAATTTGATTGCATAAAATTAAATGGGGCGAGCAAAAGCCTCATCTTCTGGGTCATATGTGTGGTAAATTGCTAAGCAACTCATTCGAAAATTTAAAATGTACAGCCAAAACACTCAAAATTTTTTCATAATGTATTTCTCGAAATTTCTAATTCAGTGTCAAAATTTTAAGTTTAAAATCGAATCCCATTTGAGATTAAAAAATATTCTCGACATTTTCAGGGCAAAAATAAAAAAAATGGGTCAAAATTATCTGGATTGTAAAATCAAAATTTCAAGAAAAATATTTCCTTCAGTTTAAAGCAAAAATTTTGCGATTATGGTAAAATTTCGAGAAAAAATTTCAACAATTTTAGTTTAAGACAAATAAATGTCTTGTACGTTTTTTCAAAAGCTTCACTTTAACCTTGAAATTCTCAATTTAAATTCTAAATTCCAAATTGTATTTTGAAAATTCGAATTTAGTATTTAACCAAAAATCATTGAAATTTAGATAAAGTAAAATTTTCGGGTGAAAACTTATATGTAAACAAAATTTTTATCAAATTTTTCATTTTAAAGGTGATATTTTGCATTAACAATAAGTTAAAATTCCTTGACCACAATCAAAATCGAAAAAACCTTTAATCTCTAAAGAAAATAATTTAAAGTAATTTTGAAACGTGGAAATTAAAATCTAAAAAACTTATTATTAGAAATTAAAACAAAAACTTGTAGATGAGTAAATGCTTATAAATAACTAGGAACAATCTTTCGGGGGACCAAAGGGACAGCATAAGGACAAGGGCGAATTCAGAAATTTTTTCTAAGGGGTACAAAGGCCGAGGAAATAAAACGCAGAATAGCAAGAGCCGCGGAATCGGCAGAAATGGCGAAAGTAACTGGATAAAATCGGGGCTTACACAGGGCTGTAGCGCTAAGGATGATGATGATGACAAAGGCCGGGCAAAAAAGGAATACTCTCATAGCTGTGTAGGTTCCTTCGTTTTTATACGGCTAGTGTAGGACATCTGGTGGGCACCTTCCTCCATACCCCCCACCCAATTATACTCTTCTATGATTGGGGAAACGGGTATTAACTTTTTGGGCTTGATTAAAAATTACTCTCATTTTCTAGAAAGCAATATGACTCGATAACGAGTCTTGAATTTTTTAATACGACTCTGCATACAAGCTCAAGAGTTCAGGATACTTTCAACCTCACAAAGACTAAAAAGCCAGAATGAGCAAGTCAAAAATCAAGATTCTCATAATTGACGGATTACCCAAGCGTTAAACCAGCATTCTTTCAATAAGTTTTTAAACTCTTAAAACTTAGAAGATGAAATTACTCTTGTGAGCCCGAACATCAAAAGCAACTGGGTGTTGCATCGCAAAGTGCATGGGCCACGTAAAGGCTTTTATTAATAAATTTTTGATAAGTAAATATATATATTTTGGTGTAGATTCTCGTTCCAACCATGCCAAATGCGCCTCTCAGAAACTAGATTTTTTTTAGAGCTAAAAAGTATACTTCTCATGACATCATCTTCTCACTCTCTATAAGGCCCAAGATATATCAACAACTGTTCCCATGTTTGAAGTTCGGCCCCTAAACTGCATTGGCTTTTTTGGATTCAACTCAAAGAAGAGCACTTCTTCTGATTGATGATGAAACCTTGATTGACTCTCTTTAGACACTGGAGTACATATATTGGGGACTTGTATCTTTTCTACAAGTACTTTCATGGGAACCAACTTAGTACAGTGAGAACCAATCAATGGACACTCCTTCTTTTATAAAACTTCCCAGTTACAGTTTTGAAATGGAGTCTTATAGGTTTTACACATCTCAGCACTGCGACCTATTAGGATCTTTTGTGCGGACTCTAATTTTTTTAATGATTGTCCAGGATGTTTAGACTTTTTATATAGTCTATTATTTTTATTTTTTGGTGCAACGGACTGGTCCTTGGTATCTTTAAAAATTGAAATACAAATTTTGTCCCCTGAAGCCAAAAAAAGATTAGAAAACACAACAAAGATTGCTATAACGCGATAATGTATCTCTCTAAAGATAATAGCTTGTCTATTAAAATGATTAGAGCAACCTTTGTTGTGTTTTCTAATCTTTCTTGGTTTCAGGGGACAAGATTTGTATTTCAATAGTCTATTATCATTTTAGGATCTGTTTCTCTTATTTCTTGGGTCACCCTTTCAAGAAATTTGAGCCTTTTACAGAACTGAGCCATGCATTCGCAGAGCAGGTGTTCTGTTGTTTCTATTGCTGCGTTACAGAATCTTCCGTTTTCATCATCCACTTTTCCCATTTTTTTAAGGTGATACTTTACTGGGAAGTGTCCTGTGAAAAGTCCCGTTATTATTCTTAAGTCGTTCTTGTTCAGTTCGAGAAGCTGCTCAAACTTCTTTTTTGAGATAGTGATGAACTTTTTTTACTGTCTTAGGCCTGGAGTTTTCCTCCAGTATAACAGCCTTTGATTTGTGTCCCAAGTATCCATTTGAATTTTTACGTGGCTTTTTGTAAGACCACGTTATGGTTCTGGGCCGAAGAGAGGTGTGATTGAGGCCTCTTTTGTGAGTCTATGTGCCTCTTCGTTTCCTTCTATGCCTTAATGCCCTGGAACCCACAGAGAACTTCCCAACTCTATAATTCGTTGTCAAGCAGAATTTTTCCCCGATAATTACAATTTATTCTGTCCTTATCACCAATTGCTACTCCTAGTTTTCCAAGGTATATTGGGTATAATAGGGATCCGACTGTACTATTCTTAGAAAAATAGTTAATATATGAAGACGTTTTGAACAATTTAAATAAGAAAAATATTTCACCCGTTTCTTCATCAAAGGAACAAACAGATTCGATATCTACCTGACATAAATTCTAACTGATTAGAGGATTCATTAGTGATTAATGAGTCACGTGCAGTGCATATTATTTAATATTTCCACTTATTAAGAATTCTTTAACAATATTTGTTTATCCGTCTATGAATTTTATTCAAATGAAGGACTTGGAACTGCATAGCAAGAACGTTCTAATCTAGATAATTTCTTGTACTTGTATAAAAGGGGGAAATATCAGTTTCACCGTCGTAGTGATATTACATAAGTGACACATTCGAGTTACACCATGTTTGTGTTTTTGGTTAGTAAGAGTTGAATAAAAAGTAATTACAATTAAAACAAAGTGATATCATGCTCTATTTAACCTTTATTCTTTTTAATAAGAATGCTGTTTTGTGATCGATAGGTGCAAGTTGCTGTGATCGCTTCTACTGTATATTCCTACCAACTTGGGGAGCCTGGATTACATTTCGACGAACACGGAGAATATGCAGCCACCTATGATGACTATGTAAGTTGAAAATTCTTTTTTAATTTTTGCGCCATTAAAATTATTATTATTATTACATTCTATGGCATTCAGTTCTAGAAAAAACTGTAGGATCTATAAGATTACTTCATTATTTTCACATTATAGCATAAAAATATTGATGATCCAATTCATTTTTTTAACTTTTTTAACATAACAGAAATATAGCAATTAATCGCAATATTTATTTAGAAAGATTTATAATAATAAAACTTTTAAGTACTTTATCTAAACTTTGTTAAAAAACTACGGTGTCTCTTAACTGCTTTAGGATTTAAGATTTAAAAGATTTCCAATTTAAAGAGAAATTCTTCTTAGACTAATTCATAATAATATGTATTACTCCAAAATTTCAGGGATGAAATTTTCGGTTTAATTACGAGAAGATAACGAAAAAAAAATGTTCAGGTTAAAATCCAACTTTTGTAAGAAATTCTGTACCTCGGGGGTCGAAATTGTAGACAAAATATAAATTGTAGTTTTAAGCTAGAAAAAAGAAAAAGTCAAACTTTCAAAACAAATTTGCAATTTGTAAAAAAAATCAACACTTATAGTTATACTCTTGAAATGTTAATCTCAAAATTTCGACTTTAATCCAAACATTAATTTTGGCCCCAACGGTGAATAAAATTTAGAAAAAAATTGTTTTTCAAATTTTGACTATTTATAATTATTCCAAGTTTAAACTCTCAACTTTTACATCTTCTTCCCCCTAAAATGTTGATTTCAAACTCAAATTTCAATATTTTTCTAAAAATGTCGAATTTTCTTGTTAAAATTTCGACTTTAGCCTCGAATTTTAATGTTTTCTGAAATTTTTAGGTTGTAAAATTTGAAATTTCGGTCTTTTTTTAATACTTCGTCTTATCGTTCCAATTGTTTTAGAAAATCTAATACTGTATTTAAAGTCGAAATTTCAGTTTTAGCTCGAATATTTTATTTTAAAATAGGTGTATTAAAAATCATAATTTTATGAAAAAAAAATTAAAATATCTTCCTAAATATTTCTTAAATCATCTTCAGTTGATAGAATATTCGAATTAAAGTCAAATTTTTAAGTTTAACCTTGCCTGTTTAAATTCCAAACTGAAAAAAAATTTAAAATTTCAAATAAATTGACAGTTTTGTGAATGAGTTCAAAAAAAAAGTCTAAATCAATATCCGTTTTACTTCTTTCTAGATTTCATCGCGGGGACAGTTTGAGAAACTCTTTTTTTAACAAAAAGTTGATATTTTGTTTGTATAATTTATATGGCATAACACCAGAGTATTAAAATTACTTTACTATATTTGTTTATTGTTGAACAAAGCACACACTATCAAGGTTTTTTATTTTATGTATTGGTAAAACCGAATCGAAATACAAAAAACTTGAAAAGTTGGAAGTATTTCTGGTTGTAATTTATTAAATGTGTCTACAAAGTTGTTTTTTGACATAATGTGTTTACATCATTGTATTATTTTATTGTACCTATCAATCTAATGTTTTCCCAAATGTAAGATTTTAAGTAAAAGCAAAAATTTAATGCAAGTAGGCTTGGGAGTATGTGAAAACGTTGAAATTAAAAGAAAATCGATAAAAAAGTATGTCGAAGAAAGTTAAAGTCAAAACTTTAGGAAGGAACAGTGTAAAAATCGATTTTTTTTTAGAAAAAAAAAGAAATAGTATTTAAAATAAACATAATTTTTTAGAAAACCGCAAAATATCAATAAAATCAAAATTGTTAAAAATCGAAATTTTCAACAGAAGAACTTGAGTTTTCGATGACGAAAAAAATAAAATTTCAAGATCAAGATTTGAGGTCTTAACATTTTTACGCTAAATTCCCATTTACTAGATCCGCCATTGAAAGTTGGTAGATTAAAAAATAAAATTGTCACGTTTGACTTTCTTTTTTCTTTATTTTTAGCTCTATATTTCGATGTTTGATAAAAATATTGTTTTGATTTATTTATTATTATTATTAGTTTTTTTTTTTCGAAAACATTTTAATCTTTGAATATCCACTTTTTTCTCGAAACTACGAATATGTTTTTTATAAATCATGAGTTTTTTCTAAAGATTTCCTCTTTTTCTTAAACATTACGCATTCAGCATTACTATTTTTCCTAAAAAATTTAAATTTTGGCATTTTCTCGAAATGTTTACTTTTTTTGAAACTTTAACCAAAATTCAACAAGTTTTTTGAAATACCAACTTATTTGAGGTGTCAAAAATATTTTATTGTTTTTTTTTTATATTTTGTATTCAATAATTCATTTCAATCTTTACACGTTGTTCCCGTTTAAACGTCCTAAATAAACAGGATAATTTTAAGCAAAAAGTTTCAAATGAACATGTATTTGGAAACTCTTAACAACAAGATACAAGGTCTTAAAAATTTAGATAAAAAAAGCTATTCGTTTTTATTTTCGACATTTCAAAGATATTAAGACCAAATAAGACACACATGGTACATGGGCGGAGTACCATAAAATGTAATCAAATGAAATTTCTATCTCAACTAGTTATAAGTATAATATTTTACACAAATTTTACAAAAAGATGTCGCGATATTGGATAAAATGAAACAAAATAATATTTTTCGATAAGTTGTCTTATAACATTCTTTCACATTTGTTACTATTGTGCCACAATTTAAATTGTTGACAATTAATACCTATATGTTTTAAGTAGAAACTTTTCATAGTAAAAATACCAATGAGGGTGATTATTTTAAAAACCAACGGCATGGTAAAATCAGTAACAGATTGGAAAAAATATCAGGAGACAACTTTAATTGAGAATTAAATGCTTTATTCAACAATAATGCTTTATTTCATTTTAATCAGTGGCGTATCACTTTTTTTTCTAAAATAATATCACTGCCACTGGTTGAGAAAGAAATTTAATTATACCTTAATTTATGATCTTTCATTTACACACCATGCATCTGTGCAAAACTTAGTTTACATATGTTTGAAAACTCGAAGAAGAAAAAATAAAAACTTTTTTTTAATCAATTTTTAACATCTTTTATCTGTTTTATTAAGAGTTTCCGAATACGTTTTCATGGAAAAACTTTTTGCTTAAAATTATTTCTTTTTTTACTTCTTTCATTTAAGGCATTTAAAACGAGGACACCCTGTATATTTTGTCCAAATTCATGATTTTAAACTTAACATTTTCACAGAAATATTAATTTTATTTCAAATGTTTTCCTTCACTCCGAAATATGACTTTTTCTTGAGGTTTCCTGTTAAATTTTGATATTATTAATGGGTACACTTTTTCTTTTTTTTTTAATATCGACTTTCTTATTATAATTCTTAGTCTACAGTTTAAATGTTAGCTTTTTGATTTTTTTATACTTAGAGTATTATTTTCATAAGCCACGACCATTGATCGTAGCTTGCAATAAATAAAAATTAACTGCACACAATTTGCTATTAATAAATGTAGCACATTGTTAATTATCAAAAAATTAGATTTATATAAACTGTTACCCGCTACTTTGTCCACGGAATTAAATGAATAATTGCCTTTAGTACGGTATTAAGTATCAATGACGAAACCAAATCATATGACACATAAAATTTATGCTTCTGGATAAAATAGCCTTCTTGGATATAATGAGCCCATTTCGTATCTTGGATTTCAAGGAACCCAGTGGCGCAGTTAGGAACCAACGGGCCCTTGTACAAGAACTCTTACGACTCTTTTAAAAATTTCTTAACTCATTTGAAAATTTCAACGTTTTATTTTTTAAATTTGACTTTGAAAATGTCTATTTTTCCAAAATTTCGTTTTTTTGAAAATGCCAAATTCATTGGAAGATTGGATTTTTTTTATTTCAATTTTATTTCAAAATTTTAACTTCTTTTCAAAATTTAGATTTTTAAAATTTTTGACTTTTTTTGAAATTTAAACTTTTTGTAATTGTTGACTTTTTCAAAAAATTTTTTTTAATTTCTGCACTTTTCATAATTAGGATTTTTTTTAAATTTAGGTATTTTAAACCTTTATTTTTTTGATAATTTCGACATCTTTTCAAAATTTTGTCAATATTTCACCTTATAGCAAAATTGGAACTTTTTTAAACATTTTTTCTTTTTGGAGGTTACATTTTTATAATTTCAATCTCTTTTGAAATTCCAAAATTTTTTTCCTCAAAATTTCAACTCTTTCGAAAATTTCGAGGTTTCTTTTGAAAATTTTTACTTCTTTACTTTTTTTTCAAAATTTCGGTTATTTATGATATTAATTTTTTTTTAAATTACGACTTTCTTTAAAATTTTGACTTCCTTTTTTAAATTTCGCTTTTTTGAAAAATTGTTGACTTGTTTGAAAACCTCGACTTTCCTAAAATTTCAACTTTTTTCAAAATGTTGACTTTCTTAAATTCATTTAATGTGAAAATCTCAATTTGTTTTCATTTCAATGACACCTTTTTTTAAAATTTGGTTTTGAAAATTTCAAATATTTTGAAATTTTGTTTTTTAAAACATCGGATTTTTTTATGTTGATTTTTCTTCAAAATTTAGAATTTCTTTTCGAAAGTTGGACTTTTTCAATTTTCGGCCTAATAAAAATTTCAACTTTTTGGAAGTGCCGACTTTTTTAGCAAATTTCATTTTTTTTAAGTTTCGATATTTTTGAAACTACTACTTTTTTAATTTTTTTCGATTTAGCTTTTTTTTAATCTTGACTTTTTTGAATATTTTAACATTTTTTATAGATTTCTATTCATTTTTTATTTGAAGGGAGGTATTGAGATTTTTGAAAGCTTAACTGTTTTCCGAAATTTCTATTTTGTCTCGAAAAAAAGTTTCGATTTTTTTAACTCCGACTTTTTCAAATTTTCCGAACTTTCCGAAAAGAGCGCCATTATTTTAGATTTCGAGTTTTTTTTAGATGTCGACTATTTTGATATTTTGGAAATCTTAACCTTCACTTCGTTTGAAAATTAGCATTTCCAACTTTTTAAAAAATGTTGCAAATTTTGTTTTCTCTAAATTACAAAAAAAATTGTAAGAATTCATTCGTTTAAAAATAACGTTCACAAATAAAAAAATTTAGTCTCAACACTTCGAGAAAAAAAATAGCGATGAAATTTCAAAATGAAATTAAAATCCTAAAACGCAAAATTCTTTTTCAATTGAAGACATAATTTTTAGAAAAAATGTAAAGATTTACATGCATTTTGAGATAAAAGTAAGTTTCTTGAAAAGTGAATATTTGTAGAAAAAACAGGAATGGGACTTCGAAATTTAATTTTTAGGAAAAAAAAGTGAAAGCATAAAATTTAAGGAAAAATGAAGTTTTGCAATTTCGAGAAAAAAAGTATGCATTTGAAGATTAAAATGGTTTTTAAAAACATTATTTTATTTGTAGAAAAAATTCAAATTGGGAGTTAAAATAAATCAGCCTGGATTATTTTACATTTAAATTTATCACTCACAGCGGCGGATCAAATCAAGCGAGGATTCCAAGCAGTAACAATTTTGATAACCGAAATAAGCCTTAGTCGCGAAATTTCCAGTTTTATCGAAATCTTAAATTTGAAAATATTTTAAAATATATTATGAATTTTCCGTTGTTCTGTTTTTCACAAAATTATGTGTAGACTTTTAATGCTTACTTTTACTTTCCTCAAATTTGGATTTTTTTTAGAAGTTTCAACTTTTTTTTAATATACTGCTCTAGATTTCTTTAAACTTCAATTTTGTCTCATAATTTAAAGCGTAGTTTCAATTTTTATTTTTATTTAAAGATTTAAATAGGAATTAGAAGTTTCAAATTTAAAGTGCGATTTTTGACAACCAAGGTTTTCAATGTTGCAAAACTTTTAAGTGCAAATTAAAATTTTGTAATTAGAATCATTCCAGTAGTAAAAATACCTGAAAATGGCCAATCTTTCCTAGAATTTTAATATTTTTCAAGACGTATAAAAAATGTTTTCATAAAATCTTCAAATTGTTATGTAATTTATAAGGTTTTTTGTCAACAATTTAAAAAAAAATTGAAATGCTTCTTATTTTTTTAAATTATTGAAAAGTCTTACTTTTTATTTAAATTTTCGAACCTTAAATTTTAATCTTAAATTTGTATATCAAATAATTACGAAAATATCCGACTGTCTTCATTTCACTTTCAATAATGGCAATGACAATTTATTGCGCCATTTCCTCGTCGATACTTATCAATTCCTCCGTTCTGTCATCAAAAATAGTAATTGCTGCTTACTCGAATTTAGATAGAGTTAACTATAACTTTGACAGATGTCAGAGCCCTTTAGTCCCTCTTAGAGGTCGAATTTCCAAAAATATCTTCTTAGTGTGCGCCTGCATTACAAAAAAAAACCTCTGTGCAAAATTTCGAGTTCCTATAGTTAGCAGTTTGTCATAAAAGGACCTATTTAAAATAAACCTACATAGATGCACAAAAAAGTTATGATGATTTAGAGTCATACAGAGTAGCGTAGGATGCGCCTCCTATCAACTATTGGTAATCTGTTAGCAGATTGGGATTTCTTGACTAAAGAAACCTTTTCGTGCCAAATTTCACACCTAGATTAAAATGCGTTGAATAGTTATATGAAAAAAATTATACCTCGGTTAGTGTAAGGTAAATTTAGCTATATCACGTTATTTTTAATACGAAAAATCCACTCTTGCTTTATGTACTATTGCTTATGGTCCAGACTGTATAAAATTAAATAGCAGAAAGAAATATTATTGCACGATGCATATACATATATTTGAGGTAATTTAATGTAATAACCACTTATTAATAAAAGTGAAAGTCTTCAACTCCACAGAGTTGCAATGACATGGTACTTAACGAAATATTTAATATGTGGAGTTCAATTTTTAATGTGCCGTTAAAATATGCTATTTCATAGCAATATGTATTTGTGTCAGCCAAGTAGGTGATATTTTTGTAAAAAGAATTGTTGCTAAATCTTGTCACGGTCTCAGATTTATTATTTAGTAATTTCACTAATAATTATTATCATTACAAATCACTTCTGTAGCTACCTAATTGAATAAGTTAATCTATTTTAGGTAATAATTTAAATTCCTATGTAGATATATTTTTTAAACTTGATTTATCCATCAACTCAGATTTAACTTTAATCTGACATTTAATCATTACAATTTGGAAAATTAATTGATAATTCAAATAAGAAAGCAAAAACTGTTGTCGCCTTACTACAAATTATATATGATTTAATTTATATTTGTAACCAGTACTTCGTGTAACTCTTTTATATTCAACCGTGGAGGGTGCTTCACTTTCATTATATTTCTTAGTAACGCAACTTCTAAAGTTTAAACATTTTAAATTAATTGTCATAGTTAAACTATAACATAGTTAAACCACACATTTAAATTAAAAAAGTTAAACTTTTATGTTTCAGAAACCACGAGACTACCAATTTGGTTATGAAGTATCAGATCCTCACACAGGAGATCATAAATCTCACTGGGAAATTAGAGAAAATGGTGTTGTCCGTGGAAGTTACAGTTTACTAGAACCTGACGGCACAACAAGAGTAGTAGATTACATAGCAGATAAACATGGATTTAGAGCAGTGGTGAAGAAAATCGGAACAGCAATTCATCCAGAACCTGTGGAACATCACGGAATAGGTTACGGTGAAGGGATTCAGACCCATGCAGAACCAATTATTTTGCAACAAGAAGTTGAACCTATATATCACAGTAGCTATGATGGACGAATAGACAATTACGGCAACTGATTATCTACTCCCAGAAAAATATCTTAACATTTTAGAAAGAGTGGAAACACCCCATAAGATTGAACCAACCATAGAAATAGCTGATACTCCCATTTACTCCATACCAGAAAAGGATTGAGGTAATCCAACAACCAACAATAGAAATATCTCACACACCCGTGTATTCTTCTCCTGAAGTCAGCCATGTTGGTCTCCTAGAAAGTGGTACATGTCGGACTTGCACAACCACAACAAATAGTAGTTCAACCACAAATACCTCAAGCCGTTAGCGTAATAAAACAACCAATCCTTACCAAATTGTCCGAGTGGTACAGAAAATGGGCCCGTCCATACGCTAAAGGAATAGCAGTAGCACCAGTTTTAGCAAAAGCCCCAGAAACCAACCAGAAGTGGTCATACGGATCAGGTCAAAATGAAAACACTGCGATATGGGCTAAACAACCCGAAATATATCAGAAATGGGCCGCTACCATACAAGCCAGTCGAAATCACAAAATGGGCTGAAGTGCCTGAACCAGCGGTAAAGTGGGAAGGACAGGGAGAAGCTGAAGTCGTTTTAACCAAAATACCCGAAGTATATCAAAAGTGGGCTGTTCCCTATGGTGTTGGAAATGGCGAAGTTGAGAAGTGGAGTGCGCCTTATGGTGGCGAGGCGAAGAGCGTACATCTTGAAACCAAAATTGAACCCCATGTTGAGGAATCTTCGCAAATACATGGCTTGACGGGCAATCTGGAGGATGATTCAAAATACAAAAATTATGGTGAAGGGGGTTATGGTGGAGGTTGGAAGACGCGTTTACCCTATGAATATGTAATTAATCACCCGGTGTTAAAATAAATATATGTGTGTTACATTAAATATATATAAAAAATTAGTATTACACTTAGACAATATTTTATAGAAGCTCCAACCTTTAAATATTTATGAAACTTCAGAATGAGTTAATTTGTAATATAACAAATAAATCAAAAACAAAGTTAATGATATTGATAATTTAATAAAACAAACTAGGCTTCATCATATCTATAAAGCCATTTGTTTTTTATTTATCTTATTTTTGAAGAAATATTTAACAAATATTTACAATCGATTCAATTTACACTTATGAACGAGCAGCTTGATCTTCTTAAAACACTTCTAATTGAAGCTTTCATTGAGAATTCGGATTAGACGGAGTATTCGTAGGAGTCTGTGATCCAAGGAGCTTGTTAGCACAACAGCAGCTGAACAAACTACTGGTCCGGTCATAGCAAATATTTATAGAAACATCGTGAAATTTTTAATATCTCTTGTTGTATTTATCGTCAGTAGAGTTTATTAGCGAGGAATCTCGAAGAAGCCTTCTGCTTCTATTATCAAATATTCAACGATTAAACTGTATTTTCATCCCCTATATTACAAATTTTTTTGTTATTTTATACGCTTCAAAATGATACCATTTTAAGACCCACCCTATACTTGTAAGGATGAAGAGGTTTGTAAATTTATATTCTTTGGAAGACGGTCTACGAATTTTGGGAGCCGAACACCAATTAACCTACATTTGGTTTCCTTGCACCGTTATCGATATAATTTAATTAATTGTCAGCCAAACGGTGTTAAATCCAACACCTAAAAAACATGTTTCGGAAGTTGTAACCGCCTATTATAAAAGGTGTTAATAATGCATTCAGCTTCATGGGCTGTGCGCCTTTCTTGACAAGTACAATTAAATATTTTCAAAGGGTTGATATCTAACTTAAATTTTACGGAAATTATCGGTTCGCTATAAAGACTGACACTAGTATAAGTCTCTTCACAGTGCTGAGTCATGGGTTGATGTCTGTATTTTCTTTAAGAAATCTTTTAGGGTTAGAGTGAAACGTTGGTTGATTTATACAATTTAATTAGAAGGGCTTTTTATTACCTACAAAATAATGCTAATTCTTTACTTTACCAATAATGTGTTACACTTCCTTACTGACTTAAATGGGCCAAAGAGTTGTCCAATGTAACCAAGTTGCGGAATGGCGAAACGAAAATGTAACAGTGCCTATACCATACTGCGAAGAATTTTTATTTTTTTCGACAAAATCGGACAAATTGATCGGGAGGAGGGAAATTTTTTACCTCTAGGTGGCAGTTGCTTGTTATATGTGCATCACTAAAAAACTTTTTAGATTCTCATGGATGACTTTTTTAAGTACATTAAGGTAGTAGTACTTTACTTGCAAGATGTAAATGGTAATTTATTTTGGTCTAAAATGGCACCTCCCCAATATTATTATTTTTTATCTGCTTATAATACTAACAGAAAGGAATAGAGCAAATATGCTTATTTCGTTTATAATAAAATGTGTCTCAAATTTTTAGGTATTAGGGCTAAAGTAAGAAGAAAAAACTATGAACATTATTTTTTTTGGATTGTGTGTTCATAAACATTTGTATAAAATAAGTAATGCCTCTTTAACAAAAGTTATCTGTCTAATATTTATTTAATTCTGCCAATAATGTATTTATGGGATGACACTTGCCACTCTAAAATTTTCAACCCCACTATTTTGCCACCCCAAAATTGTAAAGTGTATTTTAAGGAATTGTCGACGTCATATACAAGCTGACAGTAAAAAACGCTTAATACAATACCTATCTCGTCAAAAATTGTGCAGAATAAAATTATTTAAAATAATATTAATCTTAACTTGGTTTCGTTTCTGCATTTATGCTACATAACCATAAGAATTTAAAAGAAAAATCGGAATTTCAAACAAGCAGGATTTATGAAAATATTTTTTCGTGATTTCCAGAAAAAGTCTACATTTCAAGATTGAACGTACAAACATTTTTGGAACAGTCAAAAGTCAAAAAAAATATAGAATTTTTGAGTTTAAATTCGAAATTTTGAATTACATACCCAACAGTTTTAAAAATATTGAAATAATAATCTTGAAGAAAAAGTCGCAGCTCCAAAACTGTATCTGCAATTGCAAGAAAATTTGATATTTATTTTTTTTAATTTAAAGTTGAAATATAAAACGAGTGAAAGTGAACACATTAAATAACCATAAAAAATTAAATAAAACTTGGTATATTTGTAAAAAAATATCGAGTTCAAATTTGAAACTTTATTTCTGATGAATGATTTGTCGAAACATTGAAAAAAAATTTGATATTTCGAAATTAAAGTCACTTTTTTAATAAGACCATATTTTCAAAAAAAGTTCAACATTTTTGTGAATAAGTTTTTAGGTAAAAACTGAAAATATTACCCAAAATTTTAAGAAATAAGACTCCAAAATGTTTGCATAGGAAACGGAATCTATATTATAACATGTTCTGGAAAATTCAAACCAATCGAAATTTGGGAAAAGCCATAAAGGTATAAATTTAGAACTATGGTAAAAATTTTGAGTTCGAACATAAAACTCTGAGACAAGTTTGTCATCGAAGTTTTAGGAAAATGTAAAAACGGAATGTAGCAGTTTTTAAAAAATACCTAATTAGATTCGATCGAAAAAAAATTCAGTTCATATAAAAACAATTTTTCGAGAGAAAATTTTTCCAAAATATCCTCAAAAGTTCATATTTCCAGATTGAAATAAAAGTTTTTTGCGAAAGTCAAAATGTCCACAATATGTGTCAATTTTTGGTTTAAAGTCAATATTTTGAATGACACAGCCAAAAATTATGTTAAAGTTGAATGGAAACCCACATTTTTAAGGAAAATATAAAAAATTCAGAATTACCGAAGTAGTAATTTAAAAAAATCAGCACTTGTTAAAAATATGCGAATTTAAAGTCGAAGAGTTGGGAAAAAATAGCAATTGAAAATGTACAACTGAAACAATCACAAAAACAAAAAAACTTAAAATATAGAAGGTCAAACTGATAAAGTTCGTCTCTGATTTGATGATAGTCTCTCGAAATTTCGAAAGAAAAGGCAATATTTGAAAGGGAACAAACTAAACGCTCGAAATTTTATTTCCAATTCATCTTACATTTTCCAGTTAATTTATCCAAAAGCATGATCACGAACTAAATATTCGATAGAAATAATAAAGACTCGATAAATGTAATGAATACTCAATATAAAATGTACATGCTTATTAAATAATAAATGTTCGATTAAAGCAATAGACACTCGAAACATGTAATGAATGCTCGATCCAAAATTTGAATACCTGATAAAATAATACTGTTTTGATAAAAAATATAGACGCTGGACAAATAAAATAATTGCTTTGTATGAAATTCGTATGATTCCAAAATTAATAAATATTCTATAAAAATAATATATGCTCCATAGTCAAATTTACATGTTTTTTTAAAGCAATAAATATTTGTTGAACAATATAGCGACTTAACTAACTTAAGGAATGCCCAGTGGCAAATTCTAATGCTCATAAATTATTTAACATCCGGTTTGGCTAAATTTAAAAAGTTCTATGTCGTCGTCAGCAGTATTGAAGCGGCTTTAAAATGAGATGTCGCTCAACATAGGATGTCGTTTAAAATTTAAGGGTACTTTTACCCTTGCAAAATGGGTAGCTTCCAAGATACCAAAACTTTTGCCATCGTGTGTCCTCCTAGAAAAGAAAATCGACCTGTTTCGGATTTTTTTTGGTTATTCTTTTTATTCCAATATTTCCTAGATGGGAATTTTCTACTGAAACACCCTATATTTGAGATACGACATACATATTACTTTATTACAAATTTAAACATCAATTATCAAACATTTATATATTTTTTGAGTACATTACCGCGGCCAAATGGCACACAGACCAAAGATTGATGGGATGCAGCTTGTAGAACAACCGAGTGCACACCATGACAGAGATATCCTGGTTAAAAACGGTATAATTGTAACATACGCAGATAAAACACACCACAATGACATAGAAATTTTAACAGCCGAAATTGGTAAATTTACTGTTACCTTTGTATGCAAACCGCCAAGAAGAGAATTCATTTTACCCCACCAACAAATTTCACGTCTCAACAGACAAAATTTGTCCTAGGAGACTTTAACAGCGACAACACTCTGTGGGGCTACCAATCTACAGATAAAAATGGAGAATCAGTAAAGAAATGGGCCGAACATCGAAATGTGGTCTTAGTGCATGATGCGAAACTACCCAATTCCTTCCAAAGCAAAATATGGAAAAAAGGATATAACCCTGAACTCACCTTCACCAGCCCAACAATAGAGGGCCAATGCCTCAAGAAGATCTACAACGATTCAACTTTAGAAAAGCTGGCTGGGTAAATTATTCAAGCGAACTTGATATATAAGTTCAGCATCTAACTCCAACCACAGAATACTACGACGCCTTTGTAAAACTGGTGAAGTCTACCTCCAGGACCTAGAGGATGCCAACAACATTATATACCAGGATTAAGCGAAGAAACAAGGGATATAATCGCATAATACACAGAACAATATAACAAGGACCCACTCAGTGAAATTACTGCGGAGATAGGCGAAAAACTACAAGAAATACTAAGTGCCACTAGACAAAAAAGATGGACTGACGCTCTTGAAAAGATGAACATAACGCATAGTAGTAAGCAGGCCGGGAATATGGTAAAGAAACTCAAACAGAGATGAAACAACCATATGAAATAAACCCAAATTAAGTTGCATACCAACTCCTCGTTAATAACAAAACAAATAGAACAAAGTTCCCAAAAACAAAAATAAATAGAAACCCAAACTATAGAAACTAAGTTAAAAGAAGCCCTACAAATTATGTCAAGCTACTACAAACAGAACTCGCTGAAAATAAACCCTACCAAAACCCAGGTGTCCGCCTTCCACTTGTAATTTGGGCGGGACAAACGTTGGAACACACAGACACCCCAAAGTACCTAGGAGCCGTGCTCGACCGCTCTCTCACGTACAGGTATTACTGCCAGAAAACCAGGCAGAATGTCAGCACCAAAAATAACCTTCTAAGAAAACTTGTAGGGAGCAGATGGGGAGCTAACCCGGGAGTCTTTAGGACAACAGCGGAAGCTATGTGTTTCTCTACAGCAGAAGCATATCGCTAAGGCACTGAACGATACATGCAGAATATTTACAAGCTGTATGAAACCTACCCCCTTGCCCCTGCTATATCAAGCAACGAGTTTTGCACCACCGGAACATCGCAGACGCAGTGTGCAGTATGTGAAAAAGTTCAAACAAACCTTTGACGATAGACACCCTCTATATCGTAGAACCACAAGGAGTGAGCCGGGTCAAATCCAGAAGACGCTTTAGGAGAACCGTCGACATAGAACCTACTCTCTACACCAAAAACCATCACCAGGAATGAAGTTGAAATGAAGGACCTGGCTTACGCTTACCCAAATACGTACCGGCGTTGCACACGTCAAGACTAATCTGTCAATGTGGGGTACCGCAGCCGAAGATGACACACTATGTGAACGCGAAGAAATCAGGGAATGTCTCACCTAAGATCGTGTGGGCTATGCCCTTCAAAATGTACCCTTCATGTCTTGTGGCTCGCTAGTTCCGAGGCAATAGACGTGGCCAGATTCTGGGCTGAAAAGTAAGATAGATAAAAATCGTTAGGAACGATTAGGGGCACTGTTGAAGTCTTTGTCTAAGATGCTTAATCTACTTGAGCCGGTAAAACCAGTAACACATGTTAAAAAATAATCCCGAGCTGTAAGTAAAAAAATTTTGAGAGTAATGCTTGTTGTTGAAATGATTTAAATCGGCAGAAAATGTCGACATTTTAAGTCGAAATTTCTAAGAAAAGTTAAAGCTTCCAAGAAAAAGTCAAAATAAAAATCAAAATCCAAAACTTGAGTTTAAAGTGAATATTTCCGAAAAAAACTCGAGTTCGGGGCCGCAATTTTAAAAATAAAAACAAAAATCCTAAACAAGGCCGAATTTAGAGTTAGAATTCGACATTCTGGAGAAAACGCGTCAAAGTGGAGAAAAGACGAACATGCAATACTAAAGCCAAAATTTTGAAGAAGAGTGAACATTTTTGGAGGAAGTCAAAATTACGTGCATAAAATCGAAATTTTGAAAGAACAGTGAAAAGGGGAATTTTGAATGTTGAACGAATATTAAAAAGTTTCAAGAAAAGCATAATTTGTCTAAAGAAATTTCTTAAATATAAAGAACAAAGTCGGCATGTCAGAGATAAATTTGAAAGTTTGCAAATAAATCAAAATTATTTTAAAAAATCCATTTGCGTTTAAAAATGACACTACGATGAGTATGATTAGATGCGCATGCGCGTTCAGATGCGGTTGATTATGCCCGAAGTGAATATTGTTACGACCTTATCGGTTCGAATTGATTATTAACACGTGAATTGAATAACACCCACTTTATTACCAAACTAAACTCGGAACACTACAACTGGATAATGAACTCATTGATTTACTTCTAATTACTGACTCACTAATTACACTGACTGACTCTAACTCGCTCCTCGAGGGAAAGGCGTCCGCCTTATATAGTTTACGCTTCCAGGTTCTAGAAGTTTTCGGCAGATAAGGCTTATCGTTGGCCGAAATTTCTGGAACGCTTATCTGCCGTTTGCTTCATTATTGCGGCCGCTTTCCCTTATCAGACCTTTCTAGAAAATTTTCTTACGTACTAAATTCTACAATTTACATTTCGTTACAATATTCTTAGTACATAAAGGTTAATTTTAGGATTAGGTGTTAGTATTTCTCTGAAGATGATAGCTTGGCTATCGAAAAGAGTTATAGCAACCTTTGTTGTGTTTTTTAATCTTTCTTGATTTTAGGGGACAAGATTTGTATTTCAATTTTTAAAGATAACCAAGGACCAGTCCGTTGCACCGAAATTTGCGTTTAAAGTAAAAATTTTGAGAAAAAAATGAGTTTTTAATTTCATTCACAAAATTTTGAAGGAACTCTATATATGTTTAGATAGTGAGGTGAAAATTTTAAAATGAAATGAACTTTCCTATAAGAAATGAAAAATGAAACTTTAAAATAAAAATTTTGAAGTAAGAATTGAAAGTAAAAACTCCAAATTCTTTTAAAACATTCGAAATTTAAGGAAAATATTCCAACTTCAATATATTTAAAAACTGAAAGTTGCTCTAACGGATTTCGATAGGCAAACTATCGTCTTCAGAAAGATACATATTCAGAGAGATATCTCTTGATGATAGCTTGGCTATCGAAACGCGTTAGAGCAATCTTTGTTGTGTTTTTAATCTTTCTTGGTTTCAGGGGATAAGATATTTCAATTTTTTCAGAGATAAAAGTTTAAATTTGGAAAAATAAAAACATTATCCATTCTTAATGAATTATTTTCTTTTTATTAATGTTTCTTTATTTGAGTTATACTTATTTTATAGTTTATCAAACTGACATTTCGCAAGATTGTAAAAACAACACGAGAAATTTTCAATTCAGCATACAAAAACACATAATTCATACAAATCTTCGTTTTAAAGTTACAACACTTTAAACAATGCAGCTAATGGTAGTACTTGGAAGCTTAATTATAACACTAAAAAAGCTACCTCCGGCATATTTAGCAAGTTAGTAAATCATAAAATGTGGTCTAAAACATTAACTCGAACCAGTAGAGAGTTATTTCGCATTTAGTGTATCATAAATCAATGGGGGTGGAGGGAACACACGTGTGGTGGGTCCGCTCGTTTGTTTGATATCTTCATCAACGAAAGAGGAGACAGCAAAGCACGACGGGCACACCATATTTCAGATGCGCAAAATTGCTAATGGCACAATTTCAACCCACCAGACAGTCGATAACAAAGGGGTGGAATTTTAACTCTTTGGGGAAAATTAGTCCGTGGTTAATTAAAGTTTTAACGTGAAGAATTTGGCCTGGAGCAACTTCGATGCAGACTAAAAATTTTTTTGAACCGAAGTCTACATTGTCTAAATGGAAATTTGTGAACCAACGAGAATATTTCTGGAAAAGAGTCAATGTTTGCTTTTGAGAGTCTTAAATCTTGAGAAAAAAATAGTCAATTTCTAGAATTACGGTACTTTATACTAGACACTTTATTCCGTACATTTCTCTCTGAAATAAAATATACAGAACATTTTGTGTCGAGTAATTTATCTCGGGTGTGTAAATAAATCTGGAATATCTTCTCACAGGATAGTTGACACTCGATATATTTTATCTCAAAGAGAAATGTACGGAATAAAGTGTCTAGTGTAAACATTCCGTTAGAAATAAGAGGAAAAACTCAAAATTTTGGAGACATTTCAAGCTTCTTAAAATCTAGTTTAACATAAAAAATTCACAGATTTCGCAATCCTTGCAACCAACGGAGACATTGGAAATGATAACACCAAATAGAAACATAATTAACACTTTATTTAACATACAAGGTTATACAGGGCATTTACAAATTTCAAAGAGAACGTTGGAAGTTGATTCGGAATGATAAATAAATACGAATTACGAAAAAAAATTAATAAAAAATGTTTTCTTTTCGAATTGCAGACTTTCAAAGTTGTTATAAAAAATAATTTAATTAATCATTTCATAACCTCTTTACCGATCGTGTTGAAATATGAAACCTTTATTTATTTAGATTATTAAGGCTAGAATCTTAGTGACGAAGACCCTTGTTTTATCCGACATCCCTTGTAATTCACCACGACAATTATCTATGTATCTTCGAAGTAGTAAATAATAATAATTATATAAAATATGTATTGATTTACAACAATACGTATTACGTTAATTCTGTAATAAACCTTGTGTTATTTATTATTATTATTATTTTGTTGTTGCTTAATTCGTGAAGTTTAATATTGTATAATCTTAAGTATAGATTTTATCTCATCATTTTTATATGTAATTATTCAAATTACAAGATGCTCTTTTTCAAAAAGTTTCGGACTATAAGGGAGAAGTACTCTATAGTTCGCCAAAATTGATTTTCCGATAACACCTTCCAAACATTTTTAGACGGGTCTACTGCATTCCGAATATTGGGCTAGAAATCTGAACTGCCGATGTCGATCACTATTCGGGTATTTAAATTGATTGTTGTTAAATATTCGAAGGAACAGTACACTATGAGGCGCCGTTCACAACATAATTATTTTTCATGAATATTTAATAAATCAAACAATATATGTAAAATTTTAAATTATATATAGTTTCGTTCTTGAAATATACTTCATTTCTGTAAAAATGAATATTTATATTCTCCTGATAGAAATTTTACATAAATCTATTTAAATATTTTATATGAAAGTTTTATGTGGTTTTAAAAATATTTATATAAACTGCGATACATGAAACGACCGTGAGAGGCGATAGTAGCCGCACGAATCGGGCATGGAGTATGGTATTATTTATATATCAATTTTATTTTTCGTTGTCGCCACCTGAATCTTGATTATATTTACATATTTATCAATAGCACTAAAATCTGACATAAAAAGTGACAGCATGCTGCTAATAATAATAATAATAATAATAATAACAAAATAATAATAAATAAATAATAAAATAAAAAAAGTTTCAAACCTTAATTTAAGTTCCAGCGCTTCTAGCGCCCGCTACGGTGGTTTGATATATCACACTTTATATAAATATTTTTGAAATCACATAAAATCTTTGTAAGAGATATTTAAGAAAATTTATATAAAATTTTTAACAGAAGATTAAAATATCCATATTCATTAAAATTAAATATACTGCAAGAAAGAAATAATATATAATTTCAAATTTAATATAAATTGTTTGATTTATTAAATATTCATAAAAAATTATTATGTCCTGAACGGCACCTCATACTACACACTTGTTTCAGTTAATAAATCTATTTAGATTATTTCGCATTGAAATCAGGATCATCGAAAAAAACATTAGAGGGCAGTTGAATGGCAAATTTATCAATCTTAAAAATTGAGGTTGGTTCTGTGATTTTGTTTATCTTACTCCAGATCACACGTGAATTCGTTTAGATGTGATTTGATTCATATGGTACATTACTTCAAACTCTTTTAAAGAAAATTACAATTTTTTAACTAATGCTGAAGTAATGATGTTAGCTCGACACCCTGGATTTAACAACGCTGGACATTGTTTAAAGTTACTGCACCTATTTCTAATTAAAACTAGAGCTGTACTGGTTGTACTGATTGCCATTTTCGCTTTGCATGATCGTTTAATTTTTCGGCTATTATGGGAATAAATAAAATGAATTCCCTTTTTTTGCCGAAAGCTCTAAAACCTTTAATACAGTTAATTAGTTGTCTTAGACCGGGTTGTGTGGTTTTTGTGAATTAAAAAATGTTTAGGACAGTTGGACCTGTTCTTTTATTTTAAAGCGATCTTGCATAATTAATTAATAATAATAATTAGCTGATACTGACAATGATTCAATAACGTCACTTGAATCTCCCTCCACAGAATCGCAAAGATAATGAAATTTCTTAATATCAAAAATACGCTTGTCGTAATGAACTGAACACTTAGATGAATCTAAAAACGAAAATGGGAAGCGATAAGGGCTTTAATTTAGCAACATATATGGTATTTAATTATACTCGCGCCGTTTAATAATAATACATTTCAATTTATGTCAGTTACAGTTTTATCGGATGTTCAAATGTATCAAGTGTGCTCTACTTTTTTTTTAGAAGAGAACGTAGCGAACCCGGCACTCGATTACTTATTGATTATTTTGGTTGATCCCTCAAGGGTAATTTTGACGTCTTATTTATCCAGCGAGGTTAAAATTTTCTAATCTAAAGAAAATCCTCCAGAAATCTATTTTCTTTCACGTTTTTACGATGATTTGAATTACTAAGATACACAAATTTATAAAACAGTCTAGAGCAGTAACAATTTCCATTCTACATCCAAAAAATGAGAATTTTCCATCAGAAAGTTTGTTATGATAGCAATTCAAATGTATTAAAACCTTGCAGTTGTCAATCACTGATAATTTCTTTGGGATTTACGTTCATAAAAAATTTTCATTGTCAACTTATTGACTTTTTCATTTGAACGAAACTCAAAATGTCGAAAATTTGTGAAAAATAGATTTGAAGTACTCTCTCCAAATTTTTACTCTTCTTTACAAAATTATGCGTTTATGCTTTCAAAATAATTATAAACACAGATTTTGGACTTTTCCGAAATTTAATAAATTTTTCCCACAATTTCGACTTTTTTAAATTTTTACATCAAACTTGCAATTTTTGTGTTTTTTCTTAAAACTTCGGATTTCAAACGGATTCAAAATTTGAACATCAGTCTTGCGAGTCTAACCCAAGTTGTTGCATTAAAAAAATAAATATAGCGTATTTTCTTGAAATTATGACTTTTTTACAAAATTCCTCAACCTTTCAAAATGTCATTTATTTTAATTGAACTGTCAATAAATATTTATGTTTTGTTTAAAATTTTTATGTTAAATAATAAATTCTAAATATTTCTAAAGATTTTGACTTATTTTCGAAATTTTGACCTCAGCCTAAAAAATTCGAAAACTCAAGATTTTTTATCGAAATTTTGAAACGTCAACTTTTTTTTCGAAATTTAAAACCCCCTTTTTTATTAAATCATGAGTGGTGGGTTGCCTCAAATTTTAAAATCCCAAAATTTAAACTTTACTTTCTACTCTTACAATAAAGGTTTCAACCAGTGTTAAAGCTTTAATTTTATATTTTTAAGGTTTTAAATTTAATCAAGACTCTTTTTTTTAAGAACACAAGTCATTTATTTAAAATCTTGACTTTAAATGAAATATTTTAATTTTTTTCAAATGATTTTGATTTAGTTGCAAAGTTTTATCTTTAACCTCAAAATGTTGACCTATGTTTTGAAATTTTAGAACATTATGAATTTTGTGAAATCCTGGAATATTTTCCTAAAATTGTCTATTTTTTTTACTATTTTTCTCGCAACTTTTCTGAATTCAAAATTTTGGCCTTATTTAGCTATTTTTTTTTATTTTCGACCTTAATATCGAAGTATTCGACTTGAGATTTCGAGTGAAAACTTGAATATTCAAATATTTTTCTTTCGACTTTTTTCTATTTTTAAGGTTATTTCTGCAATGTTTATCTTTTCTAAATTTACAATTTCCATTAGCCAAGTTTCTTCTGAAAGATTATTTTTAAAATTGAAATATACTCGTATAACCAAATAGACTACGAAATAATTTAAATCAAAATAATATTAAGGCATCTATGCTCATGGCTCTTGAAAGAAATATTTTAATACAAAGCGAAAACAATGAAATATTAAAATATATTTAATCTACAAGCAAAAATTTGTCAACTTTATTGTAAAAGTAATTTACATTTATTTGAGCCGTAAAAATTATAAGTGCAGATATTTTACCACATTCGTTTACTGAGTACTTCAAGACAGTACGTGAATTGGATTTAGGGTAAGAGTTTACAGCATAATAATGGAATTATAACCCCTCACTAAAGGGCCGCTGACTTGGGTAACCCGTGTAAACTTCAGAACTTTTAAGTTTGCGCATCTTTACATGCTCACAATACCGCCTACTGTGTTCAGTTTTTGTTAGTGGTGTTTTCGTACTTAACTCACTAGATTCTCTATTTTCAATCTCTCGTAAACGTTTTTTACGCTCTCAATATGTCTTACACTTTTCGCTATTTTTCATACTCTTAATATCCATAGCTGATAGCCTTATCCAATGAAACGTCACTGGGTTAAACGAATATGGTGCACTGCGGTGAACTGTAAACTTAACATTCTCTCATAGAGTGTGTGAATATGTCGGCCTCTCGACGCCGAGAGCGCTCGACTGGCGATCCGAGTATGTCCGACCGACCGACACCTTGTTCTTCAAGCTTGAACGAAAACCCGAAACTTCACCCCATATCTCAACATAAACATTTCCAATGTTAAAAGTTCGAGAAAAGGGACAAAATTTCCTATTTAAGCAATTAACTAGAAGTTTTGAAAAAATAAACTTTCAACTGTTAAATAATTTTTAAATTGAAAATTTCATTGACGATAAAAAGATGAAAAAAAAACAAAATTTTGACTTTTTCGTTTAAACTAGGAAGTAAGAAAAAAGTCTAAATCTTGTACATATCGAATTTACAAAAAAAATCGATATTTAACTCCACTCTTTTGGTTAACGACTCTACATGTACTATTTCATTTTGCAACGGAAGCTGTATTTCCATAGTTTTCATGGATCCATAAAGTGAAAGCAAAAGAGATTATTCTTTATTTCCTACTTATTAACTACATAATTACCCTCGATGGTCGTTTCTTAGTATCAGCTAACTAATGCAATTTTTTATACAGATAAGAAATTGACATATACAGTAAAAAAGTTGATAAATCACCGGAACTTCTTTAGTTTAATTTGGTAGTTGTGATCAACGATACCTAACATAATACGGTAGCTAATGATTAATCTTTAGGTATAATAAATAACAATCAAAGCCGAATATTTTCATTAATCACTAAAAAATATTTGGCGATGGGCGGGATAAACTATGCGGAACTAGTCACATAGACCACCCACTGTGTTGAACAACCCTAAATATAAATGACCAAAAAGGGGAAATATTTTAACTAATTGCGGGATTAATTAGTAAACACTTGTTAATATTGTGATATATTGTAAATATTTAAGTGGAATTTTAATAAAAAATCCATTGAGGATAAATAAATTTTAACCCTTCCTAGTGACATTGCCCAAGTCCTTTTTAAATGAAATAATAAATCTGTTTGATGATGTAGAAACAGGAAATTCAAACTTACTTTAATTCTCGTGCCTTTCAAATTGCATAGCTGAACCCTTCGTCTTAATGTTGGAAATTACAGTTACTACCATGCTGGATATTAATAAATTTTTAGAAATATATCGTCATTTATATCATTAATGTCACTAGGACCTTTGAAATCTCAGCCTGACCTACAGTCTGTGTCATTTATTTCTAAGGTAATTGATTCTTTGATTATACCGTTATAATAACCACTATAATTTTCCATGGCGATTCCATTCTAATTTAATTTATATAGGAATATGCGTGTCCACAAATTGTCATGGCTAATTAATAACTGGGTATCCTGATTATATTGTAGCTAACAAACTCAGGTCACATTTAGACTTATTCGTATTATATTTTATAGATTACAGCACTAAAAGCAATTCAGACAATTAAAATTAAGAAACTGTCCAATTTTGGATTTTGTTTTCTCAAAAAGTCGAAGTTTGAGCATGACATTTTTAAGAACAAAATTTTCGAAACATTTTTATGAATTTTAGTATTAAATTCGAAATTTGGAACAAACTTTATTAGGTTTTTTCAAAAAATTTCAATTTTACCTATCCATTCTCATTTCCAAAGTTTTACATACAGTTTAACTTAGAAATTCTCAATTTGAAGAAGAAGTTTTAAAATTTCGTCTTGAGATTTAAGATTTGTTTCCGAATTTCTTACCACTTTTAACATGCACATTCCAATTTGAATCATTTTTGTTTAAATTAGAAATTAGGGAGTTGTTTACGTTGAAATCAGGAGGAAGGTTTTTTAGATGCTTCAAAGTTTTCTCTCGAAGTTTCTGTGGGCTCTAAATTTAAAAAGAATCTTTGAAAATTCCAAAATTTTTTTAAACATTTTTCCTGGAATTTTGACTTTAATCTCAAATATACGAAAATATCGCAATCTTAAGATAAAAATTAGAATCAGTTTGAACATAAAATTAAAAAAATACGTTCACATTTTTAAAAAAAAGTTGACATATAACAGAAAATGTTAAGAACTTTTATAATTTTGATTTTTGTGAGAAATGTTTATGTTGAATGCAAACTTTTAAGAAAAAAATTTATATTTTAAGCTTAAACTTGTTTCTACTTTCTTCTTATTTTCCACTTTTCTCTAAAAGTTTTTTTTTGATTATTTTGACTCCTCTTTCTAAATATTGATTTTAAGGTGTAAATTTAAAAAAGAATAGTTACGAATTGTGATTCTTTTTTCTATTTTTTCTCGAAGCTTCGTTTCTCTTAGAACTGTGGACTCGAGACTTAAACTTCAACTACAAAATCTCTCTTATCTCAAAATTTTGAAATGAGGTCTAGCTTCCGATATTTCATTTTTAGAACCAAAAAGGGTTTAAAAAAATTTTATTGCTGAAAAAATCAAAATATCAAAAAAAAATCCAAAAATGATTTAAGAAAAAGCTCGATGTTTATCAAAATTTTGACACTTCGACCTTCACTTCTAAATTTTAAACTCATCAAAATGTCGGCTTTCTTTCCAATATTTTGAAATTACAGTTGAGTATTCGAATTTATTAATTTCAAATTGAAAGTTGAAATTTGAGAGAAATAAGTAATGTCAAGGTTAAGTTTCAAATTCTGAACAAGTTGAGATTTTAAAAATGGACAGATATCTGAAAAAACCAACCAAACGCTTTTGATTTTTGGGGGAAGGGTGAAATCTTAAATTCTCAAATAAGGGTTAAATGTAAAAAATTGAAAGATTAAGCCTGCTTTTCCGATCAGTTTCCTAAGCTATAGAACGTACTATAGGTCATTAACGTCCAGGAAAGGGAGTTGGTACACGTTATCAGTTTCCATACTTAATATGATGTTCTGATGAAAGCAGATACATAAGTTAGCAGAAATTTATTTAATTTTTATCAGTTATGTCGTCATAAATTATGACAAAAGTATCGTCCATGAATAAATTTGTGATTACTGAAGTAAACAGAAATCTCATGGATGATATTTGCTTGTAAACGGTTCCATTAAAAAGAAATTATTTGAAATTAGATACCCCCTAGTTAAGGAAATAAGGTCTAAGGGAAGATTTTTTAAAAATATTCTGAATGATCTTAATATTCTTCTTTAGAGGAACTTAGGATTTTTTAAAAACCCCATAGTCATAGTCGTCTTTGATTCCAATAAATCAAAATATTTTTTGTGTGAGGTGGACAATTTCTGGATAAGAGTAGTAGTCGCCTTTGAGTCATTAATGCAAAATTTCTAACGTCCTATAAAAAAAGTATAATATTTTATTTAATGTCATAATTTCTATTCATAACGATAGTTGCATTTGCCTTATTTGCTTTCAGAATTATCAGGTCTTCCTCTTTTAATCGGTCGACACATTTAACTTTAGTGATCCTATTTGTGGATAAAATTAAGACAAAAACAAAGAGATTCAGAAGACTCAAAATCTACTGAGTTTACTTGCTTTCCATCTACGCTGCTAAGACCAAAAGGTAACCCCAAACTCTTTAAACATTCGATATCATTTTAAGATATTATCATCAGAATCCTAGAATGAGCCAATTCAGCACTCCTTGGGGATGAGAACGCAAAACGAGACATTGTTTTTACAGAAGATTCCATTAATGAAATTCCTGGGATTAGAGAGAGCTTGGACTGGAGTTTGCTGAATCTTGTTTCCTTTTCCTTCTTCCATCTTCCTTCTTCCTTCTTCCTTCCTCCTTCTTCCTTCTTCCTTCTTCCTTCTTCCTTCTTCCTTCTTCCTTCTTCCTTCTTCCTTCTTCCTTCTTCCTTTTCCTTTTCCTTCTTCCTTCTTCCTTCTTCCTTCTTCCTTCTTCCTTCTTCCTTCTTCCTTCTTCTTCTTTCTTCTTCCTTCTTCCTTCTTCCTTCTTCCTTCTTCCTTCTTCCTTCTTCCTTCTTCCTTCTTCCTTCTTCCTTCTTCCTTCTTCCTTCTTCCTTCTTCCTTCTTCCCTCTTCCTTTTTCCTTTTTTCTTCTTCCTTCTTCCTTCTTTCTTCTTTCTTCTTTCTTCTTCCTTCTTCCTATTTATTTTTCCTTTTTTTTTCTTTCTTTTCCTTTTTCCTTTTTCCTTCTTCCTTCTTCTTTCTTCCTTCTTCCTTTTTACTTCTTCCTTACTCCTCCTTCCTTCTTCCGTCTTTCTTCTTTCTTCTGCCTTCTTCCTTTTTCCTTCGGCAATGCAGTCGATCAGATCGAAATGACGTTGAAATAAAATTCCTACTGATTTTAAATGGAGCTTCAGTAATAATGCTTCTATAAAATCTCTAACAACTACATAACCTTGCACACAAGAGGTAAAATATTGCATTGGAAAAATCATACGTAAACGACGTGACTCCAACAACATCAGTAACAAATATAAAACAATACGGAAAATATATTTAAACTAAATTAAATGACGTATTTTACAGGTTAGTAACCAAGATGATGTTAAGCCTGATTCATTTATTTGAAAATTTTAATAATATTAGACAAATGCATACATTAAGGCTAAATTTATGTGCTTCTGTAGGTTTCAAACGCTGATTGCGCCAAGGAGCTTTTCTAACGAAAAATTTGATTATGATTTAATTATATGGTGGTCGAAGCTTAAAGCTACAGTGCTTACAGGCATCAAATTATTTCTTTTGCTTGCTCTACAATCAGGGTTATTTAAGTTTTGCAAAGTCATTTCAAACAGTTTTCAAATACGATGGTCGGCAAATATTATTACATTGTTTTATCCGACAAAGATAGTGTTTGATGTAATTTGTGGGACACAAATGACATCTAATAAACAGTTCGACAAGCCTAAAATAATTTGAAACTCTCGACGTTTTTGCAAATTATTCTATTTGATTATATATTGTTGCCTCTTTAACCACGATGATTTTCACTTGTAATTATTATAAAACACAAATAATAATTGATACAACCAGAACTTATATTTTTATTTATATAAATCTCACATTTGTGTTTCAGATATTGTTTTTAATTATGTAACTAGTAACAGGCAAATGGATAAATAGGTAAATAGGTTAGTAGTTGTATCTACAAGCTAGTTCATCATGAAAATTGTGAATTCAGTAGACAGAGAATAATAGGATCTCGTCTCAGATTTACTTAGATTTCATCCGGTAAGGGAATTCTCTTACACCGTTTAACACAGCCCATTAGCACAGCGGTTTTACGGACCATTGGTCTCAAAATCGTTTATTTTCATTTTTATCGTAGGAATCATGCTTTATTCCCTTATATGAGTGCTCTTATATAAGATTTGGTCAGCAAATATTATTATTAATTTTCAGCTTGCACAAAATTAATAAAACAATCCTGACAATACATGTTAGAATTCAATAAACCTGTAACGCTCTTTGCTTCAAATTGTCTAATGTTTTTACCTCAGTTTTTTAGTATCAATTTTTTCTCAATATTTTAACTGTAAACAAATTTATTTTTGTTAATTCCGAAGTTAAACTTAAAATTTCTAAACTTGTAAAACTGACTTATTAAATATTGTCCAAAATATAAAAAAGTTGAATCGACAGAAACTCTCAGTCATAACGTTTCATCTCTTTCTGCAGCTACTAAGCTTCTACAGCAAATCGGAAAACAAATTCGAAATTCGAACTTGTTACAAATTTCAAACTTTCTTGGAAACTTTCCAAGCGTCCGGTGTAAATAAAAAGAGAATCAAACATTAGAGAAAAATATTATAGATTAAGAAGAAAACAAAACGATTTTGTTTTCGATAATCTTTTATATCAATTAATGTATTGAATGTTATATTGTTTTCATTTTTTAACTGTTTTTATTACTGATATGGATGCGAATACTTTGTCCAAGAAAACAAAGTCTTATCATTGCAGATCTTTTAAACGCGTGAATATAATGGAAACTAATATGTGCAGCAAGCTTTGGGACATTTTGAAACATTTTGTTTTCGTTGCGATTTATTAAACCAGACCTAATTTCATACCACCAACGAGGGGACATCGAAACGAAACATCAACCCATTCGATAACCCATAAAGCTCGATGGAGCGGTCAGATTACAAAGTAACCTTCACGGAGGTCTTCGACTATGACAAATTGTTAACACTTGATATCTTCACTATCATACCTATCGATTGATATTAGGTTCGATTTTCTATCCTTCGACAAAAAAGCTCGATGCGGTTATGTTTAACAGTAAACATTGATGTTTATATTAACATAATTTAAATAGCCAAACGGAACCTACATTGTGATAGACAATTTTAAATTTCTAGCCGAGATCAGCCGCAAGAAAATAACACCCTACATTGAAGGTGGGTGAGATTTATTAATTACTCAACTAATTTTAAAACGTTGTATAGCCTTCAATAGCAACCTGTTGAGAGACCACCAGTCTTTTGCATTGTGTATCTTTTCATCATTATACAAAATGATCTGCCATTGAAGCGCTTTAATCAACTGTTCAGAGTTGATGACTTGCAAAAAGAATAATAAAAAAGAAGTTAAACGGTTGTTAATTGCTACATTGAGAACTTAATCGTTCAAAAAATGGCACACAAGTGTTTTTCTCGATCAAGTCAAGCTAACCCACTGTGCAATGCGGTCCTATCTAGAAAGAAGGTTATTTAAAATATTTTAAGAAAAACACCCACTTCCTCAATATTATTATTGTCTGACAAGCTTCTGATATGCAGTAGTGGAATTTGACTACAAGAGTCCTCGAGTGTAGTGCACTTAAAATATCAATAGAAAATAGGATATTTGACTTCGACTAATATTTGATTTGATGGAGAGTGCCCAAGAAGTGTTAGCCTAAAAATATTTTTAAGGCCTTCTGAATCCAATTTCATTTTAAGTTCATTATTCATATTTTACTTGGAATGTTAAAAAAATCCATGAATAATAACAGGCAAGATTAATCATAAATAACGAGATGTTAATGTCACGCAAAATCGCACTTTAAGCAGACATTTACATCTTCATAACACATTATGAATAACTCCTATCATTTGCACATCGTTTGCCAATGTTTAAAACAATTCAGAACAGCCTCAAGGTGTAAAATTATAACCGAATTATATTAACTTCATGCTAAATGCAATGTCACTTTAACTGGAATGAAATTATAGGGTCATATGAAGAATACATCAACATATCAAAGAGAATTGTACTGGTCAAATACAAATTACATATGCATAATTTTGACTAAACAAAACTAAGAAATTCTGTACGGCAGGCTAGGTCTAGATGTATTCAATTCGGAAAAGAAGAAAGGTTCACATAATCATTAGCTGCACCGTTGGTTATTCAATTAGATGGCTTTAAAATTTTGTAATAATCGATGCTAATTCAAAGAAAGGGTCATCGAAGATGAGATTTTTTTATTCACAGCGCGGCATGAATGAAAACTGTAAAAGCCGTTACATTCGATGTATTATTTAGACGATAAAGCAGGTAGACCTCGACCTGTGAACTACCCAGGAGGAGGACCATCAGCACAACTCACTGTCCGACATATGTTATAATTTTAATCGAGCCAACATGCTGCTAAATGGAGACTACTCATTAGGAACTGCTTTATTACATTGTTTTTGTTTAAATAAGGAACGGTATTAAACTAAAAATTTGATTGCAACTTAAAAATATAATCAAAGTCTATAATTCTACTAGTTTGGTTATTGCATATGAAATGTAATTTGCAAAGTGAACAAGTTCTGATCAAAGTTCCACTAGATAGCATTGAAAATTCTCTATGATCACCGGCTAGCGAAGGGGAAAGGGAGTGATTATGTTACAGGCAGGGTTTCGTGGCCCCAATGGTAACCTACTTACTAAAAAAAAAGATGCGGGACTAAGGTGTATAAATTGCAAGGAACTTACCAAGCTCCTCTAAACATTGTAGCTCTCTGAGCGCATAATTCCGATTAAATCGAAGCCAAGTAGTTTCCTCGTGCCGCTGCTTACTTTCTTAGATTGGGAAACTACCAAATCGTACACTGTTGGTGAGAAGTTGCTCCAGAGTTCGACTCTAAACGATAACTGAACGTCCTATCACACTTTAAGAACTTATGTTAAAGGCAACGTGAATTTCAATAACACTACTTAAAATTTCAGAAAGAGACACATTTTTTTAAAATTGAATGCACTTGCAAAAGGCAACCCCATTATGCCTTCAAAGCACTGCGAGTAGGATGCGGAAATAAGGATAGATGGCGATGAACCGCCTTCTTAAACAAGAATAGGTTGTCATTCTTGGGCAAAATTCCTTTCGGTTACGAGCTATGGCTTGGAAGTTCTATAGAAAAAAAGAGTCTCCGTAGACAGAAGTCCTCAATGTGTCAAGCTGGACCGCATAGGAATTTGCTGTCCCCGACTGTTTTATATGTCTCAAAAATCTAGCCCGGAGGGGATCAATCCTATTATTTCCTGCCAGCACCTCTCATGATAGTACTTGTAGAAAAGAGATAAGTCCGCCGGTGCTCTAGTGTTTCGAGAGAATCGATATACGATAAGGGAGCAACGCAAATAAAACGATAAGATATGAGAAAATTTCCAAAATATAATAATTAAAAATTTCAACTTATCGTTTTAAAACAAATTCCAAAATAACAACAAAAATTCGTAAGTATGATATTTTGTAAAATAATTGATTATTACAACTAAAAATGTCCCAAATCATCAATAGTTTTTACAATTTAAAAAGGTACATTCTTCTTACAATGTTGAGCAACATTGATATAGTCACTAAGCTCTTCTGTCTTATCTGTCTTGTCTTTTGTGCCAAATTATTGTTTATTTTTAGAAGTTTCGCATCTATGGTATGGTTGACATACTGACTGGTCTTTTTATTTAAACAATCCTGTCTTTTGTGCCATTTTCATTTCGAAAGAGTTGCCGAGTCACTCCGAGTTACGGTGCTCTGATTTGTTGAATTTGGTTTTTTATTTCTTGTATTTTTTTCGTTTGTTTCTGAAGAAGGCACCTACAGAGGAGGGCGAAATGTTAAACATTTTAAGTAGTCCTTTGGTACGATTCGAACTAGGAAAAAGTAAATCTTTTGCTGAGTCTGGCCGTGGAACCTTTATAAATAAATTTAAAAACTGATTAAGAGCTTACAACGACCTCAATTTCAAAAACAATAAATAAATTAACAAGACCATCTGTGCTAGCCGGACACGTTATAGAGACTATCAGAAAAGCATAGAGAAATATCCTCAAATTTGTTAACATCCGGATATTGTCGAAAGCGAACATGAATAGTGAAATTTATATGCCCCCACGCATATCACAAAATAGATTAGCTTCTAAACCAGTATATTTCTTCAAGAAAATATGTATAAGCGTTCAAGAATTTTATTCGCCAAGCTCTATAAAAGCATAATAATGCAAAAATAATCATAAACCTCACGGATAAATGAAAGACAACCACGTGCCCCTACTTTTAGTAGTGTGAGGCTCCGCAGTGATGCAGGGTGTTGTCGTCAATAATACCCGAGTAATAACCAAATTTCGACAAACGTCGCACTAATCCGCAAAACACGCCGGCTGTCTGACATGAGAAAACACCCGAAAAGTACAGTGACTCGACAGGGTTAGTAGCTTGCACGACAGTGGCGACATATCTTAGATATTACTAGTTGTAAATCATTAAAAATCATTTTCACGATTACGATAAAAGTTAATCCTTGTATCTTTTTGGACTAGGTTCTAACCTTTGATTAAGCTAAAAACTTAAAGATCAACTGACGACTGCATGGATAAATTTAAATATCCTACAAAAATCATTCCGATCTTCTTGAGTTCAAAAGTTTTGATGAATTACTTGCATCAGATATGTGTAATATTAATTCCTTCGTTTCATTCGTCTTCAACATTAATGTCATCGGAGTTGGAGTAATAATGTTGTGCGTTGTGTATCTAGTAAAAACTAATTTAAGAAGAAATCATCGATTTTACAGCCGCAACAATCTACACTCACGATCGAACCATTCCCCCTACTCATGGAACATTCATATAGTAGTCTATGATCCACAAAATGATTGGCATACAGCAGACAAACAATCTACTGGCATAATCTGCCAACAATTCTGTGAAACAAATTCGTTCGGAAAAAATTATATTCATGCATCATTGAATTAATACGTAGTCATAGAAATATTTATTCTTAAATATAGTTTAAAATATAAATATTTCCCTTCAATACACTATTTTTAAAATTCGACCTTAAAAAAAACTAAAATTGACGTGTGCCAGTGTTTTTTTATGCCTATGAGGTTATCACCCAAAACCTGCTCGTTAGCTGGGCCACTCTATAGATAATGTACACCTTATGTATTAAATACTCTCACTACTGTTGAAATAAAGAAACAAAGAGAATAAAATAGATTTGATTATATTAGAGACATCGGGAGGTTAAAGTTATATTTTTTGCTGCTCCGCATTAATTTACGAAATTTTTCCGCTAAATCGTTCTCACCACAAAGACACACCAGGAAGATAAAAGAACATTAGACACCTGATACCGACCGCATCCTTTCGCAAATTCAAAGAAAGAAATTATATATTATGCCGATTGTTTCCGTTAGAAGTTGGCAAGAAAGGTGAGAAATAATATTAATGTTGGAGATGATGGGGTAATAGTGCCATATATCGCTCAACGGGGAACGATTATTGTTATGCGAAGGGTGGCAGACCACCTTGGAGAAACCCTATCGGTGCCAGGGTTGATTAGAATGCACATAACGGATACACTGGACGAATTAGAATTTTTCGACCTATTAGTGTGTTAGATTGGCCGAGACCAGAAGCAGCCAACACTTGATGACAGACGTGACCAATTTGAGACACATCAAAGTTTAGATATATTCAATGATACATCTAAATTGAGCTTCGGCCCCATTAATTTCCAGGAATTGCTTGCCTTAAATTCCAGGCATTTGTTTTTCTTTAAGAATTCAAGAATAATCATTGTTTCTTCTAAAGTCTTACATAAGAACGGTTTGTTCAATTCGAGACTTTAAAAAACAATGTTGGTATCGTTTTGCTCATTATTGATGAGTTAATTATTATAGTTTATTGTTGAGATGAGTTCTACGTCACCAAGTGTATTTTCTGAATCAGTCAATACAAAGTCACATTGGAGAGAAATTTATTGGCATTTTGTTAAATAGGCGCTTTTATTATTGGCAAAGCCATCAAATATAAGACAAAACCAGTCAAAGAAGAAGGATGCAAATAAGATTACTCTTTACCTTATATATGCTAAGTTCTTCATTACCCTAATATTTATTCTTTTATATTGCTACATGCTGTCTGAGAGAAAGATTCTGTTAAACATTTATTATTGGATTTCGAATATTTTGTATATTATTCGACGAAATAGATACAAGTGTTCTTGGGGAAAATGTTATGGTTTTAAAGAAAACTTGACACCGCTTTTATTTTAATATACTTTGGTTGTTTTCAGAATGAAAGCTAGTTTTTTTTGTTATCACTTATTTATTATAGAAAACGTATGTAACGTTTTTATCCTTTTCTGGTAGCATTTCTTATAATCATTTTAATGTCTCTTACATTATCATTCACCTAAAATAAAATACAAGAAAGGCTAAATTCTGTAATTACACTCCTAGTAAGAAAATGGTTATTTAAAGTCTAAATAAGACAAAACTTGTATTTTCATTATTGAAGATAACCAAGGACCAGTCATTTCCACCAAAAAGAAACATGCTTTCAAGAAGAAATTAAATCAAAAATGATTATTTTTATTTCCTACATTTTATTTATTTTTCCTTTAAAACGAGAAATATGAAAAATTTTAGGAATAGAATCTATATTTCGTGAGACTTCTATTCCCTTTACTGCATTTCTTCAAATGAAAACTTCTTTGAACGGTTTTTAATGGGGGGAACAATTATGGTTTCGTGCACTATCACGCTAATTTGCGCTGCCAACGTGCTCTAATGTTAAGAGTGTTATGTTGCTATGAGTAAGACATAAAAGTATTGAAAATCATGTTATCAATAGAGGAGTTCGAATCTACGATCTATCAGAGTATACAGCTAAATATATCTTATATACCAGCTAAGTTGTACTGACTGATGGCGAAAATATGAATTTTAACTGGATTTAAGGAGGTTATGATGTAATATTCCCAGCGAAACTTGAATAATATTCTCAGTGAAAAATATTTTGCAACTGATGATAAAAATTGTTACAGGAATTGCAAGATTTATTAATATTACAGAATATACTTATCTAAATCATTAGTACAGACATATAATTACATATAATTACTAAGTTCTTGGAACTTAGTTCAAGAAACCATTGAAGATAATATGAACATGAGAATCCTTAGATCCAAAATAGCTAAAGCGAAAGCGCTCATATAGAAGATGAAAAATAAACAGGGCATAGTAGTATCAGAGAAAGATGAAATCGTTGCTATTATCGAACACTTCTATCGGAAATTGTACAGTCAGTCAACACTAGAGCAATACCGTTTCCGCGAGAATAAAGGGCAAGTGATTCAAAATGTCGGCTCCAAGAGATCCCCGAAATTAACCAACAAGAACTGAGGTTAGCACTGAAAGAGATGAGAAACCAAAAGGTTCCCGAAGAAGACTAAGTGACAAATGCGACTGGAGGAAAAGCTTTAGACAAAGCGCTTCTTATTCTCCTCAACAAATGCCTGGAAAAAGAAAGAATTCCCGATGCATGGAGAAATTCTAAGGTCACCATCGTCTTAAAAAAAGCCGATCCAACGAATATCGAAAACTACTGGCCTATCAGCCTTCTCTCGGTACTATACATGCTCTTAACCAGAATAATCACCAACCGTCTCAACAACAAGCTCCATTTTTACCAACCTGTGGAACAAGCTGAATTCACATAGGGTTACAACACGATCAATCATATCCACAGGGCGCACACTGATCGAGAAATGCACTGAATACAATATCCCACTCCACCTCTAGGCGTCGATTACCAAAGAGCCTTCGACTCTATAGAAATCTGGGCAATCTTGCATGCGATAAACGCTGTAAAGATTGACTCAAGGTACTCAAACCTCATCAGAAACAATTATGAACACGCCACTCTCCACATCAAATTTGAAGAAGATTTTGTCACCGGAAGATACCCATCAAAAGAGGAAGTCAGAGAAGGCGACACTATTTCACCGAAACTATTTACGCTCGCACTACAAGATATCTTCAAAAATCTGACACAGCAACAGAAAGGAGTTAATATCGGCGGAAAGTTTACTGAGTCACCTACGCTTCGCTGATGACATCATCCTAATGAGCACAGATGCAAATGAACTTAAAGATATGTTAAGAGAGCTGAAAGAAGTTTTGGAAATCGTGGGACTCAGAATAAACCTTCAAAAAACCAAGGTCATGAGTCCAGACCACATTCAGGTTACTGCTCGACAAGCACACACTTGAAGTGGTTGAAAAATACGTTTACCTTGCCCACAACATCAGGCTCGACAAAGAAAATCAGGCCGCAAAAATCACCAGGCGAGTTGGCTTGACATAGGCGGCATTTGGAAAATTTGGCCACATCCTCAGGAAACCGGACAATCCCATCAACCTGAAGCGGAAAATCTTCGACTCTTGCATATTGCCTGTCATGACATAGGGCCCCGAGTAACCCTAACACAAAGCAGCATCGTTTAAGGGTGTGCCAACGAGGGATATAGAGCGCAATGTTGGGGATCAGTTTGAGAGACCGAGTCAGAAGTGAAGCCATCAGAGAGAGAATAGAATCGTCGATGTCATTGAACGTGTAATTACTAATAAATGGCGCTGAACAGGACACATCGCCACAAATGATATTAAATGGACGAAGATGATAATACAATGGAGACCCACGGAAACTAAACGAAGTGTCGGACGAAACAAGATGGAGAGACGCTATTCAGAGGCGAGCTAGTAAAAACTGGATCTTGAATGCTCAAGATAGAAAGCGATGGAAAAACACGGAGAAGGGCTATGTTCAGGAGTGGATGAGAACGGACTAAAGAAGAAGAAGACTAACTGAGTTAAAACAAACATAAAAATTTTTTCCAATCTACAATTTAAAAAATAATATTGAGGCAGGTAATTAAAAACAAAAAAAAATTCATTATATAAATTAAATATTGTAATCGAAAATAAGGTAATTTATATCTTTTGAAACGGCAACGTTTAAACTAATTGATAGTTGACCCTCCTGACTACTGACATTTGCGTAAACTGTCAATAATTAGTATGATTAAAGATGAGTAACCATCAAATATCATGAAGTTGTGATAAACATTGGAAAATGGTGTATATGGAAAAGAAACATGCATGACTGAACCAGTTTATAAGCAAACTTTAAGTCTAACTACTTTAAGCTCCAATTAACATCTACCTAAACAAGTAAAACAAAGTGCTTCAATGTTGATTATTATTTTAATTGTTTAATAATTGTAGAATCACTATGCATTATTGCAGTAAGTTTTGATAGTTTATACAATAAGAGCAAAATAGTGATAATTTTAATTTACAAGTTATTAAATTTTAATTTTTGGTACTACAATTAATTTGAAAATTAAAGAAAAACCACTTTTACTTCCTAGTTTTGGGTTTTTACCTCTATCAGCAGCCTCCAAACTGTATAATTTTTTTCTAATTTAGAGCGTTTTCTTGAATTGTCAAAATTTTGGTAGAACGGACTGGTCCTTGGTTATCTTCAAAAATTGAAATACAAAAATTGTCTTCTGAAACCAAGGAAGATTAAAAAACACAACAAAGATTGCTCTAACGCGTTTCGACAGCCAAGCTGTCATCTTCAGAGAGATACTCTGAAGATGAAGCCAAGGTTGCTCTAACGCGCTTCATCTTCAGAGTATATCTCTGAAGATGACAGCAACCTTTGTTGTGTTTTTAATCTTTCTTGGTTTCAGGGGACAATTTTCGTATTTCAATTTTTGAATTGTCAACTTTTTCCCAAAATTCTCAGTTTAGCTTGAAGTTTGTTTCTGAGATTTTTATTTTGAATATGTAAAATATTTCTAATAAATTTGAACTCGTTTATTTTTGAAATGTCTAAATCTTTCTTTTTTTTTTGAACTTATCACTTTAAAATTAATACAAATTTTCTCGAAAATTCTCATTTTTGAACGTTTCGGCTTTTCTTTTTCGAAAATTCAATTTTTCTAGAAATCATGATTGCTTCAAAATTTTTACTGTATCTAAAAATGTCTTTTTTGGGTTTCATCTAGACAATTTCTTCTATATTAAAATTTCGACTTTAAAGGTATTTTTAAAGTGTTGCGAGATGTAAGTGACACATGATGAATGAAACTTTTTCCCAAAAATTTCAATTTTTGCACTTTTTTCTCAAAATTCGATTAAAAATTTTGATTTTTTACAGATTCTTACCTTTTTTTAAATTATTTCCTTTAACCTCAAACTTTCGATATTTTTCCCAAAATTAGGGTTCACGCATATACTTTTTCATTTGTCAATTTTTCATCTTGTAATCAATTTAGGATCATTTAACATTTTCCCAACCTAGTTTGGAAGATATTTAATTTTTTTTATTAGATGAAAATTGCTAACAAGTTTATGAAACACAAATCGAAATTCTGAAAAAAAAGTAGAAAAAAAGCAATAAAAATTTTTAGGTAAACTTCAGTCACTATATTTGTACTTTTTTTTCAGAATATCAACTTTGATCTTGAAGTCTTCTATCTAGATTATGATGTTAGGTTAAAATAAAGAAAAAAATCATAGTGACAAGTCAAACTCCATTTTTTTACAATTACGATGACACGGCGTGGCGTCTGGGTCAATTTAACAATTAACTTGACTCGAACAGATGTCTAATCGATTAGAGAAAAATACCGAACCATCCTTTATGTCAATATTTATTTAACTGGGTTGTAAAGTGTTCCTTAATCAGTTCGATCAAAGGAGTGGCCAATAATATGGTAGGTATTCGGCGATAGAAGTGAAGAATTTGCCACTACCCTTCAGTTAACAAGGTGGACCGTTCAAATAACTGCCCAAAATGATAGTTACGAGTGCCCTTATTCCTCTAATCGCACTATTATCCGAGGAAAGATCGGTATTAGATTTTTAGGTAACTCCTTCGGTACCATAAATCATTTTATATAGAGTCATTTTCTTTTAGGTCATTAAAGGTAAGCCGAAATGATTTCAAGGCGCGACTTCGGTTTTTATCTAGTGATGTGGTTTTCTCAAACATAAGTAAATAAATAAAATGACATAATATGCAATTAAACGTGAAAGTATGATTTTAAAAACTCTTCGTCAAGATAAATTATGACAAAACTAAAAGAAACATCTTTCATTCAATTTATCTTTTAAGCCGTTTTTTCATGCTATATTTCAAATAATTATAACAGTTCTGGCACTGGTCACAAAGGAATTGCATTGCAGAGATTGCAGACATAATTTAAAAAATGCTTGGAAACCATAGAGCACCATCTATGTTAAGAATATCAATGGGGGCTAATACATTCTGCAGAAACCAGAATATAGTTTACAAAATTGCAATTTTTAAAGCCTTCAAATCTTTAAAGAGATCTTGACATTTCAAATTTTCAAAAATCCACTCAAGAGTTAGATGGGACGTTGAAAAAATAATGTAAAATCGGGACAATCGCACACACAAATCGGGACACATGATAGCCTTAAATCTAACACCTCTCTCTTGTTACTTACAATAACTATCCCTCTCATACTGTAAACTGTCAGAACTATTTTGTAACTTTTTCATTAAATGTTTTCAAAGAGAGATTTTTTATTACTTTATTATATTAATAATAAATGTTTATTGCTATTTTACTTATGAGTGTTCTTCTATTATTTTATTAAAATTAGGAGTCAATAGCCTACAAAAAATTTAGAAATCAAATTAACCCAGTGACATGCTAATTACTTCAAGGTAGTAGAAAATGATTTTTTAAAAGTCCAGTGATTTATCCAGAGTAGACATGAGTGTCATGCAAAAAAAAAAGGTTACATAAGGTCTTAACATTTAAAACCAAATGCTCCCTATTTAAAAATTGCGGAAGATAGTTCAGTAGTAAAACATTTTAGCACACTTAAAATTAATTAGTGAATTTCCTTATGGAAGCTATTAAAAAACGGAAGCGAAGCCATATCTGACTTTCGACCCCTTATATTGTATCATATTTTAATGGACTGACAGATTCTATTACAAAAAAGAGCTTAGCACCATAACACTAATAGCATTACACTTTTGTTGACAGAGATTATCTCAAGTGGGCATTGTAGTTTGCGTCCGGGAGCCCAGTGGTTGTCTGTCGGTCATATTTTAACGTATACCTCAGGTATACAGGGCGGCACACCAACCAAAAATAATTACCTTGAAGTTGTTTAGTAGATACCATCAAACTCGTAAAGTGTTAGAATGTTAGTTATTTTATTACGTTATAAATCTAGATAATGTTGATAATTGATTGGCGAAATTGTTATTTATTTGTGTGATACTTTTCTCGGCTCTTTCTTCTGAATTGGTGTTATCTAAACAGTCTTGGGGCCTAAACTGTATTGCAATCTAGTGTTTCCGGCAATTGCAACATTTTAATTTTTTTAACATAATCTAAATTTGATAAGGCTCTACTTAATAAATTTCTAAGCCCTGACTGATAGCCTAAATGGATAGGTTGTGAAATTTTGCATAGGATTTCACCATGTGACGTAGGATGAGCACTAATAAAAAATTTGTGTAAATTCAGTCCCTAAAAAAGTCGAATAGGGGATGAAATTTTATACGAAAATCCGTCATTTTAGAAGTTAGAAATATGATTATTGGTGTTCGAGCTACTGTTTATAAATAAAAGTGAGTTGTATTAGCGTTTTTGAACTTGCGCTCCTTAAAGGAAAAAATAAGGGTCACAATTTTTAGATTACACTTGACATTTCGAAAAAAAACAATAATAAAGTTAAGTAAAGCTTTGATTTTTTTATGTCAACTACGAAAGCTCTAGAGTTTTTCTCGATATATCGACTTTGAATTTGAAAGTTGAAGAAAAAAATACCAAATTCTAACTCAATCGCTATCTAATAAGTGCCATGAAAATTCTTTCAAACATATGTAGAAAAACGACATTTTCAATATTTAATTTTTGCATTTGTTTATTATTCCAGAATATATCATCAATCCTCGTAACAGCATCCCTAACTACATTGAGATTTATTCTTAACATTTCTAATACTTAGCAACTGCTATGAAATGCCAATTTGTTTTTAACTCGAGTTGACGACAACAGACAGACTGGGTAGGCGTAACAAATTTTACAAAGAAATTGGGTTTGAAATAGATCTACCCTTTTTTCAATACATCAAAGTCATATGTCACTACTTTTATTAAGGGAGTGTCCGAACTGTTTGCACAAAACTGGTAAGTGACCTAAACAGGTAATAATGATCCATTTTTAGGTTCCTAGAAATAATTTCAACTTGTCCGCTTATAAGCTCCTGAACCCTTCAAACTCCATTTCTTCGTTTTACTTTACCCTCTCGACTTCTAAAGAACCAAAAATTAGACCGTGTCCGTATTAGAACGTGTTTCCGCCCCGCTATTTGCGAATTGAGCCAAGTCATGCACTTGTTAGTGAAATCTGGAAGATTCGGTTAGACATAAGCAAAACACCGGTGTGTGATGGTGCATGTTAGATGAAGAGAGGGGTTGTGGGGGCGCGTGGCAGGGCACACTTCCGTGCAAACTACTGACAGTTGGTTAGCGTATCACCGGAACCGTCAACTGAGCGGGCACCTAGAAGATTCGGGAACCCGCCGAACCAATCAACCTCGAGGAGCCCGGCTGGTTCACATTGGACACTAATTGCTACGGCGGTTGCTTGATTGCAACTAATTCTATAATTGTAGGTGTATGAGAGCTGAAACAAGAATTAAAAAAGAAAACAAGAATATTGGCCAAACTTTCTATGAAAGCACAACGGCCATAAGTCCATAGTTAAGAAGTATTGACCCAAAAAAGGGATCAATTCTAAAAAGATATAATAATAGCACTTTTTGAATGCCATTATGATGTAAGGGTCACTTAATACTTATTTTTAATAAACTCAAGTCGGCTTTTAGGCGAGAGAGTATTTATATGAAATCACTGAAATTTGTTAAATTTAATAAATAAATATAGCTAAACTTCTAACTTTCAAAGTTTATTCACAAGTGTACATTTTTTCTTGCGTATGTAATAAGTACCTTTTACCTCAGAAGAACTTTTATAAACAGTTTTTCCTCTGACATTCTGAGTTGCCATGCTCTTTGCATCTTACTTATATTTTTGGTGCCATTTTCATTTCGTCTCGTGTACTGTTGATATACTGAATTAGCGTGCTCTTCTATCTTGGATCTCGGTTTTTCATTTCACTCTTTCTTCAGATGAATCTCGCCTCTGGTGAGTTACCGTGTTCTTCTTTATTGACTGCATTCAAATTTTTTATGTGCCATATTCAACTCGGAAGAGTTTCTCCTCCGGTATGACTGACATAATGAGTTACCGAGCTCATCTATCTTGAATTTGGTTTTCTCTTGTTCCTAAAGACCCCTCCTACTATGGCGGAAAAAAAGTTGAACATTCTCAGTAGTTCCTTATAATGGCTCAATCGCAAAAGAAGTGCGTCTTTTAATTAAAATAAAATATGTTTTCTGGCTCCAAAAGGGCTCCTATTCCTATAAAATGGATTAGATTTTATCCCTGCTCTTAGGTTACATTTATAAAAATGCGAAATATTGAACAAACAGTGCAATATTCAAAATTAATATATATAGTAAAAATTTCAATTTAACTCATCAAAATGAACAATTTTAACAAAATTAATTTCAAGCGCGTTATCGGTTCGAGTGATTAACACTCGGTGAATTGTAACCACTTTATTTCAAAACTGAACCCGGAACTCTACAATTGTAATTCACTAACACTGTTTAATTAACTAACTTATTCTTTGACTTCTAACTAACTCACTAACTAACTGAGGGAAAGCCGACCGGATCCCGTTTCAGGTTCTAGAAAAATCCAGCAGATAAGGCTTATCGTTTGGAGCTTTTATCTGTCGTTTGATTATCACGGCCGCTTCCTCTTATTAAATTTTTTAGAAAATTCCCAACTAAATTTTATAATTACATTTTGTTACAATATTCTAACCAACAGTGAAATGAAACTTGGTTTAATAGAAATATATTATGGGAATAAACAAAATATAGATATAAAATTTGTATTAGTGATTGCTCTCTGGAAACATTTGATAATGGGAAGCGGAAGCGAGAAGGAATCATACGGCAGATAAGCGCTCTAAACGTTTCCGCAAGCGATAATCTTATCTGTACGGGGATCCGTTCTAGAAACCGTTAGTTAGTTAGTCAGTTAGTTAGTCAGATAGTCTGATGGTTTAGTGAATCTTAATTGTAGTGTTCCGAATTAAGCTTAAAATAAAGTGTTTACAATTTACGAAATTTTAATTATTGAACCAATAACACGCAACAACTGGTGTCAGCAGCGGGAGTAGTTTTGTAGATTGTGCTTTATTTCTCGGGGAAATTCGTGTGAGGTTCTGAAATGTTGCGTTAGTGAATTGTAGTGATAATTAAATTTAGGCTTTATCACCGACGTTATAAACTGAAAAATAGTTTATACGGGGCGCGTCAAGAAAAATCTTGAACATTCTAGGACGCTTTATGGAAACGAGAGCAAAATCGGTCAAAATAGAACAACAATTGCGAGCAATATAAGCAATTATTAAAGACCACGAAAAACGAAGACAACAAGATGAAGAACGAAGACGACAAAACAAAGAATGAAAACGACAACAAAAAGAACAAGATGAAGAACGAAAGCGATAAGATAAAGAACAGGAAGGATAAAGAACAAAGAGAACAAGAAAAAGAACAAGATGAAGAACAAATACGACAAGAAAAAGAAGAAGAACAGAGAAGGAATGCATACACGTAAGAACTGCAAAGTCTATTAGCAAATATGGCATAACAGAAAAGATGGGAGTAGACTTTGCAAAAGTGAAAGAACAAATTACAGGAATGAAAGATGAGATGGACACAGTCAACAGAATAATTGGAGAAGTAAAAATAGATATTGCAGGAATGAAAGGAGAGATGAGCGAAATCAAGGAAGGATTTAACAACAAGCTCTTGGTTTGCACAATGAAACACAGATGAAAATCAATAACATCGAAAATGCCATAAAGAAGCTGCTAAGTGGACAATCCACACGACATGAATCCGACCGGCTATTTCTTCCCAAAAGGTGAAACCTCCGACCTACCATGGAAAAACATCCTTTCAGATCTCCAGTTCGAAGCTGCTCCTAGGGCTAATCAGTGGACGGAAGATGAAAAGGCGTTGGTGGTATTCCTGCGCGGAAAAATTCTGGAACTACTTTGAACTCTCTAATCATGAACAACTAACTGTAAAGATCTAGTTAGGGCATAAGAGCTGAGATTTGGAGACCACCATTTGCAGCCAGTTGTTTAGTCGCAATTGCTAGTGGTGAAACGCTGCAAGAATTCGAGGCTGACGTAAAAAAAATTCACATTTGTCGCCTACCCAACAGCACCAACCGACTTTCTGGAACTTCCGCAGTTAGAATCTTCATAAAAGGAATAAGAGACCCAGAAGTCCAGAGAGTGATAGCTTGTCAAATTTCCGTACATCGAAGGAAGCACTGATTAGAGCTTTGGAAGTTGTTGCTGCTTACAAGGTTTCAGAGCCGGAGGCGTCATGCAGAATAAGGAAAGACGACATCGAAAAGGCTGCGAATGACCCTGATCTCGCGAACATAAGCGCTAACATGAAGGAAATGAACGCACTCTCGTCATCAATTAGGCGAATCGCTCTTCTTTGAATTGAATCCAAGAGAGCTAACGTGTATTTTGCGGCTGAACTCCAAACATGAAAACAGTATTCTAGTGTTGGCATAATTTGAGCTTTGTATAGTGTTAATAGCTGATGAGATGTGAAGTAATTTTTAGTTCTAAAAAGAAAGCCTAGCTTCTTGGCAAAGGCGCGCACATGATTGTCCCAAGAGAAGTTAGTGCTCGCATCCACTCTTAGGATAGATAGATTTGATCCCGTCGGAAGGATTTTATCGTCCATTAGTATGTTTGTTGCATTATCCCTTGATGTTTTCTTAGAGAAAACCGCTGCCTGAGTTTTTGAAGCGTTGAAGTCGACCAAATTGTTCTTACCCCATTCTAGAATAATCTCGAGATCCCGATCAATGGTCTGTATCTTCTGTTCCCTTAGTCGATCTGAAGCAGCGATAGATAATGGTTTGTCGGAGAAAAAAGATGACACAAGGTTACCATCATCTGCTTAGCTGTATAGGGAGAGGGACTCATCGCTACCTGAGAAGAGTGGAAGGCTACAGGCGTCTAAGAGGAAGGCAGCTTACGCAGCAATGCGTACAGCTGCTTACAGGCCACGGAAGGTTTCAGGAATACCTCCACAGGATGGGGAAAAGGAACTCACCATTATGGCAATGCGGAGAGCCCGAGGATGCTGATCGTGTAATATTCGTATGCAGGAATCGGGAGGAATGGAGGAACAGAACAGAGCAGCTAGCGATTAGAAAGGGAGTTCTCTGGGCAAGAAGTATCGAGGAGATTGATGAAGCGGCTCGGAACCCAAATTTCTTTGAAGTTCTGAACCAAGCCGCTGGAAAGCTTGACGAACTCAAGTCCTCATTTGAGGAACAGTAGATTTCGAGTACCGGGGGATCGAGTACCTGGGAAATGAATCTACGAGAAAGCGGAATAGGACAATATGGGAGGAAACCTACGCCGAACTCCAAGTTCTGACCTGGAACCATCCGAAGTCAAGGAAATCGAGTACCTTGACATGGCACAAGCTGGGGGATTGAGCACCCAGCCTTAGACGTAACGCAAGAGGAAAGAAAAAGAGATAACGCGAGGAGGAACGTTAGATTAGAACTTTAGGTTAAATAGGTTAGATTAGGTTAAGGTGAAGGGTAGGTTAGGCAGATTAAATGTAGGTTAGAAACTAGACTAGACTAGGAATATACGGCAAACCGAAGTAGGAATAAAATGTAATTAAATAAGAATATTATGTAATAGTTAAGGTCAGAGGGGTATGCATGTGTAGGAACCCTCAAAATGAAGTGTAAATTTACTTCAGTTAATATATACGTGTATATAGGATTGGAAGTTGAAGCTAAGAGATCGCTTATGTGTAACAGAAATAGAGTGGGAGATAACTTCAAAAGAAATTCAAAATTAATAAAAATAAAGTTCAAGTTATAGTACAAAGTTTCGAAAAAACAGTCGAGATTTCAAAAGAAATTAAATTGATCAAAGATAATTAAAAATTTCCAGTTTAAATTTATGATTTCGTTAAAATTTCGACAATTCGACTTTTTGCTCACAGTTTTGAAAGCAGAAATTTCGAGATTAGAGATGAAAATAAAAATTTTGAGAAAAATTGTTTCTATAATTTTTCAGTTTTTACTTTGAGCCAATAGTTAGGCTTTTTTTTCGTGAAATGTTTCATTAAAACTGGAAGTCGAATCAAAAAACAAAGTAAACTGAAATTATGCATTCTGAAAATCACATTTTTTCTTCTTCTTCTTCTTCTGTCGTCTTGTAATATAGGCGTATTGCCTGTTTTTCCTCGTCTTTGCCTCTGGTTACTCGTTTGGAATTTCGTCCTGCTGGTGACTTGTCTCTTGTTATCCTAAAGATTCTGTTTTCAGCCATGCAATCGATGTGCTTGTTCCATTCTATCTTTCTGTTCAAGCACCCACTCATTGATATTATCTATTTTGCACATTCTACTCATATTTTCACTTCTCTCTCTGTCCATAAATGTTTTTCCTGTTATTTTACGTATTATTTTCTTTTCTGTTGTCTCTAACACTTTTTTTGTTTTTGCTGTATCAGGTCGAGTTTCGCCTGTATACGTCATTATGGGTCTCACTGCAGTCTTATAGATGCGGGTTTTTGATGTAATTTCGATGTGTTTATTTTTCCATGTTATGTCATTAAGATATACCACTATTCTTGTGGCTTTTACAGCTTGTTTTCTTACTTCTGCTTCAATATCACTATAGCCAGATATTTCTATGCCGAGGTAATTAAACTCCATTTCTTGTTGTACAATTTTATTCCCTACTACAATCGAATGGGTATCTTAGAAGTAGTCATACAAGTCTTTGCAGGTCGTCTTCATTTTCTGCAAGTAAAACTGCATCATCTGCGTAACACAATATTTTGACTTCCTTGTTTCCCATTTTGTATCCTTTACATGTACGTATTTGTTATATTATCTCGTCCATTATGATGTTAGATACTAGCGGACTTAAGAAATCGCCTTGGTGAATACTGTTATCTACAGGTATTGGTTCGGTGAGTTGGCGATTTATTTTAGATTGAACCTTGTTAGGGAAGTATATATTTTGGATGATCTTAAAGATGTTTTGAGGTATTTGCGTGTCGCAGAGGAGGTATATCACGTTTTCTAATTGTATCCTGTCGAACGCCTTCTCAAAGTCAATGAAACACATAAATGCTTGCTTATTATATTCTATCGATTTCTCAGCTATTTTCCTAATGATGAATACGGCATCAGTGCATGATCTGCCTTATTGAAACCTTGTTGCTCATCTCCTAAGGTTATGATTTCGTTGATTTTATTTGTTATAATTTTGCTAGTAAGTTTCAATGTAGTACTAAGAAGATTTATTCCCCTGTAGTTTGCTAGTATTTTTTGTCGCTTTGTGATACTGCTTCGCCATTCATCAGGCATTATACATTTGGAGAGAATCTTGTTGATTAGAATCGTTAATTGTTTTTTTAGTTCATCTTCACCATATTTGAGAAGCTCGTTTGTAATACCATCTATACCAAGACTTTTTCTATTTTTGTTTTTTTTTTTTGTAATGCTGCTATTATATCTTTTTTATTTATGTAAATACCGCCATTAACATGTATTTCGAATATATTCGGTTCTTTTCTTTCGGTCTATTCGGTCTTATTTAGTTACTTTAGGTATTTCATGCAGGTACTTTTTTTTAATGTGATTATCCTCAATAAGTTCATTGACTTCTTTCCTTTGACTTCTGATTAAAAGCCCTGTTTCTGCAGGTCATAGAAGTCGTGTTACATTTTTTTTGAAAAAATTTCCCACTGTTTGTTCTTAATCTTTCTGACGCGTGCATTGGTATCGTTATGGACTCTCTTACATTTTTCATAAGCTTCTGCGGTTTTTGTTATTATGTAGTGCAAATAAGCTTCTTTTTTCTTTCTGCATTGTTTTTTAACTTCTTTACAGAACCATGGTGTTTGATTTGGTCGTAGATTTCGTTGAGTTGTGTTTCTGGTTCCAACAGCCTCAGTGGCTGCTTCTTTGATATTCTCTTTTAGTTTCTCTCAGCTGGTGTTAATGTTTTCTTGTTCTTCTATCGGATTTTTGTGTATCTTATCTTGTAGTCTATTTTTGTATAATTCTCTGACAGATGTGTCCCATAGCGATTCGATGTTAATTTTTTGTTCTTATACTTATGTCACATTTCCAAAAAAATATTCTCGAAATTCCCAATATTTCCATTTCAATTACAAAATATTGATTTTGAACTAAAGCACTCGCTCTTTTCTCTTCAAAATCTTAAGATTTCTAAGAAAGTCACAATTTTAAGAAAAATTTTGATAATTTACTCTTTACAATGTTGATCTGATTTTAAACATTCCAAAGTTATTTCCTGATTGACATATTTTTTTTCCACCAGACGACACTCATACCTATGTTGAAATATTTGTTATATTGAACATAAAAATTTCATTATTAAACTAAGTTAAATTTAGTACCAATTTGTTTTAAGAATATTGATAACCCATTCCATTTTTTTATAATAATAGCAGTTAACAAATTATTGATAATTAAAATAAATGCCTTCTTCTAGAAATTCTGGTAGTCGAGATTAATTAAAAAAGTTTAGAATTAGTATTGTCGTGATAAATGAGCTTATACTGCAAGATGATTTAGGAGTGGTTAAACTGTCGTAATTCATAATAAAAAGCCATTTGATCTGGGTGCAAATTAGCGCCCTATAATCAAGTCCAGTCCCCACGTCGTAAAGTAGTGAGACTATTTCAATTCGGCCCACCAGCGAAATAGTTTTCAATTTTTCACCCAAATTTATAACTTATTCCGGAGAAGGCGGCGCTGTAGGCCACTACTAAGTCACGCTTGATTTACTTGCTAAATTTCTCCACCGCAATATAGCACACACAACAGGGCAACGTTAAACCACAAGAACTGAGTCCGATTACTTTTCCACCACACCTACCGCCCGTGTCTATTGTTTACTGAATTAATAAAAAAAATCAATTATGGGCTACAAGACTTGAAATATTATCTACAGAAATTTAAATTAATTCGGGTTGCTTTTTATCCAATAATATTGAATTGCAATAATGTTTTTCTCATTTATAAAATTGGTTTGAATAAACCAAGTAAAACTAACCTAATCAGATAGGCATAGCTTTAAATATTTCGAACAGATTGCAGAATGATGTTTTGTTCAAATTCGCTGATATGATCATGTGTATATTTAGTAACGCTATCATGGCTATCAGATCATTTATTTGCATTATTTTAATTATAATATATAAAATCCACTTTTCTTAAATTACTGTGTGATTGTGAGGTAAACTAATCTTTATTATTCTAGTAGGTTTTTAATCATTTGAATAACCGATGACGTCATTTATAAAATTATTAATTAAGTATAAGCTTAAAGAAGAAACTAACTATAAAAGTAAAACACAAAATGGTTAACTGAACGGTATATTTTATGTTAAATTACAATTATTTTATTGGTAGTTTGTTAATTTCCCAAAAATATAATCTTATTAACATTTAATTTAATTTGTAGTCAGTCATAAAGAACTCTAAAAGAAATCTTTGCTTTTTAATTTTGAAACACATCAGTGTATGGTCAACTTTCCAAACAAGTGGTAATCAGCATGCTTTGATTTCCGATCATTTTGATCTTTCTGACCTCGGTTAAGTTACAACTCGTCATGAGCAATAATATGTTGTAGAGATTGAAATTCATTTTCAATCTTTTCCCAAATGAAGGCTTCCAGTACTTCCAGGAGCAATATAAATAGACCCTGATGAGAGTAGTTTGCCAGATCTACTTTTGGGTAGATTTTTCTCATCCCCAATTTAACATAGGAGCTCTGGTGAATAAATATGTAAATTAAATTGAACTATTTCCCATTCATTCTACCAGTTCAGTAAACTGATGATCTTAATCCACAAGATCTCTCGACATTTCATATGCTGCTAGAATTAAAAGTCTTTCACTTCTCGATTCATCTTCAAAGTAGTCTCGGTCTTCTAAAAATGGACTTAACTGACTGAAAATTGAAATCTAACCTCTCAACAAAACATTTCCTTCGTATGCTTATAAAGTTTTGCAAAAGTTTTCGATGCAGCATTTGTAAGTCTAAAATTTGTCTGTAATTACAGGTAAATTAAAGGTAAAGTAAATTTAGTCGATTCACTTTTTTGTTGTCAGATTTCATTCAACCCAACGATAGACTTTTGGTGATTATGTATTCATCGTTCTCAGGATCTATTGCAAAATTTGAGAGCTACTCATTGCATAGTGCTGCATTCATGCAGAGGGCACTATAACTGTACGTTTCGCGTGAAAATACAGATTTGTAATGCAATCTACTTTTTATAATTTGATTTTTAATACGGTCAGGCGCCAAAATCTTTATTGGTTTCTTCACCGCTTTAACATCCGCCAACGCAGCCAATCTTAACAAGCTTACGCACAATAATTCACGCTCGGCAATCGCCCTACTGAATTATTTGAAACAAAATCTGCCAATTTCAACCTCATTGTTCCCTAATGTACCATAAAGAATCAAACAATGGACCTTTATTCGTTAAACACACAGAAAAGTTGCCAAACCCGCTAACAACCTTAAATTTAATGTTGGCGTAATGAAATGCAAAAATATTTTTCATGGTTCGCCTAGACGAGAGAGGAACTAGAACCCTCATTATTTGTCTCTTCGGCTTCTTTTAGTTTTGCCGACAGCGACTTATTTGGTTGGCCACTAATTTCACTACATGACAAAGGACGATTTCGAAGTAAAATGACCGTCTCTAATGTTATGTCTTAGGGCTTCATTTTATACTTAAGGGTTATCTCAGAGTCATCTACGCGATACATTAGAAGATATTTTACAGTTATTTGCAATTTGAGAAGGTCTGACTAATTTATGGTAATCTATATTTTCACACCAATTCCTTACCTTAATAATTCATAGAAGACGTTTCTAAAATGCCTCTGGAAACAAAGCCACTTTAAGATTTGATGGGTTTTGTAAAATGCCTTCGTATTAAATGAAATGTAACGCAGTGATCATAAGTGCAATAGAAAATTAATTCGGTTTTAATTGTCATTAAATTTAAACAAATACAATGATATTACATTTTGCAATCTGTGTAATTCAATAGATTAGCGTTCTAAAACAGTACATAGACAATATTGACTTTTTTCTAAAATAACCTAGTAGCTTTTATTCAGTATCATATTTGTTCCGGAAAGTACTAAAATGTATTAAAAAATTTTAATTACTACAAAAATAAATATATGTGACATATTTTCAATTCATAGAAATTCTATTCTGCATTTTTTATTACCAAAGTTTCAAGCATCAAGATAATTTTAATTATCACATTTTGTTGTACTTTATCAACTATCATGGCCCAAGAACAATCATCGCTTTTGATATTCAGTAATGTGAGATGTTTGAAGCTCTAGACACTGTACGATATACCATAGTACATTTTAGAGAATAACATTATTTAAAAGACTCATACACGTTACGATTGCTAGTATTTAATTCAACACCTTGTTACAACAGCATATCCCGCATTAAGAAGAACCTTAAATTATTATTAAATTTAGACTTGACAAAATTGCGAAACGTTCACTTCGTGTTCCTAACTTGCAATCAATGTTAACTAAATACATACAATAATTTCAAACTGATTCCAAAAATACATGGTTGTATTAATTATTTTAGTGCATCAATCAATTACATCAATCAATTACATATTTCCCGCTTTTAAATTCTGGGCAAATTAACCAAGATTTTTATCAAATATTATCCAGTAAATACACCATTCATCTATCACTATTAATAGTGTTGTATTTTCTCTTTTTTGTTTTAGTATTATTCATGAAGGGCTCGGTCAAGTAGCAGGTTATAGGTCATTGAAATTTCTTCAGTGGTCAAAAATTCCATTCTCCGTCCGTAGTGCAGAGAAACGCTTTAAAATGCTGAAGCGTGTAATTGGTGAAACGAAAAGAATTCCCACGGCAACCTTGACCAACCTCACTAATTTCCTACCTATTTGTGGGAACGAAATAAACCGCACAGTATAAAACAACCCCTGCTGAAAGTTTGAAATGGAACACAATCTGCATTCTGATAATAATATTCCTTCTACTTGCATTTAATTGTGTATTAATATAGGATGTTTCAATTGTAATGTAATTAGTTTTAAGCGAAGACAGAGAAAAATGAGTATGATATAAATACGCGAGAAAAAAATCAGGTAATAATTCTAAATTTCAAGCGTCTTTGATATGGTTAGATAACTCAACAGTTGCGTCAGATGCCTGACAGATAAAAAATAAAGATCACCAAGTCATATTTTCTTCTCCGAAAGTGCCCAAGAAATCCCTAAATGATTTGCGCTTTGACATTTAATCGGTCGATAACGATAATGAATTTTTTTTAAATTTAATCCACTCGCAGGGGGCAACCCCTTTATGCCTTAAGACACCACGAGTAGGATGCGGAAACAAGGGTAGATGAGGATGAACAGCCTTTTTAAACAAGGATAAGTTGTAATTTTTTTCAGAATTGGCAATGGCGCGCACATGATCATCCCAAGAGAAGTCAGTGCTCGCGTACACTCCTAGGATAGATAGATTAAGTCCCATCGGGAGGATTTTACCACCCATGACTATATTTGTTGCATTATCCTTTGATATTTTCTTAGAGAAAACCACGGTCTGAGTTTTTGAGGAGCTGAAGTCGACAGATTTTTCTTACCCCATTCCAGAACGATTTCGAGATTTCGATTAATCGTCTCTATCTGCTGTTCGCTTAGCCGATCTGCAGCATCAAAGGACAATGCTTCATCGGTAAAAAAAATATGACACCAGGCTACTATCATCTGCGTAGCTGTATTTGCAGAAGAAACGAGAAAGTTAAGTAAAAAAAAAATAATGAAATCACGAAAAGGTGGGTGCAAGTGCAAGTAGCTAATACTCCAGAATTATTTTCTGATGGACAGTTTAGGGCTTTGATTTTCAGAATATGAAGGAAATGGCTAATGGCGATGATAAATTATGTGTTCAACGACAAATTATCTTTATTTTTTTATAGGTGCCACAAACCTCAAACAGGAAAAACAGACACCTTTCCTGAGAAAAAAATGTTTTTTTAGAATAAGGATTTTCGCCGTTGGCACATTTTTCATCCAACAACTGACCAATGTTTGATAGACTTCGAAATGAAATACATACTCCTCGATTCTATGAAAAATGTAAAAGAGGGGCAATTACATTTTTATATTAGTTACAAATGTATGGAAATAATACACAAGCTGGACTCTTGAAAACAAAACAGAACCAATAACTTTTAGGAAAATTATTTTTTGGAAAAACATTTAAACAGGTCGATTTTTTATCGAAGGAAAATATCTTTTTGCATAAAATTCTTACTGCTACCTCCTTATAAAAAAATCGAGTAAAATCTTAAGGTATTTTAACTCTCTACATAACCGTGTTTTATTTTTTAGTTTGATCAATTAATTTCGCAGAAGAATTATATTTTCGAATAAGAGATAAATATTCTGAGTTACCTAAAAAAATGACTTAAATTTTTAACAAATATTTAATGTGCATCCATTTAGTTAAGTTACCACCGAATGCCCAATTACGACAACATCGCATTATACACAGTCGATTGAAGAAAAAAGCAAAATCGTGTTTAAATTCTCCAAACTTATGTCAAAATCTTAATATGCCCCAAATTTGCAAATTAACAAATAAAAAATTACGCAATACAGTGCAAATTAACAAATAAAAAATTACGCAAAACAGTGCCGTTATTTCAGCTAGAATTTATCAAAACGCCTCAGTGCGCACAATCACGTCAGGAAAAATCGAAGTCAAACGCTTTATGAGAACCACTGACAATATTCATTAGTTTATTTACCAACATTTTAGTAAGCCTCCGGTGTTTGGTTTTTAAAGGTTGAACTTGCGTTGTCAAGCGTTGACAGTGAAAATTGAGGGTATCCTGTATAAAATCCTAAGAAATTCTTAATCACTGAAAAAATATAAATCATGGTTAATGCTTTCTTAAAAATAAAGGGAAGCTATATTTTAATTTCATTGGCCAAGGAAGATATAAAAATCATCCCTTATGATCTATCCTCCCGACGGCATTCCAAACACGAAAAAAATGTCCGGCACCCACACTAAAAACGCCGATCGGTAGGCTTTTTGACAAGACATAATTACCATCCTCAGATAGGAATATACGACCCATAAATAGAGTTAAACAGTTAGGTGACATCGTGATGTCACCAACCATGGGAGAATTGTGGGTGCTCTCTGTTTCACCTGGAAAGACAAACCACCTGCCCACGCACAAGGCCCATAAATTAATCGAATCGCGATCGACGACTATCTCTGCATCTTCAGATGCATGGGATCCAAGTATATGCAAATGTTGGGGAGAGACTATAAGTGCGGTTGTGGAACATGGTTTATTTTTTACCGGAAAGGCAGTCAGCGCCTAAAAAGGTGGTGATTAGTGGATGCTTATTTTAAAGATATATTGTCTCATTTACATGGTATATAATACATTTGATTTTGATATATGTCTTAGATTCTTTTTAGCGCTATACCCATTACTTAATTAGGAATATATTTGATTAATTTATTACTTTCCTTGGTGATATTTTTAAGGACGTTTTTAAACAATTCACAAAACTACAAAAATGTACAACCAAGGTTTTTTAAATTTGATTATAAGTTCGAAAGTTCTATTTTGTCTAGAAATTTTCATATTTCCGAAAATTTCTAGTCGAAATTGAAACTTTCTTTCTTGTATTGCGCAACTTTCTTTTTGAATTTTTATTTTTGTTGATTCTTAATTTTTACTTTGTTAAATATGTTATGTCAGCCAGGTTTCACGAAGCGCTTAAGTCCTAAAGCCCACCATTGAGTGCACCCCTGACCTTTGATGTGTAATGAAATCAACCCCTACAATCATGAATATCTTTGCTATTATAGTTTTAAGTCAATCATTCCAACTTTGTGAGAGATGAATCCTAAAGCTTAAAACACTATGTTAAAGCTTAACTCAGATTTAGCTTTTTTTAACATAAATCTTGGCATTCCAAGAACAATCCTTTAACAATCGAATAGTCTAACTGTAAACATTTCCAACTTATAGCTATTAATTAGCCACATACTTACTTAATGGACGAGAACTCCGTTAAGTAACATGTAACTGACTTGATGAGGCCAAAGAAGACCGAAACTAGTCTATGGTTATTGGTTGTATATATTATAGCGTGTTATCAGTTCAGTAATTAAAACTTCGTAAACTGTAAACACTTTATTTCAAACTTATTTTGGAACACTATAATTACGATTCACTTAACTATCAGACTATCTAACTAACTAACTGACTTGAGGGAAAGACGACAGCGTATTTACACCGTTGCGGTTTCTAGAACGGATCTTCGTACAGATCGGCGTCGAGCAAGCGGAAAGAATCTACAACGCTTATCTGCCGTATGATTCATTCTCGCGGCCGCTTCCCATTATCAAACGTTTCCAGAGAGTTCCTTACACTACACAATCACTAATACAAATTTTATAACTACAGTTTGTTACAATATTTTCAACTGTAGCACGTTCGACTGTTTCATTACAGAATATTAACATGCCTATGCGCATGTCCCGCCGAGGGCGCTCGTATTTAATGGATGTTTCTCTGCAATCCACAATACGAAGAGGAGATCTACAAACTGGAGAAACTGATGAGTCTGGACACCCAAGTAGAAGTCCCAAGGCCAAGCAAACAGGTAAGGCAGTGCCACAGGGTGCCAAAGGTTCAACTACGGACAGAAGAACTGCCATGCTGAAGCAGTTTGCGTTAAGTGTGCTGGGAAGCACCTTAGCAAAGACTGCAAGCGTCCCAAGGACAAGCCACGCAAATGTGCCAATTGCAAGAAAGAACATGTAGCCAGAGGTTGGTACAGAGGTTGCCCCGATTTCTCACCCCCGAGAAAGCAACACAAGGCACCTGCGGAAGCTCAAGAGCTGCCCAAGGGTAAAACATCGAGTTCTAAGGCAAAGTCAACGAAGCCAAGACGAAAGCTGCAACTGCAAAGGTTTCGCCGGAACCAGAAGCTTCCAGTGCTAGGGTAAGTGGAAACACAAAATCCTACGCTTCAGTTGTTGCAGGAAACTCCAAGCAATACTTCGGAGGAAACTAACCAAGTTGTACTGGATTTGGCAAGAGCAGTCTCCGAAGCTGGAAACAGCCAAGAAACCATAGTTTCCATAATGATAATGCTTCCAAAGATCTTCAGCCTAATGGAGAAGCGCCAAGAAAGGAGAGTTGATCGAAACCAAAATGACGTTCAGATCTAAGGATCCCAAAATCCGAGGATATGTTCTTCACCGCAGAGACAGACCAACTGGCCCAGGAGGAGGTACGGCTATCTATATAAGTAGAAAGCTAACTCATTTTGCTGCAGGCACTCCGGAGTTGGAAAAGCTGAAGGAAATTGGAGTAACAATTCAAATGGCGCAGGGACCTCTGTCGCTGGTGTCTTGTTACTCCAAAACCAACGCCCTCACAGAGACAGATTTGGAACGCATCTTCGAAATAAACAAAAACCATGTTATTGTAGCCGCAGACCTTAACGCCAAAAACATCAAGAGGGGCATCAGAGCCAACAACAAAAACGGGAGGACACTTCAAAGGTTCACAGCACAGAACGAAATCGATGTAATGGCTCCAGAAGAACCAACCCATCATCATCTCTCCACAGAAATACCAGATGTCCTGGACGTTGCACTGATGAAGCATGTTCGATACAATGTTGAGTTAACATCAGTAAGTAAGCTCAGCTCAGACTACAACTCAGTTATGATGACCATTGGAGATGATCGTGGACCCAAGCCTCCAGAGACCTGCAAAAAACAAACTGGACACAGTTCAGGGAGTATCTAGCAGCAAACTTGAAAGAGCCTGGAGAGATCAACACAAACTATGACATCAACGCAGCGGTGGAAAAGACTAGAAATCACCATAACAGATTTAATTCTGGCAGCGACCAAAACTTTCCGGCGTATAGAAGGAAATGAACCATAGCCAAATCACTTGGTGGAGCTGATTAGAAGGAAAAATCGTGCCAGGAAGAGAGCAAAATGAACCAATAAGGCGGAAGTCAACAGGCTCATCCACGAGCTAAAATATGAGCTCCGAGAGCACAAAATTTCTAAGTTTCAGAAACACCTAAGAAGTTGCAACTTCAAAACCTCCATCAGATCTCTGGCGCATAGCCAAAGCTCTAAGAGGAAATAGGAAACCTATCCCACCGATACACGGACCTTAAGGAATGGCTTACTCGCCGCAGCTTTCGCTGAGACCTTTGAACGACACTGTCAGGCCACACTTGAAGAAGTGGACTTAGACTTCGTAGGGGAGGTGGAAGAAGAAGTTCAAGTTCTTCAGGAGGAGACGACGTCATCCAACCGACTAAAGAAGAGAAAGTCCAAAGCTTTCTGCGCAAGCTAAACGTCAAAAAGTCTCCAGGTCCAGACGGAATTCCAAACCAAGCTCTGAAGTCTCTTCCGGACCAAGCTGTCAGATACTTTGGAGCAATAGTCAATTCCATGTTTAAGTACCGGTATTTTCCAACAAGGTGGAAGACTGCAAACGTTATCTTCATTCCTAAGCCAGGTAAGGATGGGAAATTTTCTCAAAATTACAGGCCAATCAGCCTCTTATTCAACTTGGGTAAGATGGCGGAAAGGATTTTGAGGAAGCATCTGCAAAATATCATCAGCGGTCGCGACATCATTCCTAAGGAACAATTTGGGTTCCAACCTATGCACTTTACCTGAGACCAACTGCTGAGAGTGGTTGAAACAATCACTCAACGCATAAACTGGAACCAGGTATTGGAGTTATTTTGTTCGATATATCCAAGGGATTTGAAACAGTTTGACACCAAGGACTAGCCTACAAGATGCATCAGTTTGGAATACCTCTAACAATGGTTCAAATGGTAAGCTCATTCCTGGACCAGCGCTCGTTCAGAGCAAAGGTGGGACAGGAACTACCAAACCAGTTTAGGCTACAGTATGGGTTACCTTAAAGCTCTGCCTTGTCACCTTTGCTGTATTCTCTGTTCACAGCAGACATCCCGAGAACCAATCCAACAATCGACCACACCTTATTGGCAACTTATGCAGACGACACAGCTTTGGTGGCGTACTCTTACAGTCCAGAGTTGGTCACCAGACCACTTCAGGAGGCAACAGACAATCTAGTAGATTACTTCTGTCAATGGAGAATCCAAGTCAACGCAGACAAGACCCAAGCAGTCTTTTTCACCCGAAGAAGACTCCAACTATATGGACATGTAAATGTTCATGAGCAAAACGTCGACTGGAGACTTCAGGTGATTATGCAGTGTCCAAAGCCAAAATGCTGAAGGAACTACTGCAAGCGATGATTGGTAGAAATAGTAACCTGTCCATTGGACTTAAAGTGTTACTATACAAATCAATCATAAGACCAGCGATGACCTACGCATCTGTAGCTTGGTCACAGGCGACGGATAATCAGATGAAGAAACTCCAGGTGTTCCAGAACGTCTTTCTAAGACAAGCCATGGACGCTCCATGGTTTGTGAGAAACAATCAACTCCACAGGGAAGCTGAACTACTTGTGGGAAGAGATTTTCTTAAGGAAATTAATTCCAGGGCGATGGTGAGAGCGGAAACGCATCCCAACGAATTAGTTCGACAGGCAGTGGATTACGATCAAGACATCCCAACCAGGATTAGGAGACCAAGGCTGGTCCTCTAGGCTACAACTTCCATTTTGGAAATATTTTGTTTTGTTTGTTTCTTATGTTTCAGACAAAGCAGCTTACAATAGGGCTCCAGCACTATTGTACTATGACGGAGGGATTGGGGGCCAAGGTCCCGGCCCGAAGAAGTAGGGGGTTTTTAGTCGGTACCCGTAGTTTGAGCGGAAGTCCGACACAATCTGGGTTATCTTCCTAAATGTCCTTAACGCATTTTCCCCTACTTAAAAAAAATCCATGATACATGAATGACAGTTACTTCACTACTAGGGAGCTTTGTAAATCGTACTTAACCTGATTGTGATTCTCGGTAGTAACTGAATCAATTATCCTAGAGCAAAAATAAGATACTCGAAAGTTAGTAACAGGTTACTTAATGGAATTCACGTCCATTAAGAACTTATATAACTAATTAATAGCTATATAACTTGGAAATTGTTGCAACGTCCGTACCATACTGACACGATAAACTTACAACGGTATGTCAGGGCGCATGCACCTCCCCGCCCCGTACGATTGTGACGTAGGTTGGGAGAGACGAGAAGCGAATCTCCGCAGAACTACGGCAAATTAAATGGGAAAATCCTGAACTTTTAATAATTTTTTTCTCCGAAATGACTCTACCGATTTCGATGAAACTTGGTAACTGGGATACTTTTGGACCAGAAAAATGATTTACGTAAGTGCCGTATCGGTAAAACTACGGGATCATCTGTTTTTGGAGACATTTTTGTTCACCATAAATAAATTTTTTCTCCAAAACAGTTTCACCGATTTCGCTGAAAATACGTAACTTTCAATTAATAATAGTAATTTTTGGGTCAAGAAAACGATATACATATATTGGTGCTATTTGGGAAAAATTCATGATCAACACACTTTAGGGATATCCTAAAATTTTTAAAGTTGTATGAACCTGTATATAAAAATGTATTGCCACGGGACTTGTGATACATATGTAGCGAGGTACAAAATATAATTGATCAACCAAAATACAAATACAAACAAAGAAATTTTTTATAGTTAACTAAAAGATAAATTATTACTCTTTACGTGTCAAGTTTGCATAATTTGTAAAATAAAATATTTTTCTCCAAAACGATTCTAATTATTTCGATGAAACTTTGTAACAATGGGATTCTTGAGACAAAAAAATTTTGTTGGGTGTCATTTTGTTCAAAATTTGGGATCAGCAGAAAGCAAATAAAGTTCTATAAGAAATATATAAAATTATGGAGTCAAAAAAAAACCACATTATAAGAGGCTAATTATTCTATTTTTGATACAACGGACTGGTCCTTGGTTATCTTCAAAAATTGAAACACAGAACTTGTCCCCTGAAACCAAGAAAAATTAAAAAAAAACACAACAAAGGTTGCTCTAACGCGTTTCGACAGCAAAGCTGTCATCTTCTGAAGATGACAGCTTGGCTGTCGAAACGCGTTAGAGCAACCTTTGTTGTGTTTTTTTTTAATTTTTCTTGGTTTTAGGGGACAAGTTCTGTGTTTCAATTTTTAATTATTCTAAATTGAAAGGCATAATTGTTTCAAAGTATAATTTCAAATTTTATTTTTAAAAAAACAGGCATTAATGGTTTTAATTATACATTAAACATAATGAAAGATATGTATTATTAAACATAACAGTAATAGTAAACATTTTAACACGAAAATCGCAACTTATATTATTACCAACAGTTTTTGGGTAACGTGCATCATGTATATCAGTTATTAATTAATTTAAAAATGAATTTTTGTCTCGGTCAAAAGTTAAAATACTGCGCAAAAATCTACTTCCAGTTGCGGAAAAACACACAAACAAGTGCATGTTTCTCTATCGCCAGTGTAGGTAGGCACATATCGTTAAATATTTTTGAATCTTTAACATTATAAAGGTACAGAATACAATAAATTTAACTATAATGGCTGGAATATGTCTAATTCTTTATTTTATAAACAAAATCTTTGTTCTATGAAGCAAAATTTAACCAGAAGCGTTAAAATATAAAGCTTTCAAGTGGTATTTGCATGACTTCCCGCCGTAACTTTCTCGCAGCCTGCAAGAAGCGCAGTATCGACGTATATTGGTCCTCCGGACTGACACCCGTTGCATACTGATGAGGCCAAAGAAAGCCAAAACTTTCTGTTGCTGTTGGTTGCAAATATGTTGAACTGCAACGCAGTCCATTTTACAGAAAAATTAATTGTCATTGTTTGATAAGTTAAACATAACTAAACACATGTCACGCCTACAAATAATAACCCTGTTTTCGGTAAATAATTTAAGTTTATTAATTTAACTATTTAGTTTCCATATTGATTTTTTTTTGTAATTAGGAAAACATCTTTTTAACTTTTTTTGAAAAAGGTATTTGTTAATTATCTTACTTATTCACCTATTTATTTCAGTTTCAACTGCTTTTAAGTAGTTTTATTTATTTTGTAAAATATTCAAATTTTGTGCATTCGATTTAAAATTTGTTTTAAAATTAGAGTATTGAGGATGCTAAGCTTCTGTGTGAATTTTGATAAATTATTTGATTTTAAGCAAACGAAAAATGTTTGCCACTGAAGACATGATATTAGCTGTAAAGATATTTAAAAAAAAATTGATATTGTTCAGATGTATGTCTACCTCTCTCTTCTATAATTATATGTTTTTATATCATAATTTCCTTATCCTCAATTTATAAATTAACTAATATGGTTTATGCCTGAATCATTTGAATTTAGTGTTGTGTAAATAACTTAAATGATACTTATGCTTTTTTTATTTATCTTCCCTATTATTACCTCATTGTTACGATATCATCTACATTAGAAATTACATAACTCAGTTTCAAAGAAATTTACATTTCAAATCCTACCCTTTAGGTGGAATTCCTACTTGGAATAGTCGGTTTCCTTCAATTTTAATTACATGCTAAACGTTTTTTAGTGAGTGGTCCTTTTATAACGACTTAATCTTATACAAACAAATCAGATTAGCTCCATAGAGGACATGAATTATTTTAACATTAAGGGGTTATTTTAACATTTTTTTTGTAGAGAAATATTTCATAAGACAAACATTAATCTTTAAAAAAAGGGTATGTTCCATAGCTCCACATTAATTTACATAAAGAGATTTAGAATTGATTAAAAGCTATTGCTACCGCGTATACTTTTCTTTTGGGTGTAAAAACATGATTACTTGTGGTATAAATCGCAAAGTAATCAGATATACATTCATTCAATTTGTTATTTTAAGTTTTTGGGTGGTCCACTATTAGAAACCCTTAAATTACTCCAATTATCCAGATTTAATGAAAACAACCCTGTTTTGCATTTATAATTTTGTTAAGCAGTACTTTCTATTCCGCCCAACGAGGCTAAAAAAGTCATAATAGAAGTAACCACATTTTTTTGGCTTTCAAATAAATGTTTTTTTCTAGACATGTTTAAATTTAGGTTAACTAAATGAAATATGACACTCTTTGAACAAATGAAGCTGGAATTGGGTTACGCTGAATTACGACATGCATGGATGATCCACTCGTAGATGGTAAAGTATTTCATACCCGACCAGATTTGAAATTTTCACACAAATTGCCACATATTTTTTGGTTCGGTCATATTTGTTACGTGCTTATTGCCGCACGCCTATACCATATAGCGATTTAAATTAAGAGGAAGTTCATCATTTCTGTTAGAATTGATCGCACTTCACACAGTCACTTCAAGAAAAAAATTGAAAACAAACACTTGAAAACGTGTTGTTTAGTAATATGCCTGATTCAACTTGTTCCAAACTTTAACCAAATGAGGCTCAGTATTTTTTTGTATTACATAAACGTTTAATAAAATATCATAACATCCAGTTAATTTATCAGAAATGGGTTGAATGTAATCCTTAATTAAACAATACAATATAAGTGATAAAGTACTCAACAATTGCGAAGTCTGACTTTTTCTATCGATATCAAATCCAAACCTAAACCTAAGTTTACTATCTATACTTCTTTTTGCTTACTCCTATTGATTTTTCCCTAGGAATATAATTTCCAGTCTATCGAGATCAGTGAAAAAATTAGAAAACTTTATTTCAGTGATCGAGATTCACTCCTTTCATACACAGTTTATTCATAAATTAAATTATATTGACGTGTGTAGCAATATACACAAAATTTATATGTACATACACCGGCTACTTAAGAGAACTTGGATTAAAAAATCCACTGTCGTGAAATTTAGCGAAGTGTGTGGGGATCTTTAGATTTCGTTTTGGCTCATAAAGTCTAGTTCGCTGATATGTGCCGTTTAGTTGTCATTAACCCTTTCTTAATGTTCTTGATAACTTTTTGTAGTGTTAAATTACAAATTTACAGTGTCAACTACTTGGGTGTTCACTAAAATTTCTTCCATTTTTATTCTGTATCGTAAGTACCTACATGAAGGACAATTCCGATTTCAGCAATTTCTTTAAAATTTTCAGATTATAGTTAGCCTTTTAAATTCAATAAATTAGTAACAGCATGTGCTATTTAACATGGCAAACATATAGATCGTGTATTTGGACGTTGTGGTTCAGCTTGTGTTGAGTGAAATTTTAAGACAAGGTTGGGAATTATCTTGATGATGGCATAGCTTGCAGTTAATCGTTCGATCTTTGTTACAAATGTAAATTTGTCGAAATGAAAAGGAGTTTTATTCAACAAATGCAGGTGGCTTTCAACGGCTATACATTACTTACAGTGACCTGGCGTTTCACTGTTTTAATCAATGTAAGGTTGTTAGGGCCTTCTGAATCCAGATAAGAAAAAAGTGTATTAATAAATTTGTTCACACTTCATCAAATTAGAAAATCATGAATTTTATAAATAATTCTATTTCCTTGTAAACTACATTGTCATTAAAATGGAAAAAATGTCATTTCTCAAAATTTTTACTTATGTTCAATTGTATATCGGAGTTCAAAGACCCTTTTGAATGATTTTTTATCTTCATATCGTCATAGCAAAGAAGAGAAAATTCGTCAAAACTGATCTTGAAACCAACGCACTGCACACAATCACATCCAGAAAAAAATTGAAAACAAACACTTCAAACCAATCAACAACAATTTGTTCACCGAACAACCGCTCGAGATCGGTTGTCCTTTGGATGCGTATTATATATTATGCGAATTCGTACAACTCTTGCAGTCGATTCTCGCATCCCAGTTTCCATATCGGCCTATTCTGCCAGTCATTCTCCTGGAGGTTTCTATCTCTTATGGCATATGTTATGCCGTCCCTCCATGTCTTTCTAGGTCTTTCTCTTTTTCTCCGTTCTGGCCACATCCATTTCATAATTCTCTTTGGCCATGGTCCTTCATCCATTCTTTCTACATGATCATACCATCTGAGGTTTTTAGCATCTATAGTGTCTAATATTGATGTACATATGCCCATTCGTTCTGTAATTTCCTCATTGGTGACATGCTCAAGTAGAGCAAATCCGCAGCTTCGTCGCCAAAAACCCATTCCCATTTCCTTCATTCTTTGTCTTATCTGTTCGGATGTTTTTCTAACTTCTGCCCCATACATTACTATGCCTTCTACGATGATTTTAAAGATTTCTATTTTGGTTTTCTTTCTTACACCTTTGTTTCAGAGGACCGAGTGAAACTCTTTGGTTGTTTGTTTATCTTGGGCTATTTTCTTTTTGATCTCCGCTTCACTAGTACCCTTTTTATCGAATGTACCAGGTGCATAAGCTTAAATCCGCTGTTTGCTCATAGATGACGTTAGTGAGCGTATTACCAGCTACCATGGAAATGTCTGACTGTTTTTGTATGAGTTCGACATCTGTTCACATCAATCAGTGCAGATCATAAGCGATTTCATGCGGCAACATACATTTTTCTTTGTGTAATCATGTCTAGTTTTGTGCCAAAAAAAGAGCATATGCGGGAGGCTCTGCTTTTCTGCTTCAATTTAAAGAAATCGGCTGCCGAATTCCATCGAATGCTTGTGGAAGCCTATGGTGATAGTGCTTTATCGGAAACAACTTGCAGAGACTGGCCATTTTGACTTAAGTGACCAGGAGCGTGAAAATCGGCCCAGAAAGGTCGAGGACCATGAATTACAGGCTCTTTTGGACAAGGACGATACCCAATCGCAAAAAATGCTTGCCGAGCACTTAGGTGTCACTCAACCAGCCATTTTCATGCGTTTACGTGCCATGGGAAAGGTTCAAAGAATTGTAAAATGGATACCCCATGAATTGAACGATAGGCAGATGGAGCGACGCCAAAACACATGCGAAATCTTGTTTGCCAGACAAAAAAGAAAGTCATTTCTGCATCGCGTGGTGACTGGCGATGAGAAATGGATTTATTTCGAGAATCCTAAACGCAAGACATTGTGGGTTGATCCCGACCAACCATCAACATCTTCCCCGAGACCAAATCAGCAGGGTATTGTCTACTACGAGCTGTTGAAACCTGGTAAAACTGTGATGCCCACCGCTACCACCAACAGCTGATGAAATTGAACCGTGCTTCACGTGAAAGAAGGCCTGGCCTAACAAACTGATTTTCCTCCAAGATAACGCACCATCGCACACGTCGAAATTAGTCCATAATTACCTGGAAACACACAACTGGGAGGTGTTACCCCATCCCGCTTATTCGTCAGACGTGGCTCCTTCTGACTGTCACCTTATCGTCGATGGGCCACGCACTCGCCGAACAGCACTTCAATTCTTACGAAGACGTTTGAAAATGGCTGGACGAGTGGTTTGCCTCGAAAGATAAAGAATTCTTTTGGCATGGTATTGCCCGAGAGATGGGAAAAATGTATAGTTAGCGAGGAAAAGTACTTTGAATAAAATTCTGTTTTGCTTTCTATACAAAACAAATGTGTTTTTATTACTTAAAAACAGCGGATTTAAGCTTATATACCGTATAAATCCTAGATAGTTGTAGGAGTCTACACTCTTCACTTTTCCATGATCCAGAAGTACGTCCGCAGCATTCCCACCGACAATCATATGCTCGGTTTTTTCTATATTGATTGTAAGACTCCATTTTTGATATTCTTCCTGTAGATTTCTCACCATGTGTCCGCTGTCATCTTCGTCTTCAGCGATCACCACTTAGTTATTTGCATAATGGAGCGTAAAGAGCTTATTTTTACCTACAGGAATACCCATATTGTAGACCTTGCGTCTCCATAACTTTAAAACGTAGTAGGCGAGTAAGATACCCTCGATAACTTGTCGCTCAGGCGGAACTTATACAGGAAAACTGTCGATTCGTTGTTAAATGTCCCTGTGGTAAATGTTGGTGTCTTTATTACCGAGTTAATGTCATCTTTTAAAAGTTGTCTAATGTGGCAGTCCCATGGGAAGCAAATTTCAGTTTTTATTAAATAGTGGTCTATCCTGCATTCGCCATCCCAGTAAGCGCGAATTTTTATGTATCTCAAACTTGTTCGTTGTCTGCCTATGATGTAATCTATAATTGACTTCTACTGTAAAGCAGAGTGACCTCAGGTGTACTTGTTTGTGTTTGAAGAAACCATTATAAATTATCAAAGAGTATTTTCTGCAGATGTCAATCAGTCTATTGCCACTATTGTTCGTCACTTCTTCTCCATATCGACGTCCCCTAGGAGAAAGATCTTCTTGCGATTACCAATATCTTCAGATATCGTTTTTACTAGCTCGTCTTTCACTGCCACTCTTTCGTTATTTGTTGGAGCATATACACCTATTATCACCGTATGATATCCCTTCAGTACCACTTCATTTTTAATGATTCTCTCACTGATTGCTTTCCAGTTGGTGATGTACTTCCCTAGATTTCTTTTAACTAAGATCCCGGCTTTTGCTCTATTTCCCATAACTACGTCACTGTAAGTGAAGGTAGTGATTTAGATATTCTGTTTGTTTTCCCTTCTTTTTTGTTTCCATAAGAACAACAATAGCTTCAGCCGCTTCACTTCGTTGATTATTTCTCTCTGTTTAATCCGGAGACCTTTTATATTCCATGTACCCATATTCATAATCTTTTTTCATTTACGAAGTCGTTGCCCATTTAATCCGTCCGGCTTGATACTATTCTTACGCCTCAACCCCCAACCTGGACGACCAGAATTTTTTGTTAAGGTTTATTCCCTTAGCTAGCGGGTTCAAGTTTTAAGGCACCCGAAACTCGCCTTTCACCCTCTCTCGTTTGTTGCAGCTAACATACACCCATAGTATGATGTGCATTCACGGACCACACGACACCTTGTGTCTTCGAGAAAGTGAGAGTAGGATTTGTTGGTAGAGCTGAGTTTGATATCTCAAACCTTCGACCCATTTGTCAGAATTCAGTGGGCATTTCTCAAAGTTTCACCGCCGTGAAGATGCCAGCAACCTTCACTGCCCCCAAGCCCTATACCAACCTCTGATCCCTGGGTGCGTATTGTTCCGAATTATTATCGTCAGAATTCGGACGAATAATTTCGTCAGATTTTAGTTATATACCAATTTATCCTTATTTAAAACGGCCACCTATCTTCATTTCTTCATCTTGCTCGAAGTGCCAGAGAACCATAGTAGCGCTACTCTTTGCGAGTGGATTGTACCTAAAAGAAAAACATCAACACAATAATTAGGGCGCTGTCAGAAAAATGTCAAAGGATCTTTGTAATTTAGTTGTCAACCCTCAAATGCAATATTTTATTTGTTTTTTCTTCCTCTCTTTTTGTGAAATATGTGTTTCTTAACCTGGGGTCCATGGACCCCTTGGGAGTCAGTAGAGTCGATGTTAGGGATCCAGGGCTGCCTACGATGAACATTTTTCTTTATATAGTCGTTACTTATTCATGGGTACGTCAAGAAAGAATTTGCGGACGGGAAGATGACTCGCTCGACAAAAAAGGGTATACAAAATTGGATTGGCTGACTTTTTTAGTCGACAGATGCTTTTGTTGGGCTTACGAGCTTTTCTTTTTGATCATTAAAAATATAGTGGACTCAACAAGGAAGAATTTAACAGATTGGACTTGATTAAAGATTTCTTTGGATATGAAAGTTGGGATGATAAATTTTTTTTAGTCATCATCGAGAATATTCAAAGGGGTGCGTAGAGTTTGCGAAACCTTGAAACTGGTCCGTGACTACTAAAAGTTTAAGAAACACTGATTTAAATAATTACATATGATTTTGCATTTTACTGTTGCTCAATGTCTATCAGAAACCTTACCTACATAGGTCCTTAGCATCATAGATCGCTTCTCTGATAATATCCGGTTTGACCAAAGGTAGAAAATTCTTTGCCGACAAATATTGAAGGTGGAAGATGTAGTGTAAAGGTAGGCGCCTCTCCGCAGCGCCGATCACCGATAATAGTTCAATAACTAATCCCCGAATTATGTGCTTCCAGGCCTATACTTACGTTTAGCTAATTGGAGTGGCCCGAAAACCAATTATGATTCTTAAAGTAAACATTGGATTATGGCATCCGTTCCACTAAAGAGTTTAAACCTTTAGGATCTATAATGGCCCATGCGAAATTTTATATAATCGCAGATTTTAGAAAAAACTGCACAGATCTAAATTTAGTGATTCATAATAATAGAGGTGAAGTTGATATTAAATTAGAAAATTGTTCGTGATGCTTATTGAAAAATTATTGGGATCTTAATATTGCTCTAATTTTGACTTAATGGCACTTTAGGTAGTCTAGATCAACGTGCACTAAAATAGCTTTTGACACTAACGTTTTCGAGGTAAACGTTTCTAGGTACATAATAATTATGATCGTTTTGTTGCATTTCAAAGAACGTGCAGTGAAAAGAATAATTAGCAAATACAGTGGTGGTTTCAAGGCTTTGTGGTCTGATATGTAATAAAAACATATACATACGTATAATCAAAAGTATTACTTATAACAACCAAAGGTCTATCGATTTTTATATTGATACCACAATAAGGAGTTAAGACGTGGGCCTCTCAAATGAACACTACAAGAAAAGATTATAATAATTACGATCGTCCCGCGTATACAATGCAACCGAAGGTACTGTGTGTTGCTCGGGATACCGCCAGGTTTTTTGAAGGTAATGTAATGACGGGTCGCGTCCCAAAACACAAAAGGCATAATGACCACCTTAATCCATCTCATACTACTGCTACTTTATTGTAACCGTGTTCCTGCACAAATATTTATTTTCGTAAAATATCTCCTCAGCGAACCCTTTATTTTTTTATCGTCCATTGGCATCGACGCATTAAAATGAAATTTTACTTTTGGCTTTGTGTCGGTGTCAATGAAAAATTGCTGGGTGTGCCATGTTTTGACATAAGTTTTTGTGTTGTCAAGATTCTTTGCTATTATTGCAAGGGCAGGTATAGATATGGGTCACTTCGTATGATTATATGGAATTGTCGAATTGTTAATAATGGATAGAAAATTACAAAGTTGATGCCATTAGCCATTCAGTTCTCGTAGGTGTTTTTATTTAACTTAAAATCATTTTTTACGATTTATTTCAGGTCCTTTATTATCCTTTCGTTAAAAAGAGTGAGGTGTCACAGAACTTTTTCAGAATATATAACCAAGTTAGAATATTGGCTAACAACATTAAATTTAAAATCCACTTTTTTTAGTTCTTTATTTGCTTGATCCAATATTCTAGCTCATATCTTTATCTACTGTGCTTTCAGTAACAATACTTCTTTATTTATTGATAAAATTAAAGTGTCTATCAGGGATTTCAAAATAGCTGTCTTTCCATACGCATTTATTAATTGTTATAATTACTATTATAGATATTTTTAGAGTTTGTATCTGTTTCTCTTTATCCAAGGTAATCTCAAAAACATCTAAAGCGATTATGATTCTGATTATATTTTCAGTTAAATGTAGAGTGTTTTATTGGGGAAACTTTAGGCTATCTATCTGAATCGCTTTGAGTGATAAAACTCAATTATATTAATACTTTTATTTAATGTTAAATGTCATAAAAATCAGTTTGTTGCAAATATCATCTAAACAGTAAATATTATACCAAAAATATTCATTACATAATTTGCAGATCATTTTGTTCTCTAGAAAAAAGGGTATTGGGTAATTCTACGAAAAACGCTACCGCATGCTGTTTTAAGAACTTCCATACTTCTTGAACTGTGGATATTGGCTATCACATTGGTCCAAATTATTTTGTTCACTGCCGCTCTGATATCATTCCGGTCCATGTTCGTAAATTTCGCAGCCACGATATTCATCTGCGTCCTGCTGACCTTCGACCCTCTATTTTCCCTTGTAGAATGAGTTGAAGAAGGTGGTATTGTTCGTTTAGCATGATATATCCGAAGTATTCTAATTTTCTGTGTTTGCCACCGATGCGTTGTAATACTGTATCGTTTGACACGTGGTGTATCCATGAATTTCTGAGTATGCTGCAATAGCACCACATCTCAAATGTATCTATGCGCTTACATAAAGCATCGGTAAAGGTCCACATAACATTTTAAAATCCTTATTCTAGTATGGATGTTGAGGGATAGGTTGCGTAGTATGTTACACATCTTATTAAATGAACCTCTTGCTTTTTCGATTCGGCATCTTATTTTCCGAAAGTATTCCAGTTCTTGTTCAAGATGCAGCCCAGGTATGTAACTGTCTCGGCCATTCTGAGAGCTACATTGTTAGCGGTAAACTGTAGGTTGCCGATGACATTTTTACTGATAATTAAAACGTGTGTCTTCTTACAGTTTATCTTCATATCATATCTGTTGCATGCAGTCCTTCAGCAGTATCTGCTATAAGGACGGTATCATCAGGTTGTTTTTTATTTCTCCGTTTATTGCGACTCCATCTTGTATGTTGTTTAAATAGATGTTCTGAGTACCCATTGAATAGAAGAGGCAACAGTATACAAGCCTAACGCACTCCTATTCTTACGTTAAACTCTTCCAATGTTTCGTTTTCGACTCGAACAATGGATTTTTGTTGCAGGTATAGTTTTGATATTATATCTGCGTCTCTGTCATCAATTTCTAACTCACGTAGGATTGAGATGAGTTTACCATGTTAGACTTTATCAAAAGCCTTTTTGAAGTCTATGAAGCATGCAAAGAAGTCTGCGTTGACGTCTCGTGCTCGTTGAATCAGGACCTGTTTGGAGAATTAGGCCTCTCTGGTGCCAAGTGCCTTCCTGAAACCAAACTCTGTGTCTCTTATTCTCTCGTCGAGTCTTCTATATACGCGTGTTTAGATGATATTAAGGAAAGCTTTTAGATGTATCTAATCAAGCTGATTATTCTGTGGTCGGAGCATTTAGTTGCGTTCACTTTTTTGGGACGCGGGATGAATGTCGACAACAGACAGTCATTTGGCATTTGACCGCCTGTGTAAATTTTGTTGAAGAAGCTGATTAGCAATTTATCTGTTCTGGGTCCAGTAGTTTCAGGACTTTTCTATGGATCTGGTCTGGCCCAGGAGCTTTGTTGTTTTTTAGAGTCGTTATATAGCTGATTCCATTTCCTCTTGTGTGATGATAGGTCCTTTCTCGCCGACCACTGCGGGCACATTATCGATATTTTCGTCTCCGAAAAGTTCTTCCATGTATTACTTCCATCGTGTGAGTTTTTTGTCAGTCTCGATAATGATATTGTCATTCGAATCCAAGATTATTCCTAGACCCCGTCTTTGATATCTTCCTGTTGCTTCCTTTATTTTCTTGTCAAGGTTAAAGCTGTCCTGTTTTTCTTACAAGATCCCGATTTCGACACATTTTTCCTGTAGCCATCGTTCTTTAGCCTGTTTGATTCCTCTTATTATTCTTCTGTGTAGTTCCTTGTATTTTACATTATCCCTGTTTCTGTGTGAATATATATTTTATTTAATTTTATTTTGACATCCCAAAGCATCAAAATACAATAAAATGTCTATCAACGTAATATTTTTTATAATTTTAACCCATATTACCCTGGAAAAAATGTTGGAAATTTAGGTAGATTAGGTTATTTGTAACAGCCGTGACCGATTTCATATTTCAGCATAAAAATAGCTAAGCACAACTATGATAACATTTTTTGGTTATCATGCAGCTACATCAATGAATTTTTAATTTATTATTTTATTTACGTATCTATTTATTTAATAATCATTTATAAGAAATGAATTATCAGGGAAAATTCCCAGAAATCTACAAATAACATGAACGAAATCAAAGGAAAAAACTGTACACCTAACGCGCGCTCCGACTGCTTTTAGTTTTATAATTTTTACTTGTAAATGATATGTTATGAAAATAATTAAATAGTATTATTATATTAAAAAAGATACAAATACATAAGCTGATGAGTTAAATGATTTTTATAATAAATTAATGAGAAATTGACGCTTAAAAGCAGGGCTTCGAACCGCTATTTTTTTCGTTTTGGTTTTCGGTTTTTGTTTCGGCAAAAAAATTATATCGGTTCAGTTCCGGTTTTCAGTTCAGTTCCGGATGGCTCATTTTGTGATTTCTTATAAGTTTTTCGAATTAAAAATTGATTTTCGGACATAATTTAGAAAATGTTATGTTCTTTTTTTCTTCGTATTACAACACATAACTACTGAGACCTTGCCTAAAATTCAAGGAAAATATTTTCTATTTTTCAGGTTTAAAAATTTCAAGCTGAAGCTTTGCATTTTTGGTTCAATTTGGGATCAAATTTCAAGAAAAATCTGAACTTTATAAAAAAGTAAATATTAATTTCGGGTTTAGAAATTTCGAATTTAAACTTGAAAACCTTAAATTATATACCCAAAACCACTTCTAGTTCAGTTCAAGTTTTAAATTAAGATTTTGATAAAATAGTCAAAATTTCGAAAAAAGAAGTTTAAAAAGAGTTTTCAGACTTTCTACCTTAATTTAGAAATATTGAACTTAACCCAACTATTTAATTTTTTTTGGAAATGTTGCTGAAAATTTCGAAATTTCTGAAAGTTTTGGTTAACCTTTTTTCGATATTTTAACTTTTTCTTTTGCAAGTATAATCTTTTTTATCGACAGCTTGACTTTTATTCTTTAATAAGACATTTTTCTCGAAATTATGAGTTGACAATTATAATTTTTTGAAATTTTTAAATATTCGAGTCAGCTTGAAAGCTTTTAATTTGCAGAATTCGAAATTATGAGACTAATTTTGAAGAATTGTTATTCATAAATTTAGTTTATTTTTGCTCAAATTTTATATTTTTTCGAAAAATGTTGACTTTTTCCTTTAAATTTGGATATTCTTTCGAAATTTTGAATTAAAATTGAAAATAAAAAATAAGGTAAAATATTCAAACCCAAATTAGCAGTTTTGCATTTGAAATCTAACTTCTGCTAGCATTTTGGACAAAAATTTGAAATTTGTAATCCATATTTTAAAAGTAAAAGTAAAAAAATCCACAAAAAATGCAGTTTTAATTATTTCTAAAATTTTTCGAAAAAAAAACATAAATTTCAATTTTAAAGACGAAATTTTAGGAAAAATTTGAAGAGTAGCTCCAAAGTTTGTAAAGAAATTTAATTATTCTGAGAATTGATTTTTAATAAAACAGGAACAAAGGGCCAAACTTTCGAGTTTATATCAGAAGTTTCGTGAAAACAATTAATATTTAAAAAACACAATTTTGAATTCTAAATTCCAAAGAGTCTGAAAAAATATCGCAATTTCAAGGCTTAAGTCGAAATCTTAAGAAAAAGATCAAAATTTTTAGAATAAAAATTACTATTTTGGCGTAAACAAACTCATTGAAAGTTTAAATTAGACATTTTCTAAGATGTCACCATTTCAAGTTTACTCTAAAAATTCCGACCCCAATTTCAAGATCTTAGCCTTAAATTGGAATATAATTTTGTATTTTTTTCATGATATTATAATTTGAAATTTAAAAATTTCTGGGTTAAATTTGAAATTGCGAGATTTCAGCAAAAATTTTAAGAAAAAATCATATCTTGGAATTATAGAAAGTTTTAGAAAGTCGGCAGCGTAAAAATCATAAGAATTTAAATTTGGGATTTCGAAAAAAAAATGGATTACTAAAATAAAAGTGGAATTTGAAGAAAAAAATTGTCAAAAAATCTAAAATTTAACTAATAACTGACGTTTAAGCAAAGAAGGAAAATTGGAGTTTTCTAAAAAAATTTCAAACTTCTAGAAAAACTCGAAATTGCGAAAAAAATTGTAAGGAAAGCCGAGCTTCCCTAGCTCGAATGAAAATCACGCTACTGCTTTATTCCAAAGTTACAACAGAAGATAATTTTTTTTATTTTAAACTCAAAGAACAAAAGAAATATTTCCAGATAAATGTCCAAATTTGAAGATAAAGTCAAAAATTTTTAAAAATGATTCAAGTTAAAATTTCGAAAATAAAGTCAATATTTTCTAGAAAATGTGGAACTTGTGAGTTTATAATCTGATTTTTAAACAAAAATGAAATACTGGAAGACTCAACATTTTGAGATTAAAGTTGAATGGATTTGTGTAAAATTTTAAAAAAGAAATTGAAATGTCTAAAAAACCGTTCAAACTTAAAGGTAAAGTAAAAATTATTTTAAGTATATAAATTCAACGAACCGAAATAGACCGACATTTTTTTCGGTTCCGTTCCGGTTTTCGTTCCGACGAAAATAACGGTTTTTTTTTGGTTTCCGATTTTCGGTTCAGTTTCGGTTCGAAGCCCTGCTTAAAAGTATATATGTTACAGTCTTCTAGTGTAATTGGCCGTTTCATAAATGGTCTAGGCATTTCATGAAGCGTTGCCAAATATTGGAACGAATAAGTGTTGCTCCAAAGGACTAAAAACTTCAGACGTTTCATGAAATGCCGACGTGTACTTTGTCTCTTGATGAAAACCTTTAAAATTACGCTAACTAGCCGATTTTATTATATTTAGATTTAAAATGAGAAATACATAATCTAAAAATGGCGACGACAAGTATTATTCTGTAGGAAGTTATAAGAGTTCTATTTTCAGAAACCATGGCGAAATATTTTAATGCGAAAATATTTAGTAATTCTGCAAATAAATTGCTGACTATTAATATCGACTATTGTGTTTTATTGATCATTTTCAAAGTCGATAGAGATTCACTAAATTTTAGCTTGATAACAGATTTTTAAGTTTATTTTTGATATTGATTCTGCTGTTCTTTATGGTATTAGGTACTCATCATTTCATTACATTAAGTAAAACATGGATTTTGAACGTTACATGTAAATGACAACTGTCAGTTAACGTAATTTTGCACGTTTTCATCAAGAGCCTTTTTATATTATCATTTACTCATTTCAATATGTGGCAGCATTTTATGAAATGCCTGGACGTTTCATGAAACTTATTTACTTATTTTACCAGAAAACTGCGACATATAAATTTTAATAAAATTAAAGGTGTGTTACATCGAATTACCTATCTATGCCTTTTTCAGTAAGATAAAGAGATTTTAAAAGTTTAGAAAACACAAATTGCTACGAAATATCTTCATTGCTACTGGTCCTTATCTAAACATGTTTCCCTTTTTTCGCCAATCATATTTAATTTCGAGAAAAGACAACCAGACGATACGTGTGTTTTCATAAAGCGTTCGATATCAAGTAGTTTTAAACTGATTGGGTGCAGTCTGACAATCTTCAGCACTTTATTGGCCAACGAATACATTATTTTTAATGCAATGAAAAAGTAGCTCAGTATGCAAAGCTCTGAACTATGTTGTAAAAGAATTAATTTCTCATCAGGAAAACTGTAACCAAATTTAAAACTGTTAATTTCGGCACATTTCCTTTGTATATTAAATTACAGTCAAGCATTATTAAATAAACCGATAAAGCCACAGAGAAATAATTTATTACCCAATATTTCTTATTTAAGAAAATTATGTCCAATTTGCCATTATTACAAAATTACTTTATCGACGATAATAACTTATTTAGATGGAGTCCTCTCATTTACCAATAAATAACAGCGTCAATCTATCGATTTTGGGGCGCATACAGACGGGTCTATAATTTTCCCGAAAAACAAACAAAGCCTTAAATGAAGCCGATGGGATCCACCTTATAAAATATAAATTGGTAAATGTGTAAACAAAGGAGATGAAGACATAGAGAGGGGGCGTGGGTGTTTTATATGCCTTATTGGGGGCCTATCTGATGAACGGGTGTATTAAGCTAATCAACAACACTTTTTATTAAAGCTGTGTCGTGTTAAATATTATAAGATGTTTGACGATGAAGATACCAATAAGGTTAAATAAATAAATAAAATAAAGTTGCATGGTTATTAACTCGTACGAAATATTTTACGTCATGAAACATTTTTGTTTTATATTATTGATGGTTTAAGGACTATAAAATTAATTTTTTTAATGAAGCCTTTAACTCACTCCATCTCAAAAACTTCACATTTGAGAGACATTGTTTATATAATAAAGTAATAGCCGCTAAGGATCAGTGTTTATCGGAACTTTTTATCTTAAAATAATGTTAATAATTAACTCCTGAATTTTGTCAAAGTACTTTTGCATCTGCCTATATTTATTCAGGTCACTCGCTCCTCGATATTTGATTTCTAGAAAAGTCTGAAATGAACACTTGCAAATCGTTCATTCCATTCAATCGTTAGATAAATCTCCCATGTAAACATTTTTAGATCTAGTTACATTCTAAAGGATGATATCATTTAAAGCAGAGACTCCCAAACTACCATATTTCGGGCAAGAAAACCCTTTTCCAAAATGAACTAATAACTGAGACCCCCATAGGCAAATTACTTCAAAAACCCTGTCTCTAGTTTTTTTGTCTATTGATACAAAGTACTTATCAATTTGCAGTTAGTTAAAAGAGTAAACTTGACATCATTTTCTCATCAAAATTTAACAAAATAAATAGACATAAAATTCAGTAAATTTCAAGTGTAATTAATAATTATTAATACAAATTACCTTAAAATACTTAAGTAGGTAATTATTTTTTGGAAAAACAAAACATTAAACTCGCAAAGATAAAAAAATAATAAATTCAGTGTGCTGAATGAACTTTATTGACTTGCAGAGTTTCTCATCTTGAACACACTTATCGACTTTTTGAGTTTTTTAAAAGTACAACAATGATATTTTCTACGATTAGTCATTATTATAACAAGTTGGTACACGTAACATAACTTATACAGTATATTGAAGGTTTCAAATAAGAACTTGTGTTAAGTAATAGAGGAAGATTTTTAGACCTCGTCGACCCCCAACATCAGTTTTCGTTTATGTCGACCCCTGGAAAACCGATTTCGATCCCAAAGGTCCCAAAGGTGTTAAAATTTTAATAAGTATTAATAATAAGTCAAATATATAACACCTTTCGAAAAAAAGGTCAACATTTAGAAAATAAACCAAGATATTAATAATGATGCAAGTTTAAAATACTGTTACGGGCTATCGGCTCGAATTGATTGCTAACACGTGAATTGAATAATACCCACTTTATTTTTGAACTAAACTCGGAACACTACAACTGAATAATGAACTCACTTATTTACTTCTAACTATTAACTCACTAATTACACTGTCTGATTCTAACTAACTGATCCTCGAGGGAAAGGCGTCCGCCTTATATAGTCTTCGCTTCCGGATTCTAGAAGTTTTCGGCAGATAAGGCTTATCGTTGGCCGAAATTTCTGGAACGCTTATCTGCCGTGTGCTTCATTATCGCGGCCGCTTTCCCTTATCAGACCTTTCTAGAAAATTTTCTTACGTACTAACTTCTACAATTAACATTTCGTTACAATACTATTATCAATGTAATGGGGATTACAGTGAAAATTTTAGAAAATATACTAAAGATTGGAGATAATAAAAACATTTTGAAACAAGGATTCTATAATGCACAGGCCAATAGGTTTGAACATTTATTAGATTCGAAGTTTGGAAACCAAATACCAAAAACTTCGAATCTAGTAAATGTTCAAACCTATTGGTCTGTGCATTATAGAATCCTTGTCTTCTGGGAACTCCCCTAGAGAGCAACCGCTTCGCTAGGTGGCAGTGTTTCAACTGTTGGTAGTTCAGCTACCTATGATTCACTATACACGCCTAGAGGGATGCATGAATTTGTAGTCTAGGTTGCATTCTTCTTGCATTTTGAAACAGGCAAATTCTCAACAAAAAAATCGAAATTTTGGAAAAAACTTTTAAAGTAAAAAAAAAATCTTAAAAAAGACCGACTTTCAACCAGTTTTAAAATGTAATATAATAACAGAATTTCAAGAAACAAATATAAACTTCAAAATTAAAGTCAAACAAAAAATAAATTTTAAATTTAGGAAAATATTTCTTAAGATTTGGACATTAATATTTTGCAGTAATCTTAAGATTAAAGTCTAAATTTTATAAATCATAAGCATTTCTAAAGTCTAAGTCGTTAATTTAAAGTTAAGATTTTTGGAACAAGTAAATACTGAGAGTGTAAACTTGAAATTTTAAAAATAATCAAAAAAGCGTAATTTATTTTAAAAAATTTGTGAAATTTTGAAATTATAGTAAAAACCAAAATGTAACATGTAGAGAAAATACTGTTGCGGAAATTTCGAGAAGAGAGTTGATATTTGGAAATGATATAATTACAATGAAAAAGTAAAGAAGCAAATGTGCAAAGTTAAAATTTTAACGAAAGGTTTAAATTTGGGGAAAAGATTAGAACCTACAGTTAACAAATATAAAAACTAACTCTTTACATTTTTTTATACAGATTTCGAGTTCCGTCTCGAAACATAGATTTCATTTTCCTCTTTCAATGTTTTGTCTACCTTGTAACATTTAAAGGAGACATTCAGTACCTCTCTGAAGATGGTAGCTTTTTTTTTTTTATTTTTTTATTTTTATCAATTTTAAATTTAAAAATTTTCTTTTCCCCACCAATGTTCGCAATCGTAAGAGACAGATCTTTTTCTTTCTTAGCGTTTTTTGTCCACTCCTGAACATAGGCCTCTTCCATGCTTCTCCATGCTGATCTGTCCTGTGCTAACTGAAACCATCTATTTCCTTGCTTGTATCCTGATATCGTCAAGCCATCTTCTTTTTGGTCTTCCCGCGCTGCGTTCTGCAATCCTTTCTATTATGTCCACGACTTTAGTTCTTTGTCGGAGATCTTTATTTCTCTTCCTATCCAGCAGACTGATACTGAGCATCGCCCGCTCCATTGCTGCTCTTTGCATTACTCTCAGTTGGTTCGTCTTTTTTGTCAATGCCATTGTTTCTAGGCCATAGGTCGCTGCTGGCAATACACAGGTGTCAAAAACTTTTGTTTTAGGATTGATAGAGATGTCCTTATTTCTTAATATATATTTCATTTTCTCAAAAGCCACCCAAGTTTGTCTTATTTTTTGTCTTATCTCCGCTGTCTAAATTTCTTTGCCTATTTTTATTGTATGTCTTAAATATAAGGTTGAACCAAATTTGATTTCCATACAGGGATCTCGTAAACTATTAGAGATACAAGAAAGCTTCAATGGGCAAAGTAGTGCAGAATTTAATGTCTAATAATATTCCGCTGAGGAAACTAAGTGAAAATTAATAGTCCTAAATATTTAATGTTTTGATAGAAGGCCCAAGAAACGAAAAACTGTTTCCCATAAAACGTGACCATAATAGATAAAATATATGTAAAGAATATTAATATGGCTTAACAATTTGAACTTTTTAAAGTTAGAAATTATAAGTGTATTGAGCCTTTTGCAAATACATTTCCCTTGTTATTGGCAAATAAATCCCTAATTGGTTTAATTCACAAGGAAATGTGTGCATTCAATAAATCCGTACGCAAACATAGAAATAACAAAAGCATATTCAGTCTTTTGTTATGATTGTGTAAACAATTACTTAATCAAACAAGCTCTGGAAAACGAGAGATATTCTCAAATCCCAAACTGCCCTGTGCAATATGTAAACATAATACTTTTAAAATTAATACACGAGTATCCTCGATAATTATCAACGAAAAAAGGGTATAAAGGGCACGTGCATAATAATATTTTAATATGGTGCAATAAACTAAGGCATTGTTGTTTAGATGTTTGAGCCGGTGGCAAAGCGTGTCGACGCGTGTCACTCAAAGAGGGGTTATGTATGTTACGCTTGGTGATTCGTAACCGATAATCTTTTTCTTTATAGTCATTTTGTAGTAATTTCTACAGGCATGTCCGAATTGCTTTTTTATGCACCTGTAGGAATACAGGCGTAGAAAGACTATCGAAAAAGGTAATTCAAAGAAACTCACATCAAATGCAGGTGATACGTTTCAACCGTTAAAACTAGTTTTAGCAACAATTTCGGTAAATCTCCAGAAACTCAGCTTAACTTTCAAATTTTATATTTTAGCTCGAAATTTTTAGAAAATATTTCATATTTTGAAAAAAACTCGAGATATATAAAACGAATTCGAGATTAAACTCGAACTTTCGATTTTATCATGTAACATTTTTAGAAATATGGGTAATTTTCAAGAAAAAACTGAAAATTTTCAATAAAGAAGTCGAAAAGAGAATAATCTCGACATCTAATGTATGTGTATAAAGGGCAAATACTACTCAGTCAACACGAAATCTCCGAAACTATTAAACTTAGAAACCGAAATTTTTTCAAATGCGTTCCCTGTAGGACTAAGGCATCCGATAAGAAAGGATTTTCCGAAATGAGACCTCTAATTGAGTGAAAATATATATCAGATTTTACATGTAGACCGTCTCCGGGTTATAATACTATCAGTAAATAAAACAAATAGTTGTATTTAAAGCTATTTATAAAGGTTAACTTTAAAATATATTTTATTCTCTATCAATCTGGCCAAAATTCAAAATTAACAAATTCAAGCTTAAATGCGATATTTTAAGAAATAACCGAAATTCTGAATTTATGTAAAAGAAATTCTCAAAATTTTCATTTTATTCTAAATATTACTTTACTTTACTTTATTTTAAATATTTAACTTCTTCCAAGGAATTACTCGCTAAACTACAACATTTCTAGAAAAAATCGGAACGTTTCAAGATAGGAAAAGCTTTAAATTTCGGTGAAGAATTAGAAGCTTCTTAAAAAGATGTGTTACGTTCTTAGTTCTCATATCTCTAAGTAGTTGGAAAACAGATTAGAAATAGGTGCTCCTCTACTCTTACGCAGACGAAGTCATGGGTGTCAGATGGTAATTTTAAAAATATTCGAATTTAAAATTTAAACACGGAATTTTAAAAAATAAGCCAAACAAAAAAATTAGATCATTTTAAAGAACTGAATTTTAAAAAGAAATTTCTACATCCAGAGTTTTGAGTCAAAATGTTAGAAAAAAAAATTAAAAATTGTTCTATACTAAGAATTTTGATAAGAAACTCAACATTTCAAAAGAAACTTGCAATTTCTAAAAAATTTATTAAATTTCGAATTACTTTTTAATCTTCCAAATTTCGATTTTCAACTGTAAGTTTTGCAAGTGAAGCTTTTGGAAAACTTCTTTCTAAGCCCCATTAGAAGACTCAAATAATAATAGTAGATCGTAAGTGGGTGCACATGCCTTTAATAATAACAATTCAATCGACGTACAAGTTTCCAAAGGCAAATCGCAAACCACATAATGACATGACACAGGAGTTTATTACTATTGGGGTGACCCACTTAGGGTGCGCAAGAGTTCAGGGGCTGCGAGGGTGTCTCGCTTACCAACTGTGCCCACACCCCCTCCTTGCGGCGCGCGTGCCAACTGCAGGTGGCGCACCATGTGTGGATATGTATTCCTTCGCCAATTGGTCACTACTTTCTTCCAATTGCAAATTTTCGTGTCCTTTTTATCGTCCTGATAGTTAATGGTTCTGATCCTGTACTTCGTGCTATGGGCAGGTATCGAAATATAAATGCTTTGGCCTCTTTTATGATTACAATGTGAATATATTTTAAACTGCCCCGACATATGGTGCCGGCTCAAAATTGGGTAAATTCCGTTTACAGTGCATACATTCGTGGTCCGCAGCGGTGTTTCTGTAATAAAACTGAAGAATAACAAATCATAAGAAATAAACAAAAACATTATTTTGCAAGTTATATTAAGGAATCAAACTTCTGCAAGAAGAATGCAACCTAGACTACAAATTCATGCAGCCCTCCAGGCGTGTATATGGTTTCCAAACTTCGAATCTAATAAATGTTCAAACCTATTGGTCTGTGCATTATAGAATCAAACTTCTGTTGAATTATGAGAAATGTTCCGATAAGTTCATAATTCCTTTGGATATTGTTTATAACTGAATGCCATTAAAATGTTTGAAATAGCACGTGCAGAACTTACTGAGAAAATTACCGTGGTCTTCTTTATTGAATCTTGGTTTTTTCACAACCTCTGCAGGTCAGTTTCGTCAATGATATGGCTGACATACGATCACGGCCGTCTTAAGTAAAGATAGAGTCGGCCGTGATACGATGCTCTTCTGTATTGACTGCATCTCCTTTTTCTGTACCACCTTTCATTTCAGAATAGTTTCGCTTCTAGGGTGGTTTACATACAGAGTTACCGTCCTCTTCTGTTTTGAATTTGGTTTTTCTCATTGACTCTAGCAAGAGACGCAAAACGTCAAACTCCTATAGTAATTCCTTGACACTCCTGACAGATGTAAATTGTTTACCATGGAAAGCAATTAACATCATTAGGAGTGAAAGTCTAAAAAACTGATATTTATTACATTTAACCTTAAATAAGCTAGCGATGATGGAATGATCACTCACAATTAGATCCCTAGATTTCTTAGTTCTGTTATTTAATTTACTTTATTATATCATTATATATAGGGCAACGAGATATCGAAGGTTTGAACAGTACTTTTTTCTTTTGAATTAAACAATAACGAAATTTGTTTGTTTGTTTCATTTATTCAATCAATTAACTAACTAACTATTTAATTAAAATAGTAAATAGCTGTAGCTTCAGAAATATTCACTTTAGATCTCACTTTTCAAATCTATTGGTTAAGAGGAATTCAAAGCTGTAAGAAAATACAGGATATTTTATTAAAAAAATAAAGAAAGAAGTATCTCTAGAGGCGCAGGTATATAAATATGAAGAAATTTGTTCCTCTGTATATATTTACTGACCTATTTTTGAAATGTTCTTAAAAATTGGAATTCAAAAAGTTATTTGGGGTGGAGAGTTTTCATTGAAAAACTCTGTACTATGTATTTAGAAATATTTTAGCAGCATAAATTACATTTCATCGGGCAGGTAAAGCCGCCTATAGCAAAATAATAGGACGACATGGAGAGGAGGTAATGAACCATAATGGACAAGGATGGATAGAATTATGAGAACACCATTCTCTGAAAATTTTAAATAGGTTCTTTTAACACAGAGATATTAACAAATACACTTGGACCTAGAGAACGAGGAACCTAAAGTCAATACTAGATTATGTCATCATAAAACAGAATTCGCTGATTTTTGCACATGATGTAAAAGTATGGAGAGGTGCAGAATGCGGATCAAATTACCTGTTAATTAAAGCTCCCTTAGCAATAAAACGTAGAGTTCAGACAGAGGCATCAAGAACAGAAGAAAGAATGAAGAAAGCTTGGTATAATTTGGACGGTTTGAAAAATGAGTCCACGAGCTTTTTGTATAAAGTACATCTGGCCCAAAAACTGCAGAATAAAATAACAGGACGATGAAAGAAATGTACGAAAAATTAAAAGCGAAGATACATGAAGAAGCACTAGAGGCGATAGAGACGATAGATACAAGTAGAACAAAGAATTATTGGTGGACGGACGAGCTATCGGAAATAGTACAAGAGAAAAGGAGATTATATTTTAAATGGCTTAGAAAAGATGTGGAAGATTCAAGGCATTATAACAGATGTAGATACATGGACAAAAAAATAATGAAAAATGCAAAAAATCATGTTTGGGATAGAAAATGTGCTCAAATGAACTCAATGGTAGGGGGATCCACGTCAAGAGAAACATGGAACACAATTAACAATATAAGGAGAAATACGAATGAAAGAAGCAAAATAAATCCCATCAATCTAGAAAGATAGAAAGATTATTATTATGAGCTGTTAACTGAAAACTGACTAGAATATCTTAACACACACCTAGTAGAGGTGATAGAACCAAAGGAGGAAATCGAAAAAACTTCTCTAGAAGAAGTGAAAACAGTACTACAGAAAATTAAAAACAATAAAGCTCCTGGCCCAGGTGATTTACCTATCGAGTTAATCAAATATGCTACCACAGAAGTCTTAGATGTAATCTGCCAAATATTCAACAAATGTTTGGCTGAAGGCGGCATCCCAAAAGACTGGAAAGCATCCTATTTAAACTCAATCAAAGAAAGGTGCGAATGCCAGAACTAGAGAGGGATAAGTATAACATCATCGATTGCCAAATGATACGAGTTCTCAAAATCAGAATTGGAGAGGAAGCTGCAGACATCAAAGAACAGAGCGGCTTCAGACCTGGAAAGTGTTGCGTGGATATCATCATCACATTGAAACCGAAAGAAACTCTTACGAAGGAGGCAACTCCATGTCACTTTTGTAGACCTGCGTAAAATATATACGACTCGGTTCCCCTCCAAAAACTGTGGATGGAAATAGAACAATCAGGCGTAAGTAAAAGATACATCCGAGCTGCGAAAGCCCTGTACCTAAAGAACCTGGTAACTGTCACAAATTTCAATGCAATGGCACCTCCATTCTCGCAACCAAAGAGATTAGAACAAGGTCATTCCATAACTCCGTAGGATAAGTAAGAAAAAAACAAAATTTTGACAAAACTCGATTTCATTATTCAACATAATAGCCTTCGAGGGCGATATAACGAGTATAGCGATTTTCCAACTTTTCGGTACCACTTTTATAGTACGATTTCTCTTTCCCGTCAAAATAGACCTCAGCTTCAGCATTTACTTCATCGTTGGACTTAAATTTCTTTCCCACAAGCTATCTCTTGAGATCTGAAAACAGGAAAAAAGTCGCTGGGGCTAAATCTGGAGAATAGGGTGGGTGGATAAGCAATTCTAAGCCCAATTCATTCAATTTTACCATCGTTTTCATCGATTTGTGACACGATGCATTGTCTTGGTGAAACAACACTTTTTTCTTTTGCAAATGTGGCCGTTTCTTTGCCATTTCAGCCTTCAATCGATCCAAAAGTGCACAGTAATAGTCGCTGTTGATGGTGGTTCCTTTTTGGAGATGAATATTATTCCGTTCGCATCCCAAAATACAGAAGCCATCACTTTACCGGCCGGCTGTTGTGTCTTTGCTCGCTTTGGATTGGGTTCGTCGACTGCTGTCCACTCAGCTGACTGTCTTTTGGATTCTGGTGTGTAATAGTAAAGCCATGTCTCATCCATTGTCACATATCGACGAAAGAATTCCATTTTATTGCGGCTTAATAGCGCCAAACACTCCTCTGAAGCATCGATTCGTTGTTGATTTTGGTCGACTGTGAGCTCACGCGGCACCCACTTTGCACAGAGCTTTCGCATACCCAAATGTTCTTGTAAAATGGCAAAAACACTACCATCTGATATCTTTACAATGTCAGCTAGCTAGTGCACCTTCAATTTGCGATCGTTTATAACCAATTTATGTATTTTTTTGATGTTTTCTGGAATGACAGCCTCATTTGGGCATCCACTGCGCTCTGCATCATTTGTGCTGGTACGACCACGTTTAAATTCAGCAATCCATTTCTCTACCACTTGTCTCGATGGAGCAGAGTTCGGATAATGTTTATCAACTAATTGTTTGGTTTCCACCGTATTTTTTTTCATCAAAAAGCAATGCTTTATCATAACTCGAAATTCACTTTTTTCCATTTTTTTTTTCAATAACAAAAGTTGCTTCACACAAAATGCTATAACTCACGAATCAATAGTCAGATTACTATCAAATTTATACACGTATCGTTTGAAGGTTAGTACTAAATAAAAATCATATGAAAAAAAATTCTAGTAACGCCATCTATGTGTCATCCTATGGACTTTTTGAATGGTAGCTTATTCAAAATCTACTTGAACATAGCATTAAAACAGTGGACGAAGAAATGCAGCCCTAAGTGAATAATAGTAGACAAGAGTCCAATACATACAATTCTTTTTGCGGAGGACCAAGTTATCCTGGCCGAAGACGAACAAGATATGACGTATATGTTGGACAAGTTTATAGAAGAATGCACAAAATGGGGACTGGAAGTCAACACAGAAAAGACAAAATACATGGTCATAGAAGAAAAGGGCGAGGATATAAATATAGGACAGGGGATAGTAATAGAAAGCGTTGATCAGTACGAATACTTAGGAGTCATAGTAAGTGAGGACAGGAAATATGACAACGACATAATGAAAAAGGTTGGTGAAGGAAAGAACATACTTAAAGCACTGCATCCAATTCTGTGTAACAACTTGACGCACAAAACTAAAAAAATTATTTATAAAACATTAATTGAACCGGCAATAACGTATGAGTTGGAGGCCTGGGTGATAAATAGCAAAATGTCCAGCAAACTTTTATCAACCAAAATGTCATACTGGAGGAGATACTGTGGGTGGACCCTGCAGGACTGGGTCAGGAACGCGGAGATCCGAAAAAGAATGGCCACTCCAGGCACTATATTAGGTAGCATTAATGAAAAACAACTGAAATGGTACAGACACCTACTACGTTTAAATGAAAAACGAATATCCCTTAAAGTATTCAATTGCGTGCCCGAGAAAAAATGGATACAAAATGTAAAAGCGGGGATCACAGTAAGAGGGCTCCAAAAAACCCATCGGGAAGACAAAAAACGATGGCGCCGAGGATGCGAGAAGCGGCAACTCTGAGCTGCAAACCCCTTGAAATAAAAATAAATAAAATAAATTACATTTAAAAGGGTTTTTCATTTCAGTGACATTTTTCGGTATCTTGTTTTAAAATTAGTAACACTATGACTGGGACACCCACTATAAACAGTAAATACAACTTGACAAAGATAAATGGGGCCCTCTTGAATTTCAGATGTCACTTTTATATTACAAGCAAGAATGCAGTAGGAAAATTATTTTTTTGAAATCGGTCGAGAATGCCTACTTTTTCGGCGCAATTTTAGGCCCCAAAATACATTATTTCAGTATTTTAGTCCGTTGCTAAAAAATCATCACAAAACAATCCAAGAAAGTGTTTTCCTACCGGGCCGAAAAAGTAGATAACTTTTCCGGTAAGAAGAAAAAAATAGTGATTGTTAAGGAAACCATTTCGTAGAAAACTAAATTGCAATAAAAAATGTCATAAATTTATAAAAATTCCCTATTTTAACTAATATTAATTGTGATTTCAGAAGACAATAGTATATGTCCCCGTAATAAAAGCACATTTTCGGACTTCGGTGTTTCTTAGCCTCGGCTAACGCCTCGGCCACAATTTACATTGGGAATGTCTTGCTTTAATGCTACGTACACGATATAGTATTATTATTTAAATTTAAAAATGTATACTGGCAATATACATATACAGAAAAAATCGCCCTAGTTTTTTCTGTCAGAAACACCTGCTGCAGTCTGGATCTAAAATGAAATGTGCTCACTGGAATTATTTCAGGACTCTATGATTATGCTAAATACCGTCTAATTTGCCTATGACTACTAATAATGACCAGCTTTTTTTGGTTCTTTAACGTAACGAAAAACCTGTGCGGTAAGAAAAAGGGTAAAGCACCAGAATTCGTGCATAATTGGAGGATACACGCGATCGCCGAAGGTGATGGGCCAAAATTAGGAAATGGGAACGATGTTGTAGAAGACAAATAATTAAGTTCCCACGCAATTACACATAATTATCGGTTTATAAGCAGTTTGTGCTGAAGTTACGTTTTCATCCAAAACAAAAACATAAACAAACAGTCAGCGAACTGATGATCAAATAAGAAAAAATCGTGTACATTCTCATTTATCGATTAATTATCTATTCATTTTACAAATAGGTAAATTTGATAGACAAATTATAAGAGGCCTAGAAGTGGCCGCCTTTGATAATAACCAATTACATTGTCAGATATAATAAGGATGCTCACACCTAGACCACAAATTTGACATGATGCGCCCCCCTGATATCGAAATTCCTAATTGGAAATCGAATTTAAAAAAGGGTGAAATTTGCATAATGATGAAAGCTAATTTTCTTACTATTACTAAATCAGACCTTATTAAAGATACTGAAATGCCTCAAAGCAAGATTATTATTTAACTACAAGAACACAAGCCACACGCTAACATAAATAAAAAATGATTCTTTTTAGAAATGCATGGTAAAAAATGGCGCTACAAAATTGTAACTAGAACGATGAAATGAGACAATATGCTATTGCTAGTAAGTTGCAGATGAAACTGATTAAAAAACAGATAAAAGTGCTTCAGGTTTTTTTTAAGCACCAATAATAAAATAACACATGTCACAGAAGTTCAATTAAGGGCAGTTCACCAGCAATAATTGTAGCAAAAAGTTTTTAGACCGCGGATACAATGATACAAATTCCCCAACCCGCTTTGCAGTCGACTTTCTGAGCCGACAACACTGCACCGCTTATGCGATAATATTTCCACAACGGAGCTCTAGCCAACGAGGCCAAAGACATCTAGAAGAAATAGTGGAGCTACTGTGTTGCCATTACTTCAAGATGTTTCCCTAACGTACGAAATGAAGCATCAAAATTCCGTGAGATGCATAATTTAAAATCTCGATTACGCAAAAACGGTACCGCTAGAAATTCTCATATTTTACTACTTCATTCACAATATTACACAACATAATATGATACTTTTTTATTAAAATTATATTAAGTTTTGGCCGCAATAAATTAAAATCTCTTCGAAAACGTTCTTTCGCCTATACTACCCTATATCTCACGAGTTAAAAATAGCATGTTTGACATTGAATATCTCTTATGAGTAACACTATTCATAACACCTGACAGAAATTTAAAGAAAATCTATAAAAAAGCAATTGATTGACCCTATTTCCCTAAAAACATTGTTGTAAAAGTGCAATTCTTCAAAACTTGCCAAAAAAAATGCTGCCATTTACTGAATTAACAATATTTAGGCCAGAGGTTATTTCGCTATGGTAAAATGTACGTTTGATAATACAACAAAACGTATTTTTCAAAACTGTTATTTTCAACATTATAAAAAAGTACGATGTTTTCAGTGCTTAATTAATATAAAAGACCACAGTGTTTGTGTTAGAGAAACAATCTGACTTTTCCCAATATTTGCTTTGCAGATAAATATTAGGACACCAGACTTTTAAACGAACATAAATATCAATAAATCAGTTTTGTATCCTACATAATAGTAAGAATATCTAAATTAAATTAATTTAGATTGTTATAACGATTTATCTCGAAAATAAAACTTTTTGTCCTAATAATCCCCTTAACCACTTACGCAAATGTCACCCTTTGCAGTCATTCATTGAAGTATTCAAAGAAGAATAGAATTTAGCTAAATAAACAAATACTTAAACAAATAATGAATATGTCACCGAAAAAGCTCATACAACAATTCGACTTCTGAACAAGACACAATTAGGTTCTCGAATTCCCCTGACAGATTTGATCCATTTTCAATTAGGCTCGGTGAATCTTGTTATAGGGTGGAATATTATACCCTAACGGTCAATATTATGAAATCAATAATGTAGGCCAAATATAAAGGGTTGAGCAAGCTTAACGAGACTTAATTTATGGTCATAATTAGTTCCGATTAGGCTCGCCCGATTGGGAGCGTGGTGAATTGAAATTTTATTTTTCAAAAAAAATCTGAAAGATCTCACATTTTTTGTCAGACTTAGATTGATAAATCATTACAGCGCAGTTTTTGCCATTTGACGTTAACATAATTTTAACTATAGAGCTGGATTCACATAAAAAAATGTGTGTTGTGCGTTTTTACATTATATCCTCGGTTTTTCAACTGTATTTGAAGATATTGGAAACAATACAAGCGGATTCGACCGTATAACACACAAAATAAATATTTATAGCACAAAATAATTGACGTTGCGTAAACAATGTGTTTCTTAAATTTCAAAATACAACGCACAACCAAATTTTTATTGATGTGAACCCAACTTAATATTAGTAAACTAAACAAAAATTTGAACTAATTTAGTTTAAATGATTTGTCGAAGAAAATCACATTATATGGTGGAATTTATTTGAAGCAGACTTACTGATAATCGTGGCTTTAATTTTCTTGAACACAAATGTAACATACAAGGTTGTATTTGTTCATTTGGGAACAAAAGAGCCAAAAGTGTTTTGGACAAGCAAAAGTCATTTTAATCCACCAAATGTTCTACTTTTACTTCCCCAAATTAAATGTCTGTGAAAAACTTCGAGGGGCATGTTTGAGTATTTTAAACTAAGGTCATACAAATTCAATAAATCCAACGTCGAATGCTTGGACACGTCGATTGAAATTTTAATTTGGGCTCTTTTTGATGTAGGAAAATTGTATACAGAATGTCCCAAATTTAAGATATGACATCATTGATAATTTCTTTAAATAGCAACTCTATCTTTTTATTGATTATTCTTAAGGGATATATTAAGTTACACATGCGTACCAAATTACAATTTTTTATTCCTTGTCATTTAAAAGATATTTAACAAATATTAACTAATTTGAAAAATCAAGAAATCTGATTCAACTCAATAATCTTTCTTCAATAAATGTTTAAAATGTCCATTTACTAACTGACAATACCCTAAACGGAACTGAAACTCGTTTTGAACATTTCTGATTACTTCGGAAGAAATTAGTCTACATTCCTGCCTTATTCGTCCTTTCAACTCCTCAATATTTGCACATTTGGTCTAAAAAGCTTTCCTCTTCAAATACCCCTCTAAGAAATAGCCGAAGGTCGTAAGTCCGGCGACCTGGATCGCCATTCAAAAGGTCCTCTTCTACCAATCCATCAACCTGGAAATACGTCATCGAGATACTCACGCATGGATCTTACAAAATAAGGAGGGACAACGTCTTGTTGAAACCAGGTTTTTCTATTCGGGACATCAGTTTAAATCGAATCAGGAGACAAAATAGCTAAATCAGGAATTAGCTCTTCCTGAAAGAATTCTAAATATCTTGCCCCATTGAGATTTCTTTGGACGAAAATTGGTCCTATAACTCGATCACCAACATTTCCTTTTTTTTAAGTTTAATGCACTCGCAAAGGGCAACCCCATTTTGCTTTCAAAGCACTGCGAGTAGGATGCGGAAACAAGAATAGACGGCGATGAACTGCCTTCTTAAACAAGGATAGTTTGCAATTTTTGGGGAAAATTCCTTTCGGTAACAAGTTCCATAACTTGGAAGTTCTATAGAAAAAAGAGTCTCCGTAGACAGAAGTCCTCACTGTGTCAAACTGGACCGCACAGGAATTTGCTGTCTCCGACTGTATAGTATGCCTCAAGAATCTTGCCCTAGGGGAGATCAATCCTTTTAGTTTCTGCGAGCATTTTCCATGATAGTACTTGTAGAAAAGAGACAAGTCACCAACCATGCGCCTGTGCTCTAGTGTTTCGAAAGAATTGGTCAGACTCTCGTCATCATCTCTTCTTTGAATTGAATCCAAGAGAGCTAAAGTGTGTTTTGGGGCTGAACTCCAAACATGAAAACAGTATTCTAATGTTGGCCTAACTTGAGCTTTGTATAGTTTTAATAGCTGATGAGATGTGAAGTACTTTTTAGCTCTAAAAAAAGCCTAGCTTCTGAGAGGAGGATTTGGTAATGACGCGCATCTGATCGTCCCAAGAGAAGTTACTGCTCGCATTCACTCCTAGGATAGATAGATTAGATTCCATCGGTAGGATTTTACCGTCCATTAGTATGTTTGTTGCATTATCCCTTGATGTTATCCTAGAGAAAACCGTGGCCTGAGTTTTTGAAGCATTGAAGTCGGCCAAATTGTTCCTACCCCATTCCAGAATAATCTCGAGATCCCGATTAATCGTCTGTATCTGCTGTTCCCTTAGTCAATCTGAAGCAGCGGTAGATAATGGTTTGTCGGAGAAAAAAGATGACACAAGGTTACTGTCATCTGCGTAGCTGTATGTAGGATTAGAAGCTAAAGCTAAGAGATCATTTCTGTTTAACAGAAATAGAGTAGGAGACAGAACAGAGCCCTGCGTTAATGGCGAATGTCTCGGATGAGATGCCATCGACGACGACCTGAAGAGAGAGAGAGAGAGAAAATTGGATATCAAATGACAGAGTCCAGGAGGAAGATCATAAGATGTTAATTTGGCGAGAAGAGATCGGTGCCAGACTCTGTCGAAAGCCTTTGAGATATCCAATGCCACAATCCTAGCCTCACTCTGTTTTTCCATAAAGTTACAGACATGAGTAACATATCCAGTAAATCGCTAGTGGAACGTTGTCGTCTAAAACCGTATTGCCTGCTGGAGATGATTCTATTTTCCTTCAGATATTTGAGAATCTAGATGTTGATAGCCTTTTCCATCACTTAAGATATAACGAGTAACAAATATATAGGGCGACAGTTGTTAGCCAGATTCCTTTTTCCCTTTTTAGGGACAGGCTGCACTCTAGCAGATTTCCAGATATTAGGGAATACACCTTTGTTGTAAGAGAGTGCGAACAATTTGGTTAGGACATGAGTCAACTCTGGGGCGCACTTCTTAAGAACAATAGCAGGAATACCATCAAGCCAAAGGCTTTCGAGGTGCCGAGCTCAAGGAGAATCTTCCTGATTGTGCGTTGTCTGAAAACAACTTCAGGCATCAAAGTGCCAACCTTAGGGAACATAGGAGGTTCTGCGTTTCGAGAATCAAGATTGGAATTTTCAGCAAACATTAAGGCTAATATGTCAGCCTTTTACTTGGAGGTAGTAGCAATATTGCTATTTTTATCGAGTAAATGTGGAAAATTTGAAGGTATAAATTTCTTTCCAATCGACTTTGCAAATCCCCAAAAGGACCTAGAACCGTTCGGACAGTTGATAAACCTCTGGCGCATTTTACGATCGAAATCACCTTTTGCCTCGTCAATAACCTGTTAACAAGAATTTCGTGCATCTACAAATATGGTCCGAGTCTCAACTGAGGGATTATTTCGCCAACGACGATATGCGCAATTTTTGCAGAAGACAGCCTGAGCACATTTTTTACTGAACCAAGATTTACTAGACGCAGACTTCTTTTGGGAGTGGGGAATTAAGCATTCCATACCAATCAGGATAGTTTCCGTGATGGATTCGGCGACTATGGAAGGGTTGTCTGAGTTAAAGCAGACTCCCTGCCATGGGAAAGGTGCAAAGAAGTCTCTTAATTCTTCCCAGATTGCAGGGTTAAAGTACCAAACCCTACGGGACTGCATCTGGGAAGGAGGTGGTATATGAAGCGAGCGAGAGGATGCTACAAGCTTGTGATCCGAATTTCCAAGCGGTGATGTCACAGAGATTTTATACGAATTTAGTGAATTTGTAAGGAAAAGGTCGAGTAGATTAGGTTGATGAGTACCTACATCGGGAATTCTTGTGGGTTCCTCAACTAATTGCGATAGTCCACAAGTGATGGCAAAGCCTCTGCCACTTTCCCGCGTCGTCGGTTCGGGAAGAAAACCTTAACCAGGGGATGTTGTGTACGTTGAAGTCACCGAGAAAGACAACCTCAGCTTTTGGATAATTCGTCTGCAGGTGATCAAAGGTTACGGAGAGATAAGAGAAAAGCTGTCTGTATGAGGGATCGTTTGGAGACAAATAAAGTCAACAAATGTATATTACTTCGCTTTTGGAGCAAACATTGACTTTCTCTGGATGTTGAGTGTCGCCTTCCCTCATTAAGTGTGGATTGTTGTCTATCCAATAACGACAATTTTGACGATTAAGCTCACCATTTAACATAAACTTTGATTTATCTGAAAACAGGTTATTTTCTAGGCTTAGAACATTTCTATCCAGTAGATCCATCATTTGTTCGCAAAACTGGAGTCTTCTATCTGGATCATCTTCTAGGAGTTCAAAGAGGATTGTCATTTTTTAAGGATGAAATTTTTGCATTTTCCGAATTCTTGTAACTGACTATCTGACTAGAAGGATTTTCTTGGACAGGAGAGGTATAGTAATTTTGACATCTTCATTGAGCCCATTCTGACGGGGATTACTTGTTTTTCTTAAATGCCCATTTTCCTGAAACTGTTTTTCAATCTTGCTTACGGTACTTTGCAATATGGGTGGTAAATCAGGATACTTCTCTATAAATAAACGAATAACTTCATTTTGTGGCCAATCATTATTAAAATTTCAATTTTGTGGGTTTCAGTTAAGTATGGCATCTTGGTCGATTTTTTAATAAATGGTGTTTCTCACTAAACGACAAACTAATAGACTCTTCAATCAATACGATACTACTCTTCTTATTTGTTTTTATTAACTTTTTTATAAGATTGTGATAAGACGTCAACCCAGTTTGACAAAAAATGTCAAACAAATGCCTTCTGATACGTAATTTTCAAACTTTATGAAAATTATATTCAATTAAATAAAATTTCTTGATTTTTTGAATTAGTCATTAAATTTGTAGGTATCTTTTAAGTAACAAGGGATAAAAAATTCAAATTTGGTACGCATGTGTAACTTTAAGAATAGTCAAAATAAAAATAGGGTTGCCATTAAAAAAAATTGTCGATGACGTCATATCTTAAATTTGGGACAAGCTGTATAAAATTTTTCTACATCAAAAGGTGCGCAAATTAAAATATTAATCGACATACATATTTTCCAAAAAGACTATCTTTGATTTACAGAATTTATTCCAAGTTACAGACTAGCACTGTATATTTATTTATAAGTTATACTTTATAATCTAGGCAAAAGTTCTGACTTTTTTCGGCGGATCAAACTTTGTCCTCAACTTTCTAATCTCTCTAATTTGGACATAAAGCTTTTTTTGCTTAAATTTCCAGTTCCAAGTGGAAATTTCTAAATTAATTTTAAAATACTGAACTTGTTTCTTTGGTCGAAGTTTTCGAATTTATTTTCAACATGAAAAAAATGTCAACATTTTTGAAAAGGTAAAAGATTTAAAATCTTGATATTCCGGATATTTTGATTTTTTATTTTTTTATTTCAGCTTTAATTTATAATTGTAAAAGTTAAAGTGCCCTGTTAAAATAGCACCAAATGTTACAAACCAATACATTTATTCGTGGAAGAGAAGTTAAATAGAAAGTCATATTTCCAAAGAATACGACTTATTATTAGAAATGATGTTTAAAAGTAGTTATCTACTTATATTATCTATGTCATTCCAGAATCCAGAGATACGAAATTGGACGATCTTGCAAAAAATAAATCCTCCATTATCTACGATTTATCAGTTTAACAAAAGGGGCCAAACCTATTTTAACTTAAGCGTTAAAATAAACTATGTTGAGGGCGTTTAAAATATGAATGAAAAAGCGGTTGCATCAGAGGACGGCAATAAAAGGTAACATTTATAAGACGCCGGACCGGAAAAGGGGTGTAATAACAACCCTTTAGAGACCATATGTGCTTGACAAAAAGTCAAGTCATTTATCTATACACAATAATTAAGTGTTTTACCTTATTTAAATTAATTGTTTTTTATGTTAACAATTTTTTTATTACACTCTGGAGATTAAACGCTTCTTTGTAAAACCCGTATTGTGTACTTTTTTGTTATTCTCCTCGTATTTCGGCTGTGATTTTTAACATCACCTATGGAAATTTTGACCCTGCAGTTGCTTGACATCTTCAAGACTAATAACTATCTAATATGTCTAATAGCAACAATTTTATATTCATCTAAATGTAATTCAAATTTGCTTAAAATGATGAAAACAGAAAGAAAGTGGTACTTTATTTAAAAAAATTAGTTATACGAGTTTAAATATTTAGTTTAGGGTACCATATAATCTGGCTCTACCAAAAATAATTTTTATTTTTCAACCCGAAATGAGAGAAAATTCTACGCTGAATCGAATAGTGAAAAACGTAATTTCGTATAGTTAAAAGCTTAGAAGGTATCTGAAGTTAAAAACAATTATGCAATCGGAAAAATTTTCAAAAAAAGCTGAATAATTTAAACTTGAAATTTAGAAATTGTCGCAAAAGATTAAGCACCAAAATATACAGGCTGAACCAAATTTGATTTCCACTACAGGAATCTCGTAAACCATTAGAGATAAAAGGAAGCTTAAATAGAAAAGCAGTGCAGAATTTAATGCCTAATATTATTCCGCTGAGAAAAGAATTGAATTCCAATTCGTCTTGATTTTATTTAGAAAAAACTGAAAATCAGCTGTTTATTTGAAGTCCGATAAAAAAATTCAAAAACTGTAATTAGTTGTTTTTTAAGGCCTTTTCATTGGTGTATATTATTTTTTTTTAATTTAACTGTTTCCGAAAAAATTATGTCAACTTTGTTATTTCTAATAGACGCCATATTGGATTTTATCATTTTCGAATTTAACATATTTTTCTGATTAATTTGATGTACGTTATGCTGTACTTCAAATGTGGCAAAGTGGATTAAATGAACTATTTTTTTTATTTTTAAACAAAAAATTATAGTAGCCGACGCAAGTACCATAACTTTTAATAATAATAAATACAGTTCCTAAAAAAGCAATAATTATTATTCAAAAACCAAAAATATTATAACTATATAGTATTGAAATAGTTATTAATAATCGTAACGTGCACGATTAACTTTAAATTCCGTAATTCTCAGAACATTTTAAGGACTTTATTAAGGACGACTTTACCATGACTCATATGCAAGTGTGCGTTCTAGACTTCTCTAGAAGTGTAATATTTTAAGACGGATAATGTGCATAAATATGAGAATCATTTCTAATGTTAGATTGTTAGATATTTCACGTTACACTAAAAAATATTCAAAGTTAAAAGAATGTTTGTAAAAATTGCCGACAAAATTTTTAAAACATTTACACGTTTTCATAGAATTACGCCATTTAAAGCGGTGCATGCACGTTAAGATTATATTAATAACTGTTTAAATATTGCACAGTTTGTTACAATATTTCTAATTTTTTAATAATTATTGTTACTTAATTAGGTACTGTATTTTTATTATTAACAGTTATGGCACTTGCATCACCTAGTATAATTTTTTTGTTTAAAAATAAAATTTTTTTTCATTTAACCCACTTTGCCACGTTTGAAGTATAGAATGTCATATATCAAATTAATCCGAAAAATGTGCCAAATATGAAAATGATAAAATCCAATATAGCGTCTATAAGAAATAACAAAGTTGACATAATTTTCTCGGAAACAGTTAAGTTTAGAAAAAATTAACTTACACCAGTAAAAAAACCTTAAAAAATAACTTATTGGAGTTTTTAAATTTTTTCAATCAAACTTCAAATACACAAGTTACAGCTGATTTTTAAAAATGGCGATTTTCAGGTTTCTCTAAATAAAGTCAAGACGAATTAAAATGTAATTGTTTTCTCAGCGGAATAATATTGGGCATTAAATTCTGCACTACTTTGTGCATTTCAGCTTCCTTGTATCTAATAGTTTACGAGATCTCTATAGTGAAAATCAAATATGTTTCAACCCGTATAAAATTTAAGATAAAGTTGAGTTAATTTATAAGAGAAAACATTAAAATTGGAATTTTATAAACAAAGTTGAAAATTTGAAATTAAACATTTCGAAAAACATGATTTTTTTTATTTGAAGTAAATCTAAATATCAAGATTTCGAAATAAGGTGAAATTTTTAGCAAAATTTCCAATTGAAAGTGGAAGAATATCAATATCTCTGACAAAGTTAGAATTTTGGGTTTAGGCCTAAATAAAATCTCTTCTACGTGAATATCTATAAACAGGTGGAATTTAAAAAAAAAACATTGGAATGTAAATTTTTTTTCAATTTAGGCTCAATATTTTAAATAAAAAATTAAACTCCGCAACAAAAATAAAAATTTGTTAAAATTCATTTTAGATTTTCAAGTCGAGGACAAAAAATAAAAAACTAAAAAATGAAAATGTAGACTTCAGAATTTTGAGGAAAATATTAAAATTTTGAAGTTAACTAATTTGACTAAAAAAGTAGAGGGTTTTAGAAAAAGTCGAAATGTTGAGTTTAAAATCGAAACTTTCGAAAAAAAAGTAAAAAGTCTTAAGTTTAAACAGACAAATTTTAGGAAAAAAATTATTGGTTATTATATATTATTTATCGCCATCGTCAATTTGAGAATTACATTTTTACTTATCTTTGATATTAAAATTGCAATTTTGGGGAAGGTAATTTCAAGTTTAAAGTCAAGAGCTGAAAAAAATTTCTAAATTTCAAGGAAATATTTCTTAAAGTTTTAAAAAAGAAAGTTATAAATTACAATCAAAATATTGACAACAATCAAAATCTCTAAAAAAAAAAAACAAAAAATTTCGAAAAAAGGTAAGATAGTTAAATAAAAGTTGAAAGAAAAAAAGTTTGGGTCATAATTTCGGAAACAAAAGTTGAAAAATGTTTAGAAAAATCGAACATTTTTGACAAAAAATTAAAAATTGTAAGTTTACAGTTTTCGAGAAATAAATATCGTTAATTATGTGTTATTTGCGGAGTTTCGATTTTTAAACTCTAAATTTCTAAAGAAAACTCAAAAATCCAAAAAAAAAAATTAATTGAGCAATTTATCTCTTCAGAAAATATAAGACCATATATTATTCCTGAAGTAAAAGCTCATTATGTGTATGTGTTAAATATCAAAATTTTAGTATAAGTAGCTCGCGACACATTTTCAACAAAAATAGTCGATCACAAATGTAATGAAGTTGGCCACTCCTGATATATAAGATGTTTTATTTAAAAAACTGAAGTGGGTTAGCGCTCAGGTTAAACTAAGCACTTGGATATTTTTAAAAAAAAGTCGAAATTTTCAAAATAGTTATTTAAAAAGGGACCAAATTTTTCAAAGATATGATTGCCAACATTTTTAAACCAAGGCCAAAATTGGTTTAAAATTATTTCTGAAAAATCGAAATTTTAAAACTTACAAAAAGTGTTGAAATAATAGTCAAATACTAAATATGTATCTACAATGAAAATGGTAAGTCTTTATAGTTCAAGTAATTTTAATTTTCTTTGATTAAAGATTCGAAATATTAATTATATAACTAAGTAGAACAATAACCTTATGACAATTAAACTGAAATACATTTAGACAGTCATTCTAAAAATCATAAGTTACGTAACAAGGTTGCCAAAGTAAAGAAAAATAAATTGCCAAGAATTATGATTATTATTTAGTTTGTGTTTGTTTTTTTTTTATAAATGGGCTTCCTGTTTCAGATGTCAAATGTATTATGTGTAATAAGTAAATTATTGCGTAAAATTTTTGCGGTTGATTTTCGCGTGACATGCTCACAAAATGAGCTTATCTAAGTAATTTGTAGAAGGTCCCCTATTCTTCCAAACACGCGTAATCAGTGTGGGACCGGATATTGGTGAAATTGGAAAGGTAACCATACATATTGCTTTATATACATCAATCATCTTCTACCTTACCTGAAAACAGATTTACCTTATTAATAAATTATGAGGCTTGGAAGCAAATGGGCCTTCCTCTACGAGCCTGATGCATTTAGAAAATTCGTTCGTGGGCTAATATATTAGCCTAATTAAATAAACTGTTAAACTCACACTGTAAAGATATTGGGAATAAAATTAAAAATACTTGAAGTCATTAATTCACTATTGTGGTATATTTGTATTGAATAAGAATGAAAACCTTACCTAATAAATTATTTAAATCAAAATCACTTCATTGTTATGAATACATTAGATTTATATAAAAAACATAGCTGAATCAAATTTTAAGTAAGCTTTACCTAAAATGGTTGCTGTATTTTTGTGCTTAAATGGTTGAGGTGTCTTCAAAATTCCAAGCCAAAAAATATTAAATCTGTATCATATTTTACAGAGCTTCTGCTTGCTTGTTACTTAATTCTAAATAACATTAATCTTGATATAATTGGTAGTTCTGAATTTTTATTTTGATGTGCTATCAAATTCTCAACTTCAGCAGTCATGAAATAATTGCGGGCACCAAATAAATTTAAAAATTGTATGAATTGTTAAAACCCTATATTTAATAGCCAGTGCTGGATTTATCGTATTAACTATACAAGCTATAGCTCAGGGCCCCTACCATCTTGATGCCCCCAAAAAATATCATATTTGAACATTTACCAAAATTCTTGAGCGTCATCAAAAACAGAAATTGTCGGGGTTTAATATTTACTTCGCAACACAGGGCCACATATCTCAAATAGCTTAGAGCCTCATCTAAAGCTGGACCTGTGTTCAGCACAAATCTTTAAAGATACAAAAAAAAAGAAACTAAAAGCGTAATTTTTTCTTTTCTCTTTTCAAAGACCAAATCTCAACCCCATTCATGCTAGTCATGCGTACACACAGGACATAATTGCCTGTGATATTATGTCAACCAAAACGTCAGTGTTCATGATTACAGCACTATTTCAAAGGCGGATTTCGGCAAAATCCACAAAGACAAAAATAATTGCCTGTAGTCAGGGACTAACCCAAATTAACAAATTATCCACTAATGTGTACTAATCCTAATCAGGTATGTGAGCCAACCACCCATGGTCATCGATGTCGGTGTAACGATGACCACAAAGGCCGTTGACAAGTGTAATGATATGCTTAAGCGCTAGTTACCTGCTTGTTAGCGGCTCCTATGTTGTGTCTGTGTCGTCGGCCTCACAACACGACACCGGATAGAGGAAATAAACACCTCTTACCTTTTCATTAGGCTGCAAGTGTCGGAAAAGATGTATTGCGGCGTCCCGCCCTCTCATATTAGAAGATACGATGAAAGATAATGTTCACGTAATATACTCTCAGCAATGTCCATCTTTGTAAAATTACCCACTTAGGCGCAAAGGCTAGTTCTTAAGATAAAGAAATTTAAATGGGACTATTACTTTTAATATTAAGTAACAACATTGATATATTTATGCAGCAAAATAAAAACATATGCTAACATTTGTAACGCGCTTTTATTAACACAAGGCATGTAGTCATATCTTTCTTTAGAATTATTTTTGATGGTAGAATGGTACATATAAGTAAGAAATAACACTTTGTACAAACACTTCATTTCATCTGATTATATGTATTTTCTATACTCTATATTATACAAGATGTCTTAGTCATTATCTTATTAATTTTAGGAGAAGATAGACAAAAATAGATATAACACGAATATGCGATTAATTTTTGTTGTTGTATAATACACTAAAATGAAATATGTTCGAGTGATAATTTCAATACCTTTTCAGGATGTCGCTGACTTTGACATCGCTAGATAGTGCGACAGATGCGTCACCACTTATAGTCAGGAGAAACACCACACTGTTTGGGTACAAAATGTCGCCACACCTGAAATATAAATACTACATGCAAATAATAAAATAATTTCTTTTTCTAAAAGAGCCAAAGTGTGCTTTGGGCTAAACTCCAAACATGGGAACAGTATGTTTTAGTGTTGGCCTAATTTGAGCTTCGTATAGGATGAGCAGTTGATAAGATGTAAAGTACTTTTTAGCTCTAAAAAGAAAGCCTAGCTTCTGAGAAACAGACTTGACAGACTGCGCACATGATCCTCCCAAGAGAAGTTGGTGCTCGCATTTACTCCTGGGATAGACAGATTAAACCTCATCGGGAGGATTTTACCGCCCATGAGTATGTTTGTTGCATTATCTCTTGATGTTTTCTTAGAGAAAACCGCGGCCTGAGTTTTTGAGGTATTGAAGTCAATCAGATTTTTCTTACCCCATTCCAGAATGGTTTCGAGGTCTCGTTTATTCATCTGTATCTGACGTTCCCTTAGTCGATCTGCGGCAGCGTCGGATAATGGTTTGTTAGAGAAAAAAAAAGACAGCAGGCTACTAGCATTTGCGCAGCTGTATATCGGATTGGAAATTGAAGCTAAGAGATCGTTTATGTATAACAGAAACAAAATCGGAGACAGGAGAGACTCCTAGGGCACCCCTGCATTAAAAGCAAATGTCTCGGATGAGACGTTATCAACGACGATCTGAAGAGATAAGCGAGAAAACTGGATATCAAATGACAGAGTCCAGGAGCAAGACCATAAGATATTAATTTGGCGAGAAGAAATCAGTGCCAGACTCTGCCGAAGGCCTTTCAGATATCCAATGCCACAATCCTAGCCTCATGGGTTTTTCCATTGCCGAGTTACAGATATGTTAAGTAATACTTTGTTAAGTAATATTTTCCCTCCGTAGGCCCCAAAGAAGTAATTGAACGATTTCCTTTTTCGCATGAAAGTCGGCCGATAGCGATAACGAATTACGGAAGAAAGTTAATGTAAAATGGCGAAGAGTGCGGAACATTTTGAAAATAAATGAGTGCAATTATTTAATCAATAGTTTTGTCAAGTTAAACCTCCTGGTAATAAACGATTCCTTTCCAGTCTCACCTTACACACAACATAATAGTTTAGGTTTAACCCTCATGCAGCCACTCTTTTTAAATAATTCCAAACTGTTTTCTGATTATATTTTTTTTTAGTTTATTCCACTCGCAAAGGGTAACCCCATTATGCTTTCAACGATGCCCTGCGAGTAGGATGCGGAAACAAAGATAGATGGCGATGAACCGCCTTCTTAAAGAAGGATAGTTTGTAATTTTTGGGGAAAATTCCTTTCGGTAACAAGTTCCATAACTTGGAAGTTCTATAGAAAATAGAGTCCCCGTAGATAGAAGTCCTCTCTGTGTCAAATTGGACCGCACAGGAATTTGGTGTTTCCGACTGTCTAGTACGCCTCAAGAATCTTGCCCTATTAGTTCCTGCGAGCATCTTCCATGATAGTACTTGTAGAAAAGAGACTCTAGTATTTCGAGAGAATCGGTCAGACTCTCATCATCAATTAGGCGAATCGCTCTTCTTTGAATTGAATCCAAGAGAGCTAAAGCGTGTTTTGGGGCTGAACTCCAAACATGAGAACACTATTCTAGTGTTGGCCTAACTTGAGCTTTGTATAGTGTTAATAGCTGATGAGATGTGAAGTACTTTTTAGCTCAAAAAGAAAGCCTACCTTCTGAGAGGCGGATTTGGCAATGGCGCGCACATGATCGTCCCAAGAGAAGTTAGTGCTCGAATTCACTCCTAGGATAGATAGATTAGATCCCATCGGAAAGATTTTACCGTCCATTAGTATGTTTGTTGCATAATCCCTTGATGTTTTCTTAGAGAAAACCGCGGCCTGAATGTTTGAAGCGTTGAAGTCGACCAAATTGTTTTTACCCCATTCCAGAATAATCTCGAGATCCCGATTAATCGTCTGTATCTGCTGTTTCCTTAGTCGATCTGAAGCAGCGATAGATAATGGTTTGTCGAAGAAAAAAGATGACGCAAGGTTACTATCATTTGCCTAGCTGTATATAGAATTGGAAGTCGAAGCTAAGAGATCGTTTATGTGTAACAGAAATAGAGTAGGAGACAGAACAGATCTGTTTTAACTCCACCAGTTGCAGAGTTTCATCGACTTTTATAGTGACTGGCTGGCCAAGGTGAAGTGCATCTTTTACATCGAAATTTCCAGAACGGGATTGATTAAACCTAAGTTTCGGTACTCCGAAACACCATCCTCATCGTAAACTGAACAGATTTGTCTGCATATTTTTGATTTGCCTTCCTTGTAATAAAAAAAAATATACCTGATTTTTTCGGAAATTTCACTGATTTTCACAAGGTTATAACTTTTAACATAAATAACGAATAATCGGGCAACTTAAAGTAAAATGTAACCTGTAATGTCAGCTTTAAAACGTGCGCATACTTGACATTCTAAGAGTAAGTCTATCATGCAATGCTACTATCAGCAGGATCTCTGGATTCGATGACAGAAAAAACTTTTTCCTGCACCTTTTGTTTTTTGTGCCCTTTAAGGCCTTTTATTTTTGTTTAGTTTTTTGTCAGACCAATTGATTAAACAAACATAAAACTGAAAATTGATGCAACTCTTTTTATATTAGTTTCAAGTTTAGAGAAAATACATAGTCACGGATCTACTGGTTCAAACCAGGTCACGTATCCCAGGAAGTCAGTCGAAGGGGACACCAAATTCGCAATGGTTGGGGGGCGGTTATGAACCGAAAAACTTTTTTTTAGTTCGTCAAAAGTATCTTGGAGACCAAAGGGCACCAAATATCAAGTTTTTGCCTATGCTCGGAAAAATTGTAGATCTGGTACTGGAAATACAAATATCATCTGCATCATCTGCTTCTGATGGGTGGGTACGGTTACAATGTGATAAACGTCTCTATCGTGAAACAATGTCTGTTAAAAGAGCTCGTTGTGAACCAGAGGAATTACGGATTGATTTGCCATTATTTTAAAAGGAAGATTTTGTTCCTATTTTCTGTCTTTATTAAGACTTCCAAACACATAGTTATAATGAATGACATAGTCACTGAGACAATCTATGTATTGGCGAGATAGTGAATTTATTTTAATAAAATTTTTTCGTCGCTTGTCTCTTCCTTTAAATCTTCAAACGCCAAAAGTTTAAAATAAACATGGAAGCCTAAAACGGGCAAAGTGTAAACATTTTAACAACTAACTAAATAACTGCCCTAAACTAGTTTTGAAGTAATTTTTATAATCATTTAGTTTTTGGATTTTCTTTTTTACTTTTAAGTAAGTCATTCAATTTGAAATAAGTGATGGATAAATTAACAATCTAGGCATCGATGGTTACTCTATCCTAATACAGATTGTTTTTGATAAAAAAAGGTAACTTAATTCAGTTTATATTTTATGAAGTTTGCTACATTTTAGTTTTTGAAAGGAAACTCGATAAACTTTGATGGTGTTCTTAAAGTCATAAATATATTTAAATTTATTTGTTTCCAGTTTTCAAATAGTAAAATTAGAAACTCTTGACGTAATACCTCAGGTCGCTAGTAAATACATTGTAACGTTTGAGTGAGCTGATGAATAAATAACTTCCGGAAGACAGGTGCTCAATGCTAAGAAACTCTAAGAATACAACATGCAAATAACGTGTAGCGCGTGCTTCTCCGTTGCCGTTAATCATAATAAAGACTGCTCTAAAATAACTGAAAAGAATTTGAAAAAATCGTCAGATGTTGACAAAATTTATTCAAAATTTTCACTCCTACGAAAAACGCAATTAATTGCATCTGAAAATGCATCAAATGACTATTTACCTATAATTAAAATGGTGTTGTGAATAATCATCGTTGAACGTTGAATGTTCTCAGTTAAATGGCTATTGGTTTCATTGGATCCATCCCTTAATATAGCTTAGGAGATTAAGAATAAAATGTTGACGAAAAGAAAATATTTTAAATTAAAAAATCATTAACAAGAAACGATACATGACAACATCCACTATCATGCAAGCGTCATATCATTACAAATTTTTTTTTTTAATTTTCTATGCTATTATTTACCTACTATTTTTATTATACCGATTATAAGAAAGCATTACTTCATACTTAATAATTTAAATTTTCTCGATAATACTCTTCTTCATTTCTAGAAAAAAAGAATTTTTATATTCGATACCTGAAATAAATAAAAGCAAAATTAAAAATTTTATAATTTCTCTGTCAGACGATTCTATTTTTCTCAAACTTTAAAGTTTAATTTTGATTTTTTTTAATTTCGACTGTAAAACTTTTAGCCTCTTTTCTAAAATGTGTCACGTGCAAAATGCACTTCACCCAAAAATGTAAATAATTCACATTCATTTTATTTACTTGGCAAATTTCGATGTTAAGTAGTATGCAACCACTAATTTACTTGTACGTTTGAATTGTTTTCTATAATTATCATACACTGAATCATTTTAAAATTTCCTTTAATCATTTTTGCATTTGAATTTCTGCAATGTTCGTGTTTCCAAAGTAAAATTGGCCATTTTGTAAGTTTCGAAGGAACAAAGTCTTGTGATGCCCTCGCACTCTAAATGCACAACGCGCCTGTGTTGCTCATTACTCATAGGTAAATTCCCCATTAGAACTAATAGACGTCATTTCGATTTTTTTTTATTGATACTTCATTTCTTTTATGATAGAGATGCCTTCGAAATATTTATAATTTTGGAAGACTTGTTTGGACCCTATGATTTTTGAAAATACATTTATAGTTTGATATTTATATATCACGTAATATGTTGAAAAAATATTGAAAAATCCAACAGAAGTCTGGGATGTGCGAAGTTCAATAGGACTTCATTTCAGTCAACTTTTGACTATTCCAGTGGTAAAGCTCTTTGTTTTTCGTTTGGATTTTAGTGAAAGAGCTCCTCATTAAAAGAATCCCTGTTCCATTCGGTATTCCGAAGTTTTCTACCAGAAATCTACTATTTTGGGAAAGTTTTTCTCAATAAAAGAAAGATATCTTTGTAAAGTTTGATGGTGTTGAATGTTCCTTTGAAAAGAAAATTGTTTTTGTAGCTTCTCTTTTTTGGACGATCATTATTTTTGTTATTAAGGATCATATTAGTTTCTGAAAGAGAATGGATCCACATCATCAGATGAGAATCTTTTTTTAGACTTAGTGGTTATGCTTTTGTTTGAAACGTTTCTTAAAAGAAATATCTGTTTATATAAAGCAATTATTTTTTATCATGTTACATTTAAGAATACGTTGCTTTTTTATATTTAACATGAATGAATTATTTCTTGTTGAACAAGTGATTTTACTTAACTTCTCTAAAAAAATTTATAATAATTAGAAGTCAAATTTTAGGCACGTTCAAATAAGGTAAATAGGTGAGCAAAATGTTAAATTAGGCAAAAACGAACAGCTAAAAAAAGGCACTAAAACGTTCAAACACCTCAGAAAAAAAGCATTAACAGGCCAAAACTCACAATTAACAAGAGAAATATTTATTGATCACTTTGAAATCTCACTCGAAATTTTGAAAAAAAAATTAACTTTAGGTTATACTCAGAATATTCAGAAAAAGTATAATGTTTTCAAACAAAGAGATCTTTAAAATTTCATTCCCCAATTTTCACCACAAATCTTGAAATTTTTGCTTTCAACTCATCAGAAATTTTTCCGAAATGTTGACTTTTCAATCTAAGATTTCGTTTGCTTACACTTTCTAGAAAAAAATCAAAATTTTGAGACTAAGGTCAAACAAAAAATTTATCATTTCAAGGTTGAGCTAAATTTAGAAATTTTTTCTTAAATTATTTAAACTTTTCTTTTTATTTTTCGAAATTTCGATTTTACGTTTTAATTTTATTAAAAAATTGTTGAATTTTGCGAGTTAAAAATTTCAAGCTTTACCTCCGCATTTTAAGAAAAAAATCAAATTTTAAGAAAAACTGGGAATTTATACAAGCCATCTTTCGAGAATTGGTACGAAATTTCGAGAAAAACTTAGATTTTGTGATAATATTTTTACAATTTTTGAATTTAAAAATTTAAAGTTTGAGTTCGGTATTTGAATAAAATTTTGATTATTCGATTTTTTACTAAAAACTCAAAATCCCTTACAAGCCATAATTTTGAGTCTTTTTAGGAATTGACCTTTAAAAAAATGTCTAAAATATCGATTCTATTATAAATTTTGAGTTTTACACAAAATTCCAGCATTTTTAAAGTGAAATATTCAGGACTTTTTCATAACTTTAACCAATCAGTTTAATTCGAAATACTTAACTTTTTCGTAAAATTTTAACTTTACAATAAATAATGTCGAAATTTTTTGATATGAAGTCTTTTTTTTATATTTCGATTATAATTCCGAAAATAGGACTTTTTTCGCAAAATTTGGTCTTCCAAGTGAAAAATTCCAAAAAAATTATGAAATTTCTATCCTAGTCACCAAATTTCAACTTTAACTAAGAAATGTTTTACTTTTGATGACGACATTTCAACTTTAACTTCATATTTTTAGAAAAACTTGATTTATAAAATTTTTACGAATTTTCGAGTTTAAAAATGCCAATATTAAAATCAAAATTTAAAAAAAAATTGTCTCTTAATAACTTAAATATTTTTTCAAAATTTACAATATCATTGGCTCAAAATTCAAACTTTTTCAAAATATTTTGACTTTTAAAAAAATCCCCTGTCGATTTTGAGAAAACACTAAAGGTTTCAGGAAATATCAAAGTTTTTTTTCTGAATTTCGCTCCAAGAGTAGATGTTGAATGTTGTTAGTTTTTGATAATAGATTAATATTTTTTAAATTAAAGATTTTTTTCTTAAATTTTTAATTTAAACTTACCTTGCAATTTTCATGGTTCTTCTTTTTTTTCAAAAATTTTGATTTCAAAACTTTTTTTCAAAAAATTGTGGCTTCTTTTTTCTTGAGATTTAGACAGGCAACTTATTTCTAAAATTTCAAATTAAAATAACTGAAAATTTTGAGTTCGAACAGGTAAATTTGTTAAGAATTAACATGTTCCACTTTTTATTCGGTAGTTTAAAATTTATAAAAAAATTAATATTTTTAGAAATGTTTATTAATAAATTTCCAGGTTTTTAGAATGAAGAAAATATTTGTGAGTTTAAAGTAAAAATCAAAATTTTAAACTCTGAATTTTGAGAAAAAAAAGTAAAAATATAGACATACGTCTCATTTAACAGAAAATTTAATTCAAACTTAAAATTTCCTAAAAAGGTTGAAATGTTCAGTTTAAAGGTAAAACTAAAAAAAAACCGATAAATAATTTTATAGAAAAAAACTTTTTTGCGAAATTCCGAAGTATCAAATGCATTTCGACATTGCAAATGCAGATAGTAACAATAATTCTAGAAAACATTGAAACTTTAAGATTGTCCAGAAGAAAAACATGAGAATTGAAGTTGTTGCCAGTTAGGAAAGAGTTCAAAGATAAATTTTATAAAAGGAATAAATTTTGGGAAATTTTATCATCTTACCCACACATCCTGTTTTTAATTATAAATTAAATTAAATAAATAGGCAACATGGTTCAATTGTCTTACGTCACAATAGCAGGCAAAACTTAAAGGGGGCTGACTAATTTATAAAAGTAATTGTTATTAAACTACTATTCTTGGAAATGTATGCTTGATGCTTCTTATTGTTAATATGATGGTTTGAATTTCTATTTTATTGCTTTATTTTATCGAGTATAGATATTTCAAATTGTTCAGAAGTGTAAATATAATGGGAAAAATCCATAGAACATGACAAATAGGCACGAAACTTTCTGAAAAGTAGGCCCAAATTATGCATAAAAAGGCAAAAAACAAGAAAAATTGAAATGCAGCCCATAACACATAAAAAACGCCAAAAAAGGTGAAAAGGTAGGATAATAGGATTTTACCTAAAATCCGGTCTCTAATAATAATTAACTTAAAGGTGAATTAAATAGTTGGGCGCAATTTTTAAAATTACCGGACTTGACACTGGTGTTGTTTAACTTTTTTATTTATTTTAGGTGGTAGTACTAAAAGTCACATGCTTGACGTCTGTGAATTCTTTAGTACTTACTTGTCAGAACATTTGTTAGCATTCGAGTTGGATACACCAAACTGACGAGATCTAACAAGATCGAAACCGGTCCTTTGGTTTCCAAACTTCTAATATCTAATAAATGTTCAAACATATTGGTCTCTGCACTTTAGAATCCTTGTCTTCTGGGAAATGTTTCCTAGAGAGCAACCGCTTCGCCAGGTGGCAGTGTTTCAACTGTTGGTAGTTCAGCTACCTATGATTCACTATACACGCCTGGAGGGCTGCATGAATTTGTAGTCTAGGTTGCATTCTACTTGCAAACAACTTACTTGATTGTTATTTTTGTTAGTAAATAAATTTGGAGATTTTAACCCGTGAACCCAGCTCTCCACCACCAACTAGCTGCCAAAATTGGTACACCTTATTTCTTTTTTTGTAGAAAAAGCTGGCAATGGTAACATTGTATATAAAGTTAAGTGTTTGTGATTAAATTTAAAATTCTGAGATCAAAGTAGAAAAAAAAAAGACAAAACACGTGATTTTAATTGCACACTCTTCGGGTGTTAAAAAACTTCACAATTTTTATAAACTACACAGTTTTTCTCATATGTAAACGAATGCAACAATTTTAATATAGAAAAGAATACCAACTATTGTTGAAAATGTGTCTACTAGTGTTCTCTAGTTTAGATATCCCCTATATGCTTTACTAAACAAAACATCGCTCTTCATTTGTTCAGCATTGAAGTGTTATTAATACGACTTATTTATTTTTTCTCACTAATAGTTTTCCCATATTATATCTTAGGCAATAATTATTTAAACTTCTAATTTCTATTAGAGTGTCTTGCTGGCAACTTTCCAAAGCCCTGTAAATGTTTAGTTCTAAAAAAGCAAAAGAATGTAAACATTAAAGATAAGTAGGCCTTCATACATGCCTTTAGACACTTTGGGAGCAGTTTATTGGTACATATTAAAAAGAGATATAGACAAAACTTAACATGCCGCAGCTTTTGGGTGATAACTTTGAGGCAAATGAACGCAAAGCGTTACATTTATCTAAAAGAGTCTCTTAAATAAATATAGATTTTAGTGCGCAATTTGTTTTAGCGATCTTCAATTTCCATACTATTTATTTACAGGAAATCAAACGACTAAATTTACACGAAGATGTTAGTCAATTCTGGAAGCTAAAAGTGACCCTTAATGAATAATTACTAATAAGGAATTGTTTAAATTATCTATTGGACATCATTTCTTGATTACAGGATATACTTCTTCCGGTATTGGACTGTGTCAAAGAACTACTAAAAGTGTTCGACGTTTCGCCCACCATCGTAGAGAGCTTCTTCTTTGAAGAGTTTCGCCTCTGTTATGGTGGACATACTGGGTTACCGTGCTCTTCTGTCTAAACTTTCTTATCCTTTGTACCAAATTTTCAATTCAGAAGAGTTTCGCCTCTGGTATGCTGGACATGCTGAGTTACCGAGCTCTGGTGTTTTGAAATTGGCCCTTTTTTCATTTTTCATTTTTGTATATTTCTTTGTATTTTATTGGTTTGTTCCTGAAGAAGCTCACTGCGATGGTGGGCGAAACGTCGAACACTTTAGTAGTTTTTTGACACGGTCCAATCCCGGAAGAAGTATATCCTGTACTGACTCTGGCCGTGGAAGCCTTCGTTATAACATTTCTTAATTGTTTATTTTTTGATGCTGGATTTTAAGATATCTAAAATAAAACCAGAAACATATTATGGCTAAATTAGGCCATCTCACGAAATCCTTGAGTTTACCTAAATATAAAGTAATAATATACTTCTGGATTAAGCTCGGTAGCGAAAAACTCTTATAACTTCTGTTTTTTATTCAAGCCACATCTTATAAATTCGAATTTCGCATCGTCAACTTATTAGCGAATATAATTTAGGGCAGTAATAATACGGAACATGATAATGATGTGGTTTACTAACGCCCATTTAATTTTGCAGGTATCATTAGTGGCCACCCTGTATTATTTCAAAATCAGCATTCCCAACGTCATCTCATTTCTCTTGTAAAGTTAAAATATACTATTCGAAATTTATCATTTGATATCTTTCTGACCATTTGTAAGGTTCTCCAGACCGCCCTCTGCGAACGAGGGTGAATGTTTTGAAATCGCAACGTTTGCAGCCAAAAATAAAAAGACTCCATACGAAGCTATAGATTTGTAACGAATCGGAAATAAAAGAATATACACAATTTGTCATTGTTTTACATGCACAATAGGCGGGATGATGAATCCATGTAACCTACCGCACATCCGCGAATTCAGATGAATTCGAAAATATAGAACCTATTTTATAAGCGATTAGTTAAATTTCATTCGCCTGTCGTCAACAATACACAGCGAATCAATAATATGCATTTGGTTTTGGAGAGGGTAATATTAAATTTTATGCATTTCAGCTTTTACAAGAGCATGGCGTTATTATGATAATGTTGTTTAATAACTATTATGCTTATTTGTTATTGAAGAATCAATCAAAAAATCATTGACGTATCTAACGAGAGACGATGAGACAGTTGAAGGCAGCAAATTCTTATGCAGTCCAGCTTGACACATTCAGGACTTCTGCCTACGGAGGCTCTGTTTTCTATAGAACCTCCAAACTATGGCATTCGTTACCGAATCAAATTTTTCCCGACAATTACAACCTATCCTTATTTAAAAAGGTGATTCATCTTTATTTCCACATCCTCTTCTCGGTGCTCCAAAGAGATTATTCATTTGACCAGTTTTTAGATAGTCTATCCTGTAGGTACAGTGTCCTTACCGAAATATTCAAGTGTCTAGTTTTCAAAACTATTTGAGAGTTGAAAAGTCTATGAATAAAATAGGTAAAGAGGTGGTTTGAAAAATTTTCGTCGGCATTACCCGTTTCCCTCATAGATTCACAAACCAAAAAACGTTTGTAAAAGTCTTTGAAAAATATCTCTTCACTTTATAAAACAAATTTTTTCAAAATATTCTCCACTATTCTCGATTTTACGTTATCTTTCTTTTGTAATTCCTTATCGCTAAGGGTTGATTTTTATGAGAAAAATCTTAGTGATTTGCATGTTTCATCTTTCATTTAAACAATGTTTTGTTTTCATCAGTTCAAGTTGTGACGCAGCTGTCGCATTATCTTACGATGTCGAAGCCGCTTGGTAATACTTTGAAAAGAAGTGTGGTTTATGATTTGAAAATATTTTTTTAATATAAACAAAAAAAAAATTTAATAGCATATTCGTATCATTCTCATGATTCTCCGTCTTCTATTAAAATTAATAACCTAATGACTGAGACACGCTTTTTTCAGTTAAAATATTGCCAAACGTGATGGTGTTCTTGGGAAAATAATATTCTTTTCTTTAATCTGAAAGCTACTCTGTTTGCTTCTAATGTATGTTTTTAATTATAGTTCATAAAAGTACGATTAAAGAGGGGTTGAACACAATTTAATGTAAAAAATGCGCGTACCCACCCTCAGATACAAAAAAAAAATGCGTTTCTGCTTACTCCCACTTCTGAAAGTGTTTTTCAGATAAATGAGGCCGGTGGAAACCATTTAAAACATAATGTAAAGTCATTTCGCCTTTTATTTAAACCTTCATAATTAGAAGAGTTAATGACGTGGGTTATGATTATCGGAATGTTAAGATATTAATAAGCGACTGTGTCATAAAAGAGTAGCACGTTGAAATTATCGTATCAGCGTTGCAAATAGCCGAGGTCTAAATGACCATCGCATCGAATGATAGCGGTTCTGATACTCTTTCGATGTCGTTAATTATAGTGATCGAAGTACCGACATTTAAAGCCCTTTAAGTAATTGATAGCTTTCAACCCGAAGATTCGGAATTCTTGAGGGCGGAGTTCGCAGTGACGTTAGACTGAAGGAAGGCGAAAGGTACAGGTCAAATTTTGTTTCGTTTCAAGGGACTAAAACGCGAGTACTTACACAATCGAAATCAAGATAAAAATTACAAAGTCAACTGATTAAAAGTTAAAAAGATACAAGATCAGATTTAAAAGCTGTAAGTATTAAATGGAACTTGCCTCTATTATATCCCATTGGTGCAGATAATAATGAAAGATTTTTCTTACAACTTGTAGTCTCAATCTTGAAATGTCGACTTTAGGCAAACTGGTTAAATACGATTCAACTAAATAGTCAGAAAGGCAACAAATCAGGTAAATTAACTTTTATTACGGGTTACATAGTAACATTCATTAACACAATCTTTTTCGACGAGACTTACCGACAAATGTCAATTAAATGTTTTGTAATTAAACAGTCGAACATGCTAAAGTCGAAAATATTTACAGCCAACAATCATAGACCGGTTTCGACCTGACGAGGCCAACGAAATCCGGCTATGGTTCTTGGTTGTAAATATTTTCAACTTCTATCACGTTCGATTCTTTTATTACAGAACATTTAATTGACGTCAGAGAAAGGTCAACCATCCATCAAAGAGACACGCAGAGAAAGATGCGCTGAAACAACGGAAAATTTGAATAATCAAAAGCAATAGGAAAGCATGGTCTCTCCTAAGAAAACTGGGAGGTGCTACAGTCACTCTGAACCAGAAAACCGAAATAACACCCACTCAAGTAGCGCTACACATAAATAAACGCGCAGAAAGCATACAAGCTGATCCTGCATTTGAAAAAGAAATAAAGAAACAACTCAGAAGTAACAAAAAAGAAAAAATAGAAGACCTATCCCTACTTTTCACAGAGGGGGGATTCTGGATTCATTGTGGGTTGCCTAAAGTTTAGGCCAGCACTTAGGCCACCCTTTCCGGGCCCATTGTGCCATCACCGTAATTGAGGTGTCCTTAGTCATTCATTCAGCCACCCAACCTTGTTGAGAAACTGAAGAACGTCCCTTGGATGCGCCTTTCTCAAACTGGCCACACTAGACCAGAAGTCCCCCAGCGCGGATCCTCTGATTGATGCTAGTGCCGGCAGTGACACATCACGTGCTCGACACTCTCATCTTCTTCTAAACACCCTCTTCAACTAGGGTCGTTTATAATTCCCATTCTGTGGAGGTGTTTGTTTAATCGACAGTGACCTGTCCATATCCCTACAATTATCCTGAGAGGGAACTAGATGTAGTAATCAAATCTCTCAAAAACGGGAAAGCGGCCGGAATGGATGGCATATTTCCAGAGCTCGTTAAACACCTAGGACAGAGGGCACGACAATGGCAATTATAATTTTACAATAAAATGTTACAAAGGAGATGAATCCCTCACCAATTTAAGGTAGCGAGAACTACTGCAATCCTTAAACCAGGGAAACCCAAGGATGATCCAGCGAACACTGCTACAAGAAGCTCGAGAGACTCCTGTACGACAGAATATATCAAACAATTGACTCTATAACTCCAGAACATCAAACAGGATTTCGAGAAAAACGAAATTGCTGTAAGCAACTTCTCGCCCTAACCTCACTTATAGAAGCAGGCTTCCAAAAGAATATGAAAACGTCAGTGGCATTTACGACTTGACCGTGGCATACAAAAGTGTCAGGTCGGATGGGCTGTTACACAAACTAAATCAAAACCTCCCAAGCTCTAAGATCACAGCACTAACGCTAAAAAATCGCTATTTTAAGGTCACTGTCGGTGAAACCACAAGTAAATGCTATACCATAAAAACGACCTCTCAGGAGTATAGGTCTTGGCCCCAGTCTTATTTAACTTGTATCCCAGTAATATAGTTGCCACTAAATCCGTAAAGTTCAGCTGCGCCGACGACCTAGCGGTAGCAACTCAGAGCAAAACATTCGAAGAAGGTGAGCAGATACTTTCCAGGGATCTGAAAAAGTTATATAAGTAGAGACTCTGCCCGAACCCTAGGAAAACGGAAGTCAGCACATTCCATCTCAATAACGAAATGACAAACAAAGAACTAAACGTGATATTCCGGAACAAAAGACTGCACCATAACCACTGCCCCAAATACTTAGGCGTGACACTTCATAGATCCTCACATTCAAAAAACACCTTGAACTATCACAACAGAAGCTCACAACAAGAAATAACATAATCAGGAAACAGGTCGGTATAAGCTGGAGATCCGATGCAAACACGTTGCGAACTGTAGTACAATCCCTCGTGTATCCGGTCGCTGAATAATGCTCTCCCGAATGGTCCAGGAGCAACCCCTCAACAAAGTAGATGTTCATCTAAATGAGGCAATGAGGATAGTGACTGGAACCCTTAAATCTACACATATCCCGTTGCTGCCAGTACTGGCTAACATAGCACCATCCGACCTACGACGCCAACAAGCGACACTGCGTGAATGGGCCAAGATCAACAGCCAACATCCCCCAATCCACGAAAAGCTGAATAACCTGCCACATGATAACGAAGGCTTCCACGGCCAGAGTCAATACAGGATATACTTCTTCCGGGAGAGTTTCGCTTCTGGTATGGTGGACATACTGAGTTACCGTGCTCTGATGTTTTGAAATTGGCCTTTTCATTCTTTCATTTTTGCATATTCCCTTATATTTCCCTTTTTATTTATTGTTTCTTTTCTTTGTTCCTGAAGAAGCCCCCTACGATGGTGGGCGAAACGTCGAACACTTTTAGTAGTTCTTTGGCACGGTCCAATCCCGGAAGAAGTATAACCTGCCACATACCAGGCTAAAATCTAGAAAGCCAATCTGGAAAAACAACCACAACCTCACCCCAAAAAGCTATAATTTAAAAGAAGAATGAAGAACTCAATGGATATCCTACCACGGTCGAGCGACAGAGGGAAGCTAGATCCGACCACCACCACCCCTGGCATGAACCTCTCAAGAAAAATCTGGAGCTCCCTCAACCGGATAAAAACTGGCCATGCCGTGATAAAAGCACATTGAACAAGTGCGGAATGATAGATAGTGCCCAATGCGACTGCGGGGCCCCGGAACAGTCGCTAAGCCACATCTTACAAGACTGTCCCAAAAGAAAATATGAAGAAACCTGGAAGGACTTTGCCGACGCATCTCCAGCAGTAATCAACTGGCTGGAGTCGCTGGACATACAACTATAAAAGGAAATACCTATTCTTACATCTATATTTCTTAATTATGTAATGCCATACGCTAAAAATTGAAGTCGACTTTAGACTCAGAATTTACCAGATTAATGTCTTTTATAAAAGTAGAAGTTGGTCGAAAATGGAACAGCAAATTTAGTACGGGAGGGAATTTTTCAGATTTCAATGCCAAAAGCATTAAATTAATATTTTTTTTCATCCTTGTTCTTAAGATCTTGGGCAGATCAAACTAGTAAATATTCCAATATTGTAATTTATTTTACGCTGTCATTAAACAATAATGAAAGTATTTCTAATTTGTTTGCCTTATTTTAAAAGATAATTCGATTTCTACAATTTTATTTTAATCAAATACAAACAAAAAATATATAAAAACTGGCAAAAAGCTTATCATGCTGCTTTTTGGGATATAAGAGAATTTTAAACGCACGTAGCTATAAACAATTGTCAAATATCGAGTCAAATGTCAAAATTGTAAGGTTTGTTTTTTGAAAAATCGAAAATGGCAAGAGTTCAACCACATTTTGATAGAATATACGTCGAAGATATTCTGGCTGAAACAGGTAACGCATAAATAGTTGTAATGCAATTTAATTCACTTCAATGCACCAATAATTTAACATAAATTTTTCACAGGATGGGGTCTGTATTACAAACTGATGGTAGGGATTGCGTCAGCATGCTGTTTTTGCCAAGCTATGGCTACTTTATGTCTTTCGTTTGCTCTGCCGCTAGCAAGTTGTGACTCAGAATTATCAGAAAATACTCTCCTGACGATAAACACATTTTTTTACTTTGGTGAGTATCCATGACTTAAAATTGCGTCTAAGATATTAATATTGTTACGGGCTTATCGGTTCGAATTGATTATTGAACACGTGCTGAATAATACCAACCTTATTATTAAACCTATCTCGGATCACCACAACTGAACAATTAACTCACTTATTATTGACTCACTACTACACTGACTCAACTGACTGACTCGAGGAAGAGCTGGCCGCTTTATATAGTTTTGGCTTCCAGGTTCTAGAAAAATTTCGCAGATAAGGCCTATCGTTTGCCGAAATTTCTGGAACGCTTATCTGCCGTTTGCTTCATTATCGCGGCCGCTTTCCCCTTATCTGATCATTCTAGAAACTTTTCTTACGTACTAAATTCTACAATTCTATTCTAAATTCTATTCTATCTATTTACATTGCGTTATAATATTCTCTTCTAGGGAAAGCAATGGGTGGATTTGTTCTAAACTCTCTTAGTGATAATTTTGGAAAATGCTGGATGATCCCAAACACATTGATCCTACTCTTTGGAAGCTGTTTTTTGGCAGCATTTTCTCATGGAAATTCATCTCTGGTTCTAGCTGCATTCCTTTTAGGTTCTGGGTGAAGCCAAAATTTTTTATTAATAAGAACAAATGTGGAACGTTTTTAAACTAATACGTTGAGTTTTTAGAATAGAAGCAAGTGCTCGCAATGTTAAGATCCACTTGGCGGAAATACTTCCCAAAAATAAAAGAGGTTGTTTCCTCATTATCCCTGAAATATTCGGGACTGTAGGATACATAAGTATGAGTGGTAGTATTTTGGCATTTTACTCATTTTAGCATATATACACTCATTAATTTTAGCATTTTCTTGGGTAGTAAGTAGATACTCAACTGTGGACCATAAATCCATGGATATGAGACTAGCGGCATGGAGAATTATCTTCGCTACAACCGGAGGATTTACGATAACTGTTGGCTGCTGCACTGCTCTTCTACAGCCAAGTCCAAGATTCCTACTTTATAAAAAAAAGTTTGATCAGGCTTTAGCAATTTTGAAACAATTTTATGCCATCAACAAATCGAAATATGCAGAAAATTTGCAGGTTTGTGGACACTAACACAGATGTGACTTTGCTAATCTCTCATTGTTATCGTAATGTATAAAAAGATTTAAAAAAATGAAACTGGTTTACTGTAGCAAAAACCAATGCATACAGTTTTTAAAGCTAGAAATGGCTAAAGTACTGAAATGGTGTAAAAGTTTTTCGATTTTTCATTGCTAGAATTCTAAAATGGATTTTTCCAAACTGATTTTTCGTATACAAAAGGGTTAAATTTAATAGTAATTATCTTAAATTTAATTATTTCTTGTATTTTGAATATCCCCAAGTAATGTGTTAAGCAGGTTTTTACGGCCAAGTTCATTAATAAATATAATTCTTCCTGGATTGGACTGTGTCAAAAAACTACTAAAAGTGTTTTACTTTAGCCTACCGTCATGCTGGGCTTTTTTAGGAGCAAGGGAAAAAAGTTGCCCTCTGGTATGGTTATTACACTGAATCATCATTCTTTTTCCGTCCTGGCTATCTTGACTTTGGCGCCATTTTCATTTCAGAAGATATTATTTTTTGATTGACGTATTGAGTTGTACTCCGCTGTCTAAAATCTGGGTTTTTTATTTAATAGCTTCTGAAGATGACTTTCGTCTCTGCTATGGTTGTCATATTATGTGTCTCTTTTTGTGCCACTTTTATTTCGGAACAGTTTCTCCTCTAGGATGTTTGAAAAACTCCATTACCGTGTACTTGTGTCTTGAACTGAGTTTTTATCCATGTTTCTGAAGAAGCCAGTGCCTTAATAATGATATGGTTCGATCCTGGAAAAAGTATGAGTTTCCTCAAGTCGTGGTTAGCCCCTGATATTAGTTTTTCAAATTTTCTATTTAGTCGGTACAAGGGGAACAGACTAAACAATACAATAAAATTAATAAACATAATGTTTCCGACCAATAAGAGTTCACCATGAAGAACACAACAGAATTCTTAATCATTAAAAATTGATCCACTTTAATATTTTGTAGATGTCTGAGCAAGAGCTTATAGGTCTGGTAGAAGATTTTAACATAAATAATAACTTCGAGGCACTAAGCTGCACAGAACATTTACATTTAATGGCAACAAGGATGTTTAGAGCTACGTGCATTTTATTTAAAAGAAGATTTCTTATGACTACTGTAGTCCTGATAGTCATCAAAATTCTGTTATTTTTTGGGTAAGCAATATTACAGTTAGTAGCTTTTAAGTTCAAAAAGTTATTTTATCATTTAAGGACATTTTCATTAAATATATGGTTAGCTAAAGTGCTGTACAATTATGGCAAGGAGTGTTACATTTTAGGAGTGGATATTTTACATTTGAAACCAAAAGATCAAATTTGCACAGAACACTTAGATTTTGATTTGGTTAAGATTTTCTTACTTCTTTCCTTAAATATACTTGTCGCGCAAATAACCCTGATGTTTCTCATAGACAAAATCGGAAGAAAAATTCCTATGGGTAAATTATAAATGGAATGTTTAAATAAATTGACAAAATAGATATGTTTCAGTAATGGGTTTAACTGCTAGTGGTTGTTCATCGTTCCTCTTGGCGACCACAGATACATCAGTCCTAGTCAAATTTATCATTTGCAGTTCTATCATAATTGGCTATGCATTGACAGCAAATACAATAGATGTTGTAGCGATAGAAGTATATCCTACTGCTTTAAGGTAATAGTACTTCATTGATTTTTATTAAGTGTGGTGTAATTTCCATTTTATTTTCTAGGGGTACAGCTGCTGGGGTTATAAATTTTTACCCGAGTTTACTGTTTTGTATATTATATGCCTTATTATTCTTAGATTGTAGTAAATGGTTCTTATTTATGGGCAGCCTCCTTACAGGTAAAATACTTCAATTTTTATGGGTTGATGCTTTTATGCTAAGTTACGGTGCTTTAATACTAGACATTTTATTTCGCACATTTCTCTCTGACATAAAATCTATTTTCTTTCTGACCTAAGTGTCAACTGTCCTGACAGAAAGTATCTCCTCCCAGCTCCCATAGTTGAGTCTCGGATAGTTTCTCTCAGGATAGTTGACACATATCAGGGAGAAACGGAGTAAAGTGTCTAATCTAAACGCATCCTTAAAGCTGCCAACCTTCTGGAATTCTGCGCTACCATCCCAGAATGGCTAGGGTAGTCCCGATTAGTTATAATTAATAAAATTGTACCGGAAAATCCCTAATGCGTCTCGCATGTCCCGCATTTTAATAATAATTATCCAGAATACAAAGAAGCAATGCGGATGTATAGAAATGAAAAAAATATAAGTTTTTTTTTGGTCATCAACAATCGGACATTAAAAAACCTATTTTTTTTTGTTGCCAAGAATGCGTATACATGACCAATCAGCTAAAAAATACTCTCAGTATGTCATAACGATGTTCTGTCCCGCATTGCCCTTTACAAAAGTTAGCCGCCTTATGCCTAAGTAACTGAATTAAAAAGTTGTTGCTAAAAGGAATATTTGAAATATCAGTAGAATGAAAATGCTATTACTGAAAATTCCCATAAATTTTTCGTCTGGTATTTCCAATCCAGTCATCAATAAAATTTGTTATTATTCTTCATTGTGTTTAGGCATTGGGTTCATTTAACTCCCGTCTGTGTATATTATTTTACTTGAAATTAGATCTGAGAAGAAGCGATGAGTAAACTGACATTTTTATCTCATTGAGCTTATTAAATTCCATATTAAAAATTCTATTTTTACCAAAGTGAAGGCACGTGTTCAACGTGTATGCTGTACCTTTCTCAGTTACAAACAGAACGGATTTTATATTACACTTAGTGCAAGAATTATGCAGTCCTAACATTGCATGTGTTATGGCTTTTTTTATGGACTATAATAAATAATAGATGGGCTATGTTGTCCAAGGAAAATATATAAAATGCATAATTAAAAACTAAATAACAATAAAAGTAGTTATACATATTACTAATCTAACAATTTTCACTTTCAGCTTGCATCGTCATGGTTTTTCTTACAAAAGATATGAAACGTCAACCAATGGTGGAATAATCATTTACATATTTTTAAGTAAAATTCCAATTTTACACATTTTAGTTATCATTATTTTTATATAATAAATCTGCAATCAAATCTGGTCCTTTATTTGTCGTGTATTAAAATTACTGCATAAGTAGTATAATGTTGAAACCGTCATTTCCTATCAGAGAATGTGATCTGTGGTAAAATCTAGAAAAAAAATGTTAAGGGCCACCGATGCAACGAATAAAGATTTATCAAATTCACTGATGGAACTAAACAACCAGCAGGGGCGAATTTAGGGGTGTGTAACAAGTGCTATAGCATGGGAATTCCTCAGGAGATTCTCAGGAGTTTGGAATCCTTCGGAATCAATATTTCCCAAAAAAATTAAGACAGAGAGAGAGAGAGAGAGAGAGAGAGAGAGAGAGAAAGAGAGAGAGAAAGAGAGAGAAAGAGAGAGAGGGAGAGAGAGAGAAGAGAGAGAAATTATGAAAAAAAACTTTTACGAATATATAGAAAACCGGTCCATGCTTGTGATTGTAAATGTTTTCAACTTTTAGCTCGTTAAAAAGTAACCTGGTTTCCATTCTCAGCAATAATTGCTTCAGCCAGTGCAGAGCAAAAATCTTTGATAAAACCAAAAATGCCAGACCTTCCCGGATTGTTTTCTGATGGTTGCTCAACAGACTGAAATGTTAAAATAGCGTATGTTGCAATCCAAAATTACTCTGAAGAAGTAAGTATTCTTGATCAATTTAGGAAAAATTAAGTTTTTAAGTATAGCTGCAAAATGCGTAAAACGAATTTTTAAGTTTACAGATACATACAGAACTATTATTTTACAATTTTACTTTACAAACCTTTAAATGAGCTTAACGTCTGTTGGCATTTCAAATCTTTTTTAAAACAGAGTTACCTCAGATAAAATTTTGCTTAGATTAACTCAAAAATGATGGCTCGAAAAAAATTGTCTTGTCGAGTTTTAGTACATTCTATTGTTGATGTATATGCCTGTGCTATAGAAGAAACCATCTCTCTCAAAAAAATTAAATCTGGTAACAATGAATTTAATGTTATTATTATTACTATGGGGTCGGTCATCCCTGCAGCACTGAAGCCATCGCTTATTGTGCCCCCCCCCCCCACGATTATCTCATAATAGGCCCGTCTTTTTATAAAATTCCAGAACCTCTATTATGGGTTTCTCCACTATTGTCTTTGGTTCAGTCAGAGCATTCCCAAAGCTGGAATGTCTATCCCTTGCCAGAGCCGGACATTCGCATAATATGTGTAAAGGAGTCTCTTCTTCCTCTCCACACATTCTGCAAGTAGAATTTTCTTTTACGCCAATTGTTAATTTAATGTTAAAGTATGCAGGTAATTGCGGTTCCAATATCATTAGGTGTAAAAGGTAGCCTACAGTATAAAATTTATTAATAGATCGTGTAAACAATAGAGTGAAATCAGTGAGAAATGTGTAAAATATTTATTGAATAAATATTTTGTAATAATAGTGGGAACCGTCAGATTGCAAGAAATATTTTTGGGAAAACACGAAAATACGCTTAGTAATCATTTTCCAAATACATGACGAAATGAAAACAGGAATATGAGATTTTGTTATTATGTTATTTCAGTAAAATGTTTGTGTCCTAGATCGATGTCGATGGAGCCATGTGCGTTACATTAAATTTCTCTGTTTATTTGCTTTACACAACTAACTTTAAGCAAAGCCACTCGAAAATATGAAATTTATATTTTATTATATTGATGGCTCGTGTAAGCGATATATATAAAACTTTTCAGGAAAAAATATTTTTGGGCACAAAGGTCGTAATGGCAATTTGTCTACTAAACTAAAGAACTCCAAAAGAAACACATTCCATGCGTAATATATTTATATCTACATTCATTATCGATATATAGAGAGGAAGTTTTGCAACGAGGGTGTAAAATATCAAAAGATGTAAAAACAAATACTCCTGAATTATGAAAACTGTAATGGCAATCGTAATACCAAAGAGTATTTATAATTACAAAGGCTTTCAAGTGGCGCCATTATGAAATATGAGGAAGAAACCTATTTTAACACTTCATTAGAAACAATATACAAACACAGCAATGCTTACAACATTTTTCTTCTTAACTCAAATAAACAATCCGTACATACCTTGCCAAATTTGAATATGTAGGAAACAAAAAGAGGAATGACAACACCAACTTGTATCATAGAATTTGTTGCAGGTAATTAATTTTAATTTTAGTTACATTTTTTGAAAATGCAATCCACTCGCAAAGGTAAACCCTACCGTGTCTTTGGAGCACGGCGAATAGGAAGTGGATATGGAGATGAATGACCTCCGGAGCTTAGTTTTCTTTGGGCTCCAGGTTTAACTATTATTATATCTCCGATTAGTCGGTTCGAAGCTGAAGAGCTTTTTTTTTAATCATCAACTTACATTTCCAATAGCAAAACAAACTTCGACATGAAGTACATATTCTATCTTTTTTGTCAATAATATTTCTTAAATAACAAATATACAAAATCCGTTTTTCATATGATATAATCTCCTGTTAATCTAAACGCAACAGATGGCAACATTATCCAACTTTCTCGTGGACACTAAAACTCTCCCTGCGAGATCTAATCTATCTATATTGGAGGTAAGTAAAAGCATCATCTTTTTTGGAATGACCATGTGCACGCAATTGCCAAATCTACCACTCGAGCTAAAAAGTACTTCAACCCTCATCAGCTACATTCTATACAAAGCCCAATATTAGACCAATACTGAAGTTTTGTTCTGATGTCTGATTCGCCTAATTGTTGATAATCTTGTAACCATGTATCTCCTGACACTAGAGCACAAGCGGTTAGTTGGCCATTTGTCTCTCTTCTATGAGAGATGCCCCAGAAATTACTAGGTTTGATGCCTCCAAGGGAACATTCTTAAAACATACCAGGCCATTCAATAACTCCGTAGGATAAGTAAGAAAAAAACAAAATTTTGACAAAACTCGATTTTATTTTTCAACATAGTTGCCTTCGAGGACGATACAACGAGTATAGCGATTTTCCAACTTTTCGATACCACTTTTATAGTACGATTTCTCTTTCTCGTCAAAATATGCCTCAGTTTCAGCGATTACTTCATCATTGGAATTAAATTTCTTTCCAACAAGCATTCTCTTGAGATTTGACAACAGGAAAAAGTCGCTGGGAGCTAAATCTGGAGAATACGGTGTGTGGGTAATCAATTCCAAGCCTAATTCGTTCAATTTTGCCATCGTTTTCATCGATTTGTGACACGGTGCATTATCTTGGTGAAACAACACTCTTTTGCAAATGTGGCCGTTTCTTTGCGATTTCATCCTTCAATCGATCCAAAAGTGCACAGTAATAGTCGCTGTTGATGGTGGTTGCTTTTTGGAGATAGTCGATGAATATTATTCTGTTCACATCCCAAAATACAGAAGCCATCACCTTACCGGCCGACTGTTGCGTCTTTGCTCGCTTTGGATTCGGTTCGTCGACTGCTGTCCACTCAGCTGACTGTCTTTTGGATTCTGGTGTCTAATAGTGAAGCCATATCTCATCCATTGTCACATATCGACGATAGAATTCCATTTTATTGCGGTTTAACAGCGCCAAACACTCCTCTGAAGCATCGATCCGTTGTTGTTTTTAGTCGACTTTGAGCTCACGCGGCACCTACTTTGCACAGAGCTTTTGCATACCCAAATGTTCGTGATGATATCTTACAATGTCAGCTAGCTCGTGCACCTTCAATTTTCAATCGTTCATAACCAATTTGTGGATTTTTTTGATGTTTTCTGGAATAAGAGCCTCATTTGGACGTTCACTGCGCTCTGCATCATTTGTGCTGGTACTACCACGTTTAAATTTAGCAATCCACTTCTCTACCATTTGTCTCGATGGAGCAGAGTTGGGATAATGTTTATCAAGCCATTGTTTGGTTTCCACTGTATTTTTTTTTCATCAAAAAACAATGCTTTATCAAAACTCGAAATTAACTTTTTTCCATTTTTTTTTTCAACAACAAAAGTTGCTTCAGACAAAATGCTATAACTCACGTATCAATAGTCAGATTACTGTCAAATTTATGCACGTATCGTTTGAAGGTTAGTACTAAAAAATAAAAATCATGTGGAAAAAATTCTAGTAACGCCATCTATGTGTCCTCTTATGGACTTTTTGAATGGACTGTTACAAGACGGTCGATGACAACAAATTTTAATGCAGTCAATCTTGGTCTAGTAAGAATTTCGATTTATGATGACTCCTTTATACAGAACTTCCATCCTTTGCCAAGCAAAGTTTTTCTCCGATAATTTCTATTCGCATTTAAAACGGCAGTCCATCACTATCTACGAGGGTAAATTAACTATAAACCGCAATCTCTATCATGTCGCCATGAGGGCATCGGGAGTGTACCCATACTCTTAGACATGTTAGGTGGGGAAATCACGTGACTTTCTGCGCTCAAACGAATTCTGTTCTTGTCGTTCATCAGTTGTAAATACAATGAGTGAACAAGAGGTCCATCCGCACTTTGCGCAGCGCATTATTATTAAATTTCTGGCCATTGAAAGTGTAAAGCCCACCGAAATTTCGCATAGAGTAGAAGCACAGTTTGGGGATACTTGTTTGAAAATAACTCTAGTGTATGAATGGCACAAAAAATTTTTGGAAGAACGAACTCAAGTTGAAAATGAACCCCATGCCCGTTATTCTCAGATCAGTGCGATTGCAGTCAAGATTAACGCTGTTCAACGTCTTTTGGAAGGTGATCGCCATTTAACTGTTGGTGAAATTGCAGCTTAGGTTCGATGAAGTAAGCAAAACCTGCACATTGGCGGAAGAGGTGCAAATTTTCGGTCAGAAATGTGATTTTGCTTCACGACAATGCCCGCCCCCACTCAGCCAATCTCACACATCAAAAATTAGAGGAAATGCATTGGACAACATTGGAGCACCCTCCTTATAGTCCCGATTTATCACCCTGTGATTATCATATGTTTGGGCCACCTAAAGAAGCTCTAGGAGGTGAGCGATTCCATGATGATGCTGCTGTTGAGACATTTGTGCGCAATTGACTGCAAACACGCCTCAATTCTTTTTATGCATAACAAAATCAGGAGATTATGTAGAAAAAAAGTTAATAACTTTCGAATATGTATCTTGTACCAATAAATTTTTAAAAACAAATTCCGGTTCATATTTGATTTACCCTCGTATCTCCATTTCAATATCCTATTTGCATTATTCCAATAATAAGATTACCCTTTTTGCTGGCGAATTCTACTTAAAAAACAAACTAAACTATTGAAAATAATAAACATTGTAAGGTTAAAGTTTTAGGAAAAAAACAATTAGAAATTTGTCAATGGTTTTCATTTAACTCAAATTCGCTTTTTTCAAAGTTCTGACATTAATCCGAATATCTTGAATTTTTCATATCGGTTTTAGTTTACTTTCAAAATTCTGCTTATTTTTTCAAAATCTTCGAATTTAACCTAAAATTCTGATTTTAATTTTTTTGGTTACTGAAAAAACAAATTACTTAAATCTCTAAGGTATTCTTGAAATTTCGACTTATTACCTCTGTTGTCTTCTAAAATTTTGAGTTATTTTGGAAAAATGTAAAGCTCAAGTTTGTAATTTGTACATTTTTTTCCAATAATTTTGTTTTGAAACTGGAAATTAAAGTTGCATCTCTAATAAACTCTGAGATTCATGTAATGGAAACTAAATTTGGTTCAGCCTGTATATTCTTATTTTTGGAGAACCATTTTTTGGTAATTATGGGAATCGGTCTAAGGAGTTGAACACCCTCCCCTGATGGAAAATCCTGGTTACATGCCTGAATATGAAACAAAAACAAAGAAGTGTGTTTCCTTTTTTTAACTATTTCTTTTTATTGCAAATATACATCAATATACACTTTATTTTTGATTCTATTATCTTACATGACAAAACGAAATTATTAGCAGTACCACGCAAGTACCTAAATTTTCTGTATAAAACAACTCACATTTTACATAGTATTACGATTATACTACCTTTGAGTTTGAACTACATACGTAAAACTTTCATATCTTCAAATAATAATCCTTCGAGTGAAGAGGAAACTTTCTACTATTCTCCGACCATGAATACAAAAACCGGGTGGAAATCTGTACTGCAAGAAAAAATTTCTATATTGTAGGTATGTTCTAAAAGTTAACCTTTACAAAAAAGTAAAAAAAAAATATTTTAATTTTGGCCAATAACATAACTTCAAATAATTAATAGAAGATGCATATGGAAAACTGTTTTGGTGCTGTTAATAGTAAGATTTTGAAATAGAGAACTAAAAGATAGACTTTGATAACATTATCATTAACCTAAACTTAGCACTGACTACAATCACATTATACAAAAATGTAAAGAGTCGAAATCTAAATGCTTAAAAGGTTGTCAGTTACATACTTTGAAAGAAAGTGTTAAGTTTGCGGCAATTCACAATTGAACCTGCAGATTTTTGAGTATTCTATTCTATATCCAAATTGGCAGAACCAGAACCCAAAGAATCACCTTGGTCTTCTCCTGTCCATCTGTCAGACATCTAAGTAACTGAAGTTAAAAATAATTATAGCAGATGGTGGACCAAATGTACTGCAAAAATTTAATTTTGGTTTAGAGAATAAGTTTAGAAAAATTAAATGCGATATTAATATAGGATGTAACTAAAGTTACAAAGGTCACTAGTAATAAAGTTACTTTCTTGTATTATGTATTGCATAGCAACATGTATCATTCACAAAAGGTGTTGACGAGAACAAGTTAGCCCTAAATCAGTCTATGGTAAGTTATCAGAATTAAAATATATGTACAATTGAAGAAGTACTATAAAGATAGCATGTTTCTTATACGCCTCAAAGTGGAATATCAGCATTTCGGTGTTAAAAAAGATCAAAAACTAAACGACAACAAAACCAAATAAAACACAAAATCAAAGCATAAAAACTGTAAAAAGTAAATCAAATCTCCAGCGGTGAAAATGATTTAAATAAGAACTAAAGCTTTTCCATCAAGAAAAATTTAAATTTGATCACGAAACCCATTTTTCTTTTAAGCATATACTGCATACAAAATCAACTTTCAGACAATGATGCATCTTAAAATATCAAGGGTTGGCTGCATCTTTCAGTAACCTAGTAGTAAGAGCAATGGCACATTCGCTCAACCACATAAATTCATACAAAGGAATGTCTGATATTTGAATTTTAATAAAAAAAGATGCATCGTTAACATCACTCGACCGTTTCACACTTAAACTTAATAAACCACCTCGGATAACCCTGATTGATGGCCGTTAAAACGCGGCGCACTCTAATCCAAATAAAAGAAGTGTATGACCACCCTGCATCACGAACTTAAATAGCTCAAAATTAATTATTTTCGGAACCTCCGGCGAATAAGAGAAAGACGGAATTGAGCAGAAACATAAACGTACACGAACCCTATGCACTGATGGTATCGTGTGCCAATGCTAAGTATATCTCCGTAGAGGCGACGCTAAGCACCGCGGCGCGGTCCCGGTCAGTCTCCATCGCCGTCCAGACGCTCGAGATACGTGAGATCACCGTCTCTCCTGCCTCCTCCAACGTAAAAGTCATGTAGTGCGGTTGAGTGAGAAGAAATACAAAAACACGTGCATTTTAGTTAAAGTGATTACCATGTAGGGTTTTAGGGTAAGACGTGACAAAAGGGAAAGCCTCACGCTGTGGTGGCATAAAAGCTCTTTTTTTACTAGAAAAATGACCGAATTCTCCTTGATGACATTTGCATTATTCTTATTAAATTTTTGAGTCAAAAACTAAGCACTTGACATTAGTCTTATTGTCAGTGGATGTATCAATTCTGCTCTTAACCAGATTCGATTTAATGATCCAACATAGCTATTCATTTAAGATAGCAAGCTAAACCATACTAAAAAAGGCTAATAAGAAAAGCAATTTAATAACTTTTTGTTTTATTAAAATATTGTTGGTCTGCAGGTATCCTTTAAGAATACAACTTTTTTTAATGCTGACTTTCAATTTAAGCTATTTTCATAAGAATATTTCTAACTGATACACTTTAGAGGAAACCCTTAAAACTAGATCCTATAATCAGAGGGAAAAAATTCAATACAATTTCTAAAGCAATACCTTTCAAATTATTAATAAATTTATACCAAAGTAGCCCTATACTTCCCGTTCACTCCCAACAGACTGACAAATTTAATTTTTTTTTAAATTTGATGTATAGTTCTTGTTGGAAACAAACTTTAATTATTTCTGACTTATATAATTAGAAATGAAATGAGACGTTTTGTTTAATATCGTTAGAACTAATAAGTACAAAATTAGATAACGAATATTACATTAAAATTTGAAAGCAATTCGTCTCAAGCTGTTAATATCTTTTAAACCTAAGTATCTTGGCAAGAATTTAGCAAGTTAATGGCATGTGACAAAAATGTTTTCTAAACAACATTTATGGAGGAACTAATATAAATTTAAAATATTTCGGCATACATAAAATAATACTAACTCAATAAATGACTAACGCAGGAAACAAAACCCTCATATATTCTCGATCTGTGCTTAATGTATTACTTTTGGAGTTACATATTATAACTAAATATCAAATAATAAAATGCCTGAGACATTCTCTTTTTACTTTTCCCTTTTATTGCTTTTATTTGGCGTTTATACAGCTACTAATTATCGTTGTAGAAAAACGTTTAAACAAACTCCAAGTGATATTATAATGGCTGAAAGTGTAACAACTATTGCTGTCTCTCCAAATCCCCCTCAACCGCAGAAACGATCGAAGCGAAAATATGACAAATCTAAACTACCAACACCACCTCCTGATCCCCAGGAATGCAAAGAACCAAACGACACCACCGATAATGATATCCTTGCATACATTGAACAACTTCAGAAACAACCCCCCGCCTACAGCAGATCCCCATCGAATTTTGCAGCTGCCATAGTTAGTGAAGATGCATTTGACCACCTTGAGAAGCTTTATAAACTGATGGAACAAATGTTAGAGTTAAGAGAGCAAAATGCCAAGTTACATCGACGAGTAAGAGACTTGGAACATCTAAATAATCTAGAGAAGATGCATAAGGAACTCGGCTTAAACGCAGTTCAAGCGGATTGCCCCGAACTGGAAAAAGACACTGCTTTCGCTGAAACGATCCTTGAATCCATACTAGCTGATCAAAAGGCGATCAAACCAAAAACTTTAACTCCAACCAGACTTAGGCAATCACTGCTACGTAGACATCGAAGTAGTTCAGCCACGGAAAAATCCCTTCTAATCGAACCATTAAAAGACCAAGTTCGACGAGCCTCAGCTTATATCGAGACCAGTAAGAAACCTTCTAAAGTGTCTAAATGGACTAAAGTTAAAGCCGCGTTTAAGTGGGAAAAAGCCTCTCCGACCGTTGGTGACTCTAAATCTCAAGATAGTGGTATTAGTGGTAACATTACTCCCGTCCATGTAGAAGTAGCTAAATATTTAAGAGTGCCCTCCGGAAACGAAGATGGTGCTGCCCACAGTCCTGCTGATTCCGGTGCAGCAGAAATTTCCACTCCTGGCACGTTGTCCACGGCATCATCTAATGAGGATTTTCATCGAAGTGGTAATATATCAATTTAATTCTGTAATACGTGTTTATAATCTGAGCTAAATATTCTCTCAAGGCTGCAGACTTTGCGTAAAATGCAACTTAAATTATGAATGCGATGAGATTTATTATCTGGCATCGTTATTCATAATTTTGTTCAAACTTACTTTGTGCTTTTAACGCTCAATGGCGATTTTACTGGAATTGGCCACTCAATTAAAAAGCTTTGCTTTAAGCAACAGCATAAAACAAGTTTATGGAGACTTCGTGCAGAATTCTTCTATTAGATCATCGCTTTTAAAACAATTTTATTTTATAACTTTAGGTCAAGATTTAAGGAGAGACCAATCTTGAAAATAGTCTGAAGTTCCATGAACAAATATAACTAGAAAGTCTTTTAATATTGTTAATGCAATAACTATTTTAGTTACCAACTAAAATGAAATTTATCAATTTGACAAGTTATTGTTTCTATTTTAGACCTTCATGTCTTTTTTTAAAATGAAAATTAATTGAAAGTCTTTTACCAAAATTTTAAATTCACGATTAACAAAAAACTCAGAAAAATATAGGGTGTGTCCGACCGGGAATCGCCGCGATCGAAATCTAACAAAGAACTCATCTAAAAAATTTGAACATTTAACAACTTAGCAAAGTCGACAAGACCAACACAACTGAAAGTTGTAATACTTTCGGTTATACCGAAATTTGACATCAACTTCGTTATTTTAAATGAGACATCCTATATCTTTTTGCATTTTTAGATTTTATTTGATATTTTAAGGCTACTTTGGATAACAAACATTGTTCTTAAAATTTATAGTTTTTGAGATAATTGGATTTTTATAAAAAAATTGACAGATTTGACGAAATTGTTTTGTATCTTTTTCCAGAAACCAGACATTTATTTCATATTTAGTACGTGAGTAGAACACATACGAAGCTATCTTGCACAACTTTTATAAGTTCAAAAACAATATAACGAGTGTTGAATTCAGGTCTGAACATTTTGGTAAAATCAAACAGCGCTAACTGGAACTCAAATGGAACCCCTATATCTTTTTGACCTACCAAACTGGATCGCAGAAATGTTAAATAAAATTAATAAACATAATGTTTTTGACCAATAAGAGTCCACCTTGAGGAAAAATTTTGGTTATTTAAGTAGAAATTTCGCGGTTAAACTTGACAAATTCGAGAAGCGATTTCAAATTTTAATAATTTTTTAAATAAATTTCCAGGTTTTTTTCGGCTTTTGTTCAGGATTCAAATTAAAGCTTGAAATTTTTGATTTTTTTTTTCAATTTTCAACTGAAATTCTGGGCGTTTTCTAAAAAGATTACCTGATTTTACCAAAATATTGATTCAAATCCCACTCAACTATCCTAGATTTCGAATTTTAATTAAATACTTGGTGTTGTAACTCAATATTCTTTTATAAAAATGTTTAATTTTTCGTAGAATTGAACATTTATCCTAAATTTTTATGTTTAAACTCGAACATTTTCAGCCCCAGAATGCGAATTTCATTTTTAATCGAGGTTTTAATTCAAATTTCAAATTTTCTATATCTTTGTTTACTTTTTTTTTAAATATTACATGGTGTTCAAATCGAAAGTTGTTTGGTTTAAACCAGAAATTAGGACCTATTCATGGAAATTTCGTGTTATACTGAATTTTTTCGTAAATTTTCACGTTTTACCAAAATTTAAGATTTTTTAGTCAAAATTAAATGAAATGTTTAATGAGTTTGTATTTTTAAATAAATTTCGACTTTAATGTGTAAAACATTTTAATTTACTGCGTGAAGTGTTTAAGGTTTGTCTGACAATATAATATACCATTTTCTTTATTACTTGATTTGATTCGTAAACTTTATTTTTATTTTTTCCTATAAGAGTTCAGAATTCAGAGAACCCATGTAAAGAAATCATTAATGATTCTATAAATGAAAATGAAATGAATGAAAATATAAATTAATAAAAATATGAAGAATTTGCATTTGCAGAACAATAAAAAAATATTCTAGATAAATAGAGATGATGATTATAAAGCTTAAGCTGTCAAAAATGCATGCAATATTCATAAAAATACTCTTATTTTTTTTATGTTAGTTTAAATTATCATATTTTTAAGTTTTGTCACCAAAGCAAAGCAAACGTATGACAATTCCATTTTCCTAGACTTTAAATACTTGTTTTGACATTCCTTTATTACAAAATAATTTCGCAACATGCACCCACCGCATTCTCTGCATTCTTTCAAGAGCGCATCTTTATTTTGTTTATAGCTTAAAACACATGACCACTGGCACATGCATTTAATTGAGCTTCCTTGTTAGTGCCTATAAATAAAACCTGGAGTCAATTGATAACTTCTTTGAATTCATGTGTAAAATGTCATCCTGCATTCCTAAATTTTTGGGCTCCGTATCTTAAAAGAAAAAATTGAACTCTTATACTCTCTCACTCTAATGTCCGCCCATCTGTCCCAAAGGTTTTCCTCAAAAACTGTGTGATCTGGGCATCTGAAATTTGGCACATTTTTAGGTGTTAATAACGGCACATAAATCGTCAGTCAAAGATTAGAAAACAATATTTTAAATTAAAATGAGGTCAGTTTGGTCCAAAAAAAAGGTGAGGTATCATTTGAAAGAATTAACTGTAAGAATTCCAAAATTGCTCTTTTTTTAATAATTTTTGGTTCAAAGGTACAGCACACAATTTGCAAGAACAGACCGTAGGAGCGAGAATTTTTTTGTCGTCAGAAATATTATGAAAACGACATATAACATTTTTCTGAGCACAACGCGTTTGGTCTTTGGTTACTTGGGTAATTATTAGGAAATATAATTTATAATTACTTTCATCATAAGAGAAAGCGGTCAAATAATTTTGGGGACCTCAGCTTTAGAGTAAAGGAATGAAATGTTCTCGTAGCTTCGTGCGGTAAATAAAGACGGAAAATGTAATGTATTTGCTTGAGCTTTTGTGAGTAGAAATAACAAATATGTACCTGATTGTTCGAAATTTTGGAAAAAAAGTAAACATTTTCACTTTGAATTAGAAATATTGAAAAATAAATCATTGGTGCGAAAACACATCTTAAAATTTATATCTTTAAGAATTTCGAGTTATCCAGCAAAGAAATTTTGAGTTGAAATCCAAAATTTTGAGTTGAAAGTACAAATTGTGAGAAAAACTGAAAAATCTAATTTGAGTAACAAAATTTCAACTAGAAACTGATTTCTAAATTTCGAAAAAAAAATTAAAATTTTAAGTATAAAACCTTTTTTAGGTAAAAAGGTATTTCTACAAAGCCTAATTACTAGGAAGAGATAATTTTGGTGGAACAGTCTTGTCCTTGGTTATCTTCAAAAACTGAAATACAAATCTTGTCCCCTGAAACCAAGAAAGATTAAAAAACACAACAAATTAAGTAATGCTAAATTGTATTTTAAAAAGAGTAACTTGGCAGCTTTGGAAAGAGACAATCTGTTATGAGAGTTAAAGAGGTCAATAACTTTTGTCCATAACAGATTGTCTCTTTCCAAAGTCGATGTGCAATATTTACCGCCGCGTTCTCTAAGAAAGTTAAGATCCGTATCCGTATCCGCGGACTTGAGACCAAATATCCGTATTCAGATCCGTATCAGCGGATATACATTTTTAACGATCCGGCACATCACTAGTCAGTATCTATCGTTTTGCTTTCTTCTGAGGGAGTGAAAGAGCAGAACATTTCTAAAATGTCTCGATCCTCGAAACCGAAAATGTCAAGAAAAACTAGACAAAATTAATTAGTTCAATTATTAAACATGACTGTCGAACAAAGGAAAACACGTTTAAGTCAACCCCAATTCCGAGTAAGTTTTTTTGCCACGACTGCAAGTCAACTGAAATTTTATTTGACTTTCTCGTTCAATAATAATTGTTTTTTCAACTTTTAAAACCTCAATATTTTACAAACTATCAGTATAAAAATATATTAGATGTACCAAACTTGTTATTTTTTCCTTATTTGTGAAGAAGATGAAAACTTTAGTTTATTTTTGACATGAAAATGATATTCCTGCCCAGTCAGCTTTGCCAAAAGTGGTATCAAGAATAATATAGAAGAATTTCATTGAAAAAAAATATGGCATTTTACCTCCAAAATTGAAAACCCAATGCTTAATTGCTGTTTTCATTTTTCTATCCGAAAGAACGTTGAAAATACTACTGGTTTTCTAAATTTAAACAGTTTTGAAGCAATTATTCAACCGTTTCGATTTCAAGCATGAAATAAAAACAAAATTGTAAAAACTTTCAATAATTTTGTAGACATTTTGAGAAACCAGTCTAAACAGGAAAAAAATTTTAAAGTTATAAAAAAGCTGAATTTGAAGAACATCTAGAAAAGAAGACTGACATTTTTTTTTAATTTGGAAAAGTTTACGACATTTTGAAAACACAAATCAAAATTTAAAAAAAAAGCTTTCATTTCAAGTTTTAGGTCAAAATTTTTATACAAGGTTCGACATTTAAATCAAGCCTGTATTTAAAGCTTATTTGTATAAAATCTCAAGAAAAAATCTACACTTCGTGATTAAACCTAAAATGTCGAAAAATATTTAATAAACTGAACGTTTTACAAAATTCCAGTTTGCTTACTTGACTTTTGAACTTTCAAAAATGCCAAACTTTTAAGTTAGCATATTTCAAGTTTTAGCTTCCTATCTTGAGAAACAAGTTTAGATTTGGGAAGAAACACCAAATTTTTAAAAATTGCATTGTATTGTAACAAAAATGTAATTATAAAATTTAGTGGGAAAGTTTCTAGAAAATTTGATAATGGAAAGCGGCCGCGATAATAAATCAAACGGCAGAAATTTCGGCAAACAATAAGTCTTATCGGTACATTTTTTCTAGAAAACGGAACGGGAACTATATAAACGCGATCGCTTTCCCTGAGAGGTGAGTCAAGTTAGTTAGAAATCAATGAATAAGTTAGTTAGTTAAACAGTGTTAGTGAATTGCTATTGTAGTGTTCCGAGTTCAGTTTAGAAATAAAGTGGTTATAATTCACGTGTTAATCATTCGAACCGATAACGTGCTAAACAGTATGTAAAATTTAAAACTGAAATTTTAAGATAAACTTGAAAAGTCAATTTGTTTCTCAGTGATTTTAAGAAACTGCTTTCCGATAAATCTGAGTTTTTTTCAAAGATTTCATAAATTAAGGTTTTTTTCTCAAAATTGCTGCCTAAAAGACAAATTTAAAAAGCAATATTAGTTTAAAACCTAACTCGAAATTTGAGAAAAAATCAAGACTTGAAGGCAAATTTTGAAATTTATGTAAAATGAAAGTTTCCAAAATGTAATCGTGAATAGTAAAATATTGATTTCACTTAAAGTAAAGTTTTTTATTTTTCGCTAACACCTTTCTTAAAATTTTAAAATTCTTCAAAAAAGTCAAAATTTTAAGAAAATTTTTATTAATTAAATTATTTTTTCAATGACTGTTTAGAAATTCCAAGTACTTATTTCCTAGAATGTTGATTGTTTGATTTTTTTTCAGAATATCTATTTCTGTTTCTAAAATTCGTCTGTATTTCATCGAAATTTGAAGTTTAACCTAAAGAGTCTTTAAAGTTTAAAGTTTTAAATAATATTGGAAATTCTTACTTCTTCCAGGATTGGACCGTGTCAAAGAACTACTAAAAGTGTTTGACACGTAGGGACTTCTTCAGGAACAAACAAAAGAAACAATAAATAAAAAGGGAAATATAAAGACCAATTTCAAAACATCAGAGCACGGTAACTTAGTATGTCCATACCAGAGGCGAAAATCTTCTTAAGAGTTTCAGAAGAGTTTCATCTTTGGTATGGTGGACATACTGAGTTATCGTGCTCTGATGTCATTTTTGTATATTTCCTTGTATTTTATTTCTTTGTTCCTGAAGAAGCCCCCTACGATGGTGGGCAAAACGTCGAACACTTTTAGTAGTTCTTTGACACGGTCCAATCCCAGAAGAAGTATATCCCGTACTGACTAAGTATTACGCTTTAGGTAGAAGCAGATAAAGAGTCATTTTTTCTTTCATATTTATTTTGCGAGGTCTACTTCAAAAAGTTTAAGTATTGGTTTTGGCCGAAAATGCAGTTTCGATCTATCTCTAATTTTCATTCAAATATCTAAATTTACCAAAATATGACTATATGTATGATTTTAAAAATGTAATGAACATTTTGATATTTAAGTCAATTTCTAGTATACATAATTTAAAATAAAAATGTCTACTTTAATGTAAATGTTGAAAGTAAGTCTAACATTCAAGTGTAAGCTATAAATCCAACTTACGGGGCGGGCAGTTTCATTTTTATAAACAATTTTGTTATCACCCAGCTCATATCGCAATGCAAAAATTTTATTTGGTCCATTGACGCAAAAAATTGCCCACCCCCACCTAAAACGAGAAGAAATTTCAACAGTTTGGTTCTCCAATGATTTCAATAGCTTAATTACTCAAGTATTATAATATACACTGTCTCCAAAAAGTGTGGACTATTGACTGTAATTTTTGAAATTTATTTTTTAGAAAAAAATGACCTTTATAATAGTTGAATGGTTAATAACGACGGATGCTATGGCAACCTCAACTTTTTTTTCTGTTTACCACCTTTGTTACTAGGGTGACATGTTCATTTTCTTTTTAAATAGCAACCTATATATTTTTTGACATTTTTTGTTTCTTGCGTTCAGGATTACACAATAATAATAAGGCCATCGAATTAAAAAATATGTGTTATTTATTGTTTATAAGCGGATTTAAATTAGATTTAGATTAGATCATATATGGGTCGTTTCGTGTTTCTTTTCGTCCACCCCGCACCTCGACCTAAGGAAATGTTTTGTGCATACCCTGATCTATGTAGTTCCCAGGTTCAAGCTCTTGTAACACTTTATTATGGACCTTGAATTGAGTTTTTCCATATTTGAGCGTGCAAGTGCATTTGCTAGCACATGCTCTGTAGTCTCCGCAGTTTATGCGCAAAAGCGACATACGTCTGTTTCAGCTTGACCCATTTTCTTGAGGTGGTACCTCGTAGGGCAATGTCCTGTTAAAAGGGAGGTTAGTATCCTCAATTCGGATTTGTTGAGTTCTAAGTGGAGCTTTATCTTTTTAAGCGTTCCAGATGTGAATCTTTTCGCCTGTCGTAGTCCTGGATATGATCTTCAGTGGAAAATTCTTGACTTTGCTTCCCATTTTTTGAGCTTATTGTTGATTTGAGTTTTAGAAAAACCAAAAGCCGGTTACGTCTAAGAAATGACGATGCAGATTCTTCTCTAGCGGGTTGGTCCACAGCTTCATTCCTTTGTATTCTTTTGTGAGCTGGCACCCACTGAAGGTTGATCCTGTTGTATTTGGCTAGTTGTTTTAGAGCTTGTTGACAGTCCCAAAGGAGTTTGGAAGTTTGGATTTGACAATGCAATTGCTTAGAGCCTTTTTGCCGCTTGACTGTCAGAGTTACTGTAGATCTTTGTTCCTTTCAGATTTCCTCGATGACACTCGTAGGCACAGAGTTCTATTGCATGTATTTCAGACTGAAAGACAGTTGGGTCTTTTTTTAAGGCTTTAGAGAACCTATAGTTAGGGCCATAAATTCCCACTCCAGTCCCATGTGCTGTCTTTGATTCATCTCTAAACCAGATGGATAATTTATGTTTTTCTTCAGGTACTGATTCAGCGTCAGTATGGCTATTTAGGTCCACTTCAAAGGAATGATCACATTCGTACCTGGATTGCATATAATCAAACGATCTTGCTAAAATCACAGGCTACATTCCGTGTGACTGGAGAAGTCTCCTTCTTTAAATTGTTTTAATTACAGTAATCTTGGGGCTCCTTTGATCGCCTCCCTCTTCACTAAAAGGTGGAGAGGGGTTAGACCTAGCATTACCTCCATTGCTGCTGTTGGGCAGGTGTTCATTGTGCCTGTTATACCCAGACATGCGTACCTTTGAACTATGTTCAGTTAGTTTTGAGCTGTCTTTTTCATTATTTTTGGCCACCATAATAAAGAAGCGTGTATGATTAGGGGTGTGATTATCGTCCTATATGACCAGTGGATCAGTTTTTGGCTTCAGACCCCAGGTTTTGCTGAAAAAAAAAAACCTGCGAATTTAATTAAACAAATATTCAAACTGATCTCCTTCATTTTCCTAGCAATGCGCCAATCTATCTCTGAAATGTCTGAGAAAATTATGGAGTTTCCTTTGATATGGTAGAAATATTTATTAGTCAGTAATTCGAGCACTAAGATCTTCCAAATTATTTAGGCTGTCCTTATTACTTTAGCTTTAAGGATCCCATCAAAATATTCAAGTTTATAATAAACTGAAGAGTCATTCCTAGTGAAATAAACTACGGGTTGTAATTTGAAAAAAAGGGGGGGCGTGATTTTTTCAGGGCGGCAGCAACCACTAAAAATTTGATGCGATTCAAATAGTTTTTGATTCGTGTCTCTATCTTATCAACTAATTCAGATACCGCCTAGTAAGAATATCGTGAGAGACGATGTATATAAAGGGAAAAGTATCCTTAAAAGTCTTTAAAGAAATAATTCACATCAAAAATGTTAGATAAATGAAATTCGTGGTGTGAGGCGAGATTGTTATAAAAGCAATAAATTAGCGATTTACGATTGTAATGTTGAAAATCTAACATGTTAGAGGAAGTGATCCTAAAGAGCAATTTTAGAATGTGAACATAAATAAGGCATATCCAGTTTTAATAATAGAACGGAATTTATAAATTACATATTTTGGTAAATCAACCACAAACACTTTTGTACCACTTTTAATTTATAATTATGTGAAGTGGAAATAACGTTATAAATAGATTGTATTCTATAGCGTAAACTATTTATAAAACTTCTTAAGACAACAGTCACGAAAATAGTACTTTTTTAATTTCATTGTTTTGTGTGCAAGTCACTGAACGAAACAGTGTCAAGTATATGCAACTTCTGTTTGCTTACACTAACTTACAAATTAATGTTATTACTGAACTACAAACTCTATATACACCAAACCAGTGGCATAGAAGCAAAACTAAAATCATTTTTGTCAAGCAATCTGATATATTACCTACACCAGTTTATTTTAATGATTCAACTTAACATTTTTGCTTTTACTAAATATTTCAAAATCGGATCGATCCTATCTCTGAATATATGGTAGCGCATAAATTTCTAGATTTGTAAATATTTACATGAATGCGGATTCTTTCGAATTTCGGGCCCACAAATATATATAGCCTAATAAATACCATTCACTCAAGATCTGTTATTGATTTCAGTCTCGGGAGTAAATGACTTTTTGTACCAGAAATGTTTTCGCTTTCCAGTTGCATTATTGATTTCTAGATCAATAAACATTGCGTGGGAAGGGTAAATTTAAATTTAAATGTCAATGTAAGCCAAGTCTAATAAAATTAATATATGGGACTTAGGTAACCCAAAAGTTTTGCTTATTACACTTTTGCGGAAAATAAATAATGCGAAACGCTAATAACAACTTTGATAAATGAAGTAATGAAATTATTTTTTCAGCTCACAAACAGAAATTATATAATCATCACATGATAACTTTGCTTTGATGTTTTTATTTGCACGAATAAAATTAGATCCGCAAAATAAAAAATAACGAAATATATCATTGTCTTCGCTTTTTAACTAATAAGTTCCTTGCAACATCTTTAAATCTTTGTGCGTTTGTGTGTTAACGTATATCATTTGTTTAGCGTTCCAAATTACTATACTACTACCGCTATACAGTGAAGTTTATTACACTCTAACTTTGAAAAATGATAGACATTAGGTTAATTTTTTTAATAATTGAAATAGTGAAATGACTAAATTCTTGATGAAATACGCTGAATTAAAGCAGTTGGTTGTTTCAATCAAGTTTTGTTACTGACTGACCTAATCTTTTGTGCAATATAATCAAGTTTAAATCTTTGCATCTACGCATCAAAAGCACTTACAGGCCTGCCGTGAACCTAGCAGTCGCCCTTCAACAAATTATAAAATGATGCACCCCATCAAATTCAATAAAAATGTCAAATTTTTTAGAAAAACAATCGAGTTTTTGATAAAAAGCAATAATTAAGAGAAAAAAATAAACAAATATAAACTATAAGGTTTAAAAAACAAGTCAAAATGTCAAAAAATTCCTAAAAATTTGTAAAAAATTTTCAAATTTTTGAGTTTAAAAATGTAAAGTTTAAACTTTGCATTTCGATTAAGAAACCTGAATTTCTACAAAAACTTGTTTGTATTATTCTTAATTTAGGCATTCTTGGTAGAATTTTTAAAATTAAAATTACCATGTCAAATCTTGAAGTCATAATAGAAAAAAAAATTAAAAATAAAAGAAACATTTCAAAAGTTTTCAACTTCTCCCAAAACATACTTTTTCTCAAAACTCAAAAATAAAAATTGGAGTGAAGAAAACTTAGGCGCGTTAAACGACTTTTAATAGGGGGAAATCTTAAAGTTTCACATGATCCTCACGCTAATTCGCGTCACCATCATGTTAATGCTGGTTACCAACATATCGTTAATCGTATTATGTAACTATGAGTAAAACATGTAATAGACTGAAAACAATGCGTAGGGTTTAAAGTGGCGATCCACCACGCAAGGATCATTCGTCCTATTCGTTGAGTCATCTCTTGTCGAATTAAAGTTTAACTCGCTTGATAATCTATCCTTACGCCTACAATACACAGGGCGCATGAACCGTCAAAATTATTTGGTGGATTGGTGAAGTCATTTGCAAGGTTTTTGGCCCTAATGTCTCAGGTACTAAATGTTATAGTTACTGAGAAATTAATGTATTAAACTTTTTCTTTAAATTACCTAAAATCTCCCATTCAAGTCCCTAAAATTATTTTGTTTATAACTATATAAGCGTAGAACTTATTCACTTTTGTAATAAATTCTTATCTAAAATAAAACATTATTTCATAGAATGATCAACAAAAATTTTAGTTACAAGGCAACAAATTTTTAAAATAAGTTAAAAGTAGTAAAAATGTTTTAATTCCGAATTTATTTTTAAAAAAACTAACAGCAACTAAGGAGTTTGCTTTTATTTCAAAACTTTTATAGTTTATGCTCTTTCCAATGGTATGCTACATGTGATACAAATCAATAAAGTGGCGAAAACTTGGGATACAAATTTGCAAATGTGTATTATGTTGCAATGAGTTTTTCTAAGTATGTAAAATAATTTGTTCAATAAAATTATTAGAACAAAGTTAGGGGGGCGGGCATGAAAATTCAAATACCAAAATTTTTCAATTAACAAAATGTAATCAAGTTGAAATAATTATATGCAAAAATTATACATCTTGTCAGTAGAGGATATACTTCTTCCGGGATTGGACCGTGTCCAAGAACTACTTAAAGTGTACGACGTTTCGCCCACCATTGTAGGGGGCTTCTTCAGGAACAAAGAAAATAAACAATTAATAAAAAGAGAAATATAAGGGAATATGCAAAAATGAAACTCAGAAGAGTCTCGCCTCTGGTATGGTGGCCATACTGAGTTACCGTGCTCTTCTGTCTAAACCTTCTTATCCTTTGTACCAATTTTCAATTCAGAAGAGTTTCGCCTCTGGTATAGTGGACATATACCGTGCTCTGATGTTTAGAAATTGGCCTTTCCATTCTTTCACTTTTGCATATTTCCTTTTATTTCTCTTTTTATTTATTGTTTCTTTTCTTTGTTCCTGAAGAAGCCCCCTACGATGGTGGGCGAAACGTCGAACACTTTTAGTAGTTCTTTGAAACAGTCCAATCCCGGAAGAATTATATCCTGTACTGACTCTGGCCGTGGAAGCCTTCGTTATCATATACATCTTTTCCTAGAAAAAAAAATAATGCAATCTTTATTAATTAAAGAAATATGTCAAAAGTATAGAAAATGCATTTAGCTTTGTATCAAATGACAAGATTTTTCACAGACTTATCTTTTCTTGATTCTCCAACGCAGTAGTTTGACTTCTTGACTCTCGGAATCCCTGGAGGTAATAACGAATTTCCAAGACTCAATTCTTCAACATAAAGTTGAGAAACATTCACCTATCCTGGATACAAATGACGGTATCACTGGTCAATGGAGCAGAATAAGACAAATTGCAAATAACACTTAAATACTACAATGTTAAGTAAAAATAGTTGCTACAAAAACTCTTTTTACATTTAGCTGTTGAAACTTTGACATGTCTTCAAGAGAGTGACCACAATCTTTGATTAAATTATCGAAATTGTGGAAAATTCAAAAACAAAGATGAACGTCAATGTACAGAAGTGTTAAAATAAAAATGTAAAATGTATTAGACACAAAAGAATGAGAAATCGATTTCGCATTCTGTACAACAGCGCAATAAAACAATAACAAACATTAAGCAATAACTAAACATTCAAAAGCTACTTTTTTTGACCAAACTGCAAAATATACATAGAAATAAAAATAATACAAAATGAAACAAAAATGAACTTTTACCAGAATTAAAATATTAATACATAATTACATAATGCTTAAAAGAACAGCAATAAAATAAAACGTAAATGTCATACGTTCTTAATTAAACAATCCATATATAAAGACAATAAATAAACCATTGATAGAATATACCACCTTAAAGTAAATGATGAAATGAGATAAACAAATCTTTGTGACGGTTACAAAACAATGTTAAATAACCTAATTAATATAGAAGTTGAGTATTAGAAAGCTGCAGACAGCCAAAATAAAAGAAAAAATTTTGTTCATATTACATTTTTCTGAAATTGTGACATGCCACTAAATAACAACAATCTTCAAACTAACAGTAAAAAATTAGAGACAAAAAAATACACAGAAAAACATCAATATAAAGAAATATGAATACAAAATGTCAAAATTATTCCCTACTGGTGGAAAGGACAATCTGCAAACAAAGAAAAATTTAAACACACAACACAAAAGACAACAATACAGTCCATAATCTCTTCATATAATTAACATGAGACTAGTAAACTGATGAACTAGTAAAAGCAACTGCATACATAATTATAAGAAAATGTTATCTGCGAATTAAAATTTAGTGTTAAATAAATTAAAAAATAAGAAATATTGCAAATAAAAAATAGAAAACTTACCAATACATCTTCATAGCACTACGATCATGGTTTACGCGCGCATTGGTAATCGATGAGTGAAAAGATGGTAGCAAAGAAGATGAGGTGTAAGCAGTTCATTTATAGCCATCAGGCGACAAACCTCCACAAAAGAAAACGTTGTATAAACATAACCCTTAAGGGTGCCCACCCCCTTTATTGAGAAGGTATTACTGCACACCAAGGGCTATACTCTCCCGGATGAAAGCGGTACCTGACACATTAACTAATGAGAAAAAAAGTTGACCGTCTTTACGCTCATCTCGATCACTATCATCCGAACGCCTCGACCGCCGATAAATAACTAAATAAATTGAATATAGTTGATAACTTGTATCATCATAAGGCGCACCGTGAATTGTGAATCCTTGAGCACCGGCTGTATTAGTCTGTACCAGCTTGTGCCACACATACCAACATGCCGCGCTCACGGTTTACATAAATGCGTGAATTTAGGGTTGCGTAATGATGTAAGTTGCTCAACTCATAATGCATACATAGGGGGTAAACTTCGCGTTACCATTACGCGTGACCATCACGCGTTACTAACGTACTCTATTGTTTTTATCAATTTTATTAACTATTTCTTTAATGACGGATTTTAAAACTAGAAGTTCACTTTGCTCTTGTATTTTTTCTGTAATTTTTTATTTAGAAACTAGCTAAAGTCACTTGACTCTCACTCATTACGTTCTTTTTGGTGTATAGATTTTTAAAGTGAAAATTTCTTTAAGCGCGTTGGACGATTTTGATAGGGAGAGAAACTTACAATTTCGCGTTACGCTAATTTGCTTTACCAACATGCTTTAATATTAACAGCACTATGTAGCTACAAGTAAGACGGGTATTAAGATTAAAAATCGCGTTGACGACAGTGGGATTTGAACCGGCGACTTATCAGACCTAAGAAACAAAAGCTGCCATCTTAACCACTGAGCTACACGACCATTCACAAGAATACCAATTGTAATCTAGATTTTAGGAGTTTTTACTTCTTTTTTTATATTTAAATTTCTAATTGTGAAATTTTCTAAAACTGGTATACTTGCTTCAGTCACTGACATTGTACTTTTGAAACGTGAATTATTTTTTGTGTCAAAACGATATTTATATTCTTGTCAGTTTCGCCAAAAGTTGTAACTTGCAGTTTTTAAATAAATAGCCTGCATTTTATTGTTAAAGATTTGATGCCGCGGCGATACTTTCAATTCTAATTTTACTTAACTTAAAATCTAATAATTATACTAAACAAATTAAATCGAAGATCATATAAAAATAAAGTAACAATCTGATATGTAATGATATATGCACAATGTAGTTAGGGGCAAGGATAAAGATTTATAGTGCAATAAGAATAGTCTTTTTAAATAAATGGACCTGTATATTTTTCCATATTTAAATCTGTATTATATACAAGGTGTTCCCGTTTTACGTACCTTAAATGAAACAGGTGATAGAAAAAACAATTTTAAGCAAAAAGTTTCCTATAAACATGTATCCGGAAACTCTTAATAAAAAAGATGCAAGTTGTTGAAATTTGAATTTAAAAAAGTGTTTACGTTTTCAGTTTCAAGTTTTCCAAGATATTTAAACCAAATTTTGCACACATGGTATATGAATGAAGGATCACAAAATAAAATGAAACTAAATTTCTATCTCAACCAGTGGTGGAGTTACGAGTAATCTGTGATATTATTGTAGGAAAACGCGGTACACCACTGGAGAAATGAAATAAAATACCTGTTTTGGGTAAAGTATTTAATTTTCAATAAAAGTTATTTCTTGACATTTTTCCGTATTTGCCACTGGTTGCGTCATGTCGTTAGTTTTGGAAAAAACAACATTTTCACTCGTACTTTCGCTAAGGAAAGTCCCAAAAATTTAAATTCTGTCACAGTAGTCACAAATATGAAAGAACGTTAAGAGTCAACTTTATCCAAAATTGTTAATTCATTTCATTTTATCCAGTGTCGGAGCATCTTAAACTGACCCCTCTTTGTGTTAGTGATTATTTAAAGACCAGCATACATTGTATTCGAACAGTTCCTATGTAAAACATAAGGTAGTAAATGCTAAAGAAAATATCAAGAAAAAACTCTTCTTCAGAATTAAACGCTTTATCCAGAAATTGTATTTTATTTAATTTTGTTTAGTGGCGTATTACTTTTTATTCAAAACAATATCACAGATTACCCGCAAGTGCGCCGCAACTTAATTATCTCTTATTTTATGATCCTTCATCTACACACCATGTGTGCAAAATTTAGTTTAAATAACTCTGTAAACTAAAAAATGAAACAATAAAAACTTTTTTTATTCAAATTTTAACATCTTGTGTCTTTTTTATTAAGAGTTTCCGGATATATGTTCATAGGAAACTTTTTCCTTAAAATTACTTTTTCTATCACCTGTTTTATTTAAGGCACTGAAAACGGGGCACCCTGTATAAACAATAGTGAAATAGGAAATTTGAGCATAATTTGGAAGTCCAGAATGATTTTCATTTTAAATGTTAATGATTTTCTACAGGCTGATTAGTAAACACGAAATGTAAGTACACAGCCTGTAAGCCTGTATATTGTTCTGAATTCCTGTTAAGCAACCACCAAGATCTATTTTGATATAAATATTTTTGGTTCTAAAATTTATTGTTTGAAAGTTGTTTAAATTTAAGATTGAAAAAATAGAAATTTCCTTAATAATGATCAAGTTGATGGGGCTCCTTAAAATAAGGGTGGTTAGTGATTATGTTATATTCATTTTTAATGCAAAATATACCTGAGATAATTTTATTCAACAATAAAATTTAAATGGTATGTTGCAATAAATTTTTCATGTCATCATAAAATACATAAATTAATTGAAAATGTAAATCAGCCTTTACAATATTTTTTTACAAAACCGGAACGAATCACTCAGAATTTTGATTTTCTTAATATTAGTGTTACATTCACCGAACTGATAGGTAAAATGTAGATTTTTTTCAGTATAATATAAATTACTAAAACTTTGTTCAATAAATAATATTTCGTTATATTCAAGAGAAAATAGAAATGTTTAGGTTAATTTAAAAAAAACAAATAAAAGCTTCAAGTTTCTAGTTTTTAGATATTGAGCCAGCAAAAAATTTTCCAAATTTTTATTTATCTTTTAGGGGGTCCACCGGCTTTAAAAATTTCTTTTCTATTGATCCTATTATAAAGCTCTTTTATATAATTTAACTCTCTTTAATTTAACTGGCCTCATTGTCTTCTAAAATGATCTTTCGGTGAATTATTGTCATTTAAAACAAAAAGCTATTTTTGATTAAATCAGTAGTTTGGGCAATAATGAGCCTACAGAAAATGAGAGAAGGGTTTCTTCGAGAGGCGCAAAGTATTCTCTACAAATGCTAGCTATTGTTCTTGATAAAAAATGTTAGTTTACAGATGGTAACGTAGCAAAAGTTTCACTATAGGTTTCCCTTGGGGTGCGACTTCGTAGTGCTTATTCTGCTAGACCCTTTACTAAACAAATTAGTGAAAACAGTACAAACTCTGAAAAAACTTGAAGTTTACTTTTAAAAAATCGAAATATCAAGAAAAAACCTTAACTTGTAGAAATAATTTAAATTTTGAAAAAAGTCCTAATTAAAGTCCAATTAAAAAAAACAAAAAAAAATTCAAAATTTTAGATGGCAAAATAATTAAAAATTTAATTTCTAAATTTTGACTTTAATAGTAAAATTCTGACTTTAAATTCAACATTTAACTTTTCTTATTAAATGGTAAATTTTAATAAAGAATTTTCAAGAAACCAAAGAAAAATGTAAAGTTCTCGAAATTGCGATATCCAGAAAGTCTAGATTTTTTAAAAGTAAGAATGGGAAAAGGAAAATAAAGTAAGCTAGAAATTTGGAATAAATTGAATTTTTTAGTAAAATAAACTCGAAATTATTGACAAACTTCAACATTTCTAGATAAATATTAGGATTTTTGGAAAGAATGTAATTTGGAAGTCTCAACTCGGAATTCTGAGAAAAACATCAAATTTGAGAAAAAAGACCTCCAAATTTATTATACATAGCAAAAGATCACCAAATTTTCGAGTTCCTTAAGGAACTGTTAACTTTAATTGCGACATTTGCACGTTAAATTAAATTATTCGTCCTTATCTGGGGATTTGAACTTCCAGATTCGAAGTTCGTTTAACCCTTAAAATTACTAGATTTCGAGGTTAAAGTCTACCTTAGGTGACCAAGGTAAAAGCTACAAAATCCGAAATTTAAGAGGACCCCATTTCTAAATTTCGCCAAAAAGTTTAAGACTGGACGAAATTATTGACTTTAAATTTGCAGAAAATTAAAAAATATTTTTGAAACTTGAAACTTTATAATTTATAAGAAAAAATCAAAAGATTAAACGTGAAATTTTGAAAACGTTTTTTCTTATATATCTAGTGTTTCTTTAAAATGTTTGATCTTTAAAGTTTTTGAACTCTTTCCCTCTTATTTTCTCTTCTCCTTTTCCTTCCATTTTTTTAACATTTCGAGTTAATTTAAATTACTTAAATTGTCAAATTTAAAAAAAAATTAGGAAAAGTTAGGTGATTAAAATTAAATCCTAATTTGGAGAAAATCCCGATATTTCGACTTTTTCCTTAAAATGTTAACTACAATCTCAGTATTTTAAACCGATTTTTAAAAACGACATAACTTCTTAAGCAAACTTTTGAGGTAAAAGTTTCAATAAAAAGTCAACTAATCCAGTAACAAGAAGTGGTTATTCGAGATTGAAGTGGAAATCCTAATATTTTTTGAATTCAGTGCCGGCTCTAGACCTTCCTCAGAATAAAACGAGATGGTATTATTTGATGTCCTTCTGTGATAAATTGGACAAATCAAATAATTTTCAGTGACCAAAAGAAAATGCCTTTAAAAAAATTTCAGTTTTATTTCGCTTTAAAAAAAACTTTAATGCTTGGGAAAGATGGCCACTGTTGAAAGGAAAATAACGATTCCCCGAAAAAATAAAGCATTGATTTTTTTTTATTTTGGATATTAAGAACATGCACGTGAACGTGAAAAGTATGTCTGCATCCTTTTAGTTCTAGAACCACCCTGTATATACATATGACCATCATATAACCTACGAATACGTAAAATAACAATATTAAACTCCAAGGTACATCTAAGGAACTTTTGTATTTATTTAAGTATCTTTACAGGGTTGAGAACACCATACGATGAATTCAAAAGTTCAGATGACGAACACTCTCACAATAACTCTTCACATTCCAAAGTATGTCAACTCATAACGCTTTCTTAAATAAGTTTATTTCTTTAATAATGTCATTTAAATATATTTTAGGATGAACGCAATGTTTCTCCCAGATCCAGCCAAAAGTCACATAAAACGCCGTGGGCAAAAATGAAAGACATCATACATACTGGAAGAGGCAGCGTCAGGAAGAAACATAGACTGAGTGCACAGAGTGATGATATTCAAATAGACGTCGAGCTATGCAGCGATAATGAAGATGTTTTTGAGGAGGAAACTAAAAATAAATCACCAGCTACGTTACCTTCCACTCCATGCTCCATGGAAAAATTTGAAAAAGATTTCGATATACCTCTTGAGGTAGTTCAGAGGTATCAAGAATTAGTTAGGGATGATACGGTATGAACACATATCATATACATCTGCATCTGACATAACTCCTAACTCCCTTCTTTTTTGCAATTTACACCAAATTTTAAAATTAATAGTTTGACCCTATTTTTTCCCTAATTTGTTGTTTTGACAGAAAAGTACTTTTGTTTTATTTTTGGGTTTTTAAACACATCCAAAGTTTCTATTAACTAACAGTATATTTTATAAAAGAATACTGATATCTGTATTATAACAGCAAGGCAACGTCTACACAGAACCTAGAAAAACGTCAAAGTGGAGCCGAGTTAAAAAAGCCTTTCTAACGTCAGCAGAGAACCCCGATATATCTAATCGCAACAGTACAAATAAAGGTATTCTAATTGCTCAAAGTAGACAATATATTATCATTATAATTACAGATTCCAAAAATGCTCAATGTGATAACCCTCAGCTTGAAATAGACCGCAACTACAGACAACTTCAGAGAAAACTCAGCTTAGAGTTTCAGGAAAAAATATCAAAATACAGCAAACAAAAAAACCAAGGAGGTGCAGGTTCTCCATCAGGCTTAAGTGAAGATTCTCAAGACCCGGCTTTCATTAAAAAAATGGAAGAGTGGCAAAAAATAAAATCCAACTCCTCTAAACAGAGAAGCTCTTTGCCGGTGGCAAGTGAAGGCAACCTTCCTCCAGAATTTAAAAAAAAGCTAGAGGAATGGGAAAAAATAAAGAAAAGCAACTCTAGAGCGAGCTGCAGAAAATCCGACGAAGATAGGCGAACGAAATCTCCAACAGGCCAAAAACCTTCATCGAGCCAACTTATTGAGTACCCCGTTATATCGGATGATTTCAAGAAAAAACTGCAAGAATGGAGACAAATTAAAGCGAGCGGATCAATTTGTGCTAATGATGACACAGAGCATAAAAAACTTAAAGGGGATAAAACGCCAAGTCCAAATTTATACAGAAAAGATTCTAAGTATAAAAGACAGCAGGAGAAAGAGTTACAATGGTTTGAAAAGGAGTTGGGGAAAATAGAAAAGGAAAAGCAAAGACTGGAAAGAGAACATCAGAAATTTTTAGATAGGGAGGAAAGATTAACGAAATTGCGAAGATCTGTGATGGGTAGCAGCAAAAAAGATATTCTCGTTCATACATCCAGCGGATTTCATAGGTTTGAAGGAATTTCTAGGAAATTCGCTCAAAAGTTGTATGAGTGGGAACAATCCCAAGGTATTGCACCGGAGGCATCCACTTTTGCTTTATTGAGCAAAATATATACTCCAGAGCAGAAAAATATAAATCTGAGTGTTAAAACAACTGGTACGCATATAAAAAATAAAATTTTAGTTTTTTATACATTTTTTTTTATTTTTAGAAAATCCCTCAGCACTTTGGAGGTCTAGATCAGCAGACAGTATTGCGTTATCAGCTTTTAATTTGGCTTGTCCTTTGCTAAGTCAACCATCCAGTTTATCATTAAATGATGTCGAGGACTTAGAAAAGGAATGCTTGGCTGACTCCAAAACATCTTCTATGCAATATCTTTTGGTTAATTCCCACGAGAGTTTAGAAGCTGAAGAGCCAGAAACTGAAGAACCAGAGGCACTTATTGTGGAAGTTGAAGATATTGTCGTGGAAACTGCAGCTCCATTAAAAACCTTCGTTGAGCAACATAATCCCGTGTACCAAAGGCAAGAAATAAAAGCGATGTGGTAAATACCTAAAATAAATAAGGACGTCAATTTTAAGTCTCTTACATTTCCAGCGAAGGAGAAACTTGCATAGCCCCAAAAATAAGACGTAGCGAGTCCACAAGAGCCCAATCTAATTATAATTTGATTGAAGAAATATTTGTGGACTTAAATAAGGTAGAAGAATGCGAAAAAGAAATTAGGTAATTATATTGAGTTTCCCATCTCGTATTATCTACCCACTTTTAATCGTTGCGGATTCTCCTTTCTTAACTACGTTGTATGTATTTTTCTCATAGCAATTTAAATTAAATTGTGGCCTTATTCAAAATGGTCATATTTTTTGTGCAAAAAATTTTCAAGAGTATAGTAGAGCTTTTACCACCCTTTGAAGTCAATCAAATTTAACGCGACTATTTATTTTTCCCTAATTTTTCAATTTATTGATAAAAAGAACAGAAGCAAACACGTGAAAATCATCAATGTATGTTCTCATATTTTGTAAAAAAAATGTTGCTTAAATAGATTTTTTTCGGAATTTTGAACTCTTCCTAGTTTAAAATTGATATTTGGAATTATTTTATTCGTTTTCAAGTCTCTGTAAACAACACATTAAGCCATGACATTTATTTCACAAAATTCCACGTATAATTTTTACTTTTTTTCGGAAATTACCAGGTTTCTATAGATTGTCACCTTTTTTACCAATATTTCGACATTATTTTCTTAATAATGTTTATTTCAGTTACTTTTATTTATATATTTCGACTTACTTGTAAAATTTTAGATTTATCTGTCGATTTTGATTTTTGAAACATTAAAAATAATCTGGGAATTTCTTTCTAACACTTTGATGTTTCTTCAAAAGAATGTTCGCCAAATTATAAATCTAAAAATTGTGATTTTACGTCGAAAGTACTACTTTAATCTTGAGACTGAAAAAATGTTTTTTTTTGCTTTTTTCCAGAATTTCCAGATTTCAAAGTTGACCTTTCGAGTTTTGCTAGAGCTTTTCATTTTCTTTTAAATATCTTTTTTTTAATTACGAAAGTTTAATCTTTTTCTCAATATTACATGACAACAGTTTCCGCTTTTACTTTTTTTAAGCTTTTTTTAACATTATAAGTCTAAGATATTGTTAATTTATTTACGCTTTCAAAATTTTTTTATTTTTAATTTTAGGTTTAAATCCAACATCTCAATTTTTCAGGGATTACGATTTCTTTTTAAGTTTATCTGTTTTTTCTAAGCTTCGAATTGCAACTGGAAATTTTGCTAAAAATTCTTCAGTTTTATAAAAAACTGATTTTTTTCTCAAAACTTTAAATTTAAACTTGTAATTCTTGTTTTTAGCCAAATTTCCGTCTTATACTCAAAACTTAAATGTTTTTCGAAATACTATAAAACCTATCTTCGAAATATAGATTCTAATTTCAAATTTTCGACTCTTTCTTCATTAAACTAAATTTTTGAACCCAAAATTTCTACATTTTTAGTAAAATTTTAAATTTTTTTAAAACTTTAGTTGCTTTTTTGCGAAATATCAATTTTTTTCTGGATTTGAACTCCGATATTTATTTTTTATTTTGCCCTTTGATAATGATTGTATAAATTCGAACTTTTGACTTTTTTTCGCATTGTCGAAATCGCAAGTCGAAATCAATTTATAACTTTAATTCATTTTTTTTTAACTTTTTAACCTAACGGTCAAAATTGTGCCTTTTATCGAAGTTCTCTTTTTTTTGCGAAAATTCAGTCTTCATTCTGAAGTTCTTTTTTTGTGTATTTTAAGTTTACATTCAAATTTTTTTAGGTAAATTTTAATATTCTCTTGAAATACTGATTTTCCTTTAATTCGAGAATATCTGCTTGAATTCAAAACGTTTGCTTTTAGTAACAAAAATTTTACTTTAAATATGAAACTTTTTGATTTTTTTTTCTCTTGTCCAGTTTTAGAATTTTTCTTCCATGCACTCTGAATCAATTTTTTTCTTTCTAAAACTTTAACTCAAAAATTTCATTAAAACTATCATCAAATTAAAACGTTTAAAATCGAAACTTTTAAACTTTTTAAATTTCTTTCTTCTTTATAATATTAAAAATTGATAGGTATTTATTTAGTTTTTAATCTCGATACGTCAGTGCTACTCCTAAAATTTTGATAATAAAGTTGAAAATTCAAGATTAAAAAATTGGCATTGTCGAGATTAATCACAAAATTTTAATTTTTTTTAATTTTAAATCTTTCATATTTTCTTAAATATCGTTATTAAAGTTCAATTTTCAAAATTATGGTCTAAATTTCAAAATTTAAATTCGAAAATTTCGCAAAAATAAACATTTCGAGATTTGTTTTGAACTGCAAACTTCTTTCTACTTTAAAGTTCGATTTTATAAATCTAAAAAAAATTAAACTGAAAATGTCTTATTATTTTTTTACGAATTTAGCCCCTAAATACTATCCGGGGTCCATCAAACCCCTGTGATTCAATCTTTATAAACATTTTTGAAGTAAGGAAAATTACAATCGTGCTTCTATCTCATACTTTCACTTAAAATGTTTTTTATTTCGAAAGTGTGAATTTATATTATTATTGGGATTCTTAAAAGCCCTGGATCGAAATGTTGTTTTCCTGGTATGGGTAGCGTTGAACGTTGAAGGGTTAATCTCGAAATTTTAAGATACTTGTAAATTTAATCTCAAAATGTCTGAAGTTTTAAATTTTATTATAAAGTAACAAACAGAATTTTGAAATCTAAACTCGAAAGTCTGACAAGAAAATCAAAAAATCAAAGTATCAGACAGAATCATGAGATCTAAATCCCAAGGTCTGAGAAAAGGATTAAAATTTTGGAAATAGACAGTCAAAAGTTTGTAAAAAAAAGTATATTTTTTTAAAAAAACTCGAAACTGACACTTTTTTAAAACATTTATTAAGAGATAAAATTGTACCTTAAAAATCTGAAATTTTAGGCTTAAAAATATTTAAAGTGGTTATTAATAATAAATGAATTTAGACTCAAACATAAAAAGTGCTTCCCCAAAATAGGTGACCACTGCACGGAGTACATGGCATAAGATTGGAAAAATCTTGGTTTACCACTGAAAGTCATCGTACCAATCGTGATATGAGCATACAAGCATTACCCTGATGAAACCAAATTTTGCGTTCAAAACCAAAACTTTTGTTCAGGAATGACCATTCTTTTCAAGTGCTTATAAAAACACCTACCAGAAAATAGAAATCATTAACAATCCTCTCCAAAGGTTCAAAACACGTTTTCCTATTGTTCCCTACTGTTGTGCATTTTGTATATCATTTTCGTTCAAATTTTTTTCATCCCAGTTTATCAACCAAAATCCGATAAACCTGAGTGTGAGTTAAATTGAACTCTTCTTCGATCGTTCTCATGGTCAAGTAATGATCAAGACTTACATCATTCTGAATGTTATTGATATTTTCTTTGTTCTTGCATCCAGGCCTTACATTTTGAGGTAAATCTTCAAGCGAATAAGAAATCTCGCCTTCTGGAAAAGTCTTAGATCCCTTGACAAAAAGCTACTTCCACTGTCCTGTTGAAGCTCAAATTTAATGCAAAACTCGTTGGGGTACCATTGCTCGAGATTGTTATCATTGCTTTTCAAAAAGTACTACACAAAATTGGTTCAGGACAAAAATTGTCACAGACCATCAAGTGACACTATCAAATTCAAGTTTTTACCTAAAGCACACCAAATGTTGGTTTTAATTTCTTTCTACAAACAATAACATTGGTAAATCTAACTTAAGCTTCCACAATCTTATTACTTTATTTACAGACCTAGTACTACCGTGGGTTCACTCAGATCAAGCTTTTTATGTACTAATACTGTATATTGTAACCCAACAAATATATCAGCAGATTTAATTAATACAAAATGCAATGTTTCAGAAGATCAACTGGCAGCTCAAAAGAAAGAGGTCGTTCATTATCATCCCTAAAGGTAAATGAAACATGTGTCACATATTTTTTCTCTGAGATGCTTTTTAGGATATTCTTGAAAGACAATGTTCCTTAGTGAGGCTTTTGCTAAAAAAACTTGCCAAACTGCATGAAGAAAATTCAACAGTCACTTCAACTCTCACTAAAGAGTCACTTGGACATATAACAACAAACCTAGCAGATGTTATCGAAGCAGTTCAAGATCTTTCTTTGGAAATACAAACTATGGTAATTTCCGTCACTCTGGCTTCCAACTTTATAATGCTAATATGTTTAATAGGCAGATAAATTACTAAGCAACATTCAAGAGCGTGCCAAACTCGAGAAAAATATAGAGATAATTGATCTATTTAAGCAGTGCAGAGACATCAGAAATAAAATATTCGAACTGAGGAGACATCTCAGTTACATATGCGCCGCTTCAGGTATGAGAAACTAGGCTACAACGTATTTGTATCAATCTCAGGTATCTAAAGTTGATTTTTTAGATTTCGCACATTTTATTGGCTTTCAAATCAGAAGCACTTTCATTTCATAGAAATTCTTCATAAATTATTCATCAGGCTCTTCAATATCATTGAAGATTGCTAGTGTTTTCGAGCTTATAATTTCTTGGCCTTATTCTGTCTTTGCTTAGATTTGTTGCTCCTATAAGCAGTGCTTTAACAAATTCTTTTTCATATGAACTCTATAATATTCGAGCAGTATAAAAGAAAATAATAAATTATAAACGGGTGATCAAGTAGATAAAATTAGATTGATAACTGAAAAAACTAGTTTTGCCTAAATCATATTTACTCTTTTCAAATTAATGCTATCTATCAAATCCTATAGCAATCAATTTATTAAACTGAGATTAAAAGTGGAAGAAGTTTAAAAAGTAGATAACGAATTTAAAAAGTCTGCAAGGATTACCTGCTTAACAAATAGAATCCTAACGCTTATTTGCAAATATATCATTATTTTTAATTGCTTCACATTAATAAAAAGAAGTTGTGTTTATACTAGTTGTAATTATAATAAATTGATTTAACTCGAACAGTTAATTGATAGTGTCATATGCAATCTGATCTAATATTTAAAGATTACTTCAAATTTCGTGATTGCATATCAAATTATTACAGTTATGCTTTAATAATGAAGTTTTTTCTTCGATGAACTGTTGTCAACTTTCACCACATTTTTGTCCTAACAATAAACAAATAAGTTTCATTTCAATTAACAACCATTTCCCAGTCTGTGTCAAAAGAAATTCTCACAACCATCAGATGCTAACCTTATTGAGAATGTGTGCGTAATTATGAAGGCAAAATTTGATTCTGAAAATCAGTGCAATATTTGAAGCAGCTGATTCACTATTCGGAAAATTGTGTTCTGTTTGGCTATGCCCACAAACTATTACACCAATCTCGACAATTACATCGATGTCAATCGTGTTAGTTACATATATTTTTAGGTAAAAAAGTAAGCAGCAAATATTTTGTTCTTTAAGAAAAATCGCAAAGACATTCTTCTGACATAGACACTAGTTTAAAATAAAGATATAAAATATATAATTAAATGAATCAAGAACAAATGATTAATTATACCTTTTGAACAATTGTTGTATTAAAATGTCACTATATTAACTGCTTCAAAGATATTAGTTAGATAGTTAGATAACTTAGTTTCAAACAAATGTCCGATTCTGTATATAATGTGAAAACAATATTTGAATAAGAAATAACAAAGACTAACGTTCACTGTCTTAATGTTAACGTTAAGACTCTTTTGTAATATTTTTAGATCTAACTTCGCCTAGGTTAAAGAGATTAAACAGCGGAAAAAAGAAAACACAAGTAACCAAAACGATATCAAACGAATCAAACGATTCCAAATGCGAAAGCAGTAGCATGTCGAGAGATAACAGCAGCAAAAGTTCAAAAGATGGACGATTATACGTCAAATCAGAAAACATCACACAAAGTCAAGGAGCAATCAAAAAGAAAATTAAATATCGACAAAAAAATATGACCAGTAGAGATTTCCTAGAAACTGACGATGAAGAAGACAATTCAGAACACAGAAAGAAACACAGAAAATTGGTACGAATGAGATCAACTTCCGAAGGTTCTGTAAAATATACAGAACCCAAAAATTCGAATCACATTTTGTTTAATAAAAGTGCAGGCAACTTGAATGATAGTGGTAGCAGGGCTGACTCCCCAGTTACTGTTTTCGTTAAGACAACCAGGAAATTATTTACGCCGTTAGTAGAAAGCTCTTTGGCAGCAAAATCCGGACAAATCGACAAGACTTCAAAATCTGAAAAAGGCGAAGAAATTAAAATTGAGCCAATTCTACAAAAATCGGCCACCATCTCACATTTACCTCCTCTACCTGCATCTCCAACACCACAGAGAAAACTACATAAGGAGGTTTCTCCTAGTATCAAACTGATGCTTGCAAAATATAATCAAAAAATATCAGAACTAGAATCTCATTCAAAGCCTGCAGGAACCAGTGGTTCAACATCTCCGATTGCTTGGAGATCTCCAACCGCTGAAAGGAGGGTAAAAGTGCAAATGGAAAAATATCAAGAAGAGTTAAAGAAACTGTCACCACTTACTACTAGGAAAGATTTACAGGTACAAAAATCGGCAAGTTTCGGGAGTGGACTTTCAAAAGAAAGTTCTTTAAATGAGAAATCTGGAGCAATTTTCAACACAAAATCGCTGCAACCTTCAATACCACCAGGTAATATTTTTAATGCCTGTTTTTTTTATTAAATAATCTTACTTCAGCAAACGAACTTACTTACAAAGTAATTATTGCACATTCTAAATAGTTGATTGTTTTACATTGTGCATCAAGTAATTAATTTGGCTTTTTCAAAGTGAAACTCATTTTTTTTACAAAAACAGTCTTGAACAAAAAATATTTTCCATTTTATTTAGTGATCTTTTGATGTCTTTTTTTACGATTTATCTAATTTTTGGTCACTGTCACCAAAAAACTAAACCGTACGATTTAATGCCATCGTCATAACTGGAATTAAATCTTCGCCCATGGTTTAGTTCAAAGTGTTTTACAAATCTCTAAATTAATAGAAATATAACGGTTCAAAGTTAGGGCTTCATGGTAGTCATGCACAGCCCAAAAAACCAAAATGTTTCTAAACAATTGACTTATGCAATTACGTTCAAACTGTAAATAAACTAACATTTATGGATATTAAAAATAATCTAAAAAAATACGATAATCAAGTACCAAAGGATTCCTTAACATTAAAAAAACATATCGGTATCTATTTGTTAATACCAAAATTACCTTTTTTCCACTTCTCTTAAGTAGTTATTTTCTTCAGTTCAATTTACTTTTAAAAAATTATATACTGACTGTGTCATAAAAATGCAATTAAAGTTAATGTTGCAATATATGAATTACTGATTACTTTACAACTGCTTAATTTCTTACAGAAAAGAATATATCAATTATTAATTTAAAAAAATAAACAAGTGACAAAGAGAAAAGCCTCAAACTAGACAGAAAAATATGAAAATATTTAAAAATGCCTAACAAAATTAAAAGAAATATTGTTTTCAAATATTTTAAATATATAGTGGTGCATTTTAGTGACAAGCGAGAAGTATCTTTTTTTGAAGCAAAATGAACACTGTTTGAAAATAACAAATTATTTTCTAAAGGTCTTCTATTGTTAAAAAAAAGTCCAAAGTAAATAATACAGTATCACAGAGATTGCGAACGTCATATAAATTTTTCACCTAAAATAAGCAGATATTCGATTTATTACTGAATTCCTACGAAAAACCTCCACTTCCAAAATTTAGTCAAGGAAAAAATCAAAAAAGAAATCATATTACAGTAATAAAATAAAGATATTTTTAAATCCCATAACTTAGCAGCTTTCTTTTAAGGTAAATTGAGTTAAATTGCCTTTTTTCTAAAGCAATATAGTCCCCATTATAAGCTATATGTTCTGTTCCAAGTTCTTTTAAACCGTATCAAATCAAGTAACTCAATTTTTTGCGAATGTTACCTAGGTATCTTTTAAGTCCAATATTTGAATGTTTTTTTAGTTTCAGGTAGAAAATCTCCATCTTTGAAGCTTCATCTCCAAAAATGCTACTCTTCCAGCCCAAATCCGTCATCAGAAAGTAGGCTCAGAAAGCTTCAAAGAGCAAAGGAAGAATTTCTTAATTCAGGCCCTGTATCAGGCCCCGCCTTTAGACACCAGATCACAAGAAATTAAGTTTCCAGGTAGAAATCGTCTAAGCCAAATCAGTATGGATAGCAGCTCTAGCTACAGCTCAACATCACCGGGCGCTCTAGTGAAATCTGTCAGTGTGGGTATGATCAACATTGATGTCGATCATTACAGACAGTTCGAGCCTGAAGTTCATGGTGACGGCTATGTTTCTCTACCGAGAAGTCCAAAAAAAACTTTTGGAAGCGCGTTTAGTAACATAGCGTCAAAGTTTCGTAAAGTAAAAATGCGTAGAGGTAAAGATAAAGAGAAATTTTCCGCTGTTTCTGCGCTTTGCAGGCAAAGTTTAGTGGTTGATATTAATACGCAAAATAATCAGAATGACATTTCAAAGAGAAGCGTTCCATCGGCTTCAGCACCAACAACTCCCTCGGAACCAGGTCCTTCTACCTCTAAAGGTGGTGGAACTTGGACAAAACTATTCAAGAAATAAGTCAGTGTTATTGTATATTTGTAAACTAACAATTCGTAATAATTATTACTGTAAATTTTGTTAACATTTATATTGTAGTTCAATATATTTTTTATCAAAATGCGCATATTATTCTTAATTAATTTCTTATAAAAATAGCCCAAAAGTTACTTTCGAATGGAATAATATAATAGAATTTTCGGTTTTTTATAATTTTTCTTTTAAATGTTTAAAGTATATAATTTGGAAACGGTATTTAAGCTAATGACCCAACAACATATTATTTGGGTGTTACCTTGGACAAGAGCCCTCTATTGTTCTTATTGACAAAATATTTGAGAAACGAAAGAAACCATCTATAAAAAAAATCATGGGTTTTTGGTCCTCATTTAGCGTTTTCAACAACAGGATCTTCCACGCACCACCCAAAAAGAGCCACAGATATCCAAGCAAAAATGTTTCCATAGGAGGTCTAACCATTCATAGGGGAACCTGACCATGTCAGAGATTTCAGCAGAATTATTGGAATGTGTGCTTGGTCCGGTCTAGAATGAATATGAAAATACTATCACAAAAATCTTAGTAAAAATTGATGCTTCCTGCTGTTGCAAACACATCCGGACTTGTAGCAAGATAAGCAACTGCTCATGTAATCAGTTGGCCCGAGAATTCTGATAAGGGAAATTTTCGGATCAAGAATAATTTCCACAAATTTTTTTATTTCCTAGTTTCTATGATTTGATGGCTCTAAATTTTTATGGAGTATTTGAAACAGGAAGCATTTGTTTATAACCGATCTCGTTCTGAGCTCATTTATTTGGAAATTCGAATGATAATCGCTTTGCAAGTAGTTACGGAATAAAATAGAAAGAAGCGGCCCTTGTAAAGGAGAAGAAAATATTTTATGTGGGCCAAAAAATGTATATATTATACTAGAAAAATTGAATAAATAAAAGTTGAAAGCGTAACGTTTTTGAACTTTTGACCTAACCAGTATTACTTACAGAAATCTCAATTCAACGTTACAAGCTTATATTCCAGCAGTGATTTTATTGTACAATGTTCCTACATAAATTTTAATTCAAAAGTTTCTTCTAATTTAATTAGACGTGTTTATAACTGTAATAGCCATGTTAGGCCCCTAGTTATCTATAAAAATTTACAAAATAAAAATGAACTATTTCCACTAATACTTTAAAAACATTTAGGATCATAAATAGATATCTTAAACTGTTCCCTGATCTTTGCTTATATCAGGACATTGTATTAATGTTCTGTTCAATCTGTTTCACTCCGTATAAACACAAAACTTTTTTTTTTCTTTTCTAACTGGCAGTATGAATTATGAATAACAGATTCAATCTAATAAATACAGCTTAATAGAATATGTATTTACCATTTTTTTTTTCAACAAGACTCAATAAATAATTGCTGCAGAAAATGTAAGAATAATAGGGAACTGTAACTGCTTATTTAATACGAGTTTTAGTGGTCTCTTTGAAAAAGGTATGTATGTTATAGCATGCCAAAGGGTGCATATACAAAATTATTTAAAACGCTATTGTAATTGTTCGTACTACAAAATAGCCCAAAATTGGGGAATAATTTAAAACGTTTTGTATTATTTGTAAGTCAAACAAAATTACAACAACAATTACTAAAACTTTAGAGAGACAAGATTTAGAAATGTTAATTTGGTTCGACGTGATGTAGCTCCCCGTGGGGCAAAGTTGAGCGGCAGTTCTGAAAAAGTGCCACCACAAATAGCAGACATTTTTGGTGAATTTCTTAGTATCTGCGGGGGTTTTTCGTCTCAAAATAAGTGGTTGAGTTCAATAACATAAAATTGACGCGTGCAAAACAATCTCTGGCGGTAAGCCGACCTTTCAATCATGGCACCAAACAGCGAACGCCACCAAATGTTACCATACGGTAGCTCACAGAAGTCCTGCAGAGAATCGGTCATTATTTGTCCATCTACGGTCAATGACTTTACTGTTCGAAATATCGTCAATCATCCCTGCGAAGGTGTGTCTAAAAACAATCAAACTTATGGCCCGGCACCTCGTAAAATGGGAATTTGATTGGTTTGTGCAAAATTTCTGTTCTTGGTTGAAATTAAAACGATCTGTTCTTCCGGCCTCTATTCAATAAATTTACTTTTCTAATGGAATTATACGTCGGAGGTCCACAAAAGCCCACCTTTAATATAACATTACATAATTGAATTATTAGGGATTACCAGAAAGATGAATTAACTGAAAATGTGACTTTAACTGCTAACTGCAATTTATTAAAGCAATTTTACTACACTGTTGCATTTTTTCGTTTGTCTTTCAAGATTAAAACGAACCTCGTTTCAAATGAATCGGTGAGATTAAGAACAGTACAAATTCAAATATTTGAATGCTGAAAAAATAAAAAAATAAGTTTATTTCGTTTGTTATGCTTCTTATAGATTTAGTATGTGCAGAGAAGTTTTAGTGTACCCTTCAGGCACCCTTTAAACAAAAAATTAAATTTATTAGTTCATTTATTTTTTTACTATCCACAAAAACAAATCCGGACTTGTACTGTTCTTAATCTCAATATTGGTAATTATTAGAATGTTGCGCGAAATTTGCATAAAAAAATAAGAATACGATGGTAAAGCACATTTTATTAAACAACAATAATCAGATTTAGATACCAGCATCATCACCATTCTCCAAATTAGTGGTTCTCCATGACATTATAGGATAAGTAAACTTTTACTGTTCTCCCTCCATGTATTTGATTATATGTTTTATATCATTCAATTTCTTCTTGTTAATTGGCCTGGTTCAAAACAGACTTGAATGGTAAAAATATACGGACTTTTATTTTGTTTTGGTAACTTTAAAGTATAAGAAATAATCATTAATATCTAAGCATTTAACACAGCTTGAAAATAATGCACCGTTCACAAACTGTATGTATTTCGAAATTGTATAACTTTTATTTATTTTATTTGCCATTATTCTACAAATTTTGTTTAGTTTGGAGGCCACAATTCCTAAAATTAAGTAGATAGGTCTATATGAAGTAATAGTTATAGCAAATGGTTTTTTTCTGGAATTTTTAGTGTCACTACCTCATATTTATCTGGAAGGTATATTGGGTTATATGTTTTGATTAATTTTTTTCAGCATGAAATGCTACTAGAGCAGCTGAGCTTGATCAAAAATCGTACCAAACCGCCATATGTTGAGAATAAGAACAGTACAAGTCCAGGACTAGTAGGTACTGTTCTCACACTGAATGCAGTGCGACAAACTGTGGAAAGGGCATTAACAAGGTGGCTTTGCTACTGATTCGATGCAGCTTCGTATTTCAAACAAAATGGCTATGATAGATAATAATGTCAAATTTTGGACTTGTACTGTTCTTAATCTCACCGATTCAAATATATCTAGTACTAAATTAGATAGTGTCTTTAACTAAATAGAATTATTAAAATAAAAATTATAAAGAGTACTCCAAAAGGAGTATTCCAGAAAGAAAATGAGGGGATATCAAAAAGTTTTAATTATTTCCATGAAAAAAACAAATTATCTTACTAGCACCACACAAAGCCACATATTTTTAAATAGTGCTGAAACTCAGAAAAATAAAATGTTTTTAAGCTAGCACGATTTGTTGTAAAAATTCTTCAGTTAAATGAAAAGCCAGTTTTTTTAGTGGAACGGACTGGTCCTTGGTTATCTTCAAAATTGAAATACAAATCTTGCCCACTGAAACAAAGGAAGATTAAAAAACACAACAAAAGTTGCTCTCTCTGAAGATGGTTATCTTGGTTATCTTCAAAATTGAAATACAAATCTTGCCCACTGAAACAAAGGAAGATTAAAAAACACAACAAAAGTTGCTCTTTCTGAAGATGATAGCTTGGCTATCGAAACGCGTTTGAGCAACCTGTGTTATGTTTTTTAATCTGTCTTGGTTTTAGGGGACAAGATTTGTATTTCAAGCCAGTTTCCATTTCTAGAAGTGTGAACTTCCGCCAACTCAGCAAAGAAATAAGTCGAAGATTGCTAAATCAGGTGAACTTGCTTAGTAAGTTTCTACCCTTGAAAATTAGTGGGCGCATTGTCACCAGATTTGTAGTGAGTTTTTTTTTAATTCTTTGTTTTTATATTTTTCTTAATAAAATTCAGCTTTTTTGTGGAAAATATTTTATTGAAATGATTGTATGAATGCAAAAGTATTTAAAAAAGCTATAACTAAGCAAATTTCCATATTTTTATTTGTCCCCACAAAATCTTCTTGAGGGATCCCTACTTCAAAAACCACTGGGCTAGAAAAAAAACGCGTTGATTCTTTGGCATCATTTCGTAAGTTTTAGAAGTGAGCAGCAATCCTCACTTGTAATAATTGGATACTTTGAGCGATAATTAGAATCAGAGGGGTAGCTATCGGAGGCCCAAACGGTGCAATGTACCTGGCCCCCAACTCAGAGGCCCTTGGTTAGCAAACCTGAAATTGACCTCTCGAAAATTTCTCCCACCTTCAGAAATAAATAGTATATTCTTTCTTCTTGATGTGCTATATCAGTTTAATGGAGGTTAGCAATCTTGTTGGCTATCATTATTTTATTTACAGCTGTTCTGAAAAGCTAACTTGTTATCAGTCCGAACCATTGTCTTAGGTTTCTAAGCCAGGATGTTCTTCGTCTACCAGGTCCACGCCTTCCATCAACTTTTCCCTGCATGATCAAATGCAATGTGTCATGTACCTCCAGATGTCTCATGACATGGCCAAAATAAGACCGCTTTCGAATCTTCACTGTGTATACAATTTCTTTATCCTTCTTCATCCTGTTCAACACCTCTACTATAGTGACAGCTTATTTTCAGCATGCGTCTGTATGACCACATTTGAAATGCTTCAAGCCGCATCAAGGTATATTTTGTTAGGGTCCATGATTCCACTTCATATAAGAGAATAGAAAAGACATAACACCTGACCATTCTCATTCTAAGATCAATGTTTAGTTCATGTCCACATAGAATCCTTTTCATCCTTACAAAGGCAGCCCTAGCTTGCTCAATTCTTGATTTTATTTCCATTGCGTTGTCCCATTTTTCGTTCAGAAGCTGTCCCAAATGCTTTATTTTCTGTACCCTTTCTGTTTGGACCAATCCAGAGTTCCGCTCGTGGGTTCAGTTGCTTACTCACGACCATGAGTCTGGTCTTTTTAATGTTAAGTGTAAGGCCATACTGGCTACAGGAACTGACTACTTGATTAGGGAGGCTTTGAGTTCCTCTACACTATGTGCAAGAAAAACAGAGTCGTCTGCATATGTAAAATTATTCATGTTATGCCGTTTATTCTCACTCCCTCTCTGGTATTGACCTCTTAAAATATTTTGTCCGAGTATAGGTTGAACAGAAGTGGCGACAGAATGCAACCTTGTCTTACTCCCCTTTTGATTAAAATATATTCAGTTAAACTGTTTTCTGCTCTCAGATTTGCTTTTTGTTGCCAGTAAAGTTTAGCAATGAAACTTAGGTCTTTATCATCAATTTCTGTTGTTTTCAATATTTCTATTATTTTCTCATGTTTTACCCTGTCAAACGCCTTCTCGAAATCAAGAAAGCACATGAACACATCGCAATTCACGTCTCTACATCTCTGGGTCAAAACCTGAATGCCAAACAATGCTTCCCTTGTACCCAGGTCTTTACGGAATCCAAATTGTGTATTTTCGATATATGTTTCCATCTTGGGGTATATTCGGTGATGACTTATTTTAGAAACAACTTCCTAACATGACTCATTAGACTTATAGTACGACGATCAATGCAGTTCTTTGCATTTGCAGCCTTAGGGGTCGGGATAAATGTCGACCTCAACCAATCAGATGAGATATCTTCTCTATCATATATTTTGTTAAATAATTCAACCAATAGGTTTATCGTATTTCCTCCCAGGATTTTCAGTATCTCAGTTAGTATTTCATCCGGACCTGTTGCTTTTCGATTCTTTGCTGTCTTGGTGGCTTTCACCACTTCATCTCTGGTAATTGCTGATCCAGTAATATCTTCATGCATCCTGTGGTCTATGTCCCGTTCATCTTCAAACAATTCTGTGATGTATTCCTGCCATCTTCTTAATTTCTCTTCTATTTGTAAGATTGCGCTCCCATTCTTGTCTGTTATGACATTTACACTATCATGTTTGTGCTCTCTCATTTCTTTAATTTTTTTTGTGCAGATTAAAGTTGTCGCGCCTCTTTTCGTATTCTTCAATTTCTGAGCATTCATGAGCGAAATACTCAGCTTTTGCTTGTCTGATTTTTCTTCGAATCTGCAAGTGAGTTTCCTTGTATTTGTCCTCTTCTCCTCGAGTTTTGTGTTGCCTTCTACTTTCCATAAGCTCCGGGATGTCTTCGGTCATCCAGATTTTCTTTTTCATTTGTTTATCTGGCTTGAGTTTAGTGTTTATGGCATCTTTTACACTTTTAGTAAATAGTTCCCATTGTTGTTCTATGGAGTCTATTTTTTTCGGTCCATTATCTATAGCTTCTTCCATCAGTCTGGACACCTCATATGTCACTGTTTTTATATTCAGTTTACTTAGATCCAGTTTTTTATAGGTGTTTTTTGTATTGATGCAACGTTTGGGTAGTTTGAGGTAAGTGTTCGTAATGACCAACTCGTGCTCCAGGCAGTACTGTACAAATAGTATATGCCTCTTGATATACTAAAAATGCCTTAATATGCTGAAGAAACCCTATTTTTTAACGTAAAACATTTTGGATATTTTGGGTTAGAATCGATTTAAAATAACAGGTCACCAATAATTGTTTGTGGAACTGCATGCGAAGGTATTATTTTGCAGCTCCTAGAGTTGCCAACCATACTTTATAATAAAGTATTTTGTATTCATGTATGGCGCTACTATCCCAAGAGAAAATTACTATCGTGTAGTACATTCTCGGAGACGGCTACTGTCGAAATTTCAGCCGCTTGTGGAAGCGGGCGTGTCCGCGGATTTTAGAAAAATGGAAATAGAGCAATATCCGTCGGTGATTCGATTCTTATTTTTGGAAAGGAAATCGTGCAGCGAAATCAAAGAGCGCTTGGATGCTGTGTACGGTAACTCTTTTACTTCGATGGCGATCGTCAAAAATTGGTTTAACAAGTTTCAGCGTGATCGCACGTTGGTTTTTTATGAGCCACGCCCAGGTGCCCCGAAAACGGCTACTACGGAGGATAACGTGACAAAAATCCACGATCTCTTATTGGCAGACCACCGATTGAAGGTACGCGAGATAGCTGAGACAGTAGGCATCTTAAAAGACCGCGTGGGTCATATCCTGCATGAAATTTTTGACATGAGAAAGTTCTATAATGCACAGACCAATAGGTTTGAACATTTATTAGATTCGAAGTTTGGAAACCAAATACCGGTTTCGATCTTGTTAGATCTCGTCAGTTTGGTATATCCAACTCGAATGCTAATAAATGTTCCGACAAGTAAGTACTAAAACATTCACAGGCGTCAAGCGAGTGACTTTTTAGTACTACCACCTATTGGTCCATAGAGAAACTATGGCCATGAGAAAGTTGTCGGCGCGATGGGTGCCGCGTTTGCTCACTCCGGACAACAAGTGCATCCGTGAGACCACTTCAGAGCAGTGTTTGACGCTGTTTAAGCGCAACCCGAAGGAGTTTCTGCGTCGTTTCGTGACCGTCGACGGAACATGGATCCACTGGTACACGCCAGACACCAAGAAACAGTCGAAACAGTGGAGTTCACCCCGTGAACGTGCTTCGAAGAAGGCGAAGACTGTTCTATCGGCCGGAAAGGTGATGGCCACCGTTTTCTGGGATTCACAAGGTGTGATCTATATCGACTACCTGGAGAAGGGCAAAACGATCACAGGGATGTACTATGCCGAATTATTGGGCCGATTCGACGACGAACTGCAAAAAAACGGCCCCATTTGGCAAAGAAAAAGGTGCTCTTCCACCATGACAACGCACCAGCTCACACCTCCGCTCTAGCCACGGCCAAATCGGTCGAATTGGGCTACAAACTGCTGCCCCATCCACCGTATTCTCCAGATGTGACCCCCTGCGACTTCTACTTATTTCAAAACTGAAAAAAGTCACTCGCCGGGCAGAAATATGAGTCGAATGAGGAGGTCATCGCCGCCACGGAGGCCTACTTTGCAGACCTCGAGAAAACGTATTTTTCAGACGGGTTAAAGAAGTTGGAGCATCGCCGGGTCAAGTGCATCGAGTTAAAAGGAGGTTACGTTGAGAAATAAATCGCCACTTTTCCAAAATTTTCGTTTTTCTTTTGTAGGCTAAGTACTTATCGGACCATCCTCGTATAATGTGATACATATGTTCAGCAAAATTCCCATTTTAGATTGACTTTTTAATAGTTTAAGTTTAAAATTACACTTGGAACTTCAGAAAAAATTGAAATTCTGAGAATAAAGCCTAAGTTTCGAGTTTGAAATTGAAATGTTAGAAAAACATTGCCAGTTTAAAGTAAGTTTATAGTTCATATAAAGTCAAATTTACTGTAGAAACTCTCAATATTTCGATATTATTTTCGTAATTTTTCGTACAGAGAGTTCCATTATTCAGAAAGTTCGTAATATCAAATTCTTAATTCTAAATTTGACTTTTTAAAACATTTTCTTTTTCCAAACTTTAGAAATATCGAGAAAAAGGTAAAAATTTTGAAATTAAAGTTAAAGTGCGCAAAAAACGGTGATTGATCCTAAAGTTAAAATTTTGAACAAAAGCAAACAATCTTTAAAATGCTGAGAAAAACATAAAATTCACAAAGAATTTTCGAATTATTTGGTTTTAATAATTTGAAGCGATTTTAACACAAAAGTTTAAATTTTGTGTAAAACCTTTTATTTATAAAAAAATGGAGTTCAAAATGACTTTTTAGGAAAAATGAAACCTCGAACATCCTATTATAAAACATATTTCTTGCAAATAGGTAGAAATCTTGAAAGAAAAACCAAATTATTTATTTAAAATTTTTTTTTTCAAAATTAAGTTTTCAACTTTTAAGGAAAAGGTCAAATATTCGAAAATGTATTCAAGTTCCAAATTAACTACCTACCTTGACATTTTCAAACTGGGAAATCTGTACAACATTTTATAAATTCCTAGTTTTTCCCGAAATATCAAAATTTTGCTTCAAAATTTTGTGTTACTTCCAATTTTCTTTTTAGAAATTTTAATTTTCTTTCGACATTTGATTTTTAATGAAAATTTAGGCTTGCCATTTGCAAACCCGTTAATATCAACTTTTTTTTAAATATCAGTATATTTAAAGTCAAAATTTCAAGTAAAAAGTTGGAATGGGTATAATCTCCTAACAAAAAAGTATATTTAAAGTCAAAATTTGAAATAAAAAGGTAGAACGGGTTTAATTTTCTACAAAAAAAACATTTTCTCATAATTTCGAAACGCTAATTTTTTTTTCATTTTTGCTCTCTAAATTCAAGGATAAACCAGAAATATTAAGAATTTTTTACATAAATAAATTCGTAGTATTTTCGAAATGTTTAGTTTTTTTCTTAAAATTAGGAGTTTAAACCTGAAACTTCATTTTAAAGTTTTGACTTTAAACGTGAAATATAAGGTTTTTAGAAATTTTGACTTGATTTCGAAAAATATAGACCTTGATCCAAAAGTTAGAAATCTAGAAATGCGAAAGTCAAACTTTTTCACAAAATTTTGTTGAAACTCAGCTTTTTTGAATAATTCTACTTTTTCGAAGTTTGGTCTTTGTTTCTTTTTTGAAATTAAAATTTCTCGAATATTAAAAGACAATTTTTCTCTAAATTTTGATGTTTTTATTAAACAATTTAAGTTTCGAAGAAATGAATTTGAATAAATAGAGTAAGATAAGCGATTTTTTTTTACTTTGCTATTTCAAAACAATTTGAATATAAATGATGAATACTTTTTTCCCTACAAATACTTTTTTTTTCTTTTTTCAAAAGACGAGATACGTTATTTTTTTCAGAAAAAGTAGCAACCCTACCTTGAGAGGACGCAAAATGCATTTTCGCGGCCGCTACCCTTGCCAACGGATTATGGGATATTTTTTATAGAAAAATTAAAGAATTGAGAAAAAACTTCGTAGAACTACATTTTAAAATCTTTAAAATAGTCAAGAATAACGAAAACAGAGGGGGTTCATTTAACAAGACTAACTCGCCTTGTACATTTCGGATGGTGAATCCACCCCCCGAGATATTTTGGAGTGGTGGGTACCCTGCACCCCCACATGGACTTCCACCGGCCTGAAAAGAAACTGACAAACTGACAAATGTCAACAACTTTGAATATCAAGTATACTTTCAATGTAACCATAGGGAACAAAATTTAAACAAATTTACTTCAAAATTATGTAGAGTTTTATAAAAATTTTATGTACATCAGATAGAAAATTTGTGGTGAATAGAATAGAAATTTATAGTACAAAAGTGAAGATGGTAAGTAGCGTTGTTTTTCAATGCCAAATTTGTAAAGAACGGAACTTTTAGAGGGAATGTATATCTGTTCACATTGGTCAAGCTGGAGTACAAATAGGCAACTCCACGTGGGAGTTATACTGCCTGGAACATGGCATTCAACCAGATGGCTCCATGGCTCCCGAAGCTGACGTAGTCTCTGACAACTGTTTCGGTACTTTCTTTTCAGAAGTTGAAAACAACAAACTGGTGCCTAGGGCAGTAATGGTGGACCTTGAACCAACAGTAATTGGTATGGTTTCAAACAATTATAAACTGTTCTATAACATGTTTAAACTTTAGATGAGATAAGGGTGGGAAAATACAAGATGCTGTACCATCCAGAACAATTATTGACCGGTAAAGAAGATGCAGCTAATAATTATGCCAGAGGTCATTATACCATTGGCAAAGAGATGATAGAAGCTGTAATGTCTAGAATATATAAATTGGCAGAAAATTGTTGCGGTCTTCAAGGATTCTTTGTATTCCACTCCTTCGGTGGAGGCACCGGGTCAGGTTTCACTTCACTGTTGATGCAGAAGTTGTCACAAGATTTCGGAAAGAAGAGCAAGTTGGAATTTGTCGTATATCCAGCCCCTCAGGTAATTACAATTCTACCAAACAATATACATATATCTTGATTGATAAGGTAGCTATATAACTTAAACGCAAAACATGTTTTAAATAACTCTTCACCAAATATTTTTGAAAAGGTAACCATCAGCAGCTGACACTATTAGTAAAGCAAAGGAGTAGTTGTAAAAATCGTGGTTAGTCCGTTTTAGAGACCGACCTAAAGTTTCGTTTTAGCTCAAAATACTTAGCTGAAATTTCAGTTTGGTTTAGCCCAGGGTTTCCCAAATAGTGGGTAGCGATCCGGTACCGGGCCTCGAAATTAAAATACCGGGTGGCAGAATTATTTCCCTATAGTTCAATCATATTCAAAAACTTTACGAGAACAAGTGCATTTTGTAAATTTATAAGTGTGAAGCAAGATATTGTAACAAAAAAGTAATTATAAAGTTTAGTTGGGAATTTTCTAGAAAATTTGATAAGGGGAAGCGGCCGCGATAATAAATCAAACGGCAGATAATCGCTCGATAAGCCTTATCTGCCAAATTCTTCTAGAACTCGGACCGGGGCCTATATGAGGCGGTCACTTTTCCCTCAGTCAAGTTAGTCAGGGTAGAAGTTAATTAGAAGTCAATGAATAAGTTAGTTAATTAAACAGTGTTAGTGAATTGCAATTGTAGTGTTCCAAGGTCAGTTTTGAAATAAAGTGGTTAAAATTCGCATGTTAATCATTCGAACCGATAACGCGCAACAATATTTTTTTTTTAAATTAAGATTAACTTTTTTCCAAGTTTTGTTTTGTTTGTTTTCGTATTTTTATACTCCTAAAAATTATAGCTTATTCTTTTCGAAATTTAAACTTTAACGTCTTGGCGACGTGCCGAACTATTTTGTTTTGCTTTAACAAGCTGCATTTTCAAGCTGTGACGAAATGGTTTTTTTTTATTTTCGATATATGTTTTTTAATTTCGACTTTATTTTAAAAAAATGATTTCTAAAATGATTCATTTCTATAAATTTAAAATTTCTTTTGGTGTTATTTTAACTTTTTTACCTAACTGAAATTTTTGCAAAAATTTCATGATTATTCTTTTTCTGAACTTGTCGACATTTTTTGAATAATTAGACTTTTTTTCAAAAGTTTGACCGACTGCAAATCTCAATCTTTTTTAAAATTGTTACTTTTTTTCAATTCTGACTAATTGAAAACCTCTCCGTTTTTAAAGAATTCTGCTTTTTTGAAAATTTCGAATTAAAAAAAGGAACTTTTTAGAAAATTTTTAAACGTTTGTAATTTTTTTTACTAAAAATTTCAACTTTTTTTGAAACTTCGACTTCCAAAAATTTTTCAAAATTTACCATTTTCAAAATTTCTACCTTTTTTCAAAATGTTGGATTTTTATCAAAGTTTTGCTTATTTTAAGAATTCCTATACTTATTTCAAAATTTCAACTTTTTCCAATTTTTTCACTTATTTTGAACATTGAACAATTTCAACTTTTTAAAAAATTTCATTTTATTTATTTTGCAAATTTTGACCCAAAATTTTGACTTCTTCAAAGTTTTCACTTTATTCTTGAAAAATTCGAGACATTTTTTAAATTTCGTACTTTGTCTTGAAATTTCAAGTTTTATTGTAACTATTGAAAACATTTTAAAATTTTTCCAATGAAAATTTCGACTTTTTTCAAACGGTGGACTTTTTTAAGTATTATTTATTCTGTTTATTCTGAAGGGTTCGATTTTTATGAATATTAATATTTTTGAAAATTTCGACTTTTTAAAAACTTCAACTTTCTGGAATTTTGGCATGTCAAAATTTCCTCTATTTCTAATTTTGACTTTTTGGTAAACAGTTTTTTCTTTTTATAATAATCGATTTATTTAAAAAATTCAATATTTCAAAATGTCCACCTTTTTCAAATTCCCATTTTTACCAACATTTCGACTTTCTCAAAATTTTTACTTCAAATTTTCTACTTTTTCTCGTAATTTTGATTTTTTTTTGTAAATCTAACGTTGGTGGAACGGACTGGTCCTTTTATATTTTCAAAAATTGAAATACAAATATTGTCCCCTGAAACCAAGAAAGATTAAAAAACACAACAAAGATTGCTCTAACTCGTTTCAATAGCCAAGCTATCATCAAGTATCCCTCTGAAGATGATAGCTTGGCTATCGAAACGCGCTAGAGCAACCTTTGTTGTGTTTTTTAAGCTTTCTTGGTTTCAGGAGACAAGATTTGTATTTCAATTTTCAAATCTAACCTTAAAAAATCGATATTTTAGAATTCTCATTTTTGTTTTCAAATTTTAATTTTTCGTCAAAATTTCGATTTTTTTTTCAAAAGTTTGAGTTTTTTGAAAATTAGACAAGAGAACTTTTTTTGTACATTTTGGTATTTTCGAAATTTACCTTTTGCAATTGTTGACTTCAAGCAATTCTACTTTGTTTAGTTTCGACTTTTTTGGAAATTTCGGTTTTTTTTTTTGAAAAGTTCCGACTCTTTTGACTCTTTCGGAATTTCAACATTTCTCAAATTTCAACTTCTTCTGAAAATTTTGACTTTTTGAAAATTTCGGTATTTCCAAATACCTACCTTTATTTTCAAAATTTCCTTTTTTCAAAACTTCTATTGCTTTTCAAAAGTTTGACTAATTTTAAAAATTTCGATTTTTTTATCAAAATTCCGAATTTTTTTAAAGTACAATTTATATTGAGGATTTCCATTTTTCTTTCGAAATTTTGACATCCTAAAAAGTATTAATTTTTTGAAAATTTCAAATTTGGATATTTTTCTCAAAATTACTGATTTACTTACAGAAATTGAAATTTAAAGCTTTAAATTTGGAGTTTTGATAAGAATTGATATATTGGATTCGCAATAAAAAAGTTAAAATTCCACGGTTAAGCTCGTATTTTGAAATTTCCATTTATAACTAGAAATCGACTTTTTCACTTTTTTAATTACAATGGAAACTGAGAGAAATGGGTCTAGAAAAAAAAACAATTATAACTTTTAATTTCGACATTTCAAGTCCTCGTTTTAAAGTCGATATCTTAAGTTCAAAAAATTTTAAATTTGTACTAAAAATTTGTGAAAAATCAATGTCAATCAATTTTAATTTTCAAAAACATTCTAGGTAAAATTGAATTTAGGAATAAGACGAGTTTGAATTTGGACCGGAAATTTCGAAATAAACGTTTGTGTTGGAAAAAATAAAAAGAAAATGCCATTTTAAGTTAAATTAACAAAAATTCTGAAAAAAAGTCGAAATCTTTAAAAAAAGTTAAAAATTTAGGTTAAGCATCGGAAGTTTAAATTGGAAATTTTTTGAAAAGTTTTGCCATTTTATGTTTCTTTTTAAAAGTTGGACCTTTCAAAATTTCGGCTTTCAGCCGAAGAGAAGAACATTCTACATTTTATTTGAAATTTTGATTTTGAAATTTAAAATAGCAAGATTTCAACGAAATTTTCAGAAAAAAGTCCTTATTTTAACAGCGACTGTTTAAAAAATATAAAGAATTGAAGTACTCGAAAAAGTTTCAGTTTCTCAGCATAGAGAAAAAAAATCCAGTTTTGAGATTAAAGAGGTCGAACCTTTTGAGAAAAGAAAACTAAAAAATCTTAGAAGGAAAGGAGGAAATTTTGACTTTTAACCTCAAAATATGATCGAAATCTTTTAGTAGGTCCCGAAGGGGAAGGCATAAAATTAGCCAAAAAAAAAATTTGGGAAACGCTGGTTTAGTCGAAACTTCAACCAAATTTAAACCGAGTTAAAAACATCAATCCATTTTTAATTTAATCTTTACATTTTGTTTTAGAACCTAGATAATTTAAGATCTTTTTCCAGGTTCTTATTACAAATTTAGAATTTTTTTCATGAAAGCTAATTAAAAACCAATATTTCAACATTAAAGTTTTGAAATGGATTAAAATTTTAAAAAATTCCTAAATAGCAATTGTTAAACTTTTTCTCAAAATTTCGATATTAAATTTAAAAAATTCCGCTTTAAACTCGAAATTTGGATAATATATCTTTTTCAAATTCTGCTGCTGGAAATTCGACTTCTTAATTTTTTCTCGTCATTTTGCGAAATTTTGATTTTAAAACTGAATTTTTTAAAACAAAAAATTGGATTTCTAAAAAAAATAATTTTAAATGAATTTCCAAAGGCTGTTCTCTAAATTTCAGAAATTATACTTTATGCTATTTATATCGAAATCAGTTTTTTCTTAAAATTTCGAAGTAAATGTGACAATTTCGAAAAAACATTTTTTTTTAATCCACTCTAACGTCGAAATATCAATTCTATGCAAATGCAAAATTTCATCTTTAACCGGGATATTGTGAGAATAACTATTTTTTAGAAGCTTTTTCACGAGATCTTATAGACAAAATTTCGATTCAAATACGAAATTCGCGAAAAATTATGTCTGGAAGTTTGGATTGGATTTTCTTTTCGGAATTTAGACATTTTGCTCGAAATTTTTCTTAGTTCGAAGTTTCAACCTGAAATCTACATACTCTAAAATTAGAGAATTTTTTCAAAATAAATTTAAATAGTTTATTTTAGATATTGCCATTATTATCATCAGGGGCGGATTAACTTTGCCTCGGGAGCCCGTGCATAACATTAGCGATGACCCCTAACATGAAAATGACCCCTAATATGAAAATAGATAAAATATTTCTTGTCGTGTTCACAATATTATTGAAAAAAAAAAAAGTTAAATGAAATAGATTTTCTTAGTAAAAAAAAAATGTTTGTGAAATTAGTAAACCACTCTCTGATTAATATAAACACCTTATTACTAATTCTAGGTATCTACAGCTGTAGTGGAACCTTACAATGCCATTTTGACCACTCATACCACCTTAAGCCACTCCGACTGCGCGTTTATGGTTGACAATGAAGCAATCTACGACATCTGCCGAAGAAAACTGAACATCGAGCGGCCGGATTATGTCAACTTAAACCGCTTAATCGGCCAAGTAGTATCTTCTATTACAGCATCCCTCAGGTTTGACGGCGCTTTAAATGTGGATCTAACAGAATTTCAAACCAATTTGGTCCCTTATCCCCGCATTCACTTCCCTCTGGCATCTTATGCTCCCGTCGTTTCTGCCGAGAAAGCTTACCACGAAGGTATGTCGGTTTCTGAGATAACTGCAGAACTATTCGAACCCACCAATCAGATGGTTAAATGCGATCCAAGACAGGGCAAGTACATGGCTTGTTGTCTGTTATACAGAGGGGACGTCGTTCCAAAAGATGTAAATGCATCCATTGCTCAAATGAAGGCGAAAAGTAACGTTCGATTCGTCGACTGGTGTCCTACAGGGTTCAAGGTTGGGATAAACTATCAACCGCCCACCGTTGTCCCTGGAGGTGACCTGGCCAGAGTGCAAAGGGCAGTTTGTATGTTATCTAATACGACTGCCATCGAGTCCGCTTGGGCGAAACTGAATAAGAAATTTGATTTGATGTTTGCTAAAAGAGCGTTCGTGCATTGGTATATAGGAGAGGGAATGGAAGAGGGCGAATTTGGGGAGGCTAGGGAGGACCTGGCTACGCTCGAGAAAGATTACGAGGAGGTTTCGAGCGATTCTGTTGCTGAAGACGAGGAATGAATCATTTTAAGCACATCATCGATTAAGTTTATATCGACATACACGAGTTTGAAGTTTTAGATCATTGTAATAAAGGAAAATACAATTTCAATAGAACTAAAAGATTATTTTGTATTTCCAAGCTTTTTCAATCGTTCAGGAATTATTAAACAAAAACAAATGAAAATTTGCAAAAAACATTTTTTCTCAAAAGTATAAACAAACGTCAACACTAAAATATTTCTTTATTAATACTTTTTATAACTGGAATAAATTACTGAGATCTACACTTAACATACATTAAGTAATTTTTGGTATTTCTTAAACCTTATGTCTTGAATAACTTATTTAATCGGTCGATTTCAGCACCAAGTGTATCCACATTCTCCTAAAATCGAAGGATGTTAAAGTTGTGCAAACAATGGATATTTTCGAAGTACCTTTAAGGTGATATTTTTTAAAAGAGTGTCCTCCAGTACAGCTTGTAATTTTCGGTTGATATCGAGCGATAATTCTAGTGTGAGATTATTATCCATTACTTTGGAGCTGTACATGGAGGCCATAATTCCATTTAGTTTCGCTAGGTGCGCCTAAAAACAAGAGTTTATATTATATGCACGTTATCAATGGCAAATTTTGCTTCTTTTGCAATGTCTAAGTAGTAGCTCTAGTTCTAAAAACGTTTAGGGTTAAATCTACTCCGAGTACACAAATACATGAAAATAGTAAGTAGGAAATTGCATTAATATATAAAAAGTATAAGTTTTAAACAAATTAATTCATGCGTATTTCTAACATTTACACTTACCAAAATTTTGAAGACTGTTGAAGAAAAGAAACATTAATTTACAAATTAAGCAAAATTTAAAAACAATGTCTTTGCGATACATTATTCATTCAGTATTATTAGATTTGTTCCAACCGGACGTTTCTGAATGGGGCAACTGTCGGACAGGCGATCTGTTTTTGAGGTGAAGGGATAAATTTCAAAGTCTGAACAAAAAATCAGTGAAATTTCTAGTTTAGTTTAGAAAAATATGTCATTTTATTTGAGCTTTTCTTTCTATTTAAGTTGTCGACAAAAAAAGTAGTAAATAAATCGTACTTTGTAACTAATATTTTTAACCCTTGATTTAAGGAATTCTTTTATATTCATAACTTATATATCAACAATAAATATTAAAAATTTCGCAAAAGTCTGAACGAATGTTAGATATTATTGAACAATCAGACCTGCTGCTGATTCTTAAATCAAATCAGAATTGCGTGCGTATATGACTGAACTTAGTAGCTGTTTTTCCGATTTATAATTCGACGACGTTTTGCAGAATAGAACCAACTCCAAAAAACAGTTATTGAAAAATCGATAGTTAAAGTTTGACACATATTGACCAATACCATATTTTGACCTAAATTATTTATTTATTTATGTTTTTATTTATACTTTATCAAAAATAACATACGTACTATCTATTGAAATTTCACGTTTTTGTAGGTTTTAGAAAAAAAAACGCAATTTCAAAAAAGACGAATTTTAAGAGAAAGGCGAATTTTAAGAAAAACTAATTTTAAAGGAAAAAGTCAATTTTGAGGAAAAAATGAATTCTAGACATAGTATATTAAATATAGAAAGATTAGATAAACAAAAATTTGAAACTGTTCTTATGAAATTAAATTTAAAAATAATTTAGTTTCATTTCAAGAAATAAATAGATCTTTCAACACTGAATGCACAATTATGAGACTTCTGAGAAAAAGAAAGATTTTATTGCCAAGTTTAGCCCGCTATCAACATTTTTGGGTTTAATTTTGAAATTTTAAAATTGGCTCGCAGTTCAAGGAAAACATGACATAAAAAACTACCTTATTATTATCCATTTTGTTTGATGTAAGAGTTCCTGCTTGTTCTCTTAGCACATAACTTTGCAGTAGCCTGGATTTCTTCTGCAATTCCATAACTAAACTGTGGACATGTTCCTCAAGGAAATCCAATTTCTCCGATTTCTTGGCACTAATTCTCTGAAGCTTCGCTATATGTTCAATAAGCGTTTGTCTGTCGATCTCAGTAACTGGTTGTATCACCTACAAATGAATAAAAATAATAAAAAATATTGTTAAATCACAAAAAGTACCTGAACTTGTTCTGCAGAAGGTGATTCGTTGGATTTATCAGTAACATTTAGAGAGGAACTAGAAGAACTGCTGCTATGTGTTCCCATACTTTCATAGTGTTCCAGTCGTTTTCGACAATGCTGCAACTCTTTGGTTACTTCCTGAAAAAACGCATTCAGGCGTAGTTCGTAAATTCGCCACATTGATTACCCTGAGTGATAATTCCATTTTTCTTTTTACCACAGAATTTTCCCCTACTTGATCAGCAACTTCCTGCTTAAGTTTTTCGCACAATTTGGATTTTTCAGATAATTCTTTGGTCAAACTCCCATTTTCTTCTGAATATTTTAAGCTCTCTTCGGACAGCTGCGATGTCAACATTGATATTTTCGTCTCCTGTTCCTTTATAGATCTTTTCAGCATTGCATTTTCGCAGTTTAATTGTTGTACTTTGGTCTCCATCGATGTAAATTCAGATTGTAGCCTTACGTTTTTGTCAGTCAGTTGCTGTGTAAAAAGGAGCAATTCAGTCTCCCGCAGTCTGCAAGCTTCCATATCAGATTCTAGGTCGGTGTTTCGCTGCTTCAAAATGTCGATTTGGTCATGGCACGCTTTTAACTGTTCTTGTTCGCTAGAAACCCGGTAATATAGTTATATTAAATTCTCAGATATCCCATAAGGTATGTGTTGGGCAAAATTTCATTTGACAATTAAAAAGTTGCAGTTAAACTCTTTTAGTCACTATTAAAACTAAAATTAATTCAATTGCCATACAACTGAAATTAGTTCAATTATCAATCTTTGCGGTAGAACTAATTTCGTGTTAAAGAAAAAAATAAGAACTGAAATCAATGGAACTGCAATCCTGTAATTACGAGGAAAAAAATTGGAATACATCGAAATTTATTAAAAACATTTTCCATATAACATGGAAATTTCAAGAAAAAAATTGAATTTTGCAAATAATGTCAACATTTTGAAAATAAACTCAACGTGTCTGGATGAATTTCCAATTAAATGTTCTGTAATTAAACACTTAAACGTGCCAAATTTAAAATGTTTACAACCACAACCATGGACCTAGGGGCCCAAAGGGCCTTTACACTGACACTCTTTCCCGCGAGTTTAGCGCGCACCGTTACAATCGCGCGCGAAAGAATGTCAACCTAAATGCAAAATGGTCACTTGGGAAAAGAATACGTTAAAATCATGGAGAATTCGCGAATATAATATTGCATTCCTAGTGACAAACTTCTGGAACACAACGAGAGCGCGCGAAAAGACTGTAAGTGTAAAGGGGCTTAATCAGCGTTCTTGGTGGAAAAAAGTAGATATTTCGAGATTATAATCGCCAATTTAAAAAAAGGCAGAATCCAGAAAACTTCCCAAGTTCGCTAATTCAAAAATAAAAATAATTTAAAAAATTCAGTTGTTATTGAAAGGCTTCTAAAATGTACTTACTTGCTCAATTGTAACTTCATCTGTTCGATCAATGCGGCTTTAGCTTGCAAATCGGCAGCATCCTGTCTTTGTTGGTCGGCACATCCCCGCAATTCCCTCAATTTCTGTTCAGTTTCCACCCTATCCCTCTCAAGCTGCTGCACCCTAAGCGATAAATCGTTGTTTTCCTGCAGCATGTCCTTTTGTTTGTTTTGAAGTCTTTCCAATTCCGCTTGAAGATTTTTAACGTGTTGCTCCCGATCTTCTTTCTCATGCTTCAAAAGAATCAATGTAGCTTGTTGCTCTTTCAACTGATTATCCAATACGTAGGCTCTATTCTCCTGAGATGTTTGGAATGTTTTGATTGATGTTTGTGCATCCATCTTGGCCTGTTCAATTTGGTCAGCAACATTCTGGAGTTTTTGTTTCAGTGCATCAATACTTGCTTTACTTTCCTAATTATTTCATAGAAAGTCAAACTAATATTCAGCTGAAAAAATTTACACTCACCTTATGTAGCTCAATTTCATTTTTTAAACTGTTTTGGGACCATTTTAGTTTAGTTTCTAAAGAATTTAATTCACTTTTTGTATGTTCCAATTCCTGCTGAGTTGTTTTGTGCTCATAGCACTAAAATACATCTCAGTAATACTTAAAATAAGGCGAATTTTTTAATTTACCTTGTTATCTAGCATTTGGCAAATTCTAGCTTTTTCAGATACCATTGTTTGTACTTTGTGTTGTAAAATGTCATTCTCTCTTACTACCTCTTTGTACTTCTTTTCGATTTGCTCCTTCGCTTGTTTTTGTTCTAAGATATGTCTTTCACTAACGGCATATTTAATGACCATTGATTCTTTTTCCTTGATAGCGAAGTCTTTTTGTTTTTTCATCTAATTGAAAGACAAAACAAATTAATGGGGTTTTACATAAGAGAAATATGCCATTTAGGGCATATTTTGACTTTCGTTGCTCAACCATTGTATTAGTACAAGTCAAAATTTGTGTAAACATTTACAGAAATTCGGAAAAACCTGTGAATATTCATTTAAAACCATCAGACTCTGTTGATCTGTTGACAGTCATCTTTAAAACGCATAATTTCGTAAGATCGTATCAAATCAATGACAATCTCATAAAACCTCTACATTGACTAAAATCTCTTAAACGATGTCAATTTTTTCTTCTAATTATGACATTAACCAGGATTCATTTATATAAGCTATGTTTGTTAGTCTTGACTGAATTCTTGTTCTAATTTTTGGGGAGTATAAATCCTAGATAAACCGCTAGATGAACTTTTCTTGTGGTATTTACACGCACATCTATGAGTTTCAGTCATTTCAGATTTTTAGAAATAAGGTAAAAATTTGGAATGTTCGAAAAATCTCAAAATTTCGAGGTTTAAGTCAAAATGTTTAACAAAATACTCAAAGTTTCCAACCAGCTGACCTTGAACGTTTAAAAAAAAAGTCGAAAATTCAAAATTAGTCATGATCTCAAAATAAAATCGGAATTTGCAAAAAATGATTTAGTGTAAAATGGAAATTTTAGGAAAATAATAAAACTTGAAAGCGCATACTTGTAATTATCAGCAAAAATTTAATTTTGAAAAAACCTAAAATCTATAAAAATGGTTCAAACTCAAATTGAAATTTCAAAATTAAGGTCAAAATTTACTAAATGAGATTTCCAGAACCAATTCAAACTATGAGTTTGTATGATCCTTTTTTTGAAATTAAAAGAAAAAAACCGTATGCATTGAAATAAAACCCCTAATTTTGAGGAAAAGGACATGTTATGCAATGTTTTATAGCTATTAATGTAACGAGATTATTATGCGACGTCAAATAATCGAGTTGCATTCAAAGCTTTATCGTATCATTGACAACGATAACATAAAAAAGTCAATAAACTTTTAGGATATTATGACAGGTAACTAACATAATACTTACTTACGTACACTTACACTTACGTATTATGTGCTACCAAGTTATTATGAAGCTGCTAAATATTTGAGGTTAATAATAATCAATAAAAATTTAATTTTAAGGACATTTATGTTTAATGATACGATAAAATAAATAAATGCTTACATTTTCATATTTGCTCTCTAGTTCGCTGGTAACAGCGGTTAGATATTTATATTCCTCTTCCATTTTCCTAATTATTTCTTCATATTTCGATACCAAATTTTCTTGACTTGCTTTAGATTGTGTAACAGTGTCATTGTCAATGATTTGCTCCATTTTCATGTCATTTAAGTTTTCTAATTGTACAGGTGGAATGTTAAGTTCAGTTACGTTGACGCCATTCTTGGAAAAGATCTCTTCAGATGTGACTGTTTTAATACTGTTTTCATTAAAGCCGAGTTCTTCTGTAGAAGTGTTTTCTAAAGTAGGTGGTACAAAGGTGAAATCCTTTGATGAAGAATCGGATAAATCTGACTCTTCTTCCTGCTTAGGAAAAGCAATTCCTTTTTCCTCTCTTTCAAAGCCAGCTGAATCTTCATTGTCCGCTGTAATACTCGAATTATTCAACATATGGAAGTTATCATTACTTGGAAGTTCATTTAAGTCACCCATTATAAAAAGACTAGATTTTGATATCAAACATTGCAGTTATTAATAGTTCCAGTGATCAATTCGCGTCAACTTATTTATGTCAACAAATTACAACAAAAACCTATCCTCAAAAAAACTTTCGATTATTTACATCTGAAAATTAGGTTATATGTCAATAATGACATCTGTCAGATAGCAGGGGCGCCAACCAAAAATTTAAATTTCAACGGTTTCTTCCTTTGACTTTATTACCATTTATATTATCTAAAATATTACCTATAGAGAAACTAACAATAAGTATAGCCTGCAGATAATATAAATAAATATAGTCAAAGGTCTATAGTCTCTGGTAAACAATAAAAAATATACGTCATTTTTTAAAGGGAGTGAGAAGGAGGGAGAGAAAAAGAGCGAGAGGAAAGCTATTTTAGTTCTTTTAATCCGACTTCGCGGTGCTACAAACACACTTCTTTCTTTTATTACTAAATGGTCTTTTCCTGTATAGCCTCTGATATTATCTAAAGTTTCTCCAAATAAAAAAAATGTAATTATGGCTACCGTTGTTGATTTAATTCCGCGATTCCGTTCTTAATGGCTCTCTTGAGCTGTGATAATGATTAAAAAACTTTATTAAAGTTTATTAAGTACCCTACAGTCTATCATGACACTATAACTAAGTAATATGTAGTATCATGTGGTATCATGGTAGTACTTTATTCATCAACGATGGTAATTATAGAGTACACACATTAAATTTAGGTTATTAAAGAGTATAAGATCCTATGGTGCGTTTATGTACTCAGGACGCTTAAGTCAGAACTTGATAGCGGGTGCAACAATCTCAGGGTACACCCAATATTTTTGTTTTATTTATGAAGATAAAGTTTTTAAAGTTACTACATGTAATTTACTCCTAAACCGCAAAATTTTGAGATGTGATTGAAATTTCTCCTCTTACCAGCTTCACTAAAATTGATAATAACTTTTGATTTTTAAATGGAACATCTTGTAGAACAATGGTGTCCAACCTATTACTCTTAGATAATATAAATAATATTATTTATATAGTCAAAGCTATTACTCTACTGAGCCACATCCACTGTTGCCAATCCTGCACTTTTAACTGTAGATTTACAGTTTTTTAAAAGAGACTTTAATTTAATGCGCAAAATATACATTTTTTTAACTATGTTATGTTCTAAGCAAAATTGAAATTTGTTTCGCATCTTACGGTTACAATTTCAAATTTTTTCCTGAAACTTTGACTTTTATAAATTTTGACCATTAACTGGAAATTATTTTTTTTTCAGAAAGTTTAAATAAAAGCGTTTTAATTTCATTTTTTCCAGAATTTGTCAATTCTTTTCTCAAATTTTCGACTTTTCATCCAGAAAGAGAGAGAAATTTCTAAAGTTTAAACTATTTCTCAAATTTTTGTCTAAACAATCCACCCTTGAGTTTTTCCTAAAATTTCGACTTTTCTTCAATCAAGATTTTCACTTTTTTCCAAAAATTTCGAAATCGTTCTAGAAATTGGGGGTTTCAATTGATAATTTAGAAAAAAGTGAAGTTTTTAAATCCAATTTTTTAAGGTTTCGCAAAATTCCCAATTTAGATTTATAATTTTTAGTTAAAATTTTGATTTTTTGAAACCTTCGATTTTAATCTCGAAATCGGATTTTTTTCGGATTTTCTTGAATTTAAAGTCAAAATTCGTTTTTTATGATATATTTCACTTTTTTCTCAGAAAATAGTGAATTTTAAATTTAAAAACTGGGACTTGTCAAAACTTTGTGTTTAAACGCAAAATTCTTCATTTTTCCTAGAATTTTTGTGTTAAATTTAACTTTTTTTAGCGAAAACTTTTTGTTTTCACATTCTTCTTAAAATTTTGTCTCGAAAATGGAAAGTTCACATTTTTCTAGAAATGTTATCGTCTTATCCCGAAATTTTAATTTTCTTTTAGAAAACTTAAAAAAATATAATTACGTTTGTTTCCCAAAACTCTTTACTTTTAGTCAAAATTTCCATTCATTTTAATTGAAAATGTCTAACTTTTGCTTAAAATATTTACTTTTATATCAAAATTTCGAGTTTAAACCCAAAATTTTATTTATTTTGTTTTTTTTTAGTTTTAATTTGGTTGCTTTGAAGGCATAATAGGATTATCTTTGCAAGTGGAATGAACATAAAAAAAGATATATTTTTTTAGAAAAAGTAAAAATTTCCAAACCCTCCTAGAAATTCGAATAAATAAACTATTTTTATGAATGCATTTTTTTTTAATTTCTACTATAATCTTACATTTTCTATTTTACCTAAAAGTTTCGAAAAATATGTCAAATGAAAGAAAGTCATAATTTCTGGAGAAAATAATAAGTTCTGAAATTTTGAGAAGGATCAAACTTTGCTGAACAAATATTAACAGAAACTAGAAACTATTTAAAATTCGTATTTGCCTTCAAATTTTGAACAATATTTTTTGAAAAAACCAAATATTTACGACTAGAGGGTCAATATTTCCAAATTAAAATAGAAATGTTGAGAACTTTTTACATTGGGTTTTGTTTTCGAAATTTTGACTCATTTCTCAAAATGTTAAACTTAACATTTTATTTTTAAATTCGAAATTTCTGAAAAATAAATCGAAATTTCAAGAGAAAAAAAAATCAAAATTTTTAGAAGGTCTAAATTTCGGGATGAATTGAAAACTCGGTAAGAAAGGATTACATTATTTAAAAAAATATGAAGTCTTAAACACAAGTTAAAAGTAGTAGGAGAGCCGCACCAGGTATGAAAATTGATGACACCACCATAAACTGTTGCAAGTTATCAAAATATTTGAAAATATATTTGTTGTAACTGTAGCAACAGTAATAAATAGTCTGAAAACTGAACGAAGTTTTGTGCCTTCCCTAGTTCCAAATTCAGACTTAGCTTCCACTGAAGATTCAATTATTACAACACAAACTGTCTTATTTTTTTAAATATGAAATCCAACATCAACGAGACATAAAGATGCAATAAAAATACTATCAAAACCTGAAGAGTGATTCCTATAAAAACGGTTAACCTTGAGAACCTAAATGCCACATCAAAAGTTACCACAAGCTGTTGGTTGAACTCCGCTGCTGCAGATTATTACATTTGGAACCAGCACAATTTCCTCAAGGTAAGTCCTATAAAAGATGTGCCTTTTGAAGTGCCGAACATATTGTAGGTCCATTTCATTTTAAAAGGACTATCATAAATGATTCTAATCAACGAAATTAAAGATCCGACCAGTCCATGTCAAAAATGAGTTTTTCATTTATTTAACTTATGATATAGTTAATTCTGACCTAGGACTTTAAATTTTCAAAAAGCATAAATTGGGTTTAAAGTTCAATAAAAAAAAAATGAAAAAAATGAAAATTTCAAGTTTAAAAAGTTGTGTGTAAAAAAGAGAAAGAGGGGAGAGGAAGTTTTATAGCACCAAGATTTGATTTTTATTGAAATATAAAATTATATTCATCATTTTGTTAATATGATACAATTTATTATGTAGTTGCGTTGCTTTGTCGGTAGGTCAGTAAATAAATAAAATTTAGCACTTATTATTTTTTATTCATATATAGATACATAATTTAATAATAAAGTTAGACTGGCTGCGTAAATTGAAACAACATACAATATACTATCAAATAAAACATTATTGCAACCAGATCTAGAGCTAAATGGAATGAAATATTCAAGAGACAGGTGTACAACAATTAAACATTCTTCAAAATTGAATCATAAGCTTGAAATACAAAAGGTGCGACTTCAACAGATCTGGATTTCAAACTCAGAGTTGCGTGATTAACGCCAGGTTGCAATTTTAATTCAAGCAACACCCAAATGTTGTTTGTCAATTTTAATGATTGGTACAACATATCTTGACCTTCCACGTTGCGTTTTGCAATTGTAAAAATGTTATTCTGAGTCATCTTACTCGAAACAGTATCTGTATTCCCTTTGAGATCGTTAATGCTATACTGAACTTCATTAGCTGATGGTATGTCTCTCCAAGTAGTCAAAAAAACCCTCTTATCCAGAGTTCCATCCTCGCAAAATAGAATTTGAATCGGAATCTGACAGGCATAATAGAAAACATCAACGTTATTTTTGATAGCCACCTGAAGAGTCGTCAGAGGTTCCATCCTCTGAACAGGCCCATTTGTGTTCAAAGGCAAACTGTATTCCAAGTTTTGGCTGGGTTGCAACGATCCAACATTCATCGGAGATGCTGGACAAATTCCGAAGCTGTTTTTGTTAAACTGAATCGCAAATCCATTCATTGCTTGCATGGCTTTGTTTGTTATCGTTATGTCCATGGACATGACTCCATTTCTTCTTGAGAAAGTTCCGTAGATTTCCATACCTTTACCTTTGTCAGCAGGTAACCAGCATTGCTTTGGTGGCACATACATGCTTGGTGCCGATGATAAACCGAAGATGTCACCCAGGAGTCCTGCGGTGGAGGGAGCTGCACTAGTAACACTACTACCACCTAGATCGACCCCACCCAGCTGAAAGATGCGTTACCTTGAAGATTTTGCTGTGACAAATTAAAAACTCACCAGGACATCTAATCCACCGCCTAATAAGTCAACGTTGCTGGCTGGTTGAGTAGCCGGTTGTGGAGGAGGTACAGTGCTACCAATATCCATGGAAAGCAGATCGCCAATTAACGACTCTTGGTTTGGTATGACTGTCGCTTCAGGAGCTGAAGTACCATCAGAAGATCCTTGTCTAGCAGGTAGACTCTTTCTTATACCTGCAGAAAGCAAATTACAAATATGGTCTGAAATGATGCTCAAATGAAATTTACCAGCACTACGCCCTTCAACAAATGCGGTTGGAGGTTTATGATAAACGCTGGCCAATGATGATATATGACAGATAAGCTCATCTAACAGGGTTGGCTCCAATAAATCTGTTTCTTCAGAAATTAGGGGTTTGTCAGCCAAAACCACTTCTTTTGCAGCTGCAGGATCTGTGCTCAGAAGCCTAAAATATTTCATTGCATAATTAATAATTAGTTTTAATTATGTACGATATACTTCTGGCATTGGACAGGGTCACTTATTAGTGACAAGGTCCAATCCCAAACAAAGTATAAGACTGGTTGTGGAAGCCTTTATACCATATTAATTACGTAACAAAATATTTTCATAAAAATGTTATTAAGCAATACCTCCAATAAATAAAACCGCGGTCTCTTAAATCTGGATTATCTGAATCTTGTGTTGCCAAACTTAACACATGTTGTACAAGAGCTTGGGTATGTGCTGGTCGTTTCAAGAAAAGTTTAACAACAGCCGTTAGCAGCTGCAACTGTACTTGGGCATTTTCATCAGCAAAACCTGAAATTAACGTTAATCAACGTAAGAAATGGGGTAAAGTTTAAATAACCTTCTAAGAAACTGTCCAGCAGTTCATCAGCATTGTCGATTCTTTCGGCATACTCTCCAATGATCCACACCATGCTGGCCCTAGCTTCTGGTTCGTCCAAAGTATCCAAATTTTCGCACAATGTGCTAATGATGCTTTCATACTTATTTGGATATTTTCTGTAACGGAAAAAGTCACTGTTACTGGCAAAAGTTCAAAAAGAAATAAAAATTTTAAAACTAACCCGAAATTTATAAACAAAAATATCTAAATTTGTAGAATAAATTCAAAATTCATTTTCAGAAATGTTAATTTCTAGATTAAAAACTATTTAAAGTAAAAACTCCAGGTTCAGTTTCAAAATGTTCAAATAAAAAGGCTAAATTTGAAGAAAAATAAAGTATTTACAAAAAAATATCAGATATAAATAGGAAAAAAGTAAGAGAAACACTTTAAGATTAAAAGTTAATATTTCAAGAAAGTAGAAAAACATTTGTTGAAATTAGGGAAAACTTAACATCTAGAACACCGCAAAAATATTCAAATATTAACGACCTTCTTCTATTTTTAGTAAGAGTAAATTGACTGAAAAAGAGCTAAAAATTGTGCAGTTTGGGATATTCGCTTAACTTGGCATAACTGTAAGTAATAATAGTAGTAGTGTATCAAAAAATGTTTTTCAAAAGTAAACAATTTCATTTATTTAAATAATAATTTAAATATATTACAAACTAGGCTCGGTAAGCTAAAATAAAAAAAAATGTGTAGTTCAAAATGAGGCAATAAGGATCCCAAAATGAAAAAAAAATGGGCAGTTATGAGGCACGCCCACAGAAGTGAAAACTTAAAACTATGATATAACAAATTTCAAGATATTACAAAAAAAATATATGCAAACCTCAGTGAAAAGTGTCATTCTGGTTTCGAGAAATCTTTTTCTCTCGACAAGAATGAAACACTTTCCACCTCGGTATGTAATATACTTTTTCAATGTACTAATTTTTTGGATTAGCCGGGTGTTGGATTATCCGATACCGGATTAGCCTGTGCCGGGTTATTCGGTGCCGCACTAACCGCTCCGGATTATCAGGATGTCAGAAAGGTTTTAAGCAATGTCATTAAATATCCGGAGTGGCGCAGTGGTAGAGCAATCGACTAGTAGTTCAAATAGCGTTTTTTGGTAACGCAGAACTCATATATGTGTGCAAATCCAGGCGTTTATCCGCTACCTTTTGTCGCTTAACGCACCTAAAGAAGTTTTCACTTCAAAAATTAAACAATGGATAGACCAAGGATACTGTCAGTAACTTAAATTCAAGGGATTTCAAAGAAACCATTGAAAATATTCAAGGCGCTACAAAAAAAATGTAACAGAATATTCCGAACGCACCTAAAAAGTGTGATTTTGTTATGTAGTCGGAATGCAGCTTTCACCATGACAAATTAATTTTGGTAATGTTGGTATTCTGCTTTCTTGTCAACGTCAAAATCACATAACCTTTTCGACTTTAAATGTCATTGAGTTCTACTCAAATGATTTATAACTATTAAATAAATTAAGAAAACCATAAATACACGGTAACAAGTTAGATAAAAGTGTAATTATTTACATGGATAAGTTCGACTTATAAAAAGAAGTGTGTTATTCGTGTTGTTTATATTATCTGAAAAGGGGAGGCGGCTGACCTACTGACGTAGGTAATAAAACTGGTTAAACAATTCATCATAAAGTATACCGATAAAGCGCATTTATTTAAATATTGATTGAAAAAATGCCGAAAATGGTGGACGAAAAACTGTTGCAAGAGCGTTTAAGTCGGTTTAAACCAGAACCACTTATCGACTACGATTTGTCCAAGAATGAGCCAGTAGTGGAAATACCAATGGTAAACGAAAATGAAAGCTGCATTGATTTAGCTAAGGCGAATTACTTGGATATGCTTAATAATGAACGCCTGAAAACCGTTTCAGAGGAGTATATTAGAAAATATGGTGTAGGGCACCTGTGGGCCCAGAGCTTTTTATGGTATGTAAGAATTATTAACAATTTAGCTAGGAGAAATAAATATTGAAATTCATTTTTTTATCCAAGTTTAACTTTGTAAGAAAGTTTAAAAAATACAGCCCTCATTGTTATTAATGTAAAACTAAAGTGACTACATACAGGCTGTGTCAGTTATAATGTTAGTAATTTTAACCATGTATTTTATTTCCTATAATTTCTAGATTATTGCAAATTTCGATTTTTTCTTCCAATTCTGAGTTTAAACTCGAAATTAAGAAGAAAAATTTTAAGTTTAAAACTTGTTTCAAGTTTCGAGCAAAAAAATCAAAATTTTAAAGACTAGAAGAAAAGTTTACTATATAGAACAGGAACAGATACCAAAGTCGTAAAAAATTACTTGTTTGCGAACATTATACGTTTTTCCACAAGTTTCAATTATATTTTCAAAATTTCAAGTTTATACTTGAAGCGTCAAATAGGTCCAAATTTAAAAAAAAAAAAGTGAAAATTCCGAGTTGAAAAAAAGTTCAAAAATTGGAATCAGATATAAGAAAACTGGAACTTACAGGAGTCAAGTTGAAATTTCAAATAAATTTGGAATAAACAGGTTTTCCTTTAAGTTCCGACAAAAACTTAAAATTTTCAACCTGAAGAAAAAACTTACTCTATGGAATCTGTAAAAAATTATTTTTTGCAAATTCAAAAATTTTCTTTTATTTCAAAATTCTTACGCTTGAAATATCCAGAAAAATACTGAAATTTCGGGATTAAAATTAGATTAAAAAAAGGTCAAATACATCTAAAAAAATTAAAATCTTGAAGCTAAAAATCTAACTTTAAAAAAGGGAAAATTGAAAATTATGACTTTACTATACTTTGCTACTGAAGCTACATTTATTAAATTTCCAAACAGGTACCACCGATGTGCACTTGGATTTGGAAACAGGCCTGGCAAAATTTTTGGGAACGTCATCTTGCATTGTCTACTCTTACGGCTTTGTTGCCATTTCAAGCTCAGTCGCAGCTTACTGTAAGAAGAAGGATGTCGTGTTTGTTGACAAAGAAGTATGTTTTCCCATACAAGCAGGGTATATTGGCATCGAAACCTAAAGTGGTATACTTTGATCACAACGATCCTGAGAGCTTGTATCGTGAAGCCAAAAAAATAGAAGAAACAGAAAAACACCCATCTTGCAAATTTCTGGTAGTAGAAGGAATCAACTGGAAAACCGGGAAATTATGCCCATTGCCTGAATTTGTTAAAGTCGCTGAAGAGTTTAAAATGAGAATTTTCTTGGAAGAAAGTTACTCTATTGGAGTTTTCGGAAAGACAGGCAGAGGACTGACTGAACATTTTGATGTTGCCGTTGATAGAATTGACATGATTTTTGGCACCCTTGAAGGTGCTATTGGTTCCATTGGAGGTTTTTGTGCGGGTTCATGTACTATTATAGAACATCAGCGCTTAGCTGGTTCTGGATATATTTTTTCTGCATCTTTGCCAACTTACTTGGCTAGAGTGGTTCTAGAATCATTGGAAATAATGGGGGGAAAAACCTCAAGAATTGGTTGCATTTGGTGAAGAATTTCACCATTTTCTTAGTGATACTTGCAATTTTGAAGTTGTAAGTGATCCTAAAGCCCCTTTCAAAGTATTTACCAGCAGAAATATTGAACGTCAACGTGAAAATGAAAAAACTATACATGACTTCTGTAAAGAGAATGATGTGCATTTTATTAAAAGGGATGAATATTTGGTTATTAACTTAAATGTTGCCTTAAAATACGATGCTAAACGCCTTGAAAAAGTTTATAAAGTTTTAAGAGAAGCTGCTGCTTTAATAAATAAATCCTAACATATAGAACTTAGCATTCCAATGTAATACATATATTTTTAATTTTTAGTGAAAAATAAGTGTCTTAGAATCCAATATTTATTTACAAATAAATCAATAACGAATATTATTCCTACTTCTATTAGATTTTTATTTAATCCCCCCCGATCCTAAAAAAACCTCAATATCGAACTGGAAATTGGCAAAAATGTATTGGAATTTTGAAAAAAAATTCGAAATTAAAAATATCTAGATCAAAGTCAAAATTTTACATTAAAAAATATAACAATTTAGGATTAACATTCAGGACTTCAAAAAGAGCATTCGAAATTTACAGAAGAGTGGTTAGACTTAGACTGCAAACTTCAACCAAAAAAGTCGTAGTTTCAAGATTGACGTAGAAACTTCAAAAGTTGAAACTTTTAGTTAACATTCTGGGAAGGGAAATTTATTTTAAAAAATGTATTTTCAACTCAAAATTTTTAAATCATTATTTCTTTGAGGATTAATATTTTCTCAAAATTTCCATTTTATCCTTGAATTTGTTGATTTTTTGACATATTTTTAAGAGAATTTTAACTTTTCCAGAAATTTCAAGGTTTTTCTTCAAATATTCATTTTAATTTTAAAATACCAATTTAAATCTCGAAAAAAGTTTTTCGGTAATTTCGAATATTTTTAGTAGTGTTGGGCTATTCGAATACAAGTTGTGAGATGTATTCGATTCTACCAAGATCTCGAATGCATCCGATTCTCAACTGAAGTATTCGAATACTCCCAGACTCCGTGAGTTGAAGTGAGAATATGGATAGAATCGGTTTTCGCCTCGCGCAAGCAACATCTCATCAACGCATGATTCATAAGTTCTCGGGTACTTGCATTCGAATATAAAATATGTATTCGAATACAAAATATGTATTCGAATACAAAATATGTATTCGAGATTGTGGTAGCCCGATACAACAAAACATTGGAATGCTGAGCAGTGAATAGAATCGGGCTCCTAACTACGCTATATCTCCGATTCTTAACTTCTCGGATGTTGAATACTGTACCGGATTCTTGTATTCGAGATCTTAGACATGCATTATTGAATGCGTATTGTATTCGAGATCATTTTTATCCGGGATGGTTGGTTACGCATTATGCTCGCACACTCCTGCTGTCGAATATGTACCTAATTTTTAATTTATTACTTCATCCTTCTCATAAAATTATCAAATAACGAAATGCTTAAGTACTTTTTAAAATCTGGCTCTCAATTTTAATAATGAAATTTAACAATATCAGGAAATACAGTGCCAATATGCGAATCCAATCAAAGTTAAAGATACATATGTGAATTCTAAAGCTTCAAGATTTATTTATATTTAGAAATTTATATATATTCAATTAAGGATTACCAATTACGGGCACAGGTACGGAAGTACTGAAATCGAAAGTCATATCTCGCCACCACATACCTCGAATAAGCCGCCGAGACAATTTTTATAGTAAGTATTTTATTATCCCATAATTCGATTCTTTGTATTCGAATACTTATTCGATTCTCAAAAGTATTCGAATTCAATGTATTCGATTCTAAATATCGTTCGATTATTCCAACACTAATTTTCAGACTTCTTAAGTGTTGGAAATCACGTTTAAAACGTGAGAGCAAAAATCTATCGATGCTTATTTTAAAGTAAAATATTAGACACCCTCGAATGCTTTATGGGTTTCTGTGTATCTTTTACGAACTGAAATGTGATACGGGTACTTGAACTTATTTGGAATACTTTTAGATGGATGATTAATTCTAAGAACGCTGGTCAGTCCCTTTTGTGAATATAGGTTTTAAGGGATTAAAGTTGACATGTATATTAGCAGTGTATCATGAAACGGACCAAATGTATTTGGAAATATTTCGAAAAGATTCCTTTTCGACTGGGAAGTTGAGATAATTTCGTCGCGACAATACACACCTTCCGAGACCTCTTGAATAAATAAAGTCTCGATAATTAAAGTGTAGTGTTTCATTGAACTAAATAGTTTATACACACCCCATTTCCAATATTAAGCTTCAATTATTTTAATTTTTTTATCTTTGAAGTAGAAAAAATAAAAAAAGAGCGATACATTTTGTTGACGCCATATATTCAAAAAGGCGGTTGGTGCCAGCAGGTGTTGATACGATAAGGAAAGAACGCGGAGAAGGAATATCGCGCAACCATAAGAGAAGGCAGTGGTCAAATTTTCGGTAATTTTTTAATTAATGTTTGCTGAGTTTTTCCTATTTTTCCCTTTCCTGGCAAACCTAGGAGAGAAGACACCGGACAATTGGTGGATCATTTATATTTTTTTAACATAATTTTTTTTGCGGTACATACACATTTTCAAGCAAAACTCTGTTCCACAAAAATTTTAAAATTGCTTAAATATTGAGTTACTGTTCTTGAAATTTTCCCTTCTTTGTGAAGTTTCCAGTTTAAACATGAAATTTGTCATTTTTTTTTATTCTTAACAATTTAACTTTTAGGTCACATTCAGAGAAAATAATTGAAATTTCCACTTTTTCAAAATATTTAAAGTTTACTCTCGAAATTTATAACTTTTCTTAATATGAACATTTTAAGAAAGCAACATACGTTTTAGGAAGAGAAAAAAAAAAAAATTCAGATATAAAAATTTAAAAAAAAAAACCAAATTTTGGGAAAACAACATTTCTAAAATTGTCTTAAAAAATCCGGTTTGTTAAATACTTTTTGCTGCTTTTGGCTCTACCTTTCGACTTCATTGAAAATAAATAAAAAAATGAACGCCACACTTGAGAAAAAATCGAAATTTCTAGAAGAGTTTTAGAAATGTTAAAGTTTTTTGGGAAATTTTAGGTCACATTTGGAAAAATACTCAAATCTTTAATTCTGGTTTTCTTAAAACTACTAAGAACTAACTGAGAAAAACTAAAAAATTTAAAATTTCGACTTCTAAAAAGATCGATTTTAACCTTAGAATTTTAAAATCAAATTTTAATTTTCAAATTTCAATGTCAAGTTTGAAATATTAAGCTTTTTGATAATAATATGCATGCATTCAACAAAAATGTTTCAATAATTAATCTAGCAAAAAAAGCAAAAACAAATATTAGTTTTAAATTTTGTTCCCATAATTGCAGATTGTGCCAGCTTCTGAAGCAAATTTTCTTAAAATAATCTGAGCCATGGTTAACCAAAAATCTGACCCAGCCTAATTTAGAGGTCACCCCAATGTTAATTTTCAAATTTTTGTTTAAGGGTTTTAATGAGTCCTAATTTTATCCAATTCTGTAAACAGAATAAATAAATAACACTGACACTTACCTGAAGATGTCTTTGATTACAACGATAGCTTCCTGTACAACATAGTTCACTTTCGTTTGTATGAGATCCAAAAGTGTAGAAACACATCGCTCAGCAGATGGTTCCACTTTGATAGCACAACGACCAATAGCTCTGACAGCTTTCCGGACAAAATCTACATCCACTTCTGTAGCATATTCCTTCAATTCACTCAAAACTTGTTGAATATTAGCCTGAGAAGCTAAACGAATCATAATATCAAGCTTTTCCAGTTTCACATATATCGGATCGTTATATTTAACAAAGAAAACCTAAAATTATGAAACAAGCGTTAAACAAAGAAGCTGCTTCAAAATATCTCTACCTTCATTTCATGTTTAAGAATATCAGGTTTCTTTTGAACAATCAAATTGATGTTTCTCAACGCCACGTACTGCACTTCGGGTTCTGATGACAACAGTGTTACTAGAGGCGGCGCTAATTTTTTGCTCAAACCGGAACAGAATTCCACATCACCGGCCAAGATTTCCATCATCTTCATTAAGACTTTAACGGCCGAAAGCACAACGGCTGCATTGGCGTGAGCCAAGCGGGGGGTTATACGCTCACAAATGCTTTGGGCTTCCCTTTCGTCCTTAGGGTTGTAATTTGATAAAGAATCTAGGATGAATACTTGGCCCCATTCCGTACACTCGTTCAAAGCGGTGAGAAGTTTGTTGATGGTAGGCCGTGTTTAATTCAACGAGAGGGTGTCCAGTTGGGCTGCTTTCATTGATTTCTGATAGGGCCGCGACCGCGTTTGCTACTACCATGGGGTTGGAGTCACTAAGCAGTTCTTTTAATTGATCTAAGAATCCTTGGTCTTCCACTAGACCTGAAAAGAAAACGTAAATGATTAAAAAATTTGTGTAGTCAAATGCAGCAAATCAATTTTGCTACATTTAATATTCAGGAAAATAAGAGAAATATATAATTTTTTTACATCAAATGTGTTTTAAATAATTAACCACTAGTTTAGTAGCTAATTTAAATGTTAACTTTAGTAATCACGTTTAAATATCAAATAACAGTAAATTGAGTGTCCTGATTTCTTGCAAAAAAAAATAAATAAAAAGGAGTATATGGTATCTTTCCCCCAATTCTTTCGAAAGTTATTTAAAGAACTGAAAGAAGAAATGTGCAGTGATTTTTTGCTGAATAAGTAAAAGTAGGTAAATCAACATTTTGCGAATAAAATTAAAATCATGAAGTAAAAAATCTAAACTTTGAGTTTAAAGGCAATATATTTTGTGAAAGATCTGAATTTACATTTGAGATTTACTAAAAAATGTTTCAATTTTCAGTCAAAATTTTGACACAAAAGTCAAAATTTCAAAATAAGATAGAAACTTTGAAAAAAAAGATGTTTAAATCACTAGCATATGTGAGCATTTTGAGGTAGAATTCACAATTTTGAAAAAAATTAAGTGTAAATTTAAAAAATATCTCAACTGAAATTTTTAAGAAATCTCATAATTTATAAAAAAAATTCCTTGACGTTTAAAAAGCTGACATTTCAAGATTAAAGTTAAAATGTTGTAATTTTGTAACAAACAGTGTAATCATTAAAAATCCAAATTCTGAATGTAAACTCAATTTATTTGAAAAAGATTGAGTTTCTAAGTTTATATTTCAGATTGCATTTCAGTTTGAACACAAAATTTTGAGAAAAAACATTAAAATTTTAAAGTTAAAATTAGACCATTTCAAATAAAAATATTTTTCAATTTACATTTGAAATTTTAAAAAAAAACTGAAATTTCAAGATTGAGGCGAGTTAAAAAAAAAAGAAATAGAAAATAAGGATTATGCCTACCCTAAGTCAAAGAAAAAAAATAATAGATTTAATGAAGTTACAAAAATCTTTTGCTCTTGACCTTTTTAAAAGTAGTATTCAATGTATTTAAAAAAGAATCTGGCATACCTGAAGATATATCATAAAGTTTTGCAACACAAACAGCTGCTGTTTTTCGTACATAGGGATCTTCATCCTTTAAACACTTTCTCAACGGCTCACAAAGGTATTCAGTTATTTTGTCAACTCTTATACATCCCATAGTTCGTACAGCCAAAGCGCGTATTAAAGGGTTAGGGTCTTCACAGTCCTAAACAACAAAACTCGTTTAATTTATATAAAAACTGGATTAGTAATATGTACCTTCACAAAAGTGTTTACAGCCATAATGGCCATATCAGGCTGTGATTTTGCGTAATTCATAAGATATAGATACACAAGCTTTTTCAATTCCAAATTGTCTGTTTGCATACAGTTGACGACATCGGGGAAAAGTGCAGAAACATCTTTCCCAACAGTCATAGAAGCAATCACCTAAAATTATCCTCATTTAAATTATTAGAAAAAAGACTAGATAAAATATTCTACCTTTTTAACAGCTTCCTTCTTTTTTTCTTTTTTGTCATTGTTCAGTTCCGATTTTAACTCGAATATTTCACCCTTTTTGGTGGTGGTAAAATACTTTGAATCCGTCATGTTTTATAATTTACGGTTACCTGCAAATATACACAGTAAATAGGGATGTATTGGCTCCTCTAGTTCTTTTAAATGCATATTTATAGATAATGAACTTACCAGTAATCCGGTTTCGGAAAATTTTATAAACGCCTCCCCGAAACTTGACAACAAAAACGTCACCTTGACAGGAAAGCGTTGACGTTGGGAAGTAGTAGGTCAAATGAAACAAACCTAGAATTTCGACATTCACAGAAATGTTATTCTTTGTTTTCTATGGTGCTATATAATTTTCAATTCGCATAAACTGATTTTTTTAACTCTAATGTATGCGGCATCAATAAGACAAGGCATACATTATGTTCAGGCAGTCAAAATTAATGTTTTTTTTGACATAGGTAAAACAGAATTTATTTGAAAAAAAAATTGAAATTAGCAACATTTTTATCAGTCATTTTAGCAATCATCCACTGGATGGGGCTGTCATGTGTAACTTTTATTTTTCTTATAAAACGGTGTTATAGCCCCAGTGTCAGTGTTGCCAAATCAAAATAAAAAATTATCGTACATTGGCATACAATATTATTTTGCCTGAGGGATATTGACAATCAGTTTATATCAAGAAAGGACACAGCACAATTGGCTGGCGAGTCTCGCTCAGGGCTCAATTCGAAATGCACCACACGATATTAAACACAGATACGTCGCTCACACGATATTTAATGGATGAATTAATAATAATGACTGTTTACATTTACTGATTTTGGACGCCCAATTATGCCTGCAAAGAAGCTATGACGAGAGATGAGATATCGATCCCCAGTAAGATGAGGAGCTCGTAGTATTTACATATATCGTGGGTACAAACAGTTTTTTAATCTAGTGTGCTGCTGTCATTTTTTGTTATGTTAACGTATGTTCCTTACTTGGTCGGTATTTTAAACAGACAGGTGAACAAATATAACTTTAAAAAAATATTTTATCGATTTGATCTTGCAATAGAAGAAAAATCTTTTATTGTTGAATTCTATTTTCGAAAATCTCAGACTAGCAATCTTGAATAGATCTCTATTCCTGATAATACTGCAGAATTTTTATGTTAAGGTTAAATGTCAATTTAGTGAGTACGAATCAAGTCAGAAACATCGTGAACATGTCAGCAGCACACTAGATTAGAAAACTTTTTGTACACTCAATATAAAACTTGAGATACCTAAAGAACGTTTTTACCTATTTTTTAAGTTTAAATTCGACATTGTGCATTAAGCTGAAATTTTGAGTTTAAATTTGCTTAAGATCAAAAAATCTTTGATCTGTGTAAAGAAAATATTTTATCGATGCTTTGAAGTTAAAATTTAAATTGTGATATTGAAGTGGACATTTTGGAAGACCTTTTCGAAGCTTATATGAAAGTTTTTGGCAGGACTTTTTAGGTTTAAATGTCGAAATTAATATCTAAAAAACTTTGAAATAAAAACTACATTTTTTAAAAGTCGAAATGCGGGGATCAGGGTGATAAAATGTCAACATTTTGGGAAAAACTTAATAAGTTTTAAGTAAAGATTTCAAACCTTCTAAAAAACCTAAAATAAAATCGATATATTTATATAACGTATTTTCTTTATTTCTGAAAATTATTCCCTAGATTATGAACGCGCGAATTTACATTTATAACTTTAGTTTTACAATCAATCGTCTATGGCGCGAGTTATCCGATTCGTATCTTTAAATTAATGTTTGGGATTCATTGGGTATGTAGGGATGTTTGTTTTTAAAAATTACCGTTGCTCTTACTGTAAATATAAACGTCAATATGACATTCGGTTAACTGACAGAGCTGTCAGTGAGGTGTGTTAGTGACTAATATAGTGCCTAAAAATTATTTATTTATTATTAGATAATAATGGAAACTTATGATGTACTAGTAAATCAGCCGGTTGTGATAGACAATGTGAATATTTGTTTTGGTAAACTTGCCGCTGGTTAATTGGGGTATGTTTTAGGGTTCCGGTGTTATTAAAGCGGGGTTTGCAGGGGATCAAATACCGAAATGTCGGTTTCCAAACTAGTAAGTCCATAGCACCTAGTTATTGAAAGTGTTGCTATATTTTAATTATGTTTAAAGTATCGGAAGACCAAAGCACATTAGGGTTATGGCGGGTGCGTTGGAAGGGGATGTTTTCATAGGACCGAAAGCTGAGGAACATAGGGGATTATTGTCTATAAAGTACCCAATGGAACATGGGCATGTTACAGATTGGAATGATATGGAGAAAATTTGGAGATATATTTACAGCAAAGATCAGTTGTCAACTTTCAGTGAAGAACATCCTGTTTTATTAACAGAAGCCCCTTTAAACCCTAGACCTAACAGAGAGAAAGCTGCTGAAATTCTTTTTGAATCATTTAATGTTCCGGCATTGTTCATTTCCATGCAAGCAGTACTTAGTTTGTAAGTTATTGATGTATGTATTTCTTTTTGGATAATTATACACGTTCAAATGTAGATATTCGACTGGACGTACAACTGGTGTTGTTCTTGACTCAGGGGACGGTGTTACACATGCCGTGCCAATATATGAGGGGTTTGCTATGCCTCACAGCATTATGAGGGTTGACATCGCGGGTCGTGATGTGTCTAGATATCTCAGGTTTGTAATTTTTTCCTTACCATGGCAGACTAGAATATTAATTGGAATAGTTACGTTCTTCTTTGCATAGGTTATTATTGAGAAAAGAGGGTATTAACTTTACCACTACAGCTGAATTTGAGACTGTACGCACAATCAAAGAGAAAGTGTGTTACTTAGCAAATAACCCAATTAAGGAAGAATCTGTTGAAACTGAGCACATAAATTATACTCTTCCTGATGGTAATGTCATCCAAATTGGCCCTGCCAGATTCAGGGCACCCGAAGTCCTCTTCAGGCCCGATTTAATTGGAGAGGAGTGTGAGGGCCTCCATGAGGTCTTGCTGTATTCAATTCAAAAATCAGATTTAGATCTAAGAAGCGTACTTTTTAAAAATATTGTCTTATCAGGGGGATCCACACTTTTTAAGGTAATAAAAAACTAATTGCTGTCAACATCAATTTAAGTTAATTTTTTAAAGGGTTTTGGTGATAGGCTACTATCAGAAATTAAAAAAATCTCTCCTAAAGTGGCACAAATCAAGGTATGTCAGATTTGCTAAACGAAATTCATTTTATAATTTGTAATTAAAGATTTCAGCTCCACAAGAAAGGTTGTACTCCACTTGGATTGGTGGATCCATTTTGGCCTCTCTGGACACATTTAAGAAAATGTGGGTATCTAAGAGGGAATTTGATGAAGAAGGTCACAGGGCGGTACATAGGAAAATGTTTTAGTTGAATTTTGAGCCTCATATGTGATTGGATTTGATTGCAATGCTTTGTTAAAACATTAAGTTCACATTTTTTTATAATATTTATTTTTATGTAGGCTTAAGAACTGTACAGTGATTAGTCTCATATATGAGAGTTGCAGAATTGGAAAATGAGACAAAACTACATAACTGAAGATTTGAATAAGACATTCCTTTCAATATCTATTCTAGCAGTGAAAAATATTTCGACAAAGTCCTTATTTTTTATTCCTATTTTGCAACTATGGTGTTTAAGTACTAATATAAAACTAAATTATTATGTAGGAAATGAATTTTTAATTTTATATCTATTATATCTATTTTTAATATGCATGAAAGCACATAATTTACAGTAATACATGCAGCTTTAAAGATATTGTAAAGTGAAACGTTAATATATCCTTTTATAATTGTTTTTTATTTGAAATGCTTCCATGAACTGCATTAAAATAATGGGTAAATAATTTTAATTATTTTTGGTTTAAAATAAATAATTTTAATCTTGAGTCTTGAATTTAATAACAAAACTTAACTCAAAATTTCCATTTGTTTTTTGCAAGATATCGAGTTTTAAGTCGCTAATATTGAGCATATTTTTGTTGTTATGTTTTGACTTTTTTTCCAAATATTTTAGTCTAAAGTGGAAAATTAAACTTCATTATAATTTTTAGTTAAAATTTGAATTTGTTTTATAAAATTTGAATTTTTTCCTAATATTCCCAATGTAAATATAAAATTTGGATTTTTTAAATAAATTTATAATAATTTTCAATTCTTGTCCCAAAATAATTTAAATTTTTAATTTTTTTCAAAATTTGATTTTAAAATCAAAATTTCACCTTTTTTATAAAGATTTCTAACTTACTTTTTAAATGATTTCTAACTGTAATGTTTCTTCAAAAAAGTTGGGTATTAACGTTATTGCTTTAATTTAAAATGTGACTTAAAAAGGTTAGATTTTTTCTTTAAATTCATATTTCTAGAAATTTTAAGCTTCGGGTAAACTCTTTGATATAAATAAGTGTCGGAATTTTGAGAAAAAATTCAAATATTGCATAAATTACAATTTTTTTGAGAGTTTTGGATTTTCTGTCAAAATTCAGAGTTTAAGCCAGCAATTTTTTTTTACAAATTTCAACTTCATTCTCAATATCTTGAGTGCAGCAATCAAATTTAGATTTAAATATTTTTAATTGTGATAATATGAAATTTTGACCAGTTTTTGTGGAAATTTTAAATTTTACTTTGAAATTTCGCGTTTAAAGTCGAAATTTAGAAAAAAATTGAACCTAAAAAGTCGAAATTTGAAGAGAAAATAAAAACTAAATAAGAAATTTTTAGTCGATATTCCAAGAAAAATTTTCAGTTTAAATCAAGATTCCATATAAGCGAAAATATAAATTTATGGAAAATCGTCAGTCAAGAAAAAAGTAAAAACCGGAAATTGTAAACTGAGCATTTAAAAAAAATCAAAATTTTAAAAAATATATAGAAATTTGCAAAAAAGAATTCCAGCTACATAAAAGGGACAAAATTTAGACAAGGTAAAATTGTTATTTTATTTAATCAGCTGCAACTTCAAACCTTTTGAGAATGTTTTATCCACATAAAATTACTTTCGGTTAAAACAGTAAAACAACTATTTTCAAAATTGTTTTTATTAAAAAAAAACATTTACAGTCACCATCAGAGACATTAGCAAATAAAAAAATCCGCTAATTATACAAAAATAAATACGATGGATCTCGACGGCGGAATTTATTGATGAATTTCGGCTTTCATAAAAATATAAAACAAAAATACAATGAATCGACAAACAAACGCTTAAAGTTACCAATGTTTTCATCTAAATAATGACAATTTTCTGCTTCCTGGCATTTTGCCTTCACTATCTATTAATCCGGCTTGGATATACTCCAGAGAAGGCATTTTTCTTAGATCTCCTCTCGCCGCTACCGATGGTTGTGAACTTAATAATCTTTGAGCTACCGCCACTATGTCATCTTTTGTTACTTTTTCTAACAAACGAAAAGGTCAATGTAAAGATGGTTTTCAATACGAGTTTTTATGTCACTTACCTATTTGTTCTATAAAGTATTCCGGTCTTTTTCTGTGTCCAATCGCCAGAACTTGTCTTCCAATATCTTCAAAAACAACAGGCCTAGATTCAAGATTCATTAACAGCATTGACTGCAATTGCGTTTTTGCTCTCTAAAATATAAAGATTAATTTTATACGTTCATATTTTTTTGAAGTCATACTCGGAGTTCTTGGGTTCCGACTGACCCAGTCATTGCTACAAGTTCTCTTACAATCACCTCCACCATTTCTCTAATGTGTGTTGGTGGGGCACTAGCGTGTATACAGAATAATCCACTGTCTGCATAAGCGTGATTGTAAGCTGTGGCGCTGTACATCCAATGATACCTGTTTAATACATTTGTGTATAATCTGGTGTACATTCCTTTTCCGGGTCCACCAGCACTAAAGGAACCACCTCCACCCATCATCATATTTAAGACACACATGGCTATAAAGTCTTTGTCTTGATGAGGGCAACCCTCCAGGCCGATCATCACATGTGATAAAACTGGAAGACCAGCCGAGGCAAATTGTGGGATTTCACATTCTTCCTAAAAAGAAGATTTTGTACAATTATCATATTGATTACAAAAAAAAATTTCCAACTGCATTATTGTATCGATTATTATAAATCGCGTAATAATCTCTTTAGATTAATAGCTAAAATTCAACTCTTTCGAGATTAGATTTTTCTTGGAATCTGAATTAACAGAACACTTTCAATTTTTACTTGTTTTTTCTATAACTTCTAGGGTGAACAAAATTAAATTTTGGAATTATGGTTAGATATTTTCACTTTAAGATTACCAACATTTTTTATTGAAATCTGGAATTTCCAGATTTTTTAACTAGTAGTTAGTAGTATCGGTTTGTTAATTTTTTTCAATATTTTAAGTATTCAAACCATACCATTTGCCTAATACTTCAAAAATTTGGGCTGTTCCTTGAAATGTTGAACTTTTTTTTTTGAACAATTGTAAACTCGATTTGTTTAAATAAATACCAGGCTATTTCGAGATTATGATTTTTTTTATCATAATTCAAGTTTACACTTTCAAATGTTGCTATTTTCCCGAAATTTCAATTCTAAGCTCTTTTTAAATGAATTTGAGTCTTCAAAATTGCAGCTTCACTTTATCCATCAGTCGAACTTCTAAGAAACATAGGAAATTTATAACAAAATTTAGTTGAAACCTCAAATTCCTGGAAAAGTTAAAATTTCTAGATGAAGGTCCAAATGTCACTAAAAAAAGTCGACATGAAATTAACATCTTTGCAAAAAAAAGTCAAAATTGAATTTTTAGGTAGGAATTTTATAAACAAGATAAAAAAAATCTAATTTCATATTGGAAATTTAGAGAAAATTCTCAAAATGTAAAATAGTGTTTGAAGTCGAAGGAACAATCACAATAAAATGAATGATTGCAATTTAATGAAATATGTAAAAATATAATGACATTTGATTTTTGTCTCAAAACATAGATGAAAAAAATGACCAAGATCAAAATCAATTGTAGCAGGATATAATCTGATAATTTTCTGCTACAGAAAACCATCATTTCATAATCAGATATTTAACAATGTTACCTACCTGTACTATACCTCCAGTATATTGTGCTGTACTTTCGTCCACACTCAACTGTCTATTTGGTGAACATAAATTTTCAGTTTCCCAAATTGGCTTCTGATCAACAAAATATTTTTGCACAGCTTCACATAAGTCTTCATGTTCCACTCCAACCCCAGAAATAACCATTCTCTTGGGCGTATAATGTTGACTTAAATAAGTAAAAAGTATTTCTCTATCAATTTTATTTAAATTTCCCTTGGGACACAATTTTGGTAATCCTAGTGTGTTATCCCTATATGCAGCCTAAAAAACGATATTTTGAAATCCAAGAATGCCGTTTATATTGCACCTTACAGCATGTATCATGTCCATTAACAAAGTTTCCTGTTCAGGTCTCATATTCAGAGTTTCTAATTCGAAATGAATGGCCTGCCTAGCGCCATCTACTTCTTCAGCCGTTATCTGTGGTCTTATCACTGCCTCTGCGAGTAACTGTATGACATCGGGTAATCCAGAGGAATACGCTGAGGCAGCATATATAAATATATCACGAGAGGCTTGGCTATCACAGATACCCCCATGCTTTTCTAGTTTATTCAACATTTCATCTTTGTCAGGATAGAAGGCTGTTGACTAAAAATGTACTCTTAAATTTGACAGAGACTGATAAGTTGTAGCAAATTTGCAATTTCAATAAAAGAAGAGCTAGGGCACGATCTGAAGCCTTTCAAGAGAATGTACAGCAAATTAAGACTATTTTAGTTAACAATATTACTGAAAAATGAAGATGGAAATGTAAATTCCAAGCCAAATAAAATAATTGCCCTCATTTTCTTTATTCATAAACAAAAATTTCATTTTGGACCAAATGCAACCTTGTAGAAAATTTTATATTTTATATTATTTAGAAAATGATGAATTCATAAAACAAATTGAGATAATTAGCACTATTATGAGACCAAAAATATCAAATAAATCCTCTAAAAAATTATAAATGTTAACATCAAGAATTTATAACTACTTGAAAAAAAAGAAAAGAGATTAACTTGTAAATATGAGAAAAATGTCTAAATTTCGATAAAGAAAAAATTTTAAGCAAAACATTCACATTTCAGGACTAAAGTCTGCAATTTTGGAAAGTGAAAATTTCTAAAAAAAAGAAAGAAATGTCACAATGAAAATGAAATGTTGACGATTTCAAGATTAATGCCAAATTACTAAAAAGAAACCCAAAATGTACAAAAAACTAGTCCTAAAATTTTGAAATCAAAACTTCACAATTAAAGTTGAAATCTCATGAATAAAATTTATTGTTATAGTAAAACTGCAAATTTGCCTCATATATATTTTTCCACTCACATTAAAAGCTAATTTTTCCAAAAAATGAGAAATACCACTAGGATATGCCACTTCATATCTAGAACCCGAGTCGATAATAACTAAAAACAAATAACTTATTCTGCTTCCTAAATATTAAGCAAAAGTGTAATACCCCCAACTGTACAAAACTCTCCGAATCTATTTTCCGATGCGACCCTTAAACCGTTGGACAAAGTTGTAACTCGAGTCTTCTGGTGTCCTTCCCTCAGCTGAGCATATATTGGAGTCGGAAGGTCTTTAACTGGTTGATCCATGGGTGGCATATCAGTAACTTTTTTAGTAGACCTTACGTTTACGAACGCCCAATCTCCATACGAACTCGTTGCATTCTTAAGAGGTTGCCACAATCTTAAATAACAAATTTTGCGGTTACACAACTTTGGTTAGGTTGCATCAATTTGGACTTACAGATTTTTCGTGAGGTTTGCGTGTTTCCAAGAGGTTATAGTACTTTTTAAAGCCATTTTTGAGATGTGGGATAATATGATATTGCTAGAGATGGTTTAAATTCTTGTCTTATTGGAAATTTTGACATGAGATGACTTCGGCTTTGACATTTGAAATTTTCTTCTGTGAACCACAGAACTTTAATACTTTAGCCATAGAATGTTTTAGATCAGTAGGGTGTATATTGAGTTGCATACTATTTGCTTCTGTGTCTTAAGTGTACTGCATATTGCCTACCTTAAACTATCTTTTTTCTATTGGAATAATCCTTAAGGTAGGTATCCATTTGAGAGTAAGTTGCGCGAGTTACTCTCGAGAGTACTAAAAAATGTGTTGCCATTTAAGGGACAATTTCAGAACGTTTAACTCTCGGAAGCTACGAAGATCTCTCGAATGACGTTCTCGCGGAGAGAAACTCTCCAAAGCGTATCCACTGCTAGTGATCAGTTTCTGCGAATTCCCGTATAATGCTGGTTGTGGCAAAAGGTAAAATTGAAAAGTGTTCAAAAAATGAATCGTGAAGAACTGCGATGCGGTTATTATTGCTTTTGCTTTATTAAAAAAAAGGCAAGAAAACGTAGCTGTTGGGTAAAGCTGTTGATTCAACAAAGGGGAAAATTAGGGGCATGCTCTACATTGACAAGTAAACTAAACATTGGAGATGCTCAACAGTTTCGAAATTTTGTACGCATGAGTGCAGTTCAACTTCAATATATCATTGATTCAATCAGGGTCATCAGTAGGCAAATTGGACACAAAAAAAATGCAATTTCTGTTCATGATGGGATAATAGTAACATTTTATTTTCTAGCATCAGGAAAATATATATTATCATACTAGCCGTAAGTAGAAAAATAAAACGTTATTAATGAAATTTAATTTAGGTAACTTGTACTCCAGTTTGCAGTATGTATCCTTAAATGTAAATTGTTTGACTTCTTTTCTCTCTGAGCTTGAAATTTTAATTTTTTTAGTCCCATCATGACAAATCTTCTTCATAAATGCTGATTAAATTCATAATTTCGTTTTTCGACCACTCTTTTTTGCCGGTCATTTTGATAATACTTCTGCGAGAACTCGCAGAATTCGAAACGTGTTCGATTTTCGCGAGTAACTCTGCGCTAGTGAAAAGAATTAGTATACACTTGAGATGCTACTACCGACAAAAAACTCTCCGATAGTCACACTGATACTCTCGGACATGAACTCAAAAACATGTGTCGACTTGCGAGAACACTCTCGAGAGCTACTTCCCTGAGTTTTAATCTGAAATGGACACCTACCATTAGATAATATAAATAATACATGTATAGTCAATGGAATAATCATTTGAACCAGACACTAGACACACGTGGTCTTTTTGTCAAATAAAGAAAATGAGACTTCAGTTTATTCACTTTTTTGAAGTTGTAATTTTATATTGTCCCCTTAAAATTGGTTGCTTTGGAAGGTCACACTGAATCGAAGTTTTTTCAATTTTACAAATTTATTTTTTTGTAAATTTCAACTTTAATTCGGAATTTCAACATCTTACTGGAAAATTAGCAGTTAAATTAGTTTTTCTTTTAAATTCTACAAATTCCAATCATCATGTAGATTTTTATTAGACATTTTTTCAAAGGAGTTTTTTAAAAAATTTTGATTTTGTTTCGAAATTTCAACTTGATCCCGAAATTTTGACTTTATTTCTCGAAATTATGCAAAAATTTACGCTTTCAATTACGATTTTATTTTCTAAAATTTTTGAGTCAGATTTCAAAATTTCGAATTTAAGCTTGAAATGTCCCCATTTTTCTCAAATTTTGAGATTTTTTTTAATAAACTATGTTTTTTTCAAAACTTCGTCTTTTTTCTTAAAGATTTCGTAGACAATGTTTAAATATTTTTTTAAAACTCGATTAGATTTTTAACCTCGAAGTGTTAACATTTCGAAAAAAATTAAGATTTTTGTATAGATATTTTTCCTAAAATTACGGTTTAAAACTTGAAATTTTAACTATTCCTCAAGTTTAACGTTGATATTTTCTTAATGCCGAGTTTATCTTTCAAAAAAATTCTTTTTATAATTTCTATCTATTTTATTTCTTAAATTATTAAATATTCCTTCTTAAAATTTGAGTTGGGAACTAGATTGTTGCTGAGAACTTGTGTTAATTTGGAAAAAATTCTATTGTTTTGAAAACTTCGGGTTAACGCTCAAAGTCAATTTCAATATTTTTCACAACAGTTTAAAAGTATACTTTTTTCAATGTTACGAGTTTAAACTTAAAATTTCGACGATAACTCTTAAGCCCATTGAAGTTTCACGAAACGTTCTCCCCGACTTCCCGAAGAGCCAGCATCGTCTAGTCGTAGTAGATGTAGGAATACAAATCCCCTAATTACCTCTATCCACCGCCCAAGGTAGAATTTCAAAAAAGGCCACTGGAGAAAATTCTCCACGGAACTAGATAAATGTTTAGGATTGGATATCCCCTACTAGTAAAAACTACAACAGATTGGCGCCGTAATAAGTAGTGCCAAAAAGTGTATACCAAGAGGGTACCGCAAAGAGTATATTCCCAGATGGTCCCAAAACAATGACGAGTTGTACCAAACTTTTCTTAAAAGCAGTGATCATGAAAAAGCAGACGAGCTACTTCATAGTCTAAATGCGGCGAGACGGAAGAAGTGGACAGAAACTGTAAAAAGCCTGAACTTCCAAACATCGAGCAGGCAAGCGCGGACACTACTAAGGAAAATAGGAAGCGGAGCCCCCACTCAAAGACAAAACACAACTGTCAGCCGTCGCTTCACACATAGTAGCGACATCCGGAGCATCTAAGGATGAAGAACACACAGTTGAGGTCAAACGAGAACTTAAAACCTTAAAAGCCCAAGCCACAGAAACAATTACATTCTCGCCCTTACACTTGCAAAGAAGTTTCGAATGCCCTTAAGGATGTTAAGTCAGGAAAAGCTCCAGGGTTCGACAATATCCACCCTGAATTCTTAATAAACTGTGACAAGTACTGCAAAAGTCTGGATGGCTCACCTCTTCACAGTATTATACGAACCAGCAATATCCCAAAAAAATTTAAACGATCGAAGATAATTGCCATATTAAAACCAGGCAAACCGGTTGATAGCCCCAAGAGTTACAGACCGAAAGCTCTGCCGTCTGTGACCTATAAGCTACTGGAACGGCTTATTTATAACAGAATTAGCACAAGAAAACTTGAAGTGATTCCGGTCGAACAAGCAGGCTTTCGGCCTAAACGAAGCTGTGCAGATCAAGTCTTATCACTAGCCACCCACATTGAGGCAGGATTTCAAAGAAAACTAAAAACCTCAGCTGTATTTATCGACTTAACGGCGGCCTACGATACGGTGTGGAGAGAAGGCATGATATACAAGCTCCTACGTGTAATACCCTGCAAACTAACAACCCGATTGATAGACAGCATGCTAAATGTCCGAGTGTTTCAAGTAGTTATGGGATCCGACATCAACTCCCCAAGGAAACTAAAGAACGGACTACCACAGGGACCAGTCCTTGCTCCAATACTCTTTAGCCTGTATATCGCCAGAAATAAGATCAAGAAAGTTTGGCTACGCTGATGACTGGGTACTCATAACAAGGTGCAGTTCTATTGAACAATTAGAGGAGACTCTAACGACAGATCTAGGAGCAATGCGAAAATATTTTCGCAAGTGGAGACTCCAACCTAATGCTACCAAAACAGAGGTTATCTGCTTTCACTTAAACAATAAACAATTTAAAAACACCTTACTTACCCACAATAAAAGATTTAAATATCTAGGCATAGCCCCTTGAAAGAACACTATCTTTTAGAGAGCTTATATCGAGAACTGTTGAAAAATTCAAAACATGAGACAACATAATTCAAAAACTGTGCGGCACACTTTGGTGAGCATCGGCTTCCACTCTTTGCTCCTCTGCGCTAGGTCTTGTTTTTTCAACTGCTGAATACTGCGCTCCAATTTGGCTAAACAGCCCACATACACATAAAATAGATGCGCAGCTAAATAACACCATGGAAATGATTGCTGGCGTCATTAAACCAACTCCCACGCAACGGCTTCCACTCGTACGCCACATTCCACCCCCTCAACCGAGACGAATAAATGCTCTTATAAACGAGTACGAAAAGATCGGGGATAATAGAAATTTACCCATCCATCAGTACATTCAAGATACCAACCAAAATCGACTTCGGTCAAGGCAACCAACAAAAATGGCAAGGGTGGCTGTGGAAGATGAGTTCAACCTTACCAACGCATGGACTCAAGAATGGACAACAAAACAATAACATACCGTGCATCACCCACAAGCCACCGGCCTTCGATTTACCACGTAAAACATGGTCCACGCTTAACAAAATCAGAACCAAACACGGCATACCCTTTACACAAATGGGGAAGCAACAATCTCCTCTCTGTGATTGCGGAGAAATCCAAACCATTAGACATATCACAGAAGAATGTACCGTAGGGTCATATAATGACCGGTAGACCAGAAGACTTCCTGATAGCGACCCCGGACTCGGTAGAATACATAAACAGCTAGATGTTCATCTGTAACCCCTTTAAAATGTGTTTTTATAATATTTTATAATCTATTTATTTTACTGAAACTCTCTATTCTAGTAATGTTTTTTATATTTTTAACATTTTTTTAATGTGTCTAATAACCATACGATAAATAAATAAAATAGTCATTTTAAATTACATTTAATCAATATTCGAATTTTAGACCTCTATATGTGTCATTTAGTTCGCATTCTTACATACTAAGGCAGCGGGCTTAAATTAATTATATCAAAATATAAGTCAATTTCAGAATTTCGATTTTTAATACTACAAGAGGGTTTGCAGCGCCAAAAACCCCCGTGGAATTAAACATTAAAATGAGAGTGTAAATTTGAAATTTTAAGAAAAGTGTAAAAATTTGTTGAACATTTTTAAGATTTATTTAAAAATGGACTGAAGCTCGAAATATTAACATTAAAATTTGGAAAACAAAAAACACAAATTTCGTAAAAAATTGACTTTTCGAATTTAAAAGTAAAATTGCAAGGTCGAATTCGGAACTAAAAAGATATCGAGTTTGAAATTGGAAGTAAAAAAACTAAAGAAAGTTAATTTCTAAAGAACTATTAATTGTGTTGTCAAAGAGACCAGCTCAAATAAAGTTTTTTTCTGGAGTTATGTGTGCTCCTTTGGGGAAGCTTCTAACCAGTGTTCCATTTAATCAATACTATAACTATTAATTTGTTCAATTACCTGTTTCTTTTTTACGATCTGGGCTCTATCCTGTAGTTATTGATGTAGTCATTTAAATATTGATGAACATTTAATGATAATTGTACTTTTTAAGAAGCTGAAAACTTAAAAAAAAACCATCATCAAAATGTAAGCATACAAAGCTTAACTGAGTTAAACAATAAGTAGATATTTTTTATCACTTAATGAAGGTCTAAATTTCGTACAGATTAATCCAGCTACAGAAAATAATTTTTTTTGAATTTGCTGAAGTCAATGATTTGACTTGGCGAAAATGTATCAAAGAATTTCTTTATTGGTCTCATAAGTTAAGCTCTTGCAATTTTCTTGAGATGCATTACCGAATTCTCCTCCTTTTCGTTCCTTTCAGAATTCTCTTATTAAAAGAAAAACTTACAAATGTAGATCTTTTTGTGGAAACACTAAAAAGTGGTTATGTGTTTAAAAATTTATTTTAAATGTAACCTTCCAAATGGATATACAACATCAAATATGGTTAAATGAACTTTCTTAAGTGTCCCATAAATGCAATTTTATGATTTTATAGATAAATACATTTTCCCTTTCAGCATTTGTTTAACAGGATTGATTTTCTTCAAAATTTGAGTCATAATATTAACGAGTTGTTCACCAGATAACCCAGTCTTCTTTGATTTAAATTTCTGCAGAAGCTCTATTGTAGTCATTGGTTTCCTCATTAGATATTTTCTAACTGCATCTTCGGTAATACCAGATTCACTAGAAGGCAGAAAATCAATATTCCCAACTGACTAAACAATAAAAATAGGAAAATACCTAAGTCCTGGTATAGTATTTGGTAAATCCAACTTGGGTTTCTTTGGAGAAGGCGCAGCCAAAGCATCATTCACAATTTTCCTCTTATTATCGGTTGGGGTGGCAGATCTTGAACTGTTAGAACTAACATGTCAATTAGATCGCATGACAACCAAGTAAAATTATGACTTACCTGTTGGCTTCGACTTCATCTTTCTTTTGTTTCTTTTCAATTTTCTTCTTCTTTACATCCTCATCAGTGCTGCTGTCAGAACTAAAGTCACTGTTTGAATCTGAAATAGAAGATAACCGATTTTTTAAAAACAAACTGATTTTTAAAAAACACGTTAAATACCATTCTTTTCTTTCTTGGCTTCCTTCTTAACCTCCTTTTTCTTCTTCTTGTTTTTCTTCTTTTTGTCCTTATCAGCATCATCTTCGGCTTTTTCACCTTCTTTATCCTTTTCCTCATCTTCGTTGCTTTGTTCCTTGTCGGATTTACCAGACTCTTCATCTGAGTCTTCGTCTGAAGTTAACAGTTTTCTTAAAGCTTTTTCTTCAGCTACACTTTCCAGATTTGTATTTTCTGGTTCACTTTCGCTGCTATCGCTGATATAATCAAGTTCCCGTCCTTCGCCATCTCCATCATCTGAGTCTTCAAAAGCTTCCAGATCTGTATCCCGTTTCTTACTTTTACCTTTGGTGTCACCTTTTTTCGGTTTCTTCTTTTTATCCTCTTTATCCTCTTTGCTATCCTCTATATCTTCTTCTTCTGAGGAGTCACCATCAGAGCTGTCCATCCATTCGTCCATGTCGGAAATTTTTAAATCTTTGGATTTTTTTGATGATCCTTTTTTATTTTTTTCTTCATCTTCATCCAATCCAGTATCTTCTTCTCCCTTGAGGCGTTTACGTAACATAAGGGAGAAATAATTTAAATGCTTGTTGCGTTTGCTGAACTCTTGTTCGGCTTCTTCTGCTGACAGTGATTTATATCTTTGAATTGGTTGAAATTTGTACCTTCGAAAAAAACATCTCATTATTATTATTTGATTCAATGTTGAAAATTTTAAAACGACAAGATTTTACAAAGAAATTATTGGAATTTTTAATTAAAATATATAAAATATATAACACAGAAAGGGATGAAATTTAAATTAATCATATTGAAGAAAAATTCGTTATAACATGAGAAATTATCTTAGATTATCTTAAATTAGACAATTGACTTTAAATATTGATCTTACACTATTAGGTTTTATCGGAAGTGTAATTACCATTCCTGTAATGGAAAAGCTTCAATAGCACCATCTTCAGCATGGGTAAAAACATAATAGGCAGTATTTTCCGAAACACCACCCTCTCTTATACCTAAAACAGAACTGGTCAGTGTTGCCACCTTTTTGATAACAGAAAAACATGATAATTTAGTTAAATATCATCCAAACAAAAAATGTTCTTATACCACACCAAAATCTCAAGATTTCAAGGATTTTTTTAAATTAATTGCACATTTTTGCCAAATATCCATTTTTCCCCAAATTGACACTTTCAAATTATTGAATTTTTTTCAAAATTTGGACTTTGAACTCAGTATTTCAACTTTTTTTTTAGAAATGTCATATGAAACCCAAAATGCAGTGATTTTTTTTTTCAACTTTCTCATAATTCCAAGTTCACAATTTCATTTTTTATTTATTTCAACACTATTGCTTGTAAACTCGACCTTTCTAAAATGATATTTTTTAACCACATTGGGATATTTCCAAAACTTTGTTTGTTTCAAAATTTCCATTTTATTGTAACCTCCACATTTCTAGAACTTTACTTTTTAATTAAATTTGAATATTTTTTAAACATTGGCGTTTTAAAATGCTGGTTTTACATTTTCCGTTTTTAGCAATATTTCATGAATGTTCGATTATGAATTTATTACTTTCACTGGCAGAAAATATGCCATATGGTGACCTTAATTTAAATAGTTTTAACCTTTAAACTTTTTCACTGTGCTGCCATAGGACTTGAGTATCCAAGGCTGGTCATCGGCCCTATATTTTCTAGCAACTATGCCAAGTTTCTTTCTTCTGGCTTCCTCTTTTGCTTCTCGGCCAAATTCAGACCCAGCACCAAACCTGAAACAAATGATCATACAGTGTACCTATAGTTACTTCAAATATTAATTGAGATAATTAAGAAAACAACAACTGCAGTTACTTTAGCATTGATGTTTACCATTTTGCTAAGTTAAAAATGACTCAATGTTAAAAATATTACTTTGGTTGGTCCTCTTCAATCCCTTTATATTCCTTCATGTTATTTTCTCGTTCCATTTTCACCTGAGTCCATTTAGCGAAATCCACTTCCAAGTTGCCATTAAATCTCATAACGTGATATCTTTTCTTGACATTTTTCGGAACTCGAATGGAATATTCCCGCACACTGGCTTGCTGAAAAATTTTCTTTAATGAATTGTACATCCGCATACTAACCTAATTTAGCGATGGGCCCCTAAGCCTAGACATTTGATATTTCAAGAATTTGGACGACACAGATGGAACTAAGAGTTGTTAGTTTCTTTTTCGTTTAATAATCGAAAATCAGCAAGCTGGACTAAATGTTTAACTTACTGGGGCTGTTCCAGACGTTGACGCCATTAGATACTTGTTACTATTTGTATTATTTGCGTTATTTCTCAAAAATAGACAACGTAAATTACATGTACTCTTTAACTAAGGTAAGGCAACCATCATCACAAAACACAAACCATTTACTGTTTTTTTCCATTGTTTGACTTTTAAACTACTATCATAGAATATTAAAACGAGAGAAATGCCCCTAGCATAACAATAAGACATCATAGTGCCGACGTCATTGTCGCCATCTTTGTTGTAAGGTTTGTGTTTTACACAAAATCACAACTGGCTGTTTTAAAATATTTATTTCAATGCAATTTGCTATAATTTTTTTTCGAATTGATAATTATACGTTTGCGGCACCAAAATCATTTTTCTTGAAATAATTTATAAAGTAATCAAAATCCACTAAAAAATTAAATTTAGTAAAGATAATATTGTATTGTGCATCAATCCGCACATTCATCCTTATTCTTTTTTTGTGTTTGCAGACTTTTCGTTTTGCATAATATGTACTATTGCATTAAATCACTATTTCAATAAATTCTTAATAGATATCTTATGTTACAGCAACTTAAAATTGTCAATCTAAAATGCAAAGTGCTTTATAATTTGACTAAAGTTAAATGAATCAAAATAGTATAATAGCACTCTACGTGTGAAACTTAATTTATGTAAAACGCGGACCTTGATCTACTTTAACAAATACGGTGATCGTGGTGTAACACTTTTATGGAAATTATATTAACTAATTTTTGAAATCCATTCATTCTTTAGTTTTATATTTAAATAAATAAAAAGTATAAGAAAATTTTTGAAAAGAAAATGTTTATTTCATACGAAGACGCAGAATTACGAAGGCCCTGAACGGATATCAATTTTTAAAAATATTCTACCTTTTTTTTCGAGATTTCGATTTTCTTCTGGATACATATTTCGAAATCAAAATTAAAGTCGAAATTTCAATTTGCAGATCGAATTTTCGTCGAAATTTTTACGGCTTTCACAATATTCCTTTCCCCCCCCCTTTTTTTTAAGGAAAAGGTCTAAATTTCCAGAAAAATAAGTTAAATTTCGAGCCAAATTAAAACGTTTTTTAAAAATGCATTTTATTGCGTTACAAACATTCCTATAAATCCGTGACTGGATATAAAACTTAACGGGCATTGTTAACAAGATGGCGGATATTATACTATTTTCGTACCTCATAAAAGCACTTCTATATTTCTTCTTCTATGACTGTATCTGTATTCAAAAATAAAAGCCACTTTTGTGTACATTCAACACTAGTAAGAAGAAGTTAACCTTAATGCACATTGGAATACTGTCAAACTGCTCTGTGCTGTCAAATTTGGATTTTCTAGCTGTTATTGTAATTATTTTTAAAATTGTTGAATTACTTCAAATAGCTATAAGATCATGAAGTCTCAGACAGAATACAAACTTAAATCACCGCCAGAAGATGCCATATCCGCTGTGAAATTTGGCCCAAATACAAATCAATTTCTACTTGTAAGCTCCTGGGATAGTTCAGTGAGGCTTTACGATGTCTCTGCCAATAATTTACGGCATAAATATAACCATGATTCCGCCGTTTTGGATTGCTGCTTTACAGTAAGTAATTAATAAAGCTTATTTATTTGTTTCAACATTTTGTTAACTTAATGCTTGCAATAGACCGTAAATGTTGTTCTTATTAAGTATATAAGATATGGGTCCTTACATGCGTTTTCCGAGAAGATATATAGTTTAGCCATTGTGATTGTTTTTTGTTAAATTTCGTAAAACTAATGTGTTGTATTTAATAAGACACCTTACAAGAAAAATATATTTTTCAGGATGCAGTCCACTCCTACAGTGGTGGCTTGGACAATACACTAAAGTCCTTTGATTTCAATGCAACATCTGGTAATATCCTTCCTTACTTTGATATAATCATAATTCATTTCCTATTTTTTAGAGAGTATTGTAGGATCACACAACAATGCTATAAAATGTGTGGAGTATTGTGCTGAAGTTAATGGTATATTAACTGGCAGTTGGGACCATCATGTAAAGTTATGGGATCCAAGAACCCCCATCTGCAGTGGGAATTATAATCAGGGTGAAAAAGTGTTAACTATGAGCATTTGTGGGGAGAAACTAGTAGTAGGCACAGCTGGAAGGAAGATTCTGGTTTGGGATGTTAGAAACATGTCCTATACTCTACAGAAGCGTGAATCGAATTTGAAATATCAGACGCGTGCTATTAAGTGCTTCCCCAATAAACAAGGTTTTGTCTTGAGCAGTATTGAAGGTCGAGTCGCTGTTGAATATCTTGACACAAATCCTGAAATTCAAAAAAAGAAATATGCTTTCAAATGCCACAGAATTAAAGAGGATGGGTTAGAGAAAATTTATCCTGTTAATGCTATTAGGTTGGTTTCTTGACTATTAAAGAGTGGCTTGCGTTAATTGATCAAATTTCAGTTTTCATCCAACATATAATACATTTGCAACAGGAGGATCGGATGGATATGTAAACATTTGGGATGGCTTTAATAAGAAGAGGTTGTGTCAGTTTCATCAATATTATACTTCTATTACGTCACTCAGTTTTAGCCATAATGGTAATTTTTTATTTTCATTATGATTACTTAATTTTAACTCTAAACACTTTCTAGGTTCAGTATTGGCAATTGCTTGTTCATATTTCCTTGAGGAAGATGTTCTTCCAGATCCCGTACCAGAGGACACAATCTATATTAGATCTGTTACTGATCAAGAGACTAAACCCAAGTATAGTTCTTCATAATTTATTAGTCAACAAAACAATTTTTATTAATATCTTGTAGTTATAATTTAATTTATGGATTTATTACGTTTCTTATGTAACAAATATATATGTATGCTAAAATTAAATATTTAGAAGCACTGATTGATCCTGATGAGTTGCAAGCATCTGCATCATTGCAGCTTTGAACACAGCCCCTGACATACCTGAAAACAATAGGAATAAATATATATTTTTGTGCAGAATAGTTGTTTTAATTTCTGTTTTACTTTTATACAGTGTTAGTTCTGTAATACATTCTTTAATACAGCATTTACCAAATGGTGGATCATGAACTGCTACCAGGCCACGAAAATAAAATAAAGGGTTGCAAGATTGTCTTTCTTTTCGAAAATGGTTGATATTTTTACTATAAAAAAATCTTTTAGTGGGTTGTGAAGGGGAAGTATTAAAGACATCCAGGCCAGGGTAACTAAAGTTTGGGAAATGCTGCTAAGGTAATAAAAATTGCCAGTAAAGTTGAGAAAAAAGTTGAAATTATGAGAGAAAATCAAAATTTATCAAAAAAAATTAAGTGTAAACTTTAAATTTTCAAACAAAGTAGAAATTTCGAAAATATTAAAGTTTTAATTGTGAAAAGACAAAACTCCTACAAAAAATAGCAATTTTGGGTTTAAATTAAAAAATAAAAAACTGAAATTTAGCCTACAGGAATTCCGAAAACTTTAATAAATTCCACACAATAAAAAAAGCTCAAGATTAATCTAAAATTTCTACAAAAAGTATAAACTTCAATTTGAAGTCAAAACAAAAAGAAAGACATTTGAACGGAAAATTTTCAGAGAAAAAATAATTTTCTCAAAATTACAAGTTTAAATTTATATCGATAGGAAAAAAGAATAACAACTTCGATTCAAACTTAAAAAAAAAATGAAAATTTCGAGAAACATTCGAAATTTACAGCAAAACTTTTAAAGCTTGAAGGATTTCGAAATTAGTCAGAAAAAAAAATTGGCATTGTCCTAGTCTTCGACTTGAAATACAAAATTTTGAGTTTTTCTACAAAATGTATAGGCTTCAAATGAAAGATCGGCTTTAAATGTGGAACTCTGACAAAAAATATCGTAAATTCGGGTCTAATATCAATATTTTGCGGCAACAGTCAAAAAATTAGAAAAAACTCGAAATTTTCAGAATTTGTTATTACATAAATTAGAATCTTTTTTGAAAATTACTTTTCAAAATCCTGAGCTTAAACTTGCAATTTTCAATTCTTAAACTTGAAATGCAGACTTTTTATAAATTTTGATTTTGTTTTTAAAAATTTAGTCTAATCCTAAAGCAGAGCTTTTTACCGCAAAATCTCAAACTGAAATTAGAATTATATCTAATTTTCTTGAAATTTCTTTTTATAATTCAATGTTTTGATACATATTTAAATTTTTTTCTTATTTTGTCAAAATTCGATGTTTGATTTTGAAACTAAAATTCGAGATTTTTAGCATAAATTTCGAATTTCTCGGTTTTCAACTTAAAGTTGCAAATTAAGCTTCTTTAGGAAATTCCAACTTTAAAATTGAATTTTTGTATTAAATCTGGAATTATTTTTTACAATTTTTGAGTTTGTCTCGAAATTTGATTTTTTTTGCTGAAAATGTCAGGTGTCAAATTTGAAGTTTCGGTCATCGGTTGTCTCTTATTTTCGAGTAGGAAACGATTTTCATTAAATAAGCCGATCGTAGAGGAGTCAGGGGATAGTAAAAAATTACCGCAAAAGTTTATTCGAGTAAAACATTTTTCGATTTCTGTTTTCAAAACTAATCTAGTACTACGCACTACTTTTGTATAAAAATCCAAATTCTTGGAAACTTAATTCCTAAAAATAATAAGTTGAAAAAATTTAAGTAAATTAACTATTTAACCTGTTATCGTAGTAAAATCCACCACAATGTGACATGCGGACAAGTTCCGTATCAGTGGTTAAGGTTCCACTGTCTAAGGCACATCCTCTTACCATTATTGTTTCTCCATTATCATCTGGAAATATATGTTTAATTGCTTCTTTGATAAATGTAACAAAATATTACCAAAAGCACCCGAAATTTTTATGCAGGCAGTGGCAGGGAAAAGTCCATCTCTTCCCTTTTTTCCACCCAGGCATGGAGACTGATATATATCCGTAGTGTAATTGTTATGGAATGGATCTTCACATGGTTGATAATCTTTGTTAATAGATATGCATTTAAAGCAATCTATAGCTAAAACTAAAGAATAAATGTGTTATTGTTATTATATTACTTTTATTCGGAAAATGTAACTAGCGTCCCAAGCTTACTAATTACATCCGTAAGGAGGTATCTAGTGTCCCGTCTTTGTTTCGGGTCCTACGTAAGAAGCGTCTCAACTACCTGCTCTTAATGGGACTAATGAATGGCAAAATAACTATACCAAATTTAAAATTTCCACATTGAAATTCCGGAAAGCATTCCAGCCATAGAAATGACTAAAAGCTTTAAATGCAAGTTAATGTCGAAAACCCTATAACAATCTATTTAATTGCAATTTAATAATTAAAGAAATCACTAACGAGTATTAGGGGTATAAAAACGTGGTTGGGAAATTTTAACTTCATTATAGTTTTTGGTTTCCTGCTTGTTTCACGTAGTGCATTGAATAGATAATATGGAAGTTACAACTAGTTTTAAAAATCGAAGTATCTTTGTGATAGACGGGTACAGATATCGGTTTCACAAAATGCTGGCAAATGATATTGAACGTTGGGCCTGCTCTACAAAAACTTGTAAATCGTTTTTAATAATGAAGAAGAATCAAGAAATCTTGGAAGGACCATTTCTACACAATCATGAAACTATCGAGGAAAGTGTTCTACAACGTTACCAACTAAGTAACAGCTTAAAACAAAAAGCTGTGGATGATGTCGGTGCAAGACCATCAAAATTAATCCATCTTTCGCTCAAAGACGGAGGGACCGACTCACTCGCCCAGAGGGATATATCGTATATCAAGAGGAATATACACAACGCTCGGAGTTCCATGTATGTGCAGCCAAAATCCATGGAAGCGACTCTTACTACCCTTTCGACTATGGAGATAAAAACCAACGCGGGTGAAGATTTCTTGATTGTGACCGATTTTCGAAATAACATTATTGGATTTGCTACAAAAAGAAATTTAGATGTGCTTTGTCGTGCATGTAATGTATATGTTGACGGTACCTTTAAAAGTTGCCTCAAGTATTTTTACCAGTTATACACGTTTCACGCTTTGGTGAACCATTCATATGTGCCTCTCGCTTTTTTTTCTATTACCCGATAAATCTACGGAAACATACAGTAATTGGTTGAAGAACTTAGTCGATAAATGTTTATGTATTGGACTTTGTTTTTCCGCTGTAAATATATTCATTGATTTTGAAAAAGCCACCCACACAGCAGTGGAATTAGTATTGCCAAATACAAATATAAGGGAGTGCCGCTTTCATCTTGGGCAAAGTTGGTATAGAAAAATTCAGACACTTGGCTTGAGTACAGAATACAAGTCCAAATCTGAAACTGCAATGTTTTTGAAATTATTTTTTGGACTTCCATTTTTACATCCTCGCCAAGTGTCTGATATATTTACAGACCATTTAATGGCAATTGCACCTAATGATACGAAAGTGACAGAATTTTGCGATTACGTGCTAGACACTTATATATCTGAACAAGCACCGTTTCCTCCCAAAATTTGGGCCGAATTTTCTTCTTCTGCTAACAGAACAACAAATAATTGTGAATCTTTTCACTCTAAATTAAATAAGTTGTTCAATAGTCCGCATCCCAATATTTTCATATTTATGGACGTATTAAAAGGAATACAAAATGAAACGAGTATTCAATTAAGAAGTAACTCTGTTAAACAGTCGAAAATTATGAGAAAAAAGGAAATGTTTTTGGGAACCAACATGAGTAGCTTACTTCGGGAAAGTATAACTGTTTTTGAATTTGTAAAAAGGGTTTCCTTTAAGTTTCTGCCAATGTAACTGCCACCTATGTATGTATAAATGTATGTATTTTTAATATCTGTGTATTGTACAAGTTCATAATAAACTGTATACTGTATCTTATATTGTTTTATTAACTTATACATATTTTGACGTTGCAACTTCCAATCCCAATGAGTATAACCCTATCGGGAACAATACATATTTAAAATCTCCAGAATGTGATCAAAAAAATAATTCTTGAATACTTCGGGTAGGTAGGTACATAATTAGGACGCTAGTTATACATACTCTTATTTAATGAGGAGCGCGGACGCTTGTTACGTACCTATAATTTTTGTGCCGGGATGCTAGTTACCTAGTCAGGTAGAAATGGGACGCTAGTTACCCCGACCCACTTTTATTATTGCTAAGTTTGGATTTTATTCTAGCACTTCGCAATATCTAAAATAACCTTGTGTACTTAAATTAAGGTTAATCTACTTATAAATGGTTATGATAAGACTGTTGTTATATATTTCATAGTAGTTTATATAAATATTATCAATTTTACAAAGTTTATTCGGTTTCAAAATGACAAATTTATTTTAACTAAACTTTGACTGCGAGGGCATCATATTGACCTTATTATATTGTTTTTCTAAGGTTATTTGATAAAATCAAATAGTAACATTTTTTAGGGACCTCTTGAAAATTGGGTGGGTGTCAACACACAAAGATTTTCAAATATAAATTTGGCATATGATATGTGACCGATGAAAATGGTTTTTAATCCTCAATATACTGAAGCTTCTTTTTTGGAATGAAAACTACCGTTGCAAGAGCCACCAGGTGGCGCTACTGCTGAGTGAAGCAGCTGTAAAAAGTTGGTGTTAGGCTTCATCTTACTAGAGAGTGCCAGATTATTCTTAGCATAGAGAAAAGTTATTCTTAGTGTTTCATGAATTTCTTATTCTTGTCTTGATCTACCTTATTCTCGCAGCAAGAACAAGAGGAATTTAAGTTAAAATTTCACTTTTAAACTCTAAGAATTTGTAATAGAACTGAAAACTGACACCCTTTAAGTTCCACGTTTGTTGAAATTTCGAATAAAGTATCGATGATTTGGCTATAAACTCAAAATTTCACAAAAAAGATAAAATTCGCAGATAAACCCGAAATTTCAAGAGAGAAATCAAGATTTTTTAGTCATTTCAATTTTTTTGCGATTGAGTCATTTTTTTCTATATTTCGTATTATTTTATCCAAATTCGTTAATTCTTTATTCAAAATTTCGACTCTTTTAAAAACTCGTGTTTTTGAGTTTGTTGCCGAAATCTTTATAAAATCTCAAAATTTGGAGAATCGACATTTTTGTTCAAATTTATGGTTAATTAGTGGATTAATTTGTGATTTCAATCTCTTATGTCTAAACTGTAGATTTTAATTTAGAGATTTTAGATTCCAAATGATAAATTTTATCTCTATAAAATTGCTAATCGAAACATGCAATGTCAAGAAAAATGTAAAATTTCGAATTTGTATTAGCAATTTCCGAAAATTTGAAGTGAAAATTTCAAAACAATTTTGTGATTGAAATAAAAATGCTGAATATGTTAAAAATTTCCGAATATTTCTCGAAATTTCAACTTTTAAATCTAAATAGGTATTGGAACTTCGTTGCATCAGAACCAACCCTCCCCATGGCGAGATCAACCGTAAGATCCCTACCTAAACGAAGAAATTTATCGTAAACACAAAGCCATATGGGCATTAATAACAACATGCCGACATACCCTCACTGGTCACTGTCGATTAAACAAACACCTCCACAGAATGGGAATTATAAACGACCCGAGTTGTAGAGGGTGTTTAGAAGAAGATGAGAGTGTCGAGCACGTGATGTGTCACTGCCCGGCACTAGCATCGATCAGAGGATTCACGCTGGGGAACTTCTGGCCTAGTGTGGCCAGAATATATATGTTTTGTGGTGGCCAGTTTGAGAGAGGCGCATGCAAGGGACGTTCTTCAGTTTCTCAACAATGTTGGGTGGCTGAATGAATGACCAAGGACACCTCAATCACAGGGATAGCACAATGGCACAGTGGGTCGAAATTATTAATTTTTGGCTAAAACTTTGAAAATTATAAAACTTACTTAATAATAGTTGGTTATTACAGAAAAAATATTGAAAACATTATCCCCAAGAAATTAGGATGAGTATTACGAGTTGAACTTCTAACTAATTTGAAAAAATAATTCGGGAATAATTCAATTTAAAAGTATTACAAAATTAGTAAAACAATTATTTTATTGCAAAAATAAGGGGTAAGGGGTTCGAAATGATACGAGTCAAATTGAATCACTCCCAAAGTGGGAATTTCTCTCATCTGCATCATTCTGTTTAAAGCGTTATGGTAAAAAAAGGCGCAGCCACAAATTGTAGAACATCGAAGTCCAAGCTTCTTTCAATATATAAACAAGATACGACACTTCTAATGTTCGTTAAAGTAAATATGAAACAAACAAAAATATTAATTTTGCTGATTTTACTTAACGAATGTCGAATACCTTTTATCTGATGGCAGACTTTAACACAGGACATTTAACTTGTTCCATATGAGATATGGCTAATTTTTCAAATTATCAAATTATATGGCAATCGAAAACATACTGAAACCTCACTCTGCAACTATTTACTTAAACACCTCTTCGTTCTAAGGGCTGCAGCGTGAAATGGGAAAATATATGGGAATTATAATTAATTGTTCCTATAACAAGAAGCTTTATTCTTGCTAATTAGCCAGTCATTAAGCTATTTTCCTTAAGTCGGAAAAATTCAGTCCTTAATTTTGGCCAGAAATTAATCAAATTGACCGACTGAGAATGAGCCCGGAAAGGATGGCCTAAGTGCTGGCCTAAACTTTAGACAACCCACAACGAATTCAGAATCCAGGTATTGGAACTTTTTCGGGATTAAAACCTAAATTTTAAGAGAAAAATTATTAGAAAATTTGAAATTTAAGAAAAAGGGGAAATTTAAAAAACATTTGAAATTTTCAACATATTTCTTGAAACGTGAGGTTTATGTTGGAGAAAAAATCGAAATTACCAGATTTAGATCTTGAAACTTCAACTTTTACATCAAAATTTCACTATTTAAATCGACAATATGAAAAAACCTGGAACTCGATAACACTGAAGGTCTGTAAAAAAATTTTTTTTTGCTCCTTCATATTTTTATGCATAATTGAAATAGATTTGATGCTCTACTGGTCAAAATATGTTAATAAAAAATATGTGCCTTGTATATTTGTTATTTTTAATAAAACACTATTTTTGCTTACGAAGCAATAACGTTGAAACATTTAAATTTTTACAAAAAGCTAAAATTTTGCTTTGTGCTCTTTTATTTGAAATTCCCATTTGGATTTTAAACTCGGAAATTGTTCCAAATTTTGACATTTTTTAAAATTTTGATTTAAAACTCTTTTTTAAAATGCCCAGCTTTAAACTTAAAATTTAGTTGTGATTCGAATTCGTTTTTATACAATTCGTCCAAAGTTTTAAAAATTCGCAATTTAAAGAGTGAGACTTAGAAGAGAATATTAAATTTTTAGGAACAGGCCAACTTTTCAAAAAATCGAAACTTTCAAAAACATTTTGACAAAACTAGTTTTTACAAAAACCGAAATTTTGAAGAAAGGAGAAAGGAGTTTGAAAAAGTTTAAATTCTGAAAAAAGCCATAACTTTGAGAAAAAGTCCAAATTTGATGATAAAAGGTCGAAATTATCAAAAAAAAGTCAAAACTTTGAAAAAAAATCAAAACTTTTAAAATTAGAGAGTTAGAGAAAAAGGTGGAATTTTGGGAGTCGAAAGAGAAAATGTAGAAATTTTGAAAAAAAAGTGGATATTTTAAAATGTCGAATTATACGTAACTTTCAAAAAAAATCTAATTTTTAAAAAAATGTCCGAACTTTCAAAAATGTGACCTAAGAATCTTTTGTTTTCTTTCACGTAGATGAAAACATGGGTATCAGCCATTAAACCACAAAAATGTAAATTAGCTTTTATTGAATTTTTTTACGAACATTGATTTATATACAAAATGTTCACTTCTAGTCCTTCATAACCGGGGTATTTATTATTAAACCCTAGATAAGTAATATCCTTCAAAGCTTTGTTAAATAAAGAATAATTTGTTTGGAATTTGGATAAATGATTAATGCTTAAGCTGCATATGTTTTTTTTAATTTTATTTGCTTTATAAAAATTATACAAAAATATATTGCTTAGACTGTGCATAACAAAAATTAATTTTATACTCAGTTGAGTTATAAATTTCCTCTATATGTACTTAAAAATAATAAGACAAATAAAATAGTAACACCAAATTTCACCGGTTTTAAATACCTTAAAATTGTAAAATGCCCTTGTAATTTATTATTTACTGTAATATTGTGACCCAAACTTACCTTTACAATCATAAATCAGATTTAACAAAATTAACAAAAATAAATAGCAATTGGAAGTCATCACGTTTTGAAAACCGATTAGCACAGCTCTTCTATATCATGTTCACTGTATGTACTTTTAAATAGTTCGCGGCGGAATGCAGCAACTAACATTTTTATCGACCGCTTCTAAGACGATCAATATTTTTCCCACAGAAAATAATTAGGTTTCCTGGGTAGCAACCCCTAGGAGTGAGACTTTAAACAATGTCAAGTAGTTGTAAAGAGGTATTTAAAAGTATTTATCCTTATTTAATAACAGTATTAATATCAAAATCTTAATGTGTAAAATCAAATCAATTCTTATTTATTGTTTAAGTAGTGAATATAGTAACAAAGTACAGGAAAAAACGCATTTTGAATTTTTCTTACATTTTTTGCACTTCTCCAGATTTTGTAGTTTTTCGGAGCTAAATTTATTTTTACATTAACACTGCACTTTTGTTAAAAAATCTCTTCACTCTTTTCAAACGCATTTACAACATTTTATAAATTTTTAACTATTTTCCTGAACTCGCAAACTTTTCAGTTTGTATAGGTTTGAGTTTGAACTTGAAATTTTGAACAAATATGACGAAATTAGAAAAATTATATTACATGCAGTGCGAGTAAAAAGCATGGAACTATAGAAATAAAATGAAAATGACTGAGTTTGAAAAAAATTCTTGGACAGGGTTTTTTTAAAAAGATATCTTTCTTGATAACTGCGGTCAGTCAATAGTCTTTTTTTTCGAATTATGACGCCATTGTTATTTTTTTAAATAGCACCCCATACTTTTCTCATGGGAATTAGATTGTATGTTAAATTGATATGGGGTAGTGGCACCAGTAATTGTTATTATTAGAAGTAGCTCTAACTTGTTACTGATATCGAAAAAACTGAATGCATTTTTTAATACCACGAATCCCTAAGAGGAAGATTAGATTCTTTGCTGTGAAACTATCAATCAGCTTTTTGTCAAAAAATAATTTTTTTTTAATAAAAATATTTTTGTTTGTCAGCGTCATTTTACCAGTAATTTTCATGCAACAACCAATAATTGTCATTGACGATTCAAATTTGACTACAATCACTGGAAAAGTTAATGACAATTATTGGTTGTTGCATGACAATTACTGGTAAAATGACATTGACAAATAAAAATATTTTTATTAAAAAAAAATTATTTTTTGACAAAAAACTAGTTAATACTTTCATAGCAAAGAAACTAATCTTTCTCACAACAACACAGTTTCTCTTTGAAGATGGCAGCTTAGCTATCGAAACGCGTTAGAGCAACCTTTGTTGTGTTTTTTAATCTTTCTTGGTTTCAGGGGATAAGTTCTGTATTTCAATTTTTGCCTTCATTACAATAAAAACTGCTGAAATTTAAGCTAAATTATTTCAACCTACCTTAACAAATTCGCTAATAATTTACAACAAAATAATTTGAACAATGAGCTGATGTACTGTTTTGTTTGAAAATGCATTTGTATGGGCTTCCACTATTAAAAGCTTCATTTAAAATTATTGCAAATACATAGGAACTGATTGAAACCATAAAGAATTAAAATAACGAAGCATTATCTTATTATTTTTTTGCAAAAATATGTTTGGTGACAACTACTGAGGTGATGACACTTAAAACGCGATATGTTCTGTGATTGAGAATTTAATTTCTTCTGATAAGTTTTAAAATACGAATTTTACAATATGTTTTTTAAGAACGAGCTCCCAATATAATATTCACGATTCGTAATTGAACATTGTATTACTTTCTGTAACAAATTAATTCGATACATTTAAATGTTTCAATTGAGATTTCATTAAAATGAATATTCAAAGCATTTACCTTTAGAACATCTAACAATAGTAATGTTGTATATTTTGATGCATTTAGCATTATTTGTTGCATATGGTAAGTAAGCTACTAAAACTGTATTGCTTATAAACAAGTTATTAATTTGAAGGCTATAGTGCAGCGTACAAGGAGGATCCTGAACCAAATTGTCCATTTCCATGTATAGTAATAAGTGGTTTTGGAAAAGGACATCAATGTCTGTGTTTATAAAAATATTTGTTTTTGAATCAATATATGCTTATTAAAACATATATTTTCATTTATTTTTTAACTGCATCCTTTAGAATCATAATTTATTTCCTCCAGGCCCAACAATCAACTGTCAGTAAGTGTTTAGTTTAATATGCTTGGACATTAAATAATGTGTTCGTTATTATATAAAATCTATAATAGATACAATTATTTTCATATTTTAGTTTTAAAAAATTGTGGCCATTAATTAGCGATACGCTTTCGCCAGTCTACACTTGGCGACGTGATAAGAGATGAACGTCTGTTAACCTAAGAAATCGTTAACCATTTACTGAAAATTACGAGCACCTTATTATGGGCAATTTATGAGTTGATTTGCCCAACTTCTCAAAGGTCCAATATTTTTTTTTGATCTTCTTTTATAAAGCCTTCTGAAGACGTGGTTAAAATTAAATACCTACATTATCAAGATAAGTAACACATTATCGAGACATCCTGTATAGAAAGACGAGCTTCTGTTTCATAATTTTGGTGCAACGAACTGGCCCTTGGTTATCTTCAAAAATTGAAATACAAATCTTGTCCCCCGAAACCAAAAAAGATAAAAAAACAACAAATGTTGTTCTAACGCGTTTCGATAGCCAAGAAAGATACTCTCTCTGAGTATCTTCAGAGAGATACTCTCTCTGAAGATTATGGCTTGGCACTCGAAACGCGTTAGAGCAATATTTGTTGTGTTTTTAAATCTTTTTTTGTATTTCAATTTATGTTTGATAACTAGATCTAAAACCTCTAGATTTTTTGGTGTAGGAATTTTACAGGATTCTTATCTAATTGTCTATTTCATAATAATGGAGTGAATTAAAGGCCACATTAAAAAAATCGTTTTGCACATCCCTGCATTTGTAGATGTTATAATTAAACATTCTAATTATTTCGATCAGTTTTCTTAATTGTGAAATATAATAGGCAAATGGTATCGGCTGCTTGGACTCATCATCAGTTTTTTTTTATTATTTTTTTAACAGAAATGCTAAAACCAATACGTTCTGTGATTACGAATTTAATTTCTTCAGATAAGTGTTAAAATAGGAATTCTACAATATGGTTTTCAACAACGAGCCCCCAAGATAATATTCTCGATTCGCCATTGACCATTGTATTACTTTCTGCAACAAATCAATTCGATACATTTAAATGTTTCAGTTGGCATTTCATTAAAAGGTCAATTTAAAGCATTTGCCTTTAAAACATCTAACTATAAAAGTTTTACATATTTTGATGCATTTAACACTAATATTTACATATCGTAAAATAATTACTGAAACTGTACTGCTCATAAAAATGTTTATATTTTAAGGATATTGTGCAACGTACAAGGAGGATCCTAAACCACCTTGTCCGCTTCCGTGCATAGAATAGGTGGTTTAGAAGTAGGATATCAATGTGTGTGTTTATAAAAATTTATGTTTAAATTAATCTATCTTGATTGATGCATCATTTTTTTTGACTCCATTTCTCAGAATTATGATAATTTATTTCCTCCAGTCTCAAAATAAATATGGATTCGATTTCAGTGCAAGGGAAATTGCAGATACAAGTATGGAGAATTAGGGCCAAACGTGTGCAGTAATCTACTTGGTTTAGATAACTTCTCAGAAATTTGTTGTAATTAAACTGAATTATAATAAACCAAGAACAGAACTGGGATATTTAAGAGGCGCATCTGTCTTCCAAACTATCACACTTAAAATCCGACATAGCTCATCATTGGATACCGAATTTTAGCTACATAGAATCAAATAAGGTAAAAGGATGAGCAAAATGGTAAATTAGGGAAAACCGAATAACTAAAAAAGGCATTAAAAAGTCTAAACCATAATTAATAAGAAATACATTTATTGACCATTTTTTATTATTTTATTCCCAAATTTGTACCTCTTCAAGGCAATAAATACTCGCAATTTAAAAACTGTTTAAAGATGCATATTTCGATTTCCAAATTACATCATTCTGTAACGAGCTACATTAATATGAATCTAGCCAGGGATGTTCCTAAATAGTGATGTAACGAATATTCGCATATTTTTTAATATTCGCATGCACAAGAAATTATGCGAATATATTTGGAAATAACACGGGAAATTATTTGTGAAATAATAATGCAACTGCCAAGGCAGGTTTTTTAAACACGTCTTTTCCATTTTTTTCTTAAAAATTAGCCTTTTCCTTGAAATGTCGACGTTTTCTAGAAATGTCAATCTTTTATTCAAAATCCGCCTTTTATCACAAAATTTCTCTTCTTCTTTTGAAATTTTGAATTAATTCGACTTTAAAATCTGACTTACTGAGAATTTCGAGTTTTTATCTTAAAATTCGTTGTTTTTTTAATTTTGTCATTTCTTAAAGTTGGGCTTTTTTTGAGAACTTAGATTTTTTTTTAATTCGACTTTCTGCAAATTTTTACTTGTTTATTAAATCAAAATTTTGCAGATCTTTTGATAAAACAGTAAACATTTTTAAAATAATATTTATGTAGAAAATTTGAGGAATATTTTTTGAAAATTTTTAATTTTTGTAAAAGGAAAATCCAAACAATTCAAAATTCAACTTATTTCTCAAAATTTCATGTTCATGGATATTTTTTTACGTTACAGTGGGGCATGCAAGGAAGGAGCTTGTCTTCATTTAGGAAGTTAGTTAAAACATATATATTCACTCCAGAAATTTCTACTTTTTTCCTGAAATTTCGACTTTTTTCTTAAAATTTCGATGTTTATTTTCTAAAATTTTCCATAAAATTCGCCAATTTTTAGAAATTTCGACAAAAGTTGACTCTTCCTAGAAATTTTCGAATTTTGTACTAGATTTCGACTTTTTTCTTGAATTTTCTACCTTTTTCTCAAAATTTCGATCTATTCCTGAAAATTTGGATTTTTTTTTCAAAATTTGTTTGGTTTTTTGAAACTTTCGATTTTTACCTCGAAAATCGTCTTTTGCTCAAAATTTCGATATTTTTCAAGTATTTCCAAAAGGTCAAGTTTGGGTTTTAAATAAAAATACCGATTTTATCCCAATGCTAGGTTTTTTTATTATAATTCGTCTTTTTCTAAATTACGATTTTACCATGAAGAATACGATTTTATACTCAAAATTCTCCTTTTTGTTTTCTCGGAGTTTCGACTATTTTTTTTCAAATTTCGACCTTTTTCTTAAAATTTGACTGTCTTTCGAAATTTTTTTTCCATTTCGAAGTTTTCTCGTTTTGTTTTGTCCAAATTCCGATATTTTTCTGAACATTTAGCTTTTTCTGAAAATTTCGATCTGTTAGATTCTGATTTTTTTAGAAATTTTGACTGGTTTCTTAAAGTTTACCTTTTTTACGAACTTTTGATTATTATCTCAATATTCAATATGTAATATTTCTATATATTTTGCCTTTTTCCTGGTAAATTCGTCTTTTTTTTTTCAAAATTTTGACATTTTCTACAATAGTCTTTTTTCTAAAATTCGCCTGTTTCTTAAAATTGGTCTTCGAAATTTTGATTTTATTTTCAAAATTCTATTTTTTGGACTTTTGTTTCAAAAATGGTTCATTTATTTCAAAATTTTGTCATTTTTCTGAATCTTTGTCATTTTCAACAAATTACGACTTTTAGCTCAGTAGTTTTATGGTTTTGAAAATGGTTGCTTTTCTCTCTAAATTACATCGGAATGTTAATAAAAATGTTTAAAAAAATTAGGGATTTCGAGAAAAAGATTTGTTTTAAATTCAATGTCTTTACTAAATTTTAAATTTTGAGAATAATGTTTTTGAAAATTGCCATTTCTCTTTCTCAAAATTCGAATTTTTCTGAAAATTGTGTCTTTTCACAAAGTTTGACCTTTTAATATTTTGAATTTAGAACATATTTCGAGTTTTTGAGAAAGGTTAGGTTTTTATTTTAATATTATTTACTAAAAATTTCAACTTTTCCAATTTTCCTCTTAGATTAGATTAGATTAGATTGTATATGGGTCGTTTCGTATTTCTCTTCGTCCACCCCGCACCTCGACCTAAGGAGATCTTTTGTGCATATCCTGATCTATGTAGTTCCCAGGTTTAAACTCTTGTAGAAGTTTATTATGGATCTGGGATTGAGTTTTTCCACATCTAAGGGATCTAAGGACGCCCATTCAAGTTGGACGTGCCTTTTGCGTGCAAGCGCATCGCACTTGCATAGCACCTGTTCTGCAGTCTCTGCAGCTTCTGCGCAAATGCGACATAGGTCTGTTTCAGCCTATGAGGTAGTACCTCATAGGGCAATGTCCTGTTAAGAGGCCGGTTAGGATCCTCAATTCGGATTTGCTGAGTGCCAAGTAGACCTTTGACTTTTCAAGCGTTCCAGATATGAATCTTTTCGCCTGCCGTAGTCCTAGATATAATCTCCTGTGGGAGATTCTTGACTTTGTTTCCCATTTTTTGACCTCATTGTTAATTTAACTTTTAGAAAAACCAAAAGCCGGTTCAGGTCCAAGAAATGATTATGCAGATCCTTCTCTAGCGAGTTGGTCTGCAGCTTCATTTCCTTGTATTCGGGCTACATTGCTTGCGGATTCTCATGTGACCAGCGAAGTCTCCTTCTTTAAATTGTTTTAATTGCAGTAATCTTGAGGCTCCTTTGATCGCTTCTCTCTTCACTAAAAGGTGGAGAGGAGTTAGACCTAGCATTGCCTCCGTTGCTGCTGTTGGGCAGGTGTTCATTGCGCCTGTTATAACCAGACATAACAGGCTCTCTTAAAAGTGAATTTTCTCTTGGAAATTTGGAATATTTTCCAGAAAGTTTGATATCTTTCTGGAAAATGTAACGTGTAGGTAATTTTCAAAAATCGTGAATTTCGATTTGTTAATTATTTGTTTTTCTGATTTTTTTTAACTTGTCCAAAATTCATCTTATTCTTCAAATTTTGTCTTTTACCTCAAAATTCAACATTTTTTGTTTCTAGACATTTAAATTTAAAATGAATTTTTTATATGAAGATTTTGACTTTTTCACAAAATTCGTTTATTTTTCTAAAATTGGATTGAAATTTTAATAGAAATCTAAAAATCAGAGAACAATATTTTTAGGAAATTTTGAGAAAAAGATTTCTTGTAATTCTCAAGAATATAACAAAATTGAAATAAAGCAAAATTCTGAGAGAATTATGTTTGAAAGCTGCATTTTTTTTTACCTCAGTTGGAATTATTACGGAAATTACCACTTTTTTTTACAAAAATCGATTTCTGGAAACTTTGTATTTTTTGCATTTCCACTTTTTCGAAATTTCGGCATTTCTTGCTTGAAGTTCTCCGAAAGGCGTTTCCTTAAAGGTTTGCTTTATTTAGGAATTTCGAATTTAATCTGAAAATTCGATTTCCCCAGTTCTGTAGTTTTTAAATGAAAATATTACATAACTCAGCCGGAATGTTTTCTTTTTTGCCCATGAATTTTCCATAATGATTATTGAAGCAAATCCTGCCCACGCCCATGTGTCAGTGGCTACTATAATTTAACACTTTATTAAGAAATTCATAAACATACAGCATTTATACGATTTGCCATCATTGATGACGGAAATATGGATCTACGCATTCCTCAAAATAGGATTCAGCCCACCCCAAAATTTTTAATAAAGTATTGATTCCAAGACATTGATAATAGCAATAAGTTGAACCCACCTCAAAATAGCGTTCAGTTTAACACAAACCAATTCCAGGGCAGTAATGTTTATATCATCTGAGCATTTTTTATATATCATAAAATGAATTTTCATTGATTAAAAGAAGAAGACCAGGCAGTAAAAAAATTTATTCTTTTTTTTGTGATCGTAAAAATAACAGAAAAAAAGTGATATACAGTGAAATCTCTCTTAAGCGGACACCTTCAAGTCTGTTAAAATATGTCCGCCTAATGAAGAGAAAACTTTAAGTTTTCATATTGTTGCGGGCTATCGGTTCGAAATGATTATTAACACGTGAATTTTAAAACACTTTATTTTTAAACTGAACTCGAAACACTACAATTGCAATTCACTAACACTGTTTATTGACTTCTCACTAACTACACTGGCTAACTGCCTGACTGAGGGAAAGCCAACCGGACCCCCTTTATATAGATCTCTGGTTCGGGTTCTAGAAGTTTTCGACAGATAAGCCTTATTGTTTGCCGAAATTTCTGGAACGCTTATCTGCCGTTTGCTTCGTTATCGCGGTCGCTTTTCCTTGTCAGATCTTTCTAGAAAATTTTCTTACGTACTAAATTCTACAATTTACATTTCGTTACAATATGTTCTCATCGGATATTATAAACTGCCTACTGTTAGATATGAAGGGCAACTGGCCAATTCATAATTTTAATTCTATCTGCTTCAAAGTTATTCATTTTGAACTTGCTCTACCAGTTCCAAAATGTTCAATACTTATTTCAGAAATACCTTGTAGAAAAATATTGCTAGATTAAGATTTGTATGGATTTTTATTATTTTTCTTGGACATTTGATGTAATTTTTAATTTAGATTCGTGTTCAGCGGGAATAAAATTCAAAAAATAGGTTTGGTTTATATCTTAGCACAGCGTTTCCCAATCGGTGTGTCGCCAAAATATGGGATCATAAAAATTTACAAATGTATAATAATAATCAAAATTTATAGGTGGTCATAGGAATACGCATGAGATTGTGAAATATGAGATTATGAGAACGTTTATTTTTGATAGTCTAAAAATTCTTACACGATTAATTGCATGGCTTTTATTACCACACAATACCAAAACTACCAATATCAACACTACCAAAACTGTGCCGCTTTCAAACAAAAAGTTGGTAAACAGAAATACTACTTTCGTATAAATAATATTTTTTTATGGGCCCGAGTAATGAATTAATTTATGATATATTCGTATATTCAATGAACAACCGTGGAGAATTTAGTTTATTACATGTACCTTTATTGGTGTAATATCATAAAATATAAAAATGCTGCAAAGTTCAACAATTTTAGTTCTTTTTGTGTTACTCTTTGGTAAGAAAAGAAAATTTCTAAATGATCTCCTTTATTTTTTAATTTTTAGATTATTGTCTTGCTCTACCATTCTTTACTTATCCGTATCCATATCCATCAGGATGTTCAAAGAATAAAATGTGATAAAATAAATATTTGTTTTGGAACTTCAGAAAACCGCTTCTGGGGACCAAAACAAGATTTTCAACCGAAACCGAATTTCGGTTTCCCTCCTGCTTAAGGCTGAAGCCCTGAATCTTTTCTTTTTGTGTTATATGATAATTTATAAAATTTAGGATCTTGTATTTAACAACAAACTAACCCTTTCCACAATAATAATAATGGAAACAAAACATTAATTTTATTTAACCAAAATAATGTTTTTACAAACAAGTCAAATTAAATTTTATATTTAGTGTCATGTTCTAGAAAATGAAAATATAAAATGAAATAACGGCTTGTCATCTGTTTTTCTCTCAATTTTATTTGTAGTTAAAGAATTGGAACAAAAAACAGACAGCAGTTTATTGATGTAAAATATTTTTGGACAACCTATTTTTAACTTCAATTCTGCAAAGAATAAAGGAAGCGTCTAATGCTTTCGAGAAATTTTGAATTTAAATGTGAACTTTTGAAGTTTTTTTAAGAATCAAAGTTTTAAAAAATAAATTAACAAAAAGTCTGGTCAAATTCCCACATTTTCTATAAATGTTAATGTTTGGAGCAAATTTTCAAGAAAGAAGTGCAATATTGAAGTTTAAAGTTAATTTTGGTAAAATGGACTGGTCATTGCTTATCTTCAAAACTGATGCACAAATTTTGTTTCCTGAAACGAAGAAAGATTAAAAAACATAATAATACAATAATAGTTGCTCTAACGCTTTTCGATAACCAAGCTCAGAGAGTATCTTTCTTGATTTCAGGGGACAAGATTTGTGTTAAAGGTAATATTTTACATAAATTTAATGATTTTTTCGAAATATTGAGTGTTATCTCAAAATTTTGAATTTATTTTTAAAATATTGTTTTGTAATTTCGAATTAAAAAAGCCTAAATTTTGCTCAAGGTAAAAACTTTGAAAGAGAAATTAAAGTTATAAAAACAATTTCTTTCAAATTTTCGAGTTCATTTCCTCATCTAAAAATTTTTACTTTTTAGAAGTCTGAGCAAAGAGTCGAATTTTCAATTCTAGATTTATTAAAAATGTGAATTTTTTTAAACGAAATTTCAATTTTGAAAGCCTATAACTCGAAAACTTACAAATTTTTCTCTACACTTTCATTTCATAAATCGAATTTATTTGTCATCCAGAATCCACTATCAAACATTGTCGATGAAATCTGCGGACAGCCTGTATAATGGTTTCTCTAAAATAAATTGGCTACGCCAATGCAAATTCCAATATTGATTCTGTAGTAGTTCAAATGCTTATCGCAGAGGAGAAAAAGTTCTATGAATATCACTCTGACCCTCGACCGTAATTGACGTTTAGGAATTTTGACGTATTAGAATTTAGGTAGGTTATTTATCGAATTTTTAAATTATTTTTCTTAAAATTATACTTTTTAGAAACGTAAACTGAAACACTTTGGAAATAGCAATGGGGGATGAATCTAGAACGGTTTGGTGTGGAAATTTATCAGATCAAGTGACTGAAGAACTTCTATTTGAGTTGTTTCTGCAAGTGGCCCCTTTAGAAAGAGTTCGCATACCCACTGATAAGGAAGGAAGAAAATCAAATTTTGCTTTTGTTACGTTTAAACATGAAGTTTCTGTAGAATATGCTGTTCAACTGTTGAATGGAATATCTCTATTTAATAAGAGGTTAAATATAAAACCTAGGAATTCTCAAAATAATAATAGAAATGATAGAAATCAGCATAATAATGACAGAAATGTTTGGAATGATCATCAAAATAATGCGCCAGTGCATACTGATTATCCAATGAATTTATTAAATTTGATGCAAATGGCACAAACTCTACAACCCAATGTGCAAATGCAGCAGCCATTTGATCAAAGAGAGGAGCTGCATTTTGAGAGAGAAAATAGACATAATTACAGACCTAACAGACACAAGGATCACAACAAAAGGTTTTCAAGGAACAATTATAATAATTACAGCAGTCGTTCAAGGGACAGGAGAAATTGGAGATAATTTTATTATGTGCTTTCTTATAAATACTTATTTAAAAATATTCTTACAATTTGGTTGTATTTTATTAAACCAACTTTCCAATTGTTCTGTCTTCATTGTTATTAGAAGTGGAAATACTTATTGCCAAGTTATGTGGTGCTGAGATCGGAAGAATATTTTAAGAGAAAATTTGATCAAATTCGTAACTTCTAGAGTCAAAAAGCCGAGATTTGGTTTAAATTAAGTTCAGCAATTTCTAAAATCTAAATTAATTAAAAAAATTGGCAGTTTGGTTGAAATTTTAGGAAAAAAGTGATAGTTGTAAGATATATCCATGAATACCAGTAATGATGGGATAATCGTACGACTTTCAGAATCGAATGATTATTTAAATACAGAAGATGGAATACACATGTAATACAAAGTTTTTGTAATTCATTTAATCGTGTTATTATTATTTTAAGAGAAAAAGTTATTTTATGTCTAGAATTCGATTGTACATGTGACATTTCATTTTGCTTGTCCAATTGCGAAACATTCTTTATATAAAAAAGACGCAAACTACATATTCGAATACAGGAGTGTATGAGCATAATGCACGACTGAGCTTGAATACAATAATCGGCCCAGTATTCGCATTGAGCCTATAAGAACTTCAGTACCTGAGATGTAGCGTTGCAAGATTATAGTTGTCACCAAACGCGAAACCTATTCAGCATTCGAATGTTTTCAAGCATCTGAATATCACCAACTCGAATACAGGCATTGGAATGCAAACTTGCGAGAACCCAAGAAATTATGAATCATGTAGACGAGATGTTGCATTGTTAGAACTCGGAGAGTATCCGAATACTTCAGTTGAGAATCGAATGCATTCAAGATCTTTCTAGAATCGACCAACTTGTATTCAAATATCCCAACACTAAATTAATACAATGAAACTGATCAATTCAGCAAAAGTAGGGAAAAGTCGTTCTCAGTTTTTGATGTAATTATTATAATTTTTAAGGAGTGAACTGGAACAATAATACATAGTCTACAAAAAATTGCATATATTACTTATCAAAAAGCTTGTAGTTAATGAACCTTAATTTAAGAAACTTAATTTGTACTTAGATGAGAAAAACTATGCCATCTGCCATCATGACTTGGTTATCTTCAGTCATTCTTTCAATGGCCGCGTTTATTTCTCCTTGGGTAAAAGGCGCAGAAGTTTGTGAATTAATACATTCTCGGATTCGAGTTATTGGAAGCGATTGGGCCCGATCTTCCCTAAATGTTTTTTGAAGTTCACTTTTAAACGTTGAGAATCTAAAAAAGATTTTGTAAAATGGTGGAGACTTACACTATGATCTATACCTTTCATCTGAAATCGACGAAGGTGTATCATCAACTTCCATTGTTTCCTCCTGACTGTGCCCATTTGTTTCTGTTGCTTCTGCTGGCGTTTCTTGAACTCGTCTACTTCTTGTTGAACTTTGGGAGATAATCTCTTCAGCATCCATCTCTTCTCCTGCCTCCGATCTCTAAAAAAGTTTAAAATTAGGAACAGTGATTGAAGGGCGCGCCAATTCTGCCTCTGTGTGCAAATCTATGAGGTGTTTATGTGTTAGTTTGTTTCTTAAAATTTCGACTTTGAAAAGTTAAACTTTTTCTCCTTTTTTTTCTAGAAAAAAGAAACTTGAAATATTTTAAAAATGTTTAGTTTTTTGTCTGAAAAGTTTAACTAAAGCAGCAAAAATGAATAACACTTACAGTCGCTCTCGTTCTTTTCCGTCTGGGTTGTTGTTCGTTATCGCTATCATTCTCTTCTTCGGATGATGTTTCAGCGGAATTTCTGCGACGTTTCTTCTTATCTTTCTCTAGCACCTTTTTGAAGTATGCATATTGTATCAGTTCGATAGCTGCCTCGGCGTCTTTAACGGTAACTTGTTTCGACATGCGGGCTTTTGCGTGAGCTGTAGCTAGACGGATCATAGTTTCCAAAGTACGAGCGGTAACAGGTTGAGTCTAAAATAAATCAGTTAACTAAATTCGAATAGGATTCATATAAAATTCTCATCCTAGAATAAATTAACGAACAAATATTATTTGTAGAAACATTTAATAATTCTAGTACCATTTTTAACAAATTAGAAACTAATTTTTATGATTCATGTATCGTAAAGAAACGGTAATAAGCAGTAAAAGATGCTTTGCTAATGTAATATTTACTCTTCCAGAGTTTAAATTGAAGTGAAATTATGTTCATTCAACAGAAATTAAAAAATATAAACATTGCGACATAAAATGTAAACACTTAATTTTATTTCTATAACAATTACTACAGGTGAACTAAATTATTTCAAAGCTTTTATTAAGCAAATTATTACCTATTAGAATTTAGAAAGATTATTCATTAAATTACTAAATTATATTATATATAAATGAATGAATTAGTAAAACGAAATGCTTTGGAAAATAAATTAGGAAAAAAAATTGAAAGTTTGAGAAAAAAATTGATGTTTCGAAAAATCGAAGAATTTTCAAGTTAACATTTTTTTTTGAAACCTGAAGAGAAATGTTCCAAACTTCAAGCTGAAGGTAAAGTAATAAAACTGATAGAATTTAAAGTCGAAATTTTGGCAAAAAGAAGAAAAATGTGTGAATTTTGATAAAATACTTCTCCAAGAAACCTCTCAATTAAAAATAATAAATATTCCCTAAAGTTGCCATTTGGCAGATTGCAACAAAGTCAGCAGAAAAAAAGCTGAAATTTAAGTTCAAAGTCAAAATTTCGAAAAATAAACTCGAGTTTAGAATTTACATTAAGCATTTTAAGGAAAAAGAAGCATTTCGAGATTAAGACCGAAATTCTAAAAATGAAAGGTTGGTCAAAAGTCGAATTTTTGTCAGACATCTTAAAATTAAGGAAGATCACATTTTGCCCTATAAAGTATATAATGTGTTCTAGCACATAAAAAAACCAGTAATTATAAGTTTTAAATGAGACTATATAAGAAAAGGTGTTGGTTTATGATTTTTAAACTGCAGCTTTCACTAATCGGAACAACGTACGAGGTCTGATGATAAAATTTCCGAAATGAACTCGTGAAAACTGCTACATTATTAAGTCATAATTTAATGGTTGACACTTTCCAGAAAAAATTGAAAATCTATTAAAACAAGTATCAAATTTTCTAATCTAAAAATTTCAAGTTCAAACACGGAGTTGAGCCAAAATGTCAAAAAAAATCAATCTTTACAAAAGCAAATTTATGAACAGAAAATTAAAAATAAAAAAACCTAAAGCTTCAAGAAAACAATTAAAATCCCAATTTAAGAGTTTTCAACTTTAAATATTTTAAATAAATTAAACTTGTAATTTTGAATAAGAGTCCAAATTTTGCGAAAAACATCATTCTACATTGTTAGAATAGAATTAGGGTGATACGGGTAAAAAGGGATTAGAAAAAAAAACCTTTTGACATTCTAACAACAAACAGAAAAGAATTACCCGAAATGTTACATTAATTGAATTGGTAGCATAATTGCACGACTAGAATCAAACAGCAATTGGCAAACTAAGAGTTAACTCGATCCCTTTTGGGGCAATAATATGATCATTATTTAACAGAGTACAAAAGGTAACTGAGAATATAGCCTTGTGGAAAAAAGAAACAAGCGACAAAAAGCCCAAATAGAAGGTCCCAATTTAAAAAAAAGCCAAAGGTTATGCAAAATTCAAGTCTGTTTCAGGAAAGTATAGAATGTTCAAATTTAAACTCAAACTTTTGAGAAAAAGTCCACATTTTTGAGAAAAACTGTCATGATTTTTTAAAGAACATGTAAAGTTGAATTTGTAGAAGAGCAAAAATTTCAGTTGTAAACTTGCACTTCTGGGGAAAAGTACAAATTTTCAAGAAAAAAACGAAGTTTATAAAATATCGTTTTTATCTTGGGTTGGGGAGTAAGTAATGTTCCTTTTATTCAAATTAAAAAATTATATAATTAAATCAATAATTAAACACCTTCTCAAATTAACGCATACTTTCGAAGAAAAAAAAAACTTATTGCTTTATCACAATTCAAATTTTGAGTTTGAGATAAAACTTTAATAAAAGCAAAAATTTCAAGTTTAAATTTGAAGACTTGAGGGCAAAGTAAACATTTTGAAGAAAAAAGAAGAAATTTTGAGAAAAATGTCCAAATTCCGTGAAAGGATGAATTTCGTTAATGTTTTTTTAGAAATATATTATATATTTTAGAAATTCAGAATTTATAGAAAAAAATTCTAGAAGAAATAAAGCGATATGAATTTATTTTCATCCTCAGCCTTGATTCAATAAAAATTTGTTTAAACAAAATCACTTATTTTATTTAAAAATTCTTCCTTTCCTTTTTGTAAATAAATTTCAGATTAATTTAGATTTAAAAATGACCAAAAAAAAGGGACGCTCAAATATGCATCATTTTCATTTGACAAGAGAAGAATCTCCAGCTTTCATGAAGAACACTCTACTTCCAAAGATTAACACTTACTCTAGCCACATCGTTTTCAAGAACATCCTCAGATCTTAGCGCGGCATATTGATTGGCTATAACTTTGGATGCCTCCTCAGTTAAAGTTGGCTTTATAATCTTCACAAATTGAATGTACTTTCTCATAAATTCGACACTCAGTATTTTGTCTGATCTTTTTCTGCTACCCCCATGCAATAAAGCATCATATGGTTCATACATTGGAGTCTCTTTCTCTCCATCCACATCATCTGGATTCATTGTACTGAGCCTGTCAACGCTTGAACCCATTGGTAAAACTTCCCCATCTTGCTCTAGCGGATTCCTATAAACAACTTGGTCAAAAGTTACACCAAAATTGATGAAAACTGTACCGGTATCGATGCATTCTAACAACATGATCGGAAATCATCAAATCTACATCCTCCTCAATAGAGTCCAACATTACAAACAACAGATCAAAACGTGACAGTAGAGAGTCCTGTAGGCCAATATTTTCCATTGGCGTTTTATATTGATCATACTAAAAAAACGCAGCTAAAGTGATAAAACTTCTATTTGCTAACAGATGAAATACCCTTCCATATACTGGATTAGCGGCGGCCAAAACGGAACATCTAGCGTTCAAGCTGGCATGTATCCCAGCTTTAGCAATCGTAACTCTCCCTTGCTCCATAACTTCGTGGATGGCGGTTCTATCGATGTCAGACATCTTGTCGAATTCGTCGATGCACACCACGCCTCTATCAGCCAACACCATAGCTCCAGCCTCTAATCTTCTTTCACCAGTCTCTTGATCAACCGTCACAGCAGCGGTTAAACCGACACCGGAAGATCCCCTACCGGTGGTTGGAATGGCTCTAGGTGCTGTGCAGAGCACATAACGCAGTAGTTGGGATTTTGCGACCGAAGGATCCCCAATCAAGAGCACGTTGATGTCTCCTCTTAATCTGGTGCCATTGGGGAGCACCTTTTCAACTCCACCAAGAAGAAGGCACAAAATAGCCCGCTTTATATACTCATGACCATGGATGGAAGGCGCCAAAGATTTCGCTAGTAACCCAAATATATCTTTGGTTTTCTCAGCCAGTTTCCTACATCGAGCAATATCACTGCCAGAAATGGATGGTTTAGCGTCCTTGCTGATTTGTGTGATATTGTTAGCAATAATGACAGTTCTGTAAAAATGTTGCAATATAAATCGGCAGTTGAACTATAAGTATACTACCTAAATGCTCCCGATGTAAAACTACCCTGCTTATTTGGCAAACACCTGAAGTTACCAATGACTTGTATTCGATCACCTGGTTTACATATGTCTACCAGATCATTGTCGCATATTATATCAACGGAACGCGGTAGTTGACCAGCAGGAGCTTTTTCTGGCATTTCCTGTATGGATATTGTTTGGTGATCTTTGTATACAGACAAACCAAATTCTGTTTCCAGAGTGTTGCCATCTTCATCCTAGTTAGAATAAAATTAAATGTTGAAATGCGCGTCATTATTAACTCACTTTGGTTGGATAAACGGCGCTCGATGGATATGCATCAAGAGAAGTCAGATCAGTATATTTTCTTTCTATTACTTTTTTAGTTGCTGGGCAAAAGTGTACGCTTCTAACAACCTTCGGGTGCACCAAGGAACCTGTAATTAGAATTGGAAGATACTAAAAAATAAAGGGGCATTATTTATACAGCAAGATCAACATTAATTAATTTTCTGGTAATCTGGTGTGACAAAAAGTCTTAATAACTAGCTAATGGTAGACTATGGTAAGTCCACATTTTGTTAATTGATGCGTTAGGTAACTTTACTAAAAATCCTGAGACATGTTCTTTGTTTTTAAAAGTGGATTGCGTGAGATATTTACTTTACATTTATCATCACCCATGTGATGAATGATAATGTTGTGATAATTTTTTAAATATGCACATGTTCAAGAAAAGCTTGCTGCTTGTTTTTAACACAGGGTAATCTCTGAATACCTTAGAAATGCGCCATGGATTGCTTTACATGTTCAATATGAATGGTATGAAGCATTAGGTAAATTTCCTCCTCGCACTATTTTATTTAAACGCTCAAGTAACAGTGGTTCTGTTGCTTATTTTAACATGACTAACATATACCATGCACTAAAAACAAAAATCAGCAAAAAAAAATGCCTTTACTCACACTTGGTAACAATGCCCTCCACACAAACTAGATTTCCTAAATATCTAGATGTTAAGCTTCTGGGTGTTACATGTTTATTTCCAAAACTTCCTTCGAAAGCAACAAAAAATTCATCTTTAGCCTTAGCCCAGTCGTGAGCCGTTGTTAAAACATATTCTCTAAGGGCACTTTGGAAAGCCAATTGCTCTTGAAATGCATTATTCAGAAGAGCATTCGCTCTAATAGGATTTTTCCTTCTTAAATCATTAATATTGACCACGAGTCTATGACTATTATCCGCAATCATATTTTTAACCAATAGGGCGTATTTCCCTTGATCAGCCTACAAACATTAGAAAATAAGGACTTTTACATTTAAATACAAAAACACTTACCTCATCGTCCAAAAAGTCCAGATATTCACCTTGCAATTCACGCAATTGTTGATTGATATCGGGATTATCCATATTTCACTGGTATTATGGAATACAAAACACGAAAACAAAAATTATAAATGCAAAAAATTAAATGAACACAATAGCGCTTTTATGCGAATTTGGTTAGTTTTGGCGCCAAAGTAGAACCATAAAACATTGCTGGAGTACAGAATATGTTGTTTGACAACTGCAGAAGACAGGTGAGATCCTTTACTCTTGCGTCAAAGTTAGAAACACTGCTTGCAGCGCCCCTGCCATCAGATTCCACAAAAGTGACTTTTAATTCAAAATTTCCAGATTAAAGTGAAGTTTTAAAATTTTTAACACTTCTAAAATGATGTTTTTCTTTTTTATTTGAAACTGCCGATATTTTGCTCGTAACTTCGACTATAACAACAAATTTCGCTTTAATCTGGAAATTTAAAGAATATTACAGTGTTATTTCGAAATCTGAAATCTTATTTGGACATCTGAAGTCCTATTTTCTAAATCTGAAAAGTTGACTTTACTATCCAAATAATTTCAATTTGAATTTCGAATTGTCAATTTTAAAACCAAATATTTTCAGAAATGATTTTTCTTTAATTACAAATATTTTTCGACTTCAAAAGCAAAATTTCGACTTAAAACACAAAGTTTTAAAAATATTGTGTCTATAAATTTTAAAATCTTACTTAGAGCTTCATACTTCGTAAAAGTTTTTTTTAGAATTTCAAATTAAGTTTTTTTCTCGTAATTTCGCGGTTTTAAAATTGAATTGAATTTAGTCAAAATTTGAAGATTAAAACCTAATTTTATTTTACTAAAAAAAGAAGAAATTAAAGTAGTTTCTTTTAAACTGAAAATTTGAAAACCTACACATTTATTTACCAAATATATTCATTATTTAATTTATTTATGTATTGATCAAATCTCTATCTTTTTTCTTCTCGAATTTTTGATCTTAAAAATTGAATTTCGAAATTTTTTTTTATCCCAGTTTTTTTGATATTAAATTTAGAATTTTATTTAAATTTCGAGTTCTTTTCTGACATTTCAAATGTTCCTTAAAATTTCGAGTTTTTTTGGGGAGTTTTGAATTAGAAGTTGATTTTTCAATGTTTTATTTTCAACGATTTATGAACAAAATTTATTTTAAACAAACTTTTAAAATTTTAATTTACTTTTAAGCAACTTATTTTTAATTTAGGAAATATTTTTTCCAAATTTCAAAGATTTTTCTCAAAATTTCGATTTTTCTATTTTTTTGATACTTAATATGGTAGCTTCAACCGCCACCAAAGTCTCTTTTGAGTGAACCACTGATTGAAATGCAACAATTGTCTTGTACAAGTTTATTTAACATTTTATTACATATCATACAATGAAGCCAACAAAAGTTATCCTTATTGCTGCTGAATTATAAGTAGAAACTTATAATTTTTAATACGAATATACTTAATGCGATAATTTTACTTGCCTATTTCGAGAATTGGCGTGAAATTTTTGCTCACTACAACCATAAAAACAATAAAGCGTTATGTAATCTGCAAGTAAAACAAAAATTCAAAACAGTTTTACAATAAATATGCATAAAAAAATTTAAATGAGGAATTTGTAATAAAGTGTCGCTATGTTTAGCAGTAACGAGGCAAAATTTTCAAATTTTGAACAATTGTTTGGTGATTTAAGTATAGAGGGCTGCAGCTTGCTCACAAAAATAAAGTTGATCGTCTTGACTTTTCTCTATTCTCTATGGCAACCTTCATTTCGCTCCATTTTCAGTAGTCTTTTTAACACTTTGTCTCAAATAGTTCCAAGTCAATAAAATGTCGATCCAAAATATAAATGTTTGACAGTTGACAATTTGGTGTTATATTTAACATTTTTTTCCAAACCAAAAAAAATAAAGAAAAGCACTTATGAGTTAGAGATCATTTACTTCGTTTTGAATTTAAGCGCTTTTTTAAAGTGCTTGGATCTCTAATCATGAATGCTTTTCAGAGTGTCAAAAATACTTCCGATGCTGTTCCACTTTATCTGCCCCTTCAACTCTACCTAAAACCGATTTCCCAATTGAACATTTCAATTCAGCTTCCCAATGTGAAGAAATTGGGGCAAAATATTTCGCATTGGGAGATGATGGAAAAACTTAGGGAGCTAATCAAACCGGAGGAATTCACAGTGCTCAAGGTGTACAAGACAACTTTAGAATTCGTAAGGTTTTCGGCTGAAGTTGAAGATAAACGTAAACTAGATATAGTTATTTCCAAGTTAAATAATAGGAGCATTAAGATGAAGAATTTTAGCGACTTAATGAGGGTAAAGGCTGCAGTTAGTAAATCTGATGTGCCCACAAGACGTGAATGGGATCAGTTCTTCCAGGATGCTAAAGACATGAATGAGATGAAGCCAGGCGAGAGACCTGATACAGTTCATCTTTCTCATCTACCAATTAAGTGGTTTGTACCATATAGCTTGGCAAATGAAGAGGATGTTAAGCCTTCTGAAAAACTGTTTTACAAAATTTTTGAAAAATATGGCCATATCCGCTATGTTGATATTCCAACATGTGATCCCTACAGAAAGAATATGAAAGATCACATTTCTGGCCTCAAAACATCATCATTTGATGATAAAGAGTTTTTTGAAGGATATGTTCAATATAAAGACTATGTTGGGTTTAACAAGTGCATGGATGCATTACGAAATATGCAATTGATGCATAAGGAAGATGAAGAATGCTTATGTGTGAAAATAAAGGTGGATTTTGATAGAAATAAACATCTTAGTGATGCTTCTATTAGGAGGAGGGAGATCGTACGTGATCGACTGGTACAGAAGCAAAGGGACAAAGAAGAGAGAGAAGAAAAGGAACTTGCAGAAAATAAAAGACAACAGGAAATTCAAAGGTTACTTGGGTTTTCAGCATACTGCGGAAATTTAATTTTTGAATGTTTTAATTACTTTTAAGTGTCTGCAGTATGTTTACATTTTATGATAAAGCTGTATGGCTTTCTACATCTTAACATAACTGATTTTATATTTTAGGTCGATTTATCTTTTACCATATCAGTATTGAATTTTTTCTTTAAATTATGAAGGTGCCTTTAGATTTTACCCCTTTTTTCATAAAATTTCGATTATTAACTCAAAATGTTGCCTTTATAGAAATGTCACTGTTTTTTTATTTCAAAATTTCAGTTCTAATTCCCGAATTTGTTTTTAGAAATTTTGATGAAATTTAAGGTATGGAATTATTTTTATAAATTCGTTCTTACAATTTAATCCTTTTTCCAGATTTTTCCTTAAAATTATTTTCTTTTTTCATTCTAAAATTTCCATGTTCAAAAATTTTTCTGTTTGATAATTTTGATTTTAAAATTTTACTAGCTTAATTCATGTACTGGCCACATTTTTATTTGTCTTTTACCTATTTTGAAGTGGATACATATTTTTTTATAAAGCCATACATTTTTATCCTTTTAAAACAACATATTTAATTAAATGTAAAAAATGCACTTAATTATGCAGCATGTGAGGGTGTAGCATTGAATTTCAGGCAAAAAGAAATAGATTTAAAGGCTGAAAAGGAACAAAGGAGGCGGATTAGAGAAGAAAAACGTAAAGCTAAACTGTTGGAGCAGCTCAAAATTAAGGGATCTGATGAAATCAACGAAAAAATTGCCAAAGAAGAAAGAAAATTATTAAAGGTTCAACGGAAGTTGGAAGCTATCCGTTTGGTGGATGAATTATTTAGACGTGTTAAGGTAAAGATCTATCGTATTAATCGTAATCTTGATTAGTTGATTACAACAAACCTTTTTGACCAGGAAAAACGAGAAACCGAAACAAATTATGCAATCACTGCCAGAAATTCTAAAGCAGAAACTGAACTCAAGCGTTATAAAGATACCAGTGAATTAGAAGTGTTAAACCAACGCGAAAAACTTCACAACGCAATCAAAGGCCGAGTAATGTTAAAAACCATGCTGCAAGGATCTAAAAATCGCCGCAGTCGTTCCTCCAGTTCAGATTCAAACAATTCTTTTAAGAACAAGACTGATGAAGTAGCAATTCCCAATTCACTTACAGAGGGTATAGCTGATGCAGCTTGGTATGGTTACCCACCAACATACGGATTCCCGCACATACCACCCAAGCAAATGTATGCAGCGCCTCCTCTCAGAGGTCATCCCGCTTATATGATGTATTACCACCAAAGAGGAAAGGGACATTCAAGTAGAGGTAACATTAAAACATCGAATTACCACAGTATTGAAACTAATTCTTATGCAGGATACAGGGGAAGGTCCAGGGGTGGTTTCCGACCATATTTTCGTGGAAGTTATCGCGGTGGCCGGTATAATTACGCTCCAGAAATAGAAGATGAATACGTAAAATACTTTTCCAAGTTTTTAAACGAACATGATAATCGAGATTATCGCTCTAGAAGTCGCTCGCGAAGCCGCGGAAGAAGTCGCTCCAGGTATTCCCGTTCCAGATCCCATTCAAGCCGACGTTCGCGCAGCCGCAGAAGATCCTATTCCAGAAGTAGGTCAAGGTCCAGGTCTAGGTCAAAAACGCGGAGTAAACACAAAAATCATCGATCGAAATCATATTCGAGATCGCGATCCAGGAGTGCGTCGAGGAATAAGTCGCGCTCGAAAAGATCATATAGATCGAGATCGAAGTCTTCAGAACATAGAAAGTCGTCAAAATCGAGAGAAAGACGTCGGTCGACCAGTATTAAGTCCGTAGATAGTTCTAAATTTATATCTCCAAAGAGTATGAGCAAAGCTAGGTCTAAGTCTAAAGAGGAAGAATCTGTTGAAACTTCAGGATGGGCAACCCCATAATTTAGGTTCAAACTTTCATTGTACAATAAAGTATGTAACTAAAAATTGCTCTTTGTTTCTGTTTTGTTTTTAGATCAATAAATAATTGCCTTTAATTTTTAATTTCATTACTCATTTAATCACTCATTGGCAAAAACAGGTTGACTTGTAATGCTTTTGTAAATTTGACAGTTAAACTCGAAACTTCTAGAACACAGTTGACATCTCAAAGAAAATTTGGAAATTTATATAAAAAAATTTGCAAAATTTTTACCATAATCATAGAATATTGACTTAATTTGTGTATTTAGCAAAGCCAAAATTTTATTTAGGCATAAAGTTTACTTTCAGTCTGTCTCTATAGTCACTTTGAGATTTTTTCATTTTTGAAGGTTTTTCGACACTAGTTTCCACATTTGGACCTACATCTTTCAATTTGGGGAATAATTGTTTTAGAAAGTTCAAAGCTTTTGTTCAGAACATTCACATACAGATAAAAAGGTCAACTTTAATTTAAAAATTTTGGGAAACATTTAACATAGAAATTGAGATGATTACAATTTTTGCCTTTTTATCGAAGTGATTTTGGCGATTTAAAAACCTAATTTCCTGTAGGATAAGATTTTAAAATCAAAGTCGAAATTCAACAAGGTTAAAAACGATGTTTTGAAAAAAAAAATGGAAACACTAAAGGACATGTTTTTTATTAATTTATTTTAAAATTATTTCTACAAATTTCACTATAATTTCGAAAGTTCTATTATAAACTAGAAATTTAGAAAATATTTCGAATCAGTATTGAAATAATTGCAGCTATCTCGAATTTTTGACTTTCAAACAAAATTTTTATAAAAATATTTTTACTTAACCCGAAAGTTTTTTTCAACCATTATCTTCACATTTCAGATAAACTTGGAATTTTGATTTAAAACAAAAAATTTCAATGTTAAACTAGAAATGTTGGAATTTCTTTTCGAAATTTCGATTATCAACGTCAAATTCCCACTTTAAAGCCGGAATTTCCAGAGAAATTTCGAGTTGTTTTCATTTCACTACAATAGAGCGTTGGTTTTTCATCTTTTTTATTTTTCCTTATTAAACCTGACGTGTTTAAATAATCTTCGCAATCTATCTTTATTTTGACATGCTACTCCTAGTGCTCCAAAGACAAAACAGGGTTACTCTTTGTGAGTGGATTGTACTGGAAAAAGATTAGCTCAATGTTTTAAATGACGGAATAAATAGGTCATAGAACTTAACCCCTGTTTATTAAATAATAAAAATTTATCATTAATCGGATATATTTAACAAAACTTGAAGATTTACCAAAGCGAAAGAGAATAAAATACAAATATAGTTTTAAGAATTTAATACAAAATAGAGATCTGTACACTTCTGACATTACGTACTTATAAAGATCTACTTATGTAATAAAAAATCTAATGCTACTTATTTACACACTTGCATTGAAAAACAAATAAAACGCTAATGACTAGATTCTTCTTTTTTCTTAGGTTGTAAATCAAAATCTAATTCTGTTTCCATCTCATTTTCTGATAATGATAATGAGCCTCCTGCCCTTCTTAGGTGCCCTCTACTCTCCATTGAATTCTGAAAATACATATAATTATTAAACTCGAAGGACGCAAAGAGAAAAATAGCAAAAATTTATAAGCATTTAACCCCACCTTCAAACAATAAACAACATAGTGTCAGAGTGAGTACCTATCTAATAAGCAAATTCAAAATGTTATATTTATTACTGTTATCCCAATTATAACTAAAATTGTATCATGTGAAAGCAGGAATGAAAAATGCACTCCTTCAATGGACAAAGACACACAAAGATAAAAGCTCAAGTTATTACCAAAATCTACCAAAGGGCTATTTAGATAATTTGCTTGGGAAACCAGCCCAGCTTATCTGGCGTTGCAGCTAAATAAATATAAAGAGGTGAATTATATCTAACAATAAGTTTTGCATTGTTGTTACTTCATAAATGGCACACTTTATGCATTTGATATTTGTAACTACAGTCTATATCAGAAGTGTACGCGATTTTTTTTAAGTGCAGTTAGTATAATCGCTGTCATTGTCGATATGTTCCGACTGGGTACCATTTTTTCCTGCTTAATCTATAAAAAAAGCGCCAATTTTTTATGAATAAGCCGAACCAGCTGCATCAAACGATATTAACAAATCGGACCTCCATAATTCTCGATGTACTTTCAATGGGGTTGGCATCTGTACATTGTAAGGGACAATTCGTTCGTTATAATTATGTCGTGTTCCAATTCCAAGCCTTACACAAGCAATCTCAATATTTTCTTGTAACACTCAATGCCCATTTTTGCTTTCGCACACTGGATTTATTCAGAAAAAGTCAAAGAACCAACAAAAAAAATCGTATACATTTTATTGAGACTGTAGCCAAGCTCTTGGGAAAATAGATTTTTTTTTCACTCGAAGTTTTAGATCTTAGATTTAACTAAATATTAAGTGCCATTTATGAGATAAAAAATAAAATTAGTTCCTTATCCCAGGCCCGCTCTAGAGGGGTGGCGGGGGGGGGGGGATAGTTTGTCTTGGGCGGAAAATAATCCAAAGAGCGGTATTGTGTTGTTACATTAAATACCAAGTAATCGAAATTTATTTTTGTTAATTTTTAGAAAAAAGATCCAAATTTATGGAAAAATTGAAATATCGAACGTTTTTACTTAAATTTCCACCTTTAGACATGAACATCATAAGTGTTAAAGTCAAAAAAGCAACGAAACAAAAAAACGACCATTTTGAAAAAATTACATTTTAAAAAGTCCAGTTTCTCTCAAAATCAACTTTTCTCAAAATTTCCAACTTTTGTTTTTAAATTTTAATGTTTAATTAGAAATATTTACTTTTGAACTCGAAATTTCGATTTTTTAATTGAAAATTCGTTCTGAGATGTTGAATTTTTCTTCGCAAAAGTCAGAATATTAAAATTGAAGTCGCAATTTCGAGGTTAAAATGGGATACTTAAACTCAAAATGTCGCCTTCTTCAAAATTTTTCAAAGTTTAAAGCTAGAAAGAAAAAGTTGACATTAAAAACAAAAAATTCAAACGAAATTTATTTTAAATATTTTTATCGAAATTCAACTTTCGAAATTTCGGTTCTTTGTTCTTTAAACTGCGGGTTTTTCTGGACATTTTGAATTCCTTGAGGTCACATAGAATCATCAGATCAGAGTAACGAATCGAAATTAAATTTCGCTATCAATAAATTCAAAATGAAAAAAATTAAAGTACATAAATTTAATGATAAAAGTTATTTAATTTAATAAACCGTTTTCCTCGACGTTGACTTTTTTCGTAATTTTACGTTTTCCTACATCAACCTTAACCTCAAATATTGCCACCTTTTTCATAATCAAACTAAAAATAACTGAGGCAACATTACTGAAGGCAACATTTTAGGTTTCAAGTAGAAAGCGACAATAAAAAAAAGACTACGACACATAAAAAATCTTGTAATCACAGAATTTCGAATCTAAGAAAATTAAGAAAACAAACAATATAAAGAAAACTGAAAAATAAATATAGAAATTTAAGAGTTTTTCTGTCAATTGACTTTTTCGAAAATTCGAAAAGTTCGATTTTAAACCAGAAATCCTTTTAAAATTTTTTTGAATAGTCCGGCCATTGTTTGGAAATTTAGATTTTTGGACTGAAAAATCACTCGAATTTCAATATTAGTAAAAAAAATATATTTTGACATTAAAGTCCCCATTTTACATAAGAGAAAATAATTGCCTAAGGTCGCTGCTAAGGACGTTCGACGTTAAAGCCGAATGATGCATTTTTTTAATCGAAAATCAACTTTAAAACTTGATATTTGATCGAAAGTGAAAATTATTGGAGAACGTTAATTCTAGAAAAAGGCAAGGATTTAAAAGAATTAAAATTCGATTTAGAAGAGTGAAAATCCGAAAATCCTATTTTTCTTTAATTTTTGAGTTTTAAATTCGAACTTAATAGAGCAAAAGAAGTAAATTGAGGAAAAATATCGGGTAATCCCGACATTTATTAACTTTTTTCTTATGAATTCGGTTTATTTGGGAAATTTTTTCAGAACTGCGAGTTTGAACTGGAACTTTTTGCTTTTTTCTTTAATTTTGAGCGTGAGGCAATTGTCCGTTGTCCTCGCAACTAACCATCACTGATGGAAACAATAGGGAGCTGGCAATATAGCAGTATTAAACGTATGCTTTCAGCTAAATTTCAAGTTGAAAATACTCGACTCCAAATTTCGTTTTCAAAGCCGTTAGCGACGGCAATTTGTTCTTTTGTCTGGAGCGGCGTAACAATAGAGCGGGCCCTGCTACACTCAGCTAAAATTATTTACCTCCATTAAACCAACTGTCGGTTCCGAAGCATAACCCCCGCGACCGTCTTCGTATTCATCATCTGAAGTGCTAGAACTAGACGAATCATCATCAAACGGCCTAAAAAATAACCTTTTTGATCTGGTACGTGCCCAAAATGTTTTTTTAATACCTTGATACTTTGCACACCATCTGAGCAAGATCGGTGAAAGTATAACCAGAAAGATGTTCGGGGTCGTGATCTTTGTGCGCCTCTGTCGATCTAAAAACTGGCAAATTTCCCGCTTTCATTTGACCTTCAAAGTAGGTTTTGCCGAATTGATAACCGACTTCTTTGATTTCGTCGAAACTGCCGAATTGCAAAGTTTTGTATTTATCTATAGGAGGACGGATGTATTCACAATAATCGCTGCTTTTAACTTCCTAAAATACAACAAATTAACCAACGGAATAAATATAAGTGGATGTTTCACACCAGTAATTGCTTAACGCAACTGACATAAGCTAATCTAGATTGAATGTCCGGCAAGTTGGGTACTTTCACGGGCTCGGTGAATGGGTTCCACTTCTTCCAGAGAAGCCACCAACCGGAAAGATCGTCACCATAATTGGTTAAATCTTGGTCATCAACGGAACCCACATCCACCGCTAATATATGGTCGGCTCCAAGCCCCCTCATAACGTTAGCTGAAGTTTAATGTGTTTATTAAATATGTTTTGGTGTTAGTTACATCTAATAATTTAATAATTAGGCTTCATAAACTGGATTACGTTCTAATATTGACAAATTTCTTTTTATTAAGGATTTCAGTTTCAGATTTTCATTTTATTTATTCATCAACTAATTCAATTTGGCAAACGTTTATCCGATTTTATGAGACCTACCTAGATCTTTAGTGAAAAAATACAAAAAAGAAATTAACTACATATAATGGTTCTAAGATCTTGTTACTGCAGTTTTTGTTTGGGCAAGCGTCCATGTTCTACCGGAAAAATCACTTAAATGCCAGAGCTTACCTACTTCCAAATGGAAAGCTAATTTTACCTGGTACATTGTTAATATAACACCCATCTACTAGCATATGTCCATCCTGGGGATCACAGAGTGGTGGAAAAATGCCAACAATTGACATACTAGCCCTCACGTATCTCCACAAAGAACCTGTCAATTAATATCATCTAGTAATATGGACTAAGTCACAAAATGTAGATGGCAGCCCGATAGGTTCTACAAACTACTGCAGTCTATTGCGTTGCACTTTCATCTATACATGCAATAAGATTCAACCGGTATACTTCGTTGAATCGACAAAATCGTAAAAATGTCACGGTCTTTCAATGTTAAATTTGTGGAGGCAAAAAAATAATGAAACCGGAACGCTTGTCATTAGCAGGGAGCAGATTATATAAAACTTAAATATGCTTCCATATTTTGCATGTTTTTGACATATTTGAATTTCTCAAAACTAGGCACATTTTCACTGAGTTCGACAATAAAAATGTTTAAATTCAGTATTAAAATAAAAGGTTATCTAGGTTAGTGGCATTATTTTTTTGATAATGTAAACTTCAAAGGTGAAATTTTTGTTTAATGAACAACTATGTTCCTATGTATTATCAAAATTATGTAGCTTTGACATCCAGACGGCTTATAATGTGGAATTAGCTAACTTTCTAGAGTTTTCTAAAAATATTCTAATTCTTTTTTTTTCTCACATTTCCCTGTTTAAATTTTAGATTTTTAAGTTATTTTAAATGACGACGGTGATCAGAATGTTAAGATTAAGGCAAGTATTTTCAGATATAATTCATTTTTTTTAAGCTGGCAATTAAAAAAAAATAAGTTTAAACTCCGATGGAAATTAAAACGAAAATGTTATTTTTGTAGAATTTTCGGCTATACGAGGAACTTTCAAAAAGTAAGGTGACTATATTTTTATGAAAAAATATTTATTTATTCATCAACATTTATACTGCCCCCTTCAAAGTAATTCATCCCCCTTAGATGCAATGCACTTGTGTCAACGCTTTTTCCAATCCTCAAAGCACTTCTCACAAGTACTTTTTGGTATAGCATTGAGCTCCTCTAGCGATGCAGTTTTTATTTTATCAATCGTTACAAATCTCCGTCCTTTCATAGCTCTTTTAGGTTTTGGGAACAGGAAAAAGTCTCAGGGGCCAAATCCGGTAAATATGATGGCTAAGGCATGATTATCGTGTTGTTTTTGGCCAAAAAACCTCTCTCACAAGCAACGATGAATGAGCAGGTGCATTATCGTATTGCAAAAGCCATGAATTATTTTTCCACAATTCCGGACGTTTTTTTCGTATCGCTTCTCGCAAACGACGCATAACTTCAAGGTAACACTCCTTATTGACCGTACGACCTTGAGGTAAAAACTCCTGATGCACTACGCCATGGTAGTCGAAAAAAAAAACAGTGAGCAAAACTTTGACATTTGATCGGACTTTGCGTGCTTTTTTCGGTCTTGGCTCTCCTGGGTGCTCCCATTGGGACGATTGGTTTTTGGTTTCGAGATCATAACCATATACCCATGATCGTCACCAGTTATGACCCTTTTGAGCAAATCAGGATCATCACTGTCACGTCATTTAAGAGCTCCTGAGCGATGCTCATGCGACGGTTCATCTAATCAAAATTCAGAAGTTTCGGAACAAACTTCTCTGACACACGTCTCATGCCCAAAACATCGGAAAAAATTGCATGACACGAGCCGACTGATATGCCAACATCCTCAGCAACTTCTCTTATGGTAATTCGACGATTTTCAAAAACAATTTTCTTCACAGCTTCGACGATATCTTCTGTTGTTGATGTGCTGGGGCGTCCAGAGCGAGGTTCGTCGTCGGCTTCTTCTCGGCCACCTTGGAAGAGTTTGTACCACTTGTAAACATTTTTTTTACTTGGAGCAGACTCACCATACGCCACTGTCAACATTTCAAGTGTTTTAGAGCACTTTATTCCATTTTTCATACAACATTTGATGCAAATTCTTTGCTTCATTTTTTATGATAATAGAAAATCGCTAAGCACAACAAAATACGTCTAACCTTTTTATTTGTCAAAAACAAACTAAGTATGCTATGTACTTGAAACTGTGAACATATGTTCGGGACATGAGTACCAACACAATAACAAAAAATCGATAATCGAATGTACGTTGTCCGCGAAACTTGAAGTCACCTTACTTTTTGAACACATCTTGTATTTTCGAAATTTAAACCATAATCTCGTAAGGTAGATTATAATTTTATTATAAAAAATGTACTTCAAGTAAAACTAAAATTTAGCATAGATATCGACATTTCCAAAAAAAAAATGGAAATTTTCACTTCGAAAAGATTGCGATTTCAAATAGAAAGTGGAATGTTGAGATCAAAGACGAAATTTTAAAATTAAATTTGGGAAATTTCGATCAAATTTCGATTTCAAATTTATAATCACGACTTTCTTTGACCTAAATCTGGAATTCAACTTTCTTCCATATTTCTAGTTTAAAGTTAAAATATTAGGAAAAAAATAATTCGGCTGTTTGAGCACTGAAAATTAATTTTGTAGATGCGACGTTAATTATTTTTTAGAATTTCTTTTACGCTTTATCAAAACAATGATTTTCGCACACTTTTTAAATCACTTATTTTTTTAGAATCCTTGATTTATTTTTCGTCAAATGGCTGAGCAAGTAAACCAAAAATGTAAAATCTCCCTGTCTAATCTGTCTATCCTAAATACCAGCATTAACTTCTCTTGGAACGACACCTCCGCGCCCTTGCCAAGTTCGCCTCTCAAACGGGGGGCTTTCTTTTTAGAATTAAAAATTACTTCATATCTTATTAGCTGCTCACTCTACAAAGCTTAGGTTGGGCCCACACTGGAATACTGTTCTTATGTTTGGAGCTCAGCCCCAAAGCACACTTTGGCTCTTTTGGATTCAATTCAAAGAAGAGAGTTAGACTCCCTCGAAATACTAAAGCACATGCGAATTGCTGGCGACTTGTCTCTTTTCTACAAGAACTTTCATGGGAGAAGTTCGCAGAAATCGGCAGATCTAATCCCCCCAAGGGCAATATTCTTTAGACACACAAGACGGCCGGAAAGGGTAGATTCCTTTGCAATCTAGCAGAGTGAGGACTTCTGTCTATGGAGACTCTTTTTTCTATAGAACTTCTAAATTCAGGAATTCGTGGTCGAACTAATTTTTCCAGACAATTACGATTTATTCTCATTTAAAAGAAGGGTTCTGTCGCCATCTATCTTTATTTTCGCATCCTACTCCTAGTGCTGTAAAGGCATAAAAGGGTTGCCCTCTACGAGTGGATCTAGCTTAAAAAAATAGCTAAACTTATTTTCAGGTTAGTTTCAAGTGCGTAGAAATATAAGTAATTATTTGGCGAAAAAAAAATTTGTTTTCCATCCCTCGTCAATTGTTTCATCTACACCTGATAACTGAGTGTAATTATAATATGATAGGCATCCCAATCGAGCTACGAAGTTGTGAAACAATCTATAAAGCTATAAAGCTGCCTTCTCACGGACCAACGTCACAGTACAATTTTGTTGGATGCGCCAAAATCGAACGAAATTTGAGCGTGTATTTTATCAAAACAACAAAGTCGGTGCGATTTGACAGGAGACAAATCGGTCAGTCTGCAGTTATACAATCTTGTCGGTTAGATGTTTGATTTGAGTACTGCTGTTTGCGATTTTCGATACCCAATTTTGCTAGGAAAAAAAAAACAAAACGATATTTAACCTTAAAATTTGCTAGAACAATCTTAAGGCTAGGAAAAAATGGCTGACAATGAGACGCTTCATATGCCACCTCCTTCTCAGACACAGTCCCATAGAGTTTGGCACTTTAACTTTGCTAACTGGGAAGAATTAAGAGACTTCCTTGCATCTTTTCCATGGCAGGAAGTCTGCTTTAACTCAGACAACCCTTCCTCAGCCGCCAAATTCATCACTGAAACTATTTTGATTGGTATGGAATGCTCGATTTACCCACTCCCAAAAGAAGTCTGCCTCCAGTAAATCTTGGTTGCTCTCCTGCAAAAATCGCGCATATCGTCGTTGGCGAAATAATTCCTTAGTCGAGACTCGGACCACCTTTGTAGATGCACGTAATTTACAGGTTAAACGGATTATTGAAGAGGCAAAAGTGATTTCGATCGTAAAATGCGCCAGAGGCTTATCAACTGTCCGAAAGGTTCCAGGTGCTTTTGGGGATTTGCAAAGTCCATCGGAAAGAATTTTACATCTTCAAATATTCCACCTTTATTCAATGACAATAACAATATTGCGACTACCTCCAAGAAAAAGGCTGACATGCTAGACTTAATGTTTAACGAAAATTCCAAATTTGATTCTCGAAACGCAGAACCTCATATTCTTCCTTGGGTTGGCACTTCGATGCCTGAAGTTGTTTTCAGACAACGTACAATCAGGAAAATTCTGCTCGAGCTCGACATCTCGAAAGCTTCTGACCTTGATGGTATCCCCGCTATTGTTCTTAAGAAGTGCGCTCCAGAGTTGACTCCTGTCCTAAACAAATTATTCACACTTTCTTAAAACAAAGGTGTATTCCCTAACATCCAAAAATCTGTTAGGGTGCAGCCTGGAATCTGACTAACAACTATCGCCCTATATCTTTGTTACCCGCTATATCTAAAGCGATGGAAAAGGTTATCAATATCGAGATTCTCAAATATCTGGAGGAGAATAGAATCATCTCGGACAGGCAATACGGTTTCAGACAACAACGCTCAACTGGCGATCTACTGGCATATGTTACTCATATCTGTAACTCAGCTATGGAAAAACATGGTGAGGCTTCCATTGTGGCATTGGATATCCGAAAGGCCTTTGACAGAGTTTGTCACCGATCTCTTCTCGCCAAATTAACATATTATGGTCTTTCTCCAGGACTCTGTCTTTTAATATCCAATTTTGTCGCTGACAGATCTCTTCAGGTCCGTCGTCGATGGCATCTCATCCGAGACATTTGCGATTAATGCAGGAGTGCCTAAGGGGTCTGTCCTGTGTCCTATTCTGTTTCTGTTACACATAAACGATCTCTTAGCTTTAAATTCCGATCCTACATACAGTTACGCAGATAATAGTAGCCTTTTTTCTCCGACAAACCATTATCCGTCGCTGCTTCAGATCGACTAGGGAACATCAGATACAGATGATCAATCGGTATCTCTAAATCATTCTGGAATGGGGTAAGAAAAATCTGGTCGACTTTAACGCTTCAAAAACTCAGGCCGCGGTTTTCTTTAAGAAAACATCAAGGGATAATGCAACAAACATACTAATGGACGGTAAAATCCTCCTGGTGGGATCTAATCTGTCTATCCTAGGAGTGAATGCGAGCACTAACTTCTCTTGGGACCATCATGTACGCGCCATTGCCAAGTCCGCCTCTCAGAAGCTAGGCTTCCTCTTTAGAGCTAAAAGGTACTTCACATCACAGGTACTCACACTATACAAAGCTCAAGTTCGGCCAACACTACTGAATACTGTTCTCATGTTTGGAGTTCAACCCCAAAACACACTTTAGCTCTTTTGGATTCAATTCAAAGAAGAGCGATCTGCCTAATTGATGACGAGAGTTTGATCGATTCTCTCGAAACACTAGAGCACAGGCGGATGATTGGTGAATTATTTCTTTTACTACAAGAACTTTCATGGGAGATGCTCGCAGGAACTAATAGGATTGATCCCCCAAAGGCAAGATATTTGAGGCATACAAGACAGTCGGAGACAGCAAATTCCTGTGCGGTCCAGCTTGACACAGTGAGGACTTCTGTCTACGTAGACGCGTTTTTCTATAGAACTTCCAGACTATAGAACTCGTTACCGAAAGGAATTTTCCCCCAAAATTACAACCTATCCTTGTTTAAGAAGGCGGTTCATCGCCATCTATTCTTGTTTCCGCATCCTACTCGCAGCGCTTTGAAGACATAATGGGGTTGCTTTTTGCGAGTGGATTAAACTTAAAAAAAAAGACATTTTTTTGATATTTTGTTAGTTACATGAGGAATAAGAGATCAAATAAAATAGGCTTGTATTTATACCATAAAAAGAAAGAAAAGGCCAAAAAATAAGCATTAACCTTTGGTTCAGATGGGTGAACAAGGGTGCAAATGGAGATTTTGCTAAAAGGAAAATAAATAGTTCTTGAAATTCTTTGTACCAATATGTAGCTTTATTGGGATATAATTATTTCTGCATAAATAGCTACATTTCTATTGTTTAACCTTTCTTTTTAATTTTGGATATACAAAACGCAGAAGCCTCCGAGATGTTTACTATTTGAAGCAACATTTCTTACTATAAAATCGCATAGTGTATGTCCTTATCAAATTTTCAACGAAATTGTACTGCAATTGCATTCAACCAAATCGAACTGCGGCGTTGGATCGTGAGTGGCCGGCTTAAGAGTTCTATTCGAAATCTCTTTACATCTTTTTACCATAACTGATAAATAGTTAAACTAAAACTGAGGGGTTGCTTAATTCTCAACTTGGAATTGTATTTTTATTTTTGAAAGCAAAAATTTGTGAAGATTAAAACAATGATGTAACGCTATCTTCAATTATTACAAAATGTTCATTAGAATTATTGTCCAATTTAAAAATGAATAGGAAAACTAGAAATAGAACGAACTTAGGTACTATATTAAAACTCCAAAGTTGTAACTAGTGATAAAAGCCACCACTTTGAAAAAAAGACCCTTTAAAAATAATAATTGCCAAATTGCATACGCAATGTCTCGGAACAAATTAGTAATCCCATTCCAGTAAATACAGCTGTAATAATGATATAAAAACGCATGAATATAGAAGAAATCGAGGCTATGGTTGGATCATTCCGAACCTTAAAGGCGCATAAATCCAATCGGTGCAACCCAAACCCATACTTTCAACAAAACCATGAATAATAAGCTGATAGCAACAAAAATAAAGCATAGGATGCAATACCCTTTGGCACTACAAAGACAATATCCTAACAACCTCCACCCATACATCATTGTGATTGGTTACCTTGCTTTCCAGATGTTCCCTCAGATAATATAGATCCAACTTACCTGAATCAGATGACGCCAGTTTGATTTTGTGATATAATTATAATAGACCAATAAGGTATTTAAGTTTGAACCTGTAAACCTAAGTGTTATACCTGGTAGATTGTTAGTGTAGCCTCCATCTAGTAGTAAGTGTCCATCCACTGGGTCACAGAGTGGTGGCATGTAACCCGAGAGAGACATAGACGCACGAATGTACCGCCATAAAGAGCCTACGGAAATGCTCTGTAACTACATGCTCTTAAATACAAAAACTTGAAAAAAAAGCAAAAAATGAAAAGGGAATAGCTAACTTCTTCATAAGACTGGAATGACTATACTTGCAAAGCTAGAAAGCGAGTTTACCCTTAATTTATTTTCAAAAACAGATAAAAAAGAAGACTCATAATTAAGCAGAAATCACTCCATGATGGTAGATTATTAAAGATGGTATGCTTGGTGAGAGTGATAAAAATTATTATTACCTATTTGATCAGAACTTTGAAGAATCGAATTATTTTCTAATTATATACATCAAAACTTCATTGCTACCAACAGAGTTGATGAGGTTATAAATGATGTATACACCTAAGCAAAAATAGGTGATGATGAGGTAGCAATCAAAATCCTTTATTGAGTTACTTAATAATAGTTAATTTTGTCTGACCCGAAATAAATTCTGCATTACCAAATTTTAAAAAATACATAAAAGAAAGCATACATACCCCAGAAGCACATTAATATAGCAAGGAAATCAATAATAACTGATCTGAGGTAGAATAATTGAAGGTTATTGAGTTAATTAAACAATAATAATAATAATAATAATAATAAGAGATGACGGAATTCCGTTTCTTTGTTAATAAGCTTTGTTTAAAAATTCATCAATATCAATAACGGCTTGTATCTTTATTTATACAAATAATTGATAAAATATTTACACTACAGTGATATAAAACTAAACGAATTTACTATACTACGATTAAATAAAAACAAAAAAGAGATAACTATAAAAAACTAAACAACTTTTAACAAATCACAAATGTTTCATGCACTATATATTTCATAATTTTCATAATATACCCAAGTATAATAATAAATTTGTAGATTTATTGAATGTTCTAATTTATCATACATAATACGTACCCTGCCCATAGTATATCAGAGATTTAGGTACAATTTTTGTGAACTTAGGTATATTCTATGAAATGCAAAAAATGAGTTAACCAATCACAATGTTAAACATTCACCTTACATACAAAAAGGCAAACGGATAATAAACGTGAAATAAAAAAAAACAAAAAGATAAAGCAAAAACGCAAAATGATTCGTAAAAAGCAGGGCATAAAACTGACAAAAGACATAAATATTTCATAATTCACAAATGGGTGCAAAAAATAAGCTAGTGAAATAACAAAGCAAAAGTAGTTTCAGAATCAGCAAGTATGTGCATGCATTTTTCTGAATTTGTCTTTTATTGCCAAAATTACATAAAAATTTTATTAATTATGTTTGGACAAAATTAAAGTTTCTATCTACCACCGAATTGAAAACTTACTTTGACATATTTTTAAAAAGAGCAAATTCGGATAAACAGTTTCATGTTTAATATTTGTTCACGTTTTATTTATCTCTACAAATATCGATATCTAAAAAGCATGTGTACTTTTTTTGTTGAAAGTTAATGCAAGTTATATTCTGACTTACATTTTAAAATTATTTTTAATCTAATGCAGGCATTGATGTACGTTTTAAGTAATCTTGATACAGTAGATCGACAAATGAACGTGTTGGTGCCATAATTTCCAATAAAATCCACAAGGTGAAATTATCCTTACATTACGCGGCAATTTAGTTTATTTTAGATCAATTCTAGCAAAATCAAATTATTTCAATATTCAATGAGAAATTTACACAAGCAAATTAAACTTCTAGGTAAACGCGAAAGAAAAATTGATCGATTTTTAAGCCCTGAACAATTTCCTTTCAACACATTCGCTTCTACATTGCATATTTTAGGGACGAAGCATTTTTGTCAACAATTTTTTTCAGGATGAAATATATCTTCAGCCGCCATTTGTTACTAGTGTGTGAAAATAATAATGTCAATTATGTAGCTGAAATTCGACCAATTATTGTGCCCGTAAAGTAACAAAATGTGACATAATTATAAATTGCGGTTCATTTGTACGAAAATGTTTAGATTATTGCTATGAGAAATTGCTGGAGGATGAAAATTTCGACTTTTTTTAAATTTTTTGAAATTTCGACTTTTGAAGAGCTGTTTTTTGTAAATTTTCATTTTTTTTGGAAATTTTAATCTTTGTCAAAGTTTTGACTTTTCTTTTTCAAAATCTCGACTTTTTTTCGAAATATCTAATTTGTACAGTTTCAACTTTTTGAAAACTTCGAGTTTTCACAAATTTGGACTTCCGGCAACATTTTTCGATTCGACTGCTTTCGAAAATTGAAACATTTTTTAGAATATTTCGACCTTACTTTCCTTTGAGACTTTCTTAAAAATTTTCGACTTTTTAAAAAGCGGGACTCTTTTTGAACAATTCGACTCTTTAAAAACTTCGAATTCTTTTATAATTCCGATTTGTTTAAAAAAATTTCGATAACTTATCGAAATATTAACTTATTTTGAAAATATTCTTTTTTCAAAATTTATATTCTTTAAAAATGTTGATTTTCAAAAAATTTGGAATTTTTTGCAAAATTGGATTTTTCGAAATATCGAATTTTATGCAGTTTCAACTTTTTTAACAATTCCGGATTTTTTTCGAAATTTGGCTTCTTTTTTGATCTTTTCTGAAAACTTCTACCTTTTTTCAAATTTCGAAATTTTTTATATTGAAAACTTCGAACTTTTTTATAATTCCGAGTTGCTTTAAAAAGTTTTTTTTTTCAATTTTCGACAGTTTGAACTGTTCGACGACTTTTTGTCGATATTTTAATTTTAAAAATTCCGTCTTTTCAAATTTTGATTTATTTCAAAATTTCGCATTTTTTGATTCTTTAGACATTTTTGAAAATGTTGCCTTCTTTGAAAATTTCGATTTCTTCAAAATTTCCAACTTTTTTAAAATATCGATTTTTCTTCAAATATTTCCTTTTTTTTGTAAAATTTGACTCAATTAACACAATCAAAATTTAGACTTTTTTCAAAGTTTCGAAACAAAGAAGAAATTTTGAATAAAGAGAAATTTTGATGTTTTTAATTTCGAAATTTTAACCTTAAAGTTAACACTGCATTTTAAATTAACCTCTATATTTTTATTATTGTCGAATTTTCGATTTTAATCTCGAAATTTGGACTACAATCTCGAAAGTTCATTTTTAAATAGGATATTTAAAATATAATACACGTTTTCAGATTTACTGGGAATCTCGAAAAACATTATGTTTTTCGAGCTTCCCAAAATTAAAATCGAAATTTCGATAATAGGCCAAAACTCTAGTAAAAGTCGAAATTTCGATTTTAACGTCAAATTAAAAAAAATCAAATTTAAATTTTGAATCAAAAAAATCTATATTTTAAAAATACAATAAATTTACATTTCGAAATTAAAATTAACTAAAATAACAGGCAAAATACCCAAATATCTAAGCGGATATTTTGAAAAAAAAAGCGAATTTTCGGAAAATATTAAAAATTGAAAGCAGCAGTGTGGCTAACGCTCTACTTTGAAGAGAAGGAAATTTAGAAATTCTCAACTACTATTACGAGAATGCTTTAAAATTCTCAAATACGAGTGATTTTTTTCCCCCAAATTTTCAACTAACATGACCAATTTTGGTGGAACGGACTGGTCCTTCGTTAGAGCGACCTTTGTTGTGTTTTTTAATCTTTCTTTGTTTCAGGGGACAAGATTTGTATTTCAATTTTTTAACATGACCAGAATAAGTAAATGAATTTTCCAATTTCACTGTAATCGCCACCCATTAAATATACCCTTAGCTGAAAGTAAGTTTTGAGAAATGGTGAAATATTAGAAAAAAAAATAGTATGTAAAAAAGAAGTCTTAAAATTTTCAAAAAAAATTTGAAATTTCCAAAAAAACAGAGGATTTCATATAAATAAACAATAGCACATCTAATACTAATTAAACTTGAAATTTAAAACTTCGAGAAAAAACATTTTGAGATGAAGTTAAAATTGCAAAGAAGCTTGTATTTTTTTCAAGTCAAAATTATCTAAATCTTTATTCCGTACATTTCTCTCTGACAAAAAATATATTTTCTCTCCGACGTAAGTGTCAACTATCCTTATAGAAGCTATCTTCTCCCAGCTGTGTAGATTTTAAATATATAAAAATTGCACGTTGAAGTAATAAATATAAAAAAATGAAATGTCGAAAAAATTGGAAAGCAAAACAAGGTAGGAAAATCGTGTAACAGGATTTTTTTAAAGTACTGTGGTTGTGCGACTTTATCATACGATTAACGCGATGTATACTCAATAATACTAAATAATAGAAACCAAATTTAAAAGAGCACAAAATCAATGTCCGATGAAATTATTAAAAGGATCAAAATAATATTAATTTTCATAACCTAAATTACTTATGATATTGAGGTATTGTGTTCTCTGGACTGTTTGGATTTTTTTTTGGGAGGCATAATTTATTGATTTAACGTGTAAAAGCAGTAAAAGCATGCATGCAAAAAAAAATAACAAATTAAATACCTTTGACCAAATTAATTAATAATTATTGCGGAAGCTCATTCCATAAAAAACAACAAAAACAGAACCCAGCAATTTAAATAAACCAAAAACTCAAAACAAAAATTCTCACTTACCATGCAAATGAATTCGCATACAAGATGCAGTGATATCAGTTGTTACTGTAAAGTATGGTAACCATAAGTCCTCAATGTAAGTATCACCAAATGTCGATTTAATAGTTTGATTAAAGTCTTTACCACTAAACATCGAGGTCACTGGATAAGTTAAATCTAAAATTTGTCTCCACCAATGTGTCATTTTCTGCAAGCAAAAGGTTTCTCCACATTGATTTGGAAAATCGCAATAACTTACCATAGACCACTCCCTCGCCTTTTGCGTCATAGTTGTAATATTTCGCTCTTGGCACCATAAAGCCCCCATAAAAGCACCTATACTGACACCACCCACCATGTCTATGGGAATACCTGATTCCTGCATGAAAAAGTAACATTTAACTCGAATCAAAATTGAAAAAAGTAAAATACTAACTTGAATAGCTTTTATCATTCCTACATGAGCGGAACCTCTGGCGCCGCCCCCACCCAAAACCAGACCAACTGATTTACCGGTTAACCATCGGGCCAATCTTGAAAAATCTGAATGAATATTGGGTTCAGAGAGGCATACTTTGTTATACAATTCATTCTGAAACAATTACTTTATTAATAATTCAGTAATTATGTGGTACATAGGCGTACAATTCTAAATAGCGACCGTCGCGAAAACATTCTATTAGGACACAATATGTGATGATGTGATGAAACCCAAGTTCTCATATTCAACCAGCTCACTGTGTTATGGGGTTTACCATCTTCTTTATGCAGAAGGATCAATTCTTTCTGTGTTCTCATTGCTAATCTCTCAATTTCCTTCTCGACTTTTCCCAAAGAAGGTTTGTTTTCACCCATCCCCACTATCAATATACAATCGGCTTGTCGAATGCATCTCTGCGTCCAAGCACTAACCGTAAGATCACACTGATACAAACATATTTTATTTTGATCTTCTTGTTGCGCTAGCCAAGTTGTCAAACGGTACTCGTTGTTAGGATCCATTATTGTGGATCCTAGGGTCTTTTTTATCACTTCTGAAGTCAGTCTTAGGGTTGGGCCTGTAAATAATTAAAGTTTTCGTCGGGAAAGACATCATAAAAAAATATTACCGATGGCACAAAGGCAATGATACAGCTCGTAAGTAAAGGCCGTTAAAGGTACATCATCTGAGGTCGCCACTATCGCTACTGTAGAAAAGTTATGTTGAGTCGGCCTAGTTTCGAATGTTGAACTAGGTGGCGCCACGGTGATACTAGGCGTTTTCCACGAACCTAAAAAAACCAACCCATTGCAAATATACATCTTTGTGACAGTAATGATAATCAGAAAGATCATTATTTAGTATATTGCTAACTTTATTTTGTTATTTTAAATCGCAATTTATACATGGTTTTTGGTATCGAACGGATGATGATTTAAATCACTCCACCTTCACAGGACTTCCTAACCAGGGGGCACGCCTCCCTAAGGGAAAGAGATGATAAGGAAGGCGGGGGCCCAATATGTATTCGGGCACATTTTGAATCTTTGAAAATGTTCACTTTTTTAAAGGAAAGGATTTTTCATAGATTTCGACTTTTTCAAGCAAAATGTTGACGTTCAAAATTTCGACATTACTAAAAAAAATTGTTTATCTCCAAATTTTCGGCACTTTTTTTAATTTGATTTCAAAAATTCAACTCTGCAAAAAGTTGGTATTTTAAGCTATGAATTTTTTTCCCTGAAAAGATAAGAGTTTTTCGAAAGGTTGAAGTATTTTCACCATTTTATTCCTGAATTTTAGGACTTCTCCTTTTTTCAAAATTTGGAATTTTTTACAATTATTTGTGTGCCCATTTTTTAAAGTTTTTGAATTTTTTCGAAAATATTGACTATTTAAAAATTTCACCTTTTTGGAAAGTTTTAACTAATTGTCAATATTTTGATTTTTCATAAAAATTTCAATTTCTTTGAAAATTTTGTTTTTTTTTACAATTTTAATTTTTCTGAAAATTTCAACAACATTTTTTAATAAAAGTTTTTCTTTCAAAACTTACACTTCAACTCGTCATTTAGGCTTGCTCCAAAAGTATTGACTTTTTCTCTTGAAATTTAAAATTTCTTCTTTTTGAGAAAATCATTTTTAAAAATTGATTTTGAAAGGTAAAAATAATTTAAAATAGATCTTTTAATATCTTTTCCAAATGCTCAACATTTCTAGGAAGTCAAAATTTTAAGAATTTTTTAGTTAATTGATTCGACTTTCAAAATTTGGATACTTTCTCAAAATTTCTTATTTAAATCTGCAGTTTTTTGTTATTTTTATTTTAATTTCGACTGGTAATTATTACTGTTTTTTAACTATCCAACTAGATCACTTAACTAAATATCGACTTTTTTCTTAATTTGGATGAAATCTGGGATTAAAAAACTGAAAATCTCAAAATTAAACCGGAATTTTTGGTAAAACATAGAATATTCAGCTCCTTTTTATTGCATGAAATAAAAGGCTACCTAACTTACTTAAAATTAAAGTGTATCTTACATTATTTTGCAAATTTAGGTCACTATTAACATGAAATTTTTAGAAGTAATTAATGTTGGTTTTAAATTTAAAATATTAGTAAACACTGAAAATTTTAAGGCTAAATTAAAAACTATGAGCTCGAAGTAAAAAAATCCATAACCAACTCGAAATTTATTTTAAATTACTTGGAGTTTTCAAATTTCAAGTTTAAACTTCAAAAAATGTCAGTTTTAAGAAAACCTCGAATTTACAAAACGAACTCAAGATTTAATTTGAAATTTCCATTTTAAAACTTTATTAAAAAAAACTCAATTTTCAAGTTTAAACTGAAAAGTTTAGAAAAAAATGGAAATTTAAGTATAAAAAAAAAGAATATCAATCAAGTTCAAAATCTAAACAGGAAATTTTAAGAAAAAAGTAGATTTTTGATAGCATCAAAATCAGAATTCAAATATTATTTACATGAAACGATGTTGATAAGTTGGCGCTTGAGGCAAACGTAATCTCCCCTTAATCAATTCGCGTATCATTTTTTTTGACAAGTTGAGAATTCCGTGGGGAAAAAATCAAAATTTTAAGCTCTCAGGATCTCGAAAAAATAAAAATCGTCTGATAAAATTGTAACTTCTCTAAAAAACAGAGTTGAATGTTTTGAGAAGTAATCAAAAATTTGAAGAAAAATTACCAACATTTTTAGTTAAAATTCGAAATTCTAGAACTTAAAAACTTGAGCTAAGAGTCGAAGGAAAAAAAGATGTCGATCGAAAATCATGATAGAGGGCTCTCAATCCAGTCATATTAAATTATCTGGAAGAAATTTATAATGGAAACACCAGAAGTCCGTGGACCTTTTTAAGGGTATACAAACATTTAGGGAAAAGAATTTGCCGATGTTTTCTTATGATTATTCGAAAATTGCTGATACTACCAAATTTTGAACTCAAAGAGTTGAAAATGAGAAGCTTGAAGCTTTAATCTGTTTTTTTTCTCTGCAACCATTTTTCTACAAGTTGCAGCCTTTTGGAAATTACCTAAAATATTGTGGATTTTTTGTATTCCCTAATGTCTATGACTAATGTACATCTACGTACCAAAGTTATAGAATTAGTTGTTTTATGACCCCATAATCTAAAAAAAACTATAACAAAGATATTACTTACCTAAAATTCTATGCCCTAATAAATTAATGAGCCTAGTGACTACAATTGGATACTTTAATTTAATTACATTAAACAGCCCTTCTGGTAACTTTGCTAATTCTGAATCTCTTACAGCTATCACTGTTGTGCTTCTTTTTGTGTGCGTAACCATCTCTACCTGAAAAAATTCGTGAAAAATTGTACCATGGTCAAAATGTCCTCATTTACCACTCCAATTAAGTCTCCTTTACCATACTCCCCAACTAACTCCTTTTTACCATTTTTATGCGTGATAACCGATCGTAATCGACCTGACAAAACTATGTAAGTGGAATCACTTTCATCATCCTGTCTGTAAACAGCTCTCCCTGATTCGATAAATAACCAATCTAAGGCGAAATCTACTTGTCTTACGAATGGAGAAAGGCGTTTAATTATCATATGCGCTACGTACAAAACAACTTTAGGTTCCTCTTTCATCATTCTAAAAATAATAACAATAAAATATTTGAAATTGCGGGCTCTTTTTCAATTACGAGTAAAAAGTATTCCTAGATATTAAAGCTATACGAGTGTAATGCTTTGCTTTAACTGTAAAAAAGCTAGGTTCGCCAGTTAACACAGCTAAACCCCCGATAATTTCCCCTGGATAGGCAGTAAACATATGAACGTCTTCTTCGTCTTCTTCTTTGTTTTTTTGAATAATACTTAGAGCACCAGAAATAACATAAACTAAGGCAATATCCTGAAACGATGACAGTAAAGAATTGGTGAAACATTTTTGATTAAGTACCTACCTTATTAGAATCTTCCCTCATTAGGTAAGTACCAGCAGAAGCATCTTTCAGTTCTACTTTACCACTTAAAATGTTATCGCTACTCAGACCCAGCTGCTTAACAAAAGCATCTGTGGCAATTTGAATGAGAGCTTCTTCATCAAATATATCATGGATCGATTGCCTTTTCTTCTGATTAGACATAAATTCGTTGCTCTAAAAATAACACATGTTGAGATAGCTTACTGAATACATTTTTGCATAAAAATGTTTTATTTTAAAATTAACTATTAATTGGCAGTAGAAAATAGGGTGGGGGGGGAGGATCAAGGGGATCCTTAACTTTAAGCACTCTCCAGGGACGATGTACGAAAGGACTAATAAGGCTTAAGCCCTAGGTCCTTAACGAAACCGTTTCCGGGTTAAGGTGAAGTAGGTAAACGCCGGTCTGCATTCTTAAGATTTTAAACTTCAACCAGAATTTTAAATTTTTATCTTAACATTGCATTATTATTATTTAAAAATTTTAAATCTCAATTTTTTTTCTAGAATATTTCAGCTTTGAGTCTAACAGACAATTTTTATGTTATCATTAATCACATTCTTTATTTTCATAGATTTCGAGTTTCTTTTTTGACATTTTTCATGAAATTCTTTTTTTTTTCGCCTAAAAAAATTAAACATGAAAATATCAAGATTTTTTGTTTTTAAATAAATTGACTAGTTTCTTAAAGCGTTCCGAATTATTTCTAAAATTCTGGTTGAAACATTCTCGAAACTTCGAGTTTAAGCTTTATTTTTGTATTTCGAGTTATAATTTAAAATGACTAGAAAAAGCTTGAAATTTAAAATATTTAAATTCCGAGCTAGTTAAAATTTCGAAAAAATAATCTGTAATCATCAAAATTTCTAAAGAGTTCGACTTAAATCTCAAATTGTCAAGTTTTCTTAGATTTATTTCAAGCAGTCTTTTGAACTTTCTATCAAAATGTAGGATATTCGAAGTTTTACCCAAATTTCCAGTTTAAAATTAAGGTTTTCGGTTTTTTAATATCAAACTCGAAATTATAAACTAATTCAATTGTCAAAAAAAATCATAATTGATAGAAAGTCTAAATTTAGAATTTGAAGTAAAAATTAATAAAAATCTGTAAACAATTGTAAACTTAAATTGGAATTTTCTGAAAAGGTCAACATTTCCAAATGAACTTAAATCAATTAACGATTGGAACAGAAATTCGTAGGTCTATTATGATTTTATTTATTTATTTTTTTTTTGAAAATGCCGAGTTTAGACTTGGACTTTTTATTTTTGTGAAGAGAAGAAAGTTTAAATTTTAAGAGAACAACTCAATATTTTTGAATAAAGTCTTAATTTCAAGTTGAAGTGTAAAGTTTGAACGAAAATCTTTTACGAAAAAAATTCTTATTTGGATTTTAATTCTGTAATTTCGAGTTTTCTAGAAGTTTTGAATTTGTAAGCAAAATTTTAATTTTCCAAAAATTTCAAGTGAAGTTTGGATTTTCGTAATTTTATATAGATTTTCCAAAATTTTGAAATTTTTCTCTAAATTTCTTCTTAAGACCTAAGTCGTAATTTTGAAGATAGCTTATTTCAGTGGTCCCCAACTTTTTCAGATGACGATGCCCTTTCAGGAAGAATATTTTGTTACAGCGCCCTAGTTGAAATTTGTCTAAAGTCGTGTTCAACAAAATGCTCTATTTGCAAGATTTGTAATTTAGAATCTATTTACTGCACTAGCAGCAAAGCACAAATATTGCACTTGAACTTTCTTAAACACTACTGTTTATTGACGCTAGTTAAGTACCAGGGATAGAAATGAAAATTAGGCTAATATATTAAATCCACAGATAAGAATACACATATTAAAAAAAATAGAGGAAAAATTCAATTTGATGGATAAGCTTGGCGAATCGCACACATTTTTTCACAGCGAGGAATAAGGCTCGACACTGCCACTCTCATTGTTTGCTCCACGTCAATCATTGAGCGATATTTGCTCTTTACTACAGCGACAGCTGGTAACCTAGTTTCGCATTGTATTAAGAGCATGTTGCAAAGGGAATGAGATCCTTACAACAGTTTTTGTACTTAGAATTGGATATTCATTTTTGAATGTTATCCAAAACTCCACCAAGTTGAAATAAGCGAATTTTATTTCAAAGCTGTTGTCGTAGGAGAGTTCAATAGAATTTCTTCTTCTTGTGAAGTGAATTCTGGTGGAGTTTGAGCGCGGAAAGGACCTTGGATCCACGCAATGTTTTCGACATTTTCCCTTGGAGAGGTAACTAGCCCATTAGAGGTATAAAAAATATGCAACTTACAGAAGGAAACGGTTCACTTTCCGGTGCGCTATCAGGTGTTTGAAAACTAGGTGAAGTTTTGAACTCCAAAGTTGACTTCTTCTTACACAGAGGCACAGGTATTGGTACAGTTGAATTTACGTTGCTTTCTTCAGTTGTGTAAACATCTTTACACGCTGAGGTAGAATCTTCCTTTTTTCTCATTTTAGAAGGCGAACCTGAGCTGCTCACGTAACTCTTGCTGCTTTTAAACTTCTGAGCCTGAAACAATACAGGGTACCTCAGGCCATATTATTTTGAATTATACTGTATTTACCTGAGTGAATAATTCTGCGCTTAATCCCAGATACTGGTGTAAGGCAGTGAAGGTAACTCGCTGGAGTCGGACCATGATAACCTGCAGAACTCTGATGAAGATGTCGGGGTACTCTTGGAATATTTCTTGGAAAGCTGACATCGGCAGTTTGACTACAACAGAGTCATCGAGGGCCTTCGCTGACACTGTTTTATACTGATTTTTGTGTCCCTTAAAGAACAGCAGATTCGATGGACTCTCCAATGCTTTCTATTTCATAAACAATAAAATGGATGAAACAATGCATGCTATTAATGTAATTAACCAACAGGAACCTACATTGCGAACGTAAGGAATAGTTAAAGCTTTCATTAGATGTAAGTCTTAAACGCATTAGAGGCAGAGGGATGAAATGGAAACTTACAGTTAAAACGTCAGTGAAGCTAAGTAAAGATGTAACAGATTCGCCTGGTTTGACAATTTTTAAGGTTAACATTGCACCATCGTTACTGGTAATATAAACGTTAAGTTTTCCACTCTGTACTATATAGACGTTCTCATCGGCATCGCCTATAATTTAGTTAATACAGATCCTAATCAAAAAGTAAAAACATAACTAACCAATTTTAAACAAAAAGCATCCAGCGCTAATGTTCATGATTTCCGTGTGTTTGCATAATTTTAGGAAAACTGGCTTCTCAAAGTGACCAAAAACTCTAATACTCTGAAGCATGTACAAGGCATCTGGAGGCATTCTATCATCACTTAGCATATCTTCTTGTAAATATTCCGCCGGGGGTTCTAGCACCTAGAAATTGACGTGTAAAACCTTTTGTACATGTGCACATTTTGATAGCTCTTACATTAAAAAATAGGCAACATAATCACGAAGTCTGATAAAATTTTACAGTCGAAACTATTTACTTTTATAGCGTCATACTTAAGCGAAACGATTACCTAAATTAATATAATTAGTTTTTTTAGAGGTCGCAATTTTTTTAATATGCTTCACACTTTTAATTAGCCTCACCAGGTGATCTTTTTTGGATTCCAGTAAGGAAATGTTCAATTCAGACAAAATCATTTTAGAAATAAAAACGTTTCGTATATCATTTGAATAATAGAGGAATCATAATTATTGTGAAGATTGAAAATTTAACTTTTAAATTTAAATTAGGATGTCCTGATTCTGATTCATTTCTCAATCTTTTTTTTACGCGTGTACCCTTTGAATTTTCTATGAATTTATGTTTTATTTTTGAAATCATAATATTAGTCTTGAAGGTTCTTTGAACTCAATATCTAGTTTAAGTTTATTTTTTTTTAAAAAAAGTCGATATTTCCAAGCTACAGCCATAAATTTAAGAAAAACGCCAGGATTTCGAGGTTGAACACGAATTTTTTAAAAAAGAATGAAGCTTTTTTCAAGGTTTGTTTTTTTTACTCGAATTTTCGATTTAATTTAGTTTCAAAATTTATAAAAGGAGTTCAAATTTGGAGAAAAAGCTAAGTTTTATAAAAATGAGATTTAATGTGTCATTTACACGAGCAAGTAAAACTATCGCAAGTCGATACTACTTCCAGCGTAGTGTAAACAGTCTCTGAGAGTGCTGTCAGAGCACGTGCAAACAACCGTGGAGAGCGCTCTAGACAAGTTCACATTTATTTCCAGTTTGCTGGAAGTTGTCTACAAGTGGGTTGTGCAAGTCGTACATTTCGAGGTAGAAATACTCGTGTATGCTCAATAAATATATTCGTTTATTTGAAGAACTGCGATGTTTAAAATTAGGGCACAGTTTCTTATTTTATTACTGCACAAATATATGAAAAATAAATCTGAAGAAAAGATAATAATTTTTGATTTATTTGAAAAAACTAGAAAAAAATTGATCGACAATTATTCAAGAATTTTTAAAAAATACGTTTTTGAAGCACTTCTTCACAGAGGATTTGAAAATGCTACTATTAATGTATTCTTCATATTAAACATCCCCACTACAACAATCTTAATTTCTTCTTTTCTTGGATTTTTAAAAATTTTTAAAGAGCTAATTACATACGTATAGTCAAATTCTTATAGGTTTATATGTAAAAGGGTTTATTTTATTAATTTAGCTAAAATTATTTATTGGAAATGCAAATAAAAAATAGTTTCTTTTTCGCAAAGTATAGTACGCGGTAGTTATTTTTAAAGATTTTAAAGAACATAACCATTGGGTAATTTTAAGAAAAAAATTGTATATGAACATAGGTCCGGATCCGCTATGTTTTTAAACTGCAGTGTGTTGTGAATTAAGAAAAAAAATTATTTTTTTTAAATACTTTGACATCCTTTGAAATATTTTTTTTTCAATTTTGGTAGATACTAGCTAGGTATAAAATTAGAACAGAGGCTTCTGCAACTCTCTTTCGACGACGGGATATTTTTTTGGGCTATGTGGATATCACCAAAAGCAATCTTTTAATTGGGATAATAACAGGCCACACACCTTAAACTTCTATTTAAGGGAGCACAAACACAATTAATCACTTAGCGGGGGCCTGAATTGGAATGCTAGAAATAAAATTATACTTGCCGCACTCTAGCTTGCACGACCCACTCTACCATGTTAACAGCCATGCAAGGAACTTGCAGATAATAGTGTCTGGATAGTGTAGGTAGAACTTGCTAAGAGCACTTGCCTTTAAAAACTTTCTTAAGTGTAAACGCTCTCACAAGTCGTTCTCGCAAGTTACTATCCCGTGTAAAGTGCACATAACACGAAATTGAGATAAAAAATCGAAATTTTGAATCAAATTTGAAGTTTATAAAAAAATCTGAACTTTTTGAATCTGAAAATCTAAAGTTTGAGAATTTTATGTTTTAGATAGGCTGGCGCGGATACAGGGGGGGGGGAGCAATGGATGCAATTGTCCCTCCGTAACGTGTTTAGAAGTATCGTTCGTTATTAACTCATTACTAAGTAAACTTTTTTGCCTAGAACGAATTTTTTGGGGCAGTATAGGAGAATTTCTTTTCCACAATGTCATATTTTTATAGAAGACGTTTCCACAAATATTCACTTTAAAATTTTTTTCTAAATTTAAACTTTATTCTCGAATATCGACTTTTTTCTTAAGTGTTTTTTTTATTATGTATTTCCATTTTATCCGATTTTATTTGTAAATATCGAGTTGCTTTCGAAATTTTCTTTTATTTATTTATTTTTTTTTATTTTCCATATTAAACATTTAACAAGAGTTAGAAAAAAAGATCTAAAGTAATATAAAAAATAAATTTCGGAGAGCCGTATTCAACTCAATTCAAAGAAGAGCCACATGCGTCTCTGAAAGCCCTATAAAGTTTTGAGAAAAAAACTCGAAATTTCGAGATTAGAGACGAAACTCGAAACATTCGACTCCAAATTTATAAGTCTAACATTGGAACCGAAACAAGAAGAAAGACACATTTCCAAATTTCGAGAATGACCTAAACTTTTAATCAACTGTAATAGCGTTATTTTAGTTGTTTTTGAACGTGTACTGAACCTTAATAAATCGATATTATTCTCGATTCAACTCCGGTTTTCGTTCTGACAAAAATAACTGTTTTTTCTTGGTTTTTGGTTCAGTTCTGGTTTGAAAGTCCTAGTTGTCTGTATTTTGTTTAATAAGAAATAAATGTAAATCATTTTTGAGCTTGGGAAAACATTTCTGTTGAGAAAAGTAGACATAAGTAAAACTTTCCTTCCTGATTGCAGAAGTTACCTACGTCGCTGCCTGTAAGATGGGTAAAATCATAGAAAAAAGGCTCCCACCTGAGCAAAATCCCGTAACCGCGCTTGTAGACATGCGACTTTCTAAAAAACTAAAAACTTCTAAAATATACGAATTTTGAAGACTCATTAGATAGAAATTTGATAGAATTTCAAGTTTCCACTTTGTCTCGAAATTTATGACTTTCTAAAAATAAAATTTCGATTTACATTCATGATTTGATGGTATTCCCAAGGAATTTTCACTCAATATTTGAAACTTTTCTTTATCAAATTTTAACTTTTTTCCTTGATATTGTAACAAAATGCAATTATAAAATTTAGCTAGGAATTTTCTAGAAAATGTGATAAGAGGAAGCGGCCGCGATAATGAATCAAACGGCAGATAAGCGTTTCAGAAATTTCGGTAAACGATAAGTTTTATCTGCTTGTTCCTTCTAGAACCCGAAGCGGGAACTATATAAGGCGGTCGGCTTTCCCTCGGTTAGTTAGTTAGTCAATGAATAAGTTAGTTAATTAAACAGTGTTAGTGCATTACAATTGTAGTGTTCCGGAATCAGTTTGGAAATAAAGTGGTCACAATGCACGCAGTATTAATCTTCAAACCGATAGCGCGCAACAGCTGGTGTCAGAAGTGGGATTAGTGTTGTGGATTGCGCTTTATTTTTCGGCGGAATTCGTGCGAGGTTTTGAATCATCGCGTTAGTGAATCGTAGCGATGATTAAATTTAGACATTATCACGGACGTTATAAAATGGAAAATAGTTTATACGGGGCGCGTCACGAAAAATCTTGAACATTTTAGATCACTTTATGGAAACAAAATTAAAATCGGCCAAAATGGAACAACAATTGCAAACGATATTAGCAATGATGAAAGACAAAGAAGAAAAAGAACAGGAAAAAGAACGAAGACGACAAGAAAAAGAATAGGAAAAAAACAGGGGAAAGAACGAAGAGGACAAGAAAAAGAACAGGAGGAAGAACGAAGTCGGCAAGAAGAAGAAAAAGAAGAACAGAAAAGGAATGCAGACAAACAAGAATTGCATAGTCTATTAGCAACTATAACAGAAAGAGACGTTGCAAAAATGAGAGAAGAAATGAAAGAACAAATTACAGGAATGAAAGATAAGATGGACGAAGTCAAAAGCGAAATTGGAGAACTAAAAGGAGAAACTGCAGGAATGAAAGGAGAGATGGGCGAAGTCAAGGAAGAAATTGGAGAACTAAAAGAAGAATTCAATAACAAGCTTCTTGTTTTCGACAAAGAAATACAAAAAAAGATCAGCAACATTGAAAAGGCCATGAAGAAAGTGGACAATCTACACAACATGAATTCGAAAGTGTACGCGCAATTTCTTCCCAAAAAGTGAAACCTCCGACCTATGATGGAAAAACATCCTTCCAGACCTACAGAAAACAGTTCGAAGCTGCTGCTAAGGTCAATCGGTGGACGGGGGAAGAAAAGGCGACCTCATTGGTGGTATCCCCGCGTGGAGAAGCTCTGGAACTACTCCAAACTATATCTGATCACGAACAAGCTAACTATGAAGATCTAGTTAGGACTTTAGAGCTGAGATTTGGAGACCACCATTTGCAGCAAGTTGTCCAGTCTCAACTGCTGGTGAGAAGGCAGAAAAGTGGCGAAACGCTGAAAGAATTCGAGGCTGACGTGAGAAGACTGGCGTTTATCGCATATCCAACAGCACCAACCGACTTTTCGGAACTTCACGCAGTTAGAATCTTCATAGAAGGAATAAGAGATCCAGAAGTCCAGAGCCTAGTAAAAGTTCAAATATCGACACAGATGTCAAAATTTTGGAATCAATGCGACAATTTTGAGAAAAAAAGTTGAGTTCCTTGAACAAAGTCGCTTTTTTCTTAAAATTGAGACTTGAAATTCTACTTTTTGTTTTAAAATGTTGACTTTGAACTCTAAGCTAATTTCAATTTAACAATTTGAATAATTTTTCGACTCTTAAGTTTTTTTTTCTTTCGATTTGTCCTCAAAATTTTGAGATTATAGTCAAAACTCAGAGAAAACAAGTTTGCAACTTCAACGCATGGAAAATATTTTTTTAGGTTTTTCTGTAATTCTGTGTTTAAAACCGATTTTTTCGATTTTTTGTTTACTCTTTTCTAAAATTTCAATTTTTTTATTCGAAATTCGATTTTAATTCAAAATTTCGACTTTTCAAATAAAAAATTTCGACTTTTTACGGCATTTAGGATTCAGATTTAAAATAAAATTGAAATTTTGAGTTAAAAGTTGAGATAACCAACTTTTATTTATTTAATGCCCAAATTTCAAATAAAAAATAAAATTTCTGGATTGAAGACAAAATATGAAGAAAAGGAGTAAAATTTCGAAGTTAACGTTAACATTTTTTCAATCAATTTCAACATATTTTTTGAAATTTAGGTTTTCCTGTAACTTCATGTCTGAAGTCAATGTTTTTAAAATTTTTTTTTTTTTTCGTTATAATTTTGGCTTTAATTTAAAATTTCGACTTTCCACCAAAGGAGTTCTTCAAGTTCTATCAAAACTTTGGGTTTATAGTCAAAATTCAAAGAAAAAAAAGGTTAAAACTTCTATGTTTGGGAACAAGTTTCTATAAATTTCGGCTTTATATTAGAAATTTGGGTTTTTTCTTAAAATTTTGTACCTAAAAGTCGACTTTACCATTTCACCTGAAATTTCAGCTTTTAAACTCGAATTTTCAATTTATTTTAAGCAAAATCGACTCACAAAATGCTAACCCTTTTATGCTCTAGCAGTAAATTTCATTTTTCTTCCAAAATTCGACTTCTAATCAAAAAATGTTGACTACTTTTCTCTGAATTTAGGATCAAGAGGCAAAAAAAGCTTCAGATTTCGAGGTCAAAGAGCCAGTATTTATCTAACACTAAAATTTAGAAAAAAGATTAAAACACTTAACTTAAAAAACAATTCTCTCCAATACCGAAATTTTGAAAAAAAAAAAGTTGAAATTTCTAAATTGAAGGCAAAATATGCCAAAAATAAAAAAAATAAAATGTTCTCGTTCATGTTTTAACATTTTGTCCAATTTTCCTGTACTTTTGTGTTTAAAGTCGATTTTAAGTTCAAAATTTTGAAAAAAGTAGTGACATTTTCAAATACTGATGCTAAAATATAGTGGAAGATATTGACGAAACAAAAACAATTTCTGCGATTTTATAATCAATGTTTATAAGCAATTAGCGATGCATAAAATAAGCAATTACATAAAAAGTATTTCAAATAACTTGTATCTAATAAATAAAAAGTTTTACTGCTCAGCTGTGAAGTATATTTACATCAATTTTATGAGAATTACACGAAATACATGAAAATAAACAAGTCAAGGACTTATTACAATAATTACATACCGTGGAACCTTTTACAACAAAAGTTGCACATTTTCATATACTTTACATCTAAATTATGTAGACACTAATTTGTCTGATATAAGATCCATCTATACATAATTTTTGTGTTGTAAAAAAAATGTAATCTTACCTTTAGTTGTTCAGTATCAGTATCTCTTTTCAGTTGTAAAATTCTCCTAGCAAACTTCATAACCATTTTTCTTTTCTTTCCCTGCCCCGAATTTCTAACTTGCCCAGATATATTTTTAACTTTTCTTAGCATTTTTCTGCCATAAAATAGAGCTTTGTCACGTTTTCGGAAGCGGGTAGTTGACTCTTCCGATAATTGCTGTTTTAGCAAATATCCTACAATTAATGTATGAGGAATAAATATATTTCAATATATGAATATTTTACCTCTTCTTTGGCATCTTCTCACACACACAATTACAATTATTGTCAAAACACAAAAGAATATAAGTAGTAGTACGTAATGCAGGACCTGAAAAAAATTCCAGAAAGTTCTACAGCCAAGATATTCAAATAAGCGATAATAAATTGACGATAATAATGAATCCCTAAACAAATTCGAAATAGAATATATCTATAACCTAAACACAAAAAAACAACAATAAATTATCCTTCTTCTCACCTTGTATTCTTGAAACACATAAATTACAGTATTTACCCATTCTGATTCTGATAAAGAACCAATACCCGAATTTAAATTGTAAAGTACATTTAAAACATCCATTTCATATAAAGCATACTAAGATAATAAACTATTACGATAAATAAATTAAAATACGTTCTAAATACTATAAACCTAAATGTCACTTTGACGTTTTATTTAAACGACCAACCCCGATTATCGATGATTATTGGTCAATAACAAAGCCACCGTTGTATTTGAACTACTTATCTAATTAAGTGATAAAGGCGAAAGGAACATTTTCTTTGATATATAAATGAATTGATAGCACTTTAGATACATTATAACTTAAATGTTACAATTGGAATTTATGAACAAAGTTAAATCACAGAGTATTCTATGGTTAAATTCTATAGTCGTTCTATTGCATAGTTATTAAATCGCGCAGTTCAAATTATACTAATCAGGTGGTTCAAATGTCCTAAATAACCTAACTTTTAAGATGATTTTTGTTTGAAGAAGTTTTAATCATAAAAATATTAAAACTAATAAATATATTCTCTTTGGAACAGATTTTATGGATGGACATGTACAAAACTATATTACACTTGTTCTAAAGTGTAATATATAACATTAAATATTAATAAGCATACTTTTTCCAAGGTATTCATGTAACGTTACTATTTTTAAGACAATTTACAAAATATACCGGGTTATTTTAGGAATATATTGATCGTTGCCCCGTTATACTTTCAGGTTTCAGGTCACCTATATTTGTGAAGTATTAAAATTGTCCACAATTTCGCCATGAAGGAAGGCTCTGGAATAAAATCTGGTAGTGTATTGTTGAGTGAAACACCATTTGTTTACAGTTTAAGTTCAAAATTTCGAATCGAATGTTGCGACTTTTGTTTTAAAAGGTATGCAAAAGTATTAATTGATTATATCTTTATGGAAATATGTACGTTTATCTTGCACTTTGAATAATTTGAAGCATAACTGCAATGAGCGTTTTTTTGTGCCTCAGAATTGACTAATTTTAGGTATTTCATCTAAGAAAACACATTATGTCTTACGGGTTTTGTTTAGCACTGAAATGAGTAGTAGCAAAGCAAAATTTATTTTTAGAAATTTCAAGCTTTTTCTGAAAATTTTAAAATCTTTATCAAAATTTCACGTTTAAACTTGATATATTTAATTCTTTTTGCTCAGTTCAATATGTTTTTGTAATTTGCACATTTTCACAATATTCCTATTTTTACTTCTTTTTTTTTAGAAGATTTCAACTTTTTTATTATCAATTACGATTTTCTGTAAATGTCTCGTTTTTATGATCTTTTTTTTAAATCACACCTTTTTTGCTTGTAACTTATAGCTTTTTCCACTGATTTTGAGCAATTTTGAAAAGATTATATAATCTAGAAATATATATTTTTTAAAACTTCAGAATTGGAAGGTTTCTTTTTCATTTGTGGATTTAGGAGGAAAAGTCATTCTTTTTAAAAACTCTTGCTTGATCTTGAATAATTGAAAATGACACTATTTTGTTTATTTTTTATACAGGGAGTTCAATTATTTGAAAATATTAAAAACATGACCTAAAGTAAACTGCCGCTATTGTTGGCAGTATCGAAAAATATTATTTAAAAATATGGTCTAGAACTACAAAAAAAGCTTAAATTTCAAATTTTAATTTAGTTTTAGAAATTTTTGCAAATAGAATAGACCTGTACTGCAATAAGGTACCCCCTCTTAACATGGACTTTGGGTCTATTTTACTTGCATGGCAGTTGTTGAAGCTATTTTATAGTTTCTTTTATAGACTGCTATACTTAGAAATTTGAGAAAACACAACAAAGAATAATTCGAAATATTAAAATCAAATCAAATTTGACAAGGACAGCGAAATCCTAAGTTAATTACTTATTATTAACAAATTAACAACAATACTCGTTTGATAGGTATCATTACCAAGATAATTTTTTTCAATTCCTATCACAGTCATTCATTTTTTTATCTCCAGACAACACAGAAGATTCAGTGTCGCCACAAATTACATTTGTGAATATTTGTAATTTTTTTTTGGAACGGAGCATTTGTTAGGTTGAATTTGGGAATTACAAACTGACGAAATATAAGAAGATCGAAACTGTTTTCCAAGCCCCGAATTAGATAAATATTCAAACCTATCAGTCTGTGCATTAGAATTCATAAAATAAAACTGAAGATATCAAATGCCCAGAAACCTATAAAAAGTAGAAATTACACAGAAGCAGGTAGTAATACCTTTAAATGATGATGTTTTAGTTTAATCACACATTGTTATTATCAATAGCTTTTTATTTTCTTGTATCTAACCTTGATTTGTAACCTGATTTACTTAGTTTTTAAAAAATTAAGCACTTTTGTCATTACGAACTACATGTCCTAGTAACAATTTTCAATACCGTCAAAAATAACAATTATCTTTTGGCCATTTTTTTTAAATTTTCAACACCCTGTTTAAAAAATGTCGAAAAAAAATGTCATTTTAGATGGTTTAAGATCAAACAGAAATTTTTATAAGGAATGACTTTTTCTCATAAACCCACAAATAAGAAAGAAATCCCCCTTCAATACCCTATCACGGGACACACTGTATGTGTTTTCAGTATTGGAAACGTGACAGCTTTGAGGATATTGTCTCTATTTTAATGTTTTAGGGGTGAACATCAAAAATGCTCCAACTGCCATTACGTTTATTACTGCGATAAAGATTGCCAAAAGCAAGGTTGGCCGGTACACAAATTAGAATGCAAGTATTTGAAAAAAGTTGCCCCTAGAATAATACCAGACGCAGCAAGGTTGTTGGCGAAGTTAATTCAGAAGCTAAATAGAGGAGGAAATAGTACAAAATCATACTATAGTGATGTAAAATTTAGAACATTCAAAGACTTAATGTCACGTATGTTGCTGAACACCGTTCGAAATGCATTCTTGCTAAATTAAATAGAATTCTAGATTATCCGAATTTAAAACAAGACCAAAGACGATTAGAACACCTCTACTCAATATCTCAGGTATTGCACGAGTATTTAGTGGATGAAATCATTCCTAACTCAACAGAATTAATGGGCATATTTGGGAGGGTAAGAGGTATATTTTTTCTGATTCTAAATTGAATGCGTTATATTCCAGATGTGCATTAATAGTTTTAATATTTGCAACCAAGAAATGCAATCAGTAGGTACTGGCATATACCTAGCAGCATCAATATTGGACCATTCCTGTACCCCGAATGCCATAGCGATCTTTGAAGGTACCACTATAAACATTCGAGCTTTAGAAGATATGCCAAAGTTGAATTGGTCAAAGGTAATTTTTGCAAATCCGAATTCAAATTGATTCATATTTTTATTTAGGTGTTCATTAGTTATATTGACATATTAAATAGTACAAAGAGTCGAAGGGAAGAATTAGAAACACTTTATTATTTCACATGCAATTGTCCCAAGTGTTCATCTCCTGAACCCTTATGTGAAATGTTTGGTATGTGTTGTCCGAATACAGACTGCGATAGTCCAGTTGGAGATAATTAGAGAAGTGTTCAAAATGTGATACTTCAATATCTGAATCTTTTAAAGGACAATATAAAGAAGTTTTAGATTTTACTGAATCTCAACTTGAAGCGATGAAATGCAATACTTGTATCCTTTTTAGTTTTTAAAAACTTTTTTGACTCAGTAAAACAGTTTAGGTTTTTTCCTTAATAAAACAGTTTGGGATGCATGCAATATATGCCTAAATAAACAAAAAGGATTATTTCACAAATATCACATCAAACACGTAAAAATGCTTGATTTGGCATTTGAAAGTTCAATAGAGATTGGAAAATTTGATGAAGCGAAGACATTTGGACGTCAACTTATAGATCCATTTTAGTAAGTTAATTTCTAAGTAAGTCATAAGTCATAACCATAAATTTAATACTTTTAGCAAATACTATGGGAAGATGCATCCTCTAACTGGTTTGCTGCATTTAAAATTGGGTAAAATATGCCAGTTGTATCCTGATGAGATGAAGTCAAGCTTGGAGCATTTAAAAAACGCATTTGAAATTTTAAGTATTACGCATGGAAAAACAAGCACCATTTTTGAACAAGAATTATTACCGCTTCTAGCACAAACAAGTTTCACAATAAAATAAAAAAGCTGAAAAAAATTCGTTGGTTTTTAATCGGTGGCCGTTTAATTTTCAAATAAGTAGATTAAAAATAAATACAATTCCAAAAAAATTTGCGAACTTTGTTCATTTACCTTCAACCACAGTGCGTCCCACTGCTCATGGGATAACATGCTCTCTACGCCACTGTAATGCTTTTGAGGAACCAAACAAAACTGATCCAAGATTTTTTTCCAATCGGACAACAAAGAAGTTACAGATTTTAAAAAATGACGTTTTTCTCTTTTGCCTTATAAATCAATGAAACCTAAATATGTGGTATATTGATGGACTTAAAACTCCGCACTACTACTCTCAATTGACCGATTTTCTATCTTCATGATTAACAAAGGTACTGTGGTGAGTGCAACTCCATTAAATCTGTTCAATTTCATTGATTTTATTGGCATTAAAGTTATTCAATGTTTCTTGAAAATTAGGGAAATTTTGCAACATAACGTTTTGCGTGAGAAGCAGGCTTCTTAGCAGTTCACAGATAGGCCTGGTTTGTTTCAAATTTAAATTATTTAATCTTCAAAAAAAGGGCAGAAATATTGTTTTTAAAAGAAAATTTTCAAATCCGATGTCGTAAATTTGAGCAATAAAAGGGCTGGTTATTGTTGATGCCGGGGACACTTGGCCGTAGCAAATCGGGAATTTGACTGGGCGAAGACATGTAGTGGCAAGCCAGTATCGCTACTCTCGAAAGATCCTCCAGCACGTACGTAAAGTTATTTAATTTTCAATTATTGCAGTAAAACTTGTAAAATAAACTGATGGCATAATTCAAAAGCGGTTTGCAGTTTGATTTGCATTTTGGGAATCCTTTTCAAAATTAATTTAAGGGTTAATTTGGATTGAAAATATTTAAATTAGTAGAAATTCAGCATCTTCATGCCCTCTTTGAGCTGTAGAGGGTATTTCGGTTCTCAGACACTAAGAGGGGGAGCGTAAACAAAAATCACCATAAGGAAATTTTACAGAATAGTCGAGCACTGAACTTCAATTAAACTAGTTTAAAAGACGGTCAAGTTCCGGGAGTTATGAAAAAATGCTCTTGGTTATGCCAATTAACGCGAATGAATACAAAAAAAAACAATTTCTGTTCAACGTAAAGTTCTTGTACCAGTTATGTGGTGTTTGCCATGGAACAAATAGGCAAGCAAATTTGAAATTGTTAATGATTTCATTTGATTGTTTTTCGTTTTTATATGATTTAAATATTTTTCTGAAATTTGAGAGTATACTTGTTCCTAATTTTTTTAATATCGTTATATGTATTTAGACCTAACTAGGCCCAACTCTTTGTTATAAAAACTGTAAAAAGTTTTTGAGAAACAAATAAAGACTGATTGATTGATACTTGTTCCTAATTCTGGTTAATATAGGGTTGGGCGAGCACAAAAAAGGGGAAAGGAATTAAAAAAAAGTCCACAACAAACACGAATGAGTGAGAAAAATCGTTGTTAGGAAATTATTATAGGGCCAAGAACCCTGCAGCTGATTAGTGCAACTACCAGCCATAAAAAAGGAAGATCTGAAAGAAAAAGAAATAAAGCAAATTCGCTTCATACAAAATTTCCATTTTCTTCAGGTCGATTTTAGTGTTTTGCTGTTGGAAGCTGAGTTTCCATGGGTTGAAATTTTGTTGATTTATTTGTTGACCTATTGTAATAAAATGTTGAGGATAATTGTTGTTTGAATTTGATAACACTTCCCAACTCTAGGAATTAGGTTGTTATTAGAATGAATTAATTTAGGCATAACGCAGACAAATTGGGTCCGAAAATCGAAAAAAAAATAATCATTTGGAAATTTTAAAAGATGAGCAAAGTTTTGGAATTTGATGATTTCATTTCCCACGCCATTCACTTAGAGCGCACATCACAGAGCTCTTCCACGTTTACTGGAACACAATATTTCTTGCAATTTCTAAGTTTTTGATAACGAAGGCGTCCATAGGAAATAAATTCATCAATTTCGTTTTTTTTTAGTATTATCTACTTTTCAAGGCGTTGATCTTAACAATTTTTAGTTTAGAAGGTTCTGTAATTAGTTCTTTCTCGAAATGCACATTTTCACAGAGTTTAGGATTTTTTTTTTCATTTTGTGAGTGCCGTTATAGGCCCTGCCACCTAAATACAAAATCCTTTGTAACTTCCACAAGTTTGTTCGAGTCTCAGTTAGCATTATCCTATATCCTGGGCTTTACTGCAAGGTTCAATATCTGACCCACACTCATTCTTTCCAAATCTTCTGGTCTTAGTGTTTTTTGCCAGTCAGATTATATCTGTACCTGGCAAGGTTAGGACAAGCACACACACTGTGTAAACTTGTTTCCTTTTCAGTCCCATACAGTCGACATCGGTCGCTTTCTGCTAGATTGAGTTTAACCAGGTGTTCTTTAACGTTTCCGTGGCCAATGAGCAGACCTAGTGCTTTGCCTAGTCTGCTCTTATTCACTGGCAATAAGCGCTTCAGCCCTTGATTGCAAGGGTTTATCCATCAGCAGTGTTGCTTGCCTGCAGGTGATTATGTTCCTCCATCAGTTTAGGAGTTAAAATTTTATTATTAGTCGAAATTTAAAAAAAATGTACCTTTTTACTTATTTGAAGTAAATCTTCTTGAACTTTAGGAAAAATTGAAATATAGAGATTAGAAGTCAAATTTGGAAAAAAAGCCAAAATCTCTAGAAATTATTGGAATTGGAGTTTTAAAGTCGATATTTTTGGGAAAAAACTATAATCCTTTCGAAGTGTTGAGAAAAAAATTTTAGAAATTCAAAAAACTTGAAATTTGTGTATAAAAATGAATAGAAACGGATTTGTTGACCAAAAACCAACACAGAATGCCTTAGCTTTTGCAAAAAGGATAAATTTCCCTTTTATTTTTTCTGCTGAGTCAGAATGAGCCTAATGGGTTCATCTATCCCTTGCTGAGGTAAATACACTCAACGCTCACTAGTTAGGTTTATTAGTTTTATTTAACATTTCTGCGACCCAAACATAATGTTTCCGACCAATAAGAGTCCACCATAAAGAATCTCACTAGTGTAGGTAAATAGCTTAATGTGTTCAATTCATCTTTCTACAAAATTTTTATTTCATCATACAATGAAAAATAGGGTTACTTAAATTAGTTTTAAATAGTTATAATTTTAAAATAATTTAATAAAAACAAAATTTACAAATGCTATTTTGTTACTAGAAATAATTATACTAATTTATCACAATGTACAATTGACTATAAAAAATAATAACAGGTAGATATTTTAACTAATACAAAAAAAAAGTTTATTTTACAAAACATCATAATTGACTAGATAAATAATTACATACTTATTTCACACACAGAATCTCATTACTTCAACAGATTTTAAATATTGGTTATATTGGCACAAATTTATTAGATATGTGAGATTTTTATAGGGTTGATTATTATAAATAATACAAATGTAAACAGTAAAAAAGACATTGAAACATTATCACATTAATTATTTTTCTTCAAATATTAATCAACATTTTAACTTTAAAAGTATTAAACTCTTATCCCTAACATTCACGTTTAAAGCTTTTCTTTGTAACAGGCAGCGTTTAATTTTTTTCAGCAAAATACTTGATGAAACCAAAGTAGGTATTTAAATACTTTCATTCTGTGGTGAATTTTGAACAAATAATACTGATTTCTAATTTCGTGCCTATGCCAGTCTATAAGTGCTTTCTACAATTAAACTAATTATTAGGCTTTTCGCTTAGGCCAGAGTTGATAGATTACGAATCTAATTATATTATTAAAAATAAAGAACAGATCTATAATTAAATAAAAATTCTACAAAAAAATAATTCCACTCCATCATAAAAATTAAAAATAAATAAATGCAATAATTATATCTAAATTATTGTAAATTAAGTACAATAAAATGTTTGAAAAGGATGCTGGAACTTTTAGGTGTATCTAATTAATGAGGAGATAAAGTTATAAAATGTTGAATGTGTAAAATATTATCTAAAGACTCTGATAATATTGGTTACATTAATACTACCTATTATGATAAAAAATAGTTGTAATAAATAAAATTAACCATCATTGACTTTTATTATTTTAGAAAAGTGGCTCAGATTTATGAATTCTTCTTATCGTTATGACTCATAATATTTTGTTGTTAATTAAAAATTGAAAATTTTCGAGAAATCTTGCAAGTTTCAAGTCAATTCTAAAACAAGAAAAATCAAAGTTTACAGAAAAAAGCCGAAGATTCTACATTATCGCAGAAATTCCAGCAGTTATTCAAAACTGAGATTTTTTATGTATATACATTACGAATATTTTCAACTATTCTTAGAGAGAACCTAATGGGAACGATAATATGATGATGATAAGAGATATTCTGCGGCGGCAATCAGTACCAGTGGAAACTACAGCACTACGCTCTTAGATTTGTTGTTACCGGGATTGGTACACAAGTTTATTACGATTTGCACTATCTGCGTGTTTTCTTAAATCTGTTGAATATAGAGGTTTTGTGTTCTCTGGGGCGAAATAATAACGGGTATTCATTAGTAAAAAAATTAAGGATACGGGCTTGCTCTGAAAAAGTAGAAGGATACGTTCAGAGGACCTGCAGATGAGGCGATAGATTTAGAAAGGGATTTTCCTCAGCGTTCTATGCGGAAAGTTAAACAATTTTCTTATCAGTACAATTAAGTTTGCAGGTTTTTTTGACATTTTTGCATTGTCCCCAAACTCCGAATTTAAACTTGCAATCATTCCTCTTTTATCACTCAAGATTCGGCTTAACTAGGAAATGACTGACCTTTTTTTTGGAAAACTTCGATTTTATCTACAAATTTAGACTTTCTTAAAAAATTCAAACTGAAATCGAAATTTCGTAATTTTTTTTGACATTTCGTGTTACAATTATTTTTTAAATAAATTTAATGTTTCTCTGCAGCTTTTTCACAAAATTAACTATTTAAATATGAAATATCAATATCAAACTTCGTTCGTGATTTCCTTAACAGAGGTAACGTGAACTGATGTAACAATGAACAGTAAGACCCCACTTCACGTTGCTCCATTTAGCGCTGTTTCGATTTAACGCCTTTTTATTGGAATAGTGGTGGGATTTTCTGAAAATTGCACGCACCATTGGACTTCCCCTAAACTCAAAGTACATGCAACATACATAAATATTTTTTGAATAAGGAAAGGAAAAAATGTTTTAAAGGAGCGTGAAAAAGTATTTGGCCAGATCTAAAGGAGGACGATGACACTAGAAAATCGTTGACATGAACGAAATAGTCGAATTAGCGAAACAAACAGGTTTCGAAATGTGGCAGATCTCAAAGAAATTTTGATGATGAACTCAAGGAAATAATGATTCAAGAAAAAAAAATATTGAAAATAGTGATTCTGAGTAAGAGCCAAAAAACTTTCCAAGGGCATTTCTAAAAACCAGTTTAGCCACTATAACGGAAATGATGAACAAATTTATTTAAAATGAGGCAGAATTTGATAAGAGTTCAAAGGCAAGAAGGGGTGCCATGGATGCCTTGCCCACATATTGACCACTTCTTATAGGGCACAAAAGAAAAATACAAATAATATTGGGTACCTTCTTAATAAAAAAGTGTAAAATGGGAAATGTAGAAGATCTGAATGATCTAAACATGAATGGTGATTTACTTACTTCAAACAGGTTAAGCGGGGTTTTACTGTATGTAAATATTACTTACCTTCAAAGGTAATGACTTCCAAATTATCATATCATTTTTTGTCGATAAAAACATTTTGCAGGTAGTTTTTCTTAAAACTATTTTCTCAAATGTTGAATTATAAAATATTAATTAAGCTTTTGGTAGAGTTTAACCATCATCCTTTTCAATTTTAAAAGTTTTCACCAAATAGTGATTATCAAATAAAATGATTTTAATATTTACACCTTATTGCATAAAGAGAAATTTATTACATCATAATTTCCCAAATCGTGGGTGGCAACATAGCACTGGGCCATGAAAATAAAATATTGGATCGAAAAATTGCCTCTGTATTGTTCAGTCATATTCGCTAGTCAATACTTATACACTAAAATTGTTAAAAAATCTTTGTGGGGGTCGTGAAACAAAAGTATAAAAACAACAGGGCTGCAGCATAGGTTGGGAATAACTTGCTAATTGACCATTTATGACAATTTCAATAACCATCAAATATAAACTTAGAGGGAACGAACCGAATTAATTTCCCTTTATGCAGCAAGAATTTAAACTATTTTTTCTTGTGTATGCTGTAAACTTGAACAATAATGTAACATTAGGACAGATAAGGCGTGTACTTTAGCATCAGCTTGCCCCATCAAGAACGCGACTTTAGTCTTTTCAACTTCAGATTCTTCATTGTTCATTTGTCTGGAAAGCTCCGTGTGCTCTGAAGTCACCAAATCCAATTTTTTCTTCAGCTCAGTCATCTGCAATCAAATATTTATTTATTGGTATTACTGAATTTTTGTTAACATTCAATCCACTCGCAAAGGGTAACCCTATTATGCCTTCAAAACACCGCGAGTCGGATGAAGAAACAAAGACAGATAGCGATGAATCGCCTTCTTAAATAAGTATAGGGGAAAATTTCGTTCGGTAACGAGTTTCCTAGCTTGGAAGTTCTATAGAAAAAAGATTCTCCATAGACAGGAATTTGCTGTCTCCGTTGTTTTCTGTGCCTCAAAAATCTTGCCCTTGGGGGGATCAATCCTATTAGTTCCTGTGAGCATGTCCCATAAAAGTACTTGTAGAAAATATATTAATCACCAACCATTCTCCTGTGCTCTAGTGTTTCGAGAAAATCGGTCAAACTCTCGTTATCAATTAGGCGAATCGCTCTTTTTTAATTAAATCCAAAAGAGCTAAAGTATGATTTGGGTTTGAACTCCAAATATGAGAACAGTATTCTAGTGCTGGCCTAACTTGAGCTTTGTATAATGTGAATAACTGATGAGATGTGAAGTACTTTTTAGTTCTAAAAAGAAAGCCTAGATTCTGAGAAGCGGATTTGGCAATGGCGTACACATGAACGTCCCAAACGAAGTTAGTGCTCGCTTTCATTCCCAGGATAGACAGATTAAATCCCATCGGGAGGATTTTACCGTCCATGAGTAGGTTTGTTGTATTATTTCTTGATGTTTTCTTAGAGAAAACCGCGCCCTGAGTTTTTGAGGCATTGAAGTCAACCAGATTTTTCTTACCCCATCCCAGAATGATTTCGATATCCCGATTAATCATCTGTATCTCCTGTTCCACTAGTCGATATGAAGCAGCGACGGATAATGATTTATGGGGGGAAAAGATGACACCAGGGTACTATCATCTGCGTAACTGTATATCGGATTGGAAGTTGAAGCTAAGAGATCGTTTATGTGTAAGAGAAACAGAGTAGGAGACAGGACAGACCCCTGAACTTTTAACTGAATGAGTAAATACTTACCATGAAATTGATTTTTTCCACTTTTTCTTCATGGGACATGGTGGCATACATCTGCTGGCCAGACTCTTTAGCGATGTCCATAAGATATTCATCAGCTGGACATAACATTACTTGTTCTAGTAGTTTGCTGATCTGTTCGTCAGTATCGCAATTTGGCTTACGAATTTCTTCCAGAACATTTGGACACATCACAAAAGGATTCATATTCGCCAAGCTTTGCTTCCTACTTCTTTGCGGCGATGGGGGCAAACTTTTTGACATAAGAGTAGACATTTGCATTCCTACAATAAAAAAAGCATAAATGCATATAGATAAATCAAACAAAAATTTGATTTACAAAGTGAATCATTAGTGCATTATGAAATCAGGAGCTAACAATAAACAGTAAATGCCCTGCATTTTTGTGTAGGTTTTTTGGCAGCTGTATATCTCGCATTTTTAAGGTTTTGCTACTAATGATCCTCTTTTTACATCAATATATTGGAGACCAAACACATTTAAGTAAAAAGTAGAATAAAAGGCAACCTTATTTTAAGTTGATTTTAAAACTCCAAGAAACAATGAATCAATCTATTATTTAATAAAGCTGAAGAATTAGTTAAAACAGTTAGTAGACAGTAATAGATAGATTCACCACATACCTGGTATTGATAGGTTATTAACGCTGTTAACTCTCTTAAGAGGACTGGAAGTTTTACCTTCAATTTCAGTCATCTCATCACATACTTCAGTCATGGTTATTTCCGGATTAACCAGATCAGTCACCTCATTTTTTAGATTGCTCTTATCCTTTGGATTACAACCTGTACTTAATTGACATTTCACAATACACTTTTTATGGCAACAAAGGCCACATTCCCGGCATTGTACCGCATCCTTCAACCATATCTGTAAACAAAAGAGTAGATAACAAAATAAAACTGGAATTTTGCTAGACCTTCTTGGAGCAAAAATCACAATGAGTTGTACGGTGAAATTGTGTGCGAATAAAATCGTGCTTCGGTGTTGATTCGGTCACTTTTGATTCATTGTTAAGTATAACTGCGAGCTGAGAGGACATTCTCCTTTTAAGTTCAATTTCCTCGTAATTTGACCATATAAGTACCAACAATACGTCTCCGTAGCAGAACACATGCTCAAATCCGGAGTGAGACAGCAGAGGATGCGTTTGACTGAAAATTAAAAAAAAAAGTACAAGAATTATTTTTTCCAATGGTACAAACAGTCCATATTGCGCAGAATTTCTTAAACTTTTTCTACGATGAAAAAAATATTTCGAATTTAAACTCAAAGTTTACAAAACTGCCCTCGAATTTAGGAAAAAACGACACTTCACAGCCATAATCGAATTCTCGAAAATAAAGTCAACATCTCTAGAAAAAGAAAAGTTTAAAATCGAAATTTCAGGAAAAATTTAAAAATTGAAATGGTAAACCTCAAATTTGGAAAAAAACCACAATTTATATTGAAAAGTCGACATTTCAAATTTAAGGTGAAAAAAGTTCAAAGTCGTTAAAAACCAAACTCCTTCAAAAACAATCAAAATTTCAAGTTTAATCTTGAAATTTTAGAGAAAAAAATTTTGGGTTTATCATTAGTAATTAAAAAATAAATAAAAAAACATAATTTAGGTGGAACGGACTTGCCCTTGGTTATCTTTAAAAACTGATATACAAATCTTGTCCCCAGAAACCAAGAAATATTTAAGAAAATAGAGCAACTGTTGTATTTTTAATTTTTCTTGGTTTCATGGGACAAGAATGTTTACCAAATAAAAAACAAATAGAATTCCCAGAAAAATTTAACATTTATAAGAAAATATTATAAAAGTTTGAATCGAAGTTTATAAAAACTGTTCTCTAAGTTTCGAAAGCGATTTACATTTCCAGAACGTTTCTAGAACAATTTAAACAGCCAAACTTTTAGGCTAAAAACGTTTCATCTCGGTATTTTAGGAAAAAAAGTAAAAATTATGTGAAAAACCCCAAATTTAGAGCCAAGTTAAAATAAAATTGTTCTAAATTTTTTTTAAAAAAGATGACATTTTTAATTATCGTCTAATTTCCGAAAATTAAGTAAACATTTCAAATTCAGAAAATTACATTCGAAGTTTTAGAATACTGTAGAAATTGAATGTGTAAAATCCTAACACACATTTTGAATTTAATTTTAAATTTGAAAAAAAGACCAAAAAAAATCTTAAAAAATGGATTCTAAATTTATAAACAGTTTTATTTTCAGATTCAAATTCTAAATGATTTTTCTTTAAATTTTGAGATTTTCTCGGAATTCGTCATTTTCAGCCATAAACCTTTAATTTTTTTTGTAATATTTTTTTAAACAATTTTCCACTATGATCTAAAAATGATTTTTTTTTAGAAATGTCAGCAACATTTATTTACGTATTTCGAGTTTGTTGTCCATAAAATTCGAACTGTTCTCCAAAAATCAACATTCTTGTATAAACTTCGTTCTCTTCTCAAAAATTAGATTTATTTCCAAAATTTAGTTCCATTTTTAAATTTTTTCCTTAAAAATTTGGTACGTTTATAATCCATAGATTTAAAACAAAATTTTTTACTTTCAAATTTACGATTTTCACCTTTTCTCCAAACTTCCGCTCTAAAATCCAGTGTCAACTTTTTCTATAAATGTTGAATTTTATTTCTCAAAATATCAATTTTTATCTCTCGAGTTTCAATTCAAAATGTTGAAAATTTCGATTTTTTTCCAAATTGAGAATTTTTATCTGACTTCAATATTTTCAACTTTTTACAGAAATGTTGACGTTATTTTGTAAAATTGGATTCGGAAGGTCAATTCATTTTTTTTAAATAATGTAATTTCCAAGTTTTATTTCAAGATTTTTTTTAATTTTATTTTTCAACATAACACGAAATGGTACTGATTCTGCACGAATTGAATTAAATATGATAACATTTGAAACAATTCCATTATTTCAAATTGCCTTCTGATAACTGAAAGGGTACCACTAAATCTAAAGTATAAAATATGATACTTACTTTGTCGGTGCTGCATTAGTAGGGGGTAAAAACGAATAAGTTCTCATGTAGTGCCCCAAAACGCTGCTACAACATTCATTCAAAATATGCGTTAACGGAATATTTACATAACCTAGAAGTATCTCTTTATTATCAGAGGAAACACCCCATACGTTCATGTTGAGATATTTGTGCCCCTCTTTCAAATGAAAGCGATAGTCATTGTTAAAAGATAAAGCAGTACTAGGAGCAACGAGTTTGCTCTTGTAAACCTCTATCACTTCAGTCATTTCGTTCTCAGCCGTTTCGGCATCAGTTCTTACAATTTCAGGAACTTCAGGTATAGAATGTTTCTTCGTCAATAAAAGATTCGGTATGGTAATCGCCTGCTTTAACGTTGTGTGTTGCGGCGTTCCTGGCCCACTGGACGTGGGAGTATTTCTAGCGCTACTTTCGTTCGAAGCCCTATCAGAAACCGAAGCTTTGCGCTTACGCAAAGTAAAATTTCCGATGGTTTGGGCAAACTTTGACATGTTTTCGTTGTTCGCAATGGACTTCAAAGATCTTTCCGGCGTTTTACTCACGGGGCTCTTTGCCTTTTTATCGGGTTCTTTTCTGGAATTTTCTACAAATACAAAACTGTCTTGCTCTGACTGCAAGAATTCGTCTTCGCTGCCCTCAAGGTTCAAACTGGCCGATTTTGATTCTAAAAGATCGGGATTTTTAGGGGAACGGATAACGTAATTGTCGACAAGTCGCTCAATTCGTAGGGTAACGTTGGTTCCTGATGAGGATTTGATCAATTTGGCAACTTGGGGAACTGCGGTGACTGATCTATTTTCCACTGATAAAACTATGTCGCCCGGTTTGAGACCCGAACGAAATGCACTGCTATGAGGAGAAACGCTGTCTATAATCACAGTGTTTTGTTCTTGTTTAAAAGCTACACCCAACTGGGATTGTCTTAACTTTGTCATTGTAATTTCAAGAGTCATGAACGTAGAATCGTCTTTTTGGACTATACAGGTCCATGGAATAGTATCTAAATAAAAAAAAAGAGAAAATTAATGCTGACAATACATTGTTAAATGCGGGTGTTGAAAGTTTGAAGTTCCATATATTTCTAATGAAAATTAAATTGGGGCATTTATATAATTGATACAATTAGTTATTAAGTTTTATCTCAATTCATATTGTTAAACAGGCAAATTTTGCAGGATTTTTTGCAAAAAATTCAGTTTATAATTACCCCGTCGCTTCTAATGATAGTCGAAAATATTGGGGTAATTGAACTCGACACTAGTTTCTGAAATTTAGTGACATTTCAAAGCTAATTATAAAGCCGAAACTTCGGTAATAAGACTAGCATTACTATATTAAAAAAGTCAAAGATCTCGTAATCGACATTTTTCAAAGAAAAAAAAAAGGAATTTAAAGCGTAAATCAGTAATTTTAACAAAAATATATAATCAAAATTCTTATTAAAACATCTGAAAATTCAATTTTAATCCGAAATTTTGGGAAAAAAATTAGTAAAAAAACTCGACATTTATAAATTGTTTTAAAAGGATGGATTTTAGGGTTTAAATTTAACAGAAAAATATAACATTGAAATAGTAAGATGAAAATTAAAAGAATAACCAAAATTTATATAAAATATCTACTTTAAATCTGAAATTTCGAGAAAAAAAATAGAGATATTAAGAATAGGGGCAATTTTGAAGAAATTCAAATACAGTATGTACCTAGAAAAAGTCGAATTTCAAGTTTAGTTTTAATTAAAAATGAAGAGTTTAAACTTAAAATTCGATCTATTCTTAAGAGAGAAATTTATAATTGGAAATGTAATCTTAGAATTTCGAAAAAAAATGGAACCTTGAAAAAAAACTTATCGGCAGAGGACGGATTTTAGGTAAAAGCCTTGATCCTTCCTTTTCACCTGTTTTGCCTTTTTCATACGTTTTTTGCCTAAATTTCAATTTCGTTTGTTTTTTGCCTTTTTTACATGATTTGAACCTATTTTCAAAAAGTTGCGTGCCTATTTATCTTTCTTCTATGGGTTTTCCCAAGTAAATTGTGATACACTTCTGAGGAATTTAAGCAGAACTATGTACTTGATAAAACAAAGTAATAAAATGGAAATTTAAACTATAATAATGACAAGAAAAAGCTTCAAGCATAAACTTCCAAGAAATGTAATTTAATAACAATTACTCTTATGACCCACTCGGCCCCTTTAAAATTTTTCCTGCTTTTGTGGCCCAGGACAATTGAACTGTACGTTGTTTATTTACCTTAATTTTTAAGTAAAAAAACAGATGTTCGGCTAAAATGATAAAATTATCGGAAGGATATTTCTTTTCTGATTTATCTCTAAATTGCTTTGTGTAAGTGCACTTCTGTGTGAAAAATGGCTCCATAAAGACTAAGTGCTTTATTAAATACTTATTTAAAATAATTATGTGATTATGAATGTTGAAAAAATGTTTATAATAATTTAAATTATATCACAGCAAACCTCATGTTACTCAGCATCACATTTCACATTCGCCGTTAATAGAAAAAATAATAAAAAAGAATAATAATGATAATAAAAACAAATCTATCAGGCAATATCTTTTAAAATTGTGATTGTAAAACGTAGTGAAAATATTTTCATTAGAACTTTAGATAAATTAGGTAGTTCAAATTTCCGTAATTTTTTTGATGCAAAAATATACAGAGGAAAAACTACTTAAAAATATGCTATCAAAAAACACGTTATTTATACTTTTTATCGTCAAAATAATATTCTGCATTATTTTTTTCTCCCTAAAATATGTAATATTAAAGAAAACGCACGTTGTTTTAAAATGTCTATCTTTTTAAAATGTAAAGACCTCGGCCTATTGTCTATTTACGCAGAAAAAAAAAACTTTTTAAATTAAGAGTATGTATTGCCATGAAAACGCAAAAATTTGACAGTAGAAAATATTGAGGGATATTTAATTTATAGTTGGAAAAAAATAATGTTCAAAATTGTCAATCAATGTTTTTTTTGTTAATTGAGATTTTACCTTTTAATGCCTTTTTTTACAGTATTTTGCCTTTTCGGTGCCTTTCTAAACTGTTAGTTTTTGCCTAACTTAACATTTTGCTCACCTTTTTACCTTATTTGATTGTACCTAAAATCCGGTCTCTACTTATCAGTTATTCGTAAAAAAAACAATGTGTGAATTTAGAATTCAAATTCAAAATTTTTAAAAAGATCTAAGTGTATTCATGATTTTGTTACATAGCTCCTTCCACTTGTCTCCTCAATTCTCGAATTCTCGAGTTTACGAATAAAAAAGTTTTCGAGTTTAAGAGATAAAATTTAAAATGCAAATTGTGAAAATGTGTTAATAAACTTACCAATTGCAATGGTATAATAAATATTTTCAATATCACTAGCAACAGCTAATCGAGTTAATTCAGCACAATTCACTTCCAAAATACCTTGAGGAACTATCTCATTTTCTTCCAAATCCAACTGACTTGGATCTGTTTTGTTAAAGAACGGCTTATATCTAAAAAAGAAGGTAAGTAAAATTTTCATCAAGCACAGTTTAATAGGAATATATTTACCTAATCTTATAATTAGGTAAGGTGTGTTTTCTTCTTATAGCTTTCTTTATCTGATTAACTATAAGATTTGTAATATTCGACTGCAACTGTCTACCTTGAAAATGAGATTCAACTGCCAAATCCATCACTGGTTCAGTGTAAAAACTAAAGGACCAATGAGTATATGGATTTCTTGTGAATTGCAGTCGCACCATCCCGCTAACCCTTTTCACTGAAACTTACGTATTACTATAACGTTGACGTTTTTCAGCAAAGAAACCTTTTATTGACAAATATGCAGTTTTTCCAAATTTCATTTTAGCGTCTATACACAATAAAAAATTGCCAGTGTAGTCGACATTCAAGCATAAATTAATCGTTTCGATATGTCCCAATTTCTTATCTAATTTAACATCCTCCACTATTATACTTTTAATGTCCGGAAATTGATTTCCCAAATGCATATCCTTAATCTAAATATAGAAGAAACATTAATTATTGGGGGCGCTTCTAATAATAGATAATTAATACGGGTATACTTACATTAATGACTTCGAAGAATTTCCCTATGGTTGTCTTTGTTAAAAGTTCGTCGAATTCTAAGCTTAATTTTTTATAAAACCAGCATTTTACAGCTTCGGAATGTCTTAACTCATGAAAGAGAAACTGTAAAATTAAACTAACTGGCAGAACGGTACTGTTTTCTTGGCTGTTAAAATTTTCCGATTCCAATTTTTTCTTTAAAGCCTGAAAATTATTAACTTTTATTTTTGATGTTAGCAGAATGTATAGTTTTGAGGGAAAATTCAATATGCTGAGTTTTGAAGGAAAAGCTTTCTGTCATTTTTCTGGAAGTTTAAGGGTTTAATGGTAATATTTTCAGTTTAAAGTTAAAATGTCGAGAAAGCAAAAAACAAAGTGAAAGCTATAAAGCCAAGCAACTTTTGGTTTTGCCAAGGAATTTTTTAATAATTGATACGAAGGCGTAGAAGTAACATCAGAAAAAAAACGAAAAGTTTGCCTTTTTTCGAGAAATTTTGATTTTATTATAAAAATATGGACTAAAATATCTATTTTCGACAAAAAAAATCATAATCCAGAGCTTCAAAATAGAAAATGACATTTTTGGGTTTACCTAAAATTTAGTGTAATCTACAAATTTTGCCTTTGTTAGAAATGCTAATTTTTCAGTAATTTCAATTTTAATATCAAACTTTTGAGTTTTTCTCGAAACTTAAAACAAAAAGTGAAGATTTAAATGATCAAATTTAGAGAAAAATATATCGTCCCTAGAAACTTAGGTTTATTACCTCACGATTCTGCAAAAGTTTAAACTCTAGAAAAAAAATCTGTCGAAGTTATAAGACGAAAGTCGAAAATTAGATTTTAATGCCAAAATTTACAAACAATACTATTTCAATATGAATTGCGGCTTATTTTGGCCATTTATACTGCAAATTTATAGTTTTTGAATTCTTAATTAATTTTTACTTCTTTTTTTAAACTTTTGACATGAATTTCGAAATTTATGACTTCCTCAGATTTTTTCTAGAGTTGAAATTTCAAACGAACATTGGACAAATAAATTGAAACTTCAAGGAATTTTTAATTTATAAAATTAGAAGTTTTTCTTACAATTACAGAAAAAATCAAACATTCTTTTTGAAAATATGCTGCATAAAACATATTTATTTATTAATATTTTTTTTATTGTCGTTGTTGGAAATGGGTTTGTTTTGTTAATTTTCCTCACCAAAACAAACATAAAATTGACTAGAATGAACGAATGTTGTACCATACACTAGTTTTACCCTTATTTGCTTTTCAATAATGTGAACTGTGGAAAGAACATAGAACATAGATGAATAGAATTTAGGTATAGATGATAAGCAGCATCTAAACCAATGTTTTCTAATTAAGGGTTTCATATTTTTGAAAATATGCAATTTATATGATTAAAAGTAGAACAGTGAATTAAATTAGTGCATTTTAAAAACATTATTTTTGTTTTAGTCTACAAAATATGAGAAAAAACGCATTTTACTAAAATAAACCTAGATAATTTGAATTTTTTTAATTTGAAATTAAATATCTCCCGAACTGTAAGAATATACACAGTGTGCCATTTGAATTTCTTGATAAAAATGTCATTTTGGGTTTGCTAATCACCCTGTATAACTGCAAATCTTATTTAAATATAATTACATCTTTTTTTTCAAGAAAAGGATATTCTGAAATAATCTGCACTAAAAATAAAATTATTTGGGTGTTTCCCGAATTTTAAGCGAGCTTGCAATTTATGCTTAATTTTCATGATTTTTCCAATTATCTCTAAAACTGTTAACCACAGAGCCCTACTGTTTTGATATCATTTTAATCAGCATTTTGTAAGACATTCAAATATGTAAAATTATATAGGGTGTTCTATTTAAAAAAAGTCACTTTTACTGCACCACTCTGTATATGTTCACCCAGTATAGTAAAACATAATTTTAGAATGCGCGTCTTATGCTAATGTACCTTCGAACCAAAAATATTTTTGTTAGCGAAGAATCTGTAGGAACTACGGAGCTTTACCCACTAATGACTCACCCTGTATAAAAGACGAAACTGCGAAGAACTTTAAATTTTCAAAAAAAGTCGACATTTTCTAATAAAATCAAAACTTCGAGAAATAGTCAAAAGCTGGGACAAAGGTGGATTTTTTTTTAAAATGGTCATTTTCTAAATACTAGAGGTTTATAAAAAATTTGAAATTTCGAAAAACGTCAAAATTATGAAAAAAAAATCATACTTTTGAGTCAAAATTTTCAAAAAATAAATTCTTAAAGAGAGGTGAAATTGTGAAAAGGTTAAAATTTACAAAGTTAAGTTAAAATTTGGAAAAAATAGAAGATTAGAAATTCGAAACTTTCAAAATATAAAGTCGACAAATTTAAGAAAGTCAAGATTTTCAATAAAAATCGAAATGAGATATTTTTAAAAATCGTCATTTTTAGAAAGTCAAATTTTAAACAGATGCCAAATTAAAAAAGGACATTTCAAGTGAGTCAATGTTTTTAATAATCGAAACTTTCAAAAAAATTCACATTCAAGTTTTCAAAAATAATTGAAATGTTTTTAAAAAGTCGAATTTAAAAACAATCAGATTTGCAAAAACGTTAAAATTTCGAGTCAAAATTTCCCATCATTTTCAATCACAAAAAGTCCAATTTAATAATTTTCAAAAGAAGGTCAAAAAGAGGTGAAAAAAATTAAAATTTTTCAAAAAATCAAAACTTCGAGATAAAAATGTTAGTAACAAAAATCAACATATTTCGATTTTAAATTCGTATTTTCTAAAAAAAAACTGTTCATGAAATCATGAAATTTTTCCTATTTTCTACTTCAAACGGGATATTTCTACTCCGAAATGTGAAAAATCATATAAAATTGGAATTTTTTCTAAAAAATCAAAGCGTTTCTGTTGATCTTTTTCTTTGGATTTCGAGCCTTAAGTCGGACTTTGAAGAAGACTTTTTTTAACTAATTTCAAAATTTAAATTTTGGATAAGAAAAAAAAGTCAACACATTATTTTCCGCAAAAATTCTTGGTCCATCATTAAATTGACACCAAGTGTACCTTGTATGTGGAATTCCCCAAAATTAACGTACAAAATGGCCATTTTCGTGCATCGTATGGGAATAATGTATCGTAAAAAAGAATACTTATATTGCCCCAGAAGTTGACCGCAATTAGGGATGATCGATATTCATCGATGGTGAATGAACATCGATGTTTAATGGAAAAACATCGATGTTTTAATATCGATGTTAAGTTTTCGATGATATTGACACATCGATGTTATGAGAGTAAAATCGGAAAATCGATATCGATACACTCTTAAGTCTAGGGCTAGGCCATCTAACGTGATTAGGTGTAACAAATGTTGCTGATTAATGTTGCTATTAGTACTATTTCACCTTCACCCGTTTTAAACTAGATGTCGCTAATCGATGTAACCAAATTAAAACCAATAAAATAAAAAACTGTCAATTTCAAGCCATGGTCAACTTTTTTCTTATCTAAGAATAAAGTGGGAGCGAGTGTTAATAGAACTTAATTTTTTTTTAGTAATGAAACTTCGAAAACGAAATAATAGGTATCGTAAATCTACTCTATATTGTACTCTATGTCTGTCCAGTAAACTCAAACTTTTGCAGTAATGTAACCCAAAAATCTACCATGAATTTGCTTACGTCGCTTACTATATGTATACCTTATAATAAAATGGAATGTTTTTTTTACCTAAAATATCGATGTTTTCGGACATCGATAATTTTCTTTCGATATTCATCGTACATCGATACTTTTGAACCGATGTTAATCTTGATGTCAATATCGATGTTCTAATATCGATCAACCCTAACCGCAATGTCTGGGCGCCAAAACACCAGCCATAGCTCCAATTAAAAAAAAGAATTGCATTGTATTACTTTTTTTCTTTTGTGGGAAAGAAAAGGCACAATGCCAAAAGAAACCCATGTGGTCAAAGGTTAGGTTAGACACATGTCTCCTACGGCTTTCGCCGAAGGAAACATGGTCACCGGTTAAAAACCAATGACAATTTGAAATCCGTCCTAAAGTATACACAGTGTAATTTACTTGACCAACTTGAGTGATTATCAAAGTGCGCCACCTCTTAAAGGGGAGCCTAAAACAGCTGACTATTGATCGGAATCCATTGAGGCGCGAATTTTTAAAATGCAACACAAACGGGGTTGTGAAAATACTATGTAGTTTACAGATGCAAGAACGATTGGTTTGTCGTCCTTCATAGTAATATTTTCTAAAGTAACAGCCGCAGTGAGTACAACAAAAAATATTTATTATACCTACATAAAATTATTTAGACTTCTGCTTCATTGAAAGAATAAATTTTACTTTCTCATTCAGAAGAGTATCTTTCATAAACATCCTGATATTTGTTAGATAGAATATAGGCAGTAACAAAATAATAGAAAGGTTCCAAATGTTGCAATACTTTAAGTACATACACTTATGAAATAAAGATATAAAAAATCCAAAAACGAACAATTTAGTTAAAAAAAGCATAAAAAGTCGCCAATAATAATAAAACATAATTAATGCAAATAATATCACATAAACTAATAAACATGAAACGATTTATAGATAATATACATACTGATTTCATGAAAAAAACTTCACAATAATTCACAAGGAAATTGTAAGCAATTTTAAATGGTAAAATAATAAATAAATAGATAAAATATATGTAACTATTACAAGACACATTTTTATGTATAATTCGCAACTACTAACAAATATTGCAGTTGTTGCACAATATAATTTATAACAATTTCACCTACCTCAGGTAAACTATAGTCAACTGAATTATGTTTTGCAGGTGTCTTAGCTACGGGACTCTTCTTGAAATATTCATACAAAATATAATACTGTACAACTAGCGTTAGAATAATACCAAACAAAACCGATACACAAGATAAAAAGAATATAGCAAAAATATCCATGTTTCCAAATGACGTATCACAACACTTTAACACTGACGGAATGTAAACAACGAAATTTTAAAATATATTTATTAATTATTTCACATTTTGTCGATATTTCCCCCCTACTTGTGTTCCGCTTTCCCAGAATCGTAGGAGAAATTGTTAGTTGACAGCTGTCACACTGACATTTGACGCATTTGAACTATTGAGGGCACCTTTATAACTATAGTGTACTAAGTCTACACCCAACAATACCACAGCACACTGTGGAAGGTTATACCGTGACCAAACCAATCAATTTCAAACTTGCAGTTTTTATGCTATTTTTGGTGTTTTAGTTATTTTTATACATATTTAACTTTGTTGCAACTTTTTGAAATTCCGTGTTAATCCGCCGGAATTTAACCTAAATAATCGAATTTTTTAAAAATAAATTTCAAGTTTTTTAGAAGTTGCGATATTTGTAAGGTTTTCTTCCAATTTTGATTTGGTTGCCATAAATTTTTTCAAGTAGATCGTAAATTCAAAATTTCAGTTTTTTACATATTTAACTTGTCTTTTGTTTGGTCGAAATTTCAACTGCAAACGTTTTTTGGAACTATCGGATTTAAACACAAAGTTTCGATTTTTCTAATATTTTGTTAACATTAATATTTTTAATATTTTAAAATTATAGAAAAACCTACAAAAATTGGCAAAAGACCACGTATTAATATCGAAGTTTCGAAAAAACCCAAGACATACAAAATTTCAGATTTTGAGTTAAATACGGAGGCATTATATCGAAATTTTTAAAAACAAAGTAAACGTCTCTAACCAAAGTTGATACTTTTAATTCGAACTTAATGTTGAGGCGAAAATTATAAAAATTCTCGGAATATAAAAGATTCGAAATTTCGAAAAAAAGAAATTTCTAAAAATAAGTAATGATAATAACAAAAGAAAAACTGGATATTTAAACTCGATAATTCGAGTTTTAATCTTGAAACTTCGAGTTTAAAACTGAAATTTTCTGAAATAAATTGCTTGAAGTATAAACAAGAATTTTCAAAAACCGAAATTTACAAAATTGTGATTTTCCTGGTGACAGTTGCCTCTGACAACTTGGAACGTAATAAATAATTATGGGAAAAATATAAAATAGTGTTTTTCTTGTAATTTGGGTTTATTATTGACAACATCAGAATAAATTTTAATAATTTATTAAAAAAAAATACAAAATCTATAAAAAAATAATTTGTAAAACTTTCCAAAAAAAAAAATTTATTTGTTTTCCATTAAATTACCGTTCAAGGTTGGATCCAGAATGCTTAAACAACCACCCACCAAGTACAGAGAACCAGTAACCAGCAAATCTACTTTTTGATCTGTATCCAAATACTTCAAACCTTCTTCAATACTAGGAAACACTTCCACTTTTGCATTGCTGTTAGTACAATTCATTTTATTCCACATTTCCTTATTGTTGTAACACTTTTCTAATTGGGAATTAAATGACGTCATCATGCTGACACTATCTAAAATTGGCATTTTTCTTAATGTAAATAAAGATAGACAATTTAAAAAAAATACCTAGCTTTTGGGAGGAGACTTTTGCAATATTTGGTACAAACAACACTATGTCAAAGTTGATCGATACAAGTTCCTTAAAAAAATCTTTTGAATCTCTCATTCCGCTTAGATTAAATATTAGAGCCTTTTTATGATTCGAACCTTTCGTTTGGGTTTCAAACCATTTCTTGCATAATACTATACTTTCCAATGTATGAGCGCCATCTAGATAATACCTGAAAATGTTTATAAATATCATACGACTAGAATCACATTCCAGGAGTTGGTTAACCAAACCTTCAGGACTTTTGATTTATAAAGGACAGGTTGCAAAAATTTAACCTTCTATCCGCAATTAACAAATCAACATTTTGAACAAATAACATTTCGAATTTCGAGTCTAAAGCCGAAAATTCTAGAAAAAAAAAACTGTTTATAAATGTTTTTCTTTTTCAAAGCATCGAATAAAAGTGGAAATTTTAAGAAAAACAATAAAAATTCTCTTCTAACAGAAAATCACAGCAAAGTTAATGATTTTTTGATTTGTATATGATACGTTTGGACTTTTCAAAGCTTAATATGCTTGAAAATGTCGTTTTCTTTAATATATTCCCCTTTTTACAGTTTGACTTTTTTTCAATTTTGATATTTCTCAGAACTGTAACCTTTTCAAAATTCCATTATTAATTCGAAAAATAGTGTCGGTTTGAAAAATCTGACTGAAAATTTAGATTTCTTTTCAAAACTCCACTTTTTCGAAAATTTTAATCAACTTTTTTGGAAATGTAGAGTTTTTTCAGAGAAGGTAGTTTTTTCAAAGGATGTCGAATTTTTTAAAAACTTCGACCTTTTCAAATTGGATTTTTTTCGAAATTTCGACTTTCAAAATTATCGGCTTGTTTCGAAATTCCTACTTTTTTTAAACTTACGATTGTTCTCAAAATATTGAATTTATTCAATAATTTCGACCCCTTTTTTAATTTGACTGAAAATTCAAACTATTTCCAAAGCTTTGTTACATTAAACTTAAATCTTCAGAGAGATACTATCTCTCTGAAGATGATAGCTTGGCTATCGAAACGCGTTAGAGCAACCTTTGTTGTGTTTATTATAATCGTTCTTGGTTTCATGGGACAAGATTTGTATTTCAAAGTTTGAAGGTAACCAAGACCAGTCCGTTCCACCAATACTTTAATGTTGGAGTTTTTTCAAAATTTCGATTGTATTTCAGTCCTCTTTTCAAAATGTTAACTACTTTCCAACCAAAATTTCAATTTTTTTTAATTTCACTTTTTTTAAAAATGTCAACCTTTTCGAAAATTTCAACTTTTTTTAAAAATTATATATTTTTTTTGAAATGTTGAAGCTTCAAAATTAGTTTCTTTTGAAAAGCTGGATTTTTTTATATGTAACTTTTTTCAAAATTTCAACCTTTTTGATTGTTGTAATATGTTTCTGTAAAATGTATTCCTTTTTTCAAATTTTATATTTTTTACCGTTTTTAATAAAAATTTCAATTTTTTTGAAAATTTCGAGATATTTTTGAAAATGTTGATTTTTTATAAATTCAGCTATCCTCATATTTTCGACTTTCAGCTATTTCTCAAATTGTCGTTATCAGTTTTTTAAATCACAGTATTTTTTCAAAAAGTCAATTTCTTAAAAACTCCGCCATTTTATCGATTTTTATTTTGAAAATCTCGACTTATTAACAATTTTACTTTTTTGAAAATTTCGACATAAAATTTTGAACTTTTTTTCTAAATTTCAACATTTTCTGAAAATTCGACTACTCTTCAAAGTTTTGACTTTTTTGAGAACCTCGACTTCTCAAAATTAAATATTTTTAAAATTACTGATTCCGACTTCTATTCAAAATTTAGATTTTTTTCAAATCTCGACTGCTTAAAAACATTCGAACTGTATTTAAAGTTTTGACTTTTTTTTGGAGATATACTCATTTTTTGGTTAAGGATTATTCATCAAAACTGTCAATTTTTATTCAAAATTCTAACTTTTTGAAGTTACCAATGTTGTAAACTTCAAAAATTTCGCATTGTTAAAAAATTTCTACCTTGTTTAAGAATTGCAATTCTTTTTCAAATCTTGACATTTTCGACTATTTGTCAAAATTGTGACTTTTTCTTAAAATCTGGACTCGTTTTATAATTAAAAACGTTTTTGAAAACTAGTACGAACCGAAAATTTCAACTTCTTTTCCGAAAATCTCGTTTATTTCAATCTCCGACTTGTAATACAAAATTTCGCATTTTCAGAAATTTCCATTTCTTTTTTAAAATGCCACTTTTTTGAAAACCTTAACTTTATTTTGAAAATTTTAACCCGTTATGTAAATGTCGATGTGAAAATTTCGACTTTTTCAAAAATTTGGAATTTTTCTTTGTTTTTTCAAATTTTCGAATCATTGAGAAAAATATTGTTTTTAAAAAAATTCGACTGTTTTTAGACGTTTCGGCTATTTTTCAACATTTCGACATTTTTTAAAACTTGAATTTGTTTGGAAAATTTGACTTAAAATTTAGAGTTATTTCAAGTATCGAGTCATTTTTGCAATTTACTGCCTTATTAATGGATTCAATCGTGAAATTCATTCGATTTTATCGAATTTTTTTCGCTTTAGGCGATAGGTCTCCTATCTTTTCCTTACAATATCTATTTTCAAAAAATTGTAATTTGGAGGTTATCTACGATAAACGAAATTTTAATTATAAATTATAATACCCATGGTATCCCACGAAAGCAACATTTTCCCCCATCGATGCACGACCCTATCTGCAAGCACCACCCTATTAAAAGGAAAGGTGTCACGTGACTTATTAGAGAAATTTTCAGGGTTAACACACAAGTCGTGGCTCAATATAAATGAATCCTTCAAAACAAAATAGTTATAAGACCTAGAAATATAATTTGAATTTTTAATCAATTAATGCGGAACAAAATTTCCAGATGCGGGTTTAAATTTTAAGAAAAACATTGAGATCTAAAGAGATAAATCGAAATTTCATTTTAAAGTCGAAATTTTAGAAAGAAAAGGCAACAATTTAAATTTCAAACCGAAAATTTCAAAAAAATACTCTACATATACAGAATTTTGATTGTAAGAGTCGAAAGTTAGGTAATATTGTTACGTGCGTTATCGGTTCGAATTGATTACACTTATCGAATAAGACCCACTTTATTACTGAATTAACTCGGCACACTTCAACTGAACAGTAACTCACTTATTATTGACTTCTACTAACTCGCTAATTACACTGACTCTAACTAACTGACTCGAGGGAAAACTGACCGCCTTTTTATAGTTTCGGCCCGCGTCTTCCAGAATTTTCGGCAGATAAGGCTTATCGAATGCCGAAATTTCTGGAACGCTTATCTGCTGTTTGTTTCGTTATCGCGGCCGCTTTCCCCTTATCAGAACCTTCTAGAAACTTTTTTATTTACTAAATTCTACAATTCTATTCTAAATCCTATTTCATCTATTTACATTGCGTTACAATATCATTTAAATTTTCAACTAAATACGTACAAAAGTATTACATAAAAAAAGCATCGCCGTCCCTTTATTCGCCCACCCATGTGCCCGGGCCCCCTGGCAGTCAGCCGTCAGTCAGATAGCTGTAGGTAGTTGCGAGCAATCGTGACATACACTGTTAAATACTTACCTCACATTGTTAAACTGACCAATTTGATATCGCCCAGGCCAAGTACAGTTTTTTATCGCAGTTTTAGTAATGCTTGGATCTAAATGCTGTACATTGTTTAGAGGATCTGAAATTGTAATGCTGTATTGAATTAAAATTTTGAAAACAGAAGGTTAACTACTTGAAGACATCCACGCAGATGATAAAGCCAATGCCAAACTAATATTTGTTTTATGTGTATATTCTATTGGTACGGGTATATGTAAAGATTCATCAACAACCTCCAAGGAACACTGCAATATCAAAAATTAGAAACAATTAACCAAATGGAAAAAAAATCAAACCTCTCTTTCGATACTGCGGTCCTTAAGAACTTTCATCGCTGCTGGAGGCTGTGGAACTGTAAACACTTTGCTACCTTTTTTCATAATTCCACTTTTATTCCAAGCAATAGACTCGATTGTGTTCCCTAAGAGAGAAATGTGATCGAAACCTAGAGATGTAATTCCAGCAACTGGAACATTCCTACTCAAAAAATTCGTTTACATTATTAGATATTGCTAAAAAAAAGTAGAAATTACTTGACGATATTGGTTGAATCGTACTCTCCGCCAATTCCGACTTCAAACACAGCGACATCTACCTTTTCTTTTAAAAACACATGAAATGCCATGAGAGTCAAGAACCTAAAGTACATTGGCATATCATCTGGAGATTTCTAAAATCCATCGTTATTATATACCAATTGTAACTGCGCTTCCTTCGAGTACCTTTTTCTCGGATAACGCAGTATATACGTCCCAGAAATAAGTAGCAAATAACTCTTTGGATATCGGTACACCATTTATTCGAATTCTCTCTCTCACCTCGATCATATGTGGCGATGAAAAAAATCCAGTTTTATAGCCATGATGTCTTAAAATACTTTCACAGTATGCACAAGTGGATCCCTTTCCTTTGGTGCCAGAAACATGTATCACTGGTAATTGTTCCAAATCGTTTGGATTTAAACCGGAACTGGAAACAATATTCTTATTTAATAAGTTGTGAAACTTATTTTTTTTTTGTTTGTTGAATCAGAAAATATTTACTTCACAGGACACCCCTCTTAATCTAGATTTCTATCTCGGAAACTAAGATAAAGCATTTTTTTATTTTGGTGCTCTAACATTTCAAAAAAGTATACGTATTTAATTAATGAAACTGTTCAGCATCATGATTACTACAAATACTTCGTTTAAGACATATGTATGTTTTACTAGTTTTAAAGGTTTTTCAATGAGAGTAGCAGAACCGGAAAAAAAAGAACAAGAATTGGGTCTGTTGTCAACCCTCTCGCTCAAGATAAAATACGATTAATGCAACTAGGGACGACATGTCAGATTGTTTAAGTCAGAACTTCCCAACCGGGGGCATACACCCTTCCTAGGTGGGCGTAAAAAGATGATAATTAATAATAAAGAATCATTATTTTTTGAACATATAACATTTTTTCAAGGGTTGGATTTTTTCAAAATTTCGACTTTTTCTTTCAAAATTTCGTTATTTTTAAAATGTCTACTGTTTAAAACAAATTTTTAATTATTTCAAAATTTCGACTTTTTCTTTCAAAATTTCGTTATTTTTAAAATGTCTACTGTTTAAAACAAATTTTTACTTATTTCAAAATTTCGACTTTTTTTAAAACTCTAACTTTTTTAAAATTTCGACTTATTAAAAAATTTCTGCTTGCAGTTCAAGACTTTGGCTTGTACTTTTATTATGACTTAAAAAATTTCAACTTTTTCGCAATGTGGCTGTTTAGGATTTAATTTTTAATGTCGAATTTTTTGAAATATGTTGAAATATTTTTACGATTTTATTTCACAATTATGGCTTTTTTTCTAAATTTGGACTTTTTCAAAATTGTCTCGAAATTTTGATGTTTTAATTTCGATATTATTCGAATTCTTACTTTTTTAAAATTTAGATTTTTTTTTAAAGCTTTTTAAGATTTTTCAATTTTTTGGAAAATTTTCATATTTTTTTTCAAAATTTCATTTTTTTTGAAATTTTCGCATATTTTTCAACATTTTGATTTTTTAAATTGAATAAGATTTTTTTTAAAGTTTTTATTTGTTTTAACATCTCAAAATTTCGACTTTCTTCAAAACTGTCGAATTTATTCAAAATTTTAACTTTTTTGAACATTTGGTCTCCTTAAAATTTCGACTGTTGAAAATATTTAGAATCCTTTGAACATCTCTCCTTATATTTTTGAAATTTTCGAAATTTTCAAAATTTCGACATTTTACAAAAAATTCGATTTTAACATTTTTTTGAAAATGTTCCAAATTTTCGACTATTTTTGAAAAATGTTAAGGTTAGGAACCCCTGGTTAAAGTCTACAAAATTAATATTTCTAAAGATTATTAAAGTCCACATTTAAACAAATCCTTGAAATGTTGACAAAAGTTTACAATTTTAAAAAACTGGGAAATAAAAAAAATCTCAAAATTTTAAGTTTCATCTCAAATTTGCAACTTTAATCCCAAAGTTTCTACCTATCACGATCCAAGACAAAATCTCCAGAAAAAAAGGCAAAAATTTCATGTTGAAGCTGATGATTTTGACCAAAAAATTCAAAAATTCTAGTAAAAGCTGAAAACAAATAGAATTATTATTATTTTTTTTTCGAAATTTCAATCTTATCGTTGTGTAAGTATATAAAAGTAAAAATTCCGAAAGATTATTAAAGTACAAAATTTTAAAAATTCCGAAAGATTATTAAAGTATAAAATTTTAAAAATTCCTGAGATGCCTACAAAAAGAAAAACCTAGAAATTTAAAAAATCTCAAAATTTAGAGTTTAATCCCAAATTTGCGACTTTTCTCAAAATATCTACTTTGAAACTGGACTCCACTCAACATATCCTTGGGCATTTCTAACAAAACTTAAAAAGGAAAATAATTAATTTTTTAGAAACTTCAAGTTTATCGTTGTTTAAGGGTGCAAAACAACTGCGTAAGATAATTAAAGTCAAAATTAAAAAAACTCTTCAAATTGCGACAAAAACTGAAAATTTAGTTGGATATACCAGACTGACGAGATCTAACAAGATCGAAACCGGTCTTTGGTTTCCAAACTTCGAATCTAATAAATGCTCAAACCTATTGGTCTGTGCATTAGAATCCTAGAAAAAATAAGTTAAAAATGTTGAGTTTAATCCCAAATTTGCGACCTATCATGATTCCAGTCAAAATATCCAGAAATAAAGTTAAAATATTTCATGTTTAAGATAAAAATTTTAGGCAAACATCTATCCTATAATTTTCACTTTTTTTTTATTTTTCGGGTGACAGTTCTATAAATTTCGAGTTTTTTTTTTAAATCTCGACTCGTCCCAACTGTTCCTTCAAAACGTTGGTAACAGTTTTTTATGCTAATAAAAAATATGCCCCTTTCCGAATATTTTCTCGAAATTTCGAAAAGATGTTAATAATTGCCAATTTTTGTTTAAGGTTTCGACTTTATTCTCGAAATTTCAAGTCTTTTGTTTATAACTTAGGTTTCTCGACATTTCATTTTTTTTTCAAAATTTTTAGTTTTCACTTTCATTTTTAATTTTATTTAAAAAATTTGGACTTTTATAATTCCATAAAAACATAATTTACATACAAATTAAATATTTTATCGCATTTAAAATATTGAGTATTAAGCGGAAGTAGAGAAAAAAGTGGAAATTGTAGTGTAAACATGGAAGTCGAAATTTCGAAACGAAAAAGAGGAAATTTATGATACAAACTTCTCGTAATTTCAAAGTCAAAATTGATATATTTCGAAAAAAAAAACTGTATATTTTGATTGTAAGTCAAATTTTATGCAAAAACAAAGTAAAAATTTGAAAATCGAAGCCGGATGAAAAATTCGAAATTTCGAAAAACTTAAGAAATATAAACAATTTTTTAAATTTTATAAACCAACTTTTCTCAAAAGTTCAAGGAAAAAGTCAATGTTTCGAGTACAAAGTAGAAGTTAAAAAAAAGGGTCAAATTTGGAATTTGAAGTCGAAATTTTAGGGAAAATAAATTAAATATGAAAAAGTAAACAAGGAATTTGCTAACTACTAAAAAGTATTTAATTGATTCCGATAAAATTAATTTCGACAACATTTTTAAGTAAATTTTATTGAAATTAAAATAGACATAAATGGCAATTTTGGGGAAAAATTAAAATTGGAAGTGTAAACCTTTAAATTTCAAAAAAAAAACTTAAAACGTACAGTTAAAATTGTATGCAAAAAATAGTAAGGGAGACTGGGGTATTCTGGACCACGGGAAATTGCGGACCACCTTCATATTTTTTTCTCTAATAGTAATTGCTAACTACAAATAACTGTCGTCAGCTCGTCTCATGTTAAGCTCATTTTCCCTTCAGTACTCGACTTGTGTACACGAACCATTACTGCGCTCGATACCAAATAGAAATGGGATACTTCGAAATTTTTTTTTTCACTTCAGAGTTTCCTCTAGTTTGACCACACTTTTTCGAGATCCGACTCAGGTAAATATCTTCATAATATTCGCGAAACCTTAAGTCTTCGATAGGAACATGAAGTTTTGCATGAAGTTTGTATTGTGTTACTCATATGCTGGCATATTGCCATATAAATTGACTTTCGGGGAATTACGGACCACTTTTGTCGTGGAATTATGGATCACTCAATTCTTTACATTTCACAAGCTAATTTCGTGTATTTGATGCATATAAGTGATTATTTATGCAAATTTTCAGCACAGCATTATTTTTCGGCAATTTCTAATAGTTTTTTGGTAAAATAATAATTTCGTTTCGAACTGATTTTCATTGTCATTTTTCACTCCAGTTAACTTTGTTTCTCTTTCATATTAAATCTTCTGCCATTCTAAATCAAAAAAAGGTTTTTCTGCTATATTTTTTCATTTTTACTCGATTTACAAAGTGGTCCGTAATTCCCCGACATTTTTTAAAATCGCAAAAATGCATTTTTTTCGCCAACTGTTTTAAGTTGTATAATTTAATACCAGGCAACCAATAAAGTTCGTGCGGTTTTTCTTTATTGTCTATTTTTATGAATTATTAATCAGTAAACAGGATGTAGTGGTGGGGTAATTTTGAATGTAGGTTAAAATGTATGTCAAGGAGTATCATTCAGTGTATTTGATCAGTTAGATTACTTTGAATTAAAGTGCAAAATCTCTTGCCTTAAGATGCAATGTGAGTGATGAAACTATTCGCATACATTTGCGCCTGCTTGGGAAACGATGGAAGTTAAGCAAATGGGTACCACATGAATTGAGTGAAACGAACAAATTACAGCTCTTAACAATCTGTTCATCATTGCCACAACTTAATGTCGTTTTGTGACCAGATGTTGACGTGTGATGAAGAATGGATTATGTACTGCAACAATCAGCGCTCATACCATTGACTATTCAGTAAAGATCCGTTGACGTTGACTGCTAAACCAAACATTCACCAACAAAAGATTCTGTTATGTGTATGGTGGATTACAGCAAGTATAGTTCACTATGAGCTTCTGCCAAGTGAACAAAACATTACTGCTGAAATCTACTCGGCACAGCTTAACAGAGATGCGGTCATTCTAAGAAAATGTGTTGTCTTCCATCAGGACAACGCAACACCACACACAGCAAGAATCACGCAGGAAACTATAGCATGACTACAAAGGGAAGTTCTACCTCACTCTCTGTACTCACCAGACCTTGCTCCAAGTGACTACCACCTGTTTTTGGCCTTGGACAACCACATGCGGAATCGGCGATTTGAAAATAGAGAGGTTTTGGAAAACGTGGTGATACACTTCTTCAATTCCAAAAAGCAAGATTTTTACAAAAATGGGATATATGATCTTATGTCTAGATGGGAAAGGGTAATACTTGCTAAGGGTGATTATTTTTTAAAACAAATCTAAGTTAAACCCATTTTATGTGTTACTATTTCTTAACCTTCAAAACCGCACGAACTTTTTTGGTTGCCTGGTACAAGTTGACCAAACTGCTGCGACCCAAAGAGAGATTATTAGTTGTACTACAAATTCAAGCTTTAAAATTTTCAAAAAAAAATATTTTTTTGACAGTTTTTGGCCAACATAAAAAGGCGGTCTACAATACCCCAATCTCCCCTAGTATTAACGTATAATTAGGATGAACAACGCGAAATATGTAAAAATTCTACCTTACAAAAAAAGTCAATATTTCGAGTTCAAAATCAATAATTTGTTATAATGCTGGATGCTCTTTACGATATGAAGTCATACAACATTCACAAGGAGATGTTTAACCAAATTTTCAATACAGAGATAATTCAAGATTAGAATTTTACCATTCTCATCGGAAAATCTTTGATAACTATAAATAGCTAGTTGTTACCCACGACTTTGCCAGCGAATCTTGAATAAATAACTCCAATGAAATGAAGTTTCGAAACTAATTTTATATTTTAATGAAATCTGAAATTAATTTTCAGTTCGCATTCTAAGGCGGTAACATAGTATTACTGAAATCGAGAATACAGATGCCTACTTTTGTGGTAATGGTTCGAGGACCTAAGAGAGCGATGCCATAATAACAGTTGACACTTATCTTTCTCCTATTATTATTTACATATTATAAAATCGTATAAAAGTTAATTAAGCTTTCTGGATAAAGCTTAGGATAAAAGTGGCCTACTGAATTAGTCTGTATCGTAAGGAACCTATATTAATTTTCGTCAAAAACCCTTCAGTACTTGAGCCGTGAAAAGCGGACAAAGAAACACTCTTTCACATTTATGTATATAGTAGGAAGGAAAGGATTTTATTAAACAATTATGTTATACAAAATCTATAATTAGTTGAATAAGATATGCGATGCGGGTGTTCAGTAAGTATATTTTCATGATGTTAGTGGTGTGATGTCATATTACTTACCGCATTAAGTAATTTTCTGTTTCCTGTAATATTGTCTTTAAATAATTATCTACGTCTGTTGGATTTGCTTGACCATGAGTTCTGATGTAGCCTTCATTACTTTGCAAATTATTTAGCGCTCGAATTGCCCCCTAAAAAATTGTCTGTCAAACATTTTCAAATATTTGTCGCCATAACTGCTCATAAATTACTTATATTTAACAATAAACATGAAAAATAAAATGGAAAAACCCGGAATATAGCAATAGTTAAAATCTTAAATTTAAAACAATGCCCAAGAACTCAGTATTTTATAACTCAAAAAATTTTACAAATATTTACAGTTGCGACAATCTACACCGATTAATGAATAGCTGGACGTTCTGCACACAGCTTTAATACAAACTCTAAATCTAAGACTATTAATTCACTAGCCGTGTACCCTATGAGATTACATTTCAGGAACCATTAGACTTTTCTCAAATTTTAAACAGTTAATTTTTGAATAACTTGCTCTGCGCATTTTTATTTTGATACATTAAACCCTTGAATCAGTTAAATTGTGGTTAAAAGGACGTCACATATCATCAACGTTTTTCGTTCTGCAACAGAATAGACTCTCAGTTTTATCGCCGCATGGACACCTAGCAAAAATGCGATAAGGCGAAGTAAAAATCGCCGTGGCGGAAATATATTGTCATTCAGCCAAGGTAATGAGTTAACGCGTACAGGCAACTTTAAATAGAATCGTGTGTATTCTGGATTCGTTGTGGGTTGCCTAAAAATTTAGGCCAGCACTTAAATCGTGTATTATTTATTGCCTACCTATTTTAGGTTTTTAATGCTCATTTTTAGGCTCTTGAAAGTTGAATTTTGAAGAATCCTTCCTTAGTGCTCACCACAGTCTCTGGTGCTCACCTACGTTATACGTAAGCTTCGTGTGCAAAATTTTATTTTTGTAGAGCCACTCTTTAGGCTGCGCCTTGTCTGTCAGTCAGTATTAGAGATTTATTAAATAGATTATGGAATTTTCATCTGTTTGCTGTATTTATTGTTAAATATGTTCTTGAGTTATAATTCTCAAACAGTTTTCATCAAATAAGTGTTAATTATACCAATTATTTTTTATATCATGAATTTCGGTAACAAATATTTAAAATCAATTAATAGTACTACTGTTGCATTTATTGTCTTGGTGATTTCTCAAAACCATGTTATTTATGCTTTTGACAATGCTTCAGCCTCAATTTTAAAGCAAAGTTTTAGTATTTAGATTTTCTATTTTTAGTCTAATACATATTTATTTCAATTTGAAATATATCCGCTCTCAAAGGATAAACCTGTTATACAACTGGGGCCCTACAAATAGAAGCAGGCAGGTATGAGGGGAAGGCCATAAACCCTCTCCTTAACGTTCCCGAGATATGCTGCAAGGGGAAAATGTTGTTCTACTTGTCTGCAGAGAATAGGAAGAATAATGAGTCTTTCAAATAGAAAATTCGCATCGAGGCAATGTGAATCTGAATTCCACAGGAATTGGTAGTTTCCGAATGTTTGTCTACTTTGCAAAAGTTGCCCTTTAAGGATGGAAACAAATCCCTAGCAGTGACCTAGTGTCTGGCGAGAGTCTTATCAAAATGAAAAGTATTTTTATCTTGTTGAAATACAAAAGCATTAATATGCGTTGTGGCGTTTTGTGGTCTGATGTTGAAATTCAGATATGAGAACAGTTCTCCATTGCCTCTACCCTACATTATTACTAGTGGCCTGAAATTTGTTTAGTTTTGAATTTGTTGATCTTAAAATTTCGACATATTTTCCAAAAATTCAAGTTGCGATTGAAAGTTTTTTCACAAATTTCAGGATGCGGACTGACTTTTTTGAAAATTTCAAACTTTTTCGATATTTTGTTTATAAAATTTCGACTTTAATTTAAACTTTTTTGAATATTCAAAGGTTTTTTGAAAACCTTGTCTTTTTCCTTAAAATGCAGACTTCAAAATGTCGACTTTTTTTTAAAATTGTGACTTTCAAAATTGCGACTTTTAAAATTTTGACTTCAATTTTCGATGTTTTTTTTGCTTTAATTTCGACGTTTTAAAATTGGAACTTTTTGTCAAAATGTTATTGTAAAATTTTACTTGGAAAAAAAACGACATAGCATATTCACATTTCAACATTTTTTCTTTAGAAAATTTGTACCTTTATTTGAAAATTTAGATCTTTTTTTGAACCTTTCTACATTTTTTTGAAAATTTTAATTTTTTTAAATTTTGCCCTTCTAGAGTTTCGATTTTTTTTAATATTTTTTATTTCACAATATTTAAAATTTAATCTGCGATTTTGAAAATTTTTTACAAATCTCAATACTCGATGTTACTTTTTGAAAATTTAAGAAAACCTACATAGAATTTCACATTTAAAATTATTTGCTTTAAAAATTTTCCTTTTTTAATTTAACTTTTTTTAACTTTCTACATTTTTTGAAAAAATTTTTTTTTAATTTCAACATCTTTTAATTATTTGAGATTTTTAATAAATCTGGTCTTTTTGTCAAAATATAACATTTACAATACTTCGAATCCTTCTGAATTGTTACATCTTTTTTTTAATTTCGAAAAAAAGTAGAAATTTGAGAGTAGAGCCGAAGATTACAATTTCGGGAAAGAGGAATTTCGAAGAGAAAGTTTAGATTTCCACAAATTTTAAGAGTTCAGTCAAAATTTCTAGACATTCGAATTCTAAAATATCGAAGTTTTTAGAAAGAAAAAACCTAAAATAACAAAATGTTGAAAAAAAAGTGACATTTTGAGAAAATCTGTCGAAATTTCGACGGTCGACGGTAGAAATTTTCCAAAGTACTTTGGGAAAAAATCGAATTTTAGAATAAAATGAAAATTTAAGAAAAAAATAATGGAACATCCCGAAAAAGACGTAATTTGAAAAAAAAAAGACGAAACTTCAAGAAAACAATAAAAATTTCACACAGAAAGCTAAATTTTGAAAAAAATAGTCAATTTTTAGGAAATAGTTGTCTATAAAAAAGATAAAATTTTAAAAATAATCGAAATTTTGAGAAAAAGACGAGCTTTGAAAAAATTTTAGATTTCTAGGATCATAAAGGATATGATGTTGACATAAAAGTCGAAATTTGGAAAAGACGATTTAAAAAAAATGTCGAAATTTCGCGAAAAAGACAAATTTCTTCAAATAGCAAAATCTAAATTTCGATAAACAACCAACAAATGACAAGTTCGAAAAAAAGGACCAATTTTGAAGACAAGATCGACATTTCCAGATATATTTAATACTGAACTTTGAGATAAACCTGAAAATTTCAAGGAAAAAGTTAATTTTAAGCAAACAGTCAAAATATCTGAAAGTTCTGATTCTAGAAGGTAAAATATTTCAAAAAGAATCTAATGTTCAGAAAAATAACGGAAATTTCGGAAAAACCTTGAAATTAAGAAAAAAAATTTTGAGAGAAAGTCAAAAATTTTAAGAAAAGAGTCAAATTTTGTGAATAAAAGCAAAATTAAAGAAAAAAACGTATTTTGAAAAGAAAAGAATCAAAATTTCGAGAAAAGAACGAATTCCGAGAAAAAGTTTATACTTCGCCTAGAAAGTCAAATTTTAAGGATGGACTTTTATGAAGAAAAAGAATTTTGAAAAAATCTAAATGTTGAGGAAAAAAAACGAATCTCGAGGAATAAAATTAAAATTTCTAAAAACAAAAATAAATTGTAAAATAAAATTCGAGAAAAAGATGAAAATTACGGGAAAAAGATCGAAATTTCAAGGAAAAAGTAGAAATCTAGTAGACATTCAAAATGTTTCAGCAATTTCGCTTTTGTTCGATTTTGAAAAATAAAATGGGTAAATTTTGAAATTTTCGGTTGAATATTTGTTTTTTCTTGACTACTTAAGTCAGAGGGAGACAAGTGCCCCACCATGACGTCAGAAAATGCCCAATATTGAGATAAGTGTCAACATTTTGAGAAGCAAGTTGGAATTTTCAGAAAATTGAATTAAAACAAATCTCGAAAAGTAGTTAAAAACAAACATGATTCACCCGGAAAATTACTTGTAAAAATGAGTAAATAAGTAGCAAAACACTGCCTTAAAATTCAATTCATTAAAATCGAGCTCGAAAAATGGGCATGTTCAGTAGACGTGCATAAAAATAAACTTTTCAACCGTCCCTCGTACCAGAGTATTTGTTCAGAAAATAGTTAAAAACAAATATGATTCACCCGGAGGATTATTTGTGCAAATAAATATTAAAACACTCATCTTAAAAGGATTTAGAATTCAATTCATTAATGCTTACCTCGTAACTAGAACAATTCATTAATTTCGAATTCATTTTCACCCCGTAGTAGGTAGACTGACCTTTGTATAACCTCGCACAAGATGCAAACTTTGTGCACAACAATCGCGGCACAAAAGCATACAAATAATGATTCATCAAACTTAAATGCATGCTCGAGATCTTTTTTATCTAACCTCTCCATTTCCTATTGCGTCATTTCGCTGGAGATTCTAAATTGATGAGTTTATGATAGTATCTGCATCATTTTTCAAATAAAAACAAACCTAATTCCATAAATAGATAAAAATTGTTCCTACAGAGTAGTTCACGCGTTAGTAGTTGTAACGTACGGAAGTATTAACCTAACTTTGAACATGGTTCATTTATATCAATTATTCTTTAAATATATTTTAATAAGTATATGATATTATCTAAGCGTTTATTACAAAAGTTGTATCTTTCTTTTAGTGACAAAGTCTTCTTGTCTTTAGTTTTCGAGGTGTAATTCTCGCAAATAAACCTTCCAAATACAAAATGTTTACAATCAGGTAACAACTGCAAAATGGGCACCCTGCAGAAATTCTTCATCAATGCCAGATACCTCAAAAAGCACAAGCACCTGTGTTTGGGTACCTTCATTATTTTAATACTGATAATATTTGGGGCCCCACTCCATTTACTGGAAAAAGATTTTTATACAGAATTTAACTACCCATACAATGGTGACATAGAGCAGTTAGTTTTTGATTTAAAAAATGGATTATCTCCGCATGTGCCTCCTATCAATTACTATAATTTTAAGTTCAATGCTTTGGATAAATGCCGCAACAAGAGCTTGAGGTTGGTGTTTTTGGTGAAATCTGCTCCAGAACACCAAAAGGCGAGAGCTGCCATTCGAAAGAGTTGGGGGCTTGAAAAAAGATTTGTAGATGTGAAAATTGCGACTGTTTTTTTAATAGGGGAAACCACATCAATTGAAACGAAACAAAAACTTGAAGATGAAGTTGTAGCTTATAAGGATCTTGTCATGGCTAATTTCACTGATTCTTATTATAATAACACCTACAAAACTATGGCAGGGTTCTACTGGGCAATGAAGTATTGTGCGAATGCAAAATATTACATGTTTGTTGATGATGACTACTATGTATCAGCGAAAAATATTCTAAGGTTTCTTCGTTATCCGGCAAATTATCCTGGGTATTTAATTCAGAAGAAGGAGGATTTTCCTGACTATGATTCTGTATTTGAGACGTTTCGCTTGTATGCTGGATATGTTTTTAATTCTTCACCCCATCGCCATTTTACCAGCAGATGGTATATTTCCTTAAGCGAATACCCATATCATATGTGGCCACCTTATGTAACAGCAGGAGCTTATGTTTTATCAAAACAAACCTTAGAAGACATGTATTATGCTAGCTTTTACACTAAACACTTTAGGTTTGATGACATTTACGTTGGTTTACTAGCTTATAAAACCAATATAAAACCTTTGCATTCTAATTATTTTGGCTTTTATGAGAACCACAATTACGATTTTAAGTATATGGTTGCTTCACATGGTTTTAAAGACACCGAGAAAATGCTAAAACTGTGGGCCGAACAAAAAAGTAAAGCATTTGCCTAGGTCTGATTTTTTTAATGAAAATAAATTTTACCAACCCAATTTATTAAAGAAACTATTTTAGATGCACTACAAAATTGGAACAAAATGTAATGTGTTTTTAGAAAATGATGTTATATTTTAATAATAAAATTTTATGAGAAACTGTGTTTTATTATATCTTAATTCAGAATACATACTTATATTTTACTGCAAAACAGAAGCAAAAATAGAATTTCGAGAAGAAAATATCTTCAATTTTGATTTTAAAAAAAGTTTGAAATTTTGATGATACCAAAAAAATTAAATTTCTAGCAAAATTCAAACGGTGAGCATAATTGTAAGAGAAGTTGAAAAATAACATCAAAAAACTCGAATTTTTTTGAAAATTGTCAAGTGTCAAGTCTGAAATTCCACTGTAGTCAAATTTTAAGAAAAAATAAGCTTTGAGAATAAAGTCAACTTTCAAATAAAAAAAAAATTTTGGCAGAAAAACCGAATTTGTAGTAACATGAAACCTCGAATTTTAGGAAACAAGTCGATTAACAATTCAGCTTCAAGCAACAAACAGAATTCGTCCTCAAGATTTTAGTACGAAATGTGAATTTTTTTCCTCAATAAATCTTAACATCAAAATTTTAACTTAAACATTGACGTAACATTAATTTTTTTCAAGATTTCTCCTGTAAATTCGAAATTTTGACTTAGGAAATATCGATTTTTTACAGACATTTTTGGTAATCTCCATTTATTTTTTTCAAAATTTCAATTTTAACTTCGAAATGTCAGATTTTTACTTAAATCTTCGGCTTCAAGAGATTTTACAGACTTTTTAATCTTGCAAGTAAATTCTCGAGTTTAAATATCAGTAATGTTGATTTGATTTTTCAAAATTTCACCCTTAATTCTCTTTAAACTTTTTCTCTGAAAATTTAATTTGGAAATATTTTCATTTTCTCTTAAAATTCAGCTATTAGAGATAACTTTCAATTGTTTCTTATTTGGGCTGTTTTCTTAAAATTCAGAATATTTATAAGTTTCCAGTTTTTTCTTTTGGACTTTATTCTAAAAGTTGTCAATTTAAACTTGAAAATTACACGTCCTTATAAAATTTCAACTTTAAAATCGAAATTTTGAGTTTAATTTCAAATTCGTTTTATAAATTTTTAATTTTCAAAATTAGATTATTTTTTGAAAATTCGAATTTTAAACTTGAAATTAGAAGTTTCAGCTGAGCCAAAGTTTAGTATGAAACCATAGCTATTATATATTTCAAGTAATGAAAATACTAATTAATCATATAAAATGAAGCTTATAACAAAATTTTCAAATTGGAAGCACTTACCTGGTGATTAATGTGGAATTTTTCCTCTTTTATTTTTTTGTAAATACCCATCATCTTTTCTTGTCAGTTTTTGCAATAAAGTTAATTTAAAATGCTATCTCATTTTGAAGCAATTAAAAGTTATCTTTAGTGACATTTAACCCTAGAACTGACTTCAACCAGTATTAGTCACAATACCAATAATTCTGACTAGCGATTTTAGTTTTTAGAAATGTTTCTTAATCTTTGTAATTAACAGATGGTTTAACTAATAAAAATGCATTTAAAAAGTTAATTTATTTCAATATAAATAGAATATTTGCTATATAATACACACACATTAGGATTTACCTAAATTAAAGCTTCTTCTTTTGTACTTCTTTCTTTCACGAGAGGCTAAATATTCCTTACGACTAGTACTAGATCTTAGACTTAATATCAAATTCATTTTCTGTACAATTTCCTCAGCTGTGGCATGATCAGCTTCAAAATCATAATGTTTAAAGCTAGCTGACATTTGAAGGGGAGAGAAAGCTAAAAAACGATTATTAATTTAAAGTTGTAAATTAGCTTAATTAACTAATTTTAAAATTTTCAACATCAATTTCGAAAAATTATTGGAATTGCTTAAATAAACGAAAACTATTGCGTCTGATTTATTTTTAATTCTTTCACGCCCATTAAAAACCCCAATTTATCGTAAGTATGTGATACAGTGTAAACAATTTAAATATCATGTTAGCCATAAACTTAAAGCGAGTCTTTTTTTAAATTTGTCAACAGTTTTAATTTAGGTATTTATTTGAAACAATGTAATGTTTCTTGAAAACTTGATGCTGAAATCTCAGTTAATTATTATTTGATGTCAAATAAAGTACACGAAAAATAAAAATAATACTAATACTAAACTTACTTGGTGTTCCACCATCCCCTTGTCCCGCTGACTGCCCAAAAGATAAACTATAGACGACTCTAAATGTTGATTTGCTGCTTCTGCTGTCAGTAATTTCACACCAAGCTATTGAATCCATGTGGTGGGTAATTGGTTTTTGTCGAACTAAAGAAAATTTGGAGTGTTGCTTTTGAACAGGATCAATTTCAATCTTTTCTCCACTAACACCTAAATGAATTTCCACCCTGGCTTTCAACTTTGTCACTATATAAACTAAATATGATTGATACAAAGGTGCTTCCATGGCTTTATTATGTACATCCATCAGGTGCATATCAGTTGTAATTTGCTTAGTTTCATCAGCTCTGGACATATCTAGAAATACTTTTAAAATAACAGACGTTTTGGGATAATTAAAGTTAGGGAACCTCGAGATATTTTCTTGATTGACGATTGTTCAACAGTTTCTTGTTCCTGATCACCATCGTTAACGTTTTCAAAACTGACTATTCTAGAAGGATCTTTATGTTCCACTAAACCTAGACAATTGAAACCAAATTTTGCGACACATTCCTTTGCATCCAAGCAAGGGAAGACTTTATCGACCTCGCCATCTTCCTCAGTTATGTATAAACCATAATGTCCAACTGGTTTTAAGGGAAAATCCCCATAATTGGCACTAAAATAAGTAGAAGACGGCATATATTAAAGAGAGTAAACCTGTACGAGGTTTAAAAATATTTAGTGCTCAAAGAGCATAATAGTGATACTCTTTGCAAATAGATCGTACTTAAAAATATGTTTCTGTCGAAGTAATTAATCTAGTAATTAGGATAATATCTAGCTGTTCTGTATAATATCTGCTAATTAGTAAATGTGACTACTTATTAAAAAAAGGTCAATTTTTTCCTGGATAATTATTTAGAGAATTCAAAGAAAAAACAGTCGATGAATCATCCTTTCTGTTGGCTTCTTTATACATATTTTCACGCTAATGTCTAATTGCTTCTCATTTCTAATAGTCTAGACTAAAAAGTATTGAAAAAGTGAAATGGTTAATTTTGTTGATTATGAAGTTAATATTAAGGTGTACCTGCATTTGAGTAGAATTAAGCCAATCAGATCGTATATCCTTGCTGTCGCTATGCAACAAATATCCATGGGATAATTCCTCTGTTCTTCAGGCAACATAGTCAAAAATATCTTATATCGCCTCGTGGGTATACTAACTTGTCCACTTCCATCGAATTTAGCGAACTCCATATAGGGATTTTGGGGCAAATTTGTGCACTGTTCCAATCGTTCTGTCAAAAGAGACTTTTTGACTTTCGGCTTTTCAAGTGATACGTCCTTTTTAGTGAAGATATTTGTATTATCCTCAGACATAATTTCTTTATGTTCCTCCCATTTGACCAGTTGAATTTTTGCGGCTTTCCTCTGAGCTAGTTCGATTTTTTCTATGCGTGCTGCTGTGTTCGTTCTAGGTCTTAACCCAAAATCTCTTATGTTGTATCTGATATCGTAGGACTTGTGTGATAAATCGTCATCGCTTTCTTCACTTTCTTCAGGGTTTGAATATTTATCATAGTGGGCTTTGAGATGTTTAGTATCTTCACCAGACATTATCAACTCGCACATACCTGTGAGCGACAAATAATGATCATCAGGTCTCTTGGTGCAAGAGAAATAACATTTTTATTTAAATATACACATACAGCAGGGTGGTTTTTGAATATTTAAACTCCCAGTGGCTTCCAAGCTCATAATTTAATACTAAAAAATTCTCCAGAAGTTAGACCCTCTACCTTAAGATAACCCTCTTTGTGAACAAAATAACATGGGAAAAATTTGCTCGGAGCCCTATGCAACTGGAGGGACTCTTTAATACGTTTATATATGAAAATGTAACAAAAGCTTAGCTTGTCCAGATTTATCGCTCAAAAAAAAAGGAAGGCATCCATTTTAGTGGAGCCCTCATGCTATAGCGCTTGTTGCCTATTTCTACATCTGACCATTTAAGTTTGTTCAAGGTTCAAGTGAATAATTCAATATTTGGATGTAATCTCCCACCCCCACACCCTTTGCTCACAATAATAGTAGTTTTGCCAAATTCATGCACTTAGCAAGCTCTTTTTATAGACTGTAAAAATAAAGTTGAATGCAAAATTTTCAGTTTTGACATTCAAAAAATATTTCAATTTGGGTTGAAAATTTGAAACAATTCTCGTAGTAATAGTTGGGAATTTTTACTTTCCTCCCTCTTCAAAATAAGGTCCTAGTAGGCTAATAGCTCATCTTAAAAAAAAAACTAATTATAAGAGGTTTCATTCTATCGTGCAAATATTTTAAACAAAAGTTTTCAACTTCGCCACATATCCAAATAAAACAGATAAGAGAGTTTACCATTTTTAACATGACTGGGAAAGAAAACAATAGATGAGTTAGAAATGTGATTCATTGTGTACTTCGCCTTTTATATTCTTATTATAATTGTACCAAAACAAAAATTGTTACATACCAGTGTCGTCTGTAGATATGAAAGAATTCCTGATATGTGACAATAGCCAATATTTGTTGGCATAAAGGGCCATTGTGCACTATCTTAAAACTGCGCAAAAACGTTAAAACCCATTAGAAAATGAAATGAAAAGGAATTACTTTTTATTAGAAGTCTGCAAAACAGTGCCCTCCAAAACAAACAAGACAGCTGTCAAAGCGGCGATAAAGTTTACCAACATCACAGCAATTATTCCGCGATATACCAACATCAAAAAAGATAAGTTCCAGTAAGTCTTCTCGTTTGCAAACATGAAGAGGTCCTATGACAACAAGTGATTAGTTGATCGGCTGTAAATTTGATAAGTAAACATCACAAACAGCTGAGATAACCTAACAATTTATTATTTTTAGAAAATCTGCAAAAATCTCATCAAAACATGAAAATTGATGCAGAAATGCGAACATTTTAAACTAGTGCTAGTTTACCAACGTTATCAACAATGCATATGACGTTTTGGTGGGACACCAAAATTAACGATTATCTTATTTATGGATTTAACATCAAAACTATCGGGGCACTTGTTGTTGTGTGTATAATCGTCGCTATTTTCGCCTTCATTTTCGAATGGCTCAGGTTTTTGCAAACCAGGCAGAGGCAAAAAGAACTGATTCTGAGAGCTAAGCAGATAAGTTTGTTGTGCTTGGCTGATGGATCTCCGCTACTTCATCACAACATCGCCGACCGAAGGAACCCGCTAAATATTACGTATTGTGACAGGTAAATGGATATTTTTAGCTATCACTTTTGTTTAGTTCAAAACATAGACAATAAGCCAAAAAGATGCTTGCTAAAGGAAGCACCTTAGTAATGGTTAAATCTAATTAGTCAAACTAAATCATTTTAATATTGTAATGGTATATGTGGGTTTCTGTTTCTATGAAGAATTCCCCAAATTACAAATTCAAGATTGTCGAATGCTGAAAATCAATCGATTCAGTTTGTCTTGGAACACTGTTAATTGACTTGTTTTATTTTACAGTAATGTCCGCTTATAACGAACCTACTTAATATGAAGTTTTCTTTTTAACAAACCAATCTGTAAAATACTGATGGGTTAAAGTGTACTATTATTATGTTCATTACCATTAATCGCTTATAACGATTAGATTTCTTCAGTCCCTTGAGGTTCATTATAAACGAACATCGCTGTATTTAAAAAAAAAAAACAATTTTTCTTCATTGATTTGTTCACTGGTTCGATGGTTAAAAATTTGTTATTAGTGTTAGAATTATTTATTTTTTTAGGTCTCTACTGTTTGGGGCTGAGGTGTCAATATGGTTCTTTCTGCAAATTTTGGGATATTTACTAATGCTGACTGCGATGCTTTATAACGCCTGGTTATTTATTGCATGTATTGTAGGAGGTGGAGTGGGTTACTTTATGTTTGGACAAAAATTTATGAAAGTAAACATGCAAAATTGCCAAATTATTCGAGACACTTACTGTATGGCTACTTCTGCAGAACCAGGTAAAACAATAATATTTCTCATAAGACAAACCCTCAACTTGACATAATTTTAGATATTCAAAGACAACTTATAAGCAATTTTCTCCAAATGTAATCCTATGACCTCCTGCCCCAATTTCCTGTAGGTATTCCTTAAATCCTTTTAATTGGTTACATACAAAATCTTTATATCTGGATTTTTGTCACATTAGGTAATCCATCCTGTAGAGATGGAGAATCAACTCCAGCTTTGGAAAGACCATCAACGTCTAGGATGTCCTCATGTGCCAGTGAAGTTAACACAAATGTGGTAGTTCATCAGTGATAATTTTTTTAGTTTAGCAATATTGTTTGCATTATTTGCAAAGTTGTATTTTATTTTTACCTTGCAAGTTAAAGCAAAGAAAATATTTATGTCAATCTCTACTATTTACTGTCTTCCTTGCTTTTAACTAAGCATATTGTTGTTTATATCTTGTCTTTTTATTTTTGATTGCTTATTGACCAAAGAATTTTTAAAATTTAAACATTATTAGATTTTTAGGATACATGTTGGTAGCAATAATGGTAATGCCTTCTTTATATTCAAAACTAAATTAGTACATGGTGTTGTCAAATACTATTTTTCTAAGTGATAATGCATACTGAAGGAAATCCTTTTGAGACTGTTAGTATTATTAAAAAAAAAATAACATCACATAAATCTATAAAAAACTATATTCACCAAAAATATATTATCCGAAAGTTGTAATTATGAAGTAAAATATTTTAATAAATTGTTGATAAATGTGTATTATATTTTTTAACAGTTTTTATGACCTGATATTACACTTTCTTCTCCTTTATTTTGTATTGCTACTCATTTGGTAGGTATAGTCACTTTAATTTTAATTTCTTAATGTGGCGACTTTAATGAGCATAAATTCAGTAAAACTGGAGCAATATTTGTAAATCTTGAAATTAATCAATTTTAGCCGCGCAATTAAGCAGCCACATTTTAGGATAGTTTTCACACTTTCCCCCCATACTGATACTGGGATGAAAACTTCAAGGTTTTTTTGAATGTTTAATTATTTAGCCACAAAATTCTAATGTAAAAAATAACGCCAACATTTCATTTTAAATTTTGAAAAATGTGGAAATTTAGCCAATGAGAAAACCTTTTAAATTATTAGTTTTCAGAAAAAAACTCCGAAGTTATAAAATATAAACCTTTTGAAATTTTGAGTAGTATTTTAGTTAAAAGCAAAATATTGAAGTTTATATTCGGTATTTTAAGAAAAAGTTTAAAGAATCGAGACCTAGAAGTAATTCTGGTTTTCAATTGAAATTTTGAGAAAGAAGTCAAAATATCAAGAGAATATGGAAATTTTGGGAAGTACATAAAAAATTCAAATCAGTTTGGAATTTTTCAGAAAAAAAATGGCATTTATAAAATAAAAGTGTCTCCAAATTTTGATTGACAATTTTAGGTAAAAGTAAAAATTGTAAGTCCAAACTGGGAAAATTGTGAAAATTTCTAGAAAAAATTTAAATTAAAAATGTTTGTGTTTTGAATTGAAATTTCGAGAAAAAAGTCGAAATTTCGATATCAAATTTCGAAAACAAAACTGGAAATAATCAAGAAACCGTCGAAGTTTTAAGAAAAACGTCAAATATTTCAAAATTCAGTTCTGTAACATTCTGGAGCTAAACTCAAATCTAAACTGGGTTCATCGATACCTTCAAAAAACCCAATGTGCTGTCTCTGACAGAAACCCAAGTCTCCCCATCCATCAATTAGGTTCATTTGCTTTACCCTAAGTACGACTTGCACGCAAAATTTCGACACAAGAGGGGAATTTGTGGTTTTACGCGAAGCGACCTGTCCTGTCAACGAGAAGAAGCACTGGAATCTGCTGATCATGACGTGATCTGGCTGAAAATCTGCTCCAAAAGCGAAGTAATATTCATTTGTTCACTTTATCTGTCTCCAAGCGATTCCTGAGACACCTCTTCTCATATCTCTCTGTAACTTTCGATCACCTACAGAAGAATTACCCAAAAGTTAAGGTTGTCTTTCTTGGTGACTTCAACGTACACTGTGACATCACCGCTTGGAAATTCCGATCACAAGCTTGCAGCAGCCTCTCGCTCGCTTCATATACCACTTGCTTCTCAGACGCAGCCCCGTAGGATTTCGCACTTTAACTCTGCGAACTGGGAAGTATTAAGAGACCTCTTTGCATCTTTCCCATGGCAAGAAGTCTGCTTTAACTCAGACAACCCTTCCTCAGTCGTCGAATGCTCAATTCACCATTTCCAAAAGAAGTTTGCCTCCAGTAAATATTGGTTCAGCAAAAAATGTGCTCGGGCTGTCTCCTGTAAAAATCTCGCATATCCTCGTTGGAGAAATAATCTCTCACTCCAGACTCGGACCACCTTTGTAAATGCACGAAATTTTTGTAAACAGGTTATTGACGAGGCAAAAAGTGATTTTGATAGTAAAATGTGTCAGAGATTATCAACTCTCCGAATGCATCCAGGTCCTTTTGGGGATTTGCAAGGTCGATCATCTTCAAATTTTCCACCTTTACTCGATGACAACAACAATATTGCGACTACTTCCAAGGAAAAGGCTGACCTGCAACCTTGATTCTCGAAACGCAGAACCTCCTATTCTTGCTAAGGTGGGCACTTCGATGCCTGAAGTTGTTTTCAGACACAGTCAGGAAGATTCTCCTCAAGCTCGACACATCGAAACCTTCTGGCCTTGATGGTATCCCCGCTATTGTTCTCAAGAAGTGCATTCCAGAGTTGACTCCTGTCCAAAGCAAATGGTTTACACTCTCTTACCACAAAAGTTTAATCCCTAAAATCTGGAAATCGGCTAGGGTGCAGCCTGTTCCCAAAAAGGGAAAAAGGAATTTGGCTAACAACTATCGTGATAGAAAAGGTTATCAACATCGAGATTCTTAAATATCTGGAGGAGAATAGAATCATCTCAGACAGGCAATACGGTTTCATGCAACAACGCTCAACTGGCGATCTGCTAGCATATGTTACTCATATCTGTAACTCAGCTATGGAAAAACATAATCAGGCTAGTATATCTAAAAGGCCTTTAACAGTGTTTGGCACCGATCTCTTCTCGCCAAACTAAAATCTTTTGGTCTTCCTCCGGGTCTCTAATATCCAATTTTCTCGCTGACAGGTCTTTTTAGGTCGTCGTCGATGACATCTCATCCGGACATTTGCAATTAACGCAGGGGTGCCTCAGGGGTCAGTCCTGTCTGCTACTCTGTTTCTGTTACACATAACCGATCTATTACCGATCAATTTTCAATCCGATATACAGTTGCGCAGCTGATAGTAGCCTGGTGTCATCTTTTTTCTCAGACAAACCATTATCCGCTGCTGCTTCAGATCGACTAAGGGAGCAGCAGATACAGAATTTTGAAGAGAAGTTAATTTTGAAGTTTAAACTGAAAACTTTTAGAAAAAAAGTCGAAATTTATAATTAATTTAAACTTTAAACATATACAGAAAATTTATAACAGGTATAATTATTTATTTAAGAAATTAAATAAAAAATTTGAAAATGACATTTATAGATTTTGATGCCTACCGTTCATTTGCTCTAATTTTTGTTTTGTGCTTTAGTTCTTCAATTGAGAGAAATTTTTTATTACATAAATCATTCCAGAACGTTTACTCCAAAACCTCCAAAAGTACGTATATAAATTAAATAATATGTTTGCAGTCTGTAGTGCATAATAATGAATTTAACATACGTTCGTGAGAAAGAAAATTAAATTGGAAACAATTGTCGAGACTTATTTGTAGGAAATTTTTTGTATTATTATAATTAATTTATGTAGCATTACAGACATAATAATAGTGTGGTAATTGTATTTTACATTAAATATTCATGAGTTTTTTAATTAAAAGTCAGAGAGTTTTAGTCATTTTTTTTTCAGACATAACCTCTACGCTTTAGAATAAAATTGAAAAATCATGTCAAAAAATATTAAATTTACTCCCCAAACCAAACACAATCTGCAGAGCAGCATATTTAATTCAACTTTACGAGGTTGGCAAAGTTTAAAATGTGAAATTACACCTAGTAACTTAATGTACCCGGTTTTTATTATGTAAGTACCTAATTTTTTTTCTTACTATATTTCATTGATGCTGTAATTGTTTTTTGACCAATGGTCTTTTACTTGTAGTGAAAATGACAATGAGATCCAGCCGATACCAAGTATGCCCGGAGTTTCCCGATATGGGATAAATCAGTTGAAATCCCATCTGGAGAACTTGGTTTCAGATGGTCTTCAATCTGTGCTATTATTTGGAGTTGTAGAAACACTTCCAAAGGACGAAGTAGGTTCTTCTGCAGACAGTAGGGACAATCCCATCATTAGAGCTTTACCATTCTTGAGAAAATGGTTTCCTAATTTAACAATTGCTTGTGATGTGTGTCTGTGCCCTTATACTTCCCACGGGCATTGCGGGTTGCTAAAGGATGGGGTAATTGATAACCAAGCTAGTATCAACAGAATTGCAGAAGTTGCTTTGTCCTATGCCAAAGCAGGAGCTCATATCGTTGCACCTTCCGATATGATGGACGGTCGCATAGGAGCAATTAAGATGCTGTTGAAAGAAAGTAACTTGTTGAATCGAGTAGCCGTTTTATCATACTCTGCCAAATTTGCTTCCAATTTTTATGGACCATTCCGAGACTGCTGCAAAGTCGAGCCCTGCCTTTGGAGATAGAAAATGTTACCAATTGCCACCAACTAGTTCAGGATTGGCTGTTAGAGCTACAGAACGAGATGTTGAGGAAGGAGCGGATATGCTGATGGTCAAACCAGCTCTTTCATATTTGGATATTGTTAAGGAGATAAAAGAGAAATATCCAGCTTATCCTCTTTTTGTCTATCAAGTGTCTGGGGAATATGCCATGTTGCATCATGCTGCAAAGGCTGGAGCAATGGATTTTAATTCTGTGTTGGGAGAGGTTTTGGCTTCCATGAGGAGAGCAGGAGCAGATGTTATTATTACATATTTTACACCTGTGATATTAGAATTGTTGAAAAATAAAAGTAAACTTTAGACTGTGTCAAATAGAGAAAATTGCAGTAGTTGTAATGTTACATGGATATTTTGGTTAAATAAATTATTACTTTTCCTTCGTCTTTCATTCCTTATAAGGTTGACTGATCAGGTTTTTTTTTTAAACGTAAGTCAGACTCGATTGTTATTAGTTATTTTAAATGTTACATCAAGTGCTCGGTAAATTGTCAATTTAACCTACTACTTTCATAGGGGTGTCCCACAGATCTGTATAATACTAAAATTTAAATTTCAGGATTAAACTTTTATCAATAATTTTGCTCTGTAAATTAAAAACTTCCAATTTAATCTGCAAATTTTGTGTTTAAACTTATCATTTTTAGTATTATTATTATTATATAAATTGATTATTTATTTTTGTTTTTATAAAGTTTAAAATTGTTCCTAAATTTCCAAGCTTCTTGCAGTTTTATTTTTGCCTCTTAAAAATCTTACGTTTATTTTCTGAATTTTAGTCTTTTGAAATCTAAACCAAAATATTGGGATTTTAGAATTTAGAAAAGGGATTTCAAGTATTTTCTTAAAATGTCGACTTTTTTTCAAAATTCTGAGTAAACGCTCACTTTCAACTTTTTTATATTTACATTTTGGTAGTAAGTCGAAAATTTGAACTTTTTCTGGAAATTTTTGACCTCTTTCAAAATTTTAACTTTGTCAACTTTAATTATGAAATTTCGTCTTCAATTATGAAACTTCAATATTTTTCTTTCGACGGTAAACTCGAAAATCTTGATAATTTTTTATTCCAATTTTAATATCGAGGCGTCGATTTTTTTTCAAAATTATCCATAAATTAGAGAGTGTTTCAGAAACGTCATTTTTTTAATCTCTTGTTTGACTTATATTTTTACTTTTTTTACGATAAATTTCCAATTAAATTCAAAATTTCGACAATGGACTATTTTTGAAATTTAGATCTTTGAAAATTCGAATTTTTTCACAAAATTTCAACTTAAACCTCGTTTTTTTTTCATTCTTATTCTGAGTAAGAATTCAAATTTTTCTTCTTTTTTACTTTTCCCTAAATTTTCGATCATAAAGTGTGATAAATTAAAGAATTTTTTAAACCTCAATCTTTTTCAACATGTTTGACGTGAGCAAAATTATTTTCGAAATTCTGAGAAAATTTCAAGTTTGATTTTTCTCTGTTTATATTTTAAACCCGAAATTTTAACTACTACAGAGTTGGAAATGGCGATTTTTTTTTTGGTCAAAATTTCGAATTTAAACAACCCTTTTCATAGAAATTGTGAATTTATTTAATGGTAGATACTTATTGTTTGTTATATCAAGTGTACAAATCATTTTCTCTTCTACTGAGCTGCTGTCATTTTTCGGCATGTCCACGTATGTTCTTTACTTCATTCGTACTCGTCAAATTGACATTTAACTTTGAATTTGACATAAAAATTCTGCAGTACTATCAGGACTGAAAAAGGAACATTTGCTATTGTCTTTTTAGGCGCTTCGAAAGGAGGATTCAACAATAAAAGTTTTTGTTTCCATTGTAAAAACAAATTAATAAAATATTTTTTTGAGGTTGTACTTGTTTAATATACTAATCAAATAAGGAACATACGTAAACATGACAATAAAATGACAGACAGCAGCACTCTAGATGGGAAAAACTTTTGTACACCCGATATATCATCATAATCAACACTTTGTAACAGATTTAAATGTATAAAAATATACAGAATGTTTCCTTAAAAAAAGACAACTTTAGTGCACTACATATACCCCGTATAAGTTCACTCCGTATGACAGACATGAGTTCAAAATATCACTGAGTTATTGAGAGGTACAAGTAAAATTTGAGTCAAATCTGTCAGTCGGTCAACCTATAGTGAAACATTTTAAATAACATGTGTTAATTTGCTCAAAATAAATTTAAAATCAATGTCTAAATATTCAGGGATGCACCAAATTACTGCGGCAGGCCCAAAGTATTTAATCTTATTCAGTTCACGCTCACTCTGTTTATTTGTCAAACTGACCCATTTAATTTCTCTTGCCCCCATTCTACCTACGTCCCTGCGATGCCGAAATATTACAATCAATGTCTGACGCAATATTACACATACGTGATATCCCCATAACAACAAAAAATTCGCTAAAATTTGAACACGTAAGTCTGGAATACTCCAGCCCTTTCTAGAGTCAAATATCCTGCAACGTGTGCCAATGAGATCAAGCCAACAAAATGAAATTCGACCAACCATCGACTGCGCAATTTGAACTTGGACCAATAGAAACGCAACACGACGAACTCTATACATAAATTGCCAGTTGTCAGAGTCATTTTCGTCAGATTCATTTTGGGAAAGAGAAGAGTTGTAGAAAAAGTTAAGAATTGTTGTATTGCTGAAAGTGAGCGATTTTAATTTAATTAAATAGTGCAGATATTAATTTTAGAAGGTAAGTGATTTTATTGATTTTTAAATTTGATTGACAGCTCAGTTTTTCGTTGTGGTTAAGCGTGAACATTTGCCGGTCCAAAATCGATAATTTTGAATTGTTCCAAACTGTAAGTGCTTGTGTATGCTTGATTTGAAATATTTTTTAAACATTTTCGGTATTCATTTTTCATAGGCGAAGGTTTACGGGTATGTAGAGTTGCCGACGTGTCAAGCATACAGTTAGGTACAAAAACCCTTCTGGAATGTTCCCCAGTTATTTAATACTCCTAAAACGTAGCTTAAATTTCATTTTGAAGGCAAATGCTAGGAAAAAACTGCTAAACATATGTTTTGCAACTTAGGTACAAGCATTATATTTTATTTAAAATTTGCCATGTTAAATCGAAGTTCAAATCTTTGTAGTATTTTACTAATTCAACTGCTAAAACCAAGGTTGAGAATAACTCAATTTTCAGTATAATATAATGAAATTGTGATAAAACTTGGTTGACCACATCACAACTTTAAATCTTAATCTTACAATTATGGCAATTGCTTTCACAAGAATAGGTGGCTTCCTGAAACGAAGCTGAGCTAGTTTATTTGGTAAAAATTATAGTTTAGCCAACTCCTATCCAACATTTACCATAATAGCTAATACGAATGTCCACAAAAATCTCGAAAAATGACAAAAAAAGGGACACCAACACCACCTACCGCAATCATCATAACTTATTTTATAATTCTTACAATTCGTTATCCGTTGACTGAATTCTTATCATATCGTATTTTCTTTATAAATTTAGGGAGAAAACCCATCAATTGGCGATCCAGGAAAAGCGAAATTTTTAAAAGTCGATCAGGATTGACAATTCCTAAAAATTAAACGCCCCTAAAAACTAAACAAAATGGATTCAAAAATTCCCTAAATTAAAAAAATTTCAAATCCCAAGATTCTAAATGGACTTATTTCTTTTCAGTTTAACAAGAAGATAAAGCAATGAAGTTACATCTAGTATTTGGGGCGATTTGCCTCATGGCGCTCTCATGTGCTAACGCCGGTAAAGAAAAAGAAAAGGACGAAGTTGGAACCGTTATCGGTATCGATTTGGGGACAACGTACTCTTGTGTGGGAGTTTACAAGAACGGAAGAGTCGAGATTATTGCCAACGACCAGGGTAACCGTATCACGCCTTCTTACGTCGCCTTCACCCAAGAAGGAGAACGTTTGATTGGTGACGCCGCCAAAAATCAACTCACCACCAATCCAGAAAACACCGTCTTCGATGCCAAGCGTCTCATAGGAAGAGAATGGAGCGATCCAACCGTCCAACACGATATTAAGTTCTTCCCATTCAAGGTTATTGAGAAGAACTCCAAACCCCACATCCAAGTGGAAACCAGTCAAGGCGCGAAAGTTTTCGCACCTGAGGAAATTTCCGCTATGGTTTTGGGCAAGATGAAGGAAACCGCAGAAGCTTACCTTGGCAAGAAAGTTACTCACGCAGTCGTTACAGTACCAGCTTATTTCAACGACGCTCAACGTCAAGCTACCAAAGATGCTGGTGTTATCGCTGGTTTGAACGTTATGAGAATCATCAACGAACCAACAGCGGCCGCCATCGCTTATGGTTTGGACAAGAAAGACGGCGAGAAAAACATCCTTGTTTTCGATCTTGGTGGTGGTACTTTCGATGTATCTCTTCTTACCATCGACACTGGAGTTTTTGAAGTAGTAGCGACCAACGGTGACACCCATTTGGGAGGTGAAGACTTCGATCAAAGAGTTATGGATCACTTCATCAAACTATACAAAAAGAAGAAGGGTAAAGACATCCGTAAAGACAATAGAGCTGTACAGAAATTGCGTCGTGAAGTTGAAAAAGCCAAGAGAGCCTTGTCCGCAAGTCATCAAGTTAGAATTGAAATTGAATCATTCTTCGAAGGTGAAGACTTCTCCGAAACATTGACCAGAGCTAAATTCGAAGAATTGAACATGGATCTGTTCCGTGCCACCATGAAACCAGTACAAAAAGTCTTGGAAGACGCAGACATGAACAAGAAGGATGTAGATGAGATCGTCTTAGTTGGTGGATCTACTCGTATTCCCAAGGTACAACAATTGGTGAAAGAATTCTTTGGAGGCAAAGAACCTTCCCGAGGTATCAACCCTGATGAAGCTGTAGCTTATGGTGCTGCCGTTCAAGCTGGTGTTCTTTCCGGAGAACAAGACACAGATGCCATTGTCCTTCTCGATGTCAATCCACTTACCATGGGTATCGAAACCGTCGGCGGCGTCATGACCAAATTGATCCCAAGAAACACAGTTATCCCTACAAAGAAATCCCAGATCTTCTCTACCGCCTCTGACAACCAACACACTGTAACCATCCAAGTCTACGAGGGTGAACGTCCTATGACCAAAGACAACCATCTTTTGGGCAAATTCGATCTCACTGGTATCCCACCAGCGCCCAGAGGCGTCCCACAAATCGAAGTTACTTTTGAAATTGACGCCAACGGTATCTTGCAAGTATCCGCCGAAGACAAAGGCACAGGTAACAGGGAAAAAATCGTTATCACCAACGACCAAAACAGATTAACACCAGAAGACATCGATCGCATGATCAAGGACGCCGAAAAATTCGCCGACGATGACAAGAAATTGAAGGAACGCGTCGAAGCCAGGAATGAACTCGAAAGTTACGCTTACTCCCTAAAGAATCAGTTGGGCGATAAGGATAAATTGGGTGCTAAAGTCTCTGCTGACGAAAAAACCAAAATGGAAGAAGCTATCGATGAGAAGATCAAATGGTTGGAAGATAACCAAGACACGGAAGCTGAAGAGTACAAGAAACAGAAGAAAGAACTTGAAGATGTTGTCCAGCCAATCATTGCCAAGTTGTACCAAGGAGCAGGTGGTGCCCCTCCACCGAGCGGTGCGTCAGATGACGATGAAGACCTCAAAGACGAGCTGTGAGGTGTTGCAAAGACTGAATTTTCAAGCAGCATTCTGAGTGTATGAATGTGTGTGTGAATTTGTGATGACTGGATTGTATTTAAATTTTTGTAATTTAGCGATTTTATATTAATTTTTTACCTGTTTAGAGGTAAATCTATTTATTTTGAAATGTCAGTTATGAGTGTATGATTGTGATCATTATTTCATTTTTTGTATATTCATTATCTCATTCTCTTGTATACTTGTAACTGACTTATTCTGTTGAACATTTTCAATAAAAACATATTTTTAATAGTTTGTTTTGGTCTGCACTCTTAATTATACAACATTTTATTCATTGCATAATTTTATGGATAGCAAGGAGTAAGGTGAAAACGCCCAGTAATAATTCTGTATTTGATTCAAATTTTATTGGTTGCTCGTATTTTCAGTCAATGACAGTTATTGGGGAAAGTGCTTTGTGTTATCCTATTTAATTTAACTTTGATAATTTGTTAGTAAAAGCCTCCAAAGAGATTCAGTTATGATTTTGTTCATTTTAAAAGTTTATTAGTTATTTAAAACCATAAATCCAAATTGTCATCCAAATCTTTTAAATTTAATGTTGTCTTTTAATTGGAAATTTAGTTCAAAATTTGAGTTTGGAGTTAAGAGCTTGAAATTTTAAACTTTTTGAAGTTTCGAAAAAAAAATCAAGATTTTTCGAAATTATGAGCATAAAACAAAAATGTTTAAGATAATTATTACAAAGATTTCAATGGAATGTAGAGAAAATGAAGTACAATTTTTTCAGAACGTTAGGGAGGCATTCAATGGCAGGCTCATCACTGTTAAGAAAATAATGGACAACATTTTAAGAATTTAATTAAGTAAACTACTGACTTGTTTAGGTTTCATTAGAATTAGATTTATTACCTAGCTTGTTTAGGAGTTTTTCTTGATTCTTTGAAAACTATTGAACAGAAAGGTCAAGTATATAATATACTTAAAAAGGCAACTGACTGACCTTTCAAATGAGGTATCACTCAACCCCCCTTCGCATTTAAGATCTTGGGGGTTGACTCCGCCCTAGCTTAAGCGTTGATGTATTTTAATTGAAAGTCAGCTGAAAAGATGTCCCCCTTGAAATTAAAATTGCCTAATTCCATATATTATAAAACAACTGAAATATTAAAGGAGGTACATTTTTCCAATAACACACTGCATATATTATGTATTTCTACCCTCTCCCTAAGCAGTGAGTTCAATGCTGGGATTTTTAGACAAACAAATGATAAAAAATTGGACCATAAACTGTGGGAATAAAAGACTGAACGATCTCGAGTTAACATTTAATTTCTTTATAAGCCTCATGCTTATTAATTTTTAATAAATTGTGTAATTGTGCTTCCAGTGTTTTACTTGGTACAACGTCGTTCTCCAAAAGATTCTCATAAAATTGTAAAGCTCCTTCACAATCGTTTCTTTGTCCTAAAGCAAAAAATCCATAAAACATCAGAGTGCAATGTTTACCTTTATACTTACTGTATATTTGTAAAATATATTCATGAATTTTTTCAACATCCATCACATTTGCTGATAAATTATTGCACGCTGAAAGGAATGTTATTAAAGGATCTAATTTATTTGTCAAAACCCAGCGTTCACATCTCTTTTCAAACTCTGCTTTTGACAGTATTCTATTTTCCTGCAATTAGATGATTAAGATGTATGTTAATAAAAACGTAGTAACAATAACATTTAAAAAACTTCTCAGTTGATTTTTCAAACCTCCTTCACATAACGCAGCAATAAAACCCTGTTGGGCTGCTGATACTCCATGAACTTTCTCTACAGCTTGAAGAGACTTTTCAAGAAGTCCTTGATTTCCATTTTTTAGCAGTGCGGTTAATAACTCAACTTGTAAAGGTGTACAATTATACTTAGATGAACATTCAAGAAATTTTTCAACAGCAGCATTTAGATTTTTTCTAAAGATTATAAAAAGAAAGGGATAATTTTAAGTTCTATTTGTTTGAACTTACTTTTCAATAAATAAACGGATAAGTGAACCCAATAAGACATTGGACGGTTTATATCCTCGTTCTACGAGAATATTAAGTATTTGTTGCTGATCTGTAGGAGAATCACAAGAAATAAGCAGCTTGTCTTAAATTTCTCTCTAAAGTTTTGCTGTTTATGTTATTTCTGCAACAGAAAATATTTTTAAAATAACAAATGGTTAAATTGTAAAATATTTAATAAGGATGGCAATGATCGTGGTTGGCGCCAGACCAATTTTTTAAAAAATCTGTTCTATTTTCCAATACCTCGGCTTTAAGAGTCGGTTTTCAAATTTTTACATTGGAGTCGAGATTTTTACCAATTTCAATACTTGATTTAAAATTTTAGTTAAAAAATCAAAATTTTCAGAGGAAGAACAATATCCAGCTTATCCTAAAAAGTTTTTCCCAAAAATATGGAGTGAAAACTCAGATTTTTGAGTTTATGCTTAAAATTTTGAGAAAAATCTTTAGTTTACACTATAAAAGCAACTGGACAGGTATACACTCAAGCTTTGAAAACCACGAATGCATGTGGGTTAACTCGACATTTTCAAATCATGAAATAACTGAAAACCAATAATGTCTTTATTGTATCATACCCATACCTTTCACCAATTTCATCTTTTAATATTTTTGAAGCCATCTGAAAATCTCCACGTTCCAAACAACATGCTGCCAAATCTATGATTTTAAATTCGTCTATTTTAAAATCAGGATGTTCCCCCTTGATGTGATTATATAGCTCTAAGGCAGCATCCATGTCCTTATTTATAAGATAATTGTGCATCACGGATGATTTCATACCAGGTGTTTCTCTATAACCAGATTGTATAAATTCCTTTCTTAGAGCTTCCACTCGTTGTTCGTTTCCCAAACGGCTGTGCTCCTGAATGAGCTTGCGTAATACTCCCCTTGTTTCCATATTTTTATGTTTCAGCTCGATGTAATGACACTCTAATTGGTTTACATTCATGTCGCGCTGTGTTAAATTAATTTGTATGAAGACATAAATATGACCACCATACTTACCGGATGTATTATCTGAGGAATTTCTTTGGTATTACCAAAATCCATTATTGCTTCTAATTCAGTTTCCAATTTCATTATCAGGTTTTGATCATTGTATTTGCTTTTAATCAACTGAATAATATTATCAGCTATTGCAGCACTAATCCGCAATTTTGATTCTTTAATGGTCTAAAATAAAAAATATATATAAAATAGGTAAATTAACATTTGAATTTGGGTTACCGTTATTAACTGAAGGTAGCTCTTAAGATCATCATATTTGTGAATGTTACCTATTATTTTGGATAAAAAGGATCCTACAAAATCATCTGTCTTGGCCGTTTCACATATTTTTTGTAGAAGTAGTACGCAAGTTTTTGAGTCTTTTGTCATACTCCAAGTTTTTGGTAAAAGCTTCATCAGAGATTGACTACCTATATCAACATTATAAGAACTACCTGAAATTCACTGATGATGATTTGTGCAATTAATATTTAGAATATTGTTACAAATTTCATATGCTAATTTGGTTTGGTTATTGCGTAATAAAACCACCAAAATGGGGGTTAATAATTCCTTAACTGTGAAACCAAGGACCTGGAATTTCCTTATTAACTCCTTTGGGTTTTTTGTGTCACAAAAGGGTAAAATGTAGTTTTCTAAAGATTCCATGTCCACCTTAACATTCAAGTAACTGATTTTTTCTAATAAATCAATTACACCTGAAACAGTCTCCTTAAGTGATACAAACTCTAAACAAATAGTTTTTTAATAAATTGGCTAGCAAAGATGGAAACCGTAAAATTCGACTTTAAAGTCGAAATTTCGAGAAAAAGTCTAAACTTTTAGACCATGTCAAAATTTTGGGAAACCAAGTGACAATTTCTAAAAAATTAATTCAAACTGCGTGCTTTAAGTCGAAATCTTCTAAATAAAGATTAGGTTTTAGATTAAAATTCGGAACTTTGAGAAGAAACTCTACATTTGGAAACACTTCCAGGACATTTTTAAAATTTTAAATTAATTCGATAAAAAGGATGAAATTTGGAGGTTAAATTAGAAATTTTGCGATGGAATGTTTCTTTAGTAATTTAAACGATTGTCGAAATTGTTACTTTGTTACTTGATTTGCTCGAAATTGCGAATTTTAAGCTTTTTGAAAAAAATCCAGTTCAAAAATTTCAAGCTCAAAGTCTCCATTTTGAGGAAAAAAAAAGAATTCAGATATCAAGAGAAACTTAAAATTGATACAAATATATGCAAATTAAGGCGTAATTCAAAAATAAAAAAATGAAATTTAGAGGAAAAAGTCGCATTTTAGGGAAAATTGAAGTTCATAAAAAATTTACAAACTTTCGAGTTAACTAATCAATTCAAATATGGAATTTTGATGAATTTCGACATTTTGTGCAGAAATTCAAAACTTCTAAAATCAGAAATTTCGAGATTTAAGAGATTACTTAAATTTTGACTGTTATCCAATGTCGATTATTATATAATATATATTTCCACTTTTTTTTAGTTTTAACGTAGATTTTTGTCAAAATTTTGGGTTAAATCACAATTTCTTTTAATAAATTTCAAAATGCTCCCACTATCTTAGTCACTTCATATTTTTAAATTTGAAATTTTGGGAACTTTCTATATTTTAGTGAATCTTGGGTTTTGGTTAAAATTTTGATTTTTTCTGAATTTCTCAGTTTAAACTAATACATTTTTTTCTCTAAAATTACAACTTTAGGATCAAAATGAGGACTTTATTTCGGTGTTTCGATCTTTTGTCGAAATTTCAAGTTTTAATGGAAAATTTTGACGTTATTCAGAATTTTAAATATAAATTCTGATTGTGAATAGTAAAATCTTGACTTTAAAAATTTTAATACAAATTTTGATATATTTTTACAATTAAAAAAAGTCCAATTTCAAGAAAAAAATTCGAAGTTTAGGTATAAAGCAAATTGTTGCTTATGATTAGGGTTACTACCTGCAAATTTCGTGTTTACGGGAGATTGGTATATAAAAAAAATTAAAAATGGAAAAATTTCGTCGTTCGGATACATTTGACGACCAAAAAAAATCTTCATCCCTAAATAATAGTTCAATTACAGTTGCTAACGTAAATTAATGACTGAAAGAAAGATATTCAGCTTCTCTTTCAAAATACGGGAGATTTCCTCTCGAATACGGGTTTACGGAAAACAGTATTTTTTTTGTCCAAAATACGGGAGAACTCCTAAAATACGGGAGATCTGGCAACCCTTCTTGTAATCAAAGTAAAATTTTTGAGATAAAGTTGAATTCCTGCGATAAAATTATATTTATAGTTTCTAATACAAGATCTTACGAAAATGAGGAATTTTTTGTAAAACCAAGTCTAAAACAACTAATTGGAACTTTCATGCACCTTAATCTGAAATGAATCATCTATGGAATTTTGGAACGCACCCTACAACTTTATGGATCTATGGTTCCAATGAAATATTGTATTATCTATGCTCCCGTTCCGAGACTGCACAGAATATCTCTATGTTCCAGTTGAACATTGGAACTACTAACCTCTAACCTCAAATTAATTCCATTGCGAAGTGCCGGACAAAATTTGCTTACATTTTTAGATTCATTTTATTAGCCGATTATGTTGTCAAGAAACCATGACAGACCAGTTGGAAAGGAACTTGGATGATGCTGCGCAAAATTACAACGTCGAAGTTGCTCTTCAACTTCTGAATGAATTAGGAAACCGCACAGAGAACTTATCGGATGTGGTCGCAATTGCTGCTAAATATTTGACTGACAATAATGAACAATACCACAAAAAGTTGTTTGAAGGTTGTCTAAATGTTATTTCAAAGTGTACTGATAATGAATTTCAAGAGGAAATCCTGTTACAACTACTGGAAGAAATTGAAGAGTCTAAAAGTGTGGTTAAGGTGATATGTTTACTGAAGCCCTTGGAAATTTCCCTGCTTAAAATTTTGAAGACATCTAGGAATTTGAATTCGTTAACATGGAGTTTTAATTCAGTATTAACTTACTTAGATGTCATAAATTCCGAAGATGCACCTCAATTTGATAAAGTGAACGTTTTATTTACAGAAATTTTACTGTTTTATGACAACATTTTCCATGATAATAGAAATAGTTTGAAAGTGGATAAATTACATTTAAGACGAGCATTTATAAGTTTTCTTTTTTCTTTGCTTTATAAATTTGTTTTAACAAATGCATATGAAGACCCAATTATTAAATTGATAATCAAAAGAATATTTGTTATTTCCAATGATATCTATTCATATTTCGATTATAATGATATTATAGATGGAGTAATAGCACCTGAGGTTAAGCATATTGGAGTTCTTTTGTATTTTGTTCATGTGAAGAAATATTTACTGGCGAATGTACCTAAAGTTTATGATAATTTATACCTATTTCAAAATTCAGTAAAGCTTATAAATGAGCTTCTGAATTCACATGTGAATGGGCAAATTTGTATGGGTTTAGATTTAATGTCCACATTTATAGAAAGTATATCCACGAAAGCTTTGCCTTACCATCTAGTTGAATTGCCTTATCAAAAAATGCTTTTCACGAATCTCGAAAAACTTATTGTTTTTAATGAAAGTGAGACTTTAAGAAAACATGGACTGGATATCTATTCTAAATACATTAATAGTTTTGACGAGCGAGGGCAATATCTCTTAATATATCATTTAACTACAGATGTCTTCCATGATGGACTGAATGGGCATACCATAACATTGTTTAAAAATATACTGGTTCCAAAAATGCAAGAATTTGAAAATAACAGGACTCGAAATACATACTTCTGTGGTCAAAATCTACTAAGTTTGATAGCTAAAATCAAAAAACTGCCCCACAAGGACCTGCTTATACAACACTCCGACAGGGTCATTGCTGTATTGAATTTGATGCGATTTTTACTTTTAAGAGATCGAAATTGTGAATACTTGCAGACCAGAGAACATATTCACACTTGGTGTTCGAGTTACTTTAAACCCCTTTTAGAAATGATTCAATATGCAAAAGATGAATGCTATAAAAAAATTAAAGACTTAAATAAGATGGACAAGGGTGATGCAGAAAATAGTAAAATTGATTCTGCAACAATTATAAAGCATGAAGAAGAAACTGTAAAATTGGGTATTACTGCCTTAGAAGTAATGGAGAGTATATGTTTAAGATTAATGGAGATTGTTGATGCTAATAATTCATAAAAATAATGTTAACAAACTTTGTTGGATATAAAGTCTACATTTAACTAAATAAAACTTGATAGTGTAAAAAAATGTCTTTTGTGTTTACTTTCTTTTCTCTTTTAAATTTAAGCCCTTAACGCAGTTTTTTTGAAAAAAAAAAAACATGTTATAGCTTACAGTCCCACGCAAATGATAGATATCAATAAAACCAGTATTTTTGTTAGCTTTCATATTGTTATTTTCAATTTTCGATTGTATTATATATAATCGTAGCAGAGTAGAATACGACGCCTCTCAAATTATCTGGCGTATGCACAGTTTGGCTTGTTTAGCGCGCTCAAATTAACTCGAGCGTGTACGTTAAGGGGTTAATCTTTGATAACACACAATTCAAATAATAAATTAAACGAAAATTAAGGAAGAAAACACTTACCCTTTTCTCCATGTTTGGCATTAGCATTAATAAATAATGGCCAAAAGAAATGTGGTCGTAAGTAAGGAAGGTGCTGAAGCAGATCCCAAGCTGTTAAAGAAAGGTTATACCTTAATGTTAGATCAATAATATTTTCCAAAGCGTAAGGATTTAATTGCGAGTCTTTCAAATCCTTTACTATCTCCAATAATGTAGAAACTGGCTGCATTGAAAAAATAATAAAAGGAATTATGTCAAAAATCGCTTGAAAAACAATGCTACTTACCGTTGAAGAAATAACCATTTCCCTAAGTAAAGAGTAAGCATAAGGCATTTCTGATGTAGATTTTATAAATGTTTTATGGAAAAAGATTGCTTCATTTTCTTTGCTCATATGAATTAAATTTATGCAAAGATTTTCAAGATTTTTTAAAAATTCCGAATTTATTGCATCTTCTTCAGCTAAATGTAATATCTGCAATTAATATTTCCCATTTACATCGATATAATATACACATTGGAAAGTTTACATCTTTGGTCTGGTTTAACATGTAAATAACAAAGTAATTATTACTCATCGTAAAGACCAAGAAGGCAGCAGTACTAGATTTAAATAGAAAATTCGAGAATAAACCGCCAATTTTAAGACTATTGCGAGTTCTTTGTCGGTATGTTGGATCAGAATTCAACATTTAAATTTGGAATTTTAAGAAGAAACCCAACGTTATGACAACAAATTTTTTCTCTAAAACTTTGACTTGGAATTCCAACATTTTTTGAACCCACGAGGTCGCTTGAAATTTAAAACTTTCAGAAAAAGACCATACTTCAACATTCCTTTCGTACATTTCAGATCATACTTATACATTTGAGAAAAAAAGCCAAAATTTTGAAACGGAAATTAAAATGAAAATTTTGAGATTTTTTTGTTTTAAATTTGATTTTTATCATGACTTTTAAGTTTAAACTTTTCGCTTTCTCTCTCGAATAACTTGCACTCGTTCTGTTCTTATTATAAACTACAACGACCATATTCTAATGCACACGCCAACCATGTAAACTTTCCAATACTGCATCCCAGTATAATATTTATATTTACATCCACAATCCACCTGTGGTTGCCGGCATAGGCGGAATTTGTTAATAGTTTTAATAATTGTGGTCCAGTTAATCTCTTTTTATAAGATTTTACAAACTGCCTGAATTCATTTTGATTGTCTCGGCAAATAAGGCCATTCAAAATATAAAAATTTGTTTTGTCAATTTCCGGTATTTTAGCAGCTCTCATGGTTTGAAGAACTGAATCGGTAGATTGAAGACCCCTACAAGTACAGTAAGTTTTGCAATAACTGATGTTTGAAGTAAAAGTGTACTTAATTAAAACTGTACTCACCCATTTTTTGCATGAGCAAACACTAAAGATAAAAACACATCAACATCAGCAGGGATATACTCCTTTTTCATTATATTTAGAACATTTAAAGCTTGATCTGTGTTTCCAAAAAAACATACATTTTCCAATATTAATTTATACAATTTTTGACTAGGTTTTCCAGGATGTATTTTAAGAATTCTTTCCCAATCGATTAAAAATCTGTTCTGAGTGGTAACTTTAACGTAAGTTACAAGTAACTCCTCAGTCACTGTGTGATTATTTTGGAGTAAACTATTAAATATTTTTTCGCAGATTTCCTGCCTTAAATTTAAAGAGCCATGGGGCATTGCTTCACCGCAGCAGTGCAGAAGAAGTAAAATGTTTTCTTCTGTCAAGTTGCCTAAAATAAAAATGTTATTTGTTTAAATGCTACAAATAGACATTATTATTATTTATAATTTATCTAGCACTGATATACAGTATCTGTACTACTGATGTAACCAATATTCGCATTCGCGAATATTTGCATCTTTTTTAATATTCGCATTCGTAAGAAATTATGCGAATATACTTATCGTGAATGTATTTGACAATAAGACGGGAAATTATTTATGAAAAACAATACAACTGCTAAAGGTTTCTTAAACTGGGGTTCGTGGATCCTTGAGAGATCCATATCATGAGTGTTAGGGGCCCATGTGTAGCGTAGCTAACAAAATTTTTGAAGATAATAACTAATCGAGTAATTTATCTAGTCCCACCTCATAAAAAGTATTTTTAAATTCCTTTGTTTTCTTTTCTTCTTAGCTAGCTACAATATGGCAGGGTGGGAAGCTTGTTGCCCCCTGGTTCATACACCCCCCACAGAAAATTTATGTTCCCAATTGCGGGAGACTTTTCCAGAAATTTTTATTTCTTTCTGAAAATTAGCCCTTTCCTCGAGATTTCGAGATTTTCTCAAATTTCGACGTTTTCCGCAGAATCCGCATTTTTTCACAAAATTGCTTCTTTTCTTTAGAAATTTCAAATTCATTCTAAATTTCGACTTGTTATATCAAAATCCGACTTTCTTAAAATTTCGAATTTTTATCTCAAAATTCGTCGTTTTGTTTTATTTCGTTATTTCTCAAATTTCGAATTTTTTTTTTTAAATTTCGACTTTTTTAAATTCATCTTTCTGAAAATTCGACTTGCTTCTCAAACTTCGCCTTTTTCTCGAAACTTGGTAGACCTTTTGATAAAAAAGTTAAAATTTTTAGAATATTTATATGGAAATTTAAAAAAATATTTTTTAAAAATTTGAATTTTTGTAAAGAGAGTAAAATTCCAGAAATTTCAAATTCCAATTTGTTTCTCAAAATTTCACCGTTTATCTCAATAGTGGATATTTTCTGATGTCACGGTGGGACAGGGTTACATAATAAATATTCAGTGAAGAAATTTCGACTCTTTTTCTTAACATTTCTTCTGAAATTTTCCCCAAAATTCGCCCTCCTTTCGAAATTTCGACAAAATTTAACTTTCTTTGGGAAATTTTGACTTTTTACTAAATTTCGATTTTTTTCTCGAAATTTCGATCTTTTTCTCAAATTGTCGATCTTTTCCTCGAAATTTTGATATTTTTTTTTCAAAATTTGTTCAAGTTTTTTTAAAAAGTCAGGTTTTTATATTAAATTTGATTTCCTGAAAATTCCGACTTTATACCAAAACTATATACTATACTATATACTATATATTAATTATAATTCGTCTTTTTCTAAATTACGACTTTATACTCAAATTTCTACTTTTTTCTCTCAAAATTTTGAATATTTTATAAAAATTTCAGTTTTTTCAAAATTTCGACTGTCTGGAAATTTCAACCTATTTTTTAAAATTCCTCTTATTCTCGAAGTTTCGACTAAATTTCTACTTAAAATTGAGCTTTTTAACCAAAATTCGGCTTTTTCTCAAATTCGTTTATTTTTTTAAAAATTGGATTAAAATCTTAATAAAAACAGATTTTGGGAATAATTTTACGATAATTAGAGAAAAATATTTCTTGTCAATTACGAGATTATGTCAAAATTTAAATGAAAATAAAAATTGTAAAGGAAATATTTTTATTCTAGAGTTTTCTCAGAAAATTCTCCAAGTGCTAGTGAAGCAGCCATCATTCGCATTCGCGAATATTTGAAATGAATATTCGCATTCGCTAATGTGGGAAAACCAACATTCGTTACATCCCTACTCTGTACCCGTACCCAAATTTGGGGAAACAAATTCGAAACGTTCCTAACAAAACTTCTCACAATCAAAATTGAATTCATGAAAAGGAGGTCGAAATTTGTAGAGGAAATTCAAAATTTATAAAAAAAATCCAGTTTAAATTGAAACTTTGAGGCAATCTAAAACAGATTGCCATTCCTTAATAGAAGGTACTGAAATTTAGGATTGTGAAAGGAGTGACCGGCGAAGAAAAAGCCAATAAACTGAATAAAAAAATATGAATACTTCGCAAATAAATTACAGAGAATATTTGAGAAAAGTGTTACACTTTCGATTGGGTAGAATTTTTTGAGAAGAAGAGAAATTCCCCAGTCAAAATTTCTAGTTTGAAGATTGAATTGTGTAATGTAATGTAATATAGGTCAATAATAAAGAAAGATAAGACCGATGAACTTAGGTTGTAGAATTTAGTAATCGTTAATTGTGTGTAAGCAAAATAAGTTTGTCGGTCTAGATTTGTTGCCGTAACTATTGTAAAAACTCTAATAATGATGCTTCAGCAAATTGTGAGTGCAATGCACATTATCGAGGTTTACTGAAGTCAAGAACAAGTACTTGATTATTGACGATGTAATAGACTAGTCAAGATTTAATATATTTTTAAATTAAATTAGATTAAAGTTTTTTTAATAAGTAACATTCAATGTGACCACAAACAGGATTATTACAATTGAATATGTCTAAAAAATTTAAGATTGAAATGCTGAGAAAAAAGAACTTAAAAAAATTTGGGAAAACGTTGACATGTTGAAATTAAAATATCAAAAAATATTCAACAATTAATCTTATTTTCATTTTAAAATCAAAATTAAAAACAAGCTCATCACTTTTTGAAATTACAAAATATCGAAAAAAATCATTATGAGATAATTTAGTTGCAATCAATGGTCAAAAAACTTGAATTTTTGGCTTTATGATTGAAATTTCCAGAAAAAAGTTCATATGTCCAAAAAAGGTAAAAAATCCTAAAAGTTGAAATTTCGAGTTTATAAGTAGAAATTAAAAAAAAATATTTTTAGAAAATATCCCAGATGTCAAAAAAGAACCCACAACTTGCAAAAGGTATTAATATTTCCCAAACTTTCGAAAATAAAAATTTCAAGATTTCATCCCTAATTTCGAAAAAACATCAGAATTATTAAGACAAAGTCCAAATTTCGAGTTTAAAATCAAAATTTCAAAAAAATAGTTTAATTTTTGGGTTTACACTCGAAATTTTCAGACGTAAAGTCCACTTATTAGAAACAATCAAAATTTCTAGAAGAGATCTAATACCTAGTTTAAAAACTCGAAATTTTAGGGAAAGGTAAAAATCGAAAGTGTGACTGAGAAAATACAGCGTCGAAAAAGTTTGCATATTAAAGAATATTTCTCGGAATTTCAAGAAAAAGGTTGGCATTTCGAGGTTGTATTTGAAATTTCAAAAGGAATCACTGTCGTATTCATCTGGTTTCGGCTTAACACAGCGAGTGTTTTAAAAGAAGTAGCCTTTGGTGCTCAGGAAGTATTAAATGAATAATGGTTCGTGACATTTTTGACAGAGGAGGCTTAAAATTTAATTGACAGTTGCCTTCTTTTCATTATTAATTTTTTTATTGGAACATACAACTACAGAAATCAACATTTTTAGCTAAAAGATTAAAAGCTGTTGTGATTTTCTAATATAGCAAATAAAACAACGTCACTCATATTTAACACAATTCAATAAGAAAATTCACAACGACTATACACTTAAGACAGTCCTACTCCTTATTAACTTCAAAAAACTGCGTTCATAATATTAGTTGACGCTTGTCTATTTTCTCTTACAAAAGGAGATTTTGCCCTTTGGACCATTATTATAATGGTCACAATTTTCAGTCAATATGGCACAAAGTATATAAGTACTAAAATATCTTAATGCAACATTACCTAACTGAGTTTTCTCCACTATATTTTCAATTAGCTTTGGACGAACTTGATGGTTGTCACTAATACGTTGAAGTAATTCCTCCACATTTTCAATTTTTTTAAACTTCTTCTCATTTTTATTTTCTGATATATGGTGTACGTTTCTGTTAATCAAAATATATAAAAAACGGTAGCACATTACAAGATAAATTACCTTATAGCTACAGTATTTGCACTAGTTAGGAAAGTAGATTTCTTTGAATAAATGCTATGTCGAACCGGGTTTCTACTAAATACCCTTGAAAATATATTCAAAACTTTTCCGCTATTTTGTAACATTTCAATAATGTATTTTTATATCCAAATTTCTCAACTTAAATTCTTCAAAACATTTAGGTTAGTAAGAGCGTTTCTAACTACCACGAAATGTAACTACTATTGAGAATGTGTATCGTCTATGATAACTACCATTGATCTCGGCTTTAAACTACCCTTTAAAATATTTGAATCGTAGTTAAAATATCTTCAACTTTTTGATTTTTTTAACTACCAACATGTGCAATTTAAGGTTATGTGTACCTAACCTATGTTTATTCATTCGATTTTCTCTTTAAAATTCCGAAATGAAAAGGTTATCAGAGGAAAGAACAAGAATTTTATTTGAAAAACTCACAAAATAGTAAGTTACCTAGAATACTTAAGAACATTTATTAATTTATATCATTTTTCAGCATTGGTCCTAATGTAAAGTTACTAGTAGAACGTCCCGATGGCCTATACTGCTTCAGGGAGCAGAAAGATAGAGTATATTACGTTTCGGAGAAAATTCTGAAGTTAGCCAACACTATACCCGCGGAACAACTCATTTCAGTTGGGACATGTTTTGGGAAATTCACCAAATCCAACAAATTTAGACTACATGTAACCGCACTCACCTACTTGGCGCCTTATGCTCAGTGTAAAATCTGGTTAAAATCATCAGCAGAGCAACAATTTTTATATGGTAATCATGTTACGAAAGCAGGATTGGGTCGAATTAGTGAAAACACTGAGAAGTACCAAGGGGTAGTAGTTAATAATATGGCAGATGTACCCTTAGGTTTTGGAGTTGCTGCTAGATCTACAGCTGAATGCAAACATGCAGACCCATTAGTCACAGTTTGTTTCCATCAAGCAGATGTTGGAGAATATATCAGATCAGAGGAGGATTTATTATAAAGTAGAAATAGTTTAAATTCATGTAGCCCCTTTTTAATAAAATGGTTTTGAAAAACTAGCTTTTCTCTAAAAAAACTATTTTACTATGTCTAATTCGCAGTTTTAATATACAATGTGGTGTTATGCTGCAGTAAGGGCGTCATCAGCCATTAGGCCAGGGAAGAGGGCATAAGACGGGCGCCCGTTTTTTTCTTGGTCAGAATTATGATTTATACATGTGTAATTATTATATTGAGCTTTTTTTAACAATTTGGAAGTTACTCTTGAAATTTTGATCAATTCAAAATAAACGTTTTTTTAATTTCATCTTTTTTATCAAAATTTACAATTCAAATGCAAACGTATTTTTCTAAAATTTTAGCTTTAAGTTTGATGTCTTATTTTTTTTAAATATGTTGGTTGGTTTGAAAAATTTTGATTTTAATTACATCTCAGCTTACGTATAAAAATGTTTTATTTTACGTAAACTGTCGTTTTTTTAGCGAAATAATATAAATCTCCCAAATCTTAATAGAAAGAGTAGCTCTCCCTTGTATTTATTGGGTGAAGTCATTGTTTTGGGTGGTAGAATGTGGAATTTAAACGCTTAAAATCACAAATTCTATAACATAAAATCCCGTGTGGGTAGCAGCTACTTTTGCGAAAACATGCCAAAAAGTACGTCGCAAGGTGCGCCTTAGAGAATCTAATCAGTAATCGGATGTTATTTCTTTGTCAGAAGTTTCTAAGTCAGAAGAGGGGAGATTAAAATCGTTTATTTTGGGATTTTAGTTTAAAGTGATGTTGCAAAAGATTAGGACTTTTTGGATGAAAGAAGTAAAATTAAGCTAATTTTTCGTGAAGTTTTCTCTCATAAATATCCATCAGCATGAATTGATTCTGAATTTTTGCCTGGGTACTTTGGAGGTAGAGGAGAGATTATATAATGTATGCCCAGAAAATGTCGAAATTCTGAGTTTAAAGTATATCTGAAAAAAATATTCAAAGTTTAAAAATAACAAATCCGGACTTTTGAGAACAAAGTCGGAATTTTAAAATCCAATACGCAGGAACAAATAACGAGTTATAGAGAAAAGGTAAAAATTAAAAATGCTTGAAGTTTACCACAAAAATAACTAAAAAATCTTGCAATATGTAAAAAAAAAGTTTGGTTGAAACTCGCATTTTTACGAAAAAATGGTAATTTCAAAATTATAATCGACAATAATTTAAATATGGAGTTTATAAACAAGCTTTTTATGTAATTATAAAAGGTTAAATCAAAAGCATCAGCTAAGAGTTTTAAAACAAAAGTACTTTAGATAATTTCCAAAGAAATCATAAATATCTAGCATTGTCGAAAATTCAAGCTCATAATTGAAAGTTTTGAAAAGGAAAAAAATGAAAGCATGATACAAAACTGAATTAAAAAAAGTCAGTAGAAAAATTCGAGTTTAAATACGAAATTTTGAGAACAAACATAAGCATTTTAAGAAAAGGTCAAAATTTTAAGTTTATAGTTGAAATTTTAGAAAAAAAAAACAAAGACCCAAAACAGAGAATTTGCGAAAATCAATTTGAAGTTTCCAAAAAAGGCACCCATGAAATATGTCAGAGTTTTCAAGTTTTCAATCAAAGTGTAAGGAGAAAGATCGAAATTAAACCAAATGGAAAAAAGTCTAAAAAATGAAGAATTTTTAATTAAAAATTTAGTTTTGAGAGAAAACGTAAAAATAAAATTGCTAAATTTTTCAAGAACAGTAATAATTAATACAAAAAATATTGAAACAAAAATTAAAATCAGTGGAAAAATCCAAATTTAGAGTTTAAAGTCAGAATTCTAAAAAAAGAAGAGTTTTTGAGAGAAATTTCAAGAAAAAAGTCAAAATCTAGAGATTAGGCTTAACATTTTTAAAATACAACGCAAACATCTTTTTGAATGTTTATTAATTTTATTTAACATTTCTTCGGCCCACTTTGGAAATATTTAAAAAAACTGGGCCGAGGAAATGTTAAATAAAATTAATAAACATAATATTTCCGGTCAATAAGAGTTCACCACCAAGAATAATCTTTTTGAAATTATAATTGAGATTTTGCACCCAAAACTAAAATCGTTGGCAAAAACTACACTTTGAGTTGAGCCAGAAGTCTAAAAAAAAGATGATAGAAATTTCAAGAAAAAAGTCAAAATTTAGAAACTAAGCTTGATGTGTCTAAAATATATGAAGCAAAAATCTTCAGTTGAAATTTCTAGAAGAAAAAATAGTAAAACGGGAAAGTACAAAATCGAAGGTTTGAAAAAAAACATAATTTATGTATAAAAAAGCTTTAAAAAACTGATTTACAAGTTTAATTTAAAATTAAAAAGGAAGTAAAAATTTGGAAATTGAACTCAAAATTTCGAAAACAAAAGTCAAAATTTTTAAAACCAAATTTTAACTTTACATTCGAACTTTTATATAAAAAAATAAAAACCGAATGTTCCAATTTTTAGGAAACCAATACAATTTTTGGGGAAAATATATTTATATCGAGAGAAAAACAATGGACATTTGGTGATTAAATTCGAAATGTTGCAAAAAAAACCCATTAGAATAGATCTAAGTTTTAATTTAAAATTTGGAAAAAACTTTAGTTTTGGCTTACATTCAGGATTTAGAGAAAAAAACTTTGAAAATATAGTTAAGAATCTCCAAAGCTGAAATTTACAACTTTGAGATTTTGGAAAGACCCAAATTTTATATAAAAAAATAGTCAAGATTTTAAAATTAAAGTCAACATTTTGAAATCCTTTATCCTATGCTCTAAATTATATACATTTGAAATTTGCAGAGCAAAATCAAAATTTTAAGATTGAGCGCTGTGGATTAGACTTATAAATACAAAGAAGACAAAACATATGGTTATCAATAAAAGCATAACCCTGAATACACAACTGACGATCAACCAACAACCAATTGAAAGGGTTAAAAGCTATACATATCTTGGCACTAATGTAAATAGTCAATGGAATCACTCACTGGAAATAAAACAACGTATAGCAAAAGCTAGAACAAGCATTTATGAAAATGAGTACTGTCTTCAGAAGTTATGACCTGCCGCTGAAAATCTCGTACTGCAATGTTATACTTTTTCATTTTTGCTTTCCGGAACGGAGGCTTGGACACTCCCCGAAGCGTCAATGAAAAAACTTGAAACGTATGAGATGTGGTGCTATAGAGACAATCTAAGAATCTCGTGGATCGATCATGTCACGAATAAGGAAGTGCTATACAAAATGAGAAAGGGATGCGAAATTACCTCTACAATTAAGAAATGTAAATTGGAACACCTGGTCCATATTAGGAGAAATGAACAATGCTATGGCCTTCTCCAACTGATACTGCAAGGGAAAGTGTATGGTAAGAGAGGACCAGGACGAAGACGAATTTTATAGCTTCAGAACTTAAGAAAATGGTTTAACATGACCATGACTGGACTGTCCCGCGCAGCTGCTAATAAAGTAAGAATAGCCATGCTACTCGCCAGCATTCGGAGCGAATAGGCACCACAAGAAGAAGAAGATAGATAACTTTGACTCATTAAATATTTAAATAATTAGGAAAAATAAGATTTATTTTTTAAAATAGCTTGAAATTGGCCACGCAAATGTAGAATTTAAAAATTGTGACAGGTTTTTTAATATGCAGTAACTCAAAATACGATAGTTTTCAATGAAATATACTAGGTGAATCCTAGACACTGCTGCTGCATCATCATGAATTTGGTTTAAAAATATTTTATTTATTGATATACGATATTCTCCAATGAAAACCATTATGGAGCTTAAATGCCTGATGTATATAACTTAAAAAGTGCCAAAATTGCGTTACTACTACCGTCTTTGTTGGACAAGTCGACTTGTATGTATAAAAAATTTCACATTTCGAGACTATAGGCCTGGTCTAGGTGATAACGGATTGCTACTTTTAAATTAGGCTCTGATTGTTATTTTCATTATTGAACATATCAGTAAAGTTATATACAAATTAGGAATTTATAATGAATGTATCTATATTAGTGGCACCAGCCGCCTCTGTATATAGCAAAAATACACAAGAGATTATTCTTCCTTGGGAGTTTGAAAGGAAAGATATTAAGAGGAGACACGCAGAAAAGAAAGAAACCAAGAACATTTCTAGTGCCAGACAGGTTTCCGCAAGCATCTGGTCATTAAAGGGTAGAGCAGGATAAGCATAGGAAATCTGCCCCAGGAGCCAAATGTGATGAATGTTATATCGATCACTAGGTCACCTATCTGAAATAATATTCCCATAGTTTTGGCCGCCTATCTCTTACTGTCTTTGAGTAATTTTGAAAAATGCATTTTTGCATTTTTTAAACTTCGTTTTCTCCGCAAGTAATAAAGCTAGGAAAATGATTCATAAACCAAATTATAGACAATATTATGACAAATATTGTGCGTGTGTATTTAAATTATATTGCGCAATAATATAGGTTTTTTTAAATGGAAATATTTTTCCAATGCAATTTTTTTAAGTGTGAGCAGAGTGACCACTTTTTTAAAATTATCAAAAATTACTATTAGTATGAAGAATAACGGGTATAAGTTTTATTGAAATCGGATGGCTGCAACCTGGTCAGAAAAAGGTACCTATATGTAAGCCATTTACAATTTGTTGTTCTGGTGGCAACATTCCGAAAATTTTGGGACCGTTTTATGGCGCACAAAATGATGCCCCAATTATGAGAACTGTTTTAGAGCATTCGCAAGGTCTAAAAACGTTATTGCAAAGAGGTGACATACATATTTCTAATTGCACGCGGATTCCGTGATGTTGAAGATCAAATAAAAAACAAAGGATATTACTCTTGATGCCAGCGTTCAAAGGCAAAAGAAATCAGCTAACAACTAAAGAATATAACAGTTCTCAAGATTAAGATGGGTCGTCGAAAATGTTGACGGATCGATTGGTCAAAAGCATAAATTTTTGCGTCATACAATGGGCAATAAAATGTTATCGAAAGTAAAACCGCTTTGTAAGAATGTGGGATTTTTGCACAACAGGTTTGGGAAGCATTTAAATCTGATACTGATTTAGCTGACGAAATCATCACTTATATAAATGCCAAAATGACCACATTAAACACTTTGAGCACGGAGGTTGAAAATCAACACAGGAACAGAAGAAAAAAAAAGGCTTAAAGTCCTAGGGGCATCGCAAATAATATAATTCCCTGAACTAGGTGAACATGAGTTAAAAATATTATTCACGAGTTCCTACCAATTATCTTAGGCAGCTTCATATCCACCGGGCTAATTGGAGATCAAGAAAGTTTCTCAAATAGAATACAATGTATAAAACAATCACCAAATATACTAAAAGCAGAAGTGAAATTACGCCATAAAAATAGCAAGACTTATAATTGCTAAATTAATTATATTCCAAATGGAAAAAGTTACACTGACGTCAAACGCTATACTTGTGATTGTTCAAACGGCAATGGAACGATAGTAATATTAAGCAAAATATTCGCTAAAGACAATATATCTGTTGTCATTAATTCAGATAATGATAATGATTAATTTAAAATAAAGATTATTTCAAATCGAATATACTTTTTATTTATTTCTATTCGAAACCTATAATTTAGATCAACCAGGGCTCTAGGTAAAAATACTTTTTTTTCAGCAGGTTGCAGCCTCCTTATTTTTAAGAAACTTACACCAGTGAATCTTTTTACTAATAGAAATTTTCAGCAATTTTACGAAAATGGTTACTCTGCCGAAACCTAAAAACAAAGAAGGTATTAAACACCTATAATTGGCGATCAAGCAGGATTCTACTTAAAAAAAAAAAATATTTGTTTTCAAGGTTGTAGCCATCTGATTTTAATGAAGCTTATACCAGTTATTCTTTATGCCAAGAGCAATTTTTGATAATTTTAAGAAAATGGTCACTCTGCTGGAACTGAAAAAAAAAATGCAATGGAAAAATATTTTCATTAAAAAAAAACATATATTATTGCGCAATATAATTTAGATGCACATGCACAATATTTGTCATAATATTGTCTACAATTTGGTTTTTGAATTATCTTTCTAGCTTTATTACTTACGGAGAAAAAAAAGTTTAAAAAATGCTCTGCAAAAAGGGCATTTTTCAAAATTACTCAAATACAGTAAAAGATAGGCGGCTAAAACTATGGAAATATTATTACAGATAGGTGAAATACTGATCGATATAACATTCATCACATTTGGCTCTGGGGGCAGATTTCCTATGCTTATCCTGCTATATCCTTTATTCATCATTGTTTGCAAAATTTCTAAAAATTTTGCCATTTTTCCTTGCCGAAAAAATATATCCAGGAACTTTATTTAGTGTTATTTCCCACCCCTCGTAAAAACGAGGCGATTGGATTATCTCACTAGAATTGAGAGAGGAATTCCGCATTTTATTTACCCTCGTATTGAAGTTAAGAAGTGTGATGACAAATATTCACCATAGATGTAAACTGAGAGAGAAATTTATGAACTATATCAGCAAACTTTTCCAATTTGTAATATTGCGTTCAGTCGAAGGTAGAAACAATACTAGAGAGAAGATGTCAAATATTTTATTATTTGGTGAACAATAACATGCGTTATGCTCTCGTGCAATATTCTCGTTTTAGGAAAAGAGAAGATGTAATTAGAAATAATGTCATTGGTAATCGTAATTTAATTTTATTGATTCGTCATTTATGATAATTGGTATTATCGGTCAAATTGAGAATAAAATGCACGCACACATAATGACAATGTATTAATCCATTTGGGACATCCATGTGGAAAATAATTAGAAAGATGACTTCAATGACAAAGCAAACAAAGAAACTAAATTTTAAGGGTATTTTGGGGGTGTTCAACTTATTTGGATTGAATCCGTTTAACAAGAAATATTTAACGCTAAAATTTCTTTTTGTATCTCTTTGTTTTTTTCCAACCATAATTTTTAGTAATGCCGAATATTTAATTAATTTTCACAATAGGCAGACTGCTGTAAAAGGAACTGAAATTTTTATCCCTCAGATTCAGGTATACTTTTCACTCGCTTTCATTTTAATTTTTCTTATTAGTGTGTTTCTTTAGATTATATGCAAGTTAATCATGCTTTTATATCATGGAAACGATATTGCTCGAGTAATAGAGAAAACCAAGAATTTTTGGCCTCTGAAGAGATTTGGTTTGGAGTACTTGGGGTATTTCCATAAACCACATTTCATTATACGTATTTCATACTTTATATACTCCAGAGGTATAATATTATTTACTATTCAGTACATGTTGACTCCTTTGATACGTGATGGTGGAGAATCTTCAATTTTACTCTATGGAGAAACTAAAAAGAATGTTCCGTATTATAAATTACAATTAATAAGTCAAAGTTTATATGGCGCAATCATACTGGTGATAACATTAGGATCTGAAGGGCTCTATTTATATTTGGCAGGCCATGCAATCACCGAATTAAGAATGATTGGAGTTGCAATGTCCAAAAGAAATGATGAACGCTGGTGGACCAATATATTTGAAAAAGAAGTAATAAGCCATCACCAAGATGTGCTGGAGTAAGTAGTTTGTGATAGCTAATGCACACCACTTGGTACTAAAAAAAATAGGTAGTCATGGGGATTGCCGACATAAGTAAAAACTTAAATTTTGGAAATAACAGTTTGGTTTTTAATTTTCAAGTAGATTTTTATATCAAAAATTAAAATACCATGATTTTTAAATTATTAAAATTATTAGTATTAGTCTGACTTACACATCTATCGGCACTTATTGTTAGAGCAACAGTGATGTACATTTTTTATACAGTTTATTTATTAGTCAAAACATATCTGTGCCATACCCAAGATGCAACATTTAGGCCCCCAAAAACAGTGTGGCACACCAAAACATATTTTTAAAGACTAAAAATAAGAAATTTTCGGCCGACGACATTTATTGTCACCCCAATATATTTTTAATGATCAAAAAAGGTTATCAGTTATCATTTCCAAATATTCACTAACTAAAAAAAGAAAAAAAAAGATAAAATAACGTCATCGCTCCTTCTGGGGACTCTTCTCATTTTGGGCCCTGTGCGGTTGCACAGGTTACACCTGTTTCGTAACCGCTCTGAAACATTGGATGACCTGAGCAAGCCCAGTACAAAATATAATTGCAACTTAATTGAAATAATAAGTACTTAAATTTAAAAAAAAGCAAAAAGTGTTCTGCCACGGCCGGGATTTGTTATATAGTCTTTGTGTAGCTTACACATGTAAACAGCTATCTTTCCCTGTCTATTATCGAGCCTTTGGGCAAGGTTTATTATTAAACCTTGGCATTTCTCTGCTGTAAATCTGGCGATAATTTGTGTGTTTCCAAAAATTTGTGCAATGCTTATTATGACTGAATTAAAATATTGCATTGTTGTTCAGTTATGAACTAAGTGTAGAGCTTCGAGTCTCTAGCTCATTGGAAAGTTAGTTTAAAATCGATCACAAGATTTGTGTGCAAGGCACACACGAAAGCGTCTGTATAATCAGATAGAGAAGAAAGCAAAATTTTTAAACGCACATATTGATACAAATATTGGAAATATTTGAAAATAAATGCTTTCCTTTTGTTATCCATTTTTCTACAGTGTGTCCCCGTTTTAAGTGCCTTAAATGAAACAGGTGATGGAAAAAACAATTTTAAGCAAAAAGTTTCCTATGAACATGTATACGAAAACTCTTGAGTAAAAAAGATACAAGATGTTGAAATTTGAATTAAAAAAAAGTTTTTACTTTTTCACTTTCAAGTTTTCTAAGATATTTAAACCAAATTTTGTGCACATGGTGTATGAATGAAGGATCACAAAATAAATTAAAACTAAGTTTCTATCCCGACCAGTGGTGGAGTTACGAGTAATCCGTGATTTTATCAGATATTATTGTAGGAAAAACGCGGTTCACCACAGAAGAAACGAAATAAAATACCTGTTTTGGGTAAAGTATTTAATTTTGAATAAAAGTTTATTTTTTGACATGTTTCCGTATTTGCCACTGGTTGCGTCATGTCGGTGGTTTTGGAGAAAACATCACTCTCACTCGTTCTTTCACTAGGGAAAGTCCCAAAAATTTAAATTCTGTCACAATAATGACAAATATGAAAGAATGTTAAGAGTCAATTTTATCCAAAACTGTTAATTCATTTTATTTTATCCAGTGTCGTAGCATCTTAAACTTACCCCGCTTTGTGTTAGTCAGTGATTATTCAAAGATCAGCATACATTGTATTCGAACAGTTCCTACGTAAAACAGATGGTAGTAAATGCCAAAAAAAATGTGAAGTAAAAACTCTTATTCAGAATTAAAGGCTTTATCCGAAAATTGTATTTTATTTAATTTTGTTTAGTGGCGTACTACCTTTTTTTTTAAAACTATATCACAGATTACCCGCAACTCCACCACTGGTTGAGATAGAAACTTAATTTTTACTTATTTTATGATCCTTCATCTACACACCATGTGCGCAAAATTCAGTTTAAATAACTCTGAAAACTTGAAAATGAAACAATAAAAACTTTTTTTTATTCAAATTTTAACACCTTGTACCTTTTTTATTAAGAGATGTTCATAGGAAACTTTTTCCTTAAAATTACTTTTTCCATGAAGTAGGTACTTCATTTAAGGCACTTAAAACGGGGACAGCCTGTATATACAAATATTTACATACTTAGTATTCACTGTTGTAGAGCACAGTCATTTTGCAATTAAACAATTAAAATAATGATCAAAATAAGACATAATTTTAACAATGCACAGTATACATACATTGAACTTTCCACATTGTCAGTTTAACTCATATCGGGTGTAATAGGATTATGGCACACCCCCCTTGTTCTTTATTTATGAAGATCAAATCTTCAAATTTGCCAACACTTGATGTACTTATGAAATGTTAAATTTTGACATAAAACTGTTGAAAATGTTGGTAACGAAACATGAGTGCGATGGTCACGCGTAACTGTAAGATTTTATCCTATCAAAACTAGTTCAACGCATCTAAAGAAGTTTTCACTTCAAAAAAAAAAACAAACTAATAAATAAGGAATGCGAATGAAATAATTTTGCAGAAGTTATTTTGCTCTTGATTTCTACATACCACATAATGAGTATATTCTTTAATTTCACTCAAAAGAAGATGCAAATAAAATAATAAATACAGTTAAAAAAATTTATTGCTTTTAGATACATCAACCTGATCAGCGACATATTTTCAAATATGCTGTTTTATCAGTATTTTACAAGTTTATTTGGAATTTGTTTTGGCATATTTTTTATGGTAATAGATGGGTAAGTAAATCCAGAAAAAATGTCTATAGACAAAAAGTAGAGAGTTTTACTTAAAAACAATGACAATATCATCTTCGAACATTTCTGCAACTGTTATAGGAGCAAAACTATAAAATATTTAAACAATTTACAATTTACTTTTTAAAGTACTTATTAATTTTAATCTTTCTAATATAAAAGGAAAAAACATTTGGAAATTCATTGCTTGAAAATTAAATGATTCACTTCAGTTGCAGACGTCAAATTTGAACAAAATAGAAGCACTTATTGCAAATGATTAATTTACAGCTTTTATTGTTTTGGTTTAATTCCAAATTTAAAAGAGCAACGTTTTAGTTTATTCATTTATGCAAATCAATTAGATTTTAACCGTAAAATTTGAAACTTTTTTTGTTTTACAAATTTAAAGTATTTTTTTTTAATTTTGCCTTTTTCTCTTAATATTTCCAATTTAAACTTTGAATTACTTTTTATCTAAAATTTTAACTTCGTATTAATTTGAAATTTCTATGTTGATCTTTTAATTTTGGCCTTAAAAAATCGTCATTAGTACTAAAATTTAGATTATTTGTTTTTCTGTTTAAAGCCAATAACGTTGACATAAAAGGTGTCAAAATAATGTCGCAATAACTATGTTTGCATTTGAAGGGTACAGGCAAAGAAGGCGATTAGTCAATTTTGTCTAAAAATGAGTTACCTGCATCATGTGCTAGCCACAGCTGTAAAGCTTCATTTGATCTAGAATCACTTTGTAAAAATACACCAAGTTAAGAGTTATAATCCATTTTTCTTTCCCTTGAATAAAGAAATGATAGAGAGTCTCTGGTAGAGAGTCTACATCTTAAAACTCGTGTTTTTCATTCTGATTTATCGCCTTCTTTGTCTGTACCCTGTACCCTTAATTTGTCATCTTTAGAGTTTGACTTGAGTTCACAGTAAAATTCAGCAAACCGAAATACATATAAACTACCAAAAATAGGTCAAGACGAGAAATTTTTTTTTTTAAAACTGAACAGAGTTGTTTTTTTTAGGATGCCACCAGACAGTCAACATCTGATTAAATACGTGCCGTATCTTGCATCGTTCCTGACGCAGATGTGGATGTACTGCTTCATAGGAAGTATCATAATCAGTGAAGTAAATTTAGTATGTACTTTTTAATGCAAAACAGACGTATTGGACTGATTTGTTTTCAGTGTAACGTTGCGCATGGCATATTTTATATTGACTGGAATAAAGATGAAGCTTACAGAGACAAATTTGGGACTATAATGATAATACGAAGGGCACAGAAGGCAGCTAGAATCAAGATTGGGGATGTATTAACGTTGGATTTAGAATGTTTCACTTCAGTAAGTTAGAAATTGATAAAACTAAAATTTTCCTTCAAAAATGAAATTGACCCCCTAGTAACTCCTAGTTAGGTGGGGGCTTAGCCTCCTAAAAAGTTGGCCTTAGAAAAGAGCGAAATTAGCTGTTACTGTCTTATCATATGGAAATTAAAAGTAATTTTATGAGATTTTTTTTGATCTTTAAAAATATAACTTCAGAATTTGTGATTAAAATTTTAGAAAAAAATTATATAACAAACATTAGTAAACAAGAGGTGTTGAGAAAAAACTCATTATTTCAAGATTAATGTCGAAATTTCAAAAAATAAATCCAAATTTTTGAAACTTGAAATTTCGAGTTTTAAGTCCAAACATGAAAAAAGCGAAAATTAGATTACTTAAAAATTTTGAGAACACAAGGCAAAAAAAAGTGAAATGAAGCAAATTTCTAATTTTAAATTTAAACAATTAAGAAACATTTTATAAATGTCAAAATTTAAGAAGCCCCAAATTTATTAAACAAATTTTGTAACGTTCTGTGTAATTTTGAATTTAAAATAATGGACTCTTAGGAAAAAGAAAAAAAAATAAATTTTTACAAAAAAATCAGAATTCATAAAAAATTTGGAGAAAAAGTCAAAGTTTCAAAAGTTCTTTATTTCTCAACATTATCTAAATACTGAATTTAAGTCAAAATTTAAAAAAGATAAAAATTACATGAATTACTTAGAATTTTGGAAAAAAGATGAACGTCCTGGAAAACTTATGGATATTTCGAGAAGATAGGTAATGTTTTGGTATTAAATCACTAAATCAATTGAAAAAAATCATAACTTAGGCAAATTGATTTCCCCACTTAACCTTTGTTTAATTTCGAGAAATTAGTTGACTTTTCTTCATTAAAGTTAAAACGGAAAAATTAACATTTTTATTTAAAACAGTAATTATCCAAAGTTTTCGGAAAAAAATATTATTGGAAGTTTACTTTTAATGTTAAAAAATTTATATGTATAATTTAAACACTTAACCAACCATACACTTATTTTTTCAGATTTTCAGCAACGGTTTATCTTTCCTTACTTTTATCAATGCAGTATTCACTCGTGAACATTAAGCGGCCAAATCACTTTGTTTACGCAAGGAATTTCAAATTTTTAACAAAACCTGTAACCTGTGGCTAACTAAATCTACCATGAGAGATTTTTAAAAATTTTACCCTAAAATAGAATGGGGCATCATATTTTAAAAAGAACTTTGAAGCAAACAGTTTAAACCAGACAGGGAATCGATAAAAGAGAACCCAAGATTCCGAAGTCTGTTAAAAACAATAAGTCAAGAAAATAGCCAAAAAGTGAACGACCCCATTTTGTAAAGCTGAAGGGATCTATGATATATTGATAACCGAAAAAAATCGCCTTTAAGATTTTGACGATATGGGCGTCTACTATCAACCCCTGGATTCAAGAATTGCCTTCACCTGAACAAAAAATGTAAGCTGAGCCGATCAAAATTTGCAAAAGGTGTAGTATAACTAATTCTTAAAAGGAGGAAGAAGAAGAAACTGAACAACACATATTACCTGGATGTTACGTTCTGGCAAGAGAAAGACATTATTCAATTTTTAGCGCCATTTTAGTGGACTCAAAAGTAATAATGGATACCAGTGGGACTTTCCCCGTGAAAGTTAGGAAAGCACACTTTTTCTTATAAAATGAAAACATGTAAATAAAAATATACGTTTCTTTGACTTTTTGATTTTTCAATTTTAAAGTTCGACTTTAAACTTTAAATTTAAAGAAAATTGACGAAATTTAATTAATAAAGACTAGATTTTGACCAACAGCAGTCGATATTTCTACAAAAAGTCCAAATTTATTAGTTATAAGTTAAAATTTTAGAAAGAAAAATAATAACAATTTCAAAATTCGGCAAAAAATATACATGAAAATTTTGGCGACTCCTATGTTTCATTTTTGACCTGTAACATGTGACATTTATGACAATTATGCTGAATTCGAAAATGCGAAAAACTCTATGAAAATAAGAAAAAACAAAGTTACCACCTCCATTCAAGCTAAGTTCGGACCTGATATCATGAGAGATGCTGCCATTAATACTTTAAGGGAAGAAGAGACTTCGGGGCCAGATGGAGTACACTCGAAATTCTTCTGGTTTCTTGACGATGAGTCCATCATGTTCCTAACTGGCATTTTTAATGGCAATTACAATATTGGGAACATTCCAAAAGAATGGCTCATTTCGGAATTTATAATGTTACCAAAGAAATAGGAAGCCAAAGTATGTGATGTTTCTTAAGGTTATTCATCGCAATTTGGTTCTATGAAGGCATGGGTATGAGAAACGCACTTTTCTGTCTGCAAGTACTATTCCAGCGCTGTAGAGATATAAACTGTGACATTTTTGTATGTTTTGTTGACTACCAGAATGCGTTCGATTGAATAAAGCATGAAAAGATGATGGAGGTCTTGAGGAATACGGAGATGGATGACAAAGATCTGAGGATCATTTGAAATCTTTACTGGAATCAGACAGCTACTATTAAAATTAATAAGGAAAAAATAAATAACATCCGATATGCGGATGATACTGTGGTTTTCACTGACAACATAAACAAGTTGCAAGAGCTAATGAACAAAATAAAATATGTTAGTAGTAAGTATGGCTTAAAAATTAACAGTAGTAAAACCAAATTCATGGTCATTAGGGGTGGAACATATGACCTAATGGTCAATAACACAAAAATAGAGGGAGTTCTATAGCTCACCTACCTGGCAACCATGATCAACGAGAACTGGAACTACTCACGGGAGATCAGGTGCAGAATAGAGAAAGCAAGGAACGCCTTCAACCAAATGGCTAAATTGTTTAAAAGTCACAACCTCAAGATGGACATCAAAATCAGACTCCTCCGATGCTAAATTTTCTCGGTACTCTTCTATGGGATGGAGTTATGGACATTAACCGAGGCAACACAAAAAAGACTTGAGTCCTTCTAAATGTGGGTTTATAGGAGGATGTTAAGAATTTCATGGGTGGAAAAAGTAACCAATAAGACAGTGATGGAGAAAATGAAGGAGGACTTAGAAATAACGAATCCCATCAAGAAAAGAAAACTCTAGTACCTCGAACACAGTGTGAGGAAGGAAAGCAAGTATCGCCTACTAAAGTCAGTTCTCCAAAGGAAAGTTTATGGCAAAAGAGGACCAGGAAGAAAGAGAATATCATGGCTTAATAACTTGAGGACATGGTTCTCAAAAACTACTACCAAAGTATTCATAGCAGCCGTGAACAAAGTCATCATATCCAGAATAATCGCCAATATTTGGAAGGAATAGGCACTCGAAGAAGAAGAAAGTTACCATAATTTCTTTCAGAAATTATTTAACAAAAAAATAATTAACAACATCACTGTAAAGTTTCTAAGAAACGAAGCAAAAATGATTTAAGGTTTTCTTCAATCAGACTACAAATAATAAAGAAGACACAACAGACTGAAAAAAATAATGTTTTTCACTTTTTTCTTAATAAAATCTGAACAAGCGGGTTTTAATTGCCTTCTCAATGGTGGGCATAAAATTCCGCCCTATTGCCCATGTAACCGATTTTCTATTTTTACTTATAACAAAGGTACCCATATTATCCCACGTCCACTGGGATACACTATATTTACAAGAAATTTGGGTATTTATTTACACACAAACAAGAGTTTCATGAAAGCTTGTTCATAATTTAAAGCAAAGTACCCTTATATAATAAAAATAATTCAAATAAATTTATATGAGTACAAAACAAACGAATATGATTTTCTAACTTTAGTTTTTGTACATTCGAGTAAATTTCAAATTCAAGAAGAAAGGCGAAATGTCAAAAGAAATCAATCGACATTTCTATTAGGAATTTAGAACAAAAATTTTAGCAACCTAATAAAAGATACAATTTCAATATTTAAAAAAAATATTCTGAAAAAGTTAAAAAACAAAGGCATTCTCACAATCTTGATCTTTTTTTGAATTGTTAGGTTTTTACTTTCCAGTTCAAACTTTAAGTTTCAAGGATATATTTAGTGATTAAAGTCTTGAGAAAAGCGAGTCAGTATTTCTATAAAAAGTCTAAATTTTCAGTTTGAAAAAAATTAATGAAAATGACTTAAACATTTTGCATATTTTACAAATTTTATGTTTTGAGAGAAGTTTTAAAAAAAGTCGAATATTAGACTTTCAGGTCAAACATTTTTATCAAAATGAAATTTTACAATGTGTTTAGTAATTTTCCAGAGAGTGGTAATTTGTTCCTTAATCCAATTTCGGAATTCCGTTGAGGAATTACTTTCGGTAATATCAAAAAATGGTTCGGATCTACAAAAAGTGCTTTGGCTTCTCTTTTCGTAAGCTCTCTTATTTTTTTCTGTTCCTTATGGCCTGGCTCCTCTATCAAATCAATCTATTACCTACTGCCAGTTACTTTAGGTATTGTTTGCACTACCAGACAAGGTGACAGTGGTACCGCGCGCGGATCTTGGAGGGGCGCCGAAATGACCATAGCAGAATCAAGTTTTGAATCATGTTCTTTTTTAAGTATTATCTATCTAGGTAGGTTATATAACCTCGCACCGGATGCATAAAGGACTAGTTGTGAAACTGCAGTATAGGATTTTAGAGCATCTAGAGCTATTTGGATGTTGGACAATGTAAATATTCTGGCTCCTTTAATACATCTTGAATCATTCACAAGTACACATGTTTGTGGCATGTGCTTCACCTTGGAAGATGGTGGAGCTACTGTCAAGAGATTGTGATGCCATAAAATTAGGGTCATATTCCCGATGCCAACGCCTTTATTCATCTTGGAGCCATCTATGATCTAGGTAGAGGCTCCAATTTTTTCTTTCGGTAGAACAAAAATGTTTTCCTGTTGGCTAGGAGCAACCAGTTCAGATGGTATCTCAAAAGCATACTTAGGGTCTACATAGTCCTTTGGTAGAGTAAGTAGGATATGTGATTGGACAAGCTCCATAGCAGTAGTGTCGTGTAAGGTCCACTGTTCTCACATTTTTTGTTTGATAAATTCACAAGGTACAGGTGGTCATCCCCTTTCTTGCAAAAATGTGTAAGTGTGGAAGACCAAGAATAACTTCGATCGTCGGTTTGGGTGCATAGTCCTTGTAATACTCTGTAGACGGTCTTGCTTTGAGCCAAGTTTTACTTTTCGGTAACTATATCAAGGAGAAATATATCATGATGGATCTTACTACTGCCAAGGATGATCTAAGATCGTTTTTGTTCAAGTCCTCGCTTAGCAATCAAGAAGTGGTATGTCCACAGTGCTGCGAAGCTTTGTTGGTCGTCGCTTTGATCTGGAAGTCTTAGGTTCCAGGAAGTTTTGAGCCAAAATTAACTCCTAGATGTTTTATTCATTTGAAAGAGTAAGCTATTGTTTTATTTCAGTTCAGCGTGTTCGTTTTCTTGAAGTTGAAGGTTGAAGGTTGTCGTATTTTTTTTGGATTCACTTACAGCCATTTCTTTTGATGCAATTGACAAGTTGACTGATTGTGAGAATATTTTGTAAAACCAAATAAAATTTTCTGTAAGTAGGTGTCACATTCCAACTTTCATGTCGAAATTAGAAAGTATAGTATTTCCTGAAACACGCAAATATACGTGCCTTTTCCATGAAAGGTTATATAATTATTTAAACAGGGGCTCATTAAAGATACCCTTGAAAAAGTTTGTGGATAGATTTTTAAACATCACCGTACCGGTTATTGAATAATAAAGTTAACAAAATGCGACATTTAGACACAATTTTACGTTATTTTAGAAACTTAAGCAGCTAACATTTCTAGGTATTTTCTGGTCATTCATTGACCCTTGATTGAAAATATGTATAAAATCCTGAATATGTTTGATATATCTCAACTGCGGTTTCTAAAGAAGCAAAAACAATTCGAGAAATTACATTTTAGTGAATTAGATTTTAATTACATTTTAAAGTTCTTATCACCAGTAGGATTCAATCCTTTGAATAACCGACTAACTAAGTTTAAATTATTTATGTTTTTTCTTGCCGTATGTCCAACTTTTTTTATTCATTGTCTCGAATTTTTTTGTAACCTAGATAATAGCAAAACTGTGACCAAAGGAATAGAAATTATTGTACCCGTCTATCAGGTAAGTATCTTACTTTTATTTAAGTAAAAAATATACTGTAATTTTGTTTAGATAATTTGTAAAGAGGTAATGCTCTTATCTAAAAGACAGAAAATTGCGAAGGCCATAGAAAAAACGAAATTTTTTTGGGTGCCGACGTTATTTGGAGAAGACTCGCTACTGTATATTAACAAGCCAAGAAGATTCATTGAGAATTTTGTTAAATATTATATAAGAATTATTATGGTGGTATATTTTCAATTCACCTTGACGCCGTTAGTAATGGACACGGGGGAATCCTTCGTACTGAGTTATGGAGAAAGTCGAAACGACAAAATACCAAATTTTAAAGTTCAACTAATGTTTCAAATATGGTACTCCATAAATGCGATGCTTATATTCGTCATTACCGATGCATTATTTCTGTATTTAATTGGACATGCAATTTCTGAACTGAGGTTGGTCAAAGTGGCATTTACGAGAATTAAATCCAATGGTGAGCCAGAAGATTTTTTAAAAGAAACTATTGCGCATCATCAGGAAGTTCTTGAGTAAGTAATAAAATTGGTTAAATGAAAATCATACCTATCGTGGGACAGCATCAGTTATTTTTGTGGCCATTCATTAGTGAAGAATGTTATCTTTCCACAAAACTCAAAATTAAAATGGTAACAATCATGGATTTCCTTTACTCTGACTTATCTGACTTATCACTAAATTAAACAAAATATGCCTGTAATTTCCTTACTTTTTCAGCGGGTTGGTTCTGCCTTCGTATAACTCATAACATTTCTCAGATATCCTAAATCAACCTAATAAACCAAGACGTTAATAAAAATGTCTAACATAAGTTTAAATAAAATGTAAATCTATTTTGCGTTTTCAATATTAGCCTCATGTCTAAAAACCTTTAAGATACACGAAGTTTTCCAAAAATGTGAAATATTTTTATCTTTAATCCCACAATTATACATTTGACTCAATTAAATTTCTTTTTTTTAAAAACTTTTATTTCGACTAAATACAATTAACCTTTTATAAAATAAAAAATTTCATGAGATTTTCAATTGCTCCGATAACAATTTTAATGTGTTGAGTTTGCAGTCTGATCTTTTTGCGTTTGAAGTATCGAAAAGTCAAAATCACAAAAATCGCCTTTGAAACCGTCCTATCGTGTAGATTTTCACACGAGTGATCGAAATCGTTAAGAAAATTAGTTACAGCTTCCCATCCAAGGGTAATAAACGTTCAAAATTTCAAAATAGGGAAAAAAAACTTTAATTGCTCATATCTCATAAACGGTAGTTAGTTCGTAATTCTTGTGCCTGGTAGCACGTCTTTGAATTGGTGTTACTAAAAATTTCTTACTCTTAAATTTTTTCATTTAGCTCCCGAATAAATCAGCATTTCTTTATTGTTATGTAGATACATCAAAATGCTGGATGAAATATTTTCTGGAATGCTAACGCAACAGTATTTCACCAGTTTATTTGCTATCTGCTTCGGACTTTTTTTCATGATTCAAGATGGGTAAGTGTTTTTGCTTCCTAATGTGTGTAATATATTTTAGATAAAAAATAGCATTTATAAATAATATATTTATAATAATGATGTGTCTGTTGAATTTACCAGTAATACCTACAGATGTTGATTAAATAGAGATCGACCGTCTAAACCGCAATCCAAACCAAATTTCGGCTTGTATTTGGTTAGGTTGGTTTTTGCCGAAACCGAAATTTATTTAAACTTGTTCAAATTTGGATTATACCCAGAAATCTAGTTCGTGTTTTCTAGATTTATAACTTATTCAGTTAAATCAAATAAAAGCAGTGGTTTGTCGTTCCTTTTATAAATTGGGAAGCTGATTTGGAAATAAACAAAAAAGGAGATTTTTTAAACATTTCAGAGCCAAACCGATTTAATCACATTTCATTAATTCTCAACTTTAATTTAGAAATATGAGCCTTGAATTTCAAACACTGTTTTTTTCCAAAATTTGAACTTTCAAATCTGAGACTTTCTTGAAATTTAACATTTGTAGATAATATTAAAAAATTAATTATTAATTAATAATTATTATTAAAAAATTAATGTCAAAAAATTTGCAAAAAAGTCAAGAGTTCAAGGTTAAGCATGAAATTTTGAGATTCTTTTATAAGCTAAGCTACTTCCGAAATTAATTTTAACCTTAAAATATACATAAAATACATGTTTAAAAAATTTGGAATTTTTAAGCTTAAAAATTTTAAATCCAGTTTTAACACAAAATTTCGAGAAAAAATTGATATTTAGGGAAAATCTGCAAATTTATAAAAACAAATTTACAAGCTTTTGAGTTTAAAATTTCAGATTTTAGTGAAAATTTTGATAACATTTCGAATGTTAGACTTTCAGAAAAGTCGAAATTTTGCGATTGAAATCCAAATAATATTTTTTTCACATAAAGTTTTCACTTTAAATTGAGACTTGAAAATTTATTCAAAAACGTTTATTTGTTTTCCCTTGGAATTAAAACTTTCTACAAAAGTTCAAAGTCTAAATTGAGAGAATTTGGTGTTGATAGCCTCAAGGAAGATAGACGTAACTGTGTTCACTGTGATTGGCTTGAGGTGCTAAGCTTGTCATATTTCAAAATTTTGTCAAATTCCAAGTATTAAGAGGACAAGGCTTACTAATGTACAAACACATGCACTTTTCCTTTGATTTTCGTACACATTCTCGGCAATTTATTGTTAAAAAATTATGAATGTCTTGCAATTGCAGAAATGATTAGAAAGATATTTAGCTTTTTTTTGACATCATTTTTTAACATTAAATTGTGCGAAATGTGCATAAAAATTGAAGAAGAAATGCAAGTTTTTCTGCAGTAGAAAATCTTTTTCGCTAAACCCTTTGCACTTGACAATGCTCTTCCTTGAAGCTCTCTAAGACAACGGTAAACATTTTATAAAAATTGTTTTTTTCAGACACTGCACAAGATAAAATGTTTAAAAATTTGTTTGCTAACAGATTTATTTTTATTTTTTTCGAAATAGAAACGCTGAATTTAAGTTTGCAATTTTGATAATGTCTTCTAAATCTCGACTTCAACCTTGAAATTTATAATTTTTTTAAAGATTATGAATCGTTTCTTGACAATTTGTTATGAATTTCTAATTTCATTTTCGAATTTCAAATTCGAGAATAAAAAGCTAAAATTCTCAAAAAGCTAAAAATTTTAATAAAACTTTGAATATTTGATCTTTTACTTAAAAGCCCAAAAAAACAAAAACTAGAAATTTGAAAGTAAAGTTGAAATGTTGAGAAATTCTATTAATAATTATATTTTTAGAAGTTTTAGTTTACTGAAAGCTTAGATCTTTTATTAAAACTTCAATTTAAATCTTTTTCTCGATATCTTCAATTAAAATTGAAAATGAAAAATATTTCAAGATTAAACTCGTAATTTTGTGAAAGCAATTAAAATTTCGAAACAAAGACCTTGTATACGTAAAATAAATTGGTAACATATTTATTTTATTAAAAAAAAATGATTCCAAACTCGAGTTCGACTATTTTTTTCAATTTCTATATAATGTGAAAATTTTGAGGATACTTTTGTCAATTAATTTATTCATTACAATTTTTAAAGAATCTGATGTCGATATTTTTTTAAACTTTGCCTTCAAAAATTTCGATTTTTTTAGAAATGTTGACAGCTTCAAGTTTAAATCCGAAATTTATAGATAAAAATCGAAAATTTGAGAATAAGATTTTAATTTTGCTCCTTTTTATTACGTAAATTAAGAGTTTTTCAAAATTTTAAATATAAATCTGCAATTTTAACTTTTTTCGCTGCCATTGTGACTTTAAACTAAAAATGCAAACTTTTTCGGTAAATTGTGATTTGGTTTTTCAAAAATTTGACCTTAATCTTTAAGCTCAGACTTCTTCAAATTTCGAGTCTTAATTCGGAATATTTTGTTTTCAAAATTTCAACATTGTTTCGAAATAATCCGAAAATATTTCTTGCTGGGATTCTTCTCTGAAAATTTCGTGCTTAAATTTTAAACCAGAAACGTTAATAATATTTTTAATATAAATTATGAGCCTTTTCTCTAAATTTCTAATCTTTTCTGAAAGTTTAGGATTAAATCTGAAAATTAGTTATTTCTCAAATTTCAGTTTAATAATCCAAATTTTGTAATAAATCCCTAATTTGTTTAATTTGGAGTTTTTCTCAAAAATGATTTTGTTTTTATCTAGAGTTTAGCTTACATTTGAAATATGAGATTTTGGTTTAACCGGATTTGGTGCCGAAACTGGCTGAAATCAACTTCGAAACTTTGATCTGTTTTTAATTATAAATATACGGAAAAGTAGAAAAAAAAATACAAGCTTTGAGGTTCAAAATTTACAGCCCCATACATTTGGAACGTGGACATTGAAAAATCCATTCCAATTAAATTTAGGTTCACCAGTGCAAAGAATTTTGCTAACGAAATTGGGGTCCTCAGCATCACTCAAGGTAATCAGCAACAAAAACCAACAGTTCTGGATGATCACCATTGAGTCAACGCCAAAGACTGGTAATTGCTGCTTGTGAATTGGTATCATAAGTTTTTGTAAAATTTTGCTCCAACTACTAAATGTTGGCTTCAAAGAAATCTATCGATTATGATAAGAAACGAAAGCTTTTGCAAACAAAAAAGGTACAAATGTTATAAAAGAAATAATCCTCCATATTCGATTCCCCCTTAAAGTTTGTGACCGATTTTTGTTAATATATGTATGTAAATGAATTTTTAGAATTCCACCCGATGCTGAACATCTTTCCAAATATATACCATACTTGGGATCATTTCTGATGCAGCTATGGATCTACTGCTTTGCTGGAACAGCTGTTATTAGCGAGGTATATTGCAGACTCTAAATTTAAATAGTAATCGAATTTCTTTTTTATTTGCGCGTGTTGTTTATCTAATTTTAGTGCAATATGACAAGTGAAGTTTTTTATGCGGACTGGGGTGTCACTTCTCGAGATAAATTGAACAAATTGATGGTGCTGAGGCGAGTCCAAAAAGAAGCCATGTTGAGAATTGGAGGAATTTTTCCTTTAGATCTGGGAAGCTTTACTTTGGTAAATTTATTACTTTGATGAATTTGTTTTATTTTAATACTAAAAAAGTAAGAAATGACGTAACTAATAATAATTATGTTTCAGGTGCTGAAGAATTCATTTTCATTTTTAACCTTTGTAAATGCTCTCTTTCGTCGATAAGTCTCTTGTGAAAATATATCTTTCGAGCAGCTTAAAATAAATAATGTTATTTAAATTATTAATTTGAATAAATAAATTACAATACCTATACTATTTTATTGGTGCTTAAACTTCTTTCCCACGACATAATAATTTCAGTGCAACACATACATTGGTGGACTACAATCGAGTAAAAAGCCTGGCGGGGAAAATATTTACAAAAAATAAAATAAAATGGGCGGTGAATTCCTTCGAGCCCTATAAATCACCAGGAGAAGATAAAATCTTGCCAACCCTACTACAACACGGTATAATGGAACTTATAAATCCACTAGCTACAATTTTCAAAGCTGGTTACACGTTAAGCTACATTCCAATAAGCTGGAGAGACGTAAATGTGGTCTATATACCAAAGGCAGGCAAACGACTGTCTGCGCAGCCCAAATCATAAAGACACATTAGTCTAACGTCATTTTTCCTTAAAACAATGAAGAAAATTATGAACCAACACATTAGAAGCGAAGTAATGTCAAAGAATCCGCTTCATGATAATCAATTTGCCTATCAAGAAGGCAAATCCACAGAGACAGCCTTACACAATCTTGTCAAAAAGGTAGAAAGTGCATACTCAAACAAAGAAATAGCTTTTTGTGGATTTACAGACATAGAGGGTGCTTTTGATAACACCTCATATGAATCCATAAAAGCAGTAGCTATCAAAAAAGGTTTTGAGAAACCTACCATCGACTGGATTGTCTCCATGTTAGATGGTAGGAGGATCAAAGCAACCTTAGGCAGTGATTCAGTCACAGTGAGCGTAGCAAGGGGTTGTCCCCAAGGAGGTGTTTTATCTCCACTACTGTGGTCCATCGTGGTTGATGACCTCCTAAATATACTGCATTACTCGGGCGTTGAAGCAATAGGTTATGCAGATAATATTACTGTCATTATCAGGGGCAAAAACGATAACATTCTGTCGGATTTAATGCAAAAAGCCCTGAACACCATTAACAACTGGTGTTCAAACCAAGGCTTAAGTGTAAACCCAAATAAAACAGTTATCATTCCTTTCACGAAGAGAAGGAAGCTAAATCTAACTGCTCCCACTATGAATAGAGTTTAACTCAACTTCTCAAGTGAGTCTAAATATCTAGGAATAGTCCTAGACCAAAAGCTCATCCGGAATCCTCATTTGACTAGAATAATCAAGCGAGCCACGACAGCGTTCTGGACATGCATTGTTCAGCAAAACCTGGGGTGTGAAACCGAAAATGATCTATTGGTCATATAGGATGATAATTACACCCCTGATCACATACGCTTCTTTTGTATGGTGGCCAAAAATAATGAAAAAGACAGCACAAAACCAACTGAACATAGTTCAAAGGTATGCATGACTGGGCATAACAGGCGCAATGAACACCTGCATAACAGCAGCAATGGAGGCAACGCTAGGTCTAACTCCTCTCCATCTTTTAGTGAAAAGGGAAGCGATCAAAGGAGCCTCAAGATTACTACAATTAAAACAATTTAAAGAAGGAGACTTCGCTGGTCACATGGGAATCCTCAAGGAATGTAGCCCCGTGATTTTAGCAAAATCGGTTGATTACATGCAACCCAGGTTCGAATTTGATCATTCCTTTAAGGTGGACTTAGATAGCCACACTCACGCTCAATCAGTACCTGAAGAAAAACACAAACTATCCATCTGGTTTACAGATGGATCAAAGACAGCATGGGATTGGAGTGGGAATTTATGGCCCTAACTATAGGTTTTCTAAACCTTGGGAAAAGACCCAACTGTCTTTCAAACTGAAATACATGCAATAGAACTCTGCGGCTACGAGTATTTTCGAAGAAGCCTGAAAGGAACAAAGATCTACATTAACTCTGACAGCCAAGCGGCAATAAAGGCTCTCAGCAGCTGCCTTGTCAAATCCAAACTAGTTTGGGACTGTCAACAAACGTTAAAGCAACTGGCAAACACAACAGGATCAGTCCTAAGTGGGTGCCAGGGCATAAAGGAATACAAGGAAATGAAGCTGCGGACCAACTCGCTAGAGAAGGATCTGCATCATCATTTCTTGGACCTGAACCGGCTTTTGGTTTTTCTAAAAGTCAAATCAACAATGAGGTCAAAAAATGGGAAACAAAGGAATCTCCCGCTGGAGATTATATCCAGGATTACGGCCGGTGAAAAGATTCATATCTGGAACGCTTGAAAAGATAAAGTCTGCTTAGAACTCAGCAAATCCGAATTGAGGATCCTAACCGGCTTCTTAACAGGACATTGCCCTATGAGGTACCACCTCAAGAAAATGGGTCAGGCTGAAACAGGCAGGCTTTTGCGCAGAAGCTGCAGAGACTGCAGAACATGTGCTATGCAAGTGCGATGCGCTTGCACGCAAAAGGCACGTCCAACTTGGATGGGCGTCCTTAGACCCCTCAGTTGTAGAAAAACTCAATCCGAGGCCCATAATAAACTTCTACAAGAGTTTGAACCTGGAAACTACATAGATCAGGGTATGCACAAAAGATCTCATTATGTCGAGGTGCGGGGTGGACGAAGAGAAACACGAAACGACCCATATATAATCTAATCTAATCTACATATATTGGTGGAAATATAAAAACTTGAGACTAAAAAATGTTTGCTTCTCTTGCTTAAAAATGCTTTGACACATTAAATTTTATTTTTAGCATTTTAGCAAGGCATTTACCATTTATTAATTTATTTTCTAAAATAATAGCGCTGAGTTACATGGATGTGACATCTTTACACTTTTTATGTTTGATTGAGGTATCGATATTTGGCACTAACTAATAATAATATACTTATTTAATTTAATCTTACGCTTACTCCACCGTAAGGTGTGAGGTGGTGCAAGGAAAAGACCATTGCGGTGTGTGTTGACTTCTATCTTCTACCGTTTTCTGGTACTTCTTCCTCTACTGTTTTCCATTTTTTTCACCTTCTAATTTAATTTATTTCTTCACATCTAGTTCCATTTCTTCTTGCCACTTCGTTTATCCCCTCTTCTTGGGATTTTCTAGGTCTTCCTCTCATCGTCTTCCTGGTCGCTTTTGTTTCATACACTCTTCTTGTAAGTCTTTCTTCGGTCATCCGCACACATAACCAAATCATCTTAGTTGGTCTTCTGCTATTTTGTGGTTAATTTTCAATTGTTGTCTGAATGTTTTATTCCTAATTTTGTCTTTTCTGTTTTTGCCTTCGATTTTTTTAGAAATCTCATCTCTCTTCTATTGCGTTTTCATTCATGTTTTATTGGCTTTTTTCGCCAGTTACTTCTTCCACAATTCTAAATTTTCAGCAACCTTCTGCTAAGGATTGGCAATCTCTTATAAATTGCCCCAAGCAGCGATTGCGTTGGATCTTTGTTTATCAATCGCTGTTTGTGACTCAGCACTGAAAAACACTTAAAATGATGTCCTTAGCAGAAGGTTACTGAAAATCTGAAGTTGTGGATGGAGTAACTAGTGAAGAAAAAGCCAATAAAACATAAATGAAACTAACACTACTTCGCGAAGAAGATACAGAGAATATCTATTGCATTTGTTTTTGTTTTCTGTTTTTTAGTCATTGTCCAGGATTCACTACTGTATGTTATCGCTGTCAAATTATCTTCTTTACTAGCTCAGTTTTTGTGCACTCATCTATTTTTTATCCAAGGTTCTTTTCAGTGTGTTAAATATTTTGCCTAATGTCTTCATTTTTTCATTCATTTTCCTCTCCAGTTTGCCATCTTTTGCGATCATCGCTCCTAAATACTTATATTCTTCAACTTGCTCTATTCTTTGACCATCCAGTTAAAGATTTCGTGTCATATATTCTCTTGGTGTTATCATAGACTTCGTTTGTTTATCTTTAGATCATATTTATTATGCTTTGAAGCCCAATTAGATGGAGCAGTGTCGTAGAGTAAACATCAATTCTTCGATTTTTGTTCCTTTCATTCTCCAGTACTCAGCATCAATTCTCTAATTTGCTTTGTCTTTTTAATTGCTCTTTTACTTAAAGCTGTCCATATGCGTTCTTTCCTCGCTTGATGAAGCGTTTTTTCCAAATCTCTAAAGTAAATGTGAAGTTTTTTGTTTCTACTGAGAATTCTTTCATTTGTTTGGCGAATTATAAATTATTAGTTCTTGTCTGCTCCGAATCAACAATACATACTTTGAACACCTCCTCCCAGCACAAAATTACATAGTCAGATACTAGAAGTCGTCGTTCCATGATTGACTATATCATAACGAATAGATAAATACAGTCCAGAAGTATATTAGATGTAGGTACTCTATCCTCGGCTAATATAGGATTGGACCATGGACTTATTTTAGGAAAAATAAAAATAACAATGAAACCTATTAAAATAAAAAATGTAATAACTGAAGAAAGATTAAGGCCTTGAAAACGAAGGAACAAAATTTCTTTATCCTAACAGACTAAAAGAGAAATTAAACATGCATAAGACAGAATCAATAACAGACATAGAAGAATGCTGGAAAATCATCAAAGAAAGAACCAAAAAACCAGCAGAAGAAGCCTTGGGCAAAAAAAGTTAATAGAAATCAATGGGAATATAGAACTGGAATTCGAAGGTAAAAGCATAGAATATGTGATGCCTTTTAACTACCTGGAAGTTGAAATCATCAGTGAGAGAAACCTGAAGGCAGAAGTAACAAAGCAAACGATCAAAAAGATAAAAGTGAGTAGCTGCTTAGAACAACCCATATAGAGAAACAAATTCATGAACACAGAGAGCAAAATGAAAGTATAAAAGGCAATAGCGAGACCAATATTAACATATGTAGCAGAAAGAAAGGGGACAAAGCAGAAAATAAACAGTGTAGAAATGAAAATATTAAGATTAATAAAGAGCATAACATTAAGAGACAGGCAAACAAATAGTAACATCCGAGAGGAATGTAACATTCAACAAATGGGTGAAAACGAGAAAGAAAAAGTGGAACGAACATGTAGATAGGATGAGACCAGATCAACTCGCAAATATCTCTATAAACAATAAACTATAAGCAAAAGAATTGTGGGAAGACCAAAAAAGCGATGGCAGGACACCATACAGTCAACAACGACAGAAAGTGAATAAGACAGACAAACAGGAGAAATCCTAGTTGTACGAAGAAGAAGAAGAAGGAGAACAAGAAGAAAAAGGAGAAGTAGAAGAAGAAGTGTGCTTCTTTCTGTTCCAAAGCCTCATTGGACTCCTGTATTTAATCTTCTACGACACTTCTTATTCTTTTATCCATGTTTGCTAGTATTTTTCCTGGGATGCTTAATAGGGTGATTCTCCTATAATTTCTGCATTCCTATCTATCTCCATTTTTGTATATGGGTAATATTATGAATGTTTTTCAGTCGCTTGGTATCTATTTAGTCGTCGTTGTTGGGTTCATAATATCCAACAGTTTTTTGCATCCTTCATGACTTGGATATTTTATTATTTTTGAGGTAATTTGATTATCTCCTGTCCTGTCCCCAGTTTCATTTTTCCCAGGGCTTCCTTATTTCTTTTTCCGTAATCAGTCTTGGTTTTTTAAGTATTTTTGGGTTCATTTAGGGGTTTGAATTCAACGTCAATCGTTTTATTCTAAAATTGGGATTAAAATAAAAATCTAAACAGATGGAACTCTTAGTCTCGAAATTTGTATTTTCATAGCAAGATATCGACCGTTTTTTGAAATTTTAACTTTTTTTGAATATAATTTAAAATTAAGATTAAAAGTTTCATTTAAACTAACTCAATACTTATTTCAGAAAAAATTCAAAATTTGAAATATAAAATTCAGTTTTCCAGAAAAAAAGTGTAAATTAAAGGCAAATTGTAACTTTTTCTCAAAATTTCAGCTTTTGTTGCGTACTTTTGACTTTAATATGGAGCTTTTGACTTTACACTCGGAATTTTATTAATACAGTTTGAAATTAAGGCCGAAATTTTCGTTTAAACTGACTCGATACCTATTTTAAGAAAAAATCCAAAATTTGAAATATATACAGCAGTTTTCCAGAAAAAAGTGTAAATTAAAGAAAAACATTAAATATGTCTCAAAGATAATTATTTTGACGAGATATAGATATAGAACATTTTCGCGAAATATTGATTGTCATCGAAAAATCTGATCATTTCAAGCACAAAAGGTCTAAAGGTATTAAAATAAAAATTTAGAGAAAATTAAGTAGCAATTTCAGTTTTTAGCAGAAAGCAGAACTGTTTTAGGATTGAAGTGGAAATTTTGATGAATCAAATCAAAATTTTTTAAAAAATAACTTATAATCTACAAAAATAAAACTTTTACGTTTGAAACTTTAATTGTTGTCTCAATATTTTGTCTTTAAAATTGATTTTATATTCAGAATTTCATCAATAACGTTTGAAATTAGGAGTAAAAGTTTGACTTAAAATGACTCGATATTTTAGAAAAAAAATTCAAGTTTGAAATATAAACTTCAAATTTCCAGATAAAAATGGAAACTGGAGATTTCGTAAAAATAATTATTTTGACTTTTTCTTAAAACATGACATATTTTCCAAAAAATATTTTTTCGTGAACTTTTTCTTTTAGTAATCTCGAAATATTTTTCTATTTTTTTGTTAAATTTCGATTATAAGCTTAAAGTTCTTTTGACGCCAACATTTGACACATTAATCGTTTGAGTTCAAGGGTCAAAATTCGACTCTTAAGCTGAAACTAAACCCAAAAAAATTTAGAATTTGGAATTTAAAAGTATAAATTATAAATACAAAATGGAAGATTACCAAAAAAAAAGTTAAGGCTTTTAGTGTTTGTTTTTTAAAAAATTTCTAATATTAACTGAAAATTTATAATATTCATATAAAAATTTCGATTTCAAAGTCGAAAAAAAATCGAAATTTCAACAAAAAATAAAATGTGTTCAATCAAATGTGTAAATCGTGGCAAGGTAAGTAAAGTGTGCTAACAAACACATGTTTGCTTGCAAATAAATAAAATAAAAAAATAAAATTATCTGATTCAATAATTTATTAATGTCTCTGAAAAAATATATGCATGCAAAAACTGAAATGTTTGAAATAAATATATTTTTACTACATAATTTCACATTTTAAACCAATTTAGAACAAAACGATGTACTGTTCGAAAAATTGAACTTCAATTCCCTGCACGTGAATTTAATTATTTAATAACAGCTTTCAACGAAATTTGTTGCCGAGTTCGACGTTTTATTAATGCCTTTTATTCGCTCATTTATGTCATCAGGGTTTAAAAATGTAATGAATTAATTGGTCTATTTAAGTCAATTATGAAGCTTTGTCAGTTTATTCGGGTGAAACGAAATTTACCAAGAAAATGTAGACATAGCGACACTTTTTATGAAATAATTATTGTTAATTATTTTTCTCAAATGAAACGACTCTCATAGTTTGGAGTCTACTATACTTCATCCACTTTTATCCACTTTTGGTTCAAAGTCTCATTAACAATGGCTTCGGCTGTAAGAGCCCTTATAAACAAGTTGAAGAAAAGAAGAAACGATTTTAATAGTTTAGATTTCGGGGACGTTTTTAATTTCCTTTTAGTGTTTGGGCTTAGTCCCGTTGACAATAAATACATTGCTGGGAAAAGGATATTTTTCTTGGCCTGTTTAATGCCAGCTGTCGTTATTCATTGTTTGGAATTCGTTCTTAATTTCGGTAACACGAAGATTGTTGTAAAGGCCATTGAAGTTATAATCCCAATGTATCAGGTCCATATGTTTCAAATTATTTCTGGTGCAGTCCTTATTTTATTTATTGTAGATTCTTTGGAAGGTATTCATGCTTTGGTCGAAGAAACAAGCATTAGCTGAAGCAGTCACGCTAAAATCAAAATTTTGGCCGGTGGAAAAATTCGGCAAAGAGAACAAAAAAATTGTAACTAAACCGCTATTTTATTGCGATCTTTTTTATAAAATATACTTGACTGTCATTTGGTATGCTACCGTGCAATATATTGCCTTGCCTATTTACCACAAGACAGGAGAGAGTATTGTACTATTTTATGGACAATCTCGGCACAATGTAAGCGAAATTCCTTACTACAACGCCCAGATAATTTATCAGATGGGGTATGCTGTCTCTGGAGTTACCATTTTTAATGTGGCGGATGGACTTTTTCTGTATTTGATTGGATCTGCATTGGCCGAACTGCGGCTTATTAAAATAGCGTTTTTGAAGAGAAATGGGTTTAATGGTGATCGTGTGGTGGAGTTAAGAGATATAATTCGACACCATCAGTTAGTGTTAGAGTAAGATTAAATTTTATTATTTATCAACATAAATTTACGCTTTCAAAATTATGCATACATAACTTTAAAACCAAAACTGCTTTTTACCTTTTTGCAACCGGAAATAGTTCATAGACTGAAGTATTGAACAAACTCTCTGTTTTTTTAAATCTAAATTTATAAAAGCTCTACCTTTATCAGCGAAGTAAAAATACAGGGTTATTATAGGAACAGGTTCTGATAAGACCTGAAATCGGTTTGGCCATTTAGAGATAACCATTTCCAACAAGAAAAATGCCAGTTCAATGCCTATTTAATCAACAGGTTAAATCTATGCAACATTTTTTTCATAAAATGTTGAGTTTGAACTTGAATTTCTGAAATTTTTTAATTACGAAGTTTACTTATCAGTACCCTAAACGAACATTTCTAGAAAAAGCTTAATCTGGAAATTTTGACCATTTTCTCAAAATTTCTACTTTGATTCCTTTCTAAAAATTCGTTTTTCCATTTTTATTTTGAAGACTTTAAGCTTGAAGATCAAAGTTGTAAGAAAACTTCATATATTATTCCAGTTTAGCGTCGCAATTTTGAGATTGAAACTGAAATTTTAAGTTCTTTAATATAAATTTTTTTATTAGAGATTTTGACTTAAAATAATTTTTTTAAAGATTCAATTCTTATTTCTTAAATTCGAAGGAAAATTTCAACATTTTAATTTTACAGTCGGAAAAACTAGTTTTATTTAAAAATTCTTAATATTTCCACTTTAATCCCCAAACGACCTTTTTCTCAAAATATGGACGCTAATCCACCCATTTTTAAATTTCCAATAAAATGTCGAGTTTAAAAGTCGAATTTTCGAGAAAAAGTTAAACATTCAGGTTTAACTTCGGAAATTCGTGATTATACTTGAAATTCTAAGAAAAATCTCGAAAATATGAAATTTTTTATGTCAATGTTAACTTTTTCAAAGTTCTAACAAACTTGACGAATTCAAAGATATTCTCAGTTATTGAAACAAAAAAAGAAGAAGAAAAATCACATTTTGAGCTTATTTAATCCAAAAATTGAAGATGTTTAGAAATTTTCAAGCTTTCAGTATAATTTTTATGCAGAAAGTGTTTCGAGTTCGACTACAAAAGGGGAATATATTTCAGTAACGTATGTCTCAAAAGTTATGCCTTCAGTATTTATCTTACGTAAGGTTTTTAATGCCATCCATCTCCCAAGTCAGCAACCATAAAAAAAATTGAACCCCTCACTCCAAAGCCTTCTTGGTAATACTTGAACGACCCCTTTTGAAAGCCGCAATTTTAAAATGAATGTAAACAACATTGAACTCGAGTTTAAAAAAATATATAATTTTAGTACAAAAGTACGAGGGAGAAATTTCGCATTTAAGATGTTCAGCTTCGAACCGATCAACCCGGATAAATTATAATTAAACCTGGAACCAAAGATAACTTCTGTAACTGAAATATTTTACAAAAAAAAAATAACAAAATTGTCGCCTTTAACCTTAAAAAAATCTGGTAAAAATGAAAAACTTTATATTTTTTTTTGACTGAAATTATTATTCGACTTATCCAATTGTCTCTAAATACTTTTTTGTTATCAGGTTTAAATCGGCAATTTCCTAAGCTTTCCTTAATTTTCAAAACCTTGTTCTTACAAGAAAATTTGGAGTTTTTCTCAAAATTCCGAATTTTCTTTGAGCATTAAAAGTTCAAATTTAAAATTATAAATATTATCCTAGAACACCAAATTTAAATTTTGATTTTTTTTTAAAATTCGACTTTAAAATAAAACAGTCTACTTTATTTTCGAAATTCCGGGATTTTTTTTTTTGAAAAATCAGCATTTTTTCTAAAAAGCCCTTAAGTTTAAATCTGAAATTTGTTACTTTTTATTCTTAAAATTTCGATTTGCCGACTTCTTTCAAATAATTCGATTTATTTACGAAAGGTTTATTGTAATTTCAAATTGTCCGTTTTTTCTAATTTCATGTATAAATTTAAAATTTTGATGAAATTTTAAATTTTTTGTTAGTAAAAACTTCGAGTTTTTCTTAAAAATTTTCCCGTTTATGAAAATTTTGCCCCTTTATTCAAAATTCCTAGTTTAAACTTGAAATTATAAATAAATATTCGAAATATAATTTTTTTGGAGTAGTTATCAGATTATTATTATTATTTTTTGGTAGAACGGACTGGTCCTTGGTTATCTTCAAAAACTGAAATATAAATCTTGTCCCCTGAAACCAAGAAAGATTAAAAAACACAACAAAGGTTGCTCTAACGCGTTTCGATAGCCAAGCTATCATCTTCAGAGAGATACTAATCTTTTTTGGTTTCAGGGGCAAGATTTGTATTTCAATTTTTAATCAGATTATTCACAAAATATTCATATTTTCATAATTTCAGGTTTATATTCGAAATTTCAAAGTTTTAATTTTTTTGTCAGTTAAAACTTCCGCCCTTTTTCTCAAGCATTGGAGTTTAAGCTTGAAATATACATTAATGAAATTGAAAGGTCAAGTGTCTGTCTGTGTGTCTGTTTATCTGTCTAATTGTCTGTCTGCCTCTCTGTCTATCTGTTTGTCTGTCTATCTGCCTATGTATCTATCTGTCTATCTCTCTATGTGTCCATCTGTCTGTCTATGTATCTATCTGTCTATGTATCTATCTGTCCATCTGTCTATCTGTCTATCTGTCTTTCTGTCTATCTGTGTATCTGTCTATCTCTCTATCCGTCTATCTGTCTAGCTGCCTGCCTATCTGTCTATTTGTTTATCAGTGTACCTGTCTATCTGTTATTTAATTTAGACGTTAAAATTAAATTTAGATTTTTTTTGAAATGTTGAAAATTTATTTTATAAATATACAGTTTTCCCTAAAATTTCTACTTTTGTTCAAAAATTTTCAGGTTCAAGTTTAAACATGACATTAAATTTTATTAGTTTTCTCCTAACATTGCGACACGTTGCCGATTTATCGGATTTTTTTTTATAGAAAATTTGAATTTAAAACTGAAATATTTTCAAATTTAATTAAAATGTCACTTCTTTTTTCCCATAATTATGAGTGAAACTTGAAATATTTATTATTTGGAAAATTCTGGGTTCTGAAAAGTCCCGGTTATTTTTCGAAAAAACCCCAGTTTAAACCTAAAATATTTCATCTATTTTGTAAAATTTCCACTTTAAATTCAAAACATTGGCTTTTAACTCGAAAGGTAGAATCTAATCTTCTAATCTGAACTTTTCTTCAGAACTTTCGTCCTTAATATCGAAATTTCTTAAGAGAAGTTGAAATTATAAATTTTTAAAACCCCGGAACACTTCTTTAATTTGCTACCTACTTCGTATTAATATAAACCATAAAAATATGAGCAGACGTAGCACGTTACGTAAGCGGCTTTTTTGTCTAAGAAAGAGGGAAATAAGTGTAAATTGTTTCTGTTTAAAAGTAAATGATCAATTGGTTGAAGCATTTCTAGCTCGAAAATGAATCTTTAATATTGATTAAGCCAACGTTTCTCAACCTTTTTTTTTGACGTGATCACTCCAAAAGGCTAAAAATAGCCATTTTTAGGGTCGCGATCTCCTAAAACCAAAAAGATTAAATCTTTCCAGTGTTTTGTCAGTCCAAAAAAAAGGTCCTCAAGATAGTTACCCCAAAGAAAAAGCTCCTCCATCTTAATAGTTGTATTTATCCAGCTTCAAAAATGATTTTTTTAAGGTCTTTTTAGACTGATGATTGCGACGACCCCCCTTATAAGGAATGGGGACCTCTCTAAGGGCCTTGACCATTAGGTTGAGAAACGCTGGATTAAATATGACGATAAAAGGAGGTTATAAAATTATACTTGTACTTCTCAAATTCTAATCGTGAGGAAAATATCGAAACGTTGAACCCCAAATCGACACAAATATGAGTGCTATTGTTTAAATAAATTTTTGGTTCGGTCAGATAACCGATTATCTATGATCGAAAGGTCACGAAAAACTCATTTGACGATTTCAAGTGACTCGCTTGAGCTCAGAAATAACAAGTGCACTCTCATATGGCTCAGTGCTAGAAGGGGACTTAGGAACGCTGATCAAGTCTTTTTTGTTGTCAAAAATATTTGGACATGATACCTTTTTTTGGTCAATAACAATATTTTTAAATATCTCGTGTTTTTTTTTGCCGTTAAAACGTATTAATATCATTCTTTTTTGTCTATCGTTACTGTCTTATTATCTCTAACCCAAAATATTATTTTAATTCTCACATTTTGGAAGAGGTTGACCTACAACGCAGCCAAAAATGGTTGCCGATGCCTGCTTCAGCGCCTGGGTGGGCCGCATACTAGGCACACAAGGGTCTTTGTTAAAGTTAATCGGTACGAATTAAAGATATGCATTCAATGCTTGGTGTAATAAAATAATAATACAATAAGATAATAAATCTCGCGTGATAAATCGCAATCAACCATCACTGAAAAATGGCATAAGCGTATAAAAAATGTATGGAATTAAAAAGCCTAATTATTGTAAAAATTGGTCTGTAAACGATAATTTTAATAAAAACATCGAAAGCAATCTTCCTTAACGTGCCCATTTAAAATTTCAATTACATACAGATTGCTTGCTACCTTGCTTGGTTTAAATCGCCATGCCTCCTAATATTCTGTATCGTTTGCTATGCAATTCAGAGAATAACGTTCCAGATTTTAATGATGTGACTAAATATCTCACTTTCGTGGGTCTAAATCCTCTAGATACTAAAAGCATTAAACAAAAACGCTTCATCTGTCTAATATTTTGGATACCTGCGGTAGCTCTCCATTTCATCGAATTTGCCTGTAATCTTAATAACTTCAAAATTTTTAAAAAAGGGATTGAAAACTTAATACCTCAATACCAGGTGAGCACAGAACGATCACGAAAGCTGTAAAATTGGTTGAACCATTGTAGATGATGTGGAAAATTATAATGCTATGGAGGCAAAGAGAAAAATTGGTTAGAGCTACAAATATGACAGTAAAGTTTTGGCCAATGTTCAAGTTTGGTGAACGTAAGGCGAAATATATTCAAAGACCAAAGCGTTTGGCAAAGATTTTCTTCAAAATATACTTCACCTTTTGTATGCTTGCCTCAGTGGAATATTTTGGGATGCCAATTTTTCAAAATAAAGGAGAAACCTTTATTCTTCTATATGGACAAACACATGGCCAAAAAATTCCCCATTACAAAATCCAATTGTTCTTTCAAATGACGTATATATTAACCTCAATTTGCATCTTCAGCGCCGTAGATGGTTTTTTTCTGTATTTGGTAGTTAATGCAATTTCAGAACTAAGGGGCATTCGGGTTGCTTTGTCCAGAAAGGGGAGTATTGAACGTAATCGGCTGCATTTAAAAACAATTATTTTGCATCATCAACGAGTCTTGAAGTATGTACAATTTGTTCATTTTGGTCATTGTATGTTACGCATTTTCAGCATAGAATTTTAGTACAGCCTGATTATGCTGCATTAAAATTAAAACCCCCAACATTTCTTATTTATTTGTAGTAAATACTGCCTCCTAATACCGGTTCTAAGGGGAGAGGGACAGTCTGTCCTTATTCAACTTTTGCTTTAACTTTCGTGTCAAAAGCCAATTTGTAAAAAAAATACGTTATTTTTTTGTTCATTTTTCCTAAATTCTCAGTTTGTAATTTTTACAACTTAAAAATTCCAGTAAAATTTTGTTTTTTTTTTCACGAAATCTTAACTTTTTTCTCAAAGATTCTTTCATTCTTTAACTACGGGTGTCGTCAATAGACGATGCAACGCAACAACTCTTTTGTCAGGTACGGGTGTCAATAAGCAATTTTAACAAATTAGGTCAGGATCGGATGTCACTTACTGACGATTCTGTCCTAAAATCATGTCACAATTAATCCTTAAAATACATTTAGTTACCTACTTTTTTAGCATTCATTTTTGCGTTTCTATGAACGGTTTTGTGGAAATATTTCCGTACTTAAAGGGTTCTAAACTTAAGATTTTTACTTCTTTTCTAAAAATTGACCTTTGGATTAATTTAAACTTTTTTGAAAATTTCAAATTGTTTTGACATAACAATCTTAAATCAATATCCAGTGTAATTAAGTCATTTCTAACAGGGAATTTTCCCATAAATCAGTTATTACGTTATCTTTTTATAGTTTGATCTGAAAATTAATTTCAAATTTCATTTTAATGTAAAATTGTTTTTGAAATTTTCATTGTTCATCTTCAAGTTCGCCGAAGAAGTCGCTAGTGTATTATAAAAGTTTAAAGATAGGTTGAAATATGCTTTTATTTAAATTTGTCTAATTATATGCTAAGTTTTTATTATTTTATTACCTTGTGTGCATAGTACACACTGTGTACACCGTGTTCAATCTAAGACGCACCCTTTTTGAACATTATTTGCAAAGTTAATAAACCAATTATTTTAGTACTTTATATGAATTCCTACGTAATTTTTTACAAATTTTTCATTTTTCACAAGAAAAAACAATTGAACGTAACGGGAAAAAGATGTGGATATAAGTTGTATTTTTTTTAAATAGAACGACCAGTATATTTCTAACTGGTTGAATAGAGAATTGAATTTCCTTTAAAAATATATAAAACTTGATATATCTGGCATTAACCGTTTATGATTGAAACCTGGTTGTATTTTAACATAAATAATAAACATCACTAACTTTAATCAGATACCAACAGTAGGAAAGAATAATATTTTGAAGCATCTTTTTTAATATGGCTATCATTTTTTTTTCAAACATGTAGAGCACGTTTAAATCAGCATCGTTTAGTGCAAGATGTGAAATGAAAAGTCTGGAAAAAATTACGTAGGAATCCATATAACGAATTAAAATTATTGACTTACTAACTCTGCAAATGATGTTCAAAAAGGGATGCGTCCTTAAATTGAACACGATGTACACTAGTAGAAGTAAGAAAAATATTGTTAACGAAGGCTTCCATGGCCAGAGTCAGTACAGGATATACTTTTTCCGGTATTGGACCATGTCAAAGAACTACTAAAAGTGTTCGACGTTTCGCCCACCATCGGTAGGGGGCTTCTTCAGAAACAAAGAAAAGAAACAATAAATAAAAATAAAAAGGGAAATATAAGGGAATATCCAAACATGAAACAATGAAAAGGCTAATTTCAAAACATCAGAGCACGGTAACTCAGTACGTCCACCATACCAGAGACCAAACTCTTCTGAACTGAAAATTTGGTACAAAAGATAAGAAAGTTTAGACAGAAGAGCACGGTAACTCAGTAACTCTTCTGAAGAAGAGTTTCGCCTCTGGTATTGTGGCACAGTTACCGTGCTCTTCTGTCTAATCTTTCTTATCCTTTGTACCAAATTTTCAATTCAGCAGAGTTTCGCCTCTAGTGTGGTGGACATACTGAGTTACCGTGCTCTGATATTTTGAAATTGGTCCCTTTTTTCATTTTTCATTTTTGTATATTTCCTTGTATTTTATTTCCTTGTTCCTAAAGAAGCCCCCTACGGTGGTGGGCGAAACGTCGAACACTTTTAGTAGTTCTTTGATCCGGTTCAATCCCGGAAGAAGTATATTCTGTAAGAAAAATATTTTATGTACTTTTCCGTGGATCAACTTATTAATCAAGTTTCTTCAGAAATCTGCTTTGAAATTTGAAATAAAATTTAATTATGTTAATTTCAGCTACATCAAACTGGTGAGCGATATATTTTCTACTATGTTGTTTCATCAATATTTTACCAGCCTGTTTGGAATATGTTTCGGATTGTTCTTTATGATTAAAGATGGGTAAGACTACTTTACAAATCAAAGTTTCATAGTTAATTAAGTTTCGATTGAATGTAAAGAAGCGGGGATCGAATAGCATGTTTAGTAATGTTGTGGAATGCAATTATGAATCTTACCTTTATGCTGAAAGTGTTATAGCTAATTCTGAATGAGTTGGTAGATTCACAAAGAACTAAATATTTATTTTTTCAGGATTCCTCCAGATGCTGAGCATTTCACGAAATATTTCACTTATGTTGTGTCCTTTTTAGAGCAACTTGCAATATACTGTTTTGCAGGCTCCATTTTAATTAGCGAAGTAAGTTGTCCGCTTATTATCCTAAGCATATGCAAAAAATTCTAAACTTAGTTCTTCGTAGTGTAATATAACCAAAGAGGTATTTTACGTTGATTGGACCCAAGATGAAGCGTATAAAAATCCTGAGGTTACAATAATGATACTGCGAAGAGCCCAAAAAGAGCAAACAATCAAAATAGGAGGAATGCTAGATTTGGATTTGAAAAGTTTCACTTTGGTGCGTTCAAATGAAATTGGATATTGATAAATTAAATCTATTAGTTTTTAATATCACATTTATGTTTCTCTGAATAAGTAATTCATAAATATTCACCACCAGTAAAGAACTAAAACTGAAGAACGAGAACTGTAGATGTGCATTCAGAAGAATATTAGTGTACTAGTGTACTCAGTTATATCTTTATTAAGCTATTAAACAACACCATAGTTATCAGTGCTGTATTAAAGTATTGTTATTTTTTCAGGTAGTGAAAAATTCTTTATCGTTTCTTACGTTTGTGAACGCTCTGTTCCGTCGACAAGTAGAATAGAAAAAATATTTTGCTGTAATCATTTTATTGCTTAAATAAATCTTAAGGATGATATATTTGTATTGGCTTTTTTTATTGAGTCATTAAATATACATATAGGCCGCAATTCTTGACCAGTTTCCTAGATTCTCAGTTCTATCAGTTCGAAATTTCTTAGAATAGGAGCCTATTAATTTTGAAATGATTAATCAAGTAGTTTGATTTCTATGAAAGGATTATGTATTTTATTAGAGAATGATAACGAAGGCTTCCACGGCCAGAGTCAGTACAGGATATACTTCTTCCGGGATTGGAACCGTGTCAAAGAACTACTAAAAGTGTTCGACGTTTCGCCCACCATCGTAGGGGGCTTCTTCAGGAACAAAGAAAAGAAAAAAAATGAAAAGAGGAATATGAGGGAATATGCAAAAAACGAAAGAATGAAAAGACCAATTTCAAAACATCATAGCACGGTAACTCAGTATGTCCACCATACCAGAGGCGAAACTCTTCTGAATTGAAAATTGGTACAAAGGATAAGAAAGTTTAGACAGAAGAGCACGGTAACTCAGTATGTCCTCCATACCAGAGGCGAAACTCTGCTGAGAATAATCAACCTTAGGAAACAGAGCTTTATACTTTACTGTATACAGAGTGAGTCAGAAAGAATGGGCCAACTGGGGATACTAGACACCAACATATTGCGATTGAGCTGAACATACAAGGCGTTCAAAGTTTAAATTATACTCTGACATTTCTCAATAATTAAGAAAGTTTTGATTCTATAAATTCAATAATTGGAAATTTTATGTCTTCCGGTGGCGGAATTACGAATTTTAGGTTTATTTTGACCTGGTTCCTAGACAGCGCTAGTTTCATATTAATATTTACGTAATTTAAAATATATTTTTTTTCTGTTGAGTTACGTTTAAAACAAGTGGAAAATATAAAAGAACGATTAATTCTACAAAGAAAAGGTACTCTTATTGAGGTCGTCTAAATGTGTCGGTTTTTAAGTTATTTGGATTTAAATGGTTTATGTGGAATTTTACGAAAACAGGGCGTCCGGGTTGTTTATAGTTCTAACGGCAAATTAAATTCCCTTTTGAAGGATAAAGTAGAGCAAACGGTATTTACCAAATTTCCTGTAAAGATTGTCCTCAAAAGTACGTCAGGGCAGACTAGGCGATGTTTTAAAATCTGAATGAAGGAGCATTTGGCTCGACATGCTTTTGAATTAGATCATAGGATAGATAATAATATTAAACTATTAAGAGTAGTAAATCAGAATTCTATGCTAAATGCATGTGAAAGCTTAGCAATCCATAAGACTGAAGACAACCTTATGAATGGTTGCGCTGGGCCTTTAGGCCTTTCACTCCTGTTAAAAATAGTTAATGAATGACAGATAAGGAATTGTGACACTAAGACGTGTATAATTAGATGCGCATGCGCGTTCGGATGAGGTCGATCATGCATGAGGTGAATATTCTTAGGATATAAGGGTTAATTTTAGGATTAGGTGTTAGTATTTCTCTGAAAATGATAGCTTAGCTATCGAAACGCTTTAGAGCAATCTTTCTTGTGTTTTTTAATCTTTCTTGTTTTCAGGGGACAAGATTTGTATTTCAATTTCTTTAGACGACTTAAACAAGAGTAGCTCTTCTTTGCAGAATTAATCGTTCTTTTATATTCTCCACTTACTTTAGACGAAACTCAACAAACAAAAATATGTTTTAATTTACATAAATAAAACACTGAAACTATCGCCCTCTAAAAGAAAGGTGAAAATAAGCTTAAAATTCGTAATTCTCATACCAAAAAACAGCAACATTTCAGTTTTTAGTTTTAAAGCATCAAAACTTTCTCTGTGACTGACAAATTTCAGAAAACAATTTAAACTTTGAACGCTGCCTATTTCGTAAACCAGCAACATTGGTATAAGGCATGTTGAGCTTAATCATAATATTTTCGTGTCTAGTATTTTTTAGGGTTTTTTTTTAACTCACCCTCTATTTGACAATTAAAATGTTTATACATATTTATATTTCACTTGTACTTTCATATACCTATTATTCCAAGGCTTTTTGACCCTTTAACATAAATGTCAAGACTTCGAGAAAAGTGGAAATTTTTGAAAAAAAACATTGATTGGAATTTTTCAATAAGTCAAAGTTTTAAGGAATAGACAAAGGCCGAAATTTTCGGGAAAGGTTCCAATTAAGACCACAGTCAAAATTTATAGAAATAGGTGAAATTTTGAAAAAAGTAAAAATTTTGGGAAAAAAATGAAATTGCGAAAGAGTTGAAAAGTTCAAAATACGAGGGAATTTCTAGTATAAGTAGCCATGAGGGCGTCGGGAGTGTGCCTATACACTTACACATGTTAGGTAGAGATATTACCCTGACTTCCTGCGCTCAAATCAATTCCGTTCTCACCCTTCGTCAGTTGTAAATACAGCTAGTGAGCAAGAGGTTCATCCGCACGTTGCGGAACGCATTATTATTTAATTTCTTGTCGTTGAAGGTGTAAAGCCCGCAGAAATTCTTCGTAGACTAGAAGCACAGTTTGGGAATACTTGTTTGAAGTAATGCTCAAGTGTAATGAATGGTACAAAAAAATTTTGGAAGGACGAACTCAAGTTGAAAAGGAATCCTCATGTCCGTCGTCCTCGGACCAGTGTGACTTCTGACAAGATTAACGCTGTTGTGTACGTCGATTTTCTGCATGAACGTAGCACGGTTAATACTGCCTACTACTACCAGCTATTGGATGAAGCAAAACGCGCATATCGGCGAAAGAGACGCGAGTTTTTGGTCAGAAATGTGATTTTGCTTCACGACAATTACCCGCCCCCACTCGAACACCCTCCTTACAGTACCGACTTATCACCATGCGATTATCATATGTTTGGGCCACTGAAAGAAGCTTTATGAGCTGAGCGATTCCATGATCATACTGCTGTTGAGACATTTGTATGTAATTGGCTGCAAATGCCTTCCGTCTTTTTATGATGATTGCATTAAAAAACTCCCAATCCGTTGGAAAAGATGCATATCAAAATCAAGAGGTTATGTAGAAAAATAGTTAATAACATTCATGTATGTATCTTGTACCAATAAATTTTTAAAAACAAATTCCGGTTCATATTTGATTTACCTTTGTAATTTGGTAATGTTGTAATTGGTACGGAATCTTAATTGTGCGAGCCCGACTCGCTCTTGTCTGAATTATTATCTAGAAATTTCAACTTACTTCTGAAAATTTTAACTTTTTTCAAAATTTTGAGTTTTTCCAAAGATTTTCATCATTTTTTCCAAATTATTATTTCTTTCAAATGCAAACTTAAAAGTCTTTCTCTTAAAATATAGAACTATTCTTTTAGAAATACTGATTTTATTTTCAATTTTGATTAATCTAGAAATGTTTCCTCTAAAATTTCCATTTTAAATTAAAATATTGAACTTTTTCTCATAATTCTGACATAAAATGTATTGAACTTGTTAAAAATTGACATTTCCAACCCTTACTTCTTTAATATTCATAACTGGTATAACCGCCGATGATGCAGTAATGCGAAACCTGGTCCGGTGTTAGCAAATATATATCGAAACATTGTGGAATTTTTAATATCTGTTGTTTTTAATCGTTAATAAAGTTTAAAAGTTTTGGTTAAAAATAGCAATCATCCGGTTTAAAATTTTCACTTTTTTCCCTAAAATTTCGGGTTTAAAATTAACTTGAAATTTTAACTTTTCTTCAAGATTTTCACTTTTTTTTCGAAATTTAGACCATGTTTCCATATTTTCCAAATGAGATTTTTATTTTCTTTTTAATTTCTTCATTTTTGGTTAAAATTGAAAATCTTCACTTGAGAAATTTGGTTTTTTTACAGACATTTTTGAATTTATATTCAAAAATATTTTATTAATTGCGGTCAGCAGTTCAGTAGTTTTGATTTCTTTTTTGTCACACTTTCAATTAATAATATATTTTTTTGATTTTTAACATACGCAAAATTTGGTTTGTCTCAAGAAATTTTAATTTTTTTCTCAAATTTTCCACTCTTAATTTTTCTTTTTTACGTTAAAATTGACACTATACTTAAAATTTTCTTTTTTTCAAGAGTTGTACTTTATTTTTGAAATGCTGATTTTAATTTTCTCAACTTAAACTCACGGTGCGATTTTTTTAAAGATTTAAAATTTTTTGTCACTATTTCGACTTTGATTTCAAAATTTGTTCATTTTATTCAAAAGTTTGAATTTAGAAGTCGTAAACATTTTTTATAAATTTCAGTTTTTATTTCGAACCTTTTCTTATTTCTAGTATTTTGATTTTGAACTTAAAACTGATTTTAAAAATTCCCGATTTTTCGAAATTTGGGTTTAGTTCTCAAAATTTCTAATTTTATTTTTCATTTAAAATTATTGATTTCATACTTAAAATTTCGTATTTAGGAATTTCTTGGTATATTTTCGATTTTTTTTGTTGTTCCCAGATTTTGAGTTTCAGTTTTTTACCACTTCTACCATAAAATTGTGATTTTTTTTTTAAGGATTTTAATTGGTTTTTAAAAATGTCGATTTCGATGTTCCCTCGATACACTGAATGTGGATTTAAAATTTCCAAAAATATAGACTTTAAACTCGAAAATTCCTAATTTTTGCTCTAACTCCTTCCTAATTTCGCCTTAAACTGTTTAGAAAGGAAGTTCCAAATCCTTTTTGCGTTGAGCCTCCTCGAGTTGTGAAAAATATATCCATGTCCCCCCTTTAAATTTTTTCACTGCAATAAAAAACTTGAATTTTTCAAACAAATTCGAAAATTTGTACAGATTTCGAAATTTTTTATTAGAAAACAAAATGTTTAAAAAACTCGAACTTTTATAAAAGGTTAAGTTTGAAAAATAAATTAATTTCCTTACGCCTCAGTAGGGAGGAGCGTACCACTAGTTGGGAAGTCCTGGTTTAGAACAATAAATACATTATACAGTAAGATCCAAACGTAATGCTTTAATTCATTACCTACGTAATTTAAAATTTATAGATAAAGTCCTGAAACAGGTCAATTTTCAATTGTAAATAATAAGACTTTGGTGGGTACTTGCCTCAGATATTTTTGATGACTGAAAGTAAAGGTTATTAGTTTTTTGTGCGGGTTCCTGTTGTTCCATGTCGTGTTAATAATAATTTAAAATCTTCTCTCTTACCGTGTTTACAACATTCATTAGGTGTAAAAAAAGTCCTCAATGTTTTGCGAGGATCCCTGTGCAGTGCACATATTGCACACCCTTAAATCGTCCCCTGATTATGCCCTTGTTTCCAAAAACTTTAGTCTTTCCTGTTATAAACCAATATATGAAGTACATATGACAAAAAATGGTGATTTCTCCTCGCCCTCCATCATATGATGGTTCTTTTTAAACGGTAATTGCATATTATTATTTCTAGGATTTCCCAGAGTAAAAACTACGACCTACATAGATCTCCTTAATAGATCTTTCTTATATCTACAACATATTTTAATCCTATGGAATTCGCAACACAAGTTCGCGAAAAAAATCTTTTTTCAAATTCAAAAACTTTTTTTTAGTAAATATCAACAATTTTAAAACTGGAGTTAAAATGAGTCAAAACAGTTCAAAAATAGAATTACTTATGTTTATTCGACTATAGTCCTTCTAGGCAAAAGTATAAAAATCTGTAGTTTAAACTACAGATTTGAAAAAAAATGTCGACATTTTGAGATTAAAGTCTTTTTGCGGTAAATGGTTACTTACCTATGTTTTACCTATTTCTACTTCATTTATGCTCAAATATGGAATATAATAATCTGCAAGAACTGCAACATTCGATTAAAATGTATTCTTTGGTGATAAACGTTCATGCAAACACCAAGACTGTCGTTTTGATCAATGGTCTTTGGTTGATGTAACGCCATTGAAAATATTTTGTTTTGCTCTACAACTCGCAGCTTGCAATGAATCTGTTGAAAGCTTCCCTAGGTAGAGAGAAAAATTCTCTCTCAGTTATTTACATCCTACCTATCATTAACACATACAGATCATCTACATAAAAGTATGCCCCTTTAGAGACTTTTTACTACTTTACAAGTAAGTTTATTATTACGTCTCGTTGTAAATCGGCCTTACACCTCTATCAAAAATTTATAACCAATTGAATAACACTCCAAGTAATTAAACTGTATTTATGGACAATTAAAAGCCCTTTAAATTTTATTTTGTTTATTTTCTTCTTAATTAGAATATAATATCAAAGTAACAAATTGTTTCGTACACAAAATTACACAGCAATTATCGAAATTAAACTAAGTGGAAAATATTCAAGTGAACGACGAGAGCAACATTAATTTGAAAAGAAGCTGCATTCGAATACCAACAGAATATTGGGTAAAATGGGCGAACTATTCCTAACACTAGTCTTGCAACTTCTCCATTTCTGTGGCCTAGATCCATTTAGGTTCAACGTTTTGCTGATGATGAAAGCATTGATAACATTAACGATTGGCCTTTTGATGCCTTTAGGTTTGCTTTTGGCCGAAGTAATAATTAATTATGACGGATTTAGAACAATTTCTATAGCTTTTGAAGTATTTCCAACATTAATACAGGTAATGAACTATACTGGGCGATTTCTGATATAGTGCGGCAGGTTTGAAATAGGAGCATCCAAGAAAATGTTTGACTTGTCCACAAAGTTGACTGACGAAGGAAACAGGAATAAATTGATATACAAATCTTGTCCCCTGAAACCAAGAAATCTTTAATTTAATTTAATCTTTCTTGGTTTCAGGGGACAAGATTTGTATATCAATTTTTAAAGATAACCAAGGACAAGTACGTTCCACCAAAAAAGGTTCGCCTAATCTCATTCGTTTGAGCCTAGATTTTTAAGTATCTACCTTTAGGTACTTAAAAACCTAGACGTAAGTTATTTTATAACTTTGCTTATTAGTATCTCTAATCAAGTAAAGAGACGAATTTCTTCTAGTAGGGCCTACACAGGACCTACTTGTTCAGTTACCCATAAGGTAGCAAGGGGCTGCATAAAGGAGCTACTGCGGCAAGAACACGGGATTCTCAAGATGGATATCAATAATTTTAGGCAATGACGGAATTTCCTTAACGGACCATCAGACAAGAGAGTCAGGGAGCTGTTAAAGTTAAACAAAAATCAGTTTAACTGGGTACTGCACTGTGCCCTAATGAAGCACCTTACAACAATTGAAACAAATTAAATGAAATATGTGACGAGAAAGAAGAAACTTTCCAACACTAATTGAAACAAAAACAACAATCAAAACAAGTTATCAAACCTGGAAGACTAAACCCCAATATGACAAAGTATATTAAATTTTGTTCCACATATGTGTGATATTTGATTAGGGGACCTAATTCAGATTTTGGCCAAGACCGAACCTAACTGCGCTCCTGATGAGGTTCTGAAATGTTTTAAAAGAAAGAGCATTTTGAATTGATCACGGGATTGCACAATAAGCGATAGCTTGACTGAATACCGGACCCAGAGTAATAAAAATAATAAATATTATTGTCCTTTATTGAGCATACTGGATCTGAAAACATATCCCACCTGCAATGTCATAACGCTCAATTTTTTTTTAAATACGACAGAACTTTTTTCTAATTTCAGGCTCTCATAAAATTTACTTTTCTGATGCTCTACAGAGATAAATACAGGAGATTGCTACTTCACACAAATATTACTTTCTCTCGTTATGTAGATGAGAACATTTGGGAAAAATCTCGAGGAGTTTTGGTGAAGGCAGCTTGGTACTACAGAATATGGATAGCGTCAGTTCTGTTGATTATGATGCAGTATACACTTCTCGCGTGGTTTAATGGTACATTTCCGCTGATGTCCTACGATTTCGAGGGAAGGTGGCCCTACTTTCAAATGATTTACATCATTCAGGTCGTTTACATGTTTATAGTTAATTTCAGTGTTCTCGGATTCGATGGTTTACTAATTTACTGCACTTTATTCGCTTTGACTGAAATGATGATGATTAGAATGTCGATATCAAAATGTAGAAAACACTTGGTCGAAGTGCAGGACTTTAAAAAGATTAATTTGATCGTTGAACACCATGTATATATTTTAAGGTTGAAGGTGAGTATCGCGTACAATATATACATGAAGTTATTTTTTTAGGTTTATCAAAGAAACAAGTAGATTGTTTAGTGGTCCTTTACTAAATCAGTGTCTTGTGAGTTTAGGCTCAATATGTTTTGCAGCTTTTTTGATGACAATGGACGGGTATAAACATTAAATTCTTAGGTTGTGAAAAATTATGGCCAATATTTTCAGAATTCCTCCTAATCCTGAATTAATTATAAAATATGTTCCACATATAATGGCCTATCTGTCCCAGTTTGGCATTCTGTGTTATGTTGGCAACAGATTAACATTCGAGGTAATCTTCATTCATTCAATTTTCAATTTTAAGCACGTTTAACTGTTTAATTACAGAACATTTAATTGGTCATTTGTCAAAACTAGATGAAAGTAAAGTCACGCCGAGGATGTTTGTATCTATGGATGTTGCGATGCAACCCGTGATACAAGCTTTGCCTCATCTACGTGAACTTTGCAATTGCAATCTGGTTTTCATTAGATTCTAATGAAATTAGATTTCAATTGCATCGTAATAAACTTGTATATATTCGTATATACACGGCTTATTATCTCAGCTTCATTCTATTTGAAATAGTTAATTTACTTAATGAAGTATTTTACAAAATGTACCTGCTTGCTTAGTTTTCATAATAGTTTACTTATGTCTGATCGGTTCCGGACAAATAGTCCGTTATCAAGGACATTTTATTGCTAATTAGCAAAGACAATTATTTTTGATGATGAATAAATCATTTCAAACCAGTCAGGTATTAGTAGAATTTTGTGAAACATTACAAATTATTATTTTTATCCAAAATCTCCTTTGAGAACTAATAAACATTTGTAGAGTACGACGGTTTCGGATGAAATTTTTTATAAAAATTGGCGTAAGAAGAACGAGAAGGCATATTCCATGATGATAATTCAAAGGGCCAATAAGCCTGTAAGAATTTCAATTGGAGGGTATTTCAGTCTTAACTGGGATTCATTCGTATTGGTATGTACTGAATGAACAAAGCTAGTTAAAACTCCACAATTTGAATTTTATAAGTAAAAAGAGAAAACCGCAGGGTTGTTACATTCGATGTGGAGTTAACAAAATAATATTAGTTGTTCTTAATCCACTAATTTTGTCACGTCTATCAGTCAGTTAGGTAGGAATAACTAATTTTATCTTGTCATCAAAATATTTATACAAGCAGAACGCAACCTAGACTACAAATTCATGCAGCCCTCCAGGCGTGTATAGTGAATCATAGGTAGCTGAACTACCAGCGGTTGAAACACTCCCACCTAGCGAAGCGGTTGCTCTCTAGGAAAAAGTTCCTAGAAGACAAGGATTCTAATGCACAGACCTATAGGTTTGAACATTTATTAGATTCGAAGTTTGGAAACCAAATACCGGTTTCGATCTTGTTAGATCTCGTCAGTTTGGTATATCCAACTCGAATGCTAACAAATGTTCCGACAAGTAAGTACTAAAGAATTCACGGACGTCAAGCGTGTGACTCTTAGTATTGCCACCAAACTGACGAGATCTAACAAGATCGAAATCAGTATTTGGTTTCCAAACTTCCAATCTAATAAATGTTTAAACCTATTAGTCTGTGCATTAGAATCAAAATATTTGATTAATTCATTTAGTGAACAATCAATGATGCAGCACAATATTGGCTAAAAATAATATTGAGATAATTTAGCAACAAACTTCTCTGAAACTTTAGAAATATTTTATTTTTTCAGATGATCTAATTTTTCAGGTTGTTAAGAATGCTTTTTCATTTTCGGCATGCATGTATGCTGTCTACAGGTCATAGTATCTTCATTTATTTTACCAAATAATAAGAGGATTGTAATTTCATCAAAAATATTTACCAACATTTATTACTTTGTTTTTTGGAAGTATCAACAGGATCACTTGGCAAAATAATCTTAACGTATTGAAGTGCTTATTAAAGTTAAAGTTAACATAATATAAGAAATTGCTTAGATGCAATATTTAAAAAATTAAATTATACAAAAATAAATAGTTAAAAAACCATCGTCTTATACTAATAATTCAACCCTTAACGAAAAATACGGAATTTTAGGAAACACACAAGTTTCTTCTATTCGACTCAATTTTGTAAATAATTCAAGGAACTTATTAGCTTCATTTCACGCAAGGCTGGCAAGACTGGTTTGGATGATGTTTTAGTTAAATTACTTATTGTTATTGTCAAATACCTCGTTATTTTCCTAAGTTTAGCTCTGATTTGTCACTTGTTTAGTTTAATTTTTAGAAAATAAACCAAACTATCACTTTAAAGTGTTTTTTCAGTTATAAACTACATTTCCTGATAACATTTTTTGATATTACCAAAATAACAATTTAATCATGGTCATTTTTTAAAATTTCCAAATTATTAAACTCCCTGTACAAATAAAAACGAAAATAATGTCATTTTCAATGATTTAAGATACAGCAGGGGTTTTTATAAAGAATGACTTTTTCTTATAAACCCACAAATAAAGAAGAAACCCTTCTTTAGTACTTTTTGGGACACACTGTATATATGATGTTTTAGAACAAGATGCTGATACGCAAGGAGCATATTCCTTGAGTAGTTTTAAGAAAAAAAAGTTTATATCAACATAGGTTCGAAATCTCTTCATTTTTAAGACACAGTGTGTTAAAAATTAAAAATAAAATTGGCGGGCTACTTAATAAAGCGGCCTGTTACTGCGGGTTGTTAATCCATTATTATGTATTCAACTGTAAACCCACTCCACCGATTGATAGAAGGGTCGAAAGTTAAAAGAAACCAAAATCTCTAAATAATATCAAAGTTCCAAGTTTACACTAAAAATTTCGAGAAAAAAGAAAAATTAAAAGCGATAATTTTAAGAAAATATTTTGGGCTTTCACAAAAATAAAAATTCTTCGACCTTGGAAGACAAAATTACGCAACAAAAAGTCAAAAATCTTTAAAAAATTTAAATCTTGGATTTACAGTCAAGATTTTGAATAATAGCTTATGTTTTTAAGAAAGAAAGTCGAGAATGAATTCTAAATTTTAAAAATAAAAAGCCAAAACTCTAAAAATGGTCACAATATTTATTGGTTTTCTAAATAGAAGTAAAAAGTGACGTTTGAATTTTCGAAGAAACCAGAGAAAACAGTTGATGTGTCGAAATTAACACTTAAAGAAAAATATCGAATGTTTTAGATTGAGATAGTTTCCAAAAGAAATCAAAATCTTTAGAAAAATTTAAGATTCATTGTTTACTCTTGAAATTTTGCACAGATAAGTTAAAATAGTTTGAGAAAAAGTCGAAATTGTGAGTTTGTAAGTGACACTAGCTATTACCCACGAACTCTGCTGCGTATTTAAGCGAATACGCAGAATTTAACAGAACAACCGTCCAAAATCAAAGAGAGTTTTTAAATTTCTGGAACTGACGATTCGTCAATGAAAGAATTTATTTTTTTTTAATGTTTTTACTTGTCTCTGCAATAGACGGTGCTGCCGATTAAAAATGCTTTCTTATTTATGAAATTTGTGTTACCGTTGCACTCTTTAAAATGCGGGAGATTTTTGTCCACATACGGATTTACCAAAATATAAAAGAATCCGTAAAAAATGGGAAATTTGGCAACTATCACCGCAGAGAAGCCGAGAAGAGAGGGAGTTGAGCCCTATCGCATTATGACGCTGTCAAACTGTCAGACTTCCTCTAAAAGAATCCTACCTGCAAAGTTACATTAAGCTTGGATCCTCATCGTTGGATGACGCCGTCGTCCTATTGTCATTGCCGAGTTTTCCATTTGCTTCGAGAATAAGCAAGAAATCTGGCAACACTGAAGCGGAAAAACAGACAGACAAACACACTTTCGCATTTATATATTAGTAAGGGTTTTGAAAAAAAAGGAACAAATATTAATAGGTTAAACGCCAAATTTTGTAAAAATATAGAAAATTTCGAGAAAATACTGGAAACTTTTTTTTACATGAGATTTCTTGGCTTAAAATCGAGAGGTGGATGTTTAAAATATAAAAATCAAAATTTTTACATAAAGTTAAAATATTGAATTTGAAATCGAAGTTGAAGGAAAAATAAAAACTGCAATTTTAATGTCAAAATTTGAAAAAGTCAGAATTTTGCAAAAAATTTTAATTATTGCAAAAATTTGAATTTTGTTCGGATTACACTCATAATTTTAAGCAAAGTATTGCAATAATTAAAATACAAAACTTGTCCCCTGAATCCAAGAAAGATTAAAAAACACAACAAAGGTTGCTCTAACGTGTTTCCAGAGCCGAACTATCATCTTCTCTGAAGATGATAGCTTGGCTGTCGAAACGCGTTAGAGCAACCTTTGTTGTGTTTTTTAATCTTTCTTGGTTTCAGGGGACAAGTTTTGTATTTCAATTTTTGAAGGTAACCAAGGACCAGTCCGTTCCACAAAAAAAAGTATTGCAATAAGTCCAAATTTCGAAAAATTTCGCATATGTAGAAAGAGTTCAAATTTTGAGTTTATAACTGAATTTTTGGAGAATTAAAATAAAAAGGACAAACACATATATCTATCGTAGCAAACTATCTGGTAGTCCAAGTGTATCACGCAGCGAAAGGCATCGCCCCTGCAATCTGTCTGAAGGTAGCGCCTCAGCGATCTCCGCCCGCATGACCGCCGGGCCATCCGTCACTGAAAATTAGTTTTTCCCTAAATACTTTGAAAGTACATGAGATATTTTTTTGAATTTTAGTGGATTCTAAAAAGGCATTAAAACGCGTTTTAGTATTAGAATCTTATTCGGGAATATTAGGTATAAATATAGTTTTTCTCCAGGAAAGTGTTGGCAACATAATGCTCTGTGTTCTTAAAATCCTAATTTAAATATCATCAAATATTTTGATTTGTTGTCGGTTATTTTAAGAGTGATTCTTTCCTATTTCATGTCAATTAAATTATTAATAGTGGTAATAAAAATAATATAGAAAACATTTAGTTTTTCTGCCAAAGAACCCCTGAAATATAGGCAACTCATTAATCAACAATGTTTACGTGTAAAGGCATCTTTAGTTTTGTTGATTTTTTTTCTCTTATCTTATCTAAAGGTTGAATACTTTACAGCTTACTCTAATACACATTTATCTGAAATGGGTTATATTACTGTTACAAAAGATGGTTTTGTATATTTTCTTGAATTTTGTTATAATAAATTAAAATAAAGGTCAGTTTATGTAAAAAAAATCGACACAGGTAATTTTTCTTCATGGAAACATTCGTAGGTAAAAATGTGGCAAGATTATTTTAGAGCTTTACTAAGAGTAATGAGAGAATGAGACAATCATATATTTGGAAACAATAACAGAAGATTACTTAATCCTGTAGTTACTCTGAACGCGCCCTTATCAGTAATCTGTCAACTGTCAATTAGTGTTTACATTTTATTTGAGGTTAGAATTAATTGTCAAAGTGAACGATCGCGAATCCTTTACAGCAAAAGTCATTTAAAACAGAAAGGTAATAATGGATGAACACGAAGAGTTATTGGAAAATGAACCGAAATCCGAAGAAAATCAGGTCAAAAAGGATGAATTCAAAAAACCAATATTAATAGGTAAAATCGGCCAGTTGCCTCGTAAAGTCCTGAAAGCCCCCAAAGCAATGACTGCGCCTTCACCAGAAGTTATTGATAAGAAAAACTCAGAAAAAGAAACCCAGGATGATAAAGCGGTCCCGGTTCAGCAATCTACTCAAAATACTGTTCCTTTGCCATACACAGAACCTATATGGTCTGGTTTACCTGAAAGTAATGGCGCTGACTACAAGTTTGAAGTGTTGAAAAATGGAGCAATTATTGAAAGCATAAATTTGATGAAGAAAGCCTTCTGGGTATTTGGAAGATTAACAACTTGCGATATAAGTATGCAACATCCCACTATATCAAGGTAATACTTTGTCTTATCGAACTAAATAAGTCACAATTTAAATTAACATTCAGTGTATTGAAAAAATTATTTCACAGGTACCATGCAGTTTTACAATACAGATCTGCAGCAGATGATAACCACCCAGCGGGTTTCTATCTTTATGATTTAGAGAGTACACATGGCACATTTTTAAACAAGAATAAAATAAAAACTAGAATATATGTAAGAATTCAGGTAAGTCGTTTTTTTTTGTCAGCAATACATTTTATTCTGGGGGTTTGAATGACGAATACAAGCCTTGGTCGATTTTTCTCAAATTTTCCACCACCTCTTCAAAAGCAACTTTGTAGTTTTCTGGGTTTGGATTCACCTTGGGAAGGTTTGGGGATAATTTCGCGCGAAGCTCTTCAATTTTTTGACGGATCTCCTCCATGTGATTTTCCATGTCTTCGTCCTTTTGAAACAGTTTATTTGTACCTTCTAAGTAATCACCAATGTCGAATTTATTGTGCATATCGAGAATTTTTTTCTGGTACGAGAATTTTAGATTTTCGATTGAATTTTTCATTTGTTCCAAAAAAGCAGAGCTGCCATTCAGGCGTTCCTTGAGGCTTTCAAATTGTTCCTCCACTTCATCGCTTTTTTCCTTTGATAACTGTCGCATTTCTTCCGTTTTTTCGAATAAGTCTTTTATTCTTTGGTAGGATTTCGAATCTAATTCTTTTTCCAAATTAGGGTTTGAGAAAGGTTCGGTGAAGTCAGGATCTGATGTTCCATTGCCTGGTTTGCGAAGTTCGAGGTTTCTTAGTTGCTTTAACGCTTTTTCCATGTTTGATTCGATTTCTTTGTCCATTGTTATTGGGAAGAATTTTGATGTTTCTTTTGAATTCGTTGCTTGACTTGTGCCAGTTGACTTTGTTTTATTGATGACTGTTTCTAGGGAAAGTTTTGTCAATATTTTTCTTGCCAACCTTTGAACTAATTATTGTATTTGTATGCTTAGTACAACATGAATAATAAAATTTGAGAAATTGCAAATATATTAGTGGTATTACTATATTGTCAAAGATTTTTTGTACTAAAAGTTTTAGAATATTGCACAAATATTAAATATAACTTTTAAGCTCTTTATTTGTCATCTATAATGCAAATTTAGTTAGAAAGGAGGTATCTAGTCACAAGATATATGAGCTAATTTTATTTTATGTGATTAATAATTGAGTAAATGCACTAATTATTTGACCCTAATTGGAGACCAACCGAAGGTTTGGTTTTGGCCAAAAAAACTAGTTTCGGTAGCGGCTCCAAATCGGTCGAAACTTTAAATTTCAAGTTAAAGTCAGAATTTTCAGAAAAAAATTGAAACTCTGGGAAAATTCTAAGTTTATAAACAAATTCGATTTTAAACCCGAAACATTTTAGGGAGAAGGATAATTTTCAAGTTTAAACTGAAAACTTTCAGAAAAAATCTAAATTTTAAGAAATAACTGGAAATTTGAACTTTTTTCCAATTTGTTTTTAATTCTTTTTCATTATTATGAAGGTATAGAAGGGACTAAATTGATCTGCTTTAAATTACGAAATTGTCGACTTTTAATTTCAAAATTTCGGGAATAATCCTCGAAGTTTGTATTTAAAGCGAAAATTCTACTTTGCAGTGGAAATTTTATGCAAAAAATTTAAAATTCGAAATACTAATTCATATTTTAAGAGAACAACCTACAAATTCTAGTATAAACTTGATTATTTTTTAATTCGTTTCTTATTCTTTCTCATTATTATGAAGACTTAAATAATATTAAATGCCAATTTTCTTCGAAGTTTTGTAATTTTCCTATAATTCTAAGTAATTATAAGTTTCCTCGAAATTTTTACTTTAATTTCCAACTTTCGGATTTTAATTTCGAAATTTGGTTTGACTTAAGCTCAAAGTTTCGTCTTTATATTTAAAATCGGTAAGGATCCCGGAAATTTGCCTTTAAAATTTAAAAAGATTAAAGATTCAAAATGTAAATTTAAATTTAGAAAAAAGGGTTGAAAATTATTGAAGAAACTTGTAATGCTTGCATTTTTTTAATTTGTTTCTTATTCTTTGTCATTATCATGACGGTATACGTAGAACGGATGTTAATTGAAGAAAATGTACGTGTTAAATTTCGAATTTTCTCCGAAAATTTGTATATTTTTGTACTTTCAAGTTTCTCTAGAAATTTTGACTAATTTGGATTTTTTGATTGTTATTTCGAAATTTTCTTCAGCTTAACACAAGTTTCAGCTTTATATTCGAGATTTTATGCAAAAACATTTACACTTCAAATGTAAATTCAAATTTCGAAAGGAGAAAAAAAATTAAGGTATAAACTAGAAGTTTTGATTTTTTTTCTAATTTGTTTCTTATTTTTTTTATTATTATGAAGACAAAAAATAGACATGAATTGAAGAAATTTTTGTTTTAAATTTCTAATTTTTCCTGAAATTTTGAATGCTTTCTGTAATTTTATATTTTATCGAAATTTTGACTTCAATTTCGAACTTTTATTTAGAAATTTCGTTTGATTTAACCTCAAAGTTTCGACTTTGTATTCAACAAAATCAGAAATTGTGTTTTAAACTGGAAAGTTAAACTTTACGGTGCAAATTTTAAATTCAAAATGAAATTCAAGAGTACAAAGTTAAATCCAGAAGAAACTGAAAATTTCAACTTTTTATGATGTAATTAGTTTCTTATTCTTTCTCATTGTTATAAAGACATAGAAAGTGCATCAAGTGAAGAAAAATTTCTGTTTAAATTGGAAGTTTCTTTTAAATTTTGATTTGTAAGTTCGAAATTTCGTTCGAGTCAACTACAAAGTTTCTATCATTTTGGGGAACAAAGACGGAAGTTTTTGTTTAAAGCAGAAAATGCGATAACATGAAAATGTTGTGCAAAACATTGAAAATTCGAAATGTAAATTCAAATTTCAAGGAAATAGCTTAAATTTGCAATAATAATTCGATTTTTCTTCATTATTATGAAGATTTATCTTTCTTCTTTTTCTAAAACTGCAAAACTTTTTCGTGATATGCCGAATTAAAACTGGAAATTAAAATACTAGTATTAAAAAATCAAGATTAAACTCGTTATTTTGACAAAATATAGTTTCGAAAAAAACTTCTAGTTTTTGCTAAAAAATTTTCTAAATATACGTTTAAATCACAAACAGTTGTCTTCAATATTCCATTTCTTTCTCTAAATTTGAAGCAAGTGTTTGTTAATTGATTTATTTTTTTAAATATTTCGAACTCTACAGATTAGTAACATATGGGAGAAATTTGATTGTTGGAAAAGTTTTTGTGCAAAATTGCTGTAATTAAATTAATTTTTAAGGTTGGCCACATGTTGAAATTGGGATGTAGTACAAGAACATACCTTTTAACTGGCCCTGTTGATGATGAAGAGGAAGAATCTGATTTAAGCGTTACAGAATTGAAACAGAAACGCGCAGAGCAGATTAAAAAAGCTGAAGAGGAGAGAGAAGCGAGGATAAAAGCCGAGGAAGAACGACAAAAACGTGAAGAAGAACGAGGAGTCGATTGGGGAATGGGTAATTGCTCTTTTTAGAACATAATTCTTTTTATTTTTATTAGCACCTGAATGTAACAAAATGTGTTCATTCAGATAAGACGGTTTTTATATAAATAGTAGTGTATTTGTACAGTTCCGTAAAATGAATATAGATTTTGGAGCTTTATCTTACAGTTGGAATCAATATTTATGAGAATATGATGAATTTTTCAGTAAAATGCTAAAAAATTGACATTTAAAAAGTGCTGGTTGACCAATTTTACTATATTCACTTCCTTATAGGTGAAGATGCTGATGAAGACACCGACTTGTCAGAAAATCCATTCGCACAGACGAATAATGAAGAGTTATATTTAGACGACCCTAAAAAAGCCCTAAGAGGTTTCTTCGAACGTGAAGGTTTGGATTTGGAATATGATTGCTCCGAACAAGGAATGGGACAGTTCCTTTGTAAAGTAGAGTTGCCTTTGGATGACGAAAGAGGACGTCCTATCGTCGCGGAAGTATTGCACAAAGGAAAGAAAAAAGAAGCTGTCATACAGTGTGCTCTGGAAGCCTGCCGAATTCTTGACCGTCATGGAGTTCTTGAGACAAGCTGTGCATGGTGAGTTTTTCTGAATTTTGTCGCATTGTTTAATTATATTTTTTGTTAGAATCGCGAAAGAGAAAGGCTAAAAATTGGGAAGAAAACGATTTCTATGACAGTGATGATGACACATTTTTGGACCGAACTGGAACTGTGGAGAAGAAACGAGAGAAACGGATGAATGCAAAACAACCCCAAAAGGCAGAGACCTATGAAAGTTTAGTAAGTATAATGATTTTGCTCGTATTGCAAATCTGCAATAAATTGTTTTAGCTTCAAAAAGAACAACAAATCAGCGAATCCATTAACAAACTTGAAGAGAAAATCAGATTGGCTCAAGAGAAGTTTGATGCGAATAATGCAGGAAGTAAAGAAGAAGATTCACTTGATTCTTATATGAAATCAACTGAAGGAATCAAATGTTGACAAAAAGTCGTTACATAGTATGAAAAGTGAATTGAATAAATTGAAGCAGGAACACGTAAATGTAGTTAAACTGGTTAATATAGCAAAACCAGCCAGTTTACCACCTTTGGTAGCATCATCGTCTCAACAGAATTCTGCATCATCATCAAAATCAAAACTACTCCCTATGTTTGGAAAAAGGAAAAAGCTTAAAGTTAATTTACCACAGAAACCTACCCTTGAAGAATTAAAGCAGTCTACACCAGAAGGTGATGATGATGAAGAAGAAGAAGATAAAAAAAGCGATGTTGATGTTGAAGTGAAATATGGAAAGGAAGATTTAAAGAGTAAGGAAGAAACTTCATTGGGTGATTCAAGTTTTGCAGAAAATAGTGGAAGTTCCAGTGAAACCGTTAAAACAGAGCATATTGAAAATCCAAATCAGGATGAAGCCGATGAATGCAAAGAAGGTGAAGAGAAACCTCCATCCCACACTAGTTTCAATCGCAAAAGAACTTGGAAATGCATCCTTGCTATCTGTTTTAAGTAAGTAACAGTTTTTGAATCCACTTAACGAATTTATTTGATATTTTTTATCCCCCAATTCCTTATTAAATTCTTTAATCATTCCTACAGCTAAACATGAAAATGCAAAATCCGAACTGATGACAAGACTGTGGAAGCTGGCGGAACAAGAGGACAGATTAAACTGTGATTTTAAACTTTTGAAAGCCAAAAAGAAGAAGCTCATCAAATTAGTCTCAGATTTTAGCAGAGAACACAATCCCCAGTTGCAGTTTAAAATATTGAAAGAGCTCTCTTCTATCATTTCCGAATTGAACAGTTTAACCTACGAAAAATGTGCATTTTTTACAGAGGTGCAGAAAGTTAAAATGGACTTTGTTGACATTCATGAGGAGACGACAAAGGAATTGGAGAAGTTGTCGAAAATCGCTGAAGAAAAAGCTAGTACGAGTCGATGTGATGATGTGGAAGATGGGAAAAAAGATGATTCAGCAAGGAAACAGAAGAAGAATCAAAAAAGGATAATGCAAAGGAAAGAGAAAGCGGAGATTGAAAAGAAGACAGGATACGACGAAGATGCCAAAAAAGAAGATTACAACATGTGGATTCCTTATCCCCGATCAGTCTGGGGATGGAAGAACGAAATTAAATGATAAATATGGTTATTAGTTAGACAGTAGCTTGTAAATATTTTGTAAAAATAAACGTTTGATACATTTTCTTTGTTTTATTTTTTTTTAAAGAAAACATCTTTTTACAAATACAAAAAATAATTTTTAATTTAGTGTGGATTCATTCCCATTTGTGTGGGGATGATTTTCTTTTAGGAAGGATTGCAGCTCAATTTTTTTCCAATTTGAGCAGAATTGTTGAGAAAAAAGTGAAATCTCAATCGAAGCTTTTTCTCAAAATTCTAAGTATAAGCCTACAGTTTATAATTGTTTTCACTAAAGTTCCAATTTCAAACCAAATGTGAAATTAAAAAAAAAATTAAATCTGATTTTCCTTTGATATTAAAATTAAAGATTTGCTTTTTTCTCAATAATTCGAATTCAAATTTGAAAAAAAGTACCAGTTTGCTTGATATTATAAGCAAGTTCGAGAACAGGTTTTTCTCTATCAACTTTTTTCGAAAAAGTTTCTGTTTAAACTTGAAACCTATATGTTACTTGCTAAAAATTTAAACTGTAAAATCGAAATATCGAGTTATTTTGAATTTACATTTACAATTTTCGAGAATTTTTAAAAATTGATTTCTTTGGTGAAAATTTTTGAGTTTACATTTGAACTATAAAGTTTCACGTGACTTGAACTTTTAAACGAATTTGGGTAGAAACCAAAACTGCAACTAGTTTTTTGGGTGAAACCAAAACTTTGGTCAGTCCCTAGAAATTATTTAATTTTAATATTAATTAACTTTAAGATCTATTTAATAAGCACATAAAAGATATCCGTAGAAAATAAATTATAAAAAAAATGATGTTTGTTAAGTCTGTTTTGTAAGTAAAAACTTTGTTACTTGCTTTCCCTAGATATTTTATTGAATTGATCTTAAAGTTAAATATTATTCCCCTTTTTGACTATCATTTCGGTTCTATTGATTTCGCAGTTGAAGTAAAACATATATCGAATAGAATCGCCATTAATTGTACCTTTTTCTGGTACCACAATACCTTCATGGTACTATTTAGGAAACGAACATTTTGGTATTTTTTATCGCACGATAAGCATTAAACATTTTGCTAATTTTTTAACGTTGATATTGTGAGGTGTATTAAAACAGAAGTCTTCAAACTTACGAAAGCATTATTCAAATAATTTTATTACTGAGATTTAAGGAAAACGCGGAAATTTTAAAAGGAACTGCAAAATGGAAATAAATTTTAAAAAAGTTCATATTTTCAAAAAATGAATTAAATCTAAAAAAACTGCTCAACTTCTCTTCCGAATTTTTGCTTTTGTTAAGAATGCCACCCACCACTATTTCGGATTTTTTTTAGCTAATTGTCTGAGGTATGGTGTCTTAAACCAGGACATTCGGATGTACCTCATTAAACTTGCCTGCAACTTGTCGCGCATTTTGTTTCTCCATAAAGAAAAATGAGTTTACTTTGCTGTTCAAGAGTAGAAATTACTTTTAGCTTTTATTTCTACTAAGTTTAAACTATTTTTAGCTTTTATTGATAAAAATCAATATGCACAAGTTAGCAACGTAAATAACTAAAGTGACTAGTTAAAAACATGGCTTTTTAAGAAAAAAAATATATTTTTTAAGCTTGTAGCATCATATCCGCGTCTATCAATTATTTTCTTATTATGTCTGTTAATAATCACGAAATTTGGATGAAGTCTTTTTTTTGTCGTATTATACAGGTTCTTTCATTTGATGGATTACGAGATATATATCCCATTTTAGTTTTTAGAGATTGAAATTGAGGTGCTATTATTTCTACTTCCATTTAGTTCTATCGAAAAGGTTATTTCCTCATCTTTTTATCCTAAACTGTCTATTATTTAATAGTTATTGGAGGTAGAAGCTTTTAGTGTTATACCTTCTTAACCAATAGGCTTGAGCATTTATCAAATTCAAAGTTTGGAAACCAAAGACCGGTTTCGATCGTATTAGATCTCGTCAGTTTGGTACGTCTGACCTGAATGCTGACAAATGCTGCGGCAAGTTTGTACTATAGATTCAACGGACATCCTCCATGCGACTCCCAAGTACTACCACCTATTGGTTCATGGAAGAAACTGGGGACAACTCCAACAATAGCTGGGTTGCATACTGTAGTCTAGGTCTATTTTCATACGACACTTGTTGAAGTTGTCCACAGATTCTTCTATCGGCCAATCGGTGGCGGTAATTAGGAATCATAAGAAGGATATTTGTTGATTTTACAGTATACAGCGTCCGCCATTAGTGCGTGAACAGAGAATAGCTCCTAAGTCTGAGGAGATATCAAAATAAAATTTTACCCAGTGACGTACATATATTAGGAGTACATTTTAAAATTATTTTAATTTTATTTTACCAATCATATACAGGGTCCACCATTTGTACGTGAACGGAGGATAGCTCCTAAGTCTGAATAGATTTCAGAATGAAATTTTGTCCAGTGGTTTACATCTACAGGGAGCACATTTTAAAGTTATTTTTATTTTATAGTACCAACCATATACAGAGTGTTGATATAAACTTACTTTTTTTAAATAGGACACCCTATATATTTTTACCTATTTGGATAGCCCTACAAAAATCTAGCAAAATAATATAAAGTTCATGGTGGTTTTGATGGATCGTTTTCCTGATGGAGAATCATAAATCAGGAGATAGGACTCAGATGCAATCATTTGTAAACACTCAGTGTGATGTAGTATTAACCAACTTGCAACAAAATTAATCATTGATAGTCTTTTGGTTTCCATATACCATAAACAGGTTTTGTACTCCTTAGTTAGGCAGAGTAATGGAAGTTTGCGAATCCAATAATTACTAAAAAACCCTATATTATTATGCTGCATTTTCATAGGGCTATTTAAATACGTAAAAATATACAGAGTGTTGTATTTTAAAAAAAGTAAGTTTATATCAACACTCTGTATATGGTTGGTACTATAAAATAAAAATAACTTCAAAAAGTGCTCCCTGTAGATGTAAACCACTGGACAAAATTTCATTCTGATATCTATTCAGACTTAGGAGCTATCCTCCGTTCACGTACAAATGGTGGACCCTGTATATATATACTTGCCGGAACATGTCACCATTCGAGTTCGATACACCAAACTAATGAAATCTAATAAGATCGAAATCGGTCGTTGGTTTCCAAACTCTAAATCTGATAAATGTTCAAGCCTATTGGTCATTTAGATTATAATCTTCTGGGGCTTCCCTAGAGAGCAGCCGCTTTGCTAAGTGTTTGTGGCTCAACTGTTGATAGTTCAGTTACTTATGATCCATCATACACTCTTAGGGGGCTGCATCGGTAACCAAAATTTTTTTGAATTGGAATAACTATCTGTAAACATTTAAGATGTCAATTTTTTTTAGGAATATTTGTTTCTTCAGGTATAATTTTTATCTCCGCAACGACTCTTATCAGTTTTGATGAAACTTGGTAACTAGAGTAACTGGGTCAAGAAAATAATCTAGGTAGATACAATTTAGCAATTTTAGTAAAAAATATGACCATTATTAGGGACATCTTCCTGATTGAGAAACAAACTTTTATTTCCGAAACGTTTCTATCGATTTCGATGAAACTTTTGTAACTAAAGGTTTTTTGGTTCAAAACCATCTATATAAATTCAGGATCATCATTTTTTAGGGGCATCTTCCTCCTTCAGGAACAATCTTTATGTCCGAAACGACTCTATCAATGTCGATGAATTTGGTAACTAGGATATTTTTGGGTCAGAAAAATAATCTAGATATCGAAGCAATTTTAGTAAAAATTCGGATCTTTATTTATTAGGATCATCTTTCTCCTTGAGCAGCAATATTTTCTTTCTGAAACGGTTCTGTCGATTTCCAGAGAGAAGATCACTATTTTTAGGGATCATTTTCTACTTCAGGAAAAATTCAAACTCAAACTTCAATGAAATTTGATAACTAGAAGATTTTTGGGTGATAAGTGCTATTTTAGTAAAATTTCGGACATCTTATTTGTTGAGGACATGATAAAGATAAGAAATTTTTAGCGCAAGGAAAATAAACCTATTGAGATTTTTAGAACAAAATGACACTTCGAGAAAAATTATATTTATAAAACAAACAGAAAGAGATACATATTAGTTAGGCCAGCCACTATCAGCAAACCAGTTTGCTGCTCTCCCCCTTGAGACTCTCTATTCTGGACGCTTGCAAGATTCCAAAAAAAATTAAAATTGTGCCTATATTATCTTTCCTGCACTACAGTGACTATAATATATTTTTTAAATTGCATTTCACTTTATTCACAATCCAGTTTGTTATTTTTTCGAACATAAAAATAACAAAGCAAAGATAAACAAAACATATCTGGCAATAAATGCCCCGCCTTAGCCTTATCCTTTTAAAAAATTGCACTAGAAATATTGTACAAGTAATAAATATCATAAGAATTTGGGTTTCTAGGTTTCTAACAGAAAAACGGATTACTGATCAAAGGGAGGGAGATGAGGGAGTGTGCCCATAACAATAAAAAATGCCCTAAAATAATTTTTGACGACCAAAAATAAAAAACGGGCACAACTTTAATATTTGCCAATAATTTTTTACGATTAAAAAACAGTTATCCCAAAAAATTGTCGACTAAAAAAAAATATCTTGCCCTTGAATTCTTAAAAATCAGTATTTTTTGCGTCCTGCTGGGCATAAGGCTAGGTAGAGATTGTAAAATTATGAAATTTGACAAATCAAACTATAATTATATGATAACAAATTGAACAAAACTTTTAAAAAATGTAGGTTAATATTGTACGTGTAATTTTAACTTTACAGTGCGATTCAACGTTAATATGAAAAAAAGTGAACAAAAACGAGTGGTGATATAAATATGAACAATTTTGTAACATTATTTGAATTAAGCCGAATTTTTAAGTCCTACACACGCTGCGCGTGTTTTGAGCACGAATCGATTGTTCATATGGACACGCTAGGGGTGTTCTTAGCATGGAATGCATTAATAAGAGGTTTTCGTTTTAACTTGAATATCCTGTGGCAACTACACAGCTTTTTAACACATGTAGGTTAGCAAGTCACAATCCACACTTTAAGAAACTTTTTTTTAATGGAGATTTACAGAAATATTCAAAGAAGCAAAGAAACTTTAATTTGATGCAGTGCTCGATTGTCAAAATTTGGGAAACGATATTCTTTTTTTTTTTGAGACGTCAATTTGTCAAAATTAAATATGGAACAGAAAATTGCTCCAAATCCTAATGCAGACCTTGAATGTGCCGCACCAGCTGCTATTCCATCTAAGATAGAAGTTATTGATCTGATACAAAAACTTTATTTGGAAAAGGCCTCCATCATAAAATACTATCAAAGGATAAGGGATGTATTTAAGAAAATTGAGAAACTCTTGTTTGGTATTTGTATTTTTGCATTTGTTGTCACCTGTATTTATGTTTATTTATTGATACAAATATACTTCAATATATAAAAGCCAATGCTATTTACACGAAGTTTAGACTTTTTCTTATGTAGTGCTCTAATTCAACAGATAAATAGGGTGAAAGATTTAGGCGATTCAGAATTAAGAATAAGTTTCGACTTTATTTGGTTTCATTGGTTTGGCAATTTAAATCAAACTGACAGGCAAGTCCTCCAAGAGAAGTTTCTAGCTTAGGGGGAGTTATAAGATCAGGACTACCGACTTGTATTGGGTACTAATAGCAATAAGTAAAAGTTATTCTATTTCCAAATTGTGTGCAGTACCAGTACCTTGTCTGGGCTTCCAGGACGATGGAGTGGAAGGGCATTATGCAATTTTAGTTTTGAGGACAAAAAAATGAACTTAGCACAATTTTATTTCTCAATATTATATATATATATATATATATATATATATATATATATATATCAAAACCTTTTCTACCGCTAATAGGTGTAAGGGTAACTCATATTATTTTGTTTGATATACAGCTCTAGCCCATTCTCCCTTATTTTCTGATAGTTTTTTCGCTTCTTTCCATTTCATGTTGCGTTTTTTCAGGACTTTCACTATTTCGTCATTCCATATCTTTTTAGGTCTTCCTCGTGCTCGTTTGCCTAAACTTTTTGCCTCCCATATTTCCTTTACCGGTCTTTTATCCTTCATTCTGCAAAGATGGCCGAACCATTTCAATTGCTTTTCTTCTATTTTTTCTAAGACAGGTTCTAATTATTTCATTTTGTATCTGATCTGTTCTCGTTCTTTCCTAATACTCTTCTTAAATATAGCATATCTATTGCTTGAATTTTACTCTTCATCCTTGCTGGACAATACCCAACTTGCACTTCCATAAATCAGTATTGGTCTGAATATTGTTTTATATACAGTCATTTTTGTTTTTCTTGATATTTCATTCCTTCTGATAAAAGTCTGCTTCAATGCATGGTACACTCTGGGAGCGCTATTCACTCTTTCGTTGATTTCATTTTTCATATCCAATGTTTTATCCATAATTACTACTAAATATTTAAATAAACTGACTTGTTTTACTTTGGCTCCACTAATTTTCACATCAATTATTTTGTCTTCTTTTCCAATTACCAATACTTTTGTTTTGCTTGTATTTTCATGATTCTTTTTTCCAATTCTTCTTGCCATATGTTTAAATTCTCTTGTAGCGTTTTTTCGTTTGTTGCGCATATCATAAGATCATCTGCAAATAAACATTCGGTCACTTCTACTGCGCGTTAAGTTTTCTGTATCCAACTTGCATCTTATGCGTTCTACGTCGTGCTTCTTTTGTTATTTCATCCATTATTATACTGAACAATGTTGAACTTAAAACTTCTCCTTGTCTCAAACCATTATTCACTATAAATTCCTCTGACTGCATTTTATAGGTTCTTATGTAATTTTTATTTTCTTTATAAATACTTTGCACGGCTCTTATTAAATTCTTACTTACTCCTCGCTTCTCCAGAATTTTCCACATAATTTGCCTTGGTACTCTATCAAAAGCCTTTTCTAAGTCCACGAAAACCATGTATATTTCTCTATTGGCTGCCGTTACTCTTTCTATTAATTGCTTGATTGTAAATATGTGATCCTGGGTGCTTCTGCCTTTTCTAAAATCACTTCCATTCGTTCGTAGGTTTTTGTCTCCATACTCTCTTTGTACACAGCATTCTCAATATTATGACAGTATTATTAATTTATACTTTTGATGACGAAAAATAAGTTTTCATCATTTCTGAAATTCGTGAACTGTCTGTGTTGTACTTAGACATGCATAAGCAAGATTTCTTGTCTTGTCGAATAAGACAAAAAATTATTTTACTTCCTGTCTTGCTAATTTCTTTTTGGTTTAATGCTTACCTTGCTAGCAAGAATCTTGCTTTTCTTGTTTATGCTGGCTTGCTTGTTTTGCGCATGAGAAACAACAAGATAGATTCAGAATTAATTGCGACACGGTCAGTTTAAAAAGTACATTAAACAAAATGATCAATTCAAGATGTGGGTCTTCAAAACGAGAACCTATCCAAAATTTATAAAAAAAAATGGAAATTTACTTAAAAGAATATCGAAATTTCAGAAAAAATGAATTTAAAAAGTTCTCTTTTTTACCTTTAAGATTTAAATTTAAATTAAAAATTGCGAGAAAAAGGTTGATATAAAGAAAAGCCTCCAAATTAAAAACATTGTTTTAAAAACAATTTTGTGTTTTTTCCGAAATATCGACCTTTTTGGCAAAACCTGAAGCTCAGATATTAAAATTTCAGTGTAAACTTAAAATTTCAATGTTACAACCAAAATTTTCTACTTTTTAGGAAATTCTCAATATCTTTTCAATGAAGATTCGAAAAACTACAAGTTGCGAGAAAACACTTAATGTTTTAAAAATTCCCTTGAAATCAAGAAAGATTAAAAAACACAACAAAGGTTGCTCTAACGCGTTTCGATAGCCAAGCTATCATCTTCAGAGAGATTTTAATCTATCTCTCTTTGTATTTCAATTTTTGAAGATAACCAACGACCAGTCCGTTCCACCAAAAAAACTCAACGTTTTATTTGGAGGTTTTGAACTTTTTTTGAAATCTCTAATTTTTCGAAATTTAATGAATAGTTTGAAATTCTTCAGGTAAAATTTTTACCTTCGAAGTCTAATTTCGATGTCATAATAACATTTTAGATTTTATTCCTCATCTTGCAATAGTATGCAGTAAAAATGTTAATTTTCAAATTTTAGAAAAAATTCAGAAACTTTACATTGAAACTAGAAATTTCAATGGTTTGAGTTTTTCAAAAGTGTTTAACTTTTTTTCACATTCTGTATTTTCGATTTTAAATTAGTGTATCGTTTTTAATTAATTCTCCAACAGTCAACTTTTTCGACATGAAATTGAAACTTTCGATTTTGTTTGAAAAATTTCTTAGAAACATATTTTTCGTAATTTACAGTTGAAATCCGAACCCTTGTGATTAAAATTTTAAATTTCAAAAATAAATCAAAATTGAGCTGGTTTAAATGACGACAAATTTTGCGATCAAGGTCAAAATGTTTGGAAAAAATCGAGTTAAAATTACAATTTGTTCTCGAAATTTTAATTTCGAGAAAGAAATTGAAATTTACAGAATAAAATTAAAGAGTTGAAGAAACTTTTGCAATTCCAAAAAAATAATGCTTAAGGAAAAATTAAATTTGTTTTAAAGCTTTGAATACCTAAACAGTGTTATTTAAAAAAAAAAAACTGAACATTGAACTTTTTCTTTTAATCCTGATGTTTTCTGGAATTTCAGATTTTCCAACGACAGGGGTCGCCAGAATGTAATACTTGTTAACGAATTGTGTACTCAGAAAGGTTTAAGAACATTGTTCTAGAGCTTGTTTTAAGAAAATCTTTAAAAGGCGAGAAAGCTTGCTTCTTGCTAATTTTTTGAAAGAAATCTTACTCTTGCTAAAAGAACTTTTTGTCTTGTCTTGTTATTGTTCACAAATTTCTTGTCTTGTTCTTGCAACAAGAACAAGATAAGAATAAGAAAAAGGCAAGGCACTGCAGTTTATTTTAAAAGTTATTTGGATTTTTATAGAGCTCGTCCGCCTCTGATGGTGATTGTAGCCGCTAATGGTAGTTTTTGTAGCCATTATCATGATTTTACTAGGGGTACTTCAAGATAAGGCGGCCAACTATTGGAAAGGGCAATGCGGGACAACATTTGTAATTTATTTTCGTGGACCAAAAAAAAAGGTCTTCACTTTTGTTTCCCTCATAACTTAGAGGGCACCAAAAAAAAACCAAAATATATGTCATCCCCCTACATATCTTTGAAATATGGTCAGTTCATCGGTGTGACATAGCTTAGCCGTTCGTTTTTTGTGCTGGATTGGCATAGATTGGATTTGGTATTTAGTGATTTGAAAATCTATGAATGAATTCAATATTTAAGAATGCGGGACATCCGGGACGCATAAGGCGTTTTGCGGGACCATTTTATTAATTTTTTTTATGCGGGACTGTAACCGCCATTCCGGGACAGCCCCGGAGAATGCGGGAAGGTTGGCCGCCTTACTTCAAGAGCCTTTAAAGCGGTGGTTCCCCATTGCCTTCCGCATCTCCATGCCGTTGACCATTTATTAGTTCATCCGCCTTTCAGATCGATTGAAAAAGGTGCACCGCATGCAGGTGAGGTTGTCATTTGGGTTGATATATATCTTACCCTAGCCCCTTGCACCCCCTTGTAATGTCTTTTCTGTTCTCTTATATTAAGTGGAATCATGGACCCTAACAGAGGATACCTTGAAGCGGCTTGAAGTATTTGAAATGTGGTCATACAGACGCATGCTGAAAATAAGCTGGATGGACCATGTCACTAACGTAGAGGTCCTGAACAGGATGAAGAAGGATAAAGAAATTGTAAATACAGTGAAGATTCGAAAGCTGTCTTATTTTAGCCATGTCATGAGACATCCGGAGGTATAGAATATGTTGCATTTCATTATGAAGGTGTGGACTTGGTAGATGAAGAACATCCTGACTTAGAAACCTAAGACAATGTTTCGTATAAATAACAAGTCAGCTTTTCAGAACAGCTGTAAATAAATTAATGATAGCCAACATGATTGCTAACATCCGTTAAACGGATATAGCACACCAAAAAGAAGAATGATAGTTTGTTATTACAGGTTTGCAAATAAACTTATCAAGTGTATACAGGGTTGCTTTCCTTCAGTCTACTTCTGTAGTCTATTTCGCTTATATTTTTATTTTGTTCGTTTGTTGCAACATTTCTTATGCCTAAATTATTCTCAGTTTTAGTATATTTGTTTAATTTAACTACAACTGATGAATTATCTGAAACCAATGACGATCTCATTAAAATTGTCAAATTTAATATAAAAGGGTTGTAGAGTTATAACTCTTCTATAGAAATGTATACCGAAAACGGTTGAAATCAAAATAATATATTACATATTATTAACATATCAATTGTTCCAAAAATGTATATTTTGAATTTGCCTAATTTAGAAAGTATAATTTAATTTTTGAATACTTGGTAACACCTACCAAAATTGTTAGTAGATTTAAATAAACATAAGGATTTATTTTTTTTTTGTGTTACTAAGTTACTTTTGCTTTGTATTTCACAAGGATGTTGTGCGTTATTGAATGAATGCGTCACCGAGTCTTTAGATTTTTTGTTGCTATCAGTGTAAACATATGTAAGTAAATAATATGAACTATATGAAGTCTGAAGTCTAATATTAGAATGTTCAAGAAAAAGTAATATTTTTCTCTTGAGCCGATAGAATTCAGGTTCTCTAATCTTCCCATATGAGTAGGCAGTCGCGACGAGAAGAATGATTACTACTTGTAATTAGGTGAAGACAAACAATAAATTATAACTTTATCACAATCTAAATACCACATTCCATTGGCCATCCTATGCATTGATTGTATTTATTTTTATTACAATGTGGTTTATGTGACACAAAGTAAATAACGTCCATTGACCTTTTACTACTCATTTTATCTTACATGATTACTATATTTGCTAAAAGAAGAATAGTTGGTTTAAATCGTAACATTAAGGAGATAAATAAGGTTAAAATAAAAATGTTTTCCTAGTTGTCTTTTTAATCTCCTACTTACCTGTACAATTCAATTCAACTTGAAAACTTTTATCATTAGGTATAGTCTGGAAATCACTATGAAGGATACGATATCATCGTGTTTGTGATTAAAATGATAGTGCGACATCGACTGAGATTTTTGGTTTAAGACATAAACATCGTAAGTATTTTCTTTTTGAAGACAATTCTTGTGTTGCGTTTTATCGAGAATACAATTTGGAAAAACTATGATGCTGTTTATAAATTTCAGTATTTGGTTTTTAAATCATTAAATCAACATAAAGGCAATGGATGCCTTTATGTTCTTAGCTGTTAGTATATGATTCTGGTGTAGTTCTTAAGCTGGTGCTGATAGTTGCCATGGTTTTTCTAGCATTTAAAAAAAGTTGGCCTAGTAACTACTTGAAGGATGATACATAATATTTCTTTAAAATAATATTCTTTAGATAAGCATTGCCCGCTAGTTTATTCTTCGAAATGGTCTAAATTAAGGTTATCTTTATTAGTGTATAATTGACAAAAAAAAGGAATTTAGATTATACTTTAAAAACATATTCCCTGTTCTTGAAAGCTAACACTGGAAAATTTGATATAGGGCAATTTAACAACGGCTGTGATAGTAAAATTTCTGGTGTAAGTATATTTCCTAATAAGAAAAAAAAAGGAAGTACACTCAAAACCGGATATAACGACATCGTTTACAACGACGCATCGGTTATTACGACTAAATGGCAAGTTCCCGGCGAATATTATAAAAGCTAACTGTACTGCCAGTTATATTGCTTATAACAACTACCGGTTATAGCGACCGTAATTTATGGTCCCTTCATTGTCGTTATATCCGGTTTCAACTGTATACTAGTTCGTTCTTTCTTATTAATTACCGGCTTCAACTTAAAGCACCTTAGGTTTTTTTAATCACTTTCAAATAATTCGAAAATTGAACCATGTTCTAACAATATTTTGTTTTGCCTTTTTCGCTTACTCAAGCATTCACATTTATTCTTGATCCATAAGAAGACGCAAGGGCGAATGTAAATTTTTTTCTGAGGGGTGTGCACAAAGTCCAAATGGGGTGGAATATCCTCATAAGCTTTGTAGAATCCTTGATTTTTGGATCGCCAATGCTTCCCTTGGATTTATCTTTGGGAATTCGAAATAACCATCTAATCATTTCAGTTATAGTGGTTGAGATGAATTTTTCATGTTCTTGGGAGTTGTTGAGCAATTTGGTTAAACAACGAAAGTATTAAACTTACTATTTTAGTTAAAAACGAAGTAGTATTTTATACTAAAAATTTTGTTATAAATTGGATGGCGAAGAATAAGCATTTATGAGGAATTCCATTTCGCAATAACGATTACTGTTTCGCACAATTTATTGTTTAAAATTTCATTTATAAACAAGCAACCTTGTAAGGTCAGGGTCAAGTGGAATAAAATTTCTACGGCGGTATAACGTTTTGACAACTTTTTTTTAATGAAGACATTTAACGACAGTTATAAATTTATATTTCTTATCACTGAAGTAGATAATACGAGAGTTGCGTAACGTATTTCAAAGAAATAACTTTAATTTACGTGTAATACTGAATAATGAATTAAAACGCAAGAGCATATCTCGGATTACATTAATTATTTAAATTGCCTTGTTGCATAAACTTATGCAGGAGCATTCCTACCAGTGTTGTGTGTCCAACTCGCAGGTGGCTAAATTTTGGTGGGGCCAAAGTCATTTTTATAAACAATTTTATTCAGGCATATATTGTATGGTGGTAATTGCACTAAACATGTAGTTCGATTAATCCCTCGTCCGTTTTGTGATCCAAAATTTTAAGACTGTACCATTTTAAAATTAAAATCGGAGTAAAATGAACATTTTTACTCCAAAACTTTTAGTAGCCCGGATTTTCTTATTTGAATTTTTAACAGAACATTTCGAGTTTATGGTTAAAATTTTTATTTTATTGGTATGGTTCTATTTAATGTTATTTATCCCTTTTTCTATAACCTTCTCGCTTTATTTCGGCCTTCAACATTTCTTTTCCAGTTTACGTTTTTAATTTCTCAAATTTAAACTCAAAATATAAAAAATATAAGTATCTTATCGAAATTTCGACATTATTCTCTCTTTTCAGGAATACATTTCCATGCAGCGCTTCGCAGCGCTATGGGACCTAACAGATATAGGCTGCTATTATAATTTTTATATTTTTTTTTATAAAATTTGAAACCTGGCATATCGCTTGTTAAATATTATATTTTTTTTTAATTTATACTTTAATGGCACAATGTCAATTTTTTTCCAGAATTCCAAGTTCAAAATAGGAAACTAAAATAGAACAACTATTTTCTCGACATTTTAAGTAGTCTTTTAATATATTGCAAATTTTTCTTAAATTTAAATTTCGATATTAATTTCGAAATCTTAAATATTAACCCTATATTTGTAAATTTTTGTTTATAATTTGACTGTGTTCAGAAATTATTTCGAGCTTAAGTTACAACTTCGATATTTTTTATTCCAAAAAATAGTCTTTATTTCGAACTAGTGAATTTTTTCTTAAAAAAACAATTTTTACATATTCCTTTGTATTTTTTGTTCGTTTTTTAAGTTTAATCCACTCTCACAGGGCAACCCCACTATACCTTCAAAGCACCGCGAGTAGGATGCGGAAACAAATAGATGGCGATGAACCGTCTTCTTAAACAAGGATAGATGGTAATTTTTGGGGAATAAGTTTCATAGCTTGGAAGTTCTATAGGAAAAAGAATTTCCATAGACAGAAGTCCTCACTGCGTGAAGTTGGACTGCACGGGAATTTGGTGTTCTCCGACTGTCCTATAAAATTATGATTTTAAAACCAAAATTCAATTTTTTTTAAGTATAAACTCCAAAGGTTTCCAAATATTTGGATTTTTGTGACATTTATACTTTATACAAGAACATTTTCTCGATATTTTTTTCTCAACGTGTGTACAAAAAAAAAGTTTTTTTGGAAGTTTTCATTTTCAGCTTGTAAATTGGAATTTTTGTCTGATAAATTTAAACATTTTTGAAATTTCGATTTTAGTCTCGAAATGTGGAATTCTTGTCACATTAACTAAATTCTCTTTAATAGAATCACCATTCTAGAGAACTTAGTGACTCGAAAAATATACCTTAATATCGATGTTTCGATTTTTTTTCCAAGTTTTAACCGATTTTTTTATTGTTTTCGGCTTTGCTTCGAAATTAAATATGTTTTTTTTTTCATTATTCCAACTTTCTATTCTTATTTTGTGTATATTTAGATTGTTTGGTTTTCTTTTTGAAACTTGAGACTTTTTCTAAAAATTCTGGATTCACTTTTTTGTACATTTCTCAATTTTCATATATTTTCAATTTTTTTGTTGTTTTCGATTTTGCTTTGAAATTAAGTATGTTCTTTTTTCATTACCCCAACCGTCCAATTTCATCTCTTTTCAAATTTAAATGGCAAATAAATGGACAAAAACTTAGTTTTCGTTTAGAAACTTGAGATTTTTTAAAATCCTCAATTCACTTTTTTATAAATTTCTCAGTTTTATTGTAATTACAGGTTTAGGCCATTTGCTTTTATTTTTAAAATTTCGATTTTTAATTGTAAACTCAAATTATTTTATATATTATTTTTTTTTCGACTACTAAAATGAGATCTTTTACAACTTAAAAACTGTAAGTTTGGGCATTTTGACTTTCTTAAGTAATTTCGAATTTTATTTCAAAATGTCGAATTTTTTCTTGAAATTACAAGCTTCCTTTAGAATTCGATTTTGATTTCAAAATTTCAGTTACAGTTACTACTGTTGTGTTACATAAGGTTCTTGAAGGCTTCAAACTGTAGGGTCAAGTGGGGTAATTGTAAAACTGGGGTAAATGGAAACAGCCTATTTAGTTTTAAAACTTCTAGAAACTTTATATGGAAATTGTAGACCGTAATATCTAGTTTAGTTAGTAAAACTTTTAGTGCATTAACAAGCAGAATAAAAATGTCACGATATTTTATGTGAAAAGGTGCAAACATTTCTAGAAATCAGTTCAGAGGTGCTTCAGCATTTTTTTAACAAAAATTGTAAAATATAATTTTGGGCAAATTATTGATAAATACTCTTAAATTACATAAGATAAGTCGGCAGATTGCATGACCATTTAAAGCTATAAATGCTCACAGTTGATGTGAGTTAGTATTTACAATTGCCCCAGGAAATTCACTGAATTGGGGAAATTAGAAAAAAATAATGGGGTTATTTAATAAACATCAATTTATGCACAAGTAATGAGACTTTTTTCAAAAGTCAAATTTTTCTGAACTATTAAATGAGGCTTGGAAATTGGAAATTACTTCTGCCAATGTCATTTGAGGTTTTGCGCCTACTGTTTATCCTGTAGATGCTACAAATTTTCCGGATCAATTAGAGGCTATTCTACCAAAATATAAAAATCAAAAGAATGATGTCGACTCCACTAACTGAACAGAAAATAATAAGAGTACATTAATAACGTTTATCTGAAATAGTAAAGGCAATTGCTCCATTGAAAATTCTTATAAATTATAGCACCTCCAAAGCGGCTGTTCTCAATTACCCCAATATTTTCGACTGTCGTAAGCGAGGGGGTAATTGTAAACTAAATTTTTTGAAAAAAATCCCGCAAAATTTGCATATTTAACAATATAAGTTGACATAAAACTTAATAACTAATTGTATCAATCATATAGATGCCCCATTTAGTTTTTGTTAAGAACTCATGGAGCTTTAAACTTCAAAGTTCCAAAATCGTTTACAATTACCCCACTTGGCCCCTATTGTTAATTATTAAGGTTTATTACTTTAAAATTATTTAGTTGAAAATCATAAATGTAACATTTAATTAAATATAGCAGGTGTAAATTGTTTACTACAAATGATTATAATTGGGACAGTAAATTACTTTGTGCTTTGAGAGAACGAACAGGCGTTTTTATTTTCTATTGAAAACGTGAAACTTCTATAACATATCGCAGCAATTAAGTTTATAATCAAACAGTTTGACCAAATGATGAAGAATTATTTTTTTACTTCAGTTTATTATTATTATTTAAAATTTATGCAGTCAATATTTTTGAAGAAACTAATTTCCATTGCTGTAGTTTAAAAAGTCTATTTTACGATTATTATTTTTTGGGTAATGCTTCTTATCATCCTCGCACCTTGCTAATATTCCAAATGTATCTACTTCAAAATAATCAGAGAATCATTTTATGAACATAAATTACAATTTGAACAAACTTGTTTTAATGTATTCCCATACAAAATATATGTATTAGTGAGATAGGAATTAAAAAAATGTTTTATTGTCACTTCATTGTTATATGTATAATCATAAATCTAAAAAAATCTCTAAATGTGTCACGTTCTAAAATTAGTAAAAACTGATTTGAATCTAAGGTTCAACTCTTACTTAATGGATGTCAATGGCCTGAAGCAATCGTGGGAGTTTTTATTGACGACCAATCAGACAAGAGATTTCGGGAATTTTTAAAGTTAGGATTACAATTAGTTGCAGCAGTTGGACTGTATACGAAACACTGAAGCCTAATGAAACATAACACAATTGCAATATATTATTTAAAGTCAAGTTTAACCCTGCTTAGCAGTAGTTGGACTGAATACGGGACACTAAAGCATAATTAAACATCTCACAATTGTTGAAATACAAATCTTGCCCCCTGAAACCAAGAATAGATTAAAAAACACAAGAAAGGTTGCTCTAACGCGTTTCGATAGCCAAGCTATCATCTTCATAGAGATACTGTACAATTGTAGTTTAAAGTTAAGTTTAAACCTACTTAGAAGTCTCCTAATGCACATTTGCATACTACTTGGCAGTAGTTGCCCTGTATACGATAATGCGAGACACTGCAGCCTAATGAAACATCTCACTAAAATTGTAATATAAAACAAAAATTCTACTTGGAGAATGTGTGATAAAGAAAAAGAAACGATCCAAAGCATTTATATGAACATTCCGCTTTGGTAGGAGAGGTACATTTCAGCCGTAGTACTATTTTTGATGAACCAACTAAACTAATGGAAACTTACACAAAAAGTCTCTGAATTATAAGAGAGAAATCTGGGGGATACACATTAAGCGAAAGCTTCAATGCAAATAGACAAAGGACTTATCCAAAAGGAACATATATGATTGATTAACTTTTCAATATTATTTTAATAATTCTATACACTTTTTATGTTGAAGAGTTTCTTTTGAAATTGAGTATTAATGCATACAGAATTTTTTTTCTAAGGCACTTTTAGTACATTGTAGATCTTTTTTATTCAATTTATATTGGATTTTTCTTCGCCAGTTAATTCTTAATATTAATAATATTAAGAGAAAGACATTTAAACAGTTCAATTTGGCATTTTAAGAGCAGGTAGAGCTAGCTAAGCTAGCAATCTTATGACATCTAAGTAAAGTTTGGTTAATCTATTTGAATGTGCATCATCTTTCATTTTAATAGTTTTGTTAAAATACTCTAATAATTTTTATATTAAAAATGTATCTACCGTATTTGATTTTATATATCTATATGTCAATATTTGGCCAACAGTTATCCAACTGCAACAATAGAAGAATAGAGAAATGTTTAAAAATCCGGTTCATATAAACATAGATCCGGAATAATTCAGTAATCAGTAAACACAATTTTGTTCGCTATCACAGATTTTTTTCAATCAATGTTCAGCATAAAACAATTATGATTATTTCTTCGAAAAAAAAATACACTAGTTAAGTTTTGCTTTCATAACTATTGGATTGTCAGAAAAGTTTGTTCGTATTTTTAATTTTGAGTTTCTGAGTTAACTAATTGGGTGTACCCGATAAAGTGTCATATTGATGTTTATTCAACCCCGGTGGTAAGGTGTTTTAATTAATTTTTTCATGAGTTGACTCCAAAAGTGAGTCAATAAAAATTGCATTTCTGGGCCCTTTGTGCCTTTTTGTACTACTGAAAAGAATGTAGCGCTGCGTAAGCAGCATAGAGATGTGATGTTATGATGCTTATGAAGAGAATGCTTTAGCAGAAAAAAACAGTTCACAAGTCGTTTGCCAGGTTTATGTGAAAAATTTCTGGATGGTAAGGAACGTTTTAGGCGTTCCTCACACTGACGATGAAAGAATAAAGGTACAATTATTGAAAACTCGCGATATACCTTAACAGAATTAGAAAATAATTGAACATTTTCGGAACAAGTTTACGATCATTTAGTGAAACTTTTAGTAGCTGGAAAAAAGTATTTCAGCATGATATAACTCAACATCAAAAACTAATGGAATTTCGGTCGGATGTGCTGCCCTATTCACCAAATTCATCTGACAGTATCGTCAAATTTCCATTTGTTTCATTTGTTAAAGAACTTTGTTCATAAAAATTTAATCATATAAAGGACACAGAAACTTATAATAGGTTTTTTCTAAGCAAAAATATTATTGTGGACCAGAATCGCGCGTACATTACATAAACATGTTAAGAAAATTCTCACTAATTTTGCGGACATCAAGTACAAGAAAAAATGAAGCTGATCAGGATTACTATAATTTGAAGAAGAAAATAAACCTTTCGGATTTATAAGTAAACACAATTTACGTTTTATCAAAATAAATATTTTAGCTATTTTTCCACGTAATCTCCGTTCCACTCGAGAGATTCTCGGGAGCTAAGCTTGATTACTTTCTCATTGTGTTGTGAAAATATACTACGAACCCATTTAACCTATCTTTGATGTGATTTTCTTTTTTGCTTTGTGCCTGCACATTTCTTCACTTTTTTTAAAGATGTGATGGAAGTTTTTATTAAAAGTTTAACTCACTTTCGGCATATTATGTCATGTACGAGGTGCGACAGTTTATAAACGAGTGCTAGTGAAAGTTGTTGAACTTGAAGATTTCGGAATGCAGCACAGGTAAAATCATCTCTCTATTCAATTTAGCTTGCTTTTGATACTGGTTTGAAGGGTTGTATTGTTGAGCTGCCAAAATCATGTCTAGTGAAAAAAGCTGAAGAGATCACCTAGAAGCCTGACTTGCTGGAAAACAATCACCTGTGATAAAATTTGGATTTTCCAGTATGATCCCCAAACAAAGAGGCAATCGATTGGAGTCTCCTGAATTTCCGAGAGTGAAAAAAGCAAGGAGGACCAAGTCGGAATTTAAAGCAATGCTAATCGTTTACTTCTACATTTGGGGAGTTGTGATGGTCAGACAGTAAAGCATTATTAATGCATTGAGATTTTGACCAGACTGGGAAAACGAGCGAGGAAGAAGCGGCCACATCTGTGGAAGAACAACGCGTGGATGCTGCATCAGGACAACGTCCCGGCACACAGGACCCTCGAGAGATTTCTTAACGATAAACCGATTTCTGTGCTTGATCATCTTCAATATTGCCCCCTGAGATTTCCCCCTCTTCCAGAAAGTGAAAAGTGTTCTGAAGGGAACCTATTTTGCATCCGCTGCAGCACTACTTTGCATAATGGAAGATACGAATGCAGTGATGTTTTGACAGGGAAGGGGACTACATTGAAGGGAATAAGAGGTAAATTGTAAGATTCTGAGAATAAACCAGATTTATGACCTCAGTCTCGTTTATAAATTGTCGCACCTCGTATTATATTTGCACTACTTTTTGTTGTAATATATCCAATGTGAATCATGAAATATTTTCAGAAATCTGATTACTTTTAACAAGTTGGAATATGTAGAAATATTTTATTGTTTCACTTACGATTTCCTCACTTTCTTCTGGTAATATAATCTTGTTCTTACTTTATTACATTTCACGGTTCCAATGTGGCTGACCTGATGCCGCATCAGCTCTTTAATATCTATTATAAGTTTTTTTTGTTTAACTTGATTTCGTAAGCTAAAATAAAACTGAAAAATTTTTGATTGTTAAATTTTTAAAGGATGTATATTATTACATGATACAGCTTCGTTTGCGTTGTAATGTTGAGGTTCGAATTATTTACCTACATAGCTTTATTTACATAGGAAAGATCACTGAACGGGAAACTAAAAATTTGGAGTCCTTTCCATCTCTATTTTTTACAAAATTATTACTCTTGTCAACAACTTGAAACAAGAATAATGGCCAACCCACTTCTTCGGAAGTCCGGGGCGGCATTTACTAAGGAGCCCCATTTAAAGTTGCGAGTTTATGTGGGACTAGGACTTTTTTGTGACCAATAGCTAATCAATGCGTTTTCAAAATAATATAAAATAGTCAAAATTTTAAATATAGATAATTCAACTTCGCTTCTAAATCCAAAATTTTGCGATTAGAGACTGATTTTCGAAAAAAAAGTTGAAATATTAAGATGAAAGTTTAAATTTCGAGGTTAAAATCAAAAGTAAAAGAGAAACTAGAATATTTTTTAAAAATTTAATGATATAGCAATAAAAAAATATGTTTTTGGTGGGTTTTATTGTTGTTCTGGGATTTCACTTTTTTTCTCGAAATTTCTGAAGAAGTTTTATCGTATTAACAGATGTACTTCCTAATTCCTCACACAGGAACCTAAAAATCCATTAAGAAGGGATTACTACATTTTTTACTTAGATAAGGTGGAAGTTGTTTCTCTGCCTCCCGCTTAGTTCGTCACTGTACAAGAATAACTTAAGTTAATAAGCCGATGCTCCAAGAGTTTATTTAAGGTAAACCTTCATTACAAAGAACTGGAATGGAATCAAAATAAATTCACTTTATTATGCTAAAGGGTTGTCGGAATAAACAATTTGTTAAAGTAAGCAGATGCTCTGATGAAAAGGTCCCCAAATGTTTCACTATGAATACCATGTTGATAAGTCATCAGTGTTCAGCGGGTCGTATATAAAAAAACTCTATAAAACTATATAAAAAAGAACTCCACGTTACAGGGTGCATATCAGAATTATGGTATTTTAACGAACTAATTTCACGAGTACTCAGATTTCTGCTAAGATATTTAAATCTTCCAGAAAAGTCAACATTTCCAGTTAGAGGTTAACATTTTGCGAAACAATTATTTTTAATAAAATTAAATTTGCTTTAGAAGTTTTTACTTTAATTCAAAGCTTAGGACTTTTCTAAATATTTTGACTGTTCCTCTCAAAATTTAGACATTCCTCTTCTTAAAACATATAAATTCCAAATTTAAGCAAGGCTTTGAACAAACAGTAGGCATTAAAAAAAACTTTGAAATCTCATTTCCAAATTTCACTTGCAAATTGGTAGTGTAAATGATATACCTCGACAAGGCAGACCACGAGTGACCAAAAACTAGTAATGTAAAGAATGTTATTTTTTCCACATTCGCGAATGCGAATGGGAATGCAAATGCTGGCTTTTTCAGCGATACTTCAAGAATGCGCTCTAGGTTTGAATGAAGAAGATGGTAGCTTTATTAACTGAAATAAATTCAATAAAACTGAACTAACAATAGCTTTCTTACAAAAATCCTGAATGAGATCGATTTTTATTTTAAGTTTGCCATAATTTTGTACTTGTCCTTCTACAGGAGGAGGAAATTAACCCTCAACTTGGTTGAAAATAACTTTTCAAGAATTTTTTCCTTTTTTCTTTTTTTTTTAACTTTAAATCACTCGCAAAGGGCAACCTCATTACGCCTTCAATTTTATAATTTTATTTAACATTTCTGCGACCCAGTTTGGAAATATTTAAACAAAGAATAGAAATGTTAAATAAAATTAATAAACATTTATTCTCGACATTTCGGGATTTTAAGTTTAATCCTCTCGCAAAGGGTAACCCCATTATGCTTTCAAAGCACTGCGAGTAAGATGCGGAAACAAGGATATATGGCGATGATCCGCCTTCTTAAACAAGGATAGGTTATAATTTTTGGGAAAAATTCCTTTCGATAACGAGTTCCATAGCTTGAAAGTTCTATAGAAAAAAAAAAGTCTCCGTAGACAGAAGTACTCACTGTGTCAAAATGGATCGCACAGGAATTTGTTGACTCCGACTGTCTTGTATGCCTCAAAAATCTTGCTCTTGGGGAGCATCTGCGAGCATCTCCCAAGATAGTACTTGTAGAAAAGAGACAAGTCACCAACAATCCGCCTGTGTTCTGTGTTTCGAGAGAATTGGTCAAACTTCGTCATCAATTAGGCAAATCGCTCTTCCTTGAATTGAATCCAAAAGAGCTAAAGTGTGCTTTGGGCTGAACTCCAAACATGAGAACAGTATTCTAATGTTGGCCTAACTTGAGCTTTGTGTAATATGAGTAGCTAATGAGATGTGAAGTAGTTTCTAGCTCTAAAAAGAAAGCCTAGCTTCTGAGAGGCGGACTTGGCAATAGCGCGCACATGATGATGCCAAGAGAAGTTAGTGCTCACATTCACTCCTAGGATAGACAGATAGATCCTATTGGGAGGATTTGACTGTCCATTAGTATGTTTGCTGCATTATCTCTCGATGTTTTCTTAGAGAAAACCGCGGCCTGAGTTTTTGAAGCAGATTTTTCTTTCCCCATTTCAGAATGATTTCGAGATCCCGATTAATTATCTGTATCTGCTGTTTCCTTAGTCGATCTGAAGTAGCGACTGATAATGGTTTGTCGGAGAAAAAAGATGACACCAGGCTATTATCATCTTCGTAGGTGTATATCGGATTGGAAGTTGAAGCTGAGAGATCGTTTATGTGTAACAGAAACAGAGTACGAGACAGGACAGACCCCTGAGACACCCCTGCATTAATCGCAAATGTCTCGGATGAGATGCCATCGACGACGACCTGAAGAGACCTGTCACCGAGAAAATTGGATATCAAATAACAGAGTCTAGGAGAAAGACCATAAGATGTTAATTTGGCGGGAAGAGATCTTGCCAGAATCTGTCAAAGGCCTTTGAGATATCCAATGCTACAATTGCAGCGCCGAGGTATATTTTTGTTGCGATGAAAACTTCAACTTTTCTTCAATGGAACTTTGAAAATGTTATTTTTTTTTAGACAAGGATGGTGTTTGTAAAGACCAAATAAGAAAAGAAGTTTGCACATTTTAGCAATTACGTTATTCTGAGCAATGTTGTAAATAGGCTCCATGTCTATCTTCCCTGTATGAAAAGTTCTTTATTTGTAAACAGATTTCGTATACTTTATATGAAATGTTAAGAACCACTGATTTATTAAATAATATACATATTTCTTCTAATATCTTGCTAAGATAAATAGAAAACTGACTGAATGTTTTCTCTAAAGACATTTCATCCTAGCACCGCACCGTCATGTTTTAGTAATTAAGAAGCAGTTATCACAAAATTATATTTTTTTGAACATCCGCTGAGTGCATTTGTCGATTACGATACCATCTTAAATTATATGACACAAGATGAAATGTAAGATGTACGGACATTTAAACTTCCGTTAAGTCTGGAATGTTAAAAGATACGGCTGTTGAACTAATCTTCAATAGTACACAAAAGACCTAAGTCGAAAGAGGATCTAACTAGTGCTCTTCATTTGCTTGTGACTACTTATGTGTTTATATTGTATCAAACGCGTATTTCCAGTTTTAATGATATAGTGATTTTTAATTTTTTTAATTTTTATTATGATTCGGTATCGCTCAACGGAAGCAGATGAGCCCAAGCTTTATGCTATCTGCGTAAAGGTTAGTATAAATATCTACATAGCACAGTTTTTTGCAGAATTTTCAGATTTTTACTGTTTACACTTTGTATTGCACTTTGGTGAGATTATTTTTTAGTATGGATGCCATATTTTAAATATTAAAGTTTTTCATAATGTTCATTTGAGGTGGTCGATTAATTACAAAGATTCTTGGGAGATAAGTGCATTACCGGAACAGGAAATAATGGATTTAAAGTCTAGGCTTCAGGGTTATTGCCCCCATCGGATTAAAATAAAGTGGTTAACATTAGTAATATACAAGATGCGGCATCAACAATATACTATTATTTTAAAATTATTATTGACCTTTAGAATAAAATGAATTGAAACTAAAACCAAAATAAACAATAATGCGTATGTGGGAAGGGGATATAGGATGTTTTCTGACGACTATGTTTAGCTTGTTCCAAGTTTTTTAAAGGTGTTTCTTTTATCTCATAACATAATCTTTACTTCTAAATTAACGGGCAAATTTATTAAATACATTACAAATTGTCAGAATTGCATTAGCTAATTAAGTTAATAAACTAAATGAGCAATTCAACGAGATTCATTCAATTTAACTTCGTAAAATTTGTTTAATTCTTTTTATATGAGTCAAAGCGTATTAAAACGATTTTTATTAAAATGCTCTTTTTTATATTGTTTTTACGATTACAAAATTATAATTTCAAATTATAGGAAAACAATTTAAAATTAACAAAGTTCGTACACAAAATAAACTAAAAAAATAGACTGATTTTAAATATTCATAGTATTTAGTTCATCCGTAGACAATTTTTATTAAGAATATAAAGCTTAATTATTTTAATTTATATAATCTGCAAATGATTTCATCTTTACTACTAATGCTCTGTAGATATTATAATGTGAAATATTAATAATTAGAAAAACTATGAATCTTAAAATTATTATCCTAAAATGACATTTTCCTTTCATGTACGAACTTGACTAATTTTTATTCAATTTTTCTGTTGATTGATGATTATCTTCAAGTTGAAGGTACAAATTAACATTCAAAAGTTGCGGAATTTCATTTTTCATTAAGTATTTTTATAAATTTAATAATTCATATTTTATGTTGGTGGAAACCTGGTGGCCGACTAATCAAATTTTAAAACATAAAAATTATTATCAGCTCGGGATACACTTTTATTTATTCTATTTGCGAAAAATTTCTAGTACCATCAACGATGAAATCTTTGAGTGTATTTTCGGGATCGTTACGGTTGGTTAATCACTTTCTCTGCTGAAAGTTGTAGAAGTGTTTCAAGAAATGATTGTCCGTTGGTCCGGTGAATATCGCAGATCTAGTACATATACCTCAATTCGTTCGGTGCAATTGAACGTTGTCTTGCAACACAATATTGCCCTTGACCAAGCGGATAGATAGTTACGATGGTCAAGCTTCCTATACACCTCCAAATTGTAAACTTGACTTTTTAAATTTTGCGGCATTGTAATGTATCGAGGAGATTCCTCATATTACTCCAACTACAGAGGTAAATGTCTGGGGTTGCTGTTTGTGATGTTTTTTTGACTTTTACAATTAAATTAAGAAATATGACATTTTTGTGAAATAAGCGAAGAGTTTTTATTCGAATTCGACTAGTTCGACGTTGTTTATCAAATTTTTCTAGTTTTTTAATTTGTTTCACGTAGCGAAAGATCATCAAGAGATCGATTTGAAGTACGCTGGCACTTTCTCATATGGTCTTCAAAAACCATTGGGGTTTTAGGGATCGTGAATTTATGAGTTCAGGTCGATTGTATCCATAAAAAAGTTATGGGAAACAGACATCACAGATACATCCCACAGTTAGATAAATTTATGACTAGACCCATAGTCACAAAAATTAAGGGATATAATAAAGTCTAAAATTTTTAGGTGATTTTCAAAAAGTTGTAACTTGGGAGAGAAAAATAAAATAAATTAAAGTTTTTAGTTTTCCACTTCGAGACCTTTAGTTTAAGATTTTTTAGTAAAAAAATGTCAAATGTATCTTACGTACGAATTTTTTAAATATTGGGAGTACAAATAGAAAACCGCCGTTTTCCCAGAGGTGGCGCCAGCATTGAAAATCGTTAGAAAAGTCCGATCAGAAACGTCATATAGCAAGCTGAGGCATCGGTTAACAACTCTACATCATCTCGTTTGTCTATTTTTACAGTGCTTTGTTTTGTTCGTACGTGAAAATGGCGACATTCGAGCCGAACAAGCGTCATTTGCGGGAAGTGTTGCTTTTTGCATTTCATTCGAGAAAAAATGCAGCTGAGGCACGTCGAATGATTGTAGAAACTTATGGTGAGAGTTCTATTAGTGAAAGAACGTGTCGGGAATGATTTCAAAAGTTTAAAAATGGCAAATATGACGTGGAAGACAAGGAGCGTCCCGGACCGTGAAAAAGTTCGAGGATGCTGAATTCGAAGCTTTGCTGGATGAAGATTCTTGTAGAACGCAACAGGAACTTGCAACTTCATTAGGCGTGACTCAACAAGCCGTTTCCCATCGCTTAAAATGTTTGGGAATATTCCAGAAACAGGGACATGGGTGCCGTTCAAACTGAAGCCTAGGGACATCGAACGGCGCCTTTTCACCTGCAAACAACTCCTCCAACGGCACCAACGAAAGGGTTTTTTCATCGCATCGTGACCAGCGATGAAAAGTGGATATACTATGACAACTCAAAGCGGAAAAAATCGTGGGGACTTCCCGGCCATGCATCAACTTCGACAGCGAAACCAAACATTCATGGCTCGAAGCTGATGCTGTGTATTGGGTGGGACCAGCTCGGCGTAGTGTACTATGAGCTATTGCAACCGGGCGAAACCATTACAGGAGCCCTCTATCGGACGTAACTCATACGATTGAGCTGAGCGCTGAAAGAAAAACGCCCACAATACTCGAAAAGGCACGTCAAGGTGATACTTCTGCATGACAACGCTCGGCCACATGTCTCCAAGGTCGTGAAAACATACCTGGAAACTTGGAAATGGGACGTCCTACCCCACCCGCCGTACTCTCCTGACATCGCCCCTTCTGATTTCTACTTGTTTCGATTGATGACGCATGACCTGGCCGGGTAGCACTTTCGTTCTTACGAAGAGGCCAAAAATTGGATCGATTCGTGGATCGCGTCAAAAGAAGTACAGTTTTTTCGCCGAGGAATTCAGAAGCTGCCAGAACGATGGGAAAAAGTTGTAACTAACGATGGAAATTATTTTGAAGAATGAGTATGTAACGTGTTTTTTTTACAATAAAGCCTCAAATCGTGAGAAAAAACGGCGGTTTTCTATTTGTACCCCAATATATTCATCAATTTAGGACGTAGATCGCATTACTTGCATTCGATATCGTATTCTGTATTATCTCTATTAGATATTTTATTAAATAGTTAGGTACCTTTTCTTCATAGAAATATACATATAGATTTAATAGAGCAACCAATGTCAACAATAACTCGCATTTATGGATCTTATACTTTAAAAAAACTAAAGTTAGGACAAATTATGTAACTTAAAACACATTACACAAGAAAGATGTTTTTGCACCAAACTAATTAATTTGCTAAAAGAAGGAAATCTTCTTCAGTTGTGGAAATGCACTTCCTCTATTATCCTTGCTTGCGAGTCTACTGTCTGCTTTCGCATAAAAGTTTCTAAGTAATACACGAAGATAAGCTTTAAAGTTGAGAACCACGGTTTGGCTTAGATCTTATTTGACATCAGTCTGAGAAATCTAGTCAGGTGAGCTATTCAGACTGTCTGGAATATACTCCGGTATAAAATATAACGTAGGTAATTTTCCCCATGTATCATTGTCCTTGCCAAAAAATGCATATTTATTACAAGCAGCAAAAATTGTAAAATGAAACGTAGCTCTGAAGAGGCAGGATTGGGTTGGATTTAAGTTTGGTACTCTATGTTGTTTGGAGAAAGTGAAACCTAATCGATATTTAGTTCATAACTTTTGAATCTTCTCTTATACCACAATTCATTTGCAAAGAATCCAAATCTAATATATCCAACACTGCGAGTAGGAGGTTCAGAAATGTATGGAGTTGGCAGTGAACCTCCCCTTGAAAGGAGCACATCTCGATCCGGAAAAATGTCTTGTTAACTATAATTTTTCGGATGTTCTACAGAAAGACTTCAGGTTATAGTTTATTATTACAGAACATTTAACTAGCAGAAATATTCTATAGATAGAAATTTTCAACGTGTCAAGATAAACAGCATCGCTTTCAACTTCCTAGTCTGGGCTAGAAAAGTTGTTCCTGAAGAAGTTCTTTGCTAATACCTTCCACAAAAGTAATCACAGATCCAAGATAAGTTATATATCATTCCCCCTGGAAAGTGCCTAAAGAGACTTACTTTAGAGAATTTAGACAAATTGTTCTCCCCAGCCTTGGAGGAATAACATCCACGAGTTTCGTCCTCTGGTATGGTGAACATACTGACTTACCGTGCTCTTCTGTCTAAACTTTCTTCATTCCTTTGTACCAATTTTCAATTCCGAAGAGTTTCGGCTCTGGTATGATGGACATACTGAGTTACCCTGCCCTGATGTTTTGAAATTGACCTTTTCATTCTTTCATTTTTGCATATTTCCTTATATTTCTCTTTTTATTTATTGTTTCTTTTCTTTGTTCCTGAAGAAGCCCCCTACGATGGTGGGCGAAACGTCGAACACTTTTAGTAGTTCTTTGACACGGTTCAATCCCAGAAGAAGTATATCCTGTAACATCCAAAAGAGTCTTTCGGACCGAGCTTCAGCGAACACTACTCTAGTGTTGACTTATTTTGAAGGTTATAAAGTGTGAGCAGCTAATAAGGAGTGAAATACTCCTTAGAATGTAAAAGACAGTTCAACCTTTGAGACATTTGTTACGCCTATGGTACATAAACAACAAACATTCCAAGAAAAGTTACCTAAAATAACCCTATTTTTCGCCCCATTTGGGGACCACATAAATTTTATCTCAAAGTGTTCTAAATGACAGTTTACGGTGATGATTTAAAATAGGCTAAATTACACGTGGAGCTTAGTTCTTGTTTTCGAGATATGACAAGCTGGATGGTCTTGAAAATTACGGCCAACAGATGGATTTTTCTAAATATTTTGGGCGTTATTCAAGTTACATCGATAAAATTTTCCACACGAGGGTTAATTTTTAGTAGAAATCTATTGATGGTATTGGAACATTTGTATGGCCATCAGTAACGTAGAATCAATGGGGCACATTTCACGTAATAAAAATCCTCTTGTTGAATACCCCTAGGATGCACTTTTTCCGAGAAAAGAGAGTTTGTACTTTGGACAAATTCTAAATCATGCTTTTTTTGTCGGGGCAACTTTGATTCTAAGTCACTGGAGGTAGTAAAAATTTTCTAATACCAGCAATAAATTTGCAGTAAAAAATAAATCCTGTGCGCAAAATTTTATCAATGTAGCTTGAATAGGCTCTGAGATATTTAGAAAAAAAAAACATTTGTTGGATGTCGTCGGTTTAGTATTCATTCCCAGGGTAGACAGGTTTCTAACCTGTCTATCTAGGAGTGAGAGTTAGTAGGACAAAGAATTTTATCGTCTATAACAGGTGTCGGCAAACTTTTAAGCCAAAAGAGCCAACTGCACTAAAAAAATTGGTTTCATAAATTTCAAAGAGCCACAAATTTTTACTTCTGATTCTACATTTTATTTTAAAATTAAATCAGATAAATCAGACGAAATATGGGACAAGAAGACACCTCTAACTCATGTAGTCAAACGAAAACATACACAGCCTGAAAGACCTTTTATTTTTCAAAATTTAGAGCTTTATTTAAAAATTTGCCTTTTTCTCGTAAATCCGATTTTTTTACCTCTTCTCTATATTCGTCTTTTTTTTAACTATGTATTTTGATCTTAAAATTAGATTTTTTTCCCTAAATCTTCCCTTATTCTCAAAACTCGAAAACCTATGAAAATGATTACTTTTTTCTAATTCGACTTATTGGAAAATTCGGCATATCTCAAAAATTCATCATTTGTCGATTTTTTAATAAAAAAAGTGAAAATTTAAAGTAATAATTTGGAGATGTTAAATAAAATAGTTTTTGAAGATTTCGACCTTTTTTTCAAATTTTTGTTTTTCGAAATTTAGATCTATTCTTAAATTTAGATCTATTCTTAAATTTAACTTTTCTCCAAAATTTTTTTGACTTTGTTCGAAATTGCGACTTTTCTCTCAAAATTTCTATTTTCCAAATTTTATCATTTCCCCCAAATATTGACTTTTACTGAACTTTAAACTTTTACTTATTTTCTGGAAATTTCGACCCATTTCGCAAAATTAGGTATTTCCGAAATTCCAACTTCTAACTGAAAATTCGACATTTCGAAAATTTGATTTTCTCTGGGAAATTTTGACCTATTTTTAAAGTTCAACACTTTTCTCGAAACTGGAAATTTTATCGACATTCCTTGTTATTTAGAAATTATTTTACCAATTTTCTCAAAATTCGAATTCTTCCGAAAATTTGAAGTTTTCTTTTTATTCGTCGTGTTTTCAAAATTTCAAATTTACTCTCAAAATTTAATTTTCTCTGAAAAATTGAAAATTATTTATTTTCTTCTTCCTTGAAAAACTTCGACTTTTTAAACTTGGACAATTTTTTCGAAGTTTTCATTTTTTTTACAATTTCTCTTTTCAAGATTTTACAATTTTTCACAAAATTCAAATTTCAGGTTTTCAATTTGTTCGGGGTTTTAATCTATTGTCAAAATTCAACGTTTTTTTTCTAAATTTTGCTTTTTTGAGAATTTTTGACAAATTCATATTTTTCGAAATCTCTTTTTATTTCAAAATTCGTATTTTTCCGGTAATATCAACTTTTATTTCGAACAAAATTTATCTATTTTCAAATCCCAACATTTGATTTTTTTTCTTAAAATTTGACTTTCTCTGGGAAATTTTGACCTTTTTTAAAGTTTAACACTTCTCGAAATTGGAAGTTTTATCAACATTCTCTTTCCTTTCAAAATTATTTTACCAATTTTCTGAAAATTTGATTTAGCTGAAAATGTTTAGTTTATTTTTAATTCGTTTTGTTTTCGAAATTTCAAATTTATTTTTAAAATTTAATTTTCTCTGGAAAATTGCAAATTTTTATCGAAATTTGGAACTTTTTCTTAAAATGTTGATTGACCTTTATCTTGAAAATTTTCCTAAAATTTGACTTTTTTCTACTTCACTGAAAAACTTCGATTTTTTTAAAGACCGACACTTTTTTAAGCTTCCAGTTTATTTTTACAATTTCTCATTTATCTAAACATTTCAGGTTTTTATATTTGTTTTGGGTTTCAATATATTTTCGAAATTCGACGTTTTTTTCTGAAATTTTGTCCTTATTTGAGAACTTTGGACAAATTCATTTTTTTTAATTCTCTTCGTTTTTCCCAAAATTTGGCTTTTCCCGAGAAATGTTCTTTTTTTAAGTTAAAATACTTTTCTCGACATTTTCTTGGACTTTTCTTTAGAAATTATTCTATAAATTATCTTGAAGTTCGAGTTTATGTGAAAATTTGGATTTTTTTAAAATCGTCTTGTTTTTAAAATTTTAAATAGATTCTTAAAATTTAGCTTTCTCTGGAAAATTGTAAATTTTTTGTCGAAATTTAAAGCTTTTTTTAATATTTTGAGTTTTTCCTTGAAATTTTTTCTAAAATTTGATTTTTTCTTCTCTGGAAAACTTCGACTTATTTAAATTTCAACAATTTTTTTTAAGCTTCCAGTTTATTCTTACAATTTCTCTTTTCGAATTTTGCAAATTTCAAAAAATTCAAAATTTTCTACAAATTTCAGGTTTTAAATTTGTTTTGGGTTTCAATCTATTGTCGAAATTCGCCTTTTTTTCTAAAATTTTGCCTTTTTTAGAACTTTCGATAAATTCATTTTTTCGAAATTTCTTCCTTTTTCCCAATTAGACAAATTCATTTTTTTATCTCTTCATTTTTTCTTCTCTGGAAAACTTCGACTTATTTAAATTTCAACAATTTTTTTTAAGCTTCCAGTTTATTCTTACAATTTCTCTTTTCGAATTTTGCAAATTTCAAAAAATTCAAAATTTTCTACAAATTTCAGGTTTTAAATTTGTTTTGGGTTTCAATCTATTGTCGAAATTCGCCTTTTTTTTCTAAAATTTTGCCTTTTTTTAGAACTTTCGATAAATTCATTTTTTTCGAAATTTCTTCCTTTTTCCCAATTAGACAAATTCATTTTTTTTATCTCTTCATTTTTCCGAATTTTTTTTCGAAATCTCTTCCCTTTTCTTAAAATTGGACGTTTTCTGAGAAATTTTGACCTTTTTTTAAAGTTCAACACTTCTCAAAATTTTCTTGGAATTTTCTAGCGAAAGTATTTTACGAATTTTCTCAAAATTAGAATTAATCTGACAATTTGGAGTTTTATTTAATCGTCTTGTTCTCGAAATTGCAAATTTATTCTGAAAATTTAGCTTTCTGGGGAAAATTGCAATTTTTTATCGAAATTTCGAGCTGTTCTAGACTTTTTCCATGAAATTCTTCCTAAAATTAGACTTTTTTCCTGTTTTTCTAGGCTTCCAGTTAATTTTTACAATTTCTTTTTTCGAAATTTTATTATATTTCAAAAAATGAAAAATTGTCTAAAAATTTCAGGTTTTTAAATTGTCCCGGGTTTAAATCTGTTGTCGAAATTCTACGGTTTTTTTTAAATAAAATTTTCTTTTTATTGAGAACTTTTGATAAGTTCATATTTTTCGAAATCTCTTCCTTTTTTTCAATTTTTTCGAAGTCTCTTCCTTTTTCTCATTTTTTTTAAATCTCTTTCTCAGAATTCGGTTTTTTTGGAAATTTCAGCTTTTATTTCGAACTTTGATATTTGCCGTTTCTGTAAATTAAAATTTTTTTTCTCACAAAAAGTAATTCACCTTTTTTCACGAAATCTCAAGGTCGTCGAAAATTTACAAATAAAAATGTAAAAATTATAAGAAAAATAATTTTTAGAAATTTCGACTCTCCAAGTTGGTCTTTTTTTAGAAATTTCAAATTTCATATTTTTTCTCAAACTGTCAATACAAATCAATCTATTTCCTTCTTCTTGGGCGTTGGTTAAATTATTTGTAAACTTTATGTGTTGTAGTTAGAAGACGTCAACTATTAGACATAATTTAAATGTAGAATCTAATAAAAAATAACCTTCTCTTTGACATATAAGACCTTTAATATTGCCTGCTTGTTATATTTTAATATTCTCCTCCTATGGGAAACGAAACGTTTAATATAAAAATATATTGATTTACATAAATATTCTTAATCTGAAAGTCACGTTTATTATGATTTTGTTGTATAAAAACAATAACAAACTTGTAAAATAACAGTTTCATTTAACATGATATATATGACATAAATCTGTTTATTTAAAGAATAAGGATAACACTTGTAATCGGCACAAATATAAATATTTTATAATTTCTCAAACTGCAAAACAATAAGAACCTAAAATACGTACAAATATACATTTTCTAAATTGCACCCGAAATGGTATTGGACCTTTGTAGAAACATATTTTTACCTGGGAATCGTAAACATCCCCCGTTGGAAGAATAGGTAATTTACTTCACTCTGAAAATTTACCCAAGCATTGCTTGAAACTAACTCGAGTTGTGTAGTATGGAGATAAAATGTAATCGAACTTTTATTTAGGGATTAGAAAAAAGTTCTGGACAATTTAACAGTTTATATGTGTGCAAGTGCTGAAGGTCTGCTTTTAGTGACATTGTGCTAAAATAATCTAAATTGATATTGATAGTAAGTCCACAGAAAGTTACTTATTTGCTATGCGATATAAATAATTAACAAATTCCTCCAGCGTATAAAATTAACTTAAGTATATGTGAAAAAGATTTTAACATGAAATAATTATTTATACTTACCTACTTTTTATAATAACAACTAAATTGGAAATTCATGTATTAAATAAAAACATACAATATACCAATCATTCAGAAACATAGATTCAATTCTTTATTTATTATTTAGTCAACTCAATAAATATTACATTTTTTACAAGAAACTTAGAAAGTGAAAATACTTTCACATCGTGAAATAATAATAATAGTGATTGACTGAAACCTTTTTTCTTGAATGACCAGATCATTGTTTTTAACGTTTAGGAAAGTTAAGACGGTGTTGCATTTCACTTTTACATGTCAACAACGGTTCTAGGATGAGTTAATTGGTTATCTTAAAGTATCTATATTGATAAAGAGTTTCGAAAAATGCTCGAGAAGTACAACATAGGTTACTATCAGCCACAATTATCAGCGTTGTTTGATACAGTCAACGTTAGGTAACAACGATGTTCCTAAATATTTAACCGCTTCTGTGTCTATTAGAAATTTGCAATAACACTTTCATGATTTTTTTTGACAGCTATGTTAGGGAGGAGAGATTTGAATATTCTATTACTACAAAATATCAAATGCAAATTATATCTTTGGATGAGAAGAAAGTAAAAACAAAAATTTAAAACAGTATAAGAAAGTTGCTCCTTGAGATGTCCTAAACATAAACTAAATTAGAAGACCCTTTAAATTTTAACGATAAATTAAAATTGTGAATTTTAAGAAAAAAGTCGAATTTCCAAAAAAATATCTAATTTATAGAAGAAAGTATTCTCAAAATATGACAGCTGATTTTTCGAAATTAGTCAAAAAATTAGAAAAAAAAAACAGAATTATATTGCAAAAAAGCACCAATTTTTAAGTGAAGTTTGAAGCAGTAATCAATTACTTTTATTTTCATACTCATGAACCCGGTATTAACACCATATTCAAACTTTTTAAAGAAATGAAATTGTTGATAAATGAATTGAGGTCATTTCGAAACAGCAAGAGTCAAAAATAAAAAAATAAAAATTTGAAGCGAAAATTAAAACTTTTTTTGTTTAGAGAAAAGTTGATATTAGGTGATTAAGGTCAAACTTTGGAAAAAAATTGAAATCTAGAAAAAGCAAATAGGAACCAATGGGCCCTTGTGCAAGAAACTTTTCGGGGCCCTCGGTCTATTTCTTAAAAATGTATGGTTTTTGCAGGATCGCTCTCAAATTTCAAGAGCAAAAAATAATATCAATATTGTAGTTAGTGGACGCATTAATTATCACATTAATTATACGAGACATTACTCGAAGTTAAATTCGAAATTTCAAGAAAAATTTCGAAAATTCGAGATTGAAACAATACATTTACAAAAGTAGTTTGAAATTATAAAAATTAACTTCTTGAATTTTCGAAAAAAAAAACATTTCGAGGTTAAATTAAAATTTTGATAAAATATCGAAATTTTTAGATTAAAATTTTAACAAATACAGAGTGGACCATAAGTAATGTTACAAGCAAGAGTAGATGTAGATGTTAAGAGCAAGAGTAGATTTTTCGTATAAAAACAACGTGATTTAGCCACATTTACCTTATACCAAAAGTTGATATTAACAGAGACACAGGGTGTCAAAGTTGAAAAAAAAATTGTGATTTTTTCGCATAACTGATGAACACATTTCACTATAGACAAGAAATTTGGCATAGGGGGATTTCTTTGGTCAAGAAATGCTAATCTGCTAACAGATTGCCAGTAACTCATAGGGGGCGCTACCTGCGCTACCTTGTATTATTCTAAAGCGTTATAACTTTTTTGTGCCTTTATCTACATCTATTTTAAGTAGATATTTTTATTTACCTACATTTTTTACGTAAAAGGTATACTTTGTTGACACAAGCAACGGTTTTCAAGATATTTGCCTTCAAAGTTTGCCGTACGTTCATTTTAAGTTATTTAAATGTGAACTTTTCGCAGTAGATTTCAAAATAAAAGTAATAAAACTAACTCTAAAATAGTTTATACTAAATATTACTCTATTGACATTATTATTAAACATATTTTTTAAATTTCAAAAGCAAATTTAAATAAAATACCAAAACAAAATTTATTTTCAAAAATAAGTATGTGGGAAATGAACTTTTTCGTGTAAAGGGATTGTAAACAATTAAAAATCTGGCTGTCTTTTATTGAAATTTATTTTCAAATATCTGCTTTGACCACCCAGACTCTTAAAATTTTCTTGTGCGGACTCAGACATCATATCTAACATATCTATGTTAGAAAATAAATTACGTCTTAATTTTTTGGATTTTCTTTATTGAGATTTTTAAAATTTAGGTAATAATATTATCAGAAAAGTTATATTTAACATAAATTACCTTCAAAGCTGTCTTACGATTAATTTTTTTTCAAGCCTACTTCGAAAATTTAATATCCTAGTAATTTAAAACCAAGGCACGTCAAGCTTTATAGGCAAATATCTTGAAAACGGTTGCTCGCATCAACTTTCAGAAAGTACATCTTTTTTACGTAAAAAATACGAAAAAATAAAATAACCCATTTAAAATTAATATACGTGGGTGCACAAAAAAGTTATGATGATTTAGAATTATACAGGATAGCGCAGGTAGCGCCCCCTATCAGTTATTGAAAATATGTTACCAAATTAGAGTTTGTGGATTTAAGAAACTCCCTTATGCTAAATTTGGTGCCTATATTACAATCCATTCCATAGATATACGAAAAAATCGAATTTTTTTTTTCAACTTTGACACCCTGTATTTCTGTTAATATCAACTTCTGGTATGAGGTATATGTAGCTAAATCACATTATTTTTATTCGAAAAATCCACCATTGATCTGTGTACCATTACTTATGGGCCATCCTGTATACACATTTATAATAGAGATTTTAAGAAAGAAATATTAAAGTGCAAAGTGGAATTAAGCAAAAAAGGTCCAAATTTCCGAAAAACTTATAATTTATAAGAAAAAAAGACATTTTGAAAATTAAGCCAAAATTTTCAGAAGAAATTGAAATATGAGTTTTTAATGGCCAATTAAAAAAAATAAGAATTGAAATCAAATTTTTGAGTGTTAAAAAGTTTAACATTCTATTTTAAGTTCAACTTTTTCTCAAACTTACTTTTAGTTTTTATACTTTTTACTTTTGAAATTTCGACATAACACGAAAATTAAACTTTTTTTATCGAAATTCATGGACAAACTCTTCGACCGAATTTTTGGTTTATTTGCAAATAGTTATGCATAAAGCAAGTGTTTCTAATAATATTACTTGCTAACTTCAAGAAGATGATTTGCTTATTGTCTTGCAACTTCTTGTTGGTTTGATTCTGGTCTTGTTAGCAAGAGTTTTAATTTTTCTTGTTATTGATGGCTTCCTGAGGATCAGCATTGCTTAAAAAACCTACTCTGTTTAAAAAGTACATTATCTATGAAACATGTAAACACAAAATAAAACGATAAATTGCAGACTTGGGCATTTGAAATGAAAACTCACTCATAATTTATAACAAAACTTGAAATTTTGAAATGCAAATTGAAATTTCGGGAAACAATCGGAATTCCAAATTAATTTTTTTTTAACATTTATATTCCAATTTACATTAGAAACTGTGAAGAAAAAAGTTGATATTTAGAGAAATATTTCGTGTTGTTTTTTTGCAAGTGTCTACCTTATTCTTATTAGGATCTCGATTTTAGAGACAAAATATCCCTCTTTTCCAGAAAAAAATTTTTTTAATTAAACTTCGAAAAATTACAAATTTTGAGAAAATACTCAGAGAGATTTTACTTGGACAATTTGAACTTCTTTTGAAATTTGTAAATTATTTTTAAACATTTGATGATTAAATTCAGAGTATTAACTTTTAACTTAAAATTGTCGTTGAATTTTTTACATGAAACTCAAATTTTAGATTTGTAAAGTTAAAATTTAATTTAGAAATTAAAAAAAAATCGAAATAGAAGAATTTGGGGAAACAACCAAAGTTTTCAGGAAAAAACCAAAATTTTGGAAAAATTTGAAATACTATAAAAAAATTCGAGAAATTGAAATTTAAAAATGTTAAACTGAAACGAAAAATTCAAATATTTTGAGGAAAAATTCGTTGTTTTTAAGTTTATCTCAAACTTACGTAAATTTTCCATTTCAAAGTAAACTTTTCCGACCCTTAATTTAAACTTTCGACTTTGTTTCTGAAGCTTCTAAAAAGGTTTTCTGGAATTTAGCATTCAAATTCGAATCCTCGAGATTAGTATGCAAGAAGAATGCAACCTAGACTACAAATTCATGCAGCCCTCCAGGCGGGTATAGTGAATCATAGGTAGCTGAACTACCAACAGTTGAAACACTGCCACCTAGCGAAGCGGTTGCTCTCTAGGAGAGTTCCCAGAAGACAAGGATTCTATAATGCACAGACCAATAGGTTTGAACATTTATTAGATTCGAAGTTTGGAAATCAAATACCGGTTTCGATCTTGTTAGATCCAGAAATCATAGGGGCATTTTTAATTAAAAAAGTTTTGCGACACAACTTATGTGAAATTATTCAAAAATTCTAAATTCGTAATTTGGTTAAATTCTAAAGGAGCCTTGAACAAGAACAGAAATTGGGGAATGCATTAGAGTCAATGGAGGTTTAACAGAACAAAATATTTAGTTCCTTTAGTTTTACTTATTATTTATTTTTTAAACAGTATTTCAGAAAAATAAATTTAGAAATAAAGTTCATCAAAATGTCTAAAATGTTTTTTCATCAAAATCTCAATTTTTAGATTTTAGCTAAACTTTGTATTTGGGGTTTCTGAATGATTTGGGACAAAATTTGTTACTAAAATTTGTTCATTAAAATGGATTGCATACCACGTCCGCCCATCTATATTTTCGGGAATTTTTTTTAATGTTTCATCCACTCGCAAGGGATAACTCTATTATGCCTTTAAAACACTGCAAGTAGGATGCGGAAACAAGAATATATGCGATAAACCGGATTCTTAAATAAGGATAGGTAGTGATTTTTGGGGAAAATTCCGTTCGGTAACGAGTTCCATAGCTTGGAAGTTCTATAGAAAAAAAAGAGCCTCCGTAGACAGAAGTCCTCTGAAGTCACCGTGTCAAGCTGGATCGCATAGGTATTTACTGTTTCCGATTGTGTTGTATGCCTCAAAAATCTTGCCCTTGCCTTGGGGGGATCAATTCTACTAGTTCATGTGAGCATCTCCCATGAAAGTAGAGAAGAGATAGACCACCAACCATCCGCCTGTGCTCTAGTGTTTCGAGAGAATCGGTCAAACACTCGTCATCAATTAGGCAAATCGCTCTTCTTTGAATTAAATCCAAAAGAGCGAAATTGTGCTTTGGGGCTGAACTCCAAACATGAGAACAGTATTTTAGTGTTGGCCTAACTTGAGCTTTGTGTAGTGTGAGTAAGTGATGAGACGTGAAGTACTCTTTAACTTTAAAAAGAAAAACTAGCTTCTGAGAGACAGGAGCGACCCCTGAGGCACCCCTGCATTAATCCCAAGTGTCTCGGATGAGATGCCATCGACGACGACCTGAAGAGACCTGTCACCGAGAAAATTGGATAGCATGATCGTCCCAAGAAAAGTTAGTGCTCGCGTTCACTCCTAGGACAGACAGATTAAATCCCATCGGGAGGATTTTATTGTCCATGATTATGTTTGTTGCATATCCCTTGATGTTTTCTTAGAGAAAACCGCGGCCTGAGTTTTTGAAGTGTTAAAGTCGACAAGATTTTTTTTACTCCATTCCAGAATGATTTCGAGATCCCAATTAATCATCTATATCTGTCGGAGAAAAAAGGTGACACTTCTGCGTAACTGTATATCATATTGGAAGTTGAAGCTAAATAGAGAAGCAGATAGGACAGACCCATGAGGCGTCCCTGCATTAATCGGAAATATCTCGGATGAGATATCTATCAGCGAGAAAACTGGATATCAGATGACAGTCCAGGAGGAGGACCATAGGATGCTAATTTGGGGAGAAAAGATCGGTGCCAGGCTCTGTCGAAAGCATTTGAGATATCCAATGTTACAATCCTAGCCTCACCATGATACTCACCATATTAAAAGCTTGTCTTCACCATAAAAATTGAATATATCTCGGGTAATTTTGGACCACATCAATTGGAATAGGTATAGCTTTTTGGATAGAGGAGAGCTTTTTTCAAACAGTGATACGCTTTGCTGAATTCTGAAAATGCTGTTAACCCCAAAATTCGCCCATGGAAAACGATTATCGGTTCTATCGGCTCAGATGGTCTGTGTCTACGTATACGCTTGTATGTTCCTTACTTGACCAGTGCACGCCAAATTCACATTATTGATATAAATTCAATAGAAAATCATAAACCATAATTATGTTATGTCAATCGGGATTATTGTTTATTTTGTCGCAGGTTTTTTCAGTCTCTTATATAAATGCTATGAGTTATTGTTTATCTGATAAACAATATTGTCAAAATCATATTGTGAAATTGTTATATTTTGACAATTTCCAAAGAGGGACTTACAGCCATATATGTAATACTTCTATATGGCGTGTTTTGTCCCTTTGTTTGTGTCAAAAAGGCGCGATGGATATATAAGTTTGTCTTTTTCAAGGACAGAATACGTTAACCAATCCCAAAGTTTATTTCAAATATCCCTCTTCTCGTCAGTTTCATTCATTTATTAGTCTTCTCGCCCATCTTGTCATATGTTCCCGCTATAAATGAATGAATGCTTGTCCTTGAAAGAGTACGACATATACTTTCATCTCACCTTTTTGACAAAGCATTTTGCAGTGGCGATTATACACAACACGTCATATAGAAGTATTACATATATGTGTACAGCAGGCAAGAAAAGCTGTATGGTAGCAGCTGTAAATGAATATACCGAAGAATTACAGCAATGCACTAGACGGGAAAACATTTTGAACACTTGTTATAACGTATACCAATGTTGACGAAATTATGACAAACGTGTCAAAACTGATTCGTTAAATTTATTTAATTTAAAACTGTCATCGTCCCAGAACAATAATCACTGCTACTGCTAATAATGTGAGATAGTTGAGACGCTTTGGACTCCACAATACACTATGAATATATTCCCTACATTTTTCTCTGACATACAATATATTAAGTGTCAAACATCCCGAGAGAAGCTATCCCAGACTTATTTGCACAGCTGAGATAAATCACTCGACATAAAATGTCCTATATATTTTATCTCAGAGAGATACATGTACGGAATAAAGTGTCTAGCTACCGTAAGATACGGAAATATACGGTAGTATAATTTTTATAGAAATAAAAGCGTTACAAATGGCGCACTGATCCTTAGCTAACAATTTTCAGTAAGTCCACTCAACGAGATACTTATTACCAAATAAAACATTTTCATTTAAAACCACTAACTGTTCACGGGGAGCGCAATATGCTGAGTAATGTTTTGTGAAACGCATCCAAAAACAAATTTTTGTTTTTTTTCCTATAATTTAGCATCTGCATTCGAAAGGAGACAGTGATTTTGTGACCTTAAATAAACTTTTGTGACCCATCTTTTGAGTTCAGTCTAATTTACACAAAACAAAAAATAAGACTTATTAAGTTGTCACACTTTTAAGATACATTGAATTTAAAAAAATACGATCTCTAGAAATTTTCAATTTAATGCAGTAAACTTTTGGAAGAATAGAAATAATTTTTATTATGAGAAGTAAGTTGAAAATTTGGGCTATATTCAATTTTTATGACAAAAGGTTTCAAGTTTCGAAAGTAAAACGAACAAAATTTCGAATTAAAACTAGAAATCTAAAGAATTGAAATACAGAACTTGTCCCCTGAACCCAAGAAAGATTAAAAAATACAACAGAGTTTCTCTCTGAAGATGACAGCTTGGCTGTTAAAACGCGTTAGAGCAACCTTCATTGGGTTTTTAATTTTCTTGGTTTCAGGGGACAAGTTCTGTATTTCAATTTTTGAAGATAACCAAGGACTAGTCGGTTCCACCAAATCTAAAGAAGTTTTGAACTGCAAGTGGAAAGGGATTAAGTCGGATTCTTAAAAATTCGTTTGTCGTAGAAAATTTAAAAAAGTAGATACTAAATGCTTCAATTATTCTTAATTTAGAATCTGTTGAAACTTTAAGTGTAAACTGGAAATTGTAAAAAAATTCTAAATTTTAGGGAAAAAATACGCAGTTTATTATATGTTTCTCCAAATCTTGAATTTTTGATATTTTAGAAAAAGTAAGATATTTAGCTTGAACCTGGTATTTTTAGAAAATAATGGTTCGATATTTTGGAAAATGTATAAAATAAAAATTTATATATTTTTTGAGTGCAAAGGCAACAATTTTAGCAAATGCTACAAAAATCTTAGGACAAAACTCGAAATTTAAAAAATGTTTCTAGGTTCAATATAATTTTTCTAGAAGTAAACCAATATTTCGAGCAAAAAACTAGCACTTTTCGAAGGAAAAGCTAAGAGAAGAAATTCTCGGAAAGTACCGAATAGGGGCTTCATGGTTTTTGAAAATAGGCGCTGCTAAGCATCTGAAATGCATTGTTGTAAAAACGAAAAAACTGTGTTTTTCACAGCTCATATGCTACAAAATTAATTCAGATGTATTTTGATAATAATAATTTAGTATTTAATTTTTTTTTCAGATGCTCGAGCAGATTTTGTATTTCCTAGATAAACTTGGCATATTCGCAATAGCATTTTTATTTCTTCTTCTGGGATACCGTCCTCCCTGGTGGAAGCGTCGACAAAAGGACATACCAGGTCCACTTGCACTTCCAGTCCTAGGAACTAGATGGATATTTACGTTGGGTAGCTACAAATTTAATAAAATTCACAAGTATTATGAAGCCATATATGAAAAATATGGCCCCGTTGTTAAGGAGGAAGCTCTTTTCAATGTACCCGTGATCAATGTTTTTGAGAAGGAAGACATAGAAGCAGTACTGAGGTGTACGAGTAAATACCCTATCAGGCCACCGACTGAAGCTATTGCTTATTATAGAAGATCAAGACCTGATAGATATGCAAGCACGGGACTGGTAAATGAACAAGGTAATTAATAATTTTTATTTTATTTGTCAATATATTGTTAGAAACATTTATATTTTTTGAATTTGCCGCATTTGCGCAATTAGGAGCATCAAACAACCAGTAATTCGTGCGTGATTCTTCTACTTTGACTGTGTATGAATAATTAAATGACATACAACCATTTAATTAACTCATGTGCATATCAGCTCTATTAATAAATCATCCGCCAAGCTTAAATATTTTTAAAAGGGTCTCACATTAAACCTAAATTTGCTTTCAAACCCTCTAAAATTATACTAACAACGCTTTGCAAATTTTTTTAATTTTTCTTCTTCTTCTTTTTTTTTAAATTTAGATTTAAACCTGTTTTTCTTCACGAATTTCATGTGGTTTCTATTGAGGTAGATACCCAGCTTTTTATCTTTGTTTTGGCCTTTGTAGATCTCTCTTTCCTACTGGTTTTCCGTCACGTGCTACTCTTATTAATCTACCTTCATCTGCTCTTTGAACGTGTTCATTCCAATCTTTCCGTCTTTTTCTCACAAGTTTCACAGTGTCTATTATGTTACATTGATTCCTTATTGAAGCGTTTCTAATACAATCTCTTCTTGTTTTTCCTACTGTAGCTCTTAAGGTATTCACTTCGGTTGTTCGCAGCAGTTGTTTTGTTCTGTTTGTATCAACTCGTGACTCTGTTGCATAAGTCATTGTTGGTCTGACTAACGTTTTGTAGATCCTCACTTTGCTTTCCATTTTGAGATATTTGTTCTTTCATATTATATCCCTTAGACATCCAGATATTCGAGTTCCTTTTAAAGCTTGGGCTCTTACTTCTTTATAGTTGTCCCTTGTGCTTGATATTTCTACACCCAGATATGTTATACTCATTACTTGTTCTATTATTTTTTCATCTACTATCAGTTTGCATCTTATTGGATCTTTTGATACTATTAATGACTTCGTTTTCTCAGTGGAGGTTGACATATTGTAGATCTTTGCAGTTGTGTTCAATCACTGTACAAGTTTTATTAGATCGAATGTCTTCTTTAGTTCTACAAAGCACATGAAGGCAAGGGCGTTAAATTCGATCCCTTTCTCAACTATTTGGCGTATTACAAATATAGCATCCATGGTTGATCTATTACAATGGAATCCCTGTTGTTCTTCATTTATGTTTAGTGTTAGATCGATGTACGATTCGATCTTCGTGGGCGTTAAATATCAAAACTCACGTCAGTTTAAAATTATATTTTCGACACTTCTTAATAAATCGAAGGTTGGTCTCGTTATTCCCTGACTCTCGGGCCACACACACTCTGAACCTTTCCCTTTATAAGCCCCGGCGATCGAGAGTCAGGAATTTAACATAAACCATATGCGTTTTTAAGCTTATTAAATCTCATTCTAACATTACGTATGGTTGTAATTTGTTTAGGATTATTTTTGTAAATAGTTTCTGCGTCGAGCATAACAGGGTTATTCCTCTATAATTTTCGAGATTGTTCTCGCTTTTTTTGAATATTGGGATGGTTATGCTACACTTCCATTCAGGTGATATTTTCCCTGCGTCCAGTATAATGTTAAATAATAAGGTCAGCTCGTTTATGAATCCTTCACCACCATATTTTAAAAATTCGTTGCTAATTCCGTCGGTTCCACGTGCTTTTCTGTTTTTATCTTTCGTAATTTGTATTAGTTTGTTTGCATCCAGTTTCTTTATATAATGTGTAAGAGCATTATAATTTTTTCCATACAAAATTTTTGAAATGGTTAAACAACTTTTGGGAAAATAACATCTCATGATAATTTTACCTTCATCTCAATAGAATTTGTTTAATTTCCCCCAATTAATTTACATTTTCCTGCTTTAGTTTTACCTAGCTAATAATTTTTCTTCATTCCTTTATTATTCCAGGTGAAAAATGGCATTTCTTGCGAACTGCTCTCACCACTGATTTGACCAGTCCCAAAACAATCTCTGCATTTTCTCAGGAAGTTCACGAAATCGCGGAAGACTGGTGTAATCTCATAGAAAACCAAAGGGATGAAAATGGGAAAATAAACAACGTAGAACAACTGGCGGGAAAACTGGGTCTTGAAACTATTTGCGCCTTAGTTCTCGGAAGAAGAATGGGTTTTCTTCTGTTGGAAGGAGAAAGCGACAAAGCTCGCGAATTAGCTGAAGCAGTCCACCAACATTTTTTGGCTTCAAGAGATACTTATTTTGGGCTGCCATTTTGGAAGTTGATCGAGACCCCTGCCTATAAGAAATTATTGCAAAGTGAGGAGAAGATTTATTCCTTAACATTGGAGCTTATTGAAAGTGCCGATGAAGCAACTAGAGAAAGCGTTATTTTTCAGTCAATACTAAAGGCAGATATCGATGAGAGGGAAAAAACTGCAGCTATTATAGATTTTATAGCAGCTGGTATTCATACTTTAAAAAATAGTTTTTTATTTCTTTTACATACTGTAGCGGAACATCCAGAAGTACAAAATAATATTTTAAGAGACTCGGCTTATTTAAAAGCTTGCATCAACGAAACTTTTAGGTATATTCCGACTGCAAATTGTTTAGCGAGGATAAATGAAGAAGAGTTAGAATTAGGTGGTTTTAAAATTAAACCGGGTAACGTGATAGTTTGTCATAATGCTATAGCATGTAGAGATGATCGAAACTATAAAAACGCCAATGAATTTAGACCTGAAAGATGGTTAGGCGATGAAAAAACTGAAACATTACATTCCTCTACATATTTAGTTGCGCCTTTTGGAGTGGGCAGGCGTATATGCCCAGGGAAAAGGTTCATAGAAAGCGTTTTACCAATATTTTTAAGATCCACTGTACAAAAGTTCAATCTGAAGGCTGTTAAACCATTAGAATTAGAATTCGAATTTTTGATATCGCCGAAAGGCCCCATTTCAATTATATTTAATGATAGGGAAGAATAAAGACTTTTACATGTAAATTAATTGCTCAAAATTTAAAAGAAATTATTCTGTTACGTATGATTTTAAAAATACTATTTACGTATTGCATTACTGTCGTCGTTAGAAAATAGTGTCCTCTATTTTCTGTTTGTATAATATGCTTGTAATTTATATGTGGACAAATATATATGTTGTTTTATTGAGTATTTTCTTATTTTGATCGCATACGGTTCATTTGTTTAAGATGTGAAAAGTTGTCTTATAATCTAGTTTAGTTACTCATTACTGGAGACCAACCGAAAGCAGATTTTCAATTTAAGTTTTCCTTCTGGATTTGGCCGAAACCGAAATTTATTTAAAATTGTTTTGATTTACATTATACATCCTCAAATATATTATGTATTCCTTCGATTTAAAAGAGCTTATTCGGGTTAAAATAAATAAAACTCTTGAATTCTCTTCAGTTTTTAGTGTTATATGTTAAATAATAAAATTATTCAGATTTTGTATTTAACACCTTTGTAATTAAATATTACAATTTACTCAATTACAATACTTTCTACAATAATAGAAATCATTTAAAAAAATTGCATTCTTACGCAATCAAATTAAAACCGTAATAAAAATATCGTTTTTGCCAATAACAAATAACAGTAACTGGAAATTTATATTAAGAAACTTTTAGTTTTTTTCCAAACTGTGAAGTTTTTTTCTAAATGAAGGAGTTTAAGGTGTAAATTTTTTATACTCCAAAATTAAAGAATTTTTTTTTAATAAATTTTGAATTTAAAATCGAAATTTCGAGTAAAAAATTCGATTTTAGGCTTAAGATTTAAAATTTTTTTACTTTACCGCCGAAATTTTTAATTTTTTCAAAATTTCGACTCTGTTTTCAAAATTTGATCATTTTATTTAGTTTCACTCCCAAATTCACAATTTTGAATTTGTTTGATTTTCTTTTCAATTTTTTCTATTGAAGTTTAGTTTTTAAAAATGAAATTTTTGTCTAACCGTAAATTTGGCACTTAAATTTTTGTCTTGAAAATTCGTAGTTGAAATATCGAGTTAAAATTATAACTTTGAGGCTGAATTTGAATTTAGAAATTAAACAACAAAATTCAGAGTAAAGGAAAATCTTGAAAATTCAGATTTTTATCCAGAATTTTAAGTACTTGACAATTCCAAATTTTCGTTACGCCTTTTCTCAACATGTTTATTTACCTAAACTTAAAAATTGTAAGCTATTTATTGAATTTTTTTATAAACTCAATTTTAATGCAACATCGAAATACATATTTTTCTCTGGATAATTCGTCATTGATTTAAGAAAAACTTGAAATATTTAAAAATTGTGATTTTAGTTTCGAATTACAAACAGAATCTGCTCCTAAGGATTTGACTTGAAATTCCAATTTTATTTTCAATATTTCGACCGTAACTTGTCGAAACATTACCTTGAATGTTGATGCAACGATAACTTTTTTCAAGATTTCTCTTTCCTATAAAGAAATGTTTAATTCCTTATTTCGACGACGCTTCTATTTTCTCTGGACGTTGCGGTTAAAATACAGATTAAAAAAGTTTAAATTTCGGAATTAAATAGAAAATTTTGAATGTAAAGTCTAAATGTTTTCTCAATATTTTATTTTAAATTTATTTTTAACGTCCCAAAATTTTAGTTGTAAACATCAAAAATCGACTTCTGCAAATCTTTTTCTCAGAATAAACCAAATTTTAGTTCAGAAAATGTATTTTTACTGTTTCATTAAACTTTTGATTATAAACTTAAAATTTTGGCGATTTTTATCCAATTTTCACTTATAAAATAAAAATTCTTTTAAAATTTAGAGATTCAATTCAAATTTTTCTCCTATTTCCAAATTTTATTTCAAAGTCAAAATTTCGGTAAACATTTTAATAATTTCCAAAAAGTTTAAACTGCGAGACTACAATTCAAATCTTGAATTGATTGGTAGTTTTCAGATTACATTCAAAATTTTTCAAATTTTCTATGGTTTTTATGATTATCGAAATATTTTCTTAAAGTATCAAATTTAAATTTGTAGCCTTTACGCTTTTATAAGAATTCGACTCTAAACTCTTCATATTTATACTTTTTCCAGGAATTTTAACTTTTTTATAGAATTTTTGACGTTTTTAATAACTTTTAAATGCTTTTTGGTTTAAAAATCGATTAGAAATTAAAGTCAAAATTTGAGAATGAGCTCGAAATTTTATGAATTTATATATATTTTAATATAAATTACGAGCTTTTTTCGAAATTATAGAATTGTTTTCAAAATTTCAAGTTTAATCCTTGTCTAAGGAGAAATTTGAATGAATTTATTTTAAATAAATTACGAGCAATTTTTGAAATTATGAGATTGTTTTCAAAATTTCAATTTTAGATTTTGAACTTTTAATTTATCACTAAAATTTGCACTTTAAAACTCGATATGCAGGTTTTAAACTCTGTTTCGAAGTTTTACTGTCACACTCAGTTTTTTTATATAGCTTTAACTTCCGTGTTTTTCAAGTTCCGTGAGTTCAAATTCGAAATTTGGAATTTCCATAACAATTTTAACTAACGTATGTAACAAAAGTTTTCGAAAAAAATAACTAACTGCAACTAGCTGGAAAATAAGTAAGTATCTAGTTGTTACTGAAAACACACTTATAGAAATATTTCGGTTTAACATTCAGTAGTACCATATTTGTTACATATTTGTTGAGGTATATAAGCTAGAAATTAAAAAAAAATTACCCAGAGATTTGTTAAAGGCTCGTAACATCCCTTTTGTATCCACAAATGATAATCCTCCAAACCATAGGCACGCCCATTGAAAACTTTTGGGCAATATTTGGTAAAAAGGTCTATCATAAATGCTGAAAGACCGGAAGTAAAGAATGTTTACGCTGTTGAATCTCAAAAACTCAGGAAATAGATAATCTGACCGTCCAGTACTTGATGCAACAAGTCAGGGGAAAAAGTCAGTAAAACTTTAGTAATAATTAAAATGTTGCTTTTTGCTAATTAAATTCCAAGGAAAAACATCTTGAATAAATGCATATTTTATTATTTTTTTCATATTGCGCTCAAATTTTTTTCGAAGTTTTTTTTTGTTAAATACATTATTTCTTTCTAAATTCTGTGTTTAAACTTGAAATTGGAAAATACGATTTTCTAAAAAACAATTATATAGAATTTTATCAAAATTTTATTACAATATTTCGAAATGTTAAAATTTTTTTACAATCTTCACCTTTAAATTAAATTTTTTCTTTGGAAATGTTAACTTGAGTAAAATCCAGAGTTTCAATTTTGAAACTTCGAGAATTACGAGCTTCTTTTGAAATGTTGAGTTCTCAGAATTATGACATTAAAAATTCCATTTTTGTTTTTTTTATTTCGGTCTAAAACCCATCTGCAGGTTTTTTGAAAATTTTAATTTGGTTTTTCAAGTTTGAAGATAATCTTAAAGCTTCGAAGTCTCAAGTCTTTTCTCGAAATTTCGAATTTAAATTCCGTGTCTTTAAATAATTTTTATTTTGTTTGAATTCACTTTTCAAAAATCCGCGATTAAATTTTAAATTCGAAAATTTTAGAATACTTTTATTATAAATTTCGATATTTTTCTGTTCAAACTTGAAAACGATTCTTTCTTCTAAAATTTTAGTTTTAAAATATGAATTCCTAATATATTATCGAAAACATTTCATAAAATTGTTATCAAAATTTCATTTTTTCCCGAAATTACCGGCTCCAAACATGAGTTCTGAAGTTTGGATTGAGCCTTAGTTTCAGCAGATGTTGGTCTGAACCGAAACGGTGGTCGAAGGTAGTTTTTTTTGGTCGAAATTGGTCGCAATTGAAACTTCAGTTTATCTACTCATTACTGAATTGTATAACTATTCTGGATTCTGAATCTAGAATCCAGCTGGCCTAAACTTTGGGTAACCCACAACGAATCGTTGTGGGTTGCCAAGGTTTAGGTCAGCACTTAGGCCATCTTTTCCGGGCCCATTGTGCTATCCCTGTGATTTAGGTGTCCTTGGTCATTCATTCAGCCACCCAACCTTGTTGAGAAACTGAAGAACGTCCCTTGAATGCGCCTCTCTCAAACTGGCCACACTAGGCCTGAAGTCCCCTAGCGTGGATCCTCTGATTATGCTAGTGCCGGGCAGTGACATATCACGTGCTTGACACTCTCATCTTCTTCTAAACACCCTCTACAACGCGGGTCATTTATAATTCCCATTCTGTGGAGGTGTTTGTTTAATCGTCAGTGACCAGTCTAAATCCCTAGAAGTTTCCTGAGATTATTCCTTGAAAATTGTAGGCATAGTTTTGCCCTTTCCCTGCACGGCATTCTAAAGAATGTGTGAGTTTGTCGGCATGTTGTTATTGATGCTCATATGGCTTTGTGTTTACGATAAATTTCTTCGCTAAGTAGGAATCTTACGGTTGATCCCGCAGGGGAAGGGTTGGTTCTGGTTCAACGAATTGTCCCTCCCAACGAATTGTATATTATTTTTAAAAATTGTTTGTCGTCGTTGGCGTGGAAACATCTTCTCTTTGCTAAAATGTAAATTTTACAAGAGAGCAGAAAAATATATTTATTTGGAAGGGAAGATACATTAAATCCCCATCAGATTATGACAAACAGCTGTTTTTATAAAAAAGGTGCCCAAAAATTTTTTTTCTGCTCTCCTGTAAAATTTTCATTTCAGCACATAGAAGATTTTTCCAAGGCAAAGACGTTATGCACTTACACATGAAGTTCAAAAATATTGTGTATCAACATTTTACAAAAAATATATAATTTGTTTAACTTTCTCTAAAAAACCCGAAATATTCTCTAATTATTTATTACATCAGCAACGGATAAATTCCAATAAAAAGACTTTGGCGTAATAATATAAATAAAGTCAGAAAAAAAATTGTACTGCTCTTCAGCTGGACGTTGCGTTGGTTATTCTGCAAGTAAGTAATTTTAGATTGATTGAACAGGACAATATTAATAGTAATTCATTAGTATATCTTGATTAGTTCAATAAATCTGTCACTGCAATTCAATCTATAAAAAAAATGAAATAAAAATGTCACACCGAAATGCATCACAAAGGGTAAAACGATTGAAATCTCATAAGTTCAGAAATTATTTGTGCTACTCTCATGCATATTTCATTTAGGTGCCATAAATTTAAACTATAATTAATTTGTAGGTAGCGTTTTTTTAAATTTTGTGACAAATCAATAACTATTTCCTTCTCAGATTTAAAAGCCTTCTGGAAAATGATAACTTGAAAGTGTTTCCTGCATTTTCTTTGCAAAATTGTGCTAATTCCGTTTATTTTTATTGCCGGTTGCTTTCTTCACAAATCCAGATCTTCAATTACCTTTTTCATAACGATTGGCAATCTCTTCAAGATCGCCACAAATAACGATTGAAATTAAGATCGAAAATAACCTCTGTTTGGGACAATTTTGAAGAGATTATTAAAAAAGTAATTAAAGATTTAGTTATAGAAAGGAAGCAATCAACAAAGAAAATTCAATGAAAATGAGAACTAAAAATATTTTTATTGTTGCTTAGAAATTACGTTTAAATAACTTTGGTTGTTTAAAAATATATTACATTTTATAAATACATTAACAAATTTGCTAAGGTGGAGTAGTACTATCAGGCCTTAATTGACTGGTATGCATGTCATTGTAAGCTATGGCGAAAACACTTTTCTTCTGAGCCATTGGAGGTCTCGCTAACGCTATGCCAGAATCAACGTCGTCTTCAGGCCTTCTGATAACCGCATACGGTGCTTCATATCTATGTTCAGAATGCTGAAGAAGAGGATGATCTGGACCAACGGTTTTCTTCTTCGGTTGTTGTTTTTTTCGCGAACTAGATTCCGTATCTTTTTGCAATCGTTGGGATAATTTGACCACGGTTTCTTTGGCTAAATGTTCCTCTTTGTCAATTTTTTTAACATCGGTTTCTTTTTTATTTTTTGCGGGAGCATCTTTTTTCTTGTACCATTCCATATATCTAGCTACTCGTTTAGGTTTATTCGTTGTCGCTTTTGGTATTTTAGCGGGTTGATTTGATAATTTTGATAAATCAGTGTGACTTTGAGATTTAGGTGGAGACTTTGCACTTTGCGTTATTGTTGCAAGATCAGTTTCTGAGTGATATTTTTGTTTTCCAGAACTCACAATTTCTGATCTAGGGCTTATCTCTTCTAAACTATCTTCGGAGTAATATCCTTCTTTACCTTTGTAGTATTCTTCTTCGGTTAAACTATTATCACTGTGATCTAAGGATGCTGATATTTCCTTTAACACTTCCTTGTTTATGCTACTAGATTTGGAAGATTGTGATCTGGATTTACTTTCCGTTGAGGCCTTTTTCTGCCTCAGTTCACTGGTTCTGGTTTGTCGTATCTGTGGTTTAGTTTCTGTAGAAGCTGATTGCATTTTATGTGGTTTTTCAACTACTTCAATTTCAGATTCTTCCTGAATTGGTGTTTTTATTTTACGTCTAACGCTTGTTCTTTGTGAACCTCTAACATGTCTTTTTCTTACTTTGGCTTTGATTGAAGCGATTTCATCATCGCTGTAATCAGTGGCATCATTATCCGACTGTACCCTTCTTCTAGGGGGTCTTAATAGATGGGGTTCTGTTTGAGTACCAGCGTCCTGATCGGTTTGGGTGCCCGCTGGAAGAGACTGCGTTTCGAGTCTAGAATAAAAATATTAGATAACGAAATAATTTTATTTTATTTGCTACTTACCTCAAATCTCTTTCTCGTTCTATCAATATTTGCCTAAGCAGAGCATTTTGTTGCCTTAAAGAAGCTTCTAATAATTCGTGCTCTGCTTGAAGCCTGCTGACTGCATTCGGTAGCAATACTTGGCTTCTCGCAACTTCGGCTTGCTGTTGTTCCATAAATCTTCTCATGAGTATATCTTTTCCACTTTCACCAATATACTGTTGATCTCCAACAAGCGTTACAGGTCTTTGTTGTTCTCCTCCTCTTGTAACCAAGCGCAGAATATCTGCGTTTCCTTCTCTAATGTACAACTGATCTCGGGAAGGTTCTGGTACCTGCTGCTGTCTTTGAACCGTTCGTCGAACTCCAATTTTGTCGGAGCCCCTATCTAATTCGTGTCGTCGTAAAGAGTCTACTTCGGAATCACCCAAGGCTCTGTCTGGGGTCCAAGCTTCTTTTCTGCCAAACCATTCAGCTACCTGAACGGATTTACTTTCTTGACCTTGTCCGATGTCTTTAATAACCATCTTTTGGCTTCTAATTTCAGATGAATGAACTTGTCTTTTTTTCGGTGGCACATAGAGGGGACATCTTTCGCAAATACAACACAGAATTAGTATTATTATTGCTAAGAGGGCCAATATTATTAATAAAATTAGTAGCCAAAGTAAATTAATGGAGCTTGATTCTCTTATTTCAGCCGGCTTCCTGACTCTGTGATCTTTATCTAAGATTTCATGAATTCTGTCGATGTCAATAATTGAGTCCTTCGAGTAAGTTATTGTAGCCAGAACGACACTCCTGAAGAAATTGAAAAAAAATTATTATGAATAAAGTAATAATTTCGCCTAAAATACCCTTATATTTAAACATTATTTATCCTAGCAGGGAAAAGTGCACCAAAATTATTACAAAAGAATAAATTTTTTTGTATTTATTATGGCGAAAACTAAAAAAAGGGATTCATACAACCCAAATCCATGTTTTCGAAATATAATACCTCAATTAAAATGAAAATAGTGCTTTGAAAATTGAATCATCAGTAAGAATATTTTAAAAAATGTAATGAAACCATTTTCCGATGATAAATATCTGTTTTTTACTTTTTGGTATTCGGGAAACCTTTGATTTTTTTTATGTTTTAACTGAAACTATTCAGTTGTAATTTAATATTCTACTTGGGTTAATTGCACACTTTGCACAATACTGTAATATGTTTAGTTGTTTTGTCTAGCAAGTCTTGTGCGTGTTCCATCCTTTTTACAGTCTTTAAATTTCATAATAATAAGGGAATACAGTGCTTCTAAAAATTTCACGATTGCAACCTTAAGTATTTATAGCTTCTACTATATTCATTTAAAAAAATAAATCGTTGGTAAAATAAAAAGTGCAGGTCCTTCCAGTGTATTTCATTGCTTAAACTGGAAATTTCGATTTTAGACTTTGAATTTCAAGAATAAAGTTGAAAGTTCGACAAATTCTACTTCTCTATTTCTTTAATTATACTTTCGAGTTCTCAGCTAAAACTTTTGATTCCATTTCGAAATTTTTAAGAATTTCAACAAAAATATATAAAGGACAAAACTCATAAAAAATTATGCAAGAAAAAACTGGAAGATTGGGAAGTGTATGTATCTACTGCAGAGGCACAGTAGGCTTTTTTAACAGCCTGGAGTTATTGTTAAAAATTTGACAATTTTGCCGAAAATGGGAGACAATATCTGAAATAATCTGGTTTATAAAAAGTATCTTTCCTTATAATTACATATAATAATAAGATTTAGTTACCGTTCCGTGTCGGTGTCCTGACTTATATCCGTAGCCCCCGGCTCGTAGCCGGAGTAAGGTCTAACTTCATCAATAGAAACTCTTCCACCTGTTATAGCTTGTATAGTTTTTCGAACTTCAGATCTGTCAGGATCTCTTCCAGGCACTATAAATAACAATTGTCTTGATTGTCCTTCAGGTGGATAGATCTTAATTTCACATTCATCAGACAGCCTTGGTATTCCACCATCCCAAGCTCTTGCGGTTAAAATAGCAATATCCCGCCTAGTCCAAGGTTTAATAAGAGATAATTCCCCTGAGTATTCATCAATTTTTAAATTATCAATTTGGTTTATTAACTCATAGTGCACTTCATTATTCGGAGGAGATACATCTTTATCTACTGCCTTGATGAAAGCATTTGTTGTAAAACCAGTTTTCTGGGGATTAAGTATAAACTCATAGAGTTTCTTTTCAAATACAGGAGGTACGTCGTTGATGTCTATAAGCTTAATAGTGATTTTTGAGGTAGTAGTATGCCCTAAGCCATTTTCATCTGCAGCTTCTACCATTAAATGAAAAACTGGCGTTACTTCCGCATCTAATCCTTGAGAATTGCTCACAGTAATAATTCCTGTATCCGAATCCAAGTGAAAATATTCACTACCAGTACCAGAAAGTTTGGTGAATCTTATTTTGCTACCAGGTTCCTTATCAATATCATTAGCTTCCACTAATAAAACGGTGTTGCCAACTTTGGCTCCTTCAGGTATACTACCTTCAAATTCACTTTGGGAGAATTTTGGCGGATTATCATTTACGTCTTTTAATAGAACTGTCAATTTGGCTTTAGCAGTAAAATTCCCTACACCTACTTCTTTGGCAACTATGTAACATTCGACGGATTTTCTTTCTTCATAATCTAATAGCTTTGGATCTCGAACTTTGATTTGAAACGATTTTTGGCCTTCCACCACATTCGGTGTTATATCGAAAGTCCCGTTATTGTTGACTAATTCAAGTGTAACTACATCGCCTGGTTGTGTAGCAATATTGGCTTGGGCTAAGCTTAATACGGTACCCGTGGGGGAGTTTTCTTCTAGAAGAGTTGAATATTCGTCTGCACCAAATATTGGAGATCCGGCCGTGAATTCTGGCAGTATAAGAGCTAGTTGTACTGTGGAAAATTGAGCTGGGGATTCTTGAGGGTTGTCTCGGACTTCTTCTGCTATGACGGTTAGCAGGATAGGCTGTCCTGAATGGGATAAGGCCTGGATGTCCGAAAGTGGTTTTGCTAAGCGAAGTTCACCTGAAAGAAATTAATATATTTGAAGGTTATTAAATAAGCGACTTTCGGAGTAGGGGTGATATCAGTGACGCATATTTCCAACAATAAGTATTAATATTAACTATTTTTGATGCAAAATACACATTTACATAATTTACAAGTTTCTACGAGTGGATTCGAAATAAAATCAATTACTATTAGTAAGGCAGACTTGTGTTGGACAAATCAATACTGTTTAATAATGTAAGTTTTTGATTCAGACATAAATTCATTGAACCAATAACGATTTTGCCACGAAAATATTACCAGTGGAATATAGGTCAGTAAATGCATTCACTATTAAATAATCATCACTGTAATGTTTCTCATCAATAATGAAACTAAATGATGAATGCAAGTCAAAATGCAGGAGACACGCATGGACTTTCCCCGATTGTCACAATAAACAAGTAAAAGTCGAGTCACGCAAGTTCTGTAACATCTTTTGAAACATCCTTCGAATGAAAGCTTTTCGTGTTTAGAAAATAATTTACAACACTTAATCGGAATTTCACTCAACAATTTTAGGAAAACTTTTCCCGTTTAGTGTGATTTTATTATCTCTCACATAAATCAACAATAAATATTTCTGGGGAAATTTAAATTTCGTCAAACAAAACTTAAGTGTCGAAAACAGTTATATCGAAATATACTGTAACGGACTGTGCAGTTAAAAGTTGTTTACTAAATATTTATTATCAGTTATTTATTATTATTATATTTATCAGGTACGCAGCAGGAGAAATTGCTCAGGTTGGAGGTGTTTATCGAATGTTTACAAGTAATTAGGACTGCTAAGAGGATACGCAATTGTGCTTTAAAGACGTCGCGATCTCGAATATTGCAGTAATCTAGGAATATATCAATAAAGTTAGTCATTATATTAAATAAAAAGTGTTAAAAATGCACAAGGTTTTGAATTGTCGAACTGTTAACAATATTTAATGTTGTAGAAAATTTCCATTTGGCAGAGGCTTTCGCCATCACTTGTAGACTATCGCAATTGGTTGAGGAACCTACAAGAATTTCTGATCTAGATATCCTTCAACTTAATCTACTCGAGCTTTTCTTTACAAATTCTCGAAATTCGAATAAAATCTTCCTGGCATCACGGCTTGGAAATTCCGATCACAAGCCTCTCGTTCGCTTCATATGCTACCTCTTTCTCAGACACAGCCTCGTAGACTTTGGCACTTTAACTCTGCAGACTGGAAAGAATTAAGAGACTTCTTTGAATCTTTCCTATGACAAGAAGTCTGCTTTAACTCAGATAATCCTTCCTTAGTCGCTGAATCCATCACTGAAACTATCGTGGTTGGTATGGAATGCTCAATTCCCCATTCCCAAAAGAAGTCTCTCTCCAGTAAAGCTTGCTTCAGCTCGAGCTGTTTTCTGCAAAAATCTGCGCATATCCTCGTTGGAGAAATAATCTCTCAGTCGAGACTCGGACACCTTTATAAACGAAATTTTTGTAAACAGGTTATTGACGAAGCAAAAAGTGATTTCGATCGTAAAATGAGCCAGATGCTTATCAACTGTCCGAACGTTCCAGGTCCTTTTGGGGATTTGGAAAGTCGATTGGAAAGAATTTTACATCTTCAAATTTTCCATCTTTAGACAACAACAATGTTGCTACTACTTCTAAGGAAAAGGCTGCCTTGTTAGCCTTAATGTTTGCTGAAAATTCCAACCTTGATTCTCGAAACGTAGAACCTCCTATTTTTTCTAAGGCACCTCGATGCCTGAAGGTGTTTTCAGGTAACGCATAGTCAGAAAGATTCTTCACGAGCTCGACACATTAAAAGCTTCTGGCCTTGATAGTATCCCTGCTATTGTTCTAAAGAAGTGCTCTCCAGAGTTGACTTCTGTCTTGAGCAAATTGTTTACACTCTCTTACAGCAAAAGTGTATTCTTTAATATCTGGAAATCTGCTAGAGTGCAGCCGGTCCCCAAAAATAGAAAAAGGAAGCTGGCTAATAACTATCGCCCTATATCTTTGTTACACGTTATATCCAAAGTGATGAAAATGGTTATCAACATCGAGATTATCAAATATCTGGAGGAGAATAGAATCATCTCGGGCAGGCAATACGATTTCAGACAAGAACGCTCAACTGGCGATCTACTGACATGTGTTACTCGTAACTGTAACTCAGCTATGGAAAAACATAGTGAGGTTAAGATCCTGGCAGCAGATATCTCAAAGGCCTTCGACAGAGTCTGGCACCGATCTTTTCTCGTCAAATTAAAATCTTATGGTCTTCCTCCTGGACTCTGTTATTTGATATCCAGTTTTCTCGCTGACAGATCTCTTCAGGTCGTTGTCGATGGCAACTCATCCGTGACATTTGCGATTAATGCAGGGATGCCTCAGGGGTCTCCTACTTTGTTTCTGTTACACGTAAACGATCTTTTAGCTTCAACTTCTAATTCGATATGCAGTTACGAGATGATGGTAGCCTGGTGTCACCTTTTTTATCCGACAAACCATTATCCGTCGCTGCTTAAGATCGAATAAGGGAATAGCAGATACAGATGATTTATTGAGATCTCGAAATCATTCTGGAATGGGGTAATAAAAATTGACTTCAAAAACTCAGGCCGCGGTTTTCCCTAAGAAAACATCAAGGCATAATGCAACAAATATACTCATGGACGGTAAAATCCTCCCGATGGGATTTAATCTGTCTATCCTAGAAGTGAGCACTAACTTTTCTTGGGACGATCATGTGAGCGCCATTGCCAAATCCGCCTCTCAGAAGCTAGGCTTTCTTTTTAGAGCTAAAAAGTACTTCATATCTCATCAGCTATTCACACTATACCAAGCTCAAGTAAGGCCAACACTAGAATACTGTTCTCATGTTTGGAGTTCAATCCCAAAGCACACGTTGGCTTTTTTGGTTTCAATTCAAAGAAGAGCGATGCTCCTAATTCTTGACACAGGCGAATGGTTGGTGAATTATCTCTTTTCTGCAAGTCGTTTCATGAGAGATGCTCACAAAAACTAATAGGATTGATCCTCCCAAGGGCAAGATTTTTGAGGCATACAAGACAGTAGGAGACAGAAATTGCTGTACGGTCCAGCTTGACATAGTGAGGACTTCTGTTTATGGAAGCTCCTTTTTCTATAGAACTTCCAAGCTATGGAACTCGTTACCTAACGGAATTTTCCCCAAAAATTACAACCTACCCTTGATTAAGAAGGCGGTTCATCGCCATCTATTTGTGTTTCCGCATCTTACTCGCGGTGCTTTCAAGGCATAGCAGGGTTATCCTTTACGAGTGAATTGAATATAAAATAATCTGCAATATATGTGATAAGAAACTTTTTCTACCTATTTTTTAGATATGGTCATCGCCCAAAATTTTGTCTGCGTGAGTTGTGGCTATGAGAAAGTAGTCTACTCTATCATAAGAAGATATCAACACTTTAGATAAAATTGTAATGGATTTATATTGGAGATAAGTTTCAACCCTCCAGAATATGAAATTAATGTTTGACAACACACCATTTCAAAATTCGTCAAAATATGTACTGTCAAAATATGTTTACACCACTTCAGATAGAATTTATTTTAAAAACTTCGCTTAAGCGAATCGTCCAAAAAGTTTTAAAATTCTCTGAAAATCCCAATATGTCGCAAAATATTTTTGAATTAATAGGAAAATCAGCTAGAATTCATCATGAAAACATCGCACTGCATACAATCATTAATGAAAAACTATCGACAACTTTCTAGTTATTGCTCACGTTCTGTCGTCCTGTTATACTTTATGAAAAAATAACATTCTGAAATATTTAAGTGTTTAACTTTAAAAAATCACTCACAACTACAATCAAGCACGAGCTGCTTTCTTATTTTGTCTGTACTTTCCAATTTACAAAGGTTGCACGCACATTTCTTGACCAATTTTGACCGTTTCCAAAGTCGTGTTTAAGATCACTAAATTTTCACGGTTTTCGAAGAAACCCCAAGCTATTAAGTTTTGTGTCGCTTCGTATGTAATTAAATCACAAACGAACCATTTCGCTTTTATTACGTTTCATTACGTGTTTCGGACAACCCCATTTGAATAAATTTCTGCTTATTTTATTCCGGAAGCTGCATATCGCCTTATCAAGCACGAAAATGCTTTACCTTAATCGATAACAGACAGAATGGGAGCAAAAACCTAAAGCGCGGTAGGAAGGTTCATTTAAAAAAAAAAGCTTTCAACTTGAAATTTATGTGTAATGTGTTAAAAGTAATTTGTATTTAGTCCATGCAAGATCACAATCTTTTAGGTCACCGGTAAAAATACTTTATTTTAACCTTAGAGGAAAACTTACCGCTTTCCTCGGACATGTCGAAAAAAGTTGTAAATGGACTACCTTCCGAAACTAGTCCATATCTGACTTCCCTGGGTTGTTCCCGATCGCCATCCTCTGCATGAACTTGGAGGATTAAATCACCAGGCTTTAGATTTCGATTCAATGTTGTTGTTGGGGGCGCCAAAGTAAATACTGGAGGAGTGTCTTGTTCATCTAATACAGCCACCAGGAGTGACCAAGTGGCGATGTTGCGAGTATCTTTGTCCAACTCGCTCCATGGATCCTTGAATAATAAATAAATGGATGAATATAACATCTTTCTATTATTACTAGCAGACCCGCAAACGTTGTTTTGCCAAAATCAGGAGTTGATCATATAAGGGTGAAAATTTAGAATTGTACGTTATTTCTAGGAAATATTATTTAGGAATCTTTTTTAAAAATAACTAACACTGTCTCGTAAGTGTGTGAAGATGTAATTATAATTGAAAGAGGAATGAAGCGTTGTAGAAAATTAAAGTATATTTTATTTAAGTTAATACATTATTTTTCATTAAAGTAACAAATATATACTAAATTACAATTATTGATAGCTATCTATACATCGAAAATAGTTCATATATTTTTAAGTTATAAATAATTTAAAAATAACAAATTAAAAAAAGCACATACTCTTTTGTTAAATGGAGTTTACTCCTTAAGAATCGATTTTCATATAAGGCCCCCGGTATGAAAAAAATATGGGGAGTAAAATTTAGTGATCGGATGACCTCGTTACGTTTTCGTGCGCAACCTATTGTGCGCACCTTTCACTTTTCTAACGTGAATATTAAACGTACATTGATGGGTATGAGTATCGAACCCTGATTCCCCGTTACCTGTTAAAACCATGGTAGGCGCCGAACCTACCATCGATTATTATTATTATTATTATTATTATTATTATTATTATTATTATTATTATTATTATTATTATTGTTTTTATTATTTGACTTACCTTTCACAATAATAAAACACGTATATTTATTAAATACGTAAAATTTTCTCTTTTAATTTAGAATTATTTCCACAAAATTAAAAATCTGGGGTTGATCGTATAAGGGTGAACATTTAGAATTGTATGTATTTTTTTAATGCTAAATCATGAAAAAAAAAACAAAAAATTTTGTCAAAAAAAAAAAAAAATTAGGGGTATGAAAAATAGATGTTGGCCGATTCTCAGGCCTACCCGATAAGCACAAAAAATTTCATCAAAATCGGTCCAGCCGTTTCGGGGGAGTTTGGAGAATTTTATATATTATATAGATTTATACTAATAGAATAAGGTTAAACTTTTTTTATCGTAATTGATCATAATTGCAGCCAACAAATTTTAATGTCATGAGTAGCATTGAATTAACGAGGTACTTGGTATTTTTAATTAAAATAGACCAAATTTCTCTCGATTTAAAAGCCAGCATTTTCAGGTGTAAAGTCAAAATTTGGGAAATGTCCTCAAATACAAGAATAAATCAAATATGAACCGGAATTTCTATCATGTCGCCATGAGCATCGGGAGTATGCGCATACTCTTAGACATGTTAGGTGGGGATATCACGTGACTTCCTGCGCTCAAGCGAATTCCGTTCGCCGTTCGTCAGTTGTAAATACAATGAGTGAGCAAGAGGTTTATCCGCACGTTGCGCAGCGCATTATTATTAAATTTCTTGCCGTTGAAGGTGTAAAGTCCGCCGAAATTCTTCGTAGACTAGAAACACAGTTTGGGGATACTTTTTTGAAGACAACTCAAGTGTATGAATAATTAAAGTTTACTAAAAAGTTCTCAAATTTTTAGTTGTTAGAATTTGAAGCTTAAGATAAGAATTTAAAATACAAGTACAAAATGGAGTTTTAAAATCAAATTTTGAGAAAAATTTAAAATTCAAGTTTTGTGTAAACCAAAAATTTCCATTATTTGATGATGAGAACGAGTCTTCGAATCACGGTAGTATAGATAAATGGTCAAGGACTTGTCCCTTTTCTATAAGTACTTTCGTGGGAGATGCTCGCAGGAACCGATAGGTCTGATCCCTTCAAGAACAACATAATCGAGGCATACAAAACAGTCGGAGACAGCAAATTCTGGTACGGTCACGCTTAGCACAGTAAGAATTTGGTCTATGGAGACTTTTTTGTAGAAATTCCAAGATATGAAATTTATTACCTAACCCAATTTTTCCTGACAATTAAAACTTATCCTTATTTAAAAGGGCACCATCTATCTTTATTTCCGTATCCTACTCCCAGAGATCCAAAGGCATAAGGGTTGCAATTTGCTAGTAGATGGTACCTAAAAAGATCTCCAATTCTAGACTACCCTTCAAAATTTCTAAAAAAGTTTGAAATTTCGAAATTAATGTCTACATTTTCATCATTTCTCTTAACAAGTTTATCCCTTTATTTAAAGATTTCCCACACACTTAACTTTTTCTTATGAATAGAATAAAAAAATAATAACAGTTTGAAGTTTACATTCAAAATTAACAAAAAAAACGGTGAACATTTCGAATTTATGTAAAAAAATCTCACAATTTCCATTTTAGCCACAACATTTTGACTTTAAGCTTTAATATTCAATTTTTCATGAAATTTTTTGCAAAATTGAAAGAGTCGAAATTTGAAGAGAGGAAAGTAGAAAAAAATCGCTAAAGAATACGATATTTTTAACTTTTTTGTCACCAGTTTATTTCTTTACGTCTTCTTCTCTAAGTAGGTACTTGCAAAGATTAGATCAAATCTGGAAAATTATGATTAGAAATAGGTCACCCAAGAAGATTTTTCCTTCTTCTTTCATGCAGGTACTGGTGTCAGCTATGCTAGCTATGTCAGCATATCTTTCTAAATGGACAATGATAATGCCATTGATATTAATATAATTTTAAAATGTCATTACAAGAAGATTATCATACTTTATACTTTTTATAATATACGGAAATTTCCTAATTGTAAACCAGTACCAATTACCTTAATTCTGCAAAACTTGATAGAAAATTTTATGCCTTGACCACTAAAAAAAGTATCCCAAAAAAAAACTTATCAAAAAAGGACCAAGAAAGGTTATTTTAGGATCAAATTACTCTCGAGTACATAAAAATGTGCAACTAAATATAGTGTAGTTATCACGGACCAGTCAGAATTCGATCTGTTTTAAATTGGTAGATTTCACCCTTTTGAGATTAATCTACCCCATGAACTAATTAAATAAATTTACCATCTGTACATTTTCCGAGCAGTAACTGAGCCAGCTACGTAAAATCGACATATTTCATTATCTGTTTTAGAGGCAAGTGTTCTCAACTCTTTATGAATGGGGAAGATGATCGGAAAAGAAAGCTTAGATTTTTTTTAAAGATTTCAACTGCTTTTGAGAAGATCAAGTTAAAGGTTTTTATGTTGAAACTTTATTAACAATAAATACAACGAGAAATACTGTTGTGTGTTATCGGTTCGAAAATTAAAGCTTCGTGAATTGTACACTTTATTTCCAAACTTATTTCGGAACACTACGATTATGATTCACTTAACTAGCAGACTATCTAACTATCTGCCTATAGGACTAAATGACGTACTAACTAAGGGAAAGACGACCGCGTATTAATACCGTTCTGGTTTTCCAGAACGGATCTCCGTACAGATGAAATTATCGCTTGCGGAAAAGTCTGTAGCGCTTATCTGCCATATGATTCATTCTCGCAGCCGCTTCCCATTATCAAATGTTTTTAGAGAGTTTCTCACACCACATAATCACTAATACAAATTTTATAACTACAGTTTATTACAATATTAAAAATCCCACGATGTTTCTATAAATATTTGATATGACCGCACCTGGTTTCGCTTCTTAGCATCGTCGGCGATCATATCAAATATTTATAGAAATATCGTGGAATTTTTAACATTTCTTCTTGTATAAATACAACTAGTAGCTACTTATCTAAGTAGTTCATTTTAATGTACGTACTTACTTCACTTAATGAGTGTATTATCATATTTCTTAGTTACTTCTGTTAAGTCAATTACTCCTAGATTAATCTTTGCTTTTAAATCAAAAAGTCTTTCCCTTGGCATATCTTCCCTGCCTTATAAAACCACAGGAAAGAGACCAAGTGACCAGGGGAGACATGCAATTATAACGTTAGGCAGTTTTTTAAATTTTAATAGAATGAATGATGTCTGAAATACACGTGAATTTTTTGCTCTAACTATTTGAAGAAATTTGCTACCGATACTAGACTATTTGTCAGATAACATTATCAATTTAGATTTTAGAAGTAATGAATCCACAACTCAGTATATTGAAATAAAATTACGTTTCAAGCTCTGGCAACACTCTGTAAGAAAATTGATAACGAAAATAAAGTATCTCTTTTATAAACCAAAAATAAAATCACTTTCTTGTATGAAGTATCGCCTTTGGTAGCTAATAAATTAAGAAAAAATGGATTGCATTGCTTTGCATTCCCAACGCAACAGAGAAGTCTCTGAAATAAAAGATGTTACTTAAATTAATTTTACCATTTTTTTGTTTTGTCAAATTTTTTAAGATATCATACCTCTTAAAATAGAATCACCCATCTATGGTTAATAGAGTTTAATAGACATAAATATTGAAGAATTCTATATAGAAGGAGTTAAACATGTCAATTATTTTTTTATTTCGATAAGAATTTTTGAGAATAATATGGATATCTTGAATTTGGATTTAAATTTTAAAATACAAGTCTGAAATTTGAAAAATAGTAAAATTTAGAACAAGGCAAACTTTTAGTTTTTCTAAAAAAGACACAGAATTGTTTTTGTGCAATTTTAAAAGACTTTTTGATTATTTTTAAATTCTCAACTTATTCCAAACTTTAGGTTTGCAGTTGAGAAAAAAGGAAATATTAAGTTTAAAATTTAGGGTTTAAAGTCGAAGATTCGAGAAGAAAGAACTAAGAATAATTTTTTAGAAATTTTTCAAAATTTTGTTTAATTTAAACTTTTTGTCAGTTTCAAATTTACAATGGAAATTTTTAATCTTTGTCGAGAATAAAGTCTAAATTCTAGAAAACATGTTTAAAATTGCTTTATTAGTACTTTAACTTTCTTTTTTCTTTAATTTTTTGAAGTCTAGTATCTACTCTAGTTATCTACTTTACAGTCTCGAAAAGTTAAAAATTGGACAAAAAAGTTAAAATTTATAGTTTAACCAAAAAGCTGTTTATTAAAATTTTGATTTTAAAGACAAAAATACTGAAATTTGTAAAAAATATTTGGAGGAACAACGGAAATCTCGAGAACTTTGAACTTGAAAGTAACCTCTATAGTTTTTCAAATTTTTGCTTTTGACACAGAAGTGTACAGAAAAAAATATATTAAGTAAAAAATCTTCGCGGAAATTTCTATTCTTTTTAAATTTTAGGCGTAATATGAAGTTTCTGATTAATTTCTTAAAATTGCACTCAATAAATGAAAATTTCGAATTTAAGTCGAAATACCGGTAAAAATATCAAAGAAAAATCTTTAACTGTTAAAGAAAAAAATATTTAATGAAATTTGATCTTTGGAGTTGAAATGTTATCGTTAATGGTAAAAGTTCGAGGTTGAAATCAAAATGTATATTCTAAAACACTAATTACGAGAAAAAACTAGAAATTTTGAATTGAAAGTCGAAATTTGGTCATGCCGAAGTATTGAAAAAAACTTTGGAATGTTTAAAAAAAAACTTTCCTACAAATTTGGACCCCAACATCGTAATTTTTAAATTAAACAGCTCAAAAGTGAAGAATGTGTAAATCAAAGGGAAGAAAATTTCGGAATTTACAAAAATCTTTTTTTGAAATTCCTAATTAATGTGGTACTGTGAAATAAAAGTGAAACATTGTTTACAGTTTAAATTTTTGAATTTTTCTCATAATATTAAAGTTTTTTTACCTAATAAATCAACTTTTTTTCTAAATTTCTATCTTTTTATTCAAAATGTTGACTATAGAAAAAATTTACAAGATTAACTTTCTTTTAATTAAAAGCTCAAATTTTATCAAAAACTTAAAATTTATTGAAAGGAAATTTAAGCTCTAATACAAATTTTTGAAAAAATTTAAAGAATAAAAATAAAATAAACGTATAATAAACGTCATTTTTTTTTGACATGCCGATTTTTTTCCAAAAGAGCTTCTAATCTCGACATTTTGGTTGGCATTTGTAGATATCAACTTTGTCAGAATTTTAACTTTTCTCAAAATTTTGACTTTCGATTTTCGATTCTAATATTGAGAGTTTGACTATTAATATAAAAGTAATAGGATGAATAATGAAAAAGTGAAAAAGTCGACTTAAAATCATTTGCAATTAGAACTAAAAATGAAAGATAATTTGTTTAAATTTAATTTGTTCTCAAAAATTATCGATTTTTCCCTAAAAGTTTTTTTTCGGAAATTTTGATTGCATCTTAATATTTTAACTTTCTCTCGTCGTTTATTTTTTTGTGAAATTTTCACACCATAAAGTTTTTTAACTTCAAATTTCAGGAGAGTTTGTATTTAAGGTTGAAAATTGAAATGAGAGATTGTCAATATTTTCGAGATGTTAAGGACAAAAATTATCAAAAAAAGAATTTAATATACGAATATTTGAATCAGAAAATTTTAAATTTCGTTATAATACAGTGCTTCCTAAAAGTAACGGAAATTGTTAACAAATTTATTTTAGAAAAATGCTCAGAGATATTCACTAAAATATATAAAATTGAAGGCCCGCTGCAAATCCGGCACGTATTTACACAATTTGGCAAATATCTCCCTTATTTATCAATTGATCATGAAAAACTTTTTTGTTGCATTCAGCATAAAAAAATCTATTAGTTTATCGCAATGGGTTCTTTAATATTTGAATTTTTGGAATTAGAGTTGCTAGCTTTTTGGGGTGAAGGGATAGGGGGTCAAAATTGCTTGCCAAAATAGGAATTTCAAAATAAAAATAACATATCTGAGCATTTTTCTGAAATATGTTTTTTCGCAAATTTATAAAGTTCATCCGTTACTTTGGGAAAGCAGATTATATAATTTCCTCTTTTAGATAAATCAGCCTTCATAGTAAAAAATAAAAACAAATTTAATTTTATATTTAGCATTGAAAAATAAACATCAGGCTGATCATGGCAATAAAAAGTGAATGAACTGCAACGTCATTAGAGATCATACATTATGTTGCAGCTTCATGAATATTTTTTGTAATCTTTTGAATGAGCACAAAATAGAAATTAAGTAAAAAATCCAAAAACGAGCACATAAAATGTTCCAGTTAACTAATAATAAATTTGCCGAGCAAAAGCTTATCATAAAATTTATCTGTTAACCATTTTGTACATTAAAAACATGCTATTCTCTGTATCTCCTTTGTTATTTAGTTTTTACGTCGTCTAAATTTTAAGACACTTTTAAGTGGTTTTTTAGGGATGAGTCGCAAACAGCGATTGACAAACAAAAATCCAACGCAATCGCTGCTTGTGGCAATTTATAACAGATTGCCAATCCTTAACGGAAGGTTACTGAAAATTTAGAATTGTGAAAAGAGTAACTAGCAAAGAAAAAGCCAATAAAACATGAATAGAAATTAAAAATATGAATCTGTGATTTGTAGGGCCAAAAACGTATCTGTGAATTTACTGATATCTTGAAATAGTGAGTGTTTGCTATGATCTAGCGGATTCAAGATAATTTACTGCTATGGTTTAGAGTTCAATTGGTAGATCCATACACATAAAAAATAATAAGCAAGTGCTGTTCTAAATAATAAAACAAATACGTACATTTGCTAATATTTTTAAATGATGAACCGTTTGCTTTTCGTAATCCAAGGGGCTCAAAAGCCAGACGGTTCCTTCGGCATCTCTTTCGTTGATAACTCTCTGGCGAAGTCCAAATTGAGGCGAGCCCCATAATTCCAGTAAAACAGGTTTCATTTTTGCACTGCTTCCTCTAGCGATCACAGTTCCTATTTCGGTATTTCTACGACTTTTTTCCGATACACTCAACAAAGTAGGAGCACCGGGAAATATTTTTGCAATAGGAGTCGTCGCGTTGGTGGCACGAAAGGAACAATTCATAAAGGCACTTTCACCGCGATTATTATTAGTCACTACTACTGTGAAATCGTAAAATCGTCCTGGCTCCAATTTTTTGCGTACGATTACATTTGCTTGACACACTGAATTGAATCTGGTGCAATTGAGGCTCTCCACGTACACAGTTGTCGATTCTCCTCGCAGTGAAAACACCAAAGGGTAGTCGAATGTAGGATCTGAAGCCCTCAGTCTGTAGATAATTGAATCTAAAGCAGCATCAGCAGGAACCAGCACATCCCTTAGAAGAGATGTAGGATCAAATCGAGGCACTGCGATTACGAGGAAGGGGCTGCATATGAGTATAAGGCAGCGCATCGCGCACTGTGAAGATTCCCGCCAAGCATTTTCAGCACGCAACCCTAAAAAACGGACAATCAATTATTCTTGCCGTTTTATATTGTATGAAAAGTAAATAGGTTTCGTGTTTGGAGAGAGTTTTGAGCCTGTTGACCCATTCAATTTAAAACATTTCGGGTGGCGTGAAGAACGCAATTCGAATAAAAGTGAAATATAGCTAGAAGTTGTTTTGGAAACAATTCAAATTCAAGAACGCAAAGAGCATAGAATCTTCATTTTATTTAACGTCTATCAAATTTCGGTCCACAGGTAACTCCATTAAATTTGGATTCATTATTCATATTGTTTTTTTACAATTCTCTTATAGTTCTGACTCATGTAGTTATGCAAAAGAATATACATAAGACAGAATTTATAGAGAAAAGGCATTGATTGTTTTATAAATAGTCTAGCTACTCTAGCATTTCTTTTCTCTATCAAAGACTATCGAAGAGTTTACTGTCGTTCAGTTTCACTTTGTTTTTCCAGTGTAGTAGATCCTAAATTACCCTTTATATTTTATTAAACAACGGAAACTCTCTAAAGATTTCCACAAATTGCGATTGGGTTATACTCAGAGGTAGTGTACCTTTTCATATCTGCTACTTACTTTTGTATCTTTGTTGGAAGTTAAATTTTCTTATCCCCCTTTCCACCCAATTCCACTGCACTAGCGTATTTCTAGTGAAAGCCAACTATGCACAGAGCCTTGTGCAATAAAAACATGTATTATTTTTTTATTTAAAGCTCTTTTTTCACTGAAGACATATGATCAATATTTAATTATTGAATTTTTAAACAATTTTTAATTTTGTTGTTGAAATTTTGACTTTTTTCCTAATTTCCGTGTTTAAAAATATAGTTATCTTTTATTTGTCTTTTAATTTTTTGTTGCAAAAACTTCGATTTTAGTATTTCCATTAAGAAAAGTCGGATTCTGTTTTAACCTGAGTGCTAAACTCAGATTTCTATAAATTCTGACTTTCTCGAAATTCTGCATTTGTCTTGAGAATTCGTTTCTTTTCGAAATTTCGAGTTAAACAAATTTTATCTTTTACAAAGTTGTGTTTTTTTTTAGAATTTTCGAAAATTCCCAGTATGAATTTTCAATTTCTATTTGTGACTTTTCGAGATTTTTTTTAAAATTTGAAGCATTTTTTTTAATATTCACTTTTTTTATCAAAATGTAGGGTTTGAATTCCCACTTTTTTTATAAATTCTAATAAGTATTAAAATTTTATTTTCTGGTATTTTAAAAAAGAGGGAGAAATTAAAGAAAAAACTCAAAATTCTAAATCGCTGCTGCGCGGGTAAAAGGGGTCAAGTCAAACTTTCTTGAAAATAAGTTCAAGCCGTTTGCATATACAATTTTGAAGTTACTCTTGTTGAGAAAAGGAAGCTAAGTTGTAAGTCATCATTTGGAGAATAACAGTCTACCTCGTGCTCGTTGTATTAAGTCGGAAATCTAAGTCTGAGGTCATATGCAAACTGAGATATGTTATTTTCTACAATCTTATCTAAAAACAAATTCAAGACATAAAATACGTTAACGACATAATATTAAGGATTATGATACAAATTGAAAAAACTTAACAACACACTTTATAAGCGTGTATGCTCCAGATATAACAAAAACCCAAATAGAGAAGGACACTTTCTACTATGAACTATAAACAACGTTAGGATAAATATCGCTTTAAGACGAAATAATAATAATTGGTGACCTAAACGCAAGATTTGGAAATGAGGCTTGGCAGGGGCGAAAAGTCGATTTAACGAAGTAACCATCAATGAAAACGAGGAGAGACTCATCCAATTTTGTGCCCAAAACAAACTCCGTATTAATAACACCCTCAAAAATCTCAATATATAGTTTCGTTTAAGAACACTAGAGGACACAAGTCTATAATAGAATATGTTTTAACTAACAGAAACATCCACTCTTCCAAAGTACTGGACGAGAAGGTATAGAGCTTTGCGAAAACTGGAACCAATTACAATCTAGTTTTATCAAATATAAGATACAATGTGCACCACTTCCAACGACTAAAACCAAAAGCGACTGAAAAATTAAACCTAGAATCCTTTGAGAAAGACGTAACAAAAAATCTATATCAACGAAGGCTACAGCAAAAAGTTGACAATAACACGATCCTGGAAACAGACAGTATTGAAACATCGTGAGAAAAGATCCAAAGAAACATTAAGACAGATGCTGAAGAGGCAGAATGCAAGAGAAAAGTAAAGTCTGATGAGAAAAAAAAAAACGTTAGTTCCGTGAGGAAGTTAAGAAATTAGCAAAAAAAAGAGAATCATATCTTTAGTATAAAAGCAAAGTGATAACGTACGACGAATACAAACTGGTCGGAAACAGAGTAAACAATGCAATGCAAAACATAAAATGTGAACACTACGAGAAATTTTCAACTGATATGGAGCACGACCTTTATGGAAAACAAACACGAGTTTGGAATATGCCGAGGAGTCGGAAAAGACCAATTAACGAATATGTACAAATCACCAAAATTAAACCTGGAGAATGGGAAACACATTTCAAAAATATATACGATAGCACAAACACACAAAACAAGAAAGAACAATACCAAGACTTAGAGAACGAAATAAACGAACAAGACCAGGGCAAGGCACAAAGCTTTATAATTACCATATATGTAATAGCTCTGTATGGCGTGTTTTGTCCCTTTGTTTGTGTCAAAAAGGCGCGATGGATATATAAGTTTGTCTTTTTCAAGGACAGAATATATTAACCAATCCCAAAGTTTATTTCAAATATCCTTCTTCTCGTCAGTTGTCATTCATTTATTAGTGTTCCCGCTATAAATGAATGAATACTTGTCCTTGAAAGAGTACGACATATACTTTCATCTCACCTTTTTGACAAAACATTTTGCAGTGGCGATTATGCACAACACCCCATATAGAAGTATTACATATATGATAATTACACAGGAAACAGTCGAACAAATGGCAGGCAAACTAAAAAATAGAAAATCACCATGTCCAGACGGAATAGCAAACGAACTGATTAAATATAGGAGAGATCCACTCAAGAACGAATTAACACCTGTTTTCAACAAAATAATGGACACTAAAAAGGCATCCACAATCTGGAAAGAAAGCGTGACAATACCCATTTTCAAAAAAGGAGAGAAAGTCGACCCAAGAAACTACCGTGGTATTATTCTATTAAGCGCCGTTTTAAAACTATTGACCAAAATCTTGGCAACGAAGATAACAAAAACAGGAATTCGTGAAGAACAGCAAGGGTTCAGACAAAATAGATTCATTCAATCGATGCAATCTTCATACTGCGGCAAATAGTCAAGAAAGGTATTGAACAAAACAAACCAGCTTTTATGTCCTTTGAGGATCTTACACGAGCGTTTGACAGAGTAAAACTCGCAGATGTCCTCGCGCTACTAAAAAAAATAGGGAATAAAATAATAGCTATCATCAAAGAGCTGAACACGAAGAACATAACGACAATAAAGGTAGGCAATGAAATGACGCAGAAAATACCAGTCACAGATGGAATATGAAACTAGTCAATGGTTGCGGTTGTACATATTTTCAATTTTAAGAACGTTTAGCTGTTTAATTACAGAACACTTAATTGGTCATTTGTCGAACTAGATGAAAGTAAAGTCAGAGGACGTTTGTATCAATGGATGTTGCGATGCAACCCGTGATACAAGCTTCGCCTCATCTATGTGAGCTTTGTAATTGCAATCTAGTTTGCATTAGATTCTAATGAAATTAGATTTCAATTGCATCTTATTAAAGTTGTATATATTCCTATATACAAGGCTTATTATCTCAAAAGCAAACTTAATATCAGGATTCCTACGAAATATTATTTGGAGGAACAAATACATCTCCATTAACGCTAAAATTAAAATTTATAAAACATGCGTAAGACCAGTAATGGTATATACAGCCGAGACTAGAGCGGAATCGACCGCTACTAAACACCTTCTTAAGAATAGCCAAAAAGAGAACTCTTCGAGCAATTGCGGGTCATATACTACAAGATACAAAACCTAACGATGAAATAAGACAGGCGCACCAAATACAGGATGTGGTGAAGATGGGTACCAAAAAGAAGAAGAGAGTGGAGGGACCAGGTCGATAGAATGACAAACGCCAGATTACCTAAGATCGCTAAAATCCAAAAACCAAACACTTCCAGACCACCAAGAAGACCCCAAAGTGATGGTATGAGAGCTGGATGTCCGCATCACAGGAACAATAATAACAGACGGAATAACAGAAACTACAAAAAGAACAGGACATACGTCCTAACCTAAGAAGAAGAAGAAGAAGGAGAACAAGAAGAAGAAACGTTTTTCAATAACGACTTTTTTGTTTTCTGTTGTATTTATTGTTAATATAGTTTAATAATTATGAACGTTTTATTTCAAAATTTATACTTAAATCACTTAATATTCTAGTGTCTAGTGTAATATTTGATTTTTTTTCAATAAATTACTTGGTTTTTTTTCAGGTTCAGAAATTCAGCTCGAACATTATTTATATAAAGTTTAGACTTTTAAAATCGTTCGAGAACATTTTTCCTAAATTTCTGGGGATTTTTGTTTTATGTTTAGCCGAATCATTTTTTTTTAAATTCCAATTTTTTTTTGAAAATTTCAACATTATTTTCATTCTAATGTGCTTTTTAGCTATGTTGACGTTGTTTTTGAAAATTCGACACTTCTTAGTTTTTTTTTTCAAAATTTCGATGTTTTCCTAAAATTCCAAAGTTACACTGTCACTTCTTAAATTTTTTCTGTTATTTCAATTTTCTTAAATATTGACTTTTGCCAACATTTTCCTCAAAATCTTTCAAAATATTTCTTTTTTTAAAACAAAGTTACTTAGAGATTTTGAGTTTAATCTCGAAATTTGGAGTTTAATTTGAAAAAGACTGGAAATAACTATTTTATTTTCTTGACATTATTACAATTCTTTTAAAATTGTGACTTCAAAATCGAGGTGCCAAACATTTTTTGTTAATTGCAAGCTTTTTGTCATTATTTTATTTTTTATTTTTGTCGTTATTTTTTTCAACTTTTTCCTATTTTCCCAAAAATATAAAATTGCAATATTAAATTTCAATTTTTTCCCCCTTTTGCGCAATTTTCACTTTAATTTTGATAATTTTGCACAACCTGTTTCATACTAAATATCAAGCTTTTAGAAATGACTTTCATATCAAAATTTTGATACTTTTTTACAAAACGTGCAATTCAAACTATTTTTTTGTAAACTTTGTAAACAATTTGGTATTATTGGAGGGTTTTTTGTTAGGTTTCGACATGTCCATGTTCATGAAAATGCTTCTCGATTTTACTAATTGTACCTAGGGATATAGGTGGTAAATCAGGAAATTTTTGTTGAAATAGACTAGCGACTTTGGTCTGTGATCTTGTTCTATCTCCATAACCGATCATTTGTAAAATTATTATTTTATGTATTTCTGTTAAATGACCCATATTAATTTTTTTAAATCTGCAAAAAGATAACTGAAACACGATACTGACCACTGTTTTATTCTCTCACAGCTTTAGAAAGTTACTGGAATATTTTCAACAAAAAGTACAATTGACTATGATAAGGTTGATAAGTTTTTACTTTTCCTTTTGACAAAGTCAGAAAAGGATATCGAAATTGTTTTTGATCTCTATATGATTATCGAGGACGAACCGGATGAGCCGCTATTAGTTATTGTTGTAGAAAATTTCATCTGGTTGATAAATTATGTTTTTTATTGTTTATTTTTTAAATAAATGTAGGAACCATGAACATTTTTGAATAGAGAATGAAAAGACCTTTTAAATGAAGTATACCAAGTCCCTACTTCAAACTAAAATATTTTGAGGGTTGAAAAGGTAACTCGAAGGGCATCTAGGGATGGAATTTTTGCGACGCAGGATGTCATCTTATAATCTAAAATTGACCTGTCTCGGGATTTTTCAGAAATATGTACAATAACTGAGATATTGAATTTATTCCATTTAGCTGTTCCACACTGTATGTAACTTATTTATTACTTTAGAAAACCTTGATAAATTTCTGTTTTTTTTTAAATTCTAATATGCACTTTATGACACCTACCAAATAACTACCCTAGGATAGAATACAAAATTACAAACTGAAATAATCGAACATAAAAATAATAAATTAAAAAAATAAAAACTTAATCAGGCAAAAAGCGTAAAAAAATAGAAAAATGCTATAAAAAGGTTGGAGCACTAGACATCCATGTTTTGTATCATCAATCATCAGTATCAACATAAAAGAAAAAACCCGAAAGGAAGAAAGAAATTGTTCACAAAACAATTTCTAGAAATTGGAATTTTCCCAACATTCTAAGTCTGACATTTAATTTTTGAAACTCTTTTTATAAAATTTAGATATTTCACAAAATCACGATTTTTTTCACAAAATTTCTTGAATTTTAATTTTAGAAATTTTGAGCTTCTTCCGAAATGTGAACTTTTTTCCCCAAATCAAAGAAGGTGAAATTTTTATACTAAAAAATTTAGTTTTCTCTTCGCATTTTAAAATTAAAGGCGATATTTTCGAGATAAAAAAGTCAAAATTTCAAAAAAATTTAACATATTCTTAAGATTTTCAACTGAAATTTTTGATTTACATTGGAGGAAAAGTTTGGATATTCGATTTAAAAAAAACTACGATATTAAAGTGGAAAATTCACCAATAAATTTATAAATTTTAAGAGTTTTTTGTCATATAAATTATAAATATCAATTTGTTCTCAAAATTCTGAGTTGAAACCTAAAAATGTTAACTACTTTCCTAACGTATTTTCGTCAACTCGAAATGTGGACTATTTATTGGAAAACTTAAGGTTTCCACGATTTTCTCGAAATCTCAAAGGAATTTCAAAAGCTAGTTTTTTGGTATAACTTTAATTGTTTTGGATTGTTTTGTCAAAATACGTTAATTAAATTTTAAATTAAAAAAGAAATTAAAAATACTTTTTATTTTGAAATTCGGGTATTTTCTTTTAATTTTAAATTCTTTTTTGAAACTTTAAACCTAAAAATTATGTTTTTCTGTAAAAATTTAACTTTGAAATCGAAATTTTGAGTTAGATTCTAAATTATTTTTATAAATTTCTAATATTTCTAACAATTTAAATATTTTTTGAAAATTCTGAGTTTAGCCTTGAGATTTGTCGCTACTAAATCGAAACTGCGGCCGAAGTTAGAGTTTTTGTCCGAAACTAGCACAAACCAAACTTCTGACATCTCTAATTATACAGTTAGGTAATAAGTTTTTCAAACTTTGGATGGTATTAAAACAGGAAACACGTACCTCTTTTCCATGCTAATAAACACATTTTGGGGCAATTTTTTATAAATAATAAGACAACTTTCACTATAAATAACACATGTAAAATTTTTCTAAAACGTCAATTTTACTTAGTTTTTTGTTTGTTCGCTAAGTTATAAATATCACAGTTGAACGCCAAAAAAGTCACAACCTTGACATAAAATAGTCTCGTTTCGCAAATTTCGATAAATTTTTCCGATGCGTTTCCTGAGAAGGAAAGCGCGTAGTTGGCGTGGGCATTCCGTTGCACGTCATATTTGCTTTTCGGAGCGTTAGTTCTACGTATGGTAATAAAGGTATTGGTCATCTGGTCAGCACCGGTCGCTTAGAAACCCTATACATACAACAAGAATCGATGCCGAGTGGACTACTTATTTTCCAAGATTAGACACTTTGTAAATTCAAATCAACCGCCAGATATCATCAATGTTGCTTCATTTGTTAGTCTAAATTCACCAACGTCTGCATGTTTTGACGTAAAGTAAATTGCTATGCTAATAGAGCATGCACTGCATTTTTATCTTCTTCATCTTCATGAATTACACCATATTTATTCGGTGTTATAAAAATAAATCTTTAGATTAAAAATAATATAAAAAGTGAAAATTACGTAATTAAAATATTTATGAACTACGAGGGTGTATATGAAAGTTATTAACCATTTTTCTACATAATCTCCAGATTTTGTTATGCATTTTTCCCAACGGAGGGGAGTTTTTTAATGCCAACATCATAAAAAGAAGGGAGTCGTGTTTGCAGCCAATTGCACACAAATGTCTCAACAGCAGCAGTATCATCATGGAATGACTCACCTCCTAGAGCTTCTTTCAGTGGCTCAAACATATAGTAATCGCATGATGATAAGTCGCGACTGTAAGGAGGGTATTCTAATGTTGCCCAATGGATTTCCTCCAATTTTTGATGTGGCTGAGTGGAGCGGGCATTGTAGTGAAGCAAAATCACATTTCTGACCAAAAATTCGCGCCTCTTCCGTTGATATGCACGTTTTGCTTCTTCCAATAGCATTAGCCGTACGACGTTCATGCAGAAAATCGAAGTGCACAACTCCTTTAAAATCCCAAAACACTGTCGCAAGAAACTTTCCAGCTGAGATGCGAGTTTTTGCCTTGATGGGTGCACCTTTCCCTTTTCTTCTCCACTACATGCTTGCTAGGTTAAATTCAGGGGTGTAATGGTGAACCAAAATCTCATCGCATGTAGCGATACGTTGCAAAAAACCACCATCTTTACGTTGGAAACGTCCAAGATGGCGCTGACAAATCTCCAGACGTTGTTGTTTCTATTTTTCAGTCAAAAGACGAGGTACCCACCTGGCAGAAATTTTTCGCAGCTCATCTCTAATGATGGATTGAGCACTCCCAAAGCTGTTTCCTATCTGAGCTGCAATTTCACCAACAGTTAAACGGCGATTACCTTCCAAAAGGGATTGAACAACGTTAATCTTGTCCGCAGTCACACTGGTCTGCGGACGACACGCGCGTGGGGTTCATTTTCAACTTAAGTTCGCCCTTCCAAAAAAATTGTTGTGCCACATGATAGAAATTCCGGTTCATATTTGATTTACTCTCGTATATGGAGCGTGCTTTTAAATTTCAGTGTGTTAAAAAATGACAGAAGCTTTTATTTTCCCACTTCTTCAGAAAAATACTAAAATTATTTAGTAAAGCAAAGGCTTCGGCCATTCTATTGTAAGAATAATAGTCCCTAAGTTAACGTTGACTGAATAGAATTAACGAGTCTTAAGGCTGTATTACATTTCGTGATAATGACTTCCACTGATTTACATTACTATTAGCGTCTAATTCAGGAAGTTGATTATTTTTCATTTGTAGTATGTTTTATACATAAAAAAATAAACTAGGCTTCTCCCCTGACAATTTAATTTCTTATTCGGCAAAGGGGTTGCATGTTAATAAGTGATTACGTCATATTCTTAAATTACAGTTTCATTCCTTCGATAATAGGAATGATGCAGAAATAGGGAGAAAGTTCTTATATATGATTCATAAAAATGACCAACGCAAGTTTACCGCAGCGCAGCGCCGTTCAGGAAATAGGCAACGTATTATTATTTCAGTCTACTGCTGCGAAGGGTCAGTTACCCTTTAGCCCTTATTTCTTATGAATATTAGTCGAGTACACGCTCTTACTTTTTAATTTGTATCGAACGATTTTTTTTAAAAACAATCCGTTATGATTAAAAGGGCGAGTTTCATAAGAAGCTCAATAGGCGATATTTATAAAATTAAAGGATTTACTTTGAGTCCAAAGAAGGTTTCACCCCTTTACCACATCGGCAATTAAATAAATAATTACGCGATACGTATTTCGCCAGCAGAACTGGCATTTTCAAGCGCACTAATCTTAAAAGATTAGCAAAAGATGCATCGACGTCATCTGCATTGAGATTCAAATCGATACTGGCGGTCTTTTGCTTTCTTTCCTATTTCTAATTGTTTAACACATCTGGTGCATGCAATTTTGACCTGCCACAAATAGCCTTCAATAAACTGGAGGCCGCCAATGGTCCTTTATCTCCGTTAAGGGTAACTGGCCTCTGATTGATATAAATTGTTTCGTATGCATCAAGTTCTCTGCTATTTGTGACCGATCTTAACAATTTTAAATTTTCAATGTTAATTTTGTGTCCTGTATTTATCATATGTAGGGCGACACTTGATTTTTCTTCTCTATTGTATCTGAAATGAGCGATATGTTCTTTAAATCTGGTTTTAATGGATCTCTTGGTCTGTCCAACATATGATAAATTACAATTGTTACAGCTTATTTCGTAAATTCCGGAATTCTCAAGCTTGTCCAATTTATCTTTAGCATTACCCAAATTATTGCGGAGACTGTTGTTGGCTGTGTAAACTACTTTTACGTTGTTTTCTTTTAAAACTTTATTAATTTTATTAGTGATATTTGGGTAAAATGGTAATTTCACAACGGTTGTAGGAGTGTTATCTTTAGATTGGTCAAGCTTAGAGCAATCCTGAATTATTTTCTTAAATCTACATTTCCTTAACATGCTGTTTACTGTTTCTACGGGGAAACCATTAAAAATCGCAACATCTTTAATGTAAGCTAATTCTTTTGTATATCTGGATTTACTTAGAGGTGAAAGATGTTGCGATTTTTAATGGTTTCCCCGTAGAAACAGTAAACAGCATGTTAAGGAAATGTAGATTTAAGAAAATAATTCAGGATTGCTCTAAGCTTGACCAATCTAAAGATAACACTCCTACAACCGTTGTGAAATTACCATTTTACCCAAATATCACTAATAAAATTAATAAAGTTTTAAAAGAAAACAACGTAAAAGTAGTTTACACAGCCAACAACAGTCTCCGCAATAATTTGGGTAATGCTAAAGATAAATTGGACAAGCTTGAGAATTCCGGAATTTACGAAATAAGCTGTAACAATTGTAATTTATCATATGTTGGACAGACCAAGAGATCCATTAAAACCAGATTTAAAGAACATATCGCTCATTTCAGATACAATAGAGAAGAAAAATCAAGTGTCGCCCTACATATGATAAATACAGGACACAAAATTAACATTGAAAATTTAAAATTGTTAAGATCGGTCACAAATAGCAGAGAACTTGATGCATACGAAACAATTTATATCAATCAGAGGCCAGTTACCCTTAACGGAGATAAAGGACCATTGGCGGCCTCCAGTTTATTGAAGGCTATTTGTGGCAGGTCAAAATTGCATGCACCAGATGTGTTAAACAATTAGAAATAGGAAAGAAAGCAAAAGACCGCCAGTATCGATTTGAATCTCAATGCAGATGACGTCGATGCATCTTTTGCTAATCTTTTAAGATTAGTGCGCTTGAAAATGCCAGTTCTGCTGGCGAAATACGTATCGCGTAATTATTTATTTAATTGCCGATGTGGTAAAGGGGTGAAACCTTCTTTGGACTTAATCACAAGCCACAGTGTTTAGTTCAGTGCTTTAGAGATTTACTTTGAAGTAAGCAAAAGCAAAAGGTAAGGATGAGAAGTAAAAGTTAGAGGTAAAAGGTTTTACTCTAATTCATATTTATAAGCTTTACCTTTTCTTTGCAAGTAAATCCTTTGAAAAATTAAAGTAAAAGATAAAAACTTGCTATTTCAAATATAATACAGCTTCTAATATGCCTCCTCGGGGTTGATGTAAGAAGTAATCAGTAGGCCCTCTTGTATGAGGTGGAGGGATAAAGGATGCAAATACCTTGGGGTCCAGGCTTCATGAGAGTCTTTAGTATCCAACTAAGGGTCAGAATATCATAATTGCTCCAGGACTCTCGGCAGGCTTGGTTATCAGATATGGCATTATTCCATATCCACTGTCTCCTAGTGTAATTTCATTTCTTATCATCTTGATAACTTCACACACTACCTAATTTCTCGATATAAGAAAATCATAAAATGATCTCGCATCATTACTAGTTATGACACGCTTTAGATCGCATGTAACCTGGAAAATTCCAACTAGAAAATTTTTTTTATTTAAATCTTCATGTACACAATTTGGCTGGCTTTTCAATATAAACATGTATACAGTCAAGATCACTAACAGCTCTTGGAAAAGGAAATTTGCCAAAACATTTCTCTTTGGTCATCATTCTTTTCCAGGTAACAGAAAATATTTTTTAATTTTTCTCAGTTTCAGGGGACAAGATTTGTATATCAATTTTTGAAGATAACCAAGGACCAGTCCACCAAAAAAAAAGGAACATAGTTCTTGGTTTATAATATTTTCTTGTACGTAAATTTACCACGTCAGACATTGCAAACACTTAATTACAACCATAGACTTAGACTGACTAAAATTTACACAACTAATAAACAGACAAACAACTGATCTATAGAAAAAACTTAGCTTCCTAGTAGATGCATTTTTGGTAAAAGTTTTTGTTATGAATACCAAAAAAGTAAAACTTTTTATTCTGAAGCAAAACTTTCAACGGCAAAGTAAAACCTTTTACTTCATTTTTTTATGCATAACATCTGAAGTATTTCCTTTATTTTTGCGAACTAAAAGCTAGTACTTCTTTTTATAAATATCTAAACTTTTGGCTATTAAATGATATACATAGAATGGTGCAAATAATAGGCATAAACTAATTATTTCGTAAATTGATAATTTAAAAAAAAGCACCTTGAAACCGGTGAATTTTTATTTTGGAGAATGTTTTTTGCGAGTTATTTGTTTTACATTTGACGCTTTTTTGCGAATGATAACGTCATTTATGATTGTTTTAAAATCAAGGGTAAGGCATGCGATAGATCTTTTCAAGATTCTTGTAATATTTACGAATAGGATTTCTATTTTAAAATCATAATCTTATAATCTTATGCTATAAGAAGAAAAAGAGTGTACACTATGCTAATTGGTTTTAGAATTCCTTTCTCGCGATTTCAAGTATAAGCTAGTTTTGACTTTAAATTCCAAAGTAGAAAGTTCGACTTCAAAGTCAAGGTTTGTACCATTTCAAAATTTCGATATATTTTTCCTATCTAAACCTTTGATATTTTTCGAAATCTCGAACTTAACAACAAATTTATACTGAAATTTTAAAATCTCAAACTTAGACTAAGGTTATTTTTAAATTCGATATTTTTCTGTTTTTTTTTCTCAAAAAATTTAGTTTTTTTAGTCCCAAAATCTCTAAATTTTTTCGAAAATCAAGTCGGGAGTTAGACTCTAAACACAACTTTCATACTTTTTGAGTTGCATTTTAAAAATAATTTAGGAGTAATTTTGACTGTCACCTCGATATGACTTTAATTTCGAAAACTCGACCATCCCAAGCCCATTTCTGCATTTTTTCTTATTTTATTTTAGACAATTCAGGATTAAAAATAGAGACCGATCGAAACTAGATCCGAAACCGAAATTCGGCATCTGTTCTGGTTTCGGCTAAAACCAAAACCGAAATTTATGAAAATTGCATTCATATATACATACATAACTCGAAATTTTGAACAAAAACCCATTTCTAAAGATTGTTTCCTTTGTGAAATAGGTCCAAGTTTCTAGAAATAACTCAACATTTATAACAAACAAGTCTTTAGAAATTTCAAACTTTCTTGGAAAATTTAAATATAAAATTTAAATATAAAATCTAATAATATTCAAAGAAAATTTCTAATCGAAATTCTTTGAATAAAGGAAATTTACTTAACATATATTTCTTTATTTCTAAATAGGAATCGTTGGAAAAAGTCAAATTATTACTGCGGATTTGAAATCTTGAACTTTTTAAGTTTTAGAATTGGAATTGAAATTTTAATAGTAAAAAACGAAGATTTGGTAAAAGTTTAATTTATCTAAAGAAATATTTTGGAAATTGCAAGTTTAATGTCGAAATCTGATATATTCTCGAATCCTTCAACTTAAGAACATTTAACATTCAACTGAAAAAACTCGAATATAAATGTCCAAACTTGAAGAAAAAAATTAAATATTCGAGGTTGCAGCCATAAATTCGAGATAAAAGATCGAAAATCCTAGAAGAAGAAAATGTTAAGTTTTCCTCTTAATGATCTAAAACTCAAAAACCTTACCCTATAAATTTTGGTATGATTTTTCAGAATTTCTATCTTAATTCTAAGGTTTTAATTTTTTTTTTCGAAATTGAAAATATTTATCTTTTTCTGAAAAATTTCGTCATTAAACTTATTTTTACGACTGTTTTCTCTAATCTTCATGCTTGAATTTTAAACGAGAAATTTTTGATAACCTTTTGTATTATTATTAATTTCAAGTTTTACTTACAATTTCGATGTTGCTACTCATAATTTCGACTTTTTTGTATAAATTTTTAGCTAAGACTAAAAAATTACACTTCTCTTTAAAATTAAAATTTTTAAATCGATATTTGCAAACTAAATCTCGAATTCTTTTATAAATTTTAAATTTTTCTGAAACTTAAACGGGGTCTCTTATTAAAAATCAATACTAGAGAATTTCGAGTTTTTTAGAAATTTTATCAAAATATCAGTTTAAACTTGAAGTTTTTAAATTTGAAAATTTATAAAATTTTTCTCGAATGACTTTTTTTCTTTAAATATTATGTTAAAACTTCATTATAAATAATAAATTGCAAGATTTTTTTTAAAATTTTAAGCTTCCTCTCAAAATTCTGAGTTTAATTTTTATTTTCCACCTAATTTTAGCTTGAACTCAGGTTTTCTGACTTATTTTGAAATCTCAATCTGAATGTGACATTTTTGCTTGAAAGTTGGATATTTTTTTAAATAAAATTTAAGCCTCTTTTAATTTCGACTTTAACCCTCTTAAATCTTTGACTTTTTTTGGAAAATTTCTAGGTTAAATTCAACATTTATTGTAATTTCCGGTTTCCTGAAGTTGGGGATCTGTGGTAAAGCAACATAGTTAGTTTAGGCTACTACTTTTTGAATCATGCGTATTTGTTTGCTTTTACACAATTTTAACACAAAAGCTAAACATTATCTATCGAAGTACCCCAACTAGTTTTAGCTGCGAACCGCCACTGATCCTGTTTAACCTTTTGATCATTTCATTTTATAAACGTATTTTCTTGTAGGAGTATTTCGTTGATGCCATTAAATAATAGTGCTGTCTTCAAATGCAAACGAAACAAAACTGTTTAAAGTGCCATTTAAAAATTAATTAGCCAAAAAAAACTACTATTTAGAGTTACAAATTGTTCGGAATAATAGTACCTTCTTTATACAGGGTCCGCCATTAGTGTGTAGGACGGAAGATAGCTCCTAAGCCTGAGAAGATATCAAAATAAAATGCTGTCCAGTGGTGTACATCTATAGGGAGCACATTTTAAAATTATTTTATTGTACCAATCCTAGCCCTATAAAAATGCAGCAAAAAATATAGCGTTTATGGGGGTTTTGATGGGTCCCGTTTCCCAATAGAGGATCGTAAATCCGAAAATAGGACTCCGATGCAGCCATCTAAAAACACTCAGTATGATGTAGTTATTAACTAATTTGCAACATAAACAGTCATTGATAGATTTTTAGTTTCCATAAACCACTAAAATATTGCTTTATATTCTTTAGATATACAGAGTGATGGAGGTTTGCAAATCCAAGAATTAACTGAAAAATTTTCAATAGAATGGCCTATTTTTAATATCTAATATCAAAAGAAAATCAAATAATCTTTCTAATAATACCAATTACGTGGAGTTTCTCTTGATAAGTTTCATGCAAATTAACTTTCAAATTAATTTTTTTTTAATTTTTGGAATTTTTGGTAAATATAACTAGGATTATTTGTAATTATTACTAATTAAATAAATAGTCGGTGTTATTTACTTTTAAACCAATTGTTAATATTCGTAAATAATAATCGAAACTTAGCAGGTATTTAACTGGGTGCCCGAAAAATTCGACAATTAAAAATATGTTTTTTATAGGATCCTTTACATAAAAACTTTCGGAAGTCTAAAGAGATATTAAAATGAAATTTTTTCCAGTCACGTACATCTATAGGGGGCACATTTTAAAATTATTTTCATTTTATTGCACTGATCATGTAGAGAGTGTTGACATAAACTTGTTTTTTTAAATAAGACTTCCTGTATATTTTTGCATATTTAAATAGCCCCATAAAAATACAGCAAAATAATATCGAGTTTATGGGGGTTTTAATGGGTTATTTTCCTAGTAGAGGCTCCTAAATCGGAAAACAGTACTCCGATGCAGCCATTTGTAAACACTCTGTATGATGTAGTATTAACCAATTTGCGACATAAACAAACATTGACAGTCTTAAGTTTTCATAAACTATGTTGTCGTATATTCTTTAGTTATACAGAGTGATCCAGGTTTGCAAATCTAAGAATTACTAAAAATTTTTAAAAATTTTTATGAAAACTATCAAATGTAACCCTACATAATGTAGTATTGTTGAAAAGCTAATTTTATCTTCTTTTCATATTAGGCAATAAAAATAGGGCATTATATTTAAAATTTTTTAGTAATTTTTGGATTTGCAAACCTCACTCAGTCTGTATAATTATAAAACATAAGACAATATGTTTATGATTTATGGAGACTATCAATGATTATTTTTGTTGCAAATTGCTCAATACTACATCATACTGAGTGTTTACAAATGACTGCATCAGAGTCCTATCTCCGGATTTATGATCCTCTATTAGGAAAACGACCTACCAACACCCCCATAAGTCCTACATTATTTTGCTGCATTTTTATAGGGCTATCTAAAAATGTAAAAATATACAGGATGTTCTATTAAAAAAAAGTAAGTTTATATCAACACTCTGTATATGATTGGTACAATAAAATGAAAATAATTTTAAAATGTGCTTCCTAAAGATGTAAGCCACTAAGCAAAATTTCATTTTGATGCCTTTTTAGGTTTAGGAGCTATTCTCCGTCCACGCATTAATGGTGGACCCTGCATACAAACGAAACAAAAGTGTCTGACTTATATGGATCACAAAAGAAAATATGGAGAATGATAAGAAGGCAAAGGAAGGACATGAATGAATTTACACGAATAAACAGAAGAACAGAAGAACAAAGGAACGAACACTTCATAAAACTATATGGAGAAACAGAAGAAGATGGTAATGAAAATAACGAGACCAACAATGTTAGATTTGAAATATCAGAGGAAGAAATAAACACGCAAAAAAACGATTAAAAAACAGAAAGGCACCGGGTCTAGATGAAGTATGCAATGAACTTATCAAGTACAGAAGTGTGGAAATATGTGCACATAGATTCAGAAACTATTAAACATCATAATCAACAGCGGAAAAGTACCAACAGAATGGAAGGAAAGCATTTTGGTACCAATACTAAAGAAAAGAGACAAGAGAGAATCAGAAAACTATTGAGGAATCAGCTTATTAAATACTATGCTAAAGTTGTTAAATGCAAAAATAAAAAATAAAATAGAAGAAAGATCAGACATAACCGAGCAAAAAAAAGGTTTCAGAAAAAAATCGTAGCACTATGGATGCGACTTTCATCATAAGACAAATAGTTGAAAAGTCAATTAAATACAACAAGCCCGCGTATATGTGTTTAGTAGTCCTTAAAAGTGCGTTTAACAGAGTAAAACGGAATTACATTATAAAACTATTACAAACAAAACAAATTGAAGATAAGATCATAAAAGTAATTAAAGAAATAAATGTGGATAACAAAACAAAGGTCAGAATGCCAAGAGGTGAAACGAGATACATAAACATAAATGGAGGAGTGCGACAAGAGGACTTGCTTAGCCTGATATTGTTTAATATGATAATGGACCAAATAATCCACGAAGTAAAGAAGAGAGAAGGCTACAGAATGGGACCACACAAAGTTAATATATTATTATAACGAAGATAATCTGCAAATACAACTTCATTCATTTCATATGAAGGCACAAGAATACAACATGCAGATTTCAGCGGAAAAAACCAAGTTAGCAAAGCACCACGCAGATGTAAACTGGAATTGGAAGGTAAAAGCATAGAACAGGTGATGACTTTTAACTAACTGGGAGTTGATATCACCAGTGAGAGAAACCTGAAGGCAGAAATAACAAAGCAAACGATCAAAGTGATAAAAAGTGAGTAGCTGTTTAAAACAACCCATATAGAGAAACAAATTCATGAACCCAGAAAGCAAAATAAAAGCATATTGTAACAAAAAGTAATTATAAAGTTTAGTTGGGAATTTTATAGAAAATTTGATAAGGGAAAGCGGCCGTGATAATAAATCAAAAGGCAGATAAGCGCTCCAGAAATTTTGGCAAACGATAAGCCTTATCTGCTGGATTCTTTTAGAACCCGAAGCGGGACTTATACACATCAGGAAAGTCAAACACTGTCCATAGGGAGAATGTTAATGAGAGATTTAACATTAAGAGCTAATAGTGGGATAGATGGGCGGCGCCTTGTATTCCCCTACACCGGTGTAAACAATTCAACGCAAAGCGCAGCGATCAGTGCTGGTGGAGATTTCAGTAGTACATCATAGCTTCTAACGAATTTTGTTACGGGATTACTACTGGCAGGCAACAACTTTATTAAAATTTGCGTACCACAAGCTGTTTGTTCTTTTAGTCCGTTGATTTAATCAACGTTTGAGGCAAAATAAAGCTGATTTTCTTTGATAACCAAAATACACAAACGAGATTTCTTAAACAAAATAAATAATAATTCTAATGAAGAATATAACATGATAACTCTTTAAACATTACAATATAAGGAATTTAAATAGGCCGCCAGACTGTGCTAAACAATATTCCAGTCTGTTGTAAAACTCTCGATGAGTTTTTTCTAACATCTAAACTGGAAGATACGAGAATGCTGCGTCAAAGTAGGGGAATACGTTCAGCGGCCGTAGAAAACTATGGAAGGGACAATTCTTAGCGTTTTACATGCACAATGAAAATTTTTCCTTATCTGTATAAGGCGATTGACTTTCCCTTAGTTGAAGTTGGTTGGTTGGTTGTTAGAAGTCAATGAATAAGTTGGTTAATTAAACAGTATTAGTGAATTACAATTGTTGTGTTCCGGAATCAGTTGGAAATAAAGTGGGTACAATTCACGGCCAATTAATCATTCGAACCCATAACGCGCAATAATATATAACAACAGTGAGACCAATATTAACATATGCTGCAGCGACAAGGACAGATAGAAGACAAACCACAAAATAAATAGTGTGAAAATGAAAATTTTAAGATCAATAAGAGGCATAACATTAAGAGATAGACAAACAAATAGTAGCAAATGAGAGGAATATAACATACAAGACGTCAACAGATGGGTGAAAATAAGAAAGAAAAAGTGGAACGAACATGTAGAAAGGATGAGACCAGATTAACTGTCAAATATCTCTAAAAACCGTAAACCATACAGCAAAAGATCAGTGGAAAAACCAGAAAGCGATATCAGGACAACATACAGTCAACAACAAGAGACAGTGAATGAGACAGACTAACAGGAGAAATCCTAGTCGTACGAAGAAGAACAAAACTGTCTAAAGTGCCATTAAAAAATTAATTAGCAAAAAAACTACGTAATCAACTATCCAAACTTAGAAATGGATCGAGGAAAATGCCGCTTTCTTAAATTGACAGGAATCGAGTTGTTTTGATTTATACGAACTTGATAAACGTTATTGTTTCATTTCTTCTATACTCATTTATTGGCGAGATTACGCAGTTACCTGCGCAGTCACAAAGTATTTTCCCTACCAAGCAAGAAATAGTCCTACAGAGGAAGCGATAAATGGAAAAAATATTAGGAAGTTGCACTGAACTCTCGAAGAGTGAAAGCATCAGCTTACAAAGATAAAAAAAGAGTAATTTTTAATTAAATATTTATGTTATAAAATATCTAAAATACATCACTTTTAGTACAACAAAAGGAAATATATTAACTATATTATATTTCTCTTTTAAAGTTACATAAGTAAATTTAGTATACAGTCTGATTTAGCAATCTAGGAACCCATTCTTTGCTTGTATTTCTTCAGGAATTCTTTGGCTAATTTGTCTCCTTGCCTGTGTTCTATTGCTTTAATAACCTTATTATCTGCAATAAAATATATTCAGTAATGATGACTATTCGTTACTTAACATTATATTAACCTAAAGTCGTAGGTCGGAATAATTTTAAATGTACTTGAGGCAAAGTATTTAGCGGAGAATCGGTATCTGGTATCTCACTAAAAGAGACAAATGCTTCTGCAATGTACTGGTTATTGTAACCCAAAAGATCCTTGTCTTTAACACTAAATAATATAAGTCCATTCTCTATTTTTCTTTGTTCGTCCGTCAGTGCGCTAAAATTGGGAATATTAAATTAGCTTAATAAATTAGTGATTACAGCAAAAAAAACTTACATTTCAAATACTTCATCGAATAGCGGAAACCTATTTTTACTATGTGCTTGTGTTTTTGGTTTGGTGATTCCACTAAATCTATCTTCTGGCAAGAAATGAACTCTTACAAATGGATCGCACTGGCCTGAAAATTTAATCTTATGATACACTTTAATTATTTTAGAAAGCTTGCTACCATTAGAGTCCATTGCCAGTAAATCTCTTGCATTCATTATTTCTATAAACAAAGTAGTATTACTAAACTTAAATCTAACAGACAATTCTCCATATTGGGATTCTTCAAATTCCTCCCATTGTTTCATGAGGTCCAAATGGGCCTAAAATAAAAGCACATTAGTCAATAATTCATCAGAGTTCCTTTTTCTTACCTCATGAATGAGATCAGGAGTTTCCAGTCCATTTAACCTCAGTAATTCTTCAGTTCTTTTAAGGGCATCACAGTCTGAATAGTCATTTGGATTTTTAAATGATCCAAGCATCAAGTTTAAAGTTTTATGCAGATTTGAGAAAAATGAAGGAGGCCGCCTCTTCTGCAATTTATAATGTTAATGTCTACCAAAAACAAAACCAAGGCCGGAACTTTGGAAGGCGCAATCTGTGCAATTCCATTAGGAGGTAAAATTTTAGAGGCCACAAAATGTGTCTATACTTTCGAAGTAAAAATTGAAATATTAGGCTATGAAAGAATTATATGTTAAAATTCGATATTTTATAACAACATGGAAGCAATTTTCCCAAAACATAATTAAATTGCTACCCATATTATAAGCCAAGTCAAGTTGTTTTTAGTTGTATAGTGTCGTCTAGTTAAAATTGCTTAAATTTGCTCAGTTTCAGGAATTAGGGCAAATAGTTTTTGTACAAAAAATCCAACGCCGGCCAAGGATACTGCAACCTTTAAAATGAGGTACTTACTTCTAAATTTGATTGAATAAGTTCCTCCAATATTTTACTGATTTCAGTCCAGGTTATTTGTAATATTCTGTCAAAATTTTCCTCATTTAATTCTCTGTGTAATGTGCTTAGATTGTTGTCTACATATGCCATTAATCTATCAACGCTGTTGCTATCTTGATTAAAAAGTTCGGCCCCCTCAATCAACAGCCTTTTCATAGCAGGCGCCATCTGCAAAAATCAAAATGAAAAACTATTTAAACAGCATAAATTCTCCCTTGCCTTTGAAACGACAGTTTCCAATAATTCAATTATTTCATTTCTCACGGTATCTATGGCGTTTGCTATTACGTTGTTTAAGGTGTGTTGGCATCGTTCTGCTTCCAAAGGACTCTTCAAATCTGACATTCTTTTGATAACATCCTGCATGCCCAATTCTTGAGTAAATGGCTCTAAACACTGTCGAATGTAGTCAATATTATTTATGGAAAGGCACCATTCGTTGGTTACTTCAAATTTGTTTTCATAGATATTTTCAATTTGGCCCATACCATCGACGCGTTCCGACATTCTTTCGGCGTAAAAGACACAACATCGACATATATCCTGGTAAAAGTAATGTAAAACAAAAATTGATTTGGCATGAGTGACTACTTACGTCGATTATTTTGGCAATAAATGTGTAGCACCCTTCGACATCGGGCCAATTTAGCTGCTGCCAAAAGATTTTTACCTAAAAGAAAATAATTTGTAACACACCTTTAATACATCAAATCGTGCATTCAACAAATATTTTGTCTTCACTTATCACTATAAAATTCTTACCTGATGAAATATCGTCAATGTATCAACGGCCGAAGAACTGTACTTTACGTCCACACTCACAGGCTGTAACGTATCCAGTTCCACTGCTTTTTCAATTCTTTGCAAAGCTTTGTAAACAGCAATATCAAGCCATTGTGCCACTCCGCCGTGAAACCAAATGTGGAAATTTTTTATGGAAAAATCGTTGTCTCCAGGACACATTCCGTTTCCCAACATCACAAATCTTTGAAGCGCCAAATACAGTTCGAAAAGAGTGGTTCCTTCAGTCAGTGGTTCTTTATGACTCTCGTTCCCTAAATTATTGCCAGTAAAAGATAATTTTTTCAAGGACTTGCAAATGTCAGATACTTCAGGTTCCGCCACACTAGCAATCTTTTCTTGGTAAAAAACGTATAAAACTTTAGGATATTGGAAATGAACAGTGCTGAAAAAGAATATCTTACATTATTTGCCCCAAGAAGAATTGAATACGGTAAATGTTGAACAAGGGAAGTACCTTTGAAATAGTTTATCGTAAAACTCCATAGCTTTTTGTAAATCACTGCGAACCAGTTGAACAATTTGAATCAAGTTTTGTAGCCGATGAATATCTGTATCAGACTTCCGATTGTTATTCTCCAAGATGTGGTTAAACCAATTTAAGGCACCCTGTTTAACAGCATCTCTGATAGCACCCTGTATATCCTGATGCGGTTCATCTCCACTGTCACTAATCCAAGGATATAAATTAGCCGGAAAAAGATTACATTTTTCTGGAATATCAAGCGAAAGCAATTTTGAAATAATCTTCAGCACATCAGAAACAGTCTTCATCATAGTTTTTTCGTTCGTTGTTTTCTTTCTTATCTTTCTTATGACGGCGAAACATGACGGTAGAAGCTTCTTAGTAGCATCCCAGAATATTTTCACGTCTTCTTCGGAGACGCTGCCGCTTTGAAGAGGTTTAACAAGCTGGTCCAAAAGTTTGTCAAAAAGGGCGAAGCTAAGGGCATGATTTTGGTGTATGTTAGCGTACACTGCCCATTCGCAAATAGCAACTTCTGTTGGTGTCAGTCCAGATTGGGCAATATGCTGAGTTAGTATTGCTTTTCCTTGGGGGCTAAATGAATCACACCACCAATGTGGAGCAACCTAAGAATTAAAACAGTTATAAATTCGAGCAGTATAAAGATAGTTTTTACCTTGGATGTTTCAAGTTCATGCAGGAGGATTATCCTTAGAAGATTACGATGTTCCTGTTCTGCGACTAAATTATTTTTCTCTGAACTAAATGATACACGTATTTTAATCAGTCCTTGTCTGGTCATCTTATTTTTTTTATCCAAACTGTACCACATTGTCATTCCCGAGGCTGGAATGGTCTGGAAACATTTTTTAGTCAAAAAAATTTGACAACGGCAGCAACAAAAGTGCTTACATTTAAAGGGATTCGAGCTCTTCCTATCAGCTCGTTCTCATGTTGTCCAGTTGCTGCGGTAACTGCAATTTCCTTTACTAGTTTTCTTATACCCTTAACACCCTTGACTTCAAATATTTTCCCCAATTTTTCTTTAACGGATTCGGCCGGATCAAAATCCCAGACTTCCAGACATAGACTATCTTCATTTGTATTATCTGCAGCCGGCCTGAAATCATTTTAATTTTTATTAAATATGGTGGAAACTGTAACCCTGTACCTTAACGATTATTTTGATGTTAAATGCAAATACGTCAGTACTTTGATATATTAATATTTTGTTTAAAAAAATTAAATGTATAAATAAAAAATATTGAAGGATATACATTTTTTTGTGGGCGTAAAAAATTGAAATCTAAAAACAGGAAAAATATTCACTATAAATTTTCGAGACAAAAATACTGAGAAAAATGTATGCAGGCAAGCAAATAAATGGTCAATAAATGAGCAGAACAATCTACAGAAATGCAGAACTATATGGAAAACCATGCTTTTCGAAAGCGCAATATGAGTTAATAATGAGATGGCTACGACTTCTGATGAGACTAAACGATGACCGTCTATCAAGACAGATAATAAAGTAAGAAATAAAGAGGAGGTACAGGAAGGTTACGCAAAAATTGGCTAGAAATAGTCAAAAAAGACATACAAGGAATGGAGATAAGGAAGTAGAGAGAGCTGATCCAAAATAAAAAAAGCATGGAGGACAATTTGCTGCATGGATCTTCTTAGAGAGAGTATTGTCATACAGTTTTACTTACAAAGCAAAGTGTTCTTCCCATATGGGGTTCAGTGTGGTGGTTTTTACCGAGGTGTTATATCTATGGGATGAATTGGACGTAAGATATAGCGTTACGAATGGATCGCTCAGTCCATTAGAGTCCTTTGGGGCTAAATCCTTAGCTTCTATCACTTCGACGTTAAGGAGTATTTCAGGCGCTTCCTTTTCTTCTGCTGATTTAAGGAGATTTTGATGTTTGTCGTTTGGAATTTTGAAGGCATCTTGGACGTAAGAAAATAAAGCAGTCTGTCCTATTTCATAGCTAACATCACAGCCTACGTTGTGTAGAATTTCGTATAATACTTCGGAGTAAAGCTCATCAATCTAAAATAACAAATATAATACATCTAACAGCAATGATTTTTTTATTTTCAGTAGATCCATTTTTATGAATAAGAGTAAATGCAAGTACCATTAAAATTAATGAAAGTGGGTTGTTTTTTTAATAATTTTTAAACTTTTACTTCTAGTTAGACATGATTATATATTTTACAAATATATTTTCGATACATATCTATAGCTTATATAAGTATAATTAAAAATATACCTCAGGGTGTAGTAAATTTAAATTAACTTATTTTCATGCATAAATCCTTAAAATACTTTCGAAATTAAAGTTGATATTTCCAAAGGAAAAATTTCTAAATATTTATATTTAAAAAAGTCGACATTTCGCTAAGAATTCAAAGTATCCAAATAATAAGTTTATGTTTAAACTCGAGATAGTTTAGAAAAATATCGAAATTTAAAATAAAAACTGATATTTCGGGAAAGATTGAAGTTTCCAATAAAGGCAACGTTTGAGGGAAAAATGTAAAATCTGAATTTTGGGAAAAGAAACGACATTTCAAGGAAACACTAAAATGAATTCAATATTTTGAGTTCAACCTCAAAAAAGTAGAATGAAGATTTAAAGCGAAATTTTGATAAAAACATTTCAAATTAATTTAAAAATTCTCGCCAATTTAGAGTGCAATTCAGGAAAACATTAAAAATGTCTAGTTTTATATAAGATTATTTGGAAAAATTGAAGTTACAAATAAAAATCATGATTTGTGCGTTGATAAAAAATTATTAAATATTTAAAATAAAATAGAATTTACAAGAATAAAAACTTTTCAAAAAATACTCCCGATTTTTAAAACAACCTTTCCCGTAATTTCGATAAAACATGTTTAAATATAGAAATTAAAGTTGAAATGTCGATTTTTAAAATAAAAATCTAAGAATTTGATAAAACTACGACTCTAAATTCGAGAAAGAAGTTGAAATTTGGAGAAAATCCTCAATGTTAAAAAGATTTTTAAAAAATAATTTGGTTATATTTTACTGGAAAATCTGCTATATTCGCAAAATCTAAAGTCCGAATTTGAAAACTTTTGTTTTTACTGAAGATTTCAATTCTAAAGTCAAATTTTCCTCTTTTTTCGAAATGAATTTCAAAAATGTTTTTCACATTTTAGACATTCCGGGAATTTCCACTTTTTTTCTTCTTTCAAAGACGACTTTTCGAATTTAAATTTCAAATTTCAGATGGTGAACGAATAAATAACATCTGATACGCGGATGATACTGTGGATTGGCTTTCACTGATAACATGAACAACTTGCAGGAGCTAATAAACAAAATAAAATATGTTAGTAGTAACTATGGCTTAGAAATTAACCGTAGTAAAACCAAATTCATGATAATTGGTAAAGTTAGGGGTGAAAGATACGACCTAATGGTCACAATACACAAATATAAAGAGTTCCACAGCTCATCTACCTGGGAACCATGATCAACTAAAACTAGGACCACTCACAGGAGATTAGGTGCAGAATAGAGAAAGCAAAGACCGCCTTCAACCAAATGGCTAAATTGTTTAAAAGTGACAACCTCAAGATCGACATCAAAATCAGACTCCTCCGATGCTATATTTTCTTGGTACTCTTCTATGGGATGGAGTCACGGACATTAACCGAAGGCAACACAAAGAGGACTTGTGGCCTTCGAAATGTGGCTTTATAGGAGGATGTTAAGAATTTAATGGGTGGAAACGGTGACCGATAAAACAGTGATGGAGAGAATGCATCAAGAGAAGAAAACGCGAGTACCTCGGACACATTATGAGGAACGAAAGCAAGTATCTGCCTACTAAAATCTATTCTCCAGGGAAAAGTTTATGACAAAAGAGGACCAGGAGGAAGGAGAATATCATGGCTTAAAAACTTGAGGACATGCTTCTTAAAAATAACTACTGAAATATTCAAAGCAGCCGTGAACAAAGTCATCATATCCAGGATGATCGCCAATAATCGGAACGAATAGGCACTCGGAGAAGAAGATAAATTTGGAGATAAAACTCACTATTTTTGAAAAAAATCAAAATTTCAATAAACTTTAACTGCTTAGAAAGAATTAAAAAAATAAAAAATTTCAAGTTGAAACTGAAACTATATTCAAAATCTGAATTTACGATTTCAAATTATTATCATTTTTTTACTTAAATTTTCGACTTCAAAATAGAATCTTTTGACTTTAAATTTAAACTTTCGTTTTTTTTTCGAAATTCTTTTAATAAGTGTTTCCAGCAAATTCCAGTTTATAAGCATTCGACATTAAAACTCAAATTAAAATCGAGTTTACGAATTTTAAGAAAAAGCCAAAATTCTGAATAGAATTTCAAAAGAAAGAAGTAAGAAGTAGAAGAAAAGGAAAGAAGAAGAAGACTAAAAGGGGAGACAAGGGGGAAATGAAAAGAAGACGAAGAAGAAGAAGAGGAAGAAGCAGAAGTAGTAGTAGAAGAAGAAAGTCAGAATTTTAAAATCAGCTACATCATCTAGTTAACATTATTATCTCGAGAAAAAAGTCGAAATGTTCGAGATTAAAACGAAAAGTAAGGAAACGCCCAAAATTTCTAAAAAAAATCAAACATCAGGAAACATTCGAGTTTAAGTTTCGGCACACTCAACTAGTGCCATTTCAAGAAGAGAGAACTGAAAATTGAATATTCTTATCATTTTGGGATTTTCTGGAATTTCAATTTTTCTTTACCAAATTTCAGGAGGTCGCCAGAATTTTTAACTTCTAAAGGGGTCGTGTATTCAAATATGTTTAAAAAATAAAAAAGTAGATTTCTAGGGGGCGTTAACCATTTTATCAAAAGAGTGGGCGATAATACTTATAATTTATTCAATATTTATTTTCATGGTCCCTTTTCCATTTTTAATTTTCTTGTAATTTTGTTCAGTTTCTGCATAATAAAATTATCTGCAAATAAACTTTCGTCTGCTATTACTTCTATCGTACTTCTTTGGTTGTTTCTTTTAACGGAATTCGCCTTAAGGTCTAAGCACACTTGTCGTACCGAAAACATTGAATATAAAATGGTAACTTTGCTTCGACATGCCTTTCTTCACTTTCGGTACGACCCTTAAATCCCATTTTTAGATAAGAATAATTTGCGTTACCATTTTGTTAAAATAATTAATCAGTTTATGGCCAATCGATTAAGAGTGGATGTTCATTGTCAACAACTACTAGTGAAACTGTAGAAAGTTAGCAAAATAAAGTATTAGAATGGGCAAATTGAAAAAAAAACTTTGTTCTGTCGTAACAATGCAAGATCACAAACAATTTTGAAAATACGTGAAAAATAATTGAAGCATGGTTAGGAACTGAAAATTCACCATACAGTCTTGAGCTTGCACCGTCAGATCACCATTTATTTATAAGTTTACAAGACCTTTTGATGGTAGCACATTTGCCAATGATAACTGAAATCGAAAATCGTCCAGTGCTTTGTCAAAAAGATTGATATAGATCTATTACAGCTTGGTATAGAGAATTTAGTTTAGTGTTGAAAAACTGAAGTAACTTTTCGGTTAAACCAACATCTTTAATCATTCAATGCATCCTAACGTATGTTTTACATTTAAAATTTAGATTGAACAAATCTGGCTAGAAATGGTCCTGCAGGACTCTCAAAAACCCAAAGTGAAGATGACACGATTCGTTGAGTTACTTTGAGTTAAAGTTTAGTTACCATACAATACTCGTACTAGTCGTTTACTTGTTTGGTCCAATTGTGAGATGAAATTGTAAAATATTTTCTTTACTTATTACAGGAATAATCGAGTTGGAAAGAAAGTAAAAGTATTTTTGCACGACAGTTATTAAAACCCACTGATTTCGTTGCATATTCTATTTTAAATTCACCTTCACAATACACCATCCTAATTTTTAAAAATAACCACTTAAAAATACTAACACATCCGCTTTCAAATTGTGAATTAAACTAATGATATTGCCTAAATGGTTCAAATCATTATTTACACTCACAAATTTAGTCGCTTAGGTCACGACTTTTCCCAACAAATACACCACTGAAAACCACTTCTGTTTAATCGATAAAACTAGGGAGACACTCTAATCGATTTTTCAATCTCATATTTTAAATTCGTTTATAATAAAACATTTCATTACTTAATTAAACTTACAGTCATAGAAGCCAAATACATATTTGTCTGCCTGCGAATTTCTTCTTTCTTAAGCCCCCTGAAAGCATTTCTTGGCAGCGACTTTTTTCTTTTGATAGTGTCATAATTGCAACCGATAGAGCGTCGCAGAAAATTTTCAGATTTAGCCGAATGTAAATTTTTGCCGGTTCCGTTGTGCCGCAAGGAAATTTCAGATTTTGCCGAATTAAGCATTTTTGCGTTTTCCTCAATCACATTGTTTTCACGTCGCGACAAACAGTAAACAAAGTTCAACGTCAGTAAACGCGCATCCTTTGCAACGGGGTTGAACCGCGACTGATCAATTTAGTTCGCGATGTGCCAAAATCTATTCCTGTGGAGTTACGCAAGTGTGGGGTCAGGATTGCATCTCGAATGTATTAGGATTACTTTTTTTACTTACTGATAATGCTTAATAGATAGTTAATTTTGTCTGGAATTTGTGGAATTTCAAATAGGTTTATTGATGTATTTTCAAAGAGCGTGCAATGCGTCCTAATTCTAAATTGGATAATTGAAGATTCGCATTTAGCTCTAATTGAAGTGTTTTCTCGTTACAAAGTTTCTTTGAAATTGTAATAACCCTTTTGATGTAACTTTAACGTGAGCCTATTAGATTTTTAATGCGAACTTTTCTAAATGACCTACACAAGCAGACACAAAAAGAAATATGATACAAAACTGCAGCAACTTTGTCATCATTGAATGATATTGAAGTTTTTGGCACTGGTTTTAATTCGATATTTATCTCGTCTTTTAAAGACCCAAATCTTTAAAGTTTCCCTGTTTATATTCATTCCGAAATTTTGCAGCCAAAGGCAATTGAAGGAAGATACGGCTTATAACGAACTTGTTTATTACGAACTTTTACTTATAACGATGCAATCAGTAAGGTACAGATTAAACTACTATTATACGAATGTTATATAGTATTTATTGTTTACTATGAATTTCACTTTTGTAACGAATCGATTTCTTCAGTCTCTTGAGGTTCGTTATAAGCAGACATCACTATATATCATAACTCGAGAAACATGTCAAAGTTTCAAAAATAAAAAAAGAATTAAAATATAAAAACTTTAGAAAAAAATATAAAAATTAAAAAAATGCACATTTGACATCATCGGAAAACTTTACAATTCATATAATAAATTTTAAGGTAAAATTCTAAAATTCGAGAAAAAAATCGAAATTTCGAAATCAATATTCATATTTTGAAAACTTTCTGAACAAAGTGAAAATTTTGAGTTTGTAATCAAATTGTTTTGAAAAAAGTGAAAATCGAAAGAAGTGTGATTCCGGAGTTTTTAAAATATTCGAAAAAGTTGCAAAAAAGCACAAATTTATATTAAATAAAAGTCCTGGAAATTCAAGATTTCAATCGAAATTCTAAAAAAAAGACAACTTTTATGAAGTCAAAATGCATGTCAAAATTTGTAGTTTCATGTCAATATTATAAGGAAAACGAAACATAAAAATCAAAATTATGAGCTTTGAGGAAGTAGATGGAGTTTATTAAAATTCTAAAATTTAGAGGATACAGTTGATCCGTTGAAAATTAGTAGAATTTTGAAAAAACTGGGCTTTAAATTCACTCGAACTTTTGGGGAAGAAGCCAAAATTCCAAGATTAATGTTGGAATATTGGAAAAATCAAATTGGCTTGAAAATGTTGAAATTTTGATTTTAAGTCTTTTTTTTAAGTTTAATCCACTCGCAAAGGGCAACCCCATCATGCCTTCAAAGCACTGCGAATAGGATGCAGAAACAAGGAAAGATGGCGATCAACCGCCTTCTTAACCAAGGATAGGTTGTAATTTTTGAGGAAAATTCCTTTCGGTAACGAGTCCCATAGGTTGAAAGTTCTATAGAAAAAAGAATCTCCATAGACAGAAGTCCTCACTGTGTCAAGCTGGACCACACAGGGATTTGCTGTCCTCCGACTGTCTTGTATGCTTCAAAATTCTTGCCCTTGGGGGGATCAATCCTATTAGTTCCTATGAGCTTCTCCCGTGATAGTACTTCTAAAAAAGTTAAACTCTTGTCATCAATTAGGCAAATCGTTCTTCTTTGAATTGAATCCAAAAGAATTAAAGTGTGCACAGTATTCTAGTGTGGGCCTAACTTGAGTTTTGTATAGATTTGATGAGATGTGAAGTACTTTTTAGCTCTAAAAAAAAACCGAGCTTCTAAGAGGTGGTCTTGGCAATGGCGCGCATATGATCGTCCCAAGAGAAGTTAGTGCTCGCATTCACTGCTGAGATAGACAGTTTAGATTCCATCGGGAGGATTTTACCGTCCATTAATATGTTTGTTGCATTATCCCTTGATGTTTTCTTAGATAAAACCGCGGCCTGAGTTTTTGAAGTTTTGAAGTCAAACAAATTTTTCTTACCCCATTCCAGAATGATTTCGAGATTTCAATTAATCTTCTGTATCTGCTGGTTCCTTAGTTGATTTGAAGCAGCGACGGATAATGATTTGTCGAAGAAAAAAGATGACACCAAGCTGCTATGATCTTCGTAGCTGTATATCGAAGTGGAAGTTGAAGCTAAGAGATCGTTTATGTGCAACAAAAACAGAATAAGAGACAGGACAGATCCCTGAGGCACCCCGGCATTAATCGCAAATGTCTCGGATGATATGCCATCTTCGATGACCTAAAGAGATCTGTCAGCGAGAAAATTGGATATCAAATGACAGAGTTTAGGAGGAAGATTATAAGATGTTATTTTGGCGAGAAGAGATCGGTGCCAGACTCCGTCAGAGGCCTTTGAGATGTTCAATGCCACAATCCTAGCCTCACCATGTTTTTCCATAGCTGAGTTACATATATGAGTAACATATGCCAGTAGATCGCCAGTTGAGCGTTGTTGTCTAAAACCTTGTTGCCTGTCCGAGATGATTCTATTCTCCTCCAGATATTTGAGCTTCTCGATGTTGATAACTTTTTCCCTCACTTAGATATAACGGGCAACAAAGATAAAGTGTGATAGTTTTTGACCAGATTCCTTTTTTTCTTTCTTGGAGCCTAGCAGATTTCCAGACGTTAAGGAATACACCTTTGTTGTAAGGGAGTCTGAACAATTTGCTTAGGACAGGAGTCAACTCTGGGGGCGCACTTCTTAAGAACAATAGCGGAGATACCATCAAGGCCAAAAGCTTTCGAACTGTCGAGCTCGAGGAGAATCTTCCTGATTGTGCGTTGTCTGAAAACAACATCAGGCATGGAACTGCCAACTTTAGGAATAATAGGAGGTGCTGTGTTTCGAGAATCAAGGTTGGAATTTTTAGCCAACATTAAGGATAGCAGGTCAGCCTTTTCCTTGGAAGTAGTCGCAATATTGTTGCAGTCATCGAGTAAAGGTGAAAAATTTGAACATGTAAAATTCTTTCCAATCGACTTTGCAAATCCTCAAAAAGACCTGGAACCCTTCGGGCAGTTGATAAGCCTCTGGCACATTTTACAATGGAAATCACTTTTTGCCTCATCAATAACCGATTTACACAAATTTCATGCATCTACAAAGGTGGTCCGAGTCTCGACTGAGATAATAAAATGAGATAAAATTAAAAAAAAAATATTTCTAATTTCTAAGAATGATTCACGTTAATGAATTTTTTCGAAATAACGAGGAAAAGGTCGATATTTGAAAATAAAGTTACTTTTGAGTTTAAAACCAAATGTTTAAAAAAAAATTGAGTATTCAACTTTACCACCGAAATTTAGAACACAAACAAAATATTTCGAAATTATTAACGAAATCACTAAAAAACTAGTATTAGAAAAAGTAAGATAATTTTGAGTTTAGAATTTAAAATTTGAGGCATATAAAACTTGATATTTCAACAAAATACTCTTACACTCGAGAGATTGAGGACTAAATTTCAAAAAATAATAATCAGGCTTTTTAAGAAAAGACAACATTTTCAATTTGAAATAAAAATTTTAGGCCAAAACAAAAAATTACGGGTTTCAAGTCTGAATTTTGAGAAAAAAGTCTTAATTTTGGTGAAACGGACCGGTCCTTGGTTATCTTCAAAAATTAAAATACAAATCTTGTCCCCTAAAACCAAGAAAGAATAAAAAACACAGCAAAGGTTGCTTAACTCGTTTCGATAGACAAGCTATCATCTTCAGAGAGATACTTAGTGGATAATAGATATTTAGTACCTCTCTGAAGATGATAGCTTGGCTATCGAAACGCGTTAGAGCATTCTTTGCTGTGTTTTTTAATATTTCTTGGTTTCAGAGGACAAGATTTGTATTTCAATTCTTAAAAAAATCCCAATTCCGAAAATAAAAACTTAACATTTTTACAAGTAGACTTAATAATGATAATAAAATACAAATTGCAAGTTTCAATTAAAGTTTGAATTTTAAAATTGAAATTTCCTGAAAAAATGTTAATCTCCTTCCTACGATGTTATACTAATCAGTATTACTACCTTTGGCTAAATATTATTAATTAAATTATTTTAATTATGGCATACTTTACCAACCTTCAACGCTGCACCAAGATGTTTTCCTTTTATTGTATAATTTCGACCCTAAGCTCAAGATTTCGAGAAAATGATTTTATAAATTCAAAATTTCGACTTTTTCTACAAATAAATTTAGCTCAAAATTAGGTCTTTTTATTCCTTTGTTCAATATTTTGATTGTAATAATAAAATTTCTACTTATTTTGGAAAGTTCAAGCTTAATTTGTTATATTTTTGACCACCTTCGATTTGTTTTCGAAATTTCCTTCTTTTGCACTTTTTTATTTTAACTCAAAACATTAATTCAAAAAATTTGACTTTTTCTCTATTTTATTTTTTTTAACTTTTTTCTTACGACTTCTTGATTCCATTTTTGTTCGTCCTAAAATTGTAAATTTCACTCAAAAAGATCGAAATAAACTAATTAAAAATAAGAATTTCCACATATTCAAATCTATTAATTTCAATTTTAATATCGCAGATTTGTAATTTTGTTTTGAATTCGAAATTTGGATGTTGCTCTTTAGATTTAGTAATGAGCTTATTTTTAAATTCGATATTTCAAGAAAAAACTGGGAATTTGTAGTTAAATGTTGCGACTTATATTTAAAAATATTCTACACAGTAATAATTTTCGAAAATTTTAGGAACATTCGCGATAAATGAATTTAGTTATCCAGATAATTTTTACCGTTTTATAAATACATAAATATAAATAACAACACTGATGGTGTGCTATTATAGGATAGACTAGAAGTATACTTTATATTTTGTAAAGGGAAACTAACTTTTAAATACAATAGGGAAAATATTTGTGAGAGAGTCTTCTAAAATTAAGTGAAAAGTAAGAATTGCATTTTATTGGAAAATAGGGATACTTATGTATATTTGTCCATCATAAAACTAAAATAAATAAATAACCATATAGAGATTTTAATGCACAGACCAATAGGTTTGAATATTTATTAGATTCGAAATTTGGAAAGCAAAGACCGGTTTTGATCTTGTTAGATCTCGTCAGTTTGGTATATCTAACTCGCCTTAAGGGCTGCATGAATTTGCAGTCTAGGTTGTATTCTACTTGCATAAACCATATACGGAGTACATCAGTGGAACCAATTCAACAAAATTCAACCAAATTTTATGAAGCAAAATTGTTAAAACAGGTCGATTTCTGTTTAAAGTTTGCCACATTTTACGACGACTGATACAAAAATCAATCTCTTTCAGACATTTTGTCAGAAAAATGTTGCTTCCGTTTTAACGAATTTATTCTAGTTAATGCTTTCTCACTGTACAGTAAAATTAAATTAAAATAATCACGAAAAATAAAAGCTATTTGGTTGGTATCTATAGTGTAGAACCATCAGTAAACTATAAAAACAAAATAAAAAATAGAGATCCTTTTGTTACTAAAATATTGATCCCAATCCTTTAATTTCGTCTCTAATTTTAAAACTTATCTCCATTTGAAATTAACATTTCATACATCTCGTATGAAGCGTTTGAATAACAAAATCTATTTTCTAGCTTTTTAAACCAGAATATTACTGATAAAAATGAATCATATCAAAATTCGGACTTTCTCTTGAAATATAGCATTCCCTGAAGCGGATTTTTTATCAGGTATCTTAAATGGAAATAGTAAAGCAGATTTTTAACGGTAATTCGATTAGAAAAAATAAACTTCGCAGAATGACGTCAAACTACATACCATAAAACAGTTAAAAACTATGATGGCACCTCTAAAATCAACAGACATAAAATTTGCCAATTTCTCTATTTTCACTTATCTACAAAAGATTATAAATATTTGTGGCAATTTTTCACTGCGGATCTATTTTTATATCGCCTTAATTATCCTTCTTTCATTCGTCGACTAGGGAAGTGGCTGTTGAGTTTGATATCAATAAACTTGTTTCTTTAGAGATTTTTTAATTAACTTTAAATGGAGCAGACTCGGTATTTTAAGACTACGTAACTGAACCTTTTGCGTCATTAACTAGGTTGATATTTCCAGAAATAGGTAAACCAGGTATTATAATGCACCTATGAAGTAGTATTTACAATTGAAATGTATTACTGAAAACATAAATAATAAAACGTTATTGAACTGTAAATGGCGCAGGGAAATTTTATCTGTACATACAGATTTTAGGATTTTTTTTGTTTCAGTAGAGTAAGTACTTCATAGTTTCATTACTTTCACACATGAAATATTGAGTCGAAAAAAGTTTTAATTTATTTTACTAAAGTTTTAACACCATATTTTTTTACTTCATCTATTATTGCTGCTTTAACAAACAATAGCACTACTTCAGCCATCGATAAATAATAGCATTTTGTATCTATGGGCTTTAAAACATTGTCTTGCATAACCTTCTAGCTAATTTTAACTATTTATTTATAGTACTGTCTTAAATTACTCCCCGTAATTACTTTTTACTCGAACAATTATATTAACACCAGTTCAAACAGTAACATTGACATTTGGAGCAACCAAGTCTTTAATATCTTTTCAACTTCTATATATTATTTGTCATGTGATGATATAAACCCTCCAAAGGTTAATAACTCAATGGTTTCATCTGCTATATACTTTATGCGAGTAGAGTGTTTGTTTATTCAATTCAAAGGGAAATATTAAAATTAAATTTTAAACATACATGTTAGCATTTTTGGTTGAAAATTGTATTTTTCTGCAATTTTATGCAACTTAACGCGCTTTTAGTTTGCTCAGCTATTCCAGAGTCCAAACAAATATAAATATTTATTAACCCAAATTGTTAAAAAGTGTACTCGAAAATCTTTGCTTATGTAGTATTGCCACAGAGATTTTATAAAACATTTGGATATTAATTTTTTTTCCAACTGGATATTCATTTTTTTTCACCAGTTCCCATTAGAACAGCAAGTCGTAGCGCAGATGGGAATTGGCCTTAATAGCTAATAACGAACTGGGGCAATATCAGTCAACACGAATAGAAAAATCAAGAAGCAATGCCGAATTGTTTGGTGGAACGATTTTATATTTAAATCTACATTACATGCAAGATATAACAGATATTCTATTTTTTAGTTCTTGGTATTAATAGTGTTCATCAATGGACATTAGTATACAATGATTCTGCATTGCAAAATCCTATTATATATTTACCAGCAAGACTAATAACATTATTATTTTGAACGAAAACCTAGCATGTGTGCATTTGTGCTTGAAAAGATTTTACACTTTAATACATGGTTTTCATTGATTATAATTAAAATAATTATTTACCGTGCATATGTATACGAAATTTTACTTTCTTCCGGAAAATAAAACGATTTGGTAAAATGCCAGAACATTAAGTGTTCTGATCAAGTTTAAAATGGTTTGCTTTGATTTTATATTCAAAAGAGCCACCTTAACGTTTAAAACGTTGGCAGGAACTTAAATGTTTCAAATCTTGGCTAGAGATGTTTCCTTATTAATGGTAATTAGACAATAAAGGAAACTTTTGCATTGAGAACTTTTAAAATTGCATCTTGAGTCATTAATAATTGGTTCATAAGTTTTATAGTACAAATTACTTACATTAAATGCAACTGCAATGAAGTCTGTATTGTCCTTTTGCTCTTCAGATTCGGAGTCTGATGGAATATTCAGTTCACCGTCTGCTTCAGAACTTAGTTCATCATCGTTCTTCTTAGCTTCTTGGTTTAATGGGGCAGCTTTCTCTACTTCAATGGCGCGCTCGTTGCTTTCCCGAAATAGGGAACCAAATTTTTCGAAAAATCCACCATCTAGTTGCTGCAATCTGAAAAATATCTGACATCAATGAAAGAAATATTCACCTTTTTTCGTTGCAACTTAAATATTACGATGCAACGACATATTAAAAACGTGAAGATTGATGTTTGTATCCATTCAAAATATGTTGTGTGGATATAAAAAAAATCAGTTTTCATCAAAAGAATATTTTAAGATAGTATTTCAAGCACTACACCCCTAAGTACATTTTAAAAAGGCTTTCAAGTATCTAAAATAATGACAGTAACAATCTGCAAAAACGCATCATGAGCAGGTCAGTTATTTTCCGCCAAAAAATGTTTTTGTTAATATGGATGTAGCAGCACAACTTCTTCTTCTTAGGATCATAAAATATATTGGGTTCTATTGTTCCTAAATTGTTATTTCTCTAGCAGATCTCTGCTCAAAATCTAGAAAAGGGATAAAATAAACTAAGGAAAGCATCACTCTGTTCGTAATATATTTTTAACACGATACATGAGGCGCAAAAATAAGACTAATAAAAAAAATCTCAAATTCTTAGGTGATTTTCAGAAGGCTTCAATTCAAAGAAAAATTGTGATAAAAAAATATTAAACGACAAGCTAAAGCTCAAATTTCCTAGTTTTCAGATGTTGTTTCTAAAATTTTTTAATGTCAGCAGTTTTTGACTAATCTTGAAAAAATCGTAGAACAAAAATTGTATAGATTTTTGTGTTTCTTTAAAAAGATCCACCGACTTTACCATTATAAAGCTCTTCTAAGTATTTAATAACCTTAAATTTGACTTTCGGTAAATTATCGTTTTTCAAAACGAAAAGGTAGTTTTTGATTTTGGTAATCAATAACTCCGGAAATAATTATCGTACATAAAACGGGAGTAGAGTTTTGAAAAGTGCAAACCACTGTCTAGAAATCCTAGTTATTGACATTTGATAAAAAATTAATATAAGAAAGTTGAAAAAGAGATTGAAGTCGAAATTTTAGAGAAAAAAAAAGAAGTCAAGATTTTGAGAAAAACCTGAGATTTAAAAAAAATGAAAAACCAAATCTTCGAACAGTTCGGTTTATGTTCCAGTTTAACTAAAAAAATATAAGAGTATCTGTTAGGTTTCGGTTTCCGTTCCAAAAAAAAAAATAATTTTTTTTGGTTTACTTTCGAGGTAATTTTTTCTAATTATTTTTAATATTCGCCTGCCTATTTAATCTGCATAAGGAAAGTCATAATATTTAATACAAAAATCAACTATGTTACAAGCTCTGCAAATTGGACGCAGAGTCGCAAGTTGCGCCTTGGACAAACATTGTGAATTAAAAAAAAATCTCAAAATTCAGAAAAAAAAATTTCAAGTGTAAGCTCAAGTTCAAACCTCAAAATTGGAATTAGGTTAAAGTAGAAATAAGTAACAAAGGTTCTATTTATTGTAACCTTTTCGAGAGAAAAAAAATCGGTATTTGCATAATTCATAATGTCCAGTAAATTTAGACCTAAAGCCAAAATTTCGAAACAAAACCCCGAAATGTAAATATTAAATTCAAATCATCGAACAAATCAGTTCATTTTAAAAATACTTTGCGTTTACAATTAAAATTTTAGGAAGAAAATAAAATTTGAAAGCCTAAACTTAGAACGGTTGTAAAAAAAAACCAAATTTTGAGTCTAATAACGAAAAGTTTTCAAAATAAAACAACTTTTCTAAAAGAAGTCGCTATTTTAAGAATGTAATCGGACTTTTAGAAAAAATCAATAAGCTTGAAAGTGCAGCCGCAATTTGGACCCAAAAAATAAAGTTTCCAAAAAAAAACATAAGCAATTCAGAAAAATAAATAAAAGTAAAATGTGGAATCATGCAAAAGTTAAAATTTTTAAAACGGTCGAAATTTCGAGTCTAATATTCTAAAAAGTCAAAATGTAAAAAGAAAATAACTTTCAAAGTGTTAATTTGAAAAACATTTCGAATCTGAAAAACGACCTATAGTTTTTTTTTTGGTGGTTATTTTTAAAAATTGATATACAAATCTTGTTCCCTAAAACCAAGAAAACTCAAAACGACAGCCAAGCCATCATCTTCAGAGAAATACTTGTTTGAAGATGATAGCTTAGCTATCGAAACGCCTTAGAGAAAGTGTGTTTTAATTTTTCTTTGTTTCAGGGGACAAGAGTTAAAAATCAAATCCAAATACATTTTAACTTTATTTTCAAACTTTATCCTTTTTTTAAGGAATTTTGACTGTAAGTTCGAACATTTTCTAGATGTTCTGATTTTTTTCAAATTTTGTTCTCCGGAGGTGTCAATTTTTTCGTAAAATTGTTACTTTACATTTTCAACTTTTCGTTCTTTGTTTTTTTTTTAAATCTTCGATTTACCCTTTTTCCGAGATTCTCAACTTTTTGAGTTTTAAATGGGAAAAATTTTATTAAGAAACCCTGTGTTTTTTCGAAATCTTGATGATTTCGACGACTATATACAAAATTTTCAGTTCTCTGAAATATTTAAATCTTTTTATTCGAAACGTTTATTTTAATTTGAAAATGTTATTTTTCTTATAAAATTTCAATTCTGCACTTTTAGTTTCTTCTTTTAAATCAAATTGAACCAAACTGATTGTTTTTCTGAAATTTATTTTTTTTCTAAATGTTTATTCTTGTACAAAACTTAAACTTTAGTGTTTATTGATATTTTTTTTTCAATTTTTGTCTTTTCACTGTATTTCAAATGGACACTTTCGCCTTTTACTCTATTTCGACTTTAATTTAAAAATTTCGAGAAAATTGTTTCATAAATTCGAAACACAACAAATTCATCGACTGATTTAGTCACCAAATCTGTAACAGAAGCCGGCGGAGGGTTCATTGCAACCAAATTGACCGATATATACAATAAATCAATTTCTACTACCACTTTCCCAACACGTTGGAAAACATCATTAATTTTCCCTAAACAAAAAGTACCGAATTCAATACAACCCAGTAATTACAGTCCTGTTAGTACTATGCCATACCTCGAAAAAGTTTTTGAATCATTAATATATACTCAACTTATTAATTACATAAACTCCAATAATATTTTAACTGAACAGCAATCGGGTTTTCGTGAAAAACACTCGTGTGAATCTTCTCTGCAATTAATAGTATCAAAATGGAAAAAATTGTTGGACAATAATAACTGTGTAGCCATTGCGACATTCCTCGACTTAAAACGTGCTTTCGAAGCTATTGATAGATCGACTCTTCTAGTAAAACTGGAAAATATGGGCTTTCATGATTCTAGAGTACAATGGTTTAGTTCATATCTATCTGGTAGAAGTCAGAAAACAATGATCGATGGATTTTCCTCTAATCCTGTCGACAACATTTATGGAGTTCCACAAGGAACGATCCTGGGACCAATATTATTTTTAATGTATATCAATGACATGAATAATGTTATTACTGATCCAAATACATTCCTAAACCTTTTTGCGGATAATACCCTTGTTACTGTGCTTGATGATAACATTGACAGTGCTATTGATAACATGAACTTAGTGCTAGATTCAATGGGTCACTGGTTACAAACAAATAAATTGCTAATTAACACAAACAAATCCAAAGTAATGATAATGGGAAACTATGATGCATCTAATATACGACCAATAATATTAAACCAAACAAATTTAGAATATGTCAATGAGATCGAATACTTAGGTATTATTATAGATTCATCCTTGAACTTTAAAAATCATGCTAAGACTATTATTGATAAACTTTCATCTAGAGTTAAATATTTTTGGCGTATTTGTCAATCTTTAAATCTTCCTGCTAGAATTGACCTCTATAAGTCATGGATTGCCCCTTTATTCATCTATTGCCCAACAATTACGTATTATTTCACTCAAGAACTCTTAAATAAACTACAACTATTACAAAATAGAGTATTAAGAATCATTTTGCGATACAATAATCATGTTAGTGTTGACTTCATGCTTGAATGTCCCCAGTTCTTGTCCGTAAAACAATATATGTTCTATCTTAACATGTGCTTTATTTTTAAAATAACTAAAAACCTTTTGCCGAATTATTTAAAAATTTGTTTAATCAATGTTAGAGATATTCACAACTATAATACCCGCAACACAATAAATTTTTATATAAACACAGTTAAAAAGCAAAGTACCAAAAGATCACTATTTTTTGATGGTTTATGTAAATTCAACACAACTTACCTGTTGCAAAAAAAAAATTCTAATTCCCTCTATCAATTTAAGAGTCTTTTACGAAAAATTATCCCTAGAAAATAGCTTCGAAATTTTATATATGTGTATTTTTTTTAATATGTTAGATTAATTTATTGTCATTTTGTCATAATATGTATTGATTTATTATTAATATTATTATTGTTACCATTCTTTTATGAATCATTTGCAATTAATATGTATTTTATACATTTAAAATAAACTACTACTACTTCGATTTTCCCTGAAATTTTAAATTTACCTAAAAATTCTCCCTTTCCAGTTTTTTCTCGAAATTTAGATTTTGATCATGAAATTTCTACTTTTTTTTCGTAATTTCAAGCTTAAACTTAAAATTTCTCAGATAAATTTTGTTTTTTACCAAATTTTGATTTTTTTCCCAATCAATTTAAACTCAGAAATTTTCTTTTGAATTCATAAAAATTTGAATTCAAATTTCTTTTATCTCCCTTTTCAATTGTTCTTCCTAAATTCTGACTGTTTGCGTGCAGATTCATTTTTTTGTTTCAAAATCTGTTATTCGAAAAATTCAAAATTTCGACAAATAATAGTTGAAATTAACAAATTAGAAATAGAAACATCCATTATTTTCAATATCGCAATTTCGTCTTTGTCAACTCCATTGGGCTGTTACCAACATTTTTATATTGCTTTAATATTTATTAAAACTATATGTAAAATATAGAAACACAAGATATATGTTTCTGTATAAGAAAATAAGATTTTTACTTTAAAGTCTGTATCATCTTATTAGTTTGTTTACTTTGTTACGAAAGTATGTCATCAATTCCGTGGTCAACTTGGTTTAACCAAAAAAATATATACTGATAGCTCCCAAAAAGATTTCAGACACCTAGAAATTTTGTATCTAGCATCAGTTGTAAGATAGGTGTAAAAGTGATAACATGTGCAATTGATAATTAATGATAGCGTGAAACATCATACTAAATCGGGTTGAGTATTTTCTTTAATGCATCATCCTAATTGCTATCAACATACAGTAGGTTTTTGTTATATATTTTTTCAAAACATAAAATCAAAGGTGATCAGAGTTAAAGATAACCATGCAAATAAAAATTACAGAATATACATTTTGGTAATTAAAGATTTCCCGAAATATTTCATTTTATCACCTCCATGGACTGCGAATTCGATGGAGTCCTTGCAGCTGACAATATCCAAAGTATATATGCTGATGTATATTTTTTTACAATCCTCTCACAAAGGAAAAACCAATCGCCGCTCTGGGGACACTGCAAGTATGATGTCAGAATGTCAACAAATTAATTGCGTTGTCAAAAGTCAAGTTTTAATCCCAGTGATAAGTTTTGCTTGGCAACGCATTTCAGGGTTTGGAAATGCTGTGGCATAATGGGGCTCTATAAACAGATGTTCTCACTGTGCCCAGTTGAATGGCACAGGAATTGATCGACTCCAACTGTCTTGTATATCTTGAGAAATTGCTGTTGGAGGAATCGAAGCTACCAGTCCTTAGGCAAGTCAAACACACTTCTCTTTTGCTCTAGTGTTTGAAGAGAGTCATAATGTTACCATCAAATGAAAGAATCGATCTTCTTTGAATTAAATCCAAAAATTATTGGCAGATTTGAATTTGAGCTCCAGACATGATAATAGTACTTTAGTTTTAGTTTATAGATAGCGAGTAGCACATTTGACAATTGCATTGACGTAGTCATTATATTAAGAGACGTCAGGTCCTGAGGCTTTTTTTATATCTTAGGTCTCCCCCAACAAAATATCCTTAAACTTACCGATGAGGACCTCTATAGGAGGCTGGAGCCCCGAGATTTCCCTCCCTTCCCTATTCTCTCGGCGGCCCTGAGTATAATATCACACTTAAAATTCTTTTTATAATTAAGACAAACAAGAGAAATACATTAATTTAATGCAGAAATAAAGGCAAACATAAAAGCATAATGCTAAAAGAAGATGATAAGAACAAATCAAAGCAAACCCTGAACTTAATTAAGAGACAAGAGCAGACAATTGTATTACAAAAATGAGGAGAAATAAATTAAATACTATAGAGCGTTACTGGAGATAATCTGCTTCAAATGCAGAAGCAATTTTTAAAAGGAACCGACTTATTAAAACTCATGGAAAGGGAAATCAGCATTTTTTAAAATAAGGTTTTTTTACATTAACTGCATTATAATTTTGGTACTGTGATGAGCAGCCGTGATTGTATGTAGTTTTTCAAAATTGTCGAATTTTGCTCATCTTTAAAAATTTTCGAAGAATAATTTACCTTCGATTTTCGTATGTTGTGTTTAAATTATTTTATTCTAATAAATTGTAACCCCAGTTCGTAGAGTCGACAGGGAAGTATTATCAAATTCAAACAACAATTGACCTGAACATTTTATTACAATAGGTCAAAAAATAAATCAACAAAATTTCAAGTTTGTGATTTTCAAGTGTTCTTAAACATAATACAACAAAATAAAAGTGAACCTGTTTCTTTCAACTTGTTTAAATTTGCTGGACACAAATCTGAGAGAAATATTTCTTTAGAAAATTAAGAAAATTCGTTAAGCACAAATAATCTATCGTTCTTTGTTTAACTCTTTCGTTCGTATATGATGCGTTGGTTATTAATTTCCCAAAGTTTATTTTTTTTTCTAAGCATTACAAGGTTTTTCCCCAGCTGAGCCATTTAGTTTGTACTCAAAGGTTTTCAAACCAAATGCAGCTAACTTTGTACCTGATTATCGGTGGGTGTTCGCTGGTTAGTTTGTACACAGAGGTTCTCAAACTATTTTCAGGTGTCTGGATTTATTTCCCAATTCTGGTGTGTTTTTGTCGCTTCTATATTCAAGCATTCGTCACATAGCATACAGTTTTCTGTTTAAAGCTTTGAGCTAACAATATTCAAAGGGTAATGCTGCGAGAAAATGGAGCTCAAGCTTGGAAATGAAGTTGTGATTTATCGTAATAAATCAAATTTATAAATGTTGATTCAATCTTACAGATCTCTTGTTCTCTCTCACTCTTTCTCACTTTGTTTTTGTTTACTTGTTCCTTTGTTTGTTTTTCTGTTTTTCTCATACCAAACTCAATCACTCGAACCCAAACCAGTGTCATAAAATAGACTAGAAATATTGTTCAAATTTCGTAGAAACTTTCTGAGCAGAATTTTCCCTTCCAACACTATATTTACTTACGGCTACTAGTCTAATAGAAGGGGGGTTTTCTGGCTTAAAAAGTGGCTAAGCTTGACTTAGCACAAAAAACATTGAAATTAAAGTTAGAAACTGGCAAGAAGTTCTCATTTCTTTCGTCAAATTTCCCTAACGAGAGCTGATGCTGATACTGCTCGTCCACCTACGTTAGTACTCCCCATTTGTCAACAGATCTATAAGGTTCTCTTTGGACTAGGTTGTCTTGTCCTATATTTTTGGGATTCAAGCAACCTATGAAGAAGAATCAGCGAATGAGGTAGCGCTAGGTGAATAAACCAAAACAAGAATTATGTAAGAGCTTATTGTGGCTTATGCTTCTAGGATGTTAAGGTGTACAATGCCCACGTTTCTAGAACTTGCAGATCATCGGTAAAACAAATATATGTGTCTGCTACCAGTTACCGGACCTTTGTGGTGATGGGTATAAATTATTTTGGAACCCCTGGAAACTCAGCTTCCAACAGCAGAACACTAAAATCGACCTTAAGGAAATGAAAATATTTGTATGAAGCGAATGCGCTTTATTTCCTTTTCTTTTTCTTGTCTTTCTATTCTTAATTTGTTATATTTTTGTTTCCTTTTTTTGAAATTGGTAGTTGCACCAGTCAGCTGTAGGGTTCTTGGTCCTATAATAATTTTCTAACAACGACTTTCTCATTCATTCGCGTTTGCTGCGGAATTTTAAATTCCTTTCTATCTTTTTTTTTGTACGCCCCCCAACCTCATATTTCTCAAACTTAGGAGCAAGTATTTTTTCAAATTTTAGGAAAAGTTAATTAAATCATATAAGAGCGAAAAACCATCAAACAAAATCAGACAATTTAAAATTTACGTGCCTTTTTATTCCATAGCAACGTCACATAAATGGTACAAGAACTTCACGTTGAACAGAAGTTGTTTTTTTTTTGTGTTGTGCCCAAACAAAAGCAATTTTTAATACTCTTGTATTTCGTACTCGTTTTCATAAGTCCGGAAATTGACCATAATTTTTAAACTAGTTTCATCAAAGTTCAGTATTTGACTACTTAAAGATGGTCTTTAGTGTTTTATCTTCACGCCTCCTACCCTTAATTTCTGGGGACCGAAAGATATCCTCTGCACCTCGCTAGAGGGCATGAGGATGCAGAATTTCTACTAATTTAAATATTTCTAATCCAAATTAATCCTTAAATTAATTTTGAAGGATTCTTTAAGTGCAAATCAAACTGCAAACCCATTTTGAATGATGCCATCCCCTTATCTTACAAGTTTTACTTCGATAATTGAAATTTAAATAACTTCCAATTGTACGTGTTTATAAAGGCGTTTTTTGAACGTTATTTCCTCCTGTTTACCACAACATGGTCTTGCCGAGAGATTTGCTACGGTCTCCGTTATTGACACTACCCTAATTTATTACTCTACTTTTCAGCGGTCCTTCAAAAACTAACATGTTCTTTTACTCACATATTCGTATTTGTGTGTGCTTAAAATATTTTTTTGAAACAAACCAGGTCCAACAAATATCCCTTATCTAATTTGTGAACTGTTAAGAAGTCTATTTCTCACGCAAAACGTTATGTTACAAAGAATTTTTATAATACAGTATTTGTAGAGTTAATATTTTCAAGAAAATATTAAATAAAATTCAATTAAATAAAACAAACGAGGAAAGAGAACAGTTTAGTAGAACTCGACTCACCACAGTACTAATATTTTTAGTTTATTATTTTTACAAAACATCAACTCCGTGGGCGATCATTACCTCAGTGGTAACACAATTTTCTATATTTAAATAATTATGAAATCAACAATTTGTATAATTTAGATTTGAAAACCACATATTATCATTGAAAATACAAAACTTTTATTTCATGATTTTGTGGACGTCATTTTTTACCTTTTCCCAGCAATGACCCTTAACTGTATGCTAAAAACCAATATTTTAGATTTTGTGACTTGGTTTCTTTCTGCAAAAGTCACAAGACACAACATTTCAGATCCTGGCCAATTTTTCAAAATGTTTTCAAAATTTACTTAACTTTACGCGTGCCTACGTCTAGTAATGCAAAGTTCATTTGGCCAATTTTATCAATTAACTGAACTAATTTAGTTAAATCCAAACCTTGAGTTTCAAGTTTCTAAATTGGTATATGGGAAAAATGATTGCTAATCACAGCTATGATGTTTATACTAGAATTGTTAAATGCTTTCCTGCACTAACAACCTGCCATCCTAGTGAGAATTCAATTATTAAGTACTCATCGAAACATATTGCGAATATTGCATTTGTATATACAGTCAAAACCGATATACGTTTACGACTCATCGGTTATTACGACTAAATGGCAAGGTCCTGGCGATTATTTTAACAGTTAACTGCCAGTTATATTGCTTATAACAACTACCGGTTACAGCGTCCGTAGTTTATGGTCTCTTCAATGTCGTTATATCCGGTTTCTAATAATAATTGATGAATTTAGACAAAAGGATTAAAAATATCACACCAAAATATGCGCCCCCTACTGTTTACAATTCATCAACAATAATCAGTAAACTATTAAATTGTAACATGATTTTTTTGTCCCATTTACAGCTAATATTCCACTTTTTCGGTTTTGCGTCCTAGGATAAACAATGTTAGGGATCAGAGTTGCTTACCTTCTGCTCTGGTAGTAATAATAGTTGTGAGAGATTGTTGCTGTACATTCTTTTCCGTTAATGACCACCATAGCATAAAAGAAATACTTTTTTACATGGCAGAATGTGGCACATTTACATTTATGGCATGACATGTTCCCCGAAGGGAGGGTTAGAAACCCTAGATAGATAGTTCATGGAAAAATGTTGTTAGATTTTGCTGATTAAATTACAGAAAAAGATTTAATTAAAAAATATATTGTAAAACATATATTTATTGTACATTGCTTTATCCAATAAAATACATGTACATATGGCACTAAAAATATTAAACCATTTTGTGGCCTAAATTACTACTTTCATTGGTATACAATTTTATATTAAAGCATTAAAAATAATTTAAATAATTAGCGACATTTAAAGAAGTATTGTCACATATTTTAAATCTTCTCAACCTTATATACATTAAGAAATTTTAGACATCTTGAGACAACTTTTCATTCTATCTATACTAATACTTCATACATGGAAGACTTTTAACCCTTTGGAAGACTAAATATTTATATCCTAATAGATAACCTAAATACTAGACTATAAACATATATCAGAGATGTTTTATTATGATCCCATAAGCAAAAACAAATTTACATTCATAATCAATCATATTCTAATAATTAACTGTTGAGTATTTAAAAACTTTATATTAGCGGTTGTGACTTGATATTTTTTCAGATATGTTATTATTTTATTTTGCATCTCTGTCTATTTACTAATAGTTGCAATCTTTGGAAGTATTACTGATGATCTTTACAACAAAGTTAATTCGCTAAATATGCTACTAGCTGCCTTCTTACATATACATTGTTTATTAGCATCATTATTTACAAATTTCCCAAACATACATATTTATAGTAGGTAAAATCTTCAATACCATGGTGAGAACCTTCTCTACCTAAGCCTGATTCCTTGACGCCGCCAAATGGCGCTTCAGCGCAGGAAATAGCACCCTCATTGACCCCAATCATACCAACCTCTAGTTTTTTGGCAACTCTCATAATCTGTGATACATTTTCAGAAAAGAAGTAACCAGCAAGGCCGACATTTCTGGCATTTGCAATGTTGATACTTTCCTCTTCAGTTTTAAAGGGTACGACACTAATAACTGGCCCAAAAACTTCTTCAGAAAATACCCTCATGTTATCAGTTACATCGACTAGCACTGTAGGCTCATAGAATAATTCCCCAATATTCGAAGCTGGCTGACCACCTGTGAGCGCTTTCGCGCCTTGCTGAATAGCCTCAGAAACCATTGCTGAAACTTTATGTATTTGGGCTTTGTTAATTAGTGGGCCAATGTTTACTCCACTTTCCTTGCCAGGTCCAACTTTCAGCTTTTTAACTTCTTCTGTCAACCTTATCAAGAAAGATATCATAGAACACCTTGCTGGACCAAAAATCGATTTGAAGCTATACAAGCTTGTCCACAGTTTCTAAACTTGGAGGCAATGGCGGCTCGCACTGCATTATCTATATTAGCTGATTCATATACGATAAAAGGGGCGTTGCCACCCAGCTCCAAACCTAATCGTTTGACTCTTTGTGCGCATTGTTCATAAAGAATTTTTCCCACAGTTGTGGACCCTGTGAAAGATATAACTCCAACTTGAGGGCTTTCACAAAATAGTTTCCCAATCGCAGCTGCATTTGTCCTATCGGATGTTACTACATTTAACTACCCCCTTAGGTATCCCAGCTTCCTCTGCTAAAGAGAGAATGGCCAACTGTCGTCAAAGGAGTGTCTTCAGCAGGCTTAATAACGCAAGTACACCCAGAAGCTAGGGCAGCTCCAGCTTTACGCGTTATCATTGCCAAAGGAAAATTCCACGGGGTTATCAAAGCAGCGACACCTATTGGTTGCCGCTCTACAAATAATTTTTTGTCAGGAAACGAACTGTAAATAATCTCACCCCTTATTCGTCTAGCTTCTCCAGCGTACCACTCGAGAAATGAATTGCCATAAACCACTTCACCACTAGCCTCTACCAATGGTTTGCCGGATTCGGCCGTAATCAACTCTGCTAAATTAAGATGATTTTTATTAATCAAGTCATACCATTTACGCAAGAGACTTGAACGATTCTTGGGAGTTGTATCCTGCCAGATGTGGAATGCTTCATAAGCTGCTTCTAATTGCTTTTTTGGCGTCCGATACCCCCATATTTGGGGCAACTGCCTATAATTTCTCCATTTGCGGGGTTCCTTACCTCGAACGTTTCGTTACTTTCAGCAGGTAACCCATTCACCGTTCACTAGAGCTTTTTTGTGTATATTTCTAATGATACTGAAACTGTAATTGTTGCGGAAAACGTTGCGACTTACGACATTCATGATGGTCTTGATTATTACATCCGCACTTGCAATGAGAATGCAACAATTTGAATATTGCAATAATTATCTAACCTATGATAACAAATGTTAACAAGCAACTGTCAACAATCAGCTGCTTGACGTCAGTAGGCTAGGCAGCACACATTACGCTGACCTAACATTGTAAGTTGCAAGTGTAAAACTGCAAAGTTAATTGTAGAATACGATTGTAACAATTTAATATTTGTAGTATTTGTCTACTTCATTAATATGATATTTCATTCAATATGAACACATATGATTCTATGTACTTAATGCATTATAAATCTGCAAAAAGTGTACACCAGGCGAGTTGTTCCAAGACAGTGGCGTAGCTAATGTGGGAGCAGTGGTGTGCAGCACATAAAGTTATAGGCAGTGCTGGATTTACGAAGTTATAGCTTAGGGCTCCCCAAAAAAATCATATTTGAATTAAAGTGTTGACCAAAAAAATTTTAGGGAAATATAGGGTTGAGGACCTTTTTTTTAAATCGTCGCAACGTGAAGCAAATACTATTTTTATTTTAGGTGACCACAAACTGTCGAGGCAATGTGGTAAACTTTTATTTTTGTTGCTCGCTATTTTTTATGTTCAATCGCACAGGGTGACCCTGTTATGCCTTCAAAGCACCGCGAGTGGGGGATAGGCGGCGATAAACCGCCTTCTTGAACAAGGATAGGTTGTAATTTTCCCTAAAAAGTTCTCACTAAGGTAATACATTTGTTTAGCCGTTGTTATGCAAAAAAGCCCCATGGATCACAGACTCCTGAATATTCCGTCTAATCCGAATTCTCGTCCAAAGCTTCAATTAGAGATGTGTTCAGAACATCAAGCTGCTCGTTCATAAGTATAAATTGATTAGATTCTAAATATTTGTGAATTTTTGGATTAGACGGAATATTCGTAGAAGTCTGTTATCCAAGGAGCGTGTAAGCATAACAACAGCTAAACAAATTGCTAGTATAACCGCCGGGGATGCTGAAAAGCGAAACCAGGTCCGTTCGTAATAAATATTTATAGAAACATTGGGGAATTTTTAATATCTGTTGTTGGTTTAATCGTTAATAAAGTTTAATAGTTATGAATATTGAAGAATTCCACATAGTAAGGGTTAGAAATATCAATTATTTAAGAAATGTTTTGTTAATAAATTTAAAAGTTTTCACTTCAACTCTAAATATAGATTTTATTCAAAAATTTTAATTTTTTTCCTTGGAATTTAAACTTTCTTTCCTTCAATAATTAACAGTAATTTCTTAATAAAAAGTATAAATATTCTGCAATAAAATCTTGAAATTTATATTCCAGATCCTCAACATTTCTAAAAAAAAATTTAAATTTTAAGAAAATTCTGATTCATAGATTTGGGGTTTTTCATAATTCCTAATTTAAATTTGCACTTTTTATAGTTTTTTTTTTCTAAAATTTCGACTTCAAACTCAAAATTTAAAATTTGTTTCTAATTTTGCCATTCAAAAAATTCGGAAATTTTTTATAAATTTTAAAATTAAAGTAGTAATTTGGAAAGGTCGAAAATTTGAAAAAATCGTCAACTTTGAATTCAAATTTTTTTTAAGCTTATAATAATATTTAAATTTATAAGGATCGGAAATTTAAGAAATAAAAGTTATTCCAGTTTAATATAGAAATTTCGCCATAACATTCATTCGAAAATTTGAGAATAAACTAGCAATTAAAGATTTTTTTAATAAAAAGCAGTTTTTTTAAATATTGAGTTTTTCGTTTCTTCAGAAAATGCCTCAGTTAAAACTTACAATTTTGAATTTTTTTTTTAAATTTTCATACTCAGAATTCGAAAAACACTCAAAATTTAAAAATATTTCATTTTTGCGAACAAAACTTAGGCTAGAATTAAAAAAAGACGAAATTTCCAAAAAGAAACCAAAGAGCCATTGTCTGTTTTTCAAGTTCACATTTTAAGAAAAGTATAATTCATTTGAAATTTAAATTTGAAGGTCTTAGAACAAATTAAAATATTAGGAAAAAACTACTGAGGTATACCTTCATATATGAAAATATATTCAGAATTACTAGAAAAACATTTAAAGTGGCTATCAATTATCAAACAAATTAAAATAGGGATATAATTCTTGGGAATTGTACTAGAGATGCTAATTATCAGATGTTTAAGGTATTTTTTCATTAACACATTTGAAGCTTGAATCATTTTTCTAAAAATCTATGGAGTACTTTATTTACGAGAGTGAGGAACAACAAAGAACTTTTATTTATAATGATTATATCACTTTTTTAGATAACGTTTATTATCTGATGAGATATTTTTATTGCACTGGTGTAGAAATGAGAAAATAAAAAATATAAGGATAAGATCTTCTTAATGGGGGATTTCCAAACTTTTAAGGATTGCGAGCCACTTTTCAAAAGAAGGGTCTCGAGGTGGAGACTGTCAATTCAAAACTTATTGAGATAGAGTTTTTATAGCACTCTACAATGACTATTCACCCAAGGTTGGGTGCTTTTTCGCATTACTGTCACTTGGTTAAACTTTACAGCTTTTTACATTGTATAAAAAAATCCATTTAATTCTTCGATTTTTGCCAATTTCAAGTCAAAATTGTTATAAAATCACATTATTCAACCAAAAAAAAAACTAATTATTTTCTATCATTTTCGACCAGAACCGCCATTCTAGAGAATTGCCGAAATGTTCATAATTATATCCTAAATTGTCAAAAAACTATTTCGAATTTATAGGAAACACATTTAACAAAATTAGAGCGAAAAATACCTCCAATCTTCCAAGTTTTTGTTGATTAAATGTACCTAATCTTATCTAATTTTTTTCTTGTACTATTTTTTGAGATCAAAAAACATTTTAAAGTAAATTTGGAAGTGGCAACTGGAAACTCACAATTTTATACGAAAGTAGAAAAGTAGAGTTTATCTAACGTTTTATTTTTATCTTTTTCTTGAAATTTGAAATTTAAAGACTAAATTTCAAGTTTAAGCTGAAAAGACAATTCGAGAGGTGTAAACTTTTGGATTTTCCAACGATATCCATATCCAATGTATATTACTTTGTAAATCATAAAAATATAAGGATAACATATTGAAGATCTGGTAGCGATCCATCCAAAAATATGCGGATTGGTGGGTCAAAACCAATACTTTGAGAATCTAGGTTCTAAGCTATTTATAATTGCACACCGTGGTTGCTCCTTTATTGGACAAATATGAAACTAGTTCTTGCAAAACAGGACTATGTTAGATCATTCAAGGGCCGAACATAACTGGTGGTATAAGGTCTTCTACAAAGGGGGGAATTTTATTGAAGATGAATTTCGAATCGTAAGGTCTTTCGTTGCAACAACGTGATGAAAATTTTGAGGATCTCATATGCTGCGATTATTCGTTGATGGGCAGAATAATCTAGTGCAGGGGTTCGGCAACCTGCGGCCCGCGGGCCCCATGCGGCCCTTTGCAACTTTTTGCGCAGGCGCGCCAAAGCACCAATATAATTTTAGGAAAAATCAACAAACTTAGAGCGTGAACGTGCCGAAATGTGGCCTGGTGACAAAAATGCGAGCTAACAGAAGCATAGTGGGAAACCTATTTTAGCGCTCAAGTTTAATCCCCACTCCCCATAAATTTCATGGAATCAAAATATAGAACGAGGTTGATGGATGAAAATTTACAAAACTTGTTGAGGATCTCAGTATCCCAAACACAACCGGACTGAAATGAATTATCAAACAATATTCAAGAACAAAAAGCTCATTGAATTTTAATGAATGAATAAAATGAAAGATAAACTATTTTCCTTAATATTTTATATATTTTATATTTACATATTTATACATATGTAATTGGAATTATATTTTCTTTTTTTTTCCCTTTTAAAAATTGTAAAACTTTTGTTCTCTGATCTAATTGTTATTAGAGCATGTCAATAAAAAATATTTTTTTTTATATTTATTTTTGATAATATTTATACGCGTATATGATGTAAAAGCACTATTTAAGTTACACCTGAATATGGGGCTGGCATAAAAAATTTTATTTTGAAAATTGTCCCGCCGTCCGAAAAAGGTTGCCGACCCCTGATCTAGTGAATCAATCTATCATTAATTCATTAAATTTTGACCGATAAACTGGGAATGACGTAAATTGGGAGAAAATATTTAGTAGAAAAACCTGTTTTGATTTTCCACGCAGATTGAACATGACGCATATTTTATGGATACTTATTTTATTAAGTCTTAGATTTCTGAAGTGATCCCGAAACGAAGAGCACATTCCAGCTTCATGAAGGCAAAAAAAATCACAATGACTAAATTTTATACGAAAAATATGTTTCTTTGCTTTAGGAGCAACTTAAATCAAACGATAAATAAGCATTTTAATTCAAAAACTTTTGAAGGTCTTTGAATTAGACCAGATAAAGAGTGAAATCCGTCTTCAGTGTTATATGGCTTCCCATTGCAATTACTTTGAAAGATACACTTTGTATAATGTATTGTTCAAAGTAACTGCAGTTAAAAAACTCTATATTTACGTTTGTTGCTAAAATAAGTAAATGCGCACAACAGGATCAGATAATATTTTAGAGTTTATTTGATCGTGATTTGCTTTATCATATAATTCTCCAAAGAAATTTGGGTAAACATTATAGGCTAAAGACAGTGCCGTAGCTAGCTTTCAAAGAGCATTGTGCAAGAACCTAAATTATCTAATAACAAAAATAAAATCGAAATACATCAAAATAATTAGGAGGACTAGAAAAAACAAAAACATTCACTCCAATAGGGTCAGCTCTAACATTTATACATTACCCCGGACAAAATACAAGCTGGCGCCGCATTTTGACTTAAATCTCGAAACTTCCAATTTTTACGACAATGCTAAAATTTGGACTTTCATCGCCAAAGATCTAGATTTTAAGAAAAAATTGTCAAAATTTTGAGTCTAAAAGTCAAGACTTCTAGTTTAAAGTCGAATTTAGGGTTGAAATTATAAAAATTAAAGTTTTGTGAATAAGTCCATTATGAGATAAATCGAACATTTTGAAGATGTAACGTGTTTAAAACCTTCAGATTTTTTTCGTTTCTCTTTCAATGACGTTTAAGGGTCAGAAATTTGACAAAAATAAGGCAAATTCGAATAACAAGCAAAAATATTCGATGTTTAAGTTTAATGTTTTTGTTTAATCATTTTATTTAACATTTCTACGACCCAGTTTTAGAATGTTGTCCACAAACAATAACAAATTTAAATATTTCCAAACTGGGTCGTAGAAATGTTAAATAAAATGATTAAACTTAATGTTTCCGACCAATAAGAGTCCACCATGAAGAATAAACCTATTTCATGTTTTTCTAGAAATTTGGTCTTATTAATTTGATTAATTTTCCAAATTTTTTAACGTTCGCAGCCCTTTAGATTTGCTCTCCAGACGGAAGTCCGGATGACTCCCCAGAGCGAACCCTGACTCTAATTTTATTTTTATCGAAGAAAAAGAAACACCTTCAATAATTCTGAAGCCCCCTTAGCATTGGGCCTCGTGCACCTGTCGCACTTGCCTCGTTACGGTGCAGGATAAGGATACCAAATATGGTAAACCATTTTTATTTTTGTATATTTCTCTTAATTTATAAGAGCATTGAAGTTAATTTTTCTAACTTGTACAGATAATTTTATGTTATTTCACAACAATAAACATTTTAATGGAATTAACAACAGCTTCTGAACTGTGACCTAACAAGAAATTGCACTTTTTATATTTTAGCATAAAGGGATCTAAATTGAGACCTTAAGGTTCATACTTTGAGATATCTCTTATATTTGTCAACTCAATTTTTATAGCCATTTAAATTAGAAAGACGGTTGATTAAATACTGTTATTGAATTTAATCATCATGTGAAATTGAATAAACGGTTTTCACAGAACTTAAGAAAAATCAACATCAAGGCCATTTTTAGATGAAGAATTTTTAGTACAGGATATACTTCTTCCGGGATTGGACCGTGTCAAAGAACTACTGAAAGTGTTCGACGTTTCGCCCACTATCGTAGCGGGCTTCTTCAGGGACAAAGAAAAAAAACAATAAATGAAAAAGAGAAATATAAGGGAATATGCAAAAATAAAAAGGCCAATTTCAAAACATCAGAGCACGGTAACTTAGTACATCCACCATACCAGAGGCGAAACTCTTTTGAATTGAACATTGGTACAAATGCTAAAAAAGTTTAGACAGAAGAGCACGGTAACTCAGTATCTCCACCATACCAGTGGCGAAACCCTTCTGAGAGGAAAGAGGGAAAGAGAAACTTTATATACCATTCGTGTGCGCGATCACTCCCGAAGATTTCCGATCGTTGGTTTCCAGTAGGAGGAAAGCATGTAACCGTCGTCTCTGTTGATGTTTTTGGGGAATTTTTGGATTTCAATGGCCTTGCGTATCTTTCTATTATAGTAATTGGGAATATTGGGTATAATTGAAATATTATCAAAGAGGATCGTATGTCCGGTCTCATGTTGATGTTCCGCAATGGCTAACTGCGAAAATAAACCAGATCTAAGACATCTTTGGTGCTCGGCTATTCGCGTCTTAAATGATCGCCCCATTTCTCCGATGTACACTGAACCACAAGAACAAGGAACCACAAGAACAAGGAACCCCGTACACACCATTAGAACAAAAGGATGAAAGTTTATCTTTGGGAGATGGGAGGAACTGTTGGATCTTGGATCTTTGAGGATGATGAAAAAATGGGTTTAATGTTGTGTTTTCTCAATAATTTTCCGATTTGATCTGTTACTCCTTGAACATAAGGAAGAAAGGCTTTAGAAGAAATTATTGAATTTTGTGAAGGACGAGGGGTAGGGTGAAGATGTCGTTTAATGACAGATTCAATGTCGTGCAATTTGTAACCATTGTTGCGGAGGTTGAAACGAATTTTGTTCAACTAGTCTGAAAGATTGATCGGTTGTGAAATTGCTACAGCTCGTGAAACCAGTGAATTTATGACAGAAGGGTGATGATGAGACTCTGCATGCAGATAACGATTAATATGGATGGGTTTTCGATAAACGGAATGAGAAACGCGACCGTTTGTAAAACGGGTGACCAGTACGTCGAGAAAAGGGAGAAAACCGTTGTTTTCGATTTCCATAGTGAAGCTAATGGAAGAATGTAAACTGTTTAGGTGTTTCAAAAATAAATTTAGTGAATCCTTGCCACGTGGCCATACAATAAATGTGTCATCTACATAACGAAGCCAAACCTTGGGTTTTAAATCCGCAGTTTCCAACGCGCAGTGTTTTCGAAAGGTTCCATGAAAATATTTGCTACGACTGGGGATAAGGGGGAACTCATTGGAGTGCCGGAGGCTTGCTGCCATTGAAAGAAGAATAAGTCGATGTGAGGCACATTTCAGTTAAATCAGCTAGAGAATCTGCATTCTCTTTGTCTGAAAGTAATTGACAAATATTATCGTCATGGAGTCGGAAACTGGAACATTAGTGAATAGTGAAGTGACGTCAAAACTTACCAGTATGTCATTGGGGTCTAGGGTTAATTCGGATAATAATTCGACAAAGTGTTTAGAATTTAGGACATGTGATGATGTGTTTCCGGTATATGACTTGAGGATGTTAGATAAATATTTGGAGACATTATAGGTAGCTGAATTTATCGTGCTGGCAATGGGTCTAAAAGGAATATTGGGTTTGTGAATTTTGGGGAGACCATAAAGACGAGGTGTTTGGATTCTCTCGGAACAAGATGTCTGAGAGTGTCTGCGGACAAATTTGAGGATTTTAGCTTGGACTTGAATTCGCGTTCAATTTTGCTTGTTGGGTCCCGAGGAAGAGGAATATAGGATCCGTCATTCAACAGAGGGTCAATTTTGGATACATACTCGGAATTATCCAAGACGACAGTTGCATTACCTTTATTAGCCGCGAGAATAGTGATTGAAGAATCTGTTTTTAGGGTTTTAAGGGCACATCTCTCTTCTATAGAAATGTTGGACTTTGGTGGTTTGGCATGTTTTAGTATTTTTGTCGTTTGAAAACGAATAGGATCTGCTGCTCCTTGGGGAGAGTTCTGATGGAAGACTCTACTGCACTGATTATTTCCTCAGTTGGAATTTTCCTTGGAGCGACAGCAAAATTCAGTCCTTTAGATAAGATCCTTATCCGACAGTGGAAGGAAAGACAAATTGACCACCGTTTTTGAGACTAAACTATAAGTTTTGACCTTGGGACTTAGGGATTCGAATTTCTTCTTGGGTTTCAGATTTTCTAATTCAAAAGATTTTTCCGGCTGATTATAGGATATGACGTCGAAATGACTCCAATGTTCTTTGTTCCTGACGAAGCCCCCTACGATGGTGGGCGAAACGTCGAACACTTTTAGTAGTTCTTTGACACGGTCCAATCCCGGAAGAAGTATATCCTCTACTGACTCTGGCCGTGGAAGCCTTCCTTATCACACGAAGAATTTTCAGATTCAGTAAATTTTCTATGGCCTTCTTCTGTTGCTACATATTATTTAGGATCTTCTCAGTATCTATTTAATTCTTTTCTAACAGTCTAAAAGAGTTTGTTAGGAACCAGAGACTATTAGAAACACTCAAGTGTCTCATAGTCTCATATTACGAACTTAACATAAACAAGACATAATCAAATGGTATATTTTTTGAAACTTATAAATACAATGAAATTCAGTGAAATATTAAAAGTTAATAATCAATGGAAAACTTCAATCCAATTCTGATTTGATTTTAGATAATTTAAATGATTAACATATCTATCAACTAGACGGGGAAAAAGTCTCTTTTCCATTACTACTAAACATTAAGATAATTACGATTATGATTGGCAGCTTGCCATAGCACCAGAGTCCATTGGTGCATAATTGATTTTGGCCAAATAACGGAGCAAATCAGTAACAAGTGTAGAGATAATGATTTATCTCATATTAGGCATTTTTGTATTTTATCATCACTGGCTGCAGAAAAAGAAAAAAAATTAGATCTCCGGTCTCCGCAAAGTTGTATAATTCCTAAAGTGTTAATACGTTTAAGAGAACAATAATTGTTAGTTTGGGAAGAAAATGAAAGCATATGTAGTAAAGGAACTAGTGTCAGGAGTAATAATAAGTTCTACAACTTCTATCAATTATAAATTATAACAAAGGAACACTGAAACACGCTATTCCACTTAAGTTTACTCAAGATTTCCGGAAATTCTCCTTACGGCATCGGATTTACATTTGACGTCGAGGTTTTCTATTTATGGCTGGAAGGTAAATAATTGCCCACTCTTCATAATGAGGGGAATTTTATGGTAAATCGTTTCATTAATGCAAATTAGGCCCGATATCTAATCCTACCTATCAATAATACCCTATTTCACTATAACAGATATTATAATTGAAATTACAAAATGCTACATAATTTGTTACATCAAACGTATGTCATCATTTCATCTTCACGTAATATGATATAAACTATATCATAGTAATAAAAATAGAGCTAACTTGTCAAGCTGGATACGTACGAACAATTATTTTTTTATGCAAATGTATAATTGCGAAATGAATCACAAATAGGTGATACTGTCTAGTAAACATTGGTAATAAATTTAAATTGCTAGTACATATACAAGTTCTTTAAAATGTCCGCATTATATTCACAGTTTTGTTGTAATTTTTACAAACAAAAATATTTGCTTTAAGTTTTTTGCTAATTCCACCATAACATTTTGTTTGGACTATTATAGTATATAATATGTTTTTATTATAAAAAAATTAAGGATTTATGGTGTCTTCAGTAGTTTAACTAGGATATACTGAAGCAAGAAAATTAGTGATTTTTTCAACGATTAACTGTCTGGTACATGACCCTATACTATAGTATGCAGTATACTATTTAAAAAATATTAATACGGTTAAGTATGTTATTCACATGCAATAATTATCAATAAAATACTGATAACTTGATAATAATTTTCATATTAAAATTGAGCTTGGCCACATACCTTAGTTCATGTTCAGTTTGGCCAAAATCTCCAGATTCTTGTCGTTTAACTAAATCGGTATAAATTTGCTTCCACATTAAATCTTCTGTTTCCATATCCATTTCAAAATGGGGCACAGACACAAATTCACAATAACTAAGATAAGTTTCACCAAGATAACAACTGAACACTGAGTTGTTAGCTAAACTGATCAATTATCGCTTGTGCACCAGAATCCACACTTTAATTTTTATTTTAAACTATGACAAATCTGCGGTCACACTGATCTAGGATACCATTAGAAATTATGTGACCTTCCTCAGTTTGAAACACCGGCTTAAAAGGATATGCACACAGCATGTGTATGTTGAATAATTTAAGACCTACACACATTACATGGAGGTGTAATTTCTTTTTTGTTTAAAAATATTTTTTGTAGTTTTATATTTGTGCAATAAAAACGCTTAAAAAGTGAAAGCGTTAGACTGGATGTACTTGACCCCATGTTTGCCCTGTAGACTAACTCAATGCAAACTTTAATAATACTGATTATGATTATGTGCATCAATATATTATCCACTCGACTTAATAAGCTGTTCCTGTTATTGTGAAAAACAATAGGCACAAATGTGGAGGAGCTATTGGAAATTCCTCATTTAGGCAAATTTTTCATCAGTTAATTCTTATAGCAGACTGGAACTATCTTTTTCATAAAATTTTAATTGTTTCAGAATTCGACATTTAGATACGAAATTTCCAATTTAAACTTGCGGTTTTTATTACCATTAGAAGTAATATATTGTTTATTCTAATTTTTGCAAACTTTTACTTTCTTTTAAATTCGGGTCTTACATTTACAATTTTTATTTTTTTCCTAAAATTTTGACTTGAAATTCATGTTAGATTTTCAGGAGCTGTTTCATTTTAAAACGACGACGAGGATGTAAAGGTCATTTTAAGGTTGCCCTTTGACAGTGGATTGAACTTCAAAAAAGCTAAACCAATCCCAAAAATGTGATTAAAGCAGAGAAGTTTTCGTAATTCTTTGTTATGTTTAATGTTCCATATTGTTACGCGTTATCGGTTCGAATGATTATTACGCCATGAATTATAACCACTTTATTTCCAAACCAAACTCGGAACACTACAACTGAATAATTAACTCACATATTCATTGACTTCTAACTACTAACTAACTAGCTGACTACACTGATTGACTGACTGTCTGACTCGAGGGAAAGGCGACCGCCTTATATAGTTCTCGCTTCCGGGTTCTAGAAAAATCCAGCAGATAAGGCTTATCGTTTGCCAAAATTTCTGGAACGCTTATCTGCCGTTTGCTTCATTATCGCGGCCGCTTTCCCTTATCAGATCTTTTTAGAAAATTTCCTTAATTAAACTTTATAATTACATTTCGTTACAATATAGTTTCATGAGTTATGGATATCGAACAATTCTACCAAAGAAGGATTAAAAATATCAAAGTTCTCTCAACGGTTTAAGAATTCAGACCTTTTTGGAAAAATATTGACTTCATAAAAAATTTTCCTTTTTTGTCCAAATATTTAAAAAATGTTTCTCTTAAACAACTAAAAAATCATAGTTTCTAGGTTCCAAATTATTTTTTACAATGGGGTATTTGGTTACCTAGCTACGTCATTGTCTACATATTAATTAGTACAACTTAGTGATGTAATGAATGTTGGCTTTCCTACATTTGCGAATACAAATGCGGATGCGAATATCCATTTCTAATATTCGCGAGTGTGAATCCGAATGCGAGTGTTGGTTTTTTCACTGGCACAATTTTGCGAGAAAAGTCGAAAATCAAATTTGGCGAAAAAAAAGTTTCCAAAAACATTCATCTCACATTTTCTATTTTCATTTATTTATTTATTTCACATAACCTCGAAATTTAAAAGAATTTTTTTTGTTTATTTTTTTCAAAATATTACATTTGAATATTTTATTAAAATTTCATTCAGTTTTAGAAAAATGAACGCATATTGATAATAAGTCGAATTTTAGATAAAACGCTCAAGTCGAAATTTTCATAAACTTCGAAAATAAGACGAGTTTGAGAAATAGGTTGAGTACAACCTCGCAATTTAGAAAAAGGCGAATTATAATAAAAAGACCTAGTTTAGGACAAAGTCGCAATTTTCACCAAAAATTAAATTTAAGGTAAAATCTCGTTTTGGAAAAACTTGAAAAATATAAAATTTTGAAGAAAAAGGCTATTTTCGAGTAGATATATAAAGTTAAGAAAACCTGAATATATTTTGAACAAAAAATTAAAAATTCCAGGCATATATCGACTTGTTAAGAAAAATATCGAAATTTCGAGAAAAAAGTCGAAATTTTGAAAAATTGAGAACGTTCCAGAAAGAGTGAAATTTTGTCGAAGTTTCGAAAAAAGGGGGAATTTTGAGTTTAGGAAAAGAGTAGAAATTTCAAGAAAAAAGTCAAAATTTCTGGACTGAATATTTATTTCTTTATTTAACGACTGCTTGATTAAACCATAAGCTCCTCGACCTGGACTACTGTGACGTCAGAAAATATCGACTATTGAGATTAACGTTGAAATGTTGAGAAAAAAGTTGGAATTTGAATTGTTTTAAATATTTGACTTTTCACAAAAATTCAAAATTTTCAAAAAAATATTTTTCATAATTTTTATATAAATTAATATTGTTCTAAAAAGTTTTACGTTTTTATCAAAAGATCTGTCAAATTTCGAGAAAAATGCGAAGTTTGATAAACAAGTCGAAATTTGCAGAAAAAAGAAATTTCAAAAAAAAGTCAAAATTTTCTGAAAAAGTCAATTTTAGAAATGAGGAAATTTAAAAAAAAGTGACAAATTTTGAGATAAAAATTTGAAATTTTGAGAGAGTTGGTTTTTGGTGATTTTTTTTTAGATTAGATTAGTTTTTTCAGAATAAATTTTAGATTTCAAAAGAATAATAGAAGTTTTGTGAAAAAAGATGAATTTAAAAAAAACGCCAAAATTTAGAGTAAACGTCAACATTTCAAGTAAAGTTCAGGAAAAATTGGACGCTTCTAGAAAAACTTCCCACTTTTGAGAATATTTTTCGGGTGTCTGTATGAACTAGGGAAGAGTATGTAACTAGCTAGAAGGAAAAGAAAACCAGGGAATTTAAAAATACTTTTGTTAGGTAGGACTGGATAAATTACCACATTAGTTGTAATTTTAATAAATGTTGTTAGGTACGCCCCATAGTAACCCCCAAAACTCTTGATGTAAATTGCTCAAGGGTTCATAGACCGTAGATTAAGAAACCCTGTCTGAGCAGTTGTATTATTATTTCATAAATAATTTTTCGTTTTGTTGCTAAATACATTCGCAAATATATTCGCATAATTTCTTGCGATTGCGAATGCGAATATTAAAAAAAAACATGCGAATGCGCATGGGAATATTCGTTACATCACTAATACAAATATTAAATATGAAAATGTATCCAATTATTAAAGTATACTTAATTGCACTCTAAAATATGGGTGCTTTTAATAATCGAAATCATAACAAGAAGTAAAATTTTGTCTATTTGACACTAACAACATTGGTCAACACTGAGTTTGTCTCACGAACTCTGTAGGTAATTGTGTTTGGAATACCTACCACCATCATGAAACCCTACTTATTTTTTTCCATTACCCCGAGTTTGCTTGTGACAAGGTAAAATTTAATTTTGAAAATGTAGTCTTCCCAATTACGGTTCGTTTTTATTTAGGTCCATATATTATTTACATCTCAAAAAATTTTATCAAAAATAAAACATAATATCATGATCATATTAATTCTTCATTTCAAGTCTTTTTTATCATCAAAAAGGTACTATTTATGTGAAATGGTCACCAGGGATCGGAAAAATCACAATTAAGAAAAAGTTTGTCCTACACGTAGATCTTTAATTTGTAAATAGAAAACTCTAAAGCATTTACACTTGTAAAGCTCTCTGGTATATTTCTACCACCACTTCATATCAAATTAGGCTTACTAAAATTTTCTAGAGAAGATGGGTCCCAATAAAAATGGGTTTTTATATTTCAAAGAGAAATTCCCCAGAATTAGTAAAGTAGTAGTAGTAATAGAACCTCAAATTAAGAAAATTAATAAAAGACTCGTTTAAAGAAAACTTAAACGTTTTGAAAAAATCAGCATGAAGATGCTTCAAAAATTTAATTGGAAACTTTTTGGTTTACCATAAGAGTGACATCTAAAGATATTTAGTTAAAAAACTTTTATTGGAGTATAAAACTTTGGGTTACAATATGGGGATCAAGATTTACTTTTAAGATACATGTCTTAACTTTATTCCTACGAATTATGGGGCTCTGAGGGGCTCTAAGTGATAAAAACTTATAAAAATTTTATGCGCACATTCCAATGATGGAAAAAAGTTATCAGGGCAGATTAAAATCAAGAGGGACCAATTAAAAGTTAAATAATCTAGAAAAACAAAGATTATAAGCTCCTAATGTATATTTTTTTGTGTTATATTTCTGAAGATCTATCATTTTTCAAACATTTAACAAACAAATGTCGTGGGTGATGAAAATTTTAAAACTGTTTATTTTAAATAACAACTAACACTATTAAAAACTACAAAAGAAGTTCATGTGACATGATAAAACTTTAATTCTGTTGACCAGTGTAATTTAAATAAACTCTTATATTCCTAAATTAATTTGAAAAATTGATAGCTAATAAAAAGTGATGTTTTACATATATATTTTTGCAGGTTTTTCTTAGTTCAATTATTCTAATTATACTGTTTACTTGTAGTCGTATAGTTTATAAACCTGATTATTTGGCTCTGGGCTACATATTTTTTAAAGTATGAATATTACAAGGCTGTGCAAAGTTAAGGTCAAATGTTTACTGAACCAATTCTTAGCAGTACAGAGAGCTATTTCTTTTATAGTAAACAGATATATAGTATCTGACTATAGTGGTATCTTTTTGAAAAAAATTCAACGTTATGTAAATCTATCCGAAAACAATCTGTATATTATTACATGATTTATAATGACACATTTAGTTTATTGGTCCAAGTGACCGGTAAAGAGAATCTACTGTCACCTGTTCATCCGTTGTTGCAAATTATTCTTCTTTGACAACTTCCTATGTAATTCGCACCATATTCTATTTTTCGCCATATTTGCACTTCACTATTCATTTAAAAAGTTAAAAAAATAAATCTCTGAAAGGTTGACGATGTCGAGATTTGTTCGCGAGTAAAAAATTTTATACGTAGTTGAACTTTTAAGCCAGCAAACGAATTCTCCTTCCTTAACAGTGAATTAAGTATATATGTTCGCATAAATTAGTAAAACGTGTAGAGTTCTAAAACTTTTTGTTGATTCATCTTGTAATAAGTAATTTTGGGAATTTTGAATTAATGTGGTAGTATACCTATTGATTCTACAAAGAAAACTCAATGAGAACGTAAATTTGGAAAATTGAACAGTCGATCACTGAAAGTGTAGTAACATGTATAGAAAGTGACAGGATTCCACATAATACTAAATCGATTATTTGTGTAATAATGGAAGTATTTTAGAATAAACATGTAATCGTTTGCATTACGATCATGGAGAAAAAATGAATATTTTTTATTTTCACTTTATTAGACTAGGTAAGAATTTCATTTTAAGAATTTTGCCTTAGGACTAAAGCATTATGTTGCAAATCAATTGAAACTTGGAATTAAACTTTTCCTTGCACTGTCTTTGTTTAAAAGTTCATTTAAGATTAGCTTTTATAAAATGATCTAGAATATGTTAACACTAGATCCAAATCAGGACATATTTCAACAGAAATATGTCCTGAAATGTTACAGCAATAACATTTTATGTATTTTTAAATGGTTCTGCAAAAACTGGCGCTCATTTCTTTGTGGCATTTCAGGTACGTGTGTAGGTCTATCATCAGGGAGACTTTCGCGGGTTAGATATACGTTATCGATTGTATGAGTCAAATAACTGTTTGAACTGTTTGACGTTTCGCCCGCCATTTTAGTGACCTTCTTCAGGAAAAAGCAAAAAACCAAAATTCAAGACAGAAGGACTGTAATTCATGAAAGAGGCGTCAATAGAGAAAAACGCGGTAAATCAAAATATTTGCAGTAACAGAGGTGAAACTCTTCTGTCTGGAATAAAAATCAAAAATCAAGATAGGAGAGTACAGTAATTCAATAAATCAAGCATAAAAGAGGCGAAGACACTTTTGTATTAGCTAATGCCTGCAAATTTCGTAAGACTTGGTTTCTTGATGTTGAATAATTTTAAGCCATCGTCTCTGTTAACATTATTAGCTCGTTTCTGTACCAGTTGGAGTTAGAAAAAATGTTTGCAGAGAGAATTTTATGTCCAATTACATGTGGCTGCCTGGTAAGGGTCGAGTGTAAAAATGAAAATTTTTATGTTAAAATATTTGTGTCTTGAACGAACGGCATACCTTTCAATATACACATCAGGAAAGTCAAACACTGTTCATAGGGAGAATATTAATGAGAGATTTAACATTGACAGCTAATAGTGGGATAGATGGGCGGCGCCTTGTATTCTCCTACACCGGTGTAAACAATTCAACGCAGAGCGCAGCGATCAGTGCTGGTGGAGATTTCAGTAGTACATCATAGCTTCTAACGTGATTTGTTACTACTGGCAGGCAACCATTTTATTAAAATTTGCGTACCACATGCTGTTTGTTCTTTTAGTCCGTTGATTTAATCAACCTCTGAGGCAAAATAAAACTGATATTCCTTAATAACCAAAATAAATAAACGAGATTTCTTAAACAAAATAAATAATAATTTTTATGAAGAATATAACATAATAAATCTTTAAACATTACAATATAAGGAGTTCAAATAGGCCGCCTGACTGTGCTAAACAATATTCCAGTCTGTTGTAAAACTCAACGAGTTTTTTCTAACATCTAAACTGGAAGATACAAGCATGCTGCGTCAAAGTAGGGGAATACGTTCAGCGGCCGTACAAAACTATGGAAGGGAAATTCTTAGCCTTTTACATGGACAATGAAAACTTTCCTTATCTGTATACCAAACCACAAGAGCAAGGAATCTTGCATATACTGTTGGAACATAAAAGCGCTTTGCCATTAGGAGAAAGAAGGATCCTGGAATCAATTTATAAGTAATATAGAAAATGACATACATGAGAGACAAACTTTAGCATACAAAGTAATGAAATCTTTAAACAACCAAGAAAATAACAGAATACAAATAAACAACATAAATAAAGAAGAATGGGTGGAGCATTACATACAATTATGGTATGATGAAAACGCAGACGAAACAACGATTCAAGAAGAAAACGTAAAAGGGCTGGATGACATAGACTTAGCTAAACTGACAGAAGCTCTTAAATCTACCAAAAACAGAAAAGCGACAGGCATAGATCGCATAAATGCTGAATTATGGAAACATGACGGATTAATGTTGTACCTGAGACCATTGCACCCATATACTTAGTAAGTATATGATTACACCTATATAACAAATGTTGGAAAAATAATATTATTCCTGACAACTGAAAAAGGGAAAAAGTAATCTTATTATTTAAAAAAGGCGACAGGAACAATCCTCAAAACTATCGTGCAATTAGTTTATTAGATACGTCTTATAAAATTTACGCCAGAATACTAAATAACAGATTGAAAGTAATTTCAGAAGAGGTAATAGAGGATGAAAAAAATAGATGTTTGAAAAGGTAGATCAACACTAGATTGAATATTGACGATACAACAAATCATAGAAAAACAGAGAGAATACAATAGAGAACCCCATCTAAGTTTTATAGACTTTGAGAAAGCTTTTGATAAAGTAAACAGGTGTAAATCCAAGACACTTAATACGAACGATACAAAGTCTATACATTAACACCACAATCCTAGTAGATATAGACGGAAGTCAGACAGGGCTACTGCATATCGCCAACTGCCTTCAACATATACATAGACAACATTATAAAAAAATGGAAAATAAACATTCTACAGGAATATACCTAGATCAGCATACCATCTTAAACTCGCTTTTATATGCCGATGACCTAGTACTTTTTGCAGAAGCAGAAGACTATCTACAAAGACACATGTATACCTTCCAAATTATCTGCCAAGAATACGACATGAAAATATCAACAAATAAGACTAAGACTATGGTTATTTTAGGTGAATACCCAGTCCGAACAAAAATAGTTGTAAATAATACAGCATTGGAGCAGGTTAAACATTTTAAATATTTAGGTTATCATATAATCGAAATAACGACGCAGAGGAAAAATTTAATAAATTCACTCATATTTGCGATACTATTAGTAGAACACTAAAAAATAAAACAAGAAAAGATAGGCAAATAAAATTGTATAAGACGATAGCTATCCCAACCCTCTTATACGATAGCGAAACATGGACAACGACAAAAAAAGAAGACAGTCGAATACAAGCACAAGAGATTAAATTTCCTAGGAGAGTGAAACGTTGCACAAAACTGAATAGAATAAGAAATAGAAATATAAGTTAAACATCTTTGATATAAGCGATAAAATAACAGAAAATAAAATTAAGTGGAAAGAACATGCAGAACGAACGAAAAAAAAGGTTGGCAGCCAAAGCAAGATTTTATAGATATATTTAAAAAAGAAGGATTGGTAGGCCAAGAAAAAGATGGGCATCGTAACAGGCGATAATGCCTAAAACCTGAAGTAAAGAAGAAGTTGTTTTTTGAAAAGGATGGGAAACTGTGTTTCGTTATGTTTCCTTATAAAATTGTGGAGGAACCCTACGACAGGTGTAAATGATGCGACAGTTTTACTAAACACATTTTCTGCCATCTAGAAGTTCAGATAAAAAAGGAGGTTGGATTTAATTTAAGGCAGGGCTTAGTAAACTCATTACTGGGGTCGTGAATGAAAAAAGTTTAAAAAACCCCGATCTAAAGTATGAGCACTTTACAAAACATTTTCGATATTGACATTGAAGTGATTTACTATTGAAGTGGGAACATTAATTACACTGATCAACACTAATTTTGTCACACGAACTCTGGTAGGTAATTGTGTTCGGACTACTTACCCCCATCATGAAACCGTACTTTTTCCATCACCCCCAGTTTTCTTGTGACAAGGTAAAATTTATTTTTGGAAATGTAGTCTTCCCAAATCCTGTTTGTTTTTATTTAGGTCAATAAATTATTTACATCTTAAAAAACTTTATCAGAAATAAAACCTAACACCATGACCATACTAATTCTTCATTTGAAGTCTTTTTTATCATTAAAATTTGGGTACTTTTTATGTAAAAGGGACACTAGGGATTGAAAAAAATCACAATTAGGAAAAAGTTTATCCTACACGTAGATCTTTAATTTGTAAATAGAAAACTGTAAAGCATTTACAGTTGTGAAGCCCTCTGGTATATTTCTACCACTACTTCATATCAAATTAGGCTTATACAAAATGTTCTAGGGGGCCATGGGATGGGTCCCAATAAAAATGGATTTTTATATTTCAAAGAGAAATTGTTCAGAATGAGTGAAGTAGTAGTAATAGTAGTAGTAGGAGAACCTCAAATTAAGACAATTAATAAAAGACTCGTTGTTTTTAAAAAAATTAAATGTTTTGAAAAAAAAAACAGCAGGAAAATGCTTCAAGAATTTAATTGCAATTTTGTTGGTTTGCCATTAAGAGGGACATCTATAGATATTTAGTTAAAAAACTTTTATTGGAGTATAAAACTTTGGGTTGCAATATCGGGATCGAGATTCATTTTTTAGACACATATCTTGACTTTATTCCCGAATTAGGGGCTCTGGGGGGCTCTCTAAGTGATAAGGACTGATAAAAGTCTCATGTGAACATTCCAATGATTGAAAACCTTTATCAGGCCAGATTAAACTCAAGGGTGTTGACTGTCTACTACTGCTTGATCAAGAGGGACCAATTAAAAGCTAAAAATACAACAAAAACAAAGATTATAGGTTCCTAATGTACATTGTTTATGTTATATTTCTGGAGATCCATCATTTTTCAAACATTAAATATCGAAATGAAAACTGAAATTTAGAGAATGAAATTAAAAAGTTGGGAAAATTTTCAAAATTTTTGAGAAAAACAATGAAAATTCAGGGACAAATTAATTTTTTTCTTAAACTTAGATAGTGTCATTTTGAGAAAAAATTTAACATTGAACTTTTTCTTTTGATTTTAATGTTTTCTGGAATTTCAATTTTTTCCAAATTTTACTTTGAGAGAGGTGCCATACTTGTAAAGGAATTGCGTATTCAAAGGTTTAAAAACACTGTTCTAGAGCTCATTTTAAGAAAATATTGAAAAAGGCAAGAAATGTTGCTTCTTGCTCATTTTTTAACAAGAAATCTTGCTCTTGCTAAAAAACTCTCCGTCTTGTCTTGTTCGTGCTCAGAATTTTTTTGCCTTGGTCTTGCAGAAAGAACAAGAAAAAGCAAGACAAGAAACACTAGCCGAGCAATTATTGTGTCATTTTTATACGGTTTATTTATTATTGGTCAAAACATGTGATGAGCTTCGCAAGCTTAGTACAAAATATAAATACAACCTAATTGAAATAAAAATAAATAACATTAAATTTTTAGACTCACATTTTGATAGAAATATTGGAAATATTTGAAAACAAATCTTTTGTTTTTATTATTCATTTTTATTTATTTATTTTTTATTTAAAAATATTAATATATTTTTCCTGCTCCTGCCTGTTTATTTGCTGTTTTCTTTACAACATACGTGTAGGATAGACCGGCCATATCAGTTTACTAAACGGAAGCAAGTGTACAAAAATTTTCCCATCTAGTGCTGTAATTTTTCAGCATTTTTTCCTAATTATTTTCAAGGCACTGTATTGTAAAAATAAAACGGTTTCAGTTGATATGTTTTTTTCCTAAAATCAACCAAAGATTATAATCCTTAAGTATGAGCAGTTAGCTACGTAACATCCTGCATGTATGTCATTAGTATCATAAGATGAGCTGTCTAAATCTACAACATTTATTACTTGCTAACATTGCGAAACTATTTCAGATTTTTAAATACTGATTATTTGCGAAATTACGAATCCAGAATGGTAATTCATATTCCTGAAATAAAGTCGGTTCAGGTGCTTTGTAAAATAAAGAATAGGAAATGAAAACTGGACAACCAAAGTTATTCTTTGTAACTGTTTACTGCATAGTGCATCCTTGGAAAGCAATTTTTAATCAATATCAAACAGTAGGCAATCTTCCAAAGTTTTCTCAAATAGGTTATTAAAAAGACTGAGGGAATATTGTTACCTCATTTTACAAATTGTATAAATTAGTTAAAAATTATTAAACATAACTGTGAATAAGGTACTACTGTAGAGTAGATATTTTATAAGAAAAATATTAAATAAGGATTTTAGTTTTTTTTTCTCTCGAGTCTAAAACTCGAATATTTTTAAATGTCGGGTGTTTGTCAAGATTTATGCTTTGATCCTCAAAATTTCGAATTGGATTATAAAATATTTAGTTTTAGATAATATTTTTACATGAAATAATTTTTTAGTAAATTTCGAATTTTTCCTTAAAATTTAAAATTTCTTCTAAAAAGTTCAAGGTTCTCATTTAATATTGATATTTTTTTACTTCTTTCCCAACATCTGGATATATTTTTGTACCATCGGCATGTCCTTTAAATTTTGAATTAAAAACTAAAATATTTTTAAATTTCGCGTTTTACTATAAATTTCCACTTTTTTATCAAAATTCCGAGTTGGGCTTAAGACTTTTACTTTCAGCTAAAATTACCCTTTATAATTTGAAAAATGTTATTTAAAGAATTTCGAAGTTTTCTTTTGATCTGAGATCAGAAGACTATACGGAGTGGACGATGTGGTAAAATGGGGCAGACAAAAAAGACGTCAGTGGTATGACCACGTGGGAAGAATGGAAGAAGGCAGAGTTAGTTCAAAGGGCCCTGGAAGACACGCCTGTAGAACGTAGACCAAGAGGAAGACCACTGAAGAGATGGAGAGAACAGCTGGCAATCCACATATCAAGAAAACCAGAATGCCTGAATTCCAGGGAAAATAGACCAATAGGTCTTAGAAAAGAAAAAGAAGAAGAAAAAGAACAGAAGAGAAGAAGAAAAAGAACTGAACGTAAACTCTTTGTCATAATATCAACTGGCATTTCCATTGTAGGTATATATTCCAATCTAATCTGATTACTAGAAACTGCCTCTTTGATAAAATGTTGTCTAACAACCATTTGTTTGGTTCTTTTATGCATAACTGGATTGAGTGATAATTTTTGAGCACTTTGATTGTCATTATACAAAGTAATACATTTTAAATTACCAGTCAATTCATATAACAAGTTTTGTAAATAGATTGCCTCTTTCGATGCCTCAGTAATAGCCACATATTCAGCTTCTGTACTTGAAAGAGCAACTGTCGACTGTTTTTTGCTTTTCCAAAAAACCGCAGATCCTGAGAGTTTAAATACGAATCCAGTACTTACTGACTCACTGTCCTTTGAATTACTCGCCCAATCAGCATCAACATATTCTTCAAAATATGTGCTTTCTTTTACAAATTTCAAGCAAGAAGAAGAAAAAGAAAAGAAGAAGAAGTCTTCCAAATTTTGACTTCTTGGTGGAAAGTTCCAATTTACCTCAAAATATTTCATTTTTTCTAAAATTTCGACTTTAAAAATCATCGAATTTTTTCCGAAAAGTTTCAGTTTGAAGTAGAAATAATTTCAAAAATTTAGACTTCAAAATGGAAATTTCGAATTTAGTCGTGACATTTCAATTTTTTCTAGACATTTCGAGTCTAATATCGAAATTTTGCAAAAGAAATGGATATTGCAAATTTTCAAAATTCTGAAAAGCAAGAAATTTCAACGAAAATCTCAAAACGTTGAATTCCAGATTCGCAGAGCGACAATAATTATGGCAAATGTTATTGCTTTAATATTTTTTTTTTACGGGGGTCATATCATTAATTGTAATCGGAACTTCTGATGCTCTACACCTGTGTGCTTCGCACACTTCGCATACGGTGGTCGCTGTTGTGAGAACTAGTCTGAGAAGAAATACTGAATCTTCTTTCTTGTAACATATTAGTAAATACAGATTTCCGTGGTTTATCCTATGCATGTTTTACATCATGTTTAGAAAAGAAGAAATATGTTCCCTTTTCACTAAACTTTCTATTTACCAAGCCAACCTACGTTGGTAAATAAATTTCTAAAAATAATTGCATAACATTAGAGACTGTAAACACGAAATGTCTTTAATATATTTTTATATAAAACTATATATTCAAGAACATGTCGCTTCTCTAAAAACGTGAGACATTAACGTTAATACCTTTGTTAATTAATATATCAGTGGGTGTAGTTATATCGAATTTTAATTGAACACTAGAGACGATTGTTCATTACTTCCACTTCAGATAAAAAACTTCCTGTATTATAAATACATTTTAAAAAATCGGTGCTAAATATATGCTTTTCCAATTCACATTAATGTAATTCAAAATAAGAAAAGTGCCCATAAACCTATTTATTTGATGGCGTTCAATGAGTTATTTTAGTCTAAGTTGGATCATTATAAATATGCTAAAATAGATCACCTTTCATTTTCATCTTCCAAGGAGTGTTGTTTCTGTAATTCCTTGTAAAAACTAAACCATAGTCTTTCTTCTTTATCCATGTTTTCCATTGTAACTGCATATAACTAATTTTAGCACTGAACGGATTAAACTCACTAAACGTGTCAGATCTTAAAGGCATCTATTTATATTCGGTATTGATAGAAATTTTCAGGCGGATAACCGTTTTGCGGATTTGAAGCTTTTCGTTATTTATCAACAGAGATATCAACTGTAAACTGATTTCAGTATGCAAAAACCCGATGTATGTAGGCACAATCTGGGGAAACACGCTATGCGACAGCGGTATCCACAAGTATATTCCCAGAGTTTCGCTTCGAAAAGATTCAAATCCTATCCTTGACTCACTCATTATACAATGTCTTATTATTTAAGGCAGTTTAGCCATAAAGATGATTTACAAATTGTGCACAGTGTAAATATTTGTGCAAATAAAAGAGGTTTTTGTTTGCCTTGGTATTGCCCTGAAGTAATCAACGAAATTCGTGGTATATCTGTAGCCAATTAGAAGATTATGTACAATAAAAAAATTAGAGATAATTAATGCCTAATTGTGCTAACAAAAGTTATATTTCTCTATGGTTTAATTTTTTTCAAGTACCAATAGCTTTTTATTTCTCTTACCATAAAGAACCACTAAAAAAAATTCTTCCTAGACTTTAGGCTGTAAATTCAAAAGAATAACACATTATCCGAGATGATTTTCAGAAACTCTTTTGTAATCTTTTACGAAAAAAGAAACAAACGTTTTAAATGTCGAGGTAAATTGCAATTATAAGCATGAAGATAAACACTGAATCCATTGTTTTAAAAAGATTATTGCGTGCCTATCCACAATTATTTATCACATTAAACGGGCCCAAGAGAAAAATTATATAATTAATGTTATGATACTAACGACAGATTATTTTGCTTATTTATAAAAGCAATTGTCTTTGAACGATTTACCGATTTCCTGCTTTTCCATCAAAGATCAAAGTTAAGTATAAAATGATTTTATAATTATATTCTAAGTTGCTGTTATCTTCTAATTAAAGCGTTTCCCAAACATTTTTTTACCCTGGTCCCGATTATTTCTATGCTTCCCTTTCATGGCCCAATAAAGGATTTTTTAATTATCTTTCTTAAAACTGAGGGTTTCCTTTTAAAATTTCGAATACAATTAATTTATTTTAAAGTCTTGAGGTTAGAAGTGACAATTACGTTTATTGTTTCAGGAATTTTTCAATTTTTTCTTTTTAACATTTCAGCTTTAATCCCAAATTTGATTATTTCCTCTAAATCCCAAGTTTGACCTATTTTTCGAGCATTTATCTTAAAACTCAATTGTTTTATGATGCCAAGTTTCTCTTAAAATTTCGACAATTTCCGAGTACATTTAACTTGTTATATTGCCTGAAATGTTGACGTTAAAACCAAAATTGAATTCTTTTCCCAAAAATTTGGTTGAAATATCGATATTTCCAAATTTGGAAAATCAATTCAAAAACAACATATACAGAGGAGCGGAAGAAGCATTAGGAAAAAGAAAAATGAATATTTATGCAAAGCCAAACACCAAGTCCTGGTTTGTACCAGAAATAAAGAAAATCACGCTAGAAAAGAAAAAAGCATACCTAGAATCCAAAAGTAAACAAACACGAGAAGCATATAAAAACTACATTGCAAAAATAAATCATGTGAACAGAAGAATACATGAAATAAAAAATGACTACAAGCAAAATTTTTTTTATGTTCAATCCACTCGCAAAGGATAACCCTATTATGCCTTCAAAGCACCGCGAGTAGGACGTGGAAACAATGATAGATTGCGATGAACCGCCTTCTTAAACAAGGATAGGTTGTAATTTTTGAGGAAAATTCCTTTCGGTAACGAGTTCCATAGGTTGGAAGTTCTATAGAAAAAAGAGCCTCCATAGACAGAAGTTCTCACTGTATCAAGCTGAACCACACAGGAATTTGTTGTCTCCGACTGTCTTGTATGCTTCAAAAATCTTGCCCTTGGGGGGATCCATCTTATTAGTTCTTACGAGCATCTCGTCATCATTTATCATCGATTAGGCAAATTTATTTGAATTGAATTGAATTAAATCCAAAAGAATTAAAGTGTGCTTTAGGACTAAACTGGTCTAAACTCCAAACATGAAAGCAGTATTCTAGTGTGGGCCTAACTTGAGCTTTGTATAGAGTGAGTACTGATGAGATGTGAAGTACTTTTTAGCTATAAAAAGAAAGCCTAGCTTCTAAAAGGTGGCCTTGGCAATGGCGCGCACATGATCGTCCCAAGAGAAGTTGGTGCTCGCATTCACTGCTAGGATAGACAGATTAGATTCCATCGGGAGGATTTTGCCGTCCATTAGTATGTTTGTTGCATTATCCCTTGTAATTTTTGAGGAAACGTTCGGTAACGAGTTCCATAGCTTGAAAGTTCTATAGAAGAAAGAGCCTCCCTAGACAGAAGTCCTCACTGTGTCAAGCTGGACCGCACAGGAATTCGTTGCCTTCGACTGTCTTGTATGCATCAAAAAAAAATCTTGCCCTTGGGAGGATGAATCCTATTAGTTCCTGTGAGCATTTTCCATGAAAGTACTTGTAGAAAAGAGATAAATCACCTACCATCCGCTTTAAAAAAGGACGTGGAAGATGATAAGAAGTCTAAAGAAAACAGCGAATGAGGAAGTAGAAGTAAAAATTATTAGCGCAGAAACTTGGGTACAACGTTTTAAAACTCTCTATAATAATACCGCTCTTAAAAACAATGAACACGAGACAACAAACACAAACAAAGAATCAGAACCAGTAACGATAACAAAAGAACAAGTCAGAAATGCAATTACTAAACCGAAGAACTGAAAAGCACCAAACGAAGATGAAATAGCTATCGAATTCATCAAGCATGGAAAAGAACCATTACTAAGAGAAATAACGAAAATGTTCAATAGAATTCTACTTAACAGCAAAATTCCTACCGAATTGAAAGAAAGCGTCACTATCTCAAGGAGACAAAAAGGAACCATCTAACTAGAGATGAATAACATTATTGAGCTCCGTAATGATACTTTTAACAAGTATATGGCAGCAGAAATATCAAACATCATCCCTGTAAATGATGAACAACAGGGGTTTAGAAAAAACAGATCAACAATACATGCCATTTTCATCATACAGCAAATTCTAGAAAAATCGATCGAATATAACAAACCTGCATTTATCTGCTTCGCAGATCTCTTGTACCAATGAAATATATTAACCTAATAAAAGATCTAAATTAACAACAAAGATAGAAACATACATAGAAATTCGTTAAGGGTCCAGTCTCAGTGCTCTGCTGTTTAACACAATTATGAACAAGATTATAGAAGCTGCAAAAATACGCAGAATTGGTATGGACTAGATAACGACTACATAAACAAACTCTGCTATGCCGATGATGCAGTGATGGTAGCCGAATCAGAAGACGACTTGCAACACCTTTTTTATACGTTTAAAATCATCGCAGAACAGTATAATATGTCAATATCCGCTAGTAAAACAAAATCAGTGACGATTTCAAAAGAGTCGTTACGATGCGAACTAGAAATAAATAACATCACAATTCAACAGGTAATGAGTTTTGAATATCTTGGCACAAAAATTATGAGCAACGAAAATGTCTAAAAACGAAGTAAGGCAAGAGGTAAATAAGACAGGGGCTATTTCGGGACACTTAAAGCAAACCATTTGGAAGAACAAACATCTATCCATCAAATGCAAAAGCAGAATATATAAAACTTGTGTTCGACCTGGGTTAACATACGCAGCCGAAACGAGAGCAGACAATACTACCACCAAGATCTAAGAACTACGGAAATGAAAATCCTGAGAACAATAGCAGGATACACAATGTGGGATCGTTCATCTCAGGAAAAAATGTAAAGTGGAAGATGTGGTACGATGGTCAAGAAGAAGACGAGAGTGGAATGAACACGAATGGCAGACAAGAGGCTGGCGAAAATAGCACGCAACGGAAAGCCACAAGGGCAACGATGGCGTTACAGCTGGCAGTCGCTTTCACAGGAACGTTAATTCAATAAACAATAAGAGGAATCCAGAATGAACGGGCAACCAGCCTTACTAAAGAAGAAGAAGAAGAAGGAGGAGGAGAAGAAGAAGAACAAGAAGAATAAGAAGAAAAAGAAGAAGAAGAAGACGACGACGAAGAAGAAGAAGAAGAATATCAAAGTAAAAATTTCACAAATTAATAGAATATTTTCAAATTCTAATTTAATTTGAACCTGATATTTGAAAATAGGGTCAACCTTTTAAGAGTATACCCGAAATAGTAATTTTTTTTCAGAAATTTTCCAACTAGGCGTCTAATTTTAGATATTTAAACTAAAATTTTTCTTTTTTTAAATTTCGATTTTCTTCAGATTTTTGGATTTAATAAGTAAAATATTATTTTCTTTCGAAAATTTTACCTTTTCTCATATGAATGTTAACTTTTATTTGAAACGTTTAATTTTTTCTTAAAATTACTAGTTTTTAAATTAAAACTCATTTTCTTCTTCGAACTGTTAAAACTGTTTACAAGGGTTTTTCTCAAAATTGCAATTAATTTTTTTACAGATTTTTTAGTGGAAGCTGGGGATTTTTTACTCTTTTTTTTAACATCGACTTTAAAACAAAAATTTGAACCTTTTTCTCAAAAGTTTTAAATTAGAAATTTAAATTTCAATTTTTTAGAACTATTTACTCTTTCCCTTATTTATTATTATTTTTTAAATTCAATGCAAATATTCGAATTGTTATCAATATTTAATATTCCAAGTTACACATTTTTAATATCTTGGAGTTTGAGAGAACAAATTTGACAACAAGAAACCATAATTTTTGTAACAATTTAAAAAACTAGGAGTGTTCTGAGCAAAATATTACAAAAAACGCTAAATCTATTAATAAAAATTTTCTAAAAAAATTGTTATTTTTTTGTGGAATGGACTGGTCCTTGGTTATCTTCAAAAATTGAAATACAAACCTTTCTTGGTTTCAGGAGACATGATTTGTATTCCAATTTTTTAAAAATTTGACTTTTGTTAGAAATATTTACTATTTCAGCGATATTTCCAGAATAATTAAAGGTTATTCGTACATAAAATTTGAAATTTGTTTGAAATTTTTATTGTTTTTTTAAAATCTTGAGCTTAGATTTGATTATTTTTCAATTTCGTCTTTTAACTAAAAAAAATCAAATTCTTTTTAAAGCGAAATCTTCTAAAAAAATCAAAATTTTAATTAAAAATTGCTGAAAATCTCAAATTTAAACAAAGACTTCTAAATTCGAAATTTCTTTCTGGAAATGTTGACCTTTTTTCGAAAATTTAGTGTTAAAAACTGAATCATATGAATATCCTTGCGAGTGGATTGCACTTAAAAAAGAATAAATAAGTCATTTTTGTAAATTTTTGGTTTACAATATCGAAATTTGAACTTTTTTCCAAATTCGAAGTTTGAGATTTTGAGCTTGAAATTTTTAAACCTGAAAATATGAAATTTTTTTTAATGTAAAATTTAAGGTGATTAAGGTCGAAACATCCAGTTAAAAAAAGTTGAAACCTTGAGTAAAAATATTCGAAAGAGTTTATTGTATTATTAAACATTTAAATGTCGAAGTTAATTCCGAAATATTGGCATTGTTTTCTAATTTACGAATAATAATCTCGAAATTTCAACCTTTTTTAAAAATGTTAAGGTTCGAGGCGAAATCTAGGGTTCAAAAGTTGAAATTTCGAAAAAAAATTCCAATACATTTTCTGAAATATGAATACGTGATATCTAATTTTTTTTAAATGTCACCTCATCACAGTTAACAAAAAGTAGGTTAGTTTATTTTACATAAAAAAGGAAAAAAAATGAAACATAGAAGACCAAAATTAGACATATCATGTCTGAAGATGATCATCTAGATGCAAAGAATTTGGTCTATAAAGTTGCATTAAGTACATAAACGTTTAATTTTTCTGTTATAAATCAATACTCATCTCTGAAGGCGATCATCTAGATGCAAAAAATTTTGTCTATAAAGTTGCGTTGAGTTAAGACGCAATACTCTTCAAAGTTATCTAAAAAAAACTAAAATAGATGTTGAAAATGTATATAGATAAAAATTTTTGTTTGTCAACATCATAATTCTAAAATTAAAATACAGAACTGGTCCCCTGAAACCAAGACAGATTAAAAAACACAACAAAGTTTGCTCTAACGCTTTTCGACAGCTAAGGTGTCATCTTCAGAGATAAAATATTCAGTATCCTCCGACGCGTTAGAGCAACTTTTGTTGTGTTTTTTAATCTTTCTTGGTTTCAGGGGACAAGTTCTGTATTTCAATTTTTGAAGATAACAAAGGACTAGTCTGTTTCACCAAAGTCATAATTCTATTTAAATGCAATAGGAGCAAATTGAAATATGCTTCTAATTGACAGCAAAACGCGTAGGGCCGCTGTATGGATATTTTGAATTTCGTGAGGCTCCTGAAGAGAAACGTTGGAAGCTAGGAGTGTGCTGGGTAGGCTTGAAATTAGAGAAACATTAGGAAGTAAGAGGTTGAGGACCAGGCTTGGAATTAGCAGAATTTTTACATCTTATTTCTTGAAAGCTAGTTCTACCATAAAAGTGATTGGTAAAAACGGAAGAGTTAAACTAAATGCGTCACAAAACCATTTGCTAATTGAACACATAGATTTCTTGACATTTATTACTAATAACTTAGAAGTTATTCTAAACATCGAGTGGGCTTTAAGAGGTATATAGAAATATAAGCAGATAAATTGATTTACGGTAGAATTATACGTAATTGCATAGCGCACTATCTACAATCTACAAGTTTTTTAAAGTTGCCATGCTATCAAATTAAACCAGACAATACACCAGTTAAACTATTGTTGATTAGAAATAGCTTCCCCGGAAGTAATGTAACAGTTAATTTAAAAATTGTATTTAATTGGGAATGCTGCTAGTTAATGATAACTCTAAATAAAATGATAAATAATTCAAACTATACCAAGTGACTTAATTAGTATTGAAATGATAATAGGGAAAACTTACATATGCAAATTTCCTTGAACCTCAAGTATTTCGCAAAGGATTGGCTTGAGTCTTTTGATTGACAATATTCCTTTAGGCATTTTGAAATTTTGAACACTAACAACTCACAAAAAACTTTTGAAACTCAGAATTACCTAATTTTACATTTACTGGATGATACATACTAGATTCATAAAGTGAGGTTTAAAATTAAACGTTTACACTATTATACATACAAAGATTTAATTTGTTAAACATCATAAATTATTTTGATATAACTAAGAAAAATGCGTGTTATGAAATTAATCATAGATATGTAAAACTAAAATGATTTAAAGCAATGCTTGTTTACATGTATAAAAATGCTGTGAAAATGGAACTACCTTTGTAATTAAAATAGTTTCAAAAATTCCAAGCATATAAATGATTATTTTCAAATGCAGATACTTTTTTCTCAAAATTAATCATCTCTTTACTTTTGATTATTGCTGCTTCGTAAAAGTATTTAATAGTGAAAAGAAACCATTGCCATGGTGAAAAAAGGTGTGCAACGAAATATAGAATCTTGTTCAACATCACATGATTTTAAAATACAATAGTCCATAGTCCCTTTAGCATGTTTTTGGGTTAGTTACCTCATAGCTAACGGTACATCGAGCACTAAGTTACCTTAATTCAATGTTTTCTTAATCTAATCTAGTTGCATTGTTATTTATATTTGAATAAGACAAACCAAACAACTTTCAAACTTAAATGGAATTCAAATGAGAAGAGGAATAAATTTACTTTATCTAGTGCAAATTCAGTTTATAATTATATCCGTGTATCCTTGTTCATCATTGTGTTGGCAAACTGTTAAGCAACGAATCTATTTAATAAAATTCTAAGCACTTACTGACAGATGACATACAGCCTTAACCAGTGGGTATAGAAGCACGAAATTCTTCATGCGAATTCCTTATATAAAGTAGATGCGCCCTAAAATGTTTGGAAGTTTGTATGAAAAAAATATTTAAGAAGAAATTGGTGTTTAGATTTTTATTTATAAATAGAAGTCAGCTGTATTAACGATTTTTGGAAACCCATCCCTTAATAATACCCTGGTATTGACTAACTGATAGACAATGCACAGCCTAAGCCGGTGTTTCTTAGAAGTAAAAAAAATCAGTTGTATTGCCGTTTTTGGATTTTCATGCCTCAAGGAGGTAAAAGAAGGGAGGACAGTTTGTATGGGAAGTGCATCATTTTGGAAGTCAGAAATGTAGTTTGGGAAAAGTCTGATGCTTCCTGAATTGTAGTGTTACCCATAAGAATTCTTATCGAGCACACGGCTAATGACAGATAAAGCCTTCTAGACAAATAAAAGCAATCTAATCTAAGCAAATAAAAGATATTAAAGTTTAATTCAGATAGGTATCTATCGCGCTTTTGATAATATCATGTGTAAATATGAATTCTGTTTGAGATTGTCCATTTATGTTTGCGATAAAGTTGCAGACAGTTGCTTTTATGAATGATATCAAAATCTAACATTTATTTGTTATCAAAAGTAAATAAAAAATATTTTGAAGTTATAGAGAAATAAAAAAAATACAACTTTGAATCTCCTCTTAAACCAATATTTTTATAAAGCATATTTGACGCAATCGTCATATTTTGTTTTCCAGTCATTCCAGTTTTGTAATTTTCTACTCTATGCTTTATGTATTATCTAGTATTAAGCAACTATAGTTACTCTTACTACTAAGCAAGGTTATTACTCTAGACAAGATTTCAAGAGCAAAGAGCACTTCCTCGGGAGATAATTAGCTCTCCATTGATAGAGAAATGATTAATGGAGTGGCAATTATCTGCAGATGAAGTGTCCACTTCTCTCCTAAAGAAGGGTGCTTTTCAATTGAAATACATATCTGGGGTGGCCATTTTAATATGATATTTCTGTGAACCAAGTTTGATGTTTCATCTGCCATTATAGGGAGCTTCTTCAGGAACAAGGAAACATCAAAATTCAACACAAATGAGCTTGGTATCTTGGTAGCAAAGGATGAACTCTTTAGAAGTGAAAGTGATGCAAAAAGGAAGGGAACAACAATCCATATAGAAGAGCACGTTAACTCATGTGTCAACCATACCATATAGGGGAAACATTTCTGTAGATACAGTGAATTCATTGAGAGGCCGTTGGGTCTAATAAATATATTTGGGTTTGTAGCCCTAGGATGTCATTTAGGTTATTGAGAAATCTATGCTAATTTGAAAAATTTAGGAATTGTTTTTCTTTAAGGCATTAAAATTAATATCTCTAATAACATACATCTACATTGTATATATAAATTTAAATTGAGCGAATTCAAGAAAGGATTTAGTATTTTGAATTTGCAATAGCTAATCAATTAGCTCATGTTGATTCTTCTTGGATTTCTAATAACGAATATATATATGTCAGAAAAAAATAAATTCAAATTATCTGTGCATATTTCTATTACATTTTAATGAACTTTTAAAGACACTGAATCCTAATTAGCCAAATTTTAGTTATTGGCTAACTAATCTTATCCATAGATAAACCAAATGCTTTACATTTGATGTACCTATCCTTGGGAAAGAGCAAATGTTATTCTTCACAGATTGCATGATTGGTTTTGCTTAGAGCATGATAATTAAAAATATACGTAATATCATGGCTTGGAGTTTTAATGAGTGCGTCATTCGAACGAGATATGTGTGAAACTCAATTAAAACTCTTTGCGTATTAATGCATCTATGCGTTTGTGGTTTGTTAATCTGCATCTTTAGATTGTCACTCATAAATACACTACAATGGAGCTTCTTTAATTTTGAAAAGCCGGAGGGAGGCGGAATAGGGGTGCATTTACTTTGGGACCAGGGCTTCATAGAGGCCTGGTGGGATAATTCCAGAATTTTAGACATAACGAGAGGTTATTTTTAGTCGTAGTAATGAAAATCAGCAGTTGTGACCAATTTTTTGGGGTCAAATGTAAAATTCTGAAATGGAGCCTCCTTTTTTTAGTAATCAAAGTAAAATGGTTTAGAACTTCTGCATTCAACGATCCTAGGGGCTTAAATAAAGTGCTTTATGGGCCCACAACTGTTTCTTAATGCATTACCAAATATTTCTCTCACAATCTCTATTCAGCACTGAAACGTCCGAAGTACATATTTATTTCTGGATCTGATAATATTCCCAGCTTTCTGTTAAAGAGATCACTGGAGAATTATCTATAAGGCAAACTAGGCACGTGCCTTACTAATATTATGTTGTTAAAATTTTGTGTATTAGGTTAACTCTAAATATTCACAGGGGCACTTGGAGATTAAAATTTCAGTGAGAAACTAAAATTCATTAATAATATTTTATTTTTGTGCTATAATTTCACCTTAGTACTTGAAAAATTTTATCTAATCGACTGAATATGCTAGATTTTAAGAACTGACTAGACGCTTCTTCTAAAACTAAATAGGATATTTTTGTTGTAATCTTTTCAATCAAAACGGATCATTCTTAATACTAGCGATGCTTTTGGTAGCGAAAATTTCAACGAAAAAGAAAAGTTCATCAGCTATATTTTCTTTTTCCGTTATAATTTTACCTTCATGTGGAACATTTTTTTAAGCTGTACCTTGTCGAATGGTTATAGTAGACTCTTGAAACTAACCAGAACCTTCATTTTAAACTGAATATCATATCGTCTTCATCCTCTGACGTATGTATGTATGGGGTGGGGTTCCTACAGTCTCTGCCGCACTCCACATTTCGACCGCCATTCCTCTCCATTTCTCCATGCCTCTTCTTTGATAGCTCTGTCTCTCATATATTTCTCTATGCCATCCTTTCATGAGATCACTGGCTTTCCTCTCTTTCTTCTCTGTGGCGGTACCCTTTTTGGCCACCTTTCCTTACTCATTCTCTGTACGTGACCATACCACAACAGTTGTCTTGTATCGATTCTGTCCGCCCTGGTGATGATTCTTCCTGTTCTCCTTCGTATCTCTTCATTTCTTATGTGGTTCCGTTTTGATATTCTGCATGCTATTCTCAAGAAATCCATTTCTATAGTGTCTATGTTTCTCACATCCTTTTTTGTTAACGGCCAGCATTCAGCACCATAGGTTAAGATTGGTTCCACCACCGCTCCAAATATTTTTATTTTTGTGGTTACTGTCATAGTTTTAGACTATATTAGGGAGTTTAGTGCCTCGATTCATTTTTTCCTTGTTGTATTCTACTTTGAATGTCTCTTTGTTTTGCCTTCTTCGCTTAATATACTTCCTAGATATTTGTATTGACTCTTCGTATTTATTTGTTCCTTTGTCCGTTCCTCCTACTTTCATATATTCAGTTTTTGTCATGTTTATTATTAGGCCCATACTCTGAGGCCTAATAATAAACATGACAAACTAAACATGTAATCTGCGCCTTCCTCGTCACCGGCAATAATCACTTGATCAGCAAAATAGAGGTCAAACATTGGTTTCTTACCCTAATGACCTAATGTGGTGGTACCTATTTTAATTGCACTCTGTGCGTCTTTATATAGATTCCAAATTGCATTTTTGTAAATTTTTTCGAGTCCAATGTTTTTCAAAGACTCAAACGTATTCAGATTATATTTATTTTTCCTTTTCCACTATAACATTTTCGAAGCTATGCCTAATTGAATGGTTAACCTAGAAGCTAATCAAAAGCTTGATTTGAAACTAAACAGCATTCACCATAATAATTTCACGCATTCAGATACAATCGTTCCAACTTGATAACCCTTTGGTGTATTATCACATTTGCTGATCAAAATTTCGATGAAAATCCAAATTTTATTGGTAACATTTTCTTTTTTTTATACTTTTATCTTCATATTAGACAAAATTTTCTAAGGTGTAAGTACATCATCACCTGGGTATGCTAGAACACCAAGAGTTGAACAGAACCTTTGTTTGAAGAAAAACGTTTTCATATTTTGTGTATTTAGTTAAAACTGACATGTAATTGATGGTACATTTTGGTAATAAGCTAAAGTTTATCAATAATATTTTCTTTTTTCACTATAATTTTATCTTAACAAAGTGGAACTCTCTAAGTTTTAAAATTTTGGTTGGATATTCTAGCGACTCTACGAGCTGATCTGAAATTTCGTTTTAAACAAAACAACACTATCTCGTCATCATCATTTGCGTATTCACTTAAAATCAATCCATTTTAAAATCCTTGAATGGTTAAAATTTCGATAAACCAAAGTGGCAGATTATCCGTAAGGCAAACCAAACAGGTGTCCAAAGGCGCAAGGAGACATGGGAGTCGGTTACATTTGAGGGGGTGGTTAATTATCAACAAATATTGTGAGGCACTTTATACAATATTTGCCCAAAGCGCTACTGCTACTGGAAGAAATTCCGCCTAATTGAATCGTTGAGATTAAGAACAGTACAGGTCCAAATGTTTGAACGTTGGAAAAATTTAAAAAATATGTTTATTTCGTTTGTTATGCTTCTTACAGTTTTGGTATGTACAAACATGTTTTAGTGTATCCCTTCAGGCACCCTTTAAACAAAAAATTAAATTAAGGCATATTTTATTGAACAAAAATAATCACATTTAGTTACCATCATCATCATTCTCCAAATTAGTGGTTCTCCAGGATATTGTAGGATAAGAAAACTCTTACTGTTCTTCCTATGTATTTCATTATATGTTTTATATCGTTCAATTTCTTCTTGTTAATTAACACTGGTTCAAAAGAGGTTTTAATGAAAGAAATATACTGACTTTGATTTTGTTTTAGTAACTTTAAAATATAAGAATTAATCATTAAAATGTAAGCATTTAACACAGCTTTTAAATAATGCACCGTAAACAAACTGTATATATTTAGAAATTGTAAAACTTTTATGTATTTTATTTGCTAGTAGTCTACAGATTCTTTTTAGTTTGGAGGCCACAATTCTTAAAACCAAGTAGATGGGTCTATAAGAAGCGATAGTTATAATGAATGTATTTTCTGGAATTTTCAGTCACTGCCTCATATTTATCTGGCATAATATGCCACTAAAACAACAGCTGACTCTGATCATAAATCGTACCAAAGCGCTTTACGTTGAGAATAAAAATAGTACAAGTCCAGAACTTGTACCGTTCTTACAGTCAATGCAGTGCGACAAAATCTGGAAAGGACATTAACAAGGTGGCTTTACTAGTGTTTTTCTACTGATTCGATGCAGTTTCCTATTTAAAACAAAATGGCTATGATAGATGAAAATATCAAATTTTGGACTTGTACTGTTCTTAATCTCACCGATTCAATTGTTTTCCAAACTATTCACTATTCTGTTTAGTTTGTCCCCAAAAACTTTTGAATTTCCTTCCCTGTGGAAATAAACATGTATCGAGCATTTAAGAAGAGTGTGACAACGCAAATAAGCAACTATAGACTGATGATTCCACTACTTTGAATTTCTTTTTTTAAATTTAATCCACTCGCAAAGGGTAACCCCATTATGCTTTCAAAGCACTGCGAGTAGAATGCGGAAACAAGGATAGATGGCGATGAACCGCCTTCTTAAACAAGGATAGGTTGTAATTTTTGGGGAAAATTCCTTTCGGTAACAAGTTCCATAACTTGGAAGTTCTATTGAAAAAGAAAGCCTACCTTCTGAGAGGCGGATTTGGCAATGGCGCGCACATGATCGTCCCAAGAGAAGTTAGTGACCGCATTCACTCCTAGGATAGATAGATTAGATTCCATTGTAAGGATTTTAAGGTCTATTAGTATGTTTGTTGCATTGTCCCTTGATGTTTTCTTAGAGAAAACCGCGGCCTGAGTTTTTGAAGCATTGAAGTCAATCAAATTGTTCTTACCCCATTCCAGAATAATCTCGAGATCCCGATTAATAGTCTGTATCTGCTGCTCCCTTAGTCGATCTGAAGCAGCGAAAGATAATGGTTTGTCGGAGAAAAAAGATGATACAAGGTTACTATCATCTGCTTAGCTGTATATAGGATCGGAAGTTGAAGCTAAGAGATCGTTAATGTGTAACAGAAATAGTGTAGGAGACAGAACAGACCCCTGAGGCACCCCCGCGTTAATCGCAAATGTCTCAGATGAGATGCCATCGACGACGACTTGAAGAGATCTGTCAGCGAGAAAATTGGATATCAAATAACAGAGTCCAGGAGGAAGACCATAAGATGTTAATTTGGCGAGAAGAGATCGGTGCCAGACTCTATCGAAAGCCTTTGAAATATCCAATGCCACAATCCTAGCCTCACCATGTTTTTCCATGGTTGGGTTACAGATATGAGTAACATATGCCAGTAGATCGCCAGTGGAACGTTGTTGTCTAAAACCGTATTGCCTGTCGGAGATGATTCTATTTTCCTCTAGATATTTGGGAATATCGATGTTGATAACCTTTTCCATCACTTTAGATATAACGGGTAACTAAGATATAGGGCGATAGTTGTTAGCCAGATTCCTTTTTTCCCTTTTAGGGACAGGCTGCACTCTAGCAGATTTCCAGATGTTAGGGAATACACCTTTGTTGTAAGAGAGAGTGAACAATTTGCTTAGGACAGGAGTCAACTCTGGGGCGCACTTCTTAAGAACAATAGCGGGAATACCATCAAGGCCAGAAGCTTTCGAGATGTCGAGCTTAAGGAGAATAATCCTTACTGTGCGTTGTCTGAAAACAACTTCAAGCATCGAAGTGCCAACCTTAGGAACAATAGGAGGTTCTGCATTTCGAGAATCAAGATTGGAATTTTCAGCAAACATTAAGGCTAACATGTCGGCCTTTTGCTTGGAAGTAGTAGTAATATTGCTATTTTTATCGAGTAAAGGTGGAAAATTTGAAGATGTAAAATTCTTATCAATCGACTTTGCAAATCCCCAAAAGGACCTGGAACCGTTAGGACAGTTGGTAAAGGGATTTGATTCTATTTGTTCTACATATAGTACTAGTATAGTACTAGTATATAGTACTAGTATATATTTGCTGTTATCTACTGTAACAAATTTAACTTCCTTCTTTGAATATATTGCTAAAATCGTAGACCGTAATGGTGAAGTTGATCAACCGATTTTAAAAATGCCTTTCATCACTTTATTCTTTTTAAAAAAATACAACCTTAGGAATTTTCAGACAGTCTGATACATTTGTTCACATCTTATTTGTCTAATAGGGAGTAGTTCCTCAGAATTTCAACACATTCAGTTGAATATGTGAAGATCCACAAGGTTCAAGATCCATTGATCTTTGCAATATTCATTAATGACCTTGTTTAGGTTATTAAATCATTTAAACTGCCTTTTGCCGATGACTTAAAATTCTTTGGCTCTATATCTTCTCTTGGAGACTGCTCATCGATTAAGGAGCTTCTGGCAAAAACGACCATTTATTTCATTATGAGATAATCAAAGAAAACTGTCAAAATGGGTTCTGCATATATGTTTAGTTTTTCCTTGTATGAGCCTAAAAAATTATACAATAAAATTATCTGCTGATTTATAATATGTAACAGATAAATAAGCACTAATACAGAATTACCATATATTTAAATACGCCTGTTTTTGCTTCCATTTTGTAAGGCCTGTTAGTAGAACCATCGAAACTTGACAATCGTATAACTTTTAATTACGGTGGTTTTTAGCAGCTGTTAAGGACGATATCGCGATATATATTTCATATTTGAATTTTTTGAACCTTGGTCATTTTTGCCAAAAAATCTTCAATTTATTTTATTTGTCATCTAATAGTTGCGAAATGCCTACCTACTAGTTAGGATTCATGTAAATCCCAATTAATAAGGATGTTGAGCTACTATTTGTGAACTAATTATAGAAGTGAATCCCAGTCTTAAGACCACCCGCCAGTGATGACTGATTAATGATCGTAAAATTAAGCTCGTTCTAGTTTAAAGGGGATTTTTGGTACATCGAATCGAGACGATAAATAACATATAATTAGTGGATGGAAATGACCTCATTCTGCAGACCATTTAAAAAACCTTCTAAAATGTCCTCCTCTCCCTTCCCCGGCAACTGCACCGTGCTGCTTTTTATGTAATACAAGTTAAGCGTTAATTTACATCCTCTTGTGGAATAGCCATAGCCGTGACTCATACGGTTTCACGTGAGCGATTTTAAGTCTATATAAAACGGAAGTGTAATAATTTCTTTTTCAGATAAAGTCGGATTATCTTTTAACATGTTACAAATTTATACTGGTGGCTTCCTCATCGTACCTAGGTTTAGTCTGATAAAACCGCAGGATAAATAAAAATAAAGCAAGTCGAAATTATCCATCATTAAGCAGCCTGCGATAAAAGAACAACCTACTTAAATGTTAACAAATAATAAAACTTAATTGTGAATGAAAAAAGAATTGATTGTTTTCTGTTCTTTAAGTGTCCATCAAGGGATTGTAAGAATTTCCCAGTCAGTACAGAGTACAGTCCACTGGATTGTTCGCCTTAAAACTAAGACCAAACATAACTCGAAAAAAACCCGAATCGATTATTTTTTGCAAACATATGATATAGATACAATGCGTTATATACACCAAAAAAAAAATAAATAAACGAAAATCTATGATCTACCATTATACAAAATCTTGTCCCATGAAATTCACACCATTCTACAAATTCAGGGGAGCTCAGAATCTACAAAATCAGGGGACAAGATTTGTATATCAATTTTCGCAGATAACCAAGGACAAGTTCGTTTCACCAAAAGTGTGGGGTTTTTACTACAATTTTTAATAACAGATTTACATACTTTCAGATAAAATTTTTATACATTACACTTGTACTTACTTGAAAATTGGATGTATCTTCCTTTTTCTCCACTTCAGTAACCAAGGTAGTGCCTTATGTTTATTGGTTATCGAAGCGACAATTAGTTCCCCGAGTTTCTTTTTCTTCATTTTCACATATATGAAGTTGTGTCTTCTGCTGCAATCAAATCAGTTGAGTTAGACATACGCATTATTTCGCAAGAGCGACCAAATTTGCCATGACATTCTTTTTATTAAATATAAGGTTTTATTTTCAACGTTGCTGAGCACCAAGGCTGATTGATTGTGAAATAATGAATTGGTCTGTTTTTTCATTGTTATTAAAAGATGAATATTTTGGCTAACTTACAAGAGAAACTCATTTGAACCCCAAAGTTCCATCCAATCCATTTAAATGCGTTTGAGCGTTGTTACAGACGATAATCGTGTATGCTTGCAGTAATTTTATCACTGCAGATGTGTTGGCGATTTATATAAAAATTGTGCAAAATCACGTCACTCGAGTACAGTTTTAATGAGAGGTGCTATATGCTCTGCTCATTATATAGTTATTATGACAGAAAACTATGATTGTCCGTTCATTTTTTATTAATGCAATGGTAATAAGCAACTTCTAACTTCGTTTGTAAAGTCGACCAAAATTTAACAAAAATCTAAATTAAGAATTTGATACAGTTATCAGATATCATACTTTTGCTATCAAATTGCTAATAAACACTGACTCTTTAGTGACCTCCGAAATAAAGTGTTGCTTCTTTACTAGTTTCACCGTTCTCTTAATAGCTAATTAGTGTCTTTAATAATGTCAATTTGGTCAGCGAAATGTGTATCATAAAGCTATTTAAATTAATGTACTAAAAGGGTATTTCTATATAGATCCTCTTAACAAAAGAAAGAAAGAAAACAGAAGAGAAGAATAAATCTATTGAAATCAATGCAGTAAAAGAGTATTTCGATATAGGTTCTCTCAATCTAAAGAAAGACAACTAATAAATTACTTTCGTCAACATATAAAGACCCCAAACCACAAATCAGGACCAGATTAAGCTGCTACAAAGCACGGAGCTAATTAGAATTATGAGGGCTCTTCTCCCCAATAAGATGGCGGTTTGGGAGGGGAGATAAATAAGAAGTCAAATTTAAAAATTAAGAGATTGTTAACGAAAATAACAAAAGTTTCTTTTTTATTTTATCTTCAACATAATCTTTAATTATATCATCAAAGTATAATTTTATCAAAATTTCGTGGTCAACGCACATTAATGATATTGCAGCTAACCTTCTAGCGGTATTCTGATTCAAACAAATTTCAAAACAAAAAAGTTTCGTTTCACATTTAACGATCGCAAAATTTAGAATTGTATAGGCCCTATAGACTATAGACTCTATAGACCCTGATTTTAGTGGCGTAAGGCGGATCCTAAATTTTTGAAGGCTGATAATAATTCCATTCTAGAGATCCCTAAAGTATATTGTTGCAGGAGGAAGCTCCTAATACTTTTGCAAAATTCTGACTTTTTCTCGAATCTTTGAGTTAAAACTTGAAATATGAAAGGTTGTGCGAATTTTGCCTCAAATTTGGTAAAAAAGTCGAAGCCTAAATTTTGAGAAAAATGGGTCAATATTCTTAGAGGAAGCCCACATTTTGAGTATGAGATCAAAATTTAATAAAAGACATATTTATTTCTGAATAGTAGTTAAAATATATGAAAAAAAAACTGAATTTATGAAAAAAAAGTCTCCAAATTAAAACGGTTTCGAGAAAAATGATAATACACTAGATTAAAAGAAAAATTGTTTGGTCAAAGCCTAAATTTGGGATTCTTTATATTACCGAGTTTTTTCGAAATCTTGACTATTTTATAAAAATTACAAGTTCGTCCTTGAAATTTTTAATTGTTAATTTTGAATTCAAATTCAAGAAAATTGTCCAAAATTCAGAGAGAAAAAGGTAAAAACAGTTATAAAAAATTCTAATTTTGAAGCAGTTAAAATTTCAAATAAGCCAAATTTATTAATAATAATTTCTCAAAATTATTACTTTAATCTCGAAATTTCCACTTTATCCAGAAATTTTTAATAAATTCCCATTTTTTCCCAAAGTGTTCAGTTTTTAGGTTGAATTTTAAACTCTAAATTTGAGAAAAAGAGCGAAATATTGACAAAAAGATTATTTCTAGAAAAAGTCTAAATTTGGACACAAACCGAAATTTTTCAAAAAATTGTAATTTTAGTTTAACTTTAAATCAGAAGAAAATTGTTTTGGAAAAGAACCTGAATCTTTTGCCAATAACATTCAGGAAATTTTAGAAACACAAATTTTTAAGTTTTGAGCGGAATTTAGAGAAGAAATTTCGTAGTTTTTTCGAAATGCTTACTTTTTTCTCAACAACCCAGTTCAAACGCGCAATTTTAATTTTTTTGTAACAGAAAGAAAAATCTAAACTTTCAGCCAGTCAACATTTTTAAATAAAGTCTAAATTTCGAGTCAACGAAAAACCAAATTTATTAGAAGAATTTTCTTCTGTAAATTTCCACTTTAATCTTACAATTTTGATGTTTCTGAAAATTTTGAATTAAAAAATTGAAAATTTAGGTTTGACCTTAACACAATTAAATTCGTAAATGTTTATAGATGTCGTTTTTCTACATTTTTTTCTAGACATTTCACTTTTAAAAATTTCGAATAAGAATTTTTTTTCTCAAACTACTAAATCTTGAAATTTTAAAATAACTCTGAGAATTATTTTATAACTTTTAATGTACACAGCAGAAATTGTTAGAAAGAAGTCATTATTTTGAGAAAAGTTCAGTTGATTAAAATTTAAATTTCCATTTTTGAGGTATTCAATTTTAGATTTTTACTTTTCCTAAAAATTTAAATTTGTGTCAAAATTTTGAATTTACTATTTTCCTAAAATTTTCTGTTATTCCGGAAAATTTTAAATTGAAAAAATAAATTTTAAAAGTTTCCCGGAATTAGTGCTTCTTCTTCAAAATTTCAACTTCCGATTTTAAAATTTGAGAATTTTCTTAAATTTAAATCTAATTTTTGTTTAAGTCTCTATTTTTGATGAAGAAATATACTTTTCCAAAAAATTTTGACATTTCAAAAAAAAATTTCGATATAAATTGCTGGTTTCTTAAACCCCTTTTAGAAATTACGAATTTGTTCTTAAAAAAATTAATAACTTAGAATTTAAAATTGTTGAAATCTTTTAAAAATAAAAATAGAAATTCAGAACTTCGAATTTAATTTCGAAATTTTGACTTCCATCTTAAAATTCTGATCACAAAAAATTCAGAATTTCGAAGGTTAAGATGAAAAAAACGTCGAAAATTAGATTTTAAAAGTTGAACTTATTTTCGAGTTTGAAGTTAAAGTTTCGAGTTTGAAGTCGAAATGTTGGGTTTTTTTACATGACAGATTTTAAGAAAAAAATTGAAAGTTTCGGGAAAAAATCAGTTTTGAGACGAATGAAAAATTTTTGAAATGTAGTATTTCTTTTATTTTCTTTTTTTTTTTGTTTTCTTTTCCCTTTTGGCATTAAAAATTGAGGTATCCATTTAAATCTCGAAAATTTAATAAGAAGTATACATATAATAGAAATTTTAACAGAAACACTCGATATTTCAAATTTTTCTGAAAATTTCGGTTTTTTCCTCGAAATTCAGTTTCCAATTTCCTTGAAATTTTTAAATTAGTAAATCTAAAATTTTTTACAAATTCCGTTTTTTTTTCTATATTTCAACTTTTTTTTCGAACTTCTTGGTATAAATTTAAAATTTGTATTTTTTTTCATAATTTCCAGTTTCTATTTAAACTCCGATTTTTTTTTGAAATTCTGTAACTTTAATTGGATTTTTGAAAGGAGCGCTATTTTAAATTTTGCACAAGGGTGCCTGATAGATATGCGCAGGGAATGAGTTGCCTATTTCGCCAACTGGACTGGCATTATCACATCAGGCTAGTTAATTAGAAAAATAATAACTATAGAATTCATCTCTATTGATATTTAACTCGCATGGCCTATCTTTTTACTTGATATGGTTATTTACACGATAAGTCGCAAAATCTTCTTACATTTAACGTGTATGAAAACCAAATCGCGAGCTCTAATGAAAGATAAAATAAAAAATTATTTGAAAACTGATGGTGACATTGTCCATTTTTTTTACAAAAGTTTGGGGAAATATCCAAATTTTATTTTCAGAATAATGCAGATATCAGATATCTTTGTTGTAACTGTGCAACATTACTAATCTTTTTATGACGACTTCATTATCTACAACTAGTTGTTTATTTACCCAACTATTTGTTTACAAACATTTGAAACTCACCTATTATTATATGTGGTTAAAGTTTCCGAATCATCAGCAGCTAGAATGCTTCGATTCGGATCGATCCTTCGTATGCTTTTCGCTCGGCTTACTGCTGAGGATCTCGTTGCTGAAGAAGCTCTTTTCTTCCTTCTAATTGCATTAGATCTTCTTAAAAAACATTCACCATAACGCGCGATATCATTACTGCGATGCAACTCGATGGCCCGGCTTATTAAACCTGTTTCTTCGAACATTGCGGTTTGTTCGGTTTATCTTTCGTTATATTATCACTGCTATTTTAAGCCGCTCGATGCAAAGTCGCGGTTTGGGGAAAACCCGCTTGAAGAACCAAAAGCTGCAATTTCAGGAGGAAGTTTTGATTTTTTCGGACTGGTTGATTGTAAACTCTTTAAAAGGTGTATTCAAGTTAGGGTTATTCACTCTATTCATTGCAGTAAAATAAAATAAAGACGGGAGGGGATTTCTGTTTCCGCTAATACATGATATTGTCTAACTCTAGGAGAGCCCATTATCGGTACCATGTTGTAATAGTGTAAAAATGCCATTGTTCACCTCTTGGTTTTCAAATATTGTTTAGTAACTGTGACGCTTACAATACCCACATGCTGCAGACTGCTGCAATCAATAACACTGCATTTTGTATCAATAACTTCTTCAGATTGATAATTTTGATTTTTGTAACCATCTTGTAACGATCTTTTTTTATTTATTAATATTCGGCAGATCTATTTATTTATTTTTTTAGTTAGATAATAATCTTTTATGATTTATCTATTGAAAATTTGGCAAGTGCTAAACTTCCCAAAGAAGAAAGAATCTTCTAGAAAGCTCCAGAAACTGCCAGCAATTTAGGACGTTTTTTTTGAAAATTTAAATTGTTCTATTCTTCATGGTGAACTCTTATTGGTGGGAAACATTATGTTTGTTAATTTTATTAAAAATGTTTTATTTCAATGCTAGGATTTTTTTTCTCATACTTATTAAGAGTTTAAAGTTAACTTAGATTTTTATTTTTCAAAATATTTACAATGTTGAGTTTTTGTCAAAATTTCGACTTTTTTCCCAAAAGATGTTATATTTCTATGCTTTTCCTAAAAATTTGATTTTTCTTTAGAAAATTTGAGTTTTGTGCCAAAAAGATGCAAAGGTCGAAAGATTTCTAATTGCAATCTTGAATCGTTTAGAAAATTTGGGCAGTATTTACAAAATTCCATCTTTACCTCGATATTTTAGCTTTTGTTAGGAATTATATTAAAATAAACAAAGAGTCTAAAGTCTGAATTATAAAAAATTTTAAATTGATAGAGAAACCTTTGAATTTATAATAAAATTCAAAATTTTTATTTCTATTAAGTCTGTCTTTCTTGTAAATTACAAATTTTTATGAAAATCTTAGATTTAAACTTTGGATCTTTACTTTTTTCTTTACAATCTCGAGTTTATATCCGAAATTTTTATTTTTGTCTAAAAATTTTGATTTTATGATCGGTGCAATTGCTTCTTTTTCAAATTTAAAGGACAATTTTTTAAAATGTTTAAGACTTTTTTTTTAAAATATGAATTTTATTTCAATATTTTTACTTATTCCTCGACATTTCGAGTTTACAAAAAAAAAATCTTACATTTCCAGATAAAACTCAATTTTTCCTGTTTCTTTAATAAATGTTCAGGTTTTTTTTTTCAAAATATAGACTTCTCTAGAAATCTTGACCTTCTCTAAAAATTTTTAGATTATATACAACACATATGTAGGATGTTCAGCGTGGAATGGAACAGTGGAATATTTCAGGAAGGAAATGGTGATTTAGACAATGTGAGAATGTGATGTTAAATTATACCATGGGGGACATATTTGCAGGTACAAAAATTCTAATCTTTTTTGGTCACTGTTGGCACATAATATCGATTTTTTTGGGATATCAGGCATATTTTTTTATTGCATATTTTAATTCTTCATAGCTTTTTTGGCTACTGTTGGATGGGGATTCGTTGTGGGTTGCCAGCACTTGGGCCACCCTTTCCGGGCCCATGTGCTATCCCCTTGATTAAGGTATCTTGGTCATTCATTCAGCCACTCAAACCTGTTGAGAAACTGAAGAATGTCCCTTGGATGCGCTTCTCTCAAACTGGCCACACTAGGCCAGAAGTCCCCCAGCGTGGATCCTCTGATTGATGCTTGTACCGGGCAGTGGCACATCACGTGCTCGACACTCTCATCCTCTTCTAAACACCCTCTACAACTCGGGTCGTTTACAATTCCCATTCTGTGGAGGTGTTTGCTTAATCGTCAGTGACCAGTCTAAATCCCTAGAAGTTTCCTGAGATTATTCCTTGAAAATTGTAGGCATAATTTTACCCTTTCCCTGCACGGCATTCTAATGAATGCGTGAGTTTGTTGGCATGTTATTATTGATGCCCATATGGCTTTGTGTTTACGATAAATTTCTTCGTTAAGTAGGGATCTTACGCTTGATCTCGCCAGGGGAAGGGTTGGTTCTGGTCCAACGAATTGTCCCTTCGCTACTTGGCTACTGTTATTATAAGATCTACTTACCACAAATCCATAGTTTCTAAGAAATAAAATAGTCCAATGCCTTACAGAACCTTAGACATAAACCAGTGGTATTCAATCTAAAACTCGCGAACAAAATGTGGCTCGTTGTGATTCGCTGTAACTATGAAGAAAAAATATATCACATTTTGTTTAACAAATTCATGTGTCTAGATTGAAGTTGAAATTTGGATTTCAAAATCAAATATTCGAGAAAAACTAAAAATGTTAGCTTTGGAGTAAAAATTCAGTTGAAATTCTCGAAATTTTTCAACAAAAATTCATTTTAAAAAATCCAATTTTCAGATTTTAAGACTCGGAATTTGGAATAAAAGTTCAAGGGGAAAAACATTAATTTATTAAATAATAGAATTTTGAAAAGTATTCTTTTCAACTTTAAACTAAATAAACTAAAAAGTTTATGCCACACGTCATAATTTAGATTTAAAAGTCATTTATAATAGCAAATTTCTACAAATTTTGAGAAAATTTCGAAATTTTGGAACAAAATTATAAATTATTTACAAGAATTCAGTTTTAACACCAAATTCTGAGAAAAAGGTCAAAATATCTAAATTTCGAAAAACAGTTGACATTTTGAGATTAAACTCAACATTTCTGAGAATCAAAATCGAAATTTCTAAAAAAACATTCAACATTATGGAAATATTAAGAAATTCTTAAAACTTTGGGTTTATTCTAGAATTTAAACCTGAAATATTTGTGGAACATTTTTACTTAATGAATCAAACTTTTTTCGAAATGTTGACTTTTCCTCGAAGTTTCAACATTAACCACAGAATTTCAAATCTAAACATCGCATCTTGCGAAAAAAGTTTAAATGTCTGGAGAAGCTCAAAATTAATAAAAATGAATTTAAAATAACGAAAAATTACAAGACAAATTTGAAATTTCGAGATAAAAGTCAACATTTCGAGAAAAACTTGAAATTTATAATTTCCTTATGAATTTTCCAATTTGTAAAGGTTAAGTTTAAATCCGGATTTTGATAAATTCTTCAATGTTAGACTGTTTGCTTAGGAATTCAAAATTTCAAGATTAAAGTCGGAATTTTGAATTCTTTTTAATAAATAAAGTGTTCTCTTTGACACAAATTTCCTAAGAATTTCAATTTAAGCTTAATAAATAACCACTTTATTAGTAACTTCAAATGTTTAAACTCCAAAATATCGAAATTTACTTACAATTTTTGGTTTATGTTTATGTGATTAATGTTGATAATGCCCCCTACATTGTAGTAGTCGGATTCTTTTTGATAATTTTCTAATTATTCCCTTTAAGTAATTAAGCGTAACTGAAAATTACCTGACGCCCCATTTTGTTATCTTGTTCTTAAACATCATGCCGCTACTAGTCAATTATTGTTCATCTGAATAACAGAAGCCTTGAAAATTTGAATTGGGTATTTTCGGACTTATAAATAGAATTTTTTCCTGCATCATTGTATTTTTGTTATTACGCGGGGTTAGCGATTATGAGCTTCACAGGGGTGCATTGGTTTCCAACCTGTAGCAATAAGAGGCTCTTGCTCGTTCCACAACGCTAGCTGATATTAGTAAAGAAATTAGTATTTTGTGATGGCACTTAAAATTCTTTTCTAACTTTCAATTATCGTTGACTACACTTCTCTCCTGCGGAAAATTACGATAATACGAAGGTAAATCAAATACGACCCGGAATTTCTATCATGTCACCTTGAGGGGGTCGGGAGCGTGCGCATACTCTTAGACATGTTAGGTGGGGATATCATGTGACTTCCTGAGCTTAAGCGAATTCCGTTCTCGCCGTTCGTTAGGTGTAAATACAATGAATAAGCAAGAGGTTTATCCGCACGTTGCGCAGCGCATTATTATTAAATTTCTCGCCGTTAAAGGTGTAAAGTCCGCCGAAATTCTTTGTAGACTAGAAGTACAGTTTGGAGATACTTGTTTGAAGAAAACTCAAAGTATGAATGGCAACAAAATTTTTTAGGACGAACACAAATTGAAATTGCACCCCATGCCCGTTGTCCTCGGACAAGTGTGACAAGATTAAAGATTTTAAAGTAGTTGTGACGTCGATTTTCTGCATGAACGTCGTACGGTTAACGTTGTCTACTGCTGCCAGCTACTGGATGAAGCAAAACGTGCATATCGGTGGAAGAGGCGCGAATTTTCGGTCAGAAATGTGATTTTGTCTCACAACTATGTCCCGCTCTCATTTAGCAGTCAGACACATCAAAAATTAGAGGAAATGCATTGTGCAACATTAGAATACCCTCCTTATAGTCCCTACTTATCATCATGTGATTATCATTTGTTTGGACCACTGAAAGAAGCTTTAGGAGCTAAGCGATTCCATGATAATGCTGCTGTTGAGACATTTATGTGCAATTGGCTGCAAACACGACTCCCTTTTTTTATGATGTTGGCATTAAAAAACTTCCAATTCGTTGGGAAAAATGTGTAACAAAATCAGGAGATTATGTAGCAAAATGTTTAATAACTTTCATCTAAGTATCTTGTACTAATACATTTTTAAAAACAAATTCCTGTTCATATTTAATTTACCCTCATAGTTTAATATTTAACTTTTTACTTATGTCTTAAATTCTTAGCTCGACTTTGTTTCAAATTTCCTCGAAATTTTGAGTTTTAAGGTCAAAGCTTGGAAAAAAAGAAAACATTTTTCACGTTAATCAGAAAACTTCGACTTTAATTACTTTCAAAATTCTGACTTTAAACAGGAACTTTTCAAATTTTGACTTTAATCGTGACATTTCGATGAAAAAGTCGAATTTTTATTAAAAAAAATTGAAATTTATAAAAAATTTCTAACAATTTTCGATTTTAAAAATGTCAATTCTGAGTTTTGATAAAAAGTGGAATTTTTCAACTTTTGCTTACAAATTTAAAACTTCTGGAAAAATGAATCTCTTACTAATAGTCAAAATTTTAAGAAACTATTTTTTAAATAAATTTATATATTTTTTTGACCAGGTTTTACTTTCGCTCAAAATTTAGACTATGTAAAAATATTAACTTTTTTCTCTCAAAAGTCAACCTCTTTTTTTCTTGAAAAATAAAAATGTCAAGTCTAAACTTGGAATTTAAAGAATAGAATAAAACTTCGAGAGTATATAACCTCGAAATTTCTTCAAAACTTCAAAATCTCCAAACTTTGATTCAGTGTCGATATTTGCTAAATTAATGTTGGAAAGAAATTGAAATCGATAATGCAGAAGGCAGACTCGAAATTTTAGAAAAAAATCTAAAAATTTAAAGAATGTCTACCAAACTTTTAGACAGTCAAAATTTAAGTAAAAAAACTAGAAACGCTGCTTTTCGTTCTCATAAATTTGAACTTTTTCTCAAAATTTTAAATTACAATATTTATATTAATTTCAAATATTCCCGATTTTTTTTATAAATTTAGCCTTTTACCTATAAATTTCCACTCAAACTCTCTAGATTCAATTTTTTCTTTCTAAAATCTCTCGTCGACTTTTAACCGTTTTTTGAGCTAATTTAATTTTGATAAAAAATAATTCAAATTCCAAATTTAAAATCAACAGATCTAATCTAGAAATTTTGATGTTACACCAAATTTTCTTAAAAAGTATTTCAATTTTGAGTTTAAAATATTAAACTTTTCTATTGAACCTTTACTTGATTCTCGATAAAATTATGAGAAAACTATGGAATTTGTCCCACTGCCAATTAGTTTAAAATATTAAACTTTTTTACTTAATCTCTGCTCAATTCTCGACAAATTTACGAGAAAAACGTAGAATTTGCCTTCCGCCTATGATATCAATTTTGGAATCAATTTGATTATTATACTTGGATTTGGTAGCGACATACATGGAACGAATTTCTTGTAGAGGTGTTGTTAAGGATAGGATCTTTCGAATTAAAGCATTGGCTCAGGGACCCCTAAGTGTTTGAGTGGATCCCTAGGGTTCCTCAAGTCAAAGAACACTACATTAGAATTCTGTTTAGCCTTGAAAGCTAATAAAACATTTGCTGTTTCTTCCCTGATAAGCGTCTCCACTTATGAAAGGTATGAGACACCACTCGTGTCACAATGAATTGCAGTTCCTCCACAAGATTGTATGGCTAAATGAATGACCAAGGACGCCTCAATCAGGGGATAGCACAATGAGCCCGAAAAGGGTGGCCTAAGTGCTGACCTAAAATATTTAGGTAATCTACTCCACAACCAGAATTGTGAATAAAACTTAACCGAATTATCCTTTGTGGTGGAGGTTTAACATTAAAATATTTTCGAGACAATTTTGTAATGTAACAGTGGCGTTCTTGGGTTCCGTGGCGCACATTATGGGAATCACTGCTTTATACGAGCCCAGGCTCATAATAGTTCGGCCGGTAATAATTTGTAACTATATTTTTGAAGATAATATTAAACTTAAAACAAAGGTGCAAAATTGAATCAAAACTATTACAACTATATTCAAATTTATACTTTTAAGTAGCTGAAACTGAAAATTATAATTAAATTACGTAAAGAAACAAATCAGTATAACAAAAAATGTATTTCACGTGGTGGGTCATAATAGTTCGGCCAAAACCTAATATTGCGTTACGTCGCCTTTATTAGCAATAACCGCTTTAATTCTACTGGGCATTGTATCCACAAGTCGTGCACACTCTTCTGGTGGAATATTATTCCATACATTTTGCAAAGTAGCTTTTAATTCGGGTACTGTCCGCGCTGGATTTTTCCGAAGTTGCTTCTTCATATTGTGCCAAAGTGTCTCGATTGGAGACAAATCTGGACTAGAAGACGTCCATTTTAGAACAGGAATGTTATGCTCTTGAAACCACGTCTTCACAGTTTTCGCAGTATGGCAAGGTGCACCATCCTGTTGGAACATAAAGTCACCGTCATCGGCTGCACATTGTGCGATAGACGGTAAAAAACTTGCTTCCAATATCTCCTTATATTTTTGGGCGTTAACAATTCCATCGATGAAGTGTAATTTGCCCACTCCTTTTGCAGACATGCAACCCCATACCATAACTGATGCTGGGAACTTTACTTTTTTTACTAGACAGTCATTATGGAATGCTTCGTTGGATGTTCGTAACACCCTTTTACGGGAGTCGCCCACACAAACATCAAATTTGGACTCATCACTCCAAATTATATTGTACCACTGTCGTTGAGTCCGGTTCTGATGTTCCCGAGCCCACTTTAGTCTATTGCGTTTTTGTAAAGTTGTCAATAGTGGCTTTTCTTTTGCCTGTTAAAAAAAATTGGATGCCAACAGTTTCTACCAAAAAAAAAAACGAATAAATTTTACCTTATAAAATTTATATCCTATTTTTCTAATGGTCCTTTTTGTTGTAGACAACGAAAAATCCTTGGCTGTACTTTCTCTCCATAAAACAGTAATCTCTTTAGTGTTAGATCTCCGATTTGTTTTCACAATTCTTCGTAAAGCTCTTTTATTTGCTTCTGTAATTGTAGATGGTCGGCCGGTTTTAATTTTTTGATCAACTCCATTAGTAGTTTTATATAAATTGATAATGTCTTGAACGGTAGAACGCGGCACAGAATGAGAAACTGAAATTTGACGTGCCGAAATACCCTTCTTATGGGCATTAATGATGGACAAACGAAAATCTTTACTTAAAGGCTTACCGCGAGGCATTATGCTTTAAAAATGATTTAGAACTAATACTGACAGCTGTCTTGTTGATATATTTCATAATTGCTTTGTTTTAACTAGTCAGCTCGATTTCATCGCAACTACGATAAGCGGCCGAACTATTATGATCCACCACGTGAAATACATTTTTTGTTATACTGATTTGTTTCTTTACGTAATTTAATTATAATTTTCAGTTTCAGCTACTTAAAAGTATAAATTTGAATATAGTTGTAATAGTTTTGATTAAATTTTGCACCTTTGTTTTAAGTTTAATATTATCTTGAAAAATATAGTTACAAATTATTACCGGCCGAACTATTATGAGCCTGGGCTCGTAGTATCTCATTTTGAAATTGATAATCTTGCCCTAATAGGATTTGATATATTTGTGCAAAAATAAATATTAATATCTACTAAAAATATATTAAATTTATACATAAAACATGTCATAAAGTTTTTCACCTACAAATCTAACAAAGGTAACCTTATATACAAAATAAACACTTTACATATTTACAGCAAAAACATACCCTTAATAAAATACTGTCAAAATAATAGAATAGAAATGCTTAATTATCAGGACCATATTCGCTAAGAATGTCATTATTAAAATCTGTCATGATAAACAGACTTGGCACTTTCCACAATTGAAAAACTTTACTTTCCATGTCTTTTTCTGCTGCTTTTAGTTTCGCTAAATCGTTCCTTAACTTCTTCTCCCTCTCACTCAACGAACGCAACTGCTGCCAGAGAGCTCCATCGGTCAATTTAGCTTCTTGCAATCGACTTTGCAATGACTTAATCTCCTTTTCTCTTCCTAAAAAAGTTACATATATAACAATAAAATCAGCTCTTCCTTTGGAATAGTAACTCACTTGCAACGATAGTAATTAAACTATTGATGGAATCCTCAACTGAAACTGCGTCTGAGGGGCTTTTGGTTGTTTCATTTCCTGGGTTATTTGTTGATATATTTGAAATTGTAGCGAATTCCAGTTCCCTCATGTCACCTACAAGAGACTGGTTATGTTGTTTACCCTGTAAGTGCTCTCGTTTATTGTGCAAATTATGGAACCACTGGTCGCATGTTCGGCAGTAAAGTTCTTCATTGTCTTCATCCTAAAAATAACATAATATTATTAACGAGAATTAATTTTTTTTGGAATTAACAGTATGTTGAAAACACATGCTAGGTACTTATGTAGTTTACTAAACATAATTAAATGGTTTACTTAGCACCAACTTAAAAAGAAGTGATGAGAACAAAAAATCTTGAACTCAATTATGCAATTAAATACTCATCATTGTTTTTACTTTTTATAAATTTTGAATTTTATTTTGTTCCATATATTGTAATATAAAATCCAAAATTTTACTTTTTTCTTGTAATTCCATTCTTCAAAACTTTACAATGAAGCAATATAGAGATTTTTTTTCGCAAATTCAGGTTTTTTTTGGAAATTTGACATTGATAAAAATGTGCTTGAATTTTTCTACAAATTGTGAATGTCTTTTTTTCTGATTTTTGTCGAAATTTTTGGTTTAATTTTAATCCTTCGACTTTCCTCAAAATTTCGATTGTAAACTCGTTTTTCGAAATTTCGAATATAAACGAGAAGTTAAGATTTTTTAATAACAATTTATTTTTTTATTTTTCTATTATCTTTTGAAAGAATTTAACCTAATTAAATCTTTTCTATTTCTGTATTGTAAACATAAGTTTTTTCTGTTGAAATTTTTACTTTAATTTCGAAGCTTTGACTTGATGTCGGTGCTAGTACAAAATTGATTTCATGTTGTATATTGTTACTTACATCAATTTCGTCTGTTGCATCCATATCACTTTCAGATAAAATATTATTTTGCAATCTGTGTTTCCTTTTCTTATTCAAATAAGCTCTATAAGCATCCGATTGTCTGTATTTGGTCAATTCTTCCCTATAACGTTTTTTATCTTCCTCAGCTTTAGCCAAATACGGTTTCTTCTCTTCTAAACTCAAGTTCGACCACCTATTCCCAATAATTTTTGTTATCTCGTGAAAAGCCAAGGTGGTATCTTTGAACAACTTTCGTTGTTCATTCAAATATAAGTTATAACCGGTAGCTGGAGCCTTTGGGGGTAAATTAAGTAATTCCGGTTTCCTTTTCCGACCCTTTGGCCAACCACCTCTACGTTTTGGTGGTTTTGTCACCTCCATTGGTTTTGTTTCTGTTGATGTTTCGCTTTGCGAATTAGAAACAGCCACATTCGTGTCGGAATCTGAAATGTACGAGTTCACACTTATTTCGGAAGAAGAATGAAGAGCATTCGTTATGTCTTCTACTTTTTTATCAGGTGCCGGTATTATCGATAAAATTTTTGCGCCAACAACTACTTCGGTATCATTATGGCTTTTGATAACTTTGTTAGGATATGCGGCCAAAGTGAAATAAGTTGATTGAGTCAGAGGGGCCGAAGTGCTGCTGATGTCGCTGCATTCGCTAGAAAATCCGTCACTGTCGAAATTAAAACTCTGTTCTAGTTTAATACGTTCTTCCACTTTCGGTGACATATTTTGTTGCAGTATCAGCTGCGCAGCCACGTTTTGTAAGTCTTCTACGGACAAATTCAAATTCGACGATAAGGCATCGTTCAGAGACATGCAAATAAGTCTGTAAAAAGAAGTTTTTATTAAAAAAAATTAAAATAAGGCAGGTAGATTAAAAACAAAAACATTAAACACGATATTTTCGTCCTCATTTTCTGGAACCTTGTAATATTCGCAATAAAGCGTCTTATTGAATTAAGGAATAAGTAATGCCCGGTTTTTTTTCTTCTCAAATTTTGAATATTTTATTTTTCGCTTAATATTTCATTTTAATTAAAAATCTTAAATTTTTACTTCGAAATATCTTGTGTTCAGCCACAAACTTCAGAACCACATTTCAAAATTCCGTGTTTGGATTGGAGATATTCATTTTAAATTGTCATTCAAAGCGATTCTTAGTGAGTAAAAACCAAATTTCGAAGTCTATAATAATCTCGAAATTTTAGAAGTGTTGAGAAAAATTAATCAAAACTTCAAAAAAACTAAACCTATGACAAAAACTTTTTCAAAATTTCGCAGCTTCTAGAAGTTTTAACCAAAATTCTCAGAAAGAAGTCAAACAGTCGGGTTTAAAGTCAATACTTCTAAAACAGGAAATTTGGGGACACGTAAATTCTGAGTTTTATTTTTGGAAAATTTAACTGTTTTCCCAACATCGCGAGATTCAACTGATCTTGATTTTTTATTCCTTGTTTCAGCTCGAATTTAAAAAAAAGTTGATATTTCGAATTTTTTAAAAAAGCCCCAAATTTGAATGAAAGTGAAAATGAAGCGACCAACATTTAAAAATAAAACACTCTCCAAAACAAGAGTTTAGTCCCCAAATGCAAAAAATTCTAAAAATTTTCGTTTATCGAATAAAAACTCGATTTTTAAGTTTAAACCTGAAAAATTAAGATATTTATTGGATTTCAAGGACTCAAGGTCTTTCTTATCTAAAATTTTCCATTAATACTCGAATTTTGGTGGAAAAAAACTCAATCTGATCTTTTTCCGAAATATTTTTTTTTCAAAATTCCGAATTCAAAATTGAAATTTCTAACTCAAAAATTCGACTTTTTCTTGTCAATGCAAAATGTAAATTTAGATAAAAAAATAAAAATTTCAAATAAAAAAATAGATATTTCAAAAACAATTTAATTTATTAAATAAAAATTTCTCAACATTTCGAAAGTTTCTCAATTTACGACCGCAATTTCTTTTAAATTTCGGGAACTTCGAAAAACTTCTCGGTTTGAAAAAAAGAAATTTAGAGAAAAAATTCGAATATTTGAATATAAAACAGAAACCTCCAACTTAAAATTAAAAGCAAATTCGAGAATAAGCTCAAAATTTTAAGAATTTAGTTACTTATTGTATACCAATTGGGAGTCTTTATCCTAATGTTGATTTTCTGCTCAAAATTCCGAATGTAAATTTTTTTTAATATTTAATCCCAAAGTTTCAACGGTTTTCTTGAAATTTAGACTGACTTTTTTCTCGAAATGACACGTCTAAGTCGATGTATTATATAACTTCGAATTTTTTATCGAAATTCGAACTTTTCTTTTGAAATTTCATGCTTGGATTTCAGCCGGAAATTCTAAACTCGAACATAAATTTTTTGAAGATCTTCAGTTTTTTTCCCGAAATTTCAACTTTTTCCTGAAAGTTCAAGTTTAATATTCCAACTTTAAAATCGAAATTTCGAATATTTTATAAATTTCGTGTATATCACAACATTTCGAGCTGAAGTTTGAAATTTAGAACTTCGGATTTGTTTTTAGAAATTCTATATCCACTTTAGGATTGAAATTTTGGCATAAAATTAAAATTTCAACTTTTTTCTAAACATTTCGATTTCTACAATTAAGCAAGTTTCCCTTAATTTTGGTCAATTAATAGATATTCCGGAATGAAACAGTCGAACGTGATAAAAGTTGAAAATATTTACAACCACAACCATAGACCGGTTACGGACTTTCTTGGCTTCATAAGTGTGGTACAGTCGCTGTAAACATTTCTAATTAGACGGTCACACATATACTTTAGAGATTTAGACCCCATTGAATAATGTGTAGCTGACTTTGGACTGCATTTGACGAGGAACATTGTTGTTACATGCTAATTGAAATTTTAGGTTAAACTTTTTAAGAATAAAAGCTTAAAATTTTCAGTTTACACACGAGATAGTAGGAAACACTCTCTTAGCAACTTGAACCTAGAAATTAAGAAATAGGTAAATTTTCGAACAATATTTCAACTTTTTCTTCAGATGTTAATATGAAACAGGCGAAATTTCCAAATTATAGAAAAAGTTCAAATTCTGAAATTGAAATAAAGAGAGAAGTCATCGTTTCAAAAATAACCCTAAAATTCAAAATGTTGAATATAGAAAAAAATAAAATTGATATTAAATTTTACTCAGTTTCGTTTGAAAATATTTCAACTTTTAATCTAAAATTTGCCACTTTTAAACGTGAACGTTCGATTTTTTCGAGAAACTTCAGCACTTACATTTCTGGAAACTTCAGAAAAATCTCTTAAAATGGTTCAATTAAGGTCAGGTCAAAATGTTGAGAAAAAAAGTGGAAATATCGAAATTAATCTCGAAAATTTGAAGTTATACTTTGAATGTAGTATTTTTTGGAAATTTCGACTTCAAACTGGCAGTATCAACTTAATTCGATGCTTAAAATGTTTCTATTTGTTTTAATATTTTTCTAAAAATATCAAAACTATTAGAAATATATAAATATATGTATATTTTTGCTTTTGTAACAATTAAACAATTAAAACAATTAAACTTGCAATTTTGATTTAAAATAAATTGAATCAGAAATGAAAAGTCAAAATGGAAATTCGCAAACAAAGTTTCGAAGTAAAATATTTTTCGACATAAAACATGTAACATTTGGAATTTAATCTCAAAATTCATACATAAAAGTAAAATATTTGACTTTTTTTTACAAAAAAAGTCCAATTTTGGACATTTGTCGACATTTCTAAAGAATTTATAAAAAACATTTCCCCAAATATTTACAAAAAAAACCAATATTCGTCGAAACACAAAACTGAAGTGTCTAGAAAAAGTGAAATTTCAGGTTTAAAGCCGAAATTTATAAAATTGGAATCTAACTTAAAAGTATTTTTTTGGTGGAACCGACTGGTCCTTGGTTATCTTCAAAAAGTGAAATATAAATCTTGTCCCCTGAAACCAAGAAAGCATAAAAAACACAACAAAGGTTGCTCTAACGCGTTTCGATAGCCAGAGTATCTCTCTGAATATGATAACTTGGCTATCGAAACGCGTTCGAGTAACCTTTCTTGTGTTTTTTAATCTTTCTTGGTTTCAGGGAACAGCATTTGTATTTCAACTTAAAAGTAAATTGAGTTTAAGCCTGAAATATTCAAATAAAGCAAAATTTTGGGATAAAATTCGAACCTTCCAAAAATATCTAATTCAAAGATTTTTTATTTTTTCTCCGAATTTCGACTTGGCTTGAAATAATAAATTTTAAGAAATTTAATTTTCTTCTCAAAATATGTTAGTCTCGAAAATATGTTAATCTCGCACTTTCGATTTTAATCCCGAAATTTAAACTTTGACTCGAATTTTATTAAAGTTCTCAAAAGTTCCATTTTAAACTCTAAATTTCATCATTTTGAAAACTATGCAGTTTTTATTTAGAAATTTCGAATTTTTTTCCAAAATTAGGCATTTTTTTCGAATCTTAATTTCCAAGTTTCGAGTTTAAACTGATCATTTTAACTTTAAACTCGAAATTGCCAGATTTTGTCGATTTCAAAGATTTTTAGGCATCAATTTCTACGTTGCCACTTAAAATTCAGAAAGGATAATTTTTTAGAAAGTTGGAAGCTGTCTCAAAACTTCCACATTAATATCATTCAATTTTAACTTCAAAAATTTCGATAGAAAATTTTCTTTAGAAACTTCGAATTTTTTTCTATTTTGATCAAACTAGACTTGAAATTAAAAAAAAAAAATTGTTTGTTACTTACGTGTGTCAACCTTTGCCCGAGAATTTTATATTCTTGAACTATTTTCGCGAAATTACAATTTTAAAGTGAAGTTTATAAAAATTAAGTTAAAATTTCAAGGAATGTGAAGGTTTTTAAATCAAAATTGTCAAATTTTCCATCGAAATTTCGACTCCACTGATCTCGCTTTAAAATAGAAATTTCTAAAGTACAGTAGAACTCCGTTGGATCGACCTCGGATGGTTCGAGTCTCCGGATAATCCGACCTTCATCTTGATCCTACATAAAATTAATATTTTTGAATTTTTAGCTTGTGGATTTCTTTAAACTATACTTTGAAAATCAAAGATACTTTTGAAGTATCTAAAGCACGTTGAACAACATTTGTACTCCTCCCATTTTAATACATTTAAAAATATGAAGTAGTAGAGATGCAAAAGCCTGTCATTCAAATCTGCAGAAGGAAACAATTCGGACTTCCTTTGGAATGTTTATATTAAAAATATTATATACATATCGATTTAAAAATAAAATATGTATTATATTTAGGTATAATATGTATGTAGGCAAATCAGAGAATACTTTTTTACTTAAAATTTGTCTTAATTTTTTTATACTTCGGATGATCCGACTTATTTCTTAGTTCCGTCATGGTCGGATTAACGGAGTTCTATTGCAAATTTTTTTCTTAAATTGATATTGCCCATGTTTTTCTCAGAATTTCGACTCCAATTTCGAAAAATTCATTTGAAGTTAGAACTGAACGAATAATTTCATTTCAAAATTTGAAGTTTTCTAGAAGTTTTTTCTTTACTATCGAAATAATTTAGATTTTTGAATGTGAACATTTTCAAAATTTTTACAGTCAAATTCTTTTCCAACTTAAAAGCAAAATTTCGACTTCAAACCCGAAATTTTGACAAACATTTTGTTTAAAAATTTCGGATCTATTCTAAAAATTTACGTTTGTTTCTTTAAATTTTATTTTCTCTCCGAATTTCAGATTAAAACTCAAAATTCGATAACGAAAAATGTTGAAAAAGTTCTAGATATTTCAAAAAAATAATTTTTCATGCATTCAAATTTCGAATTTCAGAACATTTTTCTCAAACATTTTCTAGCAAAATTTCGCTTTTTTGTGCCCGATAATTTTATTTTTTATCGTAATTTCTAATTTTTTTGTTGAAGCTCGATTTTTAAAGTTGCAACGAGTCTTCCGTTTCAGTTTAATTTCGAAATTTTGAATCAAATTTTCCAAACAAAAGAAACGAAGTTTTAAAAAATTGTTTTTCTTCAATTGAAATCTCTAGGATTCACATTAAAATGTAATTAAAAAAAATAAAATTTTAAATTATTCTAAAAATTTAAGGAAAATATGGAAGATTTTTTTTGGAAACTTCTAATTTCATTTCTAATTTTTGAAGTCAGGACACAAAATTTCGAGAAAATATATTTCGTTTAATTTCAAGCTCATTTTAATATTAAATTTAAACCTTTATCTAAAAATTTTGCGTTTTTTTATTGGTCCTTAAAATTTAGAATTTTTTAGGAGGAAGTTTTAAATTAGTGGTATTCTGTTTAAAAATTTTATATCTTTTCCTAGAATTTTAAATTGTTTCTTGATATTTCCAACTTTTTGAAGGAATTAGGAGTCCATTCTCCAATGTTCTCCAAGTTCATCTTTTGAAAAAAGACTTAAATGTCTTTTTATAAACGAAATGTGAGCATTGCAATTTTAATTTTAAAAACTTTACTTTAAACTCAAAAACTTTTTTAATTTTTCTGAAAAATTCGAATTTACTCTGGAAATATTTGTCAAATTGTTGTATTGTGCAACTAGTTTTTAAAATTTAGTGATACTTAATTTTTACTTTGTCAGCTAGACTCTAGGAGGAGCTAGCCCCCAAAGGGCCCCCTTTGGTGCACCACTGACATGCGTACTCTTTTGGAATCCTAGACTGTTAGCATGAGTTTGTTTAGGTAAGAGATAAAGAAAAAACTGTTAAATTACATAATTTTAAACAAGCAAAGGCAAAAGAGATTTAGAAACCCCCAAAATGTTTAAATGATTTGTTACATCATATCTATTAATAAGTATTTTCAGAAAATTTGTGGCTAAAGGAGTGATTCAAAATTATCGCTTGTAGACATGCATTATCGATTTCTTAAGAAATTGTAAAGTAAATTCTGAATTTTATAGGTAAAATACTAAATTACATTAACATCAATGAGACCAGTAATGGAGTAAGAAATCCATATAATATAACTGGAACGGTTTCCTTGTAATAACTATTTTGCAAATCATTAGTCTGAAGCAGAATATATGGAGTTTTTAATCTATTGGTACACTAAAAATATCAAAGCTTTAAGGGCACATTCATGTTTTGTTACATAAGCTAGGTATATGGGATTCAGAATCAGGAACAAGCTCTTTGGCTCACAATAAACCAACAAAAAAAGGGCAATTTAGATTGCAACGTTATAACTACATAAGCTATCCGTTAGATTAAGTACCATCCAATATACGAAAGTGTGCAAATAAACTAAAATTAGTTCTCACCCTTTATTGGTTTCCACTAAAATTCCGTTTTGCAATAGGTTTTTCGCCTCATCTTCGGTCCCATAGGCAAGATCTTCCTCCTCACTTTTCACATCTATTATTTTATAATCATTTACATTCATTTTATCGGAAATATAGAGGTAAATATGTACAGAATAAACATTAAAACTTAACAAACCCTACGAAACTCCATTAGGGTTAAACATGACAGTGCTAACGCAGTGCTGACAACCGTAAATAAAATGTGGCATACGAAAAAAGATACTTTTTAGATCGTAATGCTGATAATAGAAATTGTTTTATAAGTAGTAAACGTAAAATATTAATAACCACCGGGATGAATAGCTGAATTTGTTTCCAATCGCTTACAACTCTCACACTGTTGGTCTTACCAGTTGGTTTAATTGACTGTCAATGTCACATTTGACATTAAATTAACCTAGAAAAGTTCTGTCATTTTAATTTGAAGTTTTTCAGGTTTTGTGCCTGACGTTTTGCATTTTTATCCAAGTCGGATTATTTTATTCAAACTTTACTCGCAATACATTTTTAATGTGACCATGTCGTTTCGTAAATTACTTCAAATTGTGGTTTCCACGAATATTAGAAGTTGTCTTCAAAATGTAAATAATGTTTCACGGCCTATCGTTTCACCCGTTGCACGAAGCATTCACAGTTCCAAGTGCACCCCCAACTTGGAGGTAGCTACCGTGGTGAAAGAAGAAACAACTGTTATTGGAAAAATAGATGGAAAATTTAAATTAGGTTATACTTGCAAAGTGTGTACTACTAGAAATGAAAAGTATATTTCGAAAGTGGCCTATTATAAAGGAGTTGTTATAGTAAAGTGCACGGGTTGTGACAATAATCACTTGATAGCGGACAATTTAAATTGGTTTACGGACTTGAACGGGAAAAGGAACATTGAAGAAATTTTAGCCGAGAAGGGTGAAAAAGTGACCAAAGTTATTGACATTGTTTAAAGAATTTCTTGTACAATTACTTAGTGTGACCTTAATGTGTAGTTTTTTCGTTAATAAATTGTTGTTTGCCATAACTAGTTGTGTTATTGTATTACGTCAGGTATAAGCAGTACTTGAGAAAATGCGCACATACAAGATATTAGTGTCTAAAGCAGCGTATATGATTTAAATTGTTACAATTCAAAATAATTTCAGATTAAAATGTTTAATTCCCTCGACTGCACCGTGCGAGAGTTCTTGTAGATCGCCAGCTTTCCGGTTTTTTGGTATTTCCGAGATAATAAGGGAGTGTGTAATATGTGCTTGGTTGCCATGTTTCACAGATTTCTTTCATTAAAGTAATACCATAAAATAAAATATTCTATTCGTTTTTAAACAATTGTAATATTAATCGTGTTTTATTATTATCGGGTTCTTGAAAAAGTTTGCTCGACAGAGGTGCGCAGCCACGTGTGCCACACACAGACATCAGAGCACCAGTGGCGCCGATTAAGTAACATCTTACCACCCAGAAAAGAAATATATGTAGATGAGCAAGTAAGCACTAATAATTACGGTTCTGTTTGGCTTTAACGTATCGGCATCTACCTCAGAAGTTCTTGTTGTTAAATGCTAATAATTTAGGTTTTATATTCGCTTTGTATAATTCTGAATTTTTTCTCGAAATATTGAAAAATAAATATTTTAATATCATTTCCAAAATATTGAGACTGGTATCAAAATTCCGAGGAACAGTTAAATTTCTAAATTCGTTATTTTGAATTTTTCGAGTGAAATTTTACGAATAAAAAAATTAAATCTGAAATTCTCGATGAAAAAGTTGAAATATTGAGGGAACAAGATTTTTAAAAACTTTCGAAAGTTGTTGAAAATTTACAACTTTTTTTCAAAGTTTCGACTTTTTGCCGATCTTTACCTTTTTAAAATTTCATCTTTTCACAAAATACGACTTTAAAAATTTAGATATAATTTATTTTTGGATAATTTCGCTTCTTTCAAATCTTGGATTTTTTTTAAATTTTCGACTGTGTTTTAAAATATCGACTCCATTTTTCACATTTTCGGCTATTTTGATGTTTTGTTTAAAGATATTAGCTGTTTATCAAGATTTTACATAATTTTGCCCATTTTTGAACTTTTTAACAAATTTTTAAAATATGAAATTTTTTTGAAAATCGTAGTTTTCGTAAAATTGCATTTTTTGAATTAAAATAGTGCGTACTTTTCAAAATACTCAACCTTTTTTGAAAATCCTGATTTTTTTCAAATCTCGATGTTTTTTCCAAACTTCATAATTTTTGAAATTCGGGCTACTTTGCAAAATTTAACATTTTTAAAAATTGTCGACCTAATTTATTTTGAGCAATTTCAATAATCTTGGATTTTTTTCAAGTTTGACTGCTTTTAAAAATTCGATTTCGTTTTCCAAAATTTCCACTTTATTGATGTTTTGTTTAAAAATGTTATCCTGTTTTTCAAAATTTCGATACCTATCACAATTCTGCATTATTTTTTTATTTTAGACTTTTTTCAAAATTTTAATTTGATTTTTGGAAATTGGGATTCTCAAAAATTTGGATTATTTTATAAAAAGCTTCGACATATTTTTTAAAATTCGTCTGTTAAAATTTCTATTTTTCAAAATGTCGACATTTTTTTAAAAATATTGTTTGTTTAATGTTATCTTTTTATGAAAATATCCATCTTTTTCGACTTTTATTTAAAATCTATTTTTATTAATTGCGTCTTTTCGAAAAATGTCGTCACTTTTTTTATTTTGTCTATTTTATAAAAATCATGTTGAAAATTTATAATTTTCTGAAAATATCATTCATTAACAACAACAAAATTCAAAATTTTTCACAATTTTGCCATTTTTTTAATGTTTTCGATTTTTTTGTTGAAAATATTCGCCTTTTTTTAAAAACCTGGACTTTTTGAAAATATCTTGATATTTTTTTAAGAATCTTGCCCATATTTGATATTTTTTTAAGAATCTTGCCCATATTGGAAATTTTTGCCAATTTTATAAAATTTCAAGTTTTTTTAAAATCGAAGCTTTCTTCAAAATAGCATTTTATCAAAATTTTGACATCGTTTCATGAAAATTTCTACATTTTTCGACTTTTTGTCAAAATCTATTTTTATTAATTTCACCTTTTCCAAAAATTCTGACACCATTTTTTTTTATTTCGTTAAATAACCAAAAAATTGCATAATTTCGTAATTTTTTTAAGTTTTCAATATTTTTTTTTTTGAAAATATTCGACGTTTTCTAAAAATCTGGATTTCTTGAAAATATCTCGATATTTTTTCAAAAATCATGCCCATTTTTGATATTTTCATAATTTTTTAAAATTCCATTTTTTTTGAAAATCGTAGTTTTCTTCAAATTTACAGTTTTTGAATTACGCACTTTTAAAAAATTTCGACTTTTCTTTGAAAATCCTGATTTTTGCAAAGCTCGATGTTTTTTCCAAATTTCATAATTTTTGAAATTTGGGTTACTTCGCAAAATTTAATATTTTTCAAAGTTTTCGACCTAATTTTCTTTAGACAATTTTGATTTTTTCAAATTTTGGACCCTTTTTTTCAAATTTTCGATTTTTTTAAAATTGGATTTCACTTTTCAAAGTTAGACTTTTTTGATGTTTTGTTTAAAAATGTTACCTGACCGACACTTATCGAATATCGACACTTATCGAAATTTTTACATTTTGTTTTAAATTTTCAACTTTTTTTATAATCTTAATTTAATTTTCGGAATTATTATAAAAAAAATTTCGATTTTTCACAAAAATTTTGAATCGTTTAAAAGTCTTTTTAATTTAAAATTTCTCTTTTAAAATTTTGTAATTATATTAAATTTTTGATAAATACTTTACCTTCTTTAAAATTTTGACTGAAAATTTTGATTTTTTTCGAAATACGATATTTTGGTAAAATTTTTGAACTTTTGAAAATTTCGCCCTTTAAAAAAGTTTGAGTTTATTTAAAACTTTGATTTAAAAAAAACTGTTTTTTTTAAATTTCCTATTTTTATGAAAATGTCCACAGTTTTCGAGTCTTTGTTTGAATCTTTTTTTATTGATTTCGTCTTCCCCAAATATTTCGATACTTTTTTTTATTTCGTCCATTTTATAAAAAGCTTTTTGAAAATTTATAATTTTGTGAAAATTTCATTAAACAACAATAAAAAAAATCAAAATTTCGTTATTTTTTAAAATTTTCAATATTTTATTTGAAAATCTTAAACTTTTTTTAAAAATTTGAACTTTTTGAAAATATCTCCATATTTTTTGAAACCTTGCCTATTTTTGAAATTTTTAACAATTTTTTTTAATATTTTTGAAAATTCTAATTTTCTTCAAAATTGCATTTTTTAAATTAAACTAGTGCGTACTTTTCAAAAATCTCGACTTTTCAGTGAAAATCTTAATGTTTTAAATATTGCTATTTTTTAAATTTCATAATTTTTGAAATTTAGGTACTTTGCAAATTTTAACTTTTTAACAGAATTTTGATTTTTTGTCAATTTCTCCATTTTTCAAAATCCTGACTTTTTTTGAAAATATTAACTGTTAATGAAAAAGTCCAAAGAAGGTTTCACCCCTTTACCACATCGGCAATTAAATAAATAATTACGCGATACGTATTTCGCCAGCAGAACTGGCATTTTCAAGCATTTTCAAATACGTATCGCGTAATTATTTATTTAATTGCCGATGTGGTAAAGGGGTGAAACCTTCTTTGGACTTAATCACAAGCCACAGTGTTTAGTTCAGTGCTTTAGTGTTAATGAAAATTCAAAAATCTTCATATTTTCGGTTTGATTTTGTAAATTTTGACAAATACAACTATTGCTTTTAGCTATTTTTTTGCTATTAGCTTTTGATTTTTTAAAATTCGGAATATTTTGAAAATTACAGAAAACTTAGCTTGTATGGACAACACGCCACTGGTATTAAAATTAGCACTTTTGAGGTTATGCAACTAACATTACACCAAATTTTGTCCTAAAAAAGGCAGAAACTTGACAACGCTGCTCAAATTCTATTTATTTATTGTATATCAAAGGAAATGCTGCAGATAATTTTGATAAATTTTGTTACAGTTTACTCATATTCATACGGCACAACAAACATATCTTTTTAGTGATGTTATATTAAAACTAGACGATGAATCAAGATAAACCCTTTTATAGTGGATTTTTATTACTTCCCCCTACCGGAAAATTATTAATAAAGGTGAGTAATTTAGGCCTGTTTCACATCCGAAAGCGTAAATCTGGGTGTTGTTTTAGAAATCATGGCAACAGAAATACTGTTTGCTTTTTAAATCCAGCAAATTCGGTATTGAAAGGTTAGAAATTTATGACAACACTGAAGCACTTCAATCGACCCCTTCAAAAATCATAACACTGGAAAATTGTATTAAAGTCATATCTAGAATGCCAACATATTTTTCAATTACCACAAAGACCTCAATTTACGAATTTGGCACCTTAAACCAGAAATCCCTAACAGAGTGGTTAAATGCCATACAGTCTGTCGCTTTCCCCGATGATGCTTCAAAGTTGACTAGTTTAGAAGAAGACAACGACTTGTATTGCCCCTCGGGAGAGGCTATCTTCAATGTTATGTTACACTGAATCATCGGCTTCCCTAAAATGTGGATTGGAGCCAAAAATGTACATTCTGATTCTTACTGAAGACTCTATAGAGTTAAGAAATTATAATGACAATAAACTGCTATTTGTTTGGCCTTACCTCTTCATTAGGAGATACGGTTATAAACATGGTAAATTCACCTTTGAGGCGGGAAGAAAATGTCAGTCTGGAGAAGGCATTTTTTATTTGGAACATTCCAATAGACAGGAAATATTTAGGTAGGTAAAATGTCATCACCTTCAATTGTATGGTTTCAGGGTTATATGACTTTGCATATTTTTGTATCTAATATTTTTCACTTTTGAGTTGCTACCTTTCATTTTGCTGTCCAGTTAGATGATTTTTTTAAATTAAATGATATGTTAACATTACTCTGTAAGAAAGAGGTCCCTACATCTAAATAAAGCATACAGGCAAAGAAGGTGATGCATTAAACTAAGTATTTTTGAAATAAGTTAGTTTTAACATGTAATTCCTCTACCGTTTCTTTATTACAGTAAAACAGAAATGTGTTATAACTCCTAATTTGATGTATTTTTAGCATGTGATTCTAGACAAAATGAATCTTTATATCATTGGCTAGGTAACTTATTTTTGGAAAAAATTGACTGATCGCCTTCTTTGCCTGTACCTTTCAGATAATATTCACCCTCATAAATATAATGAGGGCTAAAAAAATTCTCTCTTTTGTAAGTATTACTTGTCTCTCTCTTAAAAAATATGGGAATTTTCTTTGTAGTTACATTCTACATTATCTTAGTTAAAATGCAAGAGATCTGGCAATCCTCTAATCAGCCTTTATTTAATTAATGATCAACTATGCAAATTATGCCCTTTGCAGTATTTTTTTGTTTATTACTATTTTGTTTATTGATAGGTAGTATTATTTTCAGGTGCTTGGAATCAAAGATGAAGTCAATGAAAAAACGATTAAACAACAAGGAATCCTTCTCTATATTAGACTGTGCTGAAAATCAATTTCATGCAGCTTTAAACATGGAAGCTCGCACAAGGAGCCCTCTACCACCATCACCAACAACATCAACATCACTACATGACATAGACTCTAATATCACCTCCAAATCACATCTCACTTTCACAGAATCTATTGAAAATAAGTTAAGGTCAATCAACAAGCCTATTCCTTTGAAACCGCCGAGGAAAACTATTCCCAGTAAACCTGTTCAACAATCTATGGTAAAACCACCGCCAGATTATGAACTCATAGATAAATATGACAAGGTTGAATATAGAAGCGATGCGTGGAAAACATTGGGACTTGACAACGTTAAACACAGTGAAAATATCAATGAGGAGCATCTAGAAGAAGACTATTTATCATGGGGTCACCAAAAGAGAAAGAATATAAAACCAGTTACCTTGCAAGCACCAAAAATAATCACAGAACCATTTGGTTCCAACAGCGACGATAGTTATGACAAATTAAATTTTTTCGGTTCTTGTAGCAAATTAGATATGCAGTCTGCTTACAAGCAGGTTAATGTCGGTACTTCCAACACATCACTATGTTCTCCGTCTTTTAATGATTATGATGAGGTTCAACCGATATTGGAAGGTGTTAGAATTGCCGATGATTCACATTTGGGTTATGCCCTGATTCGAAAAGACACTCCCAAACCGAAAGAAGAAATTTTGACACATCAATTCCACAATGATGAGCCATATGCCATCATAAGTAAACCAAAACGAGTCTAGTCTAAATTAAAATATATTTGCCATAAGAAAATAATTTGGAGTTTTTAAGTGTTCAGCAACGAGTATTCAATATAAAGTTTAATAATCTATTTGGTCGTTTTTCTGAAGATTGCTGTTCGATTTCACAAAATCAACATATAAGTTACTAGTTAAAAAACTTTTTATTGACAGATTTTTTATATTATATAATTTTTTATTTTACATGTAGGATATGCTCAAACATTAACTTCAACTGTTTTAAACAAATGAGTTAGATACTTTAAAATGTGATAAAGTTAAATATTTGAATTGGAACATGCATTTACAGTTTTTACATTTTATTTTTGTGCAGATGAAGATGTAAAATTTCTAGTCTAAGTTGTATATTATGTATGTAAATTGTTGAACAATTTACGTTAGTATTTAAAATTTGATTAGATATCTGTATTTGCTTGTACTTCATTTTTTATTTGGTCACCCTTTTATTGTGATCTATTTTAAATAAGACAGTATTGTACTTGTGTTATGCAATCGGATTGGAAAATCTCACTGCGTATTGTATTGTTATATTTTAGAGTGCAATAACCTTTTATACTGTATTTTTGTAATTGTGTGCCAAAAGCAGTGCCTTATTGAATATTTTTATAAATAAATATGCAAATTTGTATTTTTTTTCTTTTATTTTAACTCCTAAAAACTTATTTACTTGTCATGGTTAAGATGTCAAGGCTTTAAACTATTATTTTTATCGCTTCAGTTTTCCTTCCACAAAAAAACTCACATTAATTCAGTTTCACATTTTACTCTCACAAAAATACCGATTTTTTTTGGTTTCTTTTTAAATGAGTGAATTTTTAAAAGATTTTAAATTGTTGCAAGTTGACATTTCCAACCCTTACTTCGTGGAATTCTTTAATATTCATAACTTAAACTTTATTAACGATAAAAACGCAACAAAATTTAAAAATTCCACAAAGTTTTGATAAATATTTGCTAACACCGGAGCAGGTTTTGCATTACAAAAGAAAAACTCCACGACTTGATAAATCTGGTATTTATAAATTGAATTGCTCTGAATCTAATGCTGTATATATAATGCAAACATCACGTAATTTTCATATTAGGAACAGCGAACATCAACATCCAGAAAGATCAAATTTTGCAAAGCATCTACTAAAAACACAACATAAACTTACATGCGCGAACACAGAAGTATTATATATTTGTAATAACACTAAAAAACTTAATTACTTGAAAGCCATAGAAATTCACACATATTTACAATCTAGTCAATTTACACTTATGAACGAGCAGCTTGATCTTCTGAACGCACCTCTAATTGAAGCTTTGGACGGGAATTTGGATTAGACGGAATATTTGTAGAAGTCTGTGATCCATGTTAGCATAACAAGGGCTAAACAAATCGGTGGTATGATCCCGATGATGCAGTAGTGCGAAACCTGGTCCGGTGTTAGCAAATATTTATCAAAACCTTGTGGAATTTTTAAATTTTGTTACGTTTTTATCGTTAATAAAGTTTAATAGTTTAAACTGAACGGAGTTTTGTGCCTTTCCTAGTCCCAAATTCAGACTTAACTTTCATTGAAAATCCAATTACACAAATACCTCACTTTGCGTCGGGGTTACGTTCTAAAAAAACACGACGCAAATTGAAACGACCCAAAGTAAATTAGGATTTTCTATAGCACACCATGTAAAGATCGAAGATAGGTTCCAGGGTTACGAGAATACTACTTTTTAAAAAGAAAATTGAACAAAGTAAACATTTAAAAAACAAAAATAATATAAAATTTTATTACATACATACAAAACACAAAAAAAAACGTATTCAATTAAAACAAAATAAACTATTCAATTAATTTAATAATTAATTTCCTTGTAGCAATTGATATTCGTAGCTACCGCCTGGGACACTTTAAAACTCCTTCCGCTGTCAGGATCGTTTTTTTTTAAATCTCCATAGCTTCGACAATCAAACACATCGCTTTGGAAATGTGTTTGGAGGTTAAATTTTGTTCTTCGGAGATTTTTATTGAACAGTCACAGTCATCTTCTTCATTAGCAAATTGCAATTCCAGTTGCAATAGTTCTTCATTAGAGAATTCTTGGTTGTGCGAGGTTAACAATTCATTTATGTCAGTCTCCTTCATATCTTCAAAATTAGACTCTCTAGCTAAATTAGAAATTTCATGACGAACAGCTGGTGTACCATCAACTTCTGCAGCGCATATTTGGTGAACACATTCAGGCCATATTTTGCGCCAAACACAATTCATGCAAGATGGTTTAATCTCCTCCCACGAATCGGAAATAATTTCTATGGCTTTCATAATGTTGAACTTTTTCCAAAACTCTAGCATGGTAGGCTTATCTTGTCCATCAGTCTCACTTAAAAGAAGTTTAAATGTTCGTCGAAGGTAATAAGTTTTAAAAGTCGATATTACTCCCTGATCCATCGACTGGATAACTGGTGTCGTATTAGGCGGCAAAAATACAAATTTCACGTTTTCTGACAACTCATCAATATAAACTGGATGGCCTGGAGCATTGTCTACTAGTACCAAAGCCTTGAAGTTTAAGTTTTCCTTGTTGCAATAAGCTTTAATTTCTGGAATAGCACAAGTTGAAACCCAATTTTGAAACAATGATGTTGACATCCATGCTTTTTTGTTTGCTCGCCAGTGGACAGGAAGCATATTCTTTGAACAACCTTTCATAGCTCTTGGATTTTCTGATTGATAAATGAGAAATGGTTTAAATTTGAAATCACCATTTGCATTACCACCAAGAAGAAGAGTCAGTCTATCCTTGCTAGCTTTAAATCCTGGCGCAGATTTTTCTGTTTTAGATATGAAAGTTTTGTTAGGTAAAAGTTTCTAAAATAACCCAGTCTCGTCAACATTAAAGACTTGTTTCGGATCATACCCACCTTCATGAATTAATGCTTTTAACTCTGTCGGGTAACGTTCTACAGCAGTTAAATCAGCGCTAACTGCTTCGCCTTTAAGATTTAAGTTTGCAATGCTGTGCAGATTTGCTCGAACCTTGAATCTCTCAAACCAGCCCTGACTAGTTTCAAATGTTTCATTCTTGTCTGTATTACTACCACTAGCATTATCGTTGGATACTGCTTTACTTTTATGTCATCAAATAAGTTTTTTGCTTTCGTCTGAATTACCATTTTACTTAATGGTATTCTCGGCGCAACTTGATTTGCAATCCAAATAGAAAGCAAGGACTCTATTTTGATCATCAAAGCACTCCTTGTACGGGTCATTGTTTTAGCATCTAATGATCTTGCAGATTTTGCAGCCTCTCTTATTTTATCCCCATCTCGATTTCTAATAGTTCTGACAGTTGTTGCAGCCAGGCCAACAGCCTTTGCTATCTTCACAGCCTTCTCTCCCTTATCAAATCATCGCAGAATATCTAATTTTGTCTCCAAACTGATAGTTTTTTTTTATTTTTGGTAATTCTACCAGCAGCGCCCTTTCCACTCATTTGGCTAAAAAAATTACAAGTGTATGTAAAAAAAAATAATATAACTCTGTCAATAAATATATTGGAAAAATATTTACCTTTTTTGTAACCAGAAACAACCCGTAAAAATTTATAAAAATTTAGTATTCTCTTTTAAAAAAAGCACAACACACTAATTGAAACGTTACAAAAAGCACAACTTACTACATACTTGAAACTGAACTCTAAAATTAGCAAAACAAAGTGAAAATAAAACTGTATTAAAATTGCGTTGAGTTTCGGTTAGAAAGGGAATCCCCGAGTTTTGATGGCATGGCGCAATTAGAAACAAAAGTGGTGTCATATTTTAGAAAAAAAAAGAAAATTTCAAAAAATTTCAAAAGAAAAATTAAAGACTCGAACCCAAAACAACGCAATCTCGAAAATCTAACGGCGCACAGTCAAAATTAGTACTAATTAAGCAGCGACGCAACTTCGAAAAAATGCAAAACGAAACGACGCAAAGCGAGGTATTGGTGTATTACAAGGTTATGGGGTCAGATTTTCTCCAGACATTATTCCCAAAAGTTGTAAGAATAATGAGGACTGAAGCAAATTATGATTAAATTTGGTCAGTAAGAAACTGTCATGTTGTGTTGATTTCTTTTGGTGGCTCTCAGTTATGTCGCCAACGTTCCAAAACTTAAGGGAAGAGAAAATTACGAAAATTGGGCATTCGCTGCAAGGAATTTCTTAGTTTTGGATGGTCTTTCCAAGTGTTTGGACAGAACATAGGCAGATACTGACAAATTAGATATGGTAAAAGCTAAATTGATATTAACCATTGATTCACTTCTTTATATCCATCTAAAGGATGCAGCAGATCCAAAAGATTTGTGGGAGCAGTTAAAAACTATGTTTAGTAATTATGGTTTCTCCAGAAAAATTAGTTTGCTTAGGGCGTCGATTTTAACTAGACTAAATAACTTTGATTCACTGGAGCAATAAATAAATAAAATACTGCAGACATCTCAAAGGCTGAGAGATACAGGTTTTCAAGTAGACTGTGTTTGAGTTGGGTCATTGCTATTGGCCGGATTACCCGAAAAGTTTATGCCAATGATAATGGCAATTGAACATTCTGGGATCAATATTTCAATAGATTTAATCAACACAAAGCGGTTAGATATGAATGTTGATCAGAAGATGGGCAATGCGTTGTTGAGAAATTACGTTGGCAGAATAAGGCAGAGAAGGCAAGTTCTTCTGTGACAAACTTCAAGAAAAACATCAGATCCTATAATTGCAAAGAATTAGATCACTTCAAAACAGATGTCCGAAGTTAAAGGCAAGTTCAGAATCAACAAAAAATACAAGTTCATCTGCTAGAAATTTAAGAGAACCTACTGTATTTAGCGTTGTATTCTTGAATGGGCAGTTTAATAAAAACGATTGGTATGTGGATTCTGCAGCGAGTACGCATCTGACTGTGAATAAGGACTAAATAAAAGTAAAAATTCAAATATAAAAGAAATAATGAAGGTCCATGAAACACGAGTTTCAGTTTCATGTATTGCTGATGTTAATATTACAACATTTGTTGATGGTTCCGATATTGATGTAACAGTAAAACAGGTTTAAAGTGTACCTGAATTAACTACTAATATTTTATCTGTCAGCTAGCTAATTAAAAATGGGAACTCTGTTGTTTTTTGTGGAAACTGTTGTGAGATATAAAACAGCAAAAACAAATTAGTTGCGACAGCTGAATTGGTTGTGAATGTTTATAGATTAAATACAGGAAAAGTACATAAAAGTTATCTAGCATTAGGTCAAACATGGCACCGTAGCTTTGGTCATATTAATGAACAAGACTTAGATAAGACGAAAAAGGGAGATGTTGAAGGTCTTAAATACTGTGGAGAACTAATAAAATATGGGAAACAAAATTGTGAAGTATGTTGTGAAGTCAAATTATCGAGGAAGCCATTTCCACAGAAAGGTACAAGATCAATAAACATTTTAGATGTAGTAGAAGGTCAAGATATTTTGTAATTTTTGAAGATTTCTTCAGAATGGTATTTGTTTCTTTTTTGAAATCAAAAGATGAAGTATTCGACAAATTTAAAAATGGTAATGTAATGCTTGAAACACAGCAGAAAGAAAAATCGAACTTCTTAGAACAGACAACAGTTTTGCAGTAAACGATTTCCAAATTTGTTGCAGAAATTAGGCATTATCCACCAGAAGTCAAATCTATACACACCTGAGCAGGTGGTATGTCTGAGCGCATGAATAGAACTGTGCTGAAAAAAGCAAAGTGTTTTTTGTTTGACGCAGAACTCGATAATCAATTTTGGGCAGAAGCAGTCGATACTGCTTATATCTGAGAAATAAGTCGATAGCATCAGGATTAAACAATAAAACTCCTTATGAAGTCTTCTTAAATCAAATGTGTCAAAACTAAGAATATTTGGTAGTAAAGTCATGGTTATATTCCTAAAAGTAAGAGAACGAAATGGGCAAAGAAAGCAGAGAAAATGATCTTAGCTAATTATGAAGAGCATATAAAGGATTATAGGCTACATAATTCAGCTACCAATGAAGATGACCATTTGAAAGTAGTAATTGAACAATGTTCAGAAGACCTAGATCAAGTCCAGGGCGAAAATGAATATAACAGAAGTGAAGACGAATTAGAACAAAATGGTTCGGAAAATTGTGATATGGAAAATGATATATGACAGTGATTATATTTATCCAGGAGAAGGGACAGATTCAGAAGTTCTGGAGCAGAGGAGATCTGAAAGAGTACGCAAGCCGAGGAAAATGGATGATTATGTTACATTTATGAATTTTACTGAAAATGTTTGCGATAGTGACCCAATTCCAATGAATGAAGCCATGTCAAGGCTTGATAAAGAAAAATTAAGGCAAGCAGTATTAGAACAATTGAAATCCTTTGAAAAAACTCCAGTAAACGGGACGGTAGTAGATATTAAATGGCTATTTGAGAGGAAAACTGATGGTGAAGGAAATGTGAGATATCGAGCAAGACTTGTGGCTAGGCGATTTACTCAGAATGCAGGTATTGAATTTGATGAGACATTTTCACCAGTAGTCAGACATTCTACCTTAAGATTAGTAATTGCTTTCTCACTTAAATATGATTTTGAGATAATTAAGACATCTAGATGTCATAACTGCGTTTTTAAATGGATTTCTAGATAAAAAAGTTTATATGAAAGTTACGATTTAACAGATAATGATGAAGTTTTAAAGTTGAATAGAGCCATTTAAGGATTAAAACAAAGTTCAAAGACATGGAATACTAGAGTAAATGATACGTTGTCTGGTTTGGATTATAAAAGGTCAGATTTAGAGCCGTGTTTATATATTAAAAAAAGAAAAGATCTTTGAACAATAATTGCTCTATATGTAGATGATTTTTTTTTTTCATTTTATTTAAATAACCCACATGTAATGGAATTTCTCAAAATTAATTTGAGTAACAAATTTAGAATTAAGGATTTGAGAGAGTGTTTGGGAATAAGAATCTGTAGAGATAAGAAAAGGGGAATAACTTTGGATCAAACAGATTATGTAAAACAATTTTTAAACAGATTTAATACGGCTAATTTTAAATTAGTTTCAACACCACTTGAAGTTAATATAAATTTGGTTGATGATAAAAGTTGAGATTCTAATGCACCTTATCAGAATGTTATTGGTAGCTTAATGTATTTAGGCGTTCTAACTAGGCCTGATCTTGTATATAGTATAAGTTATTAGAGAAAATTTAATACCTGTCACAATAGCAGTCATTGGAGTAGTGCCAAAAGAATTTTAAGATATTTGTAGAAAACAAGAAATTATTGCTTGAAATTTGTAAAAGAAAGCATAGATATTGAACCATATCTTGATGCTGATTGGGCGAGCAATTCAAAGGACAGTAAGTCATTAAGTACTGGATTCGTATTTAAACTTTCAGGATCTGCGATTTCTTGGAAAAGCAAAAAACAGTCGATAGTTGCTCTTTCAAGTACAGAAGCTGAATATATGGCGATTACTGATGCATCGAAAGAGGCAATCTATTTACAAAACTTGTTATATGAATTGACTGGTAATTTAAAATGTATGCTCAAAAATTATCACTCAATACAGTTATGCATAAAAGAACCAAACATATAGTTGTTAGACATCATTTTATCAAAAAGGCAATTTCTAGTAATCAGATTAGACTGGAAATATATACCCACAATATAAATGCCAGTTGATATGAGAAAGAGTTTATGTTCAGTTCTTCTTCTTCTTCTTCTCACGTTAGGCTTATATCCTGTGTTTTACAGGTTTTGTTCTTGTGAGACAGATAACCAGTTGTCTCTTCACCTTTTTGGGGGTCTTCCGGGTGGCCTTCTTCCTTTTGGTTTTGGATCTCTTGCTGCTTTTGCTAGTCTATCTCTTGACATTTTTGTTATATGTTGGTTCCAGTATCATCTTTTGCTTCTTCGCCATCTTACAATATGTTCAGTTAAACATAATAAATTTACTAAGAATTTAGGTATTGGTAACAAATGAGTTTGTATTTATGTATTGATGGGTTCTAATATTTTGATAGGTGGGGGTGTTGCAAGTTATCGAAATATTTTAATAGTATATTTTCTCGTCAATTTGCGTGCGCCAAGGAAAATTTGTGTGGGACAAGGAAAATCTGCATGCGCCAAGTTCACTTGTCGCACTCAAATGGAGTGTGGTTTACTCAAAACTCATGTTGTAATTTTAAAATGGGCAAATAGCGACTTATCACCCGTAACAACGCATGAGTAATAAAAAATATATTTGTTGTAACTGTAACAACTGTGATAAAGAGTCTGAAAACTGAACGGAGTTTTATGCCTTTCCTAGTCCCAAATTCAGACTTAACTTCCACTGAAGATCCAATGATTACAACAGGTTGTGGGCCCAGACTCTCCCAGGATATTTTTTTAAGTTTAAAAGTCGAAACATTGAAAAGTTTCGATGTTTTAGTTGAAAATTTGTAAAAAAATTTTAATATGTAATTTCTTCGATACCTGTTTTTCGACATTCTTGTAAATAATCCTATTTTGAATCTGCAATGTTAAATTTTTTGCTTAAAATTTCCAGTTAAAACACGAAATATGTGAATTTCTTTTAGATATTTAAATTCGGAATATTTTTGTTGCCAATTTAAACTTAACTCAAAAACTTATTTTTAAACTATTTAGTTTCAGTTTTTGAATTTGAACATGTTTTCTCAAAATTCCATAAATTTCGAATAATTTCTTAAATTTGCTACGTTTTCTCAATTTTTTTAATTTGCAGTTTAATTTTTAATTTTTTTTCCTAACAGTTTAACTTTAAATCCGGTTTCAACTTTTTTAGGAAATTTTCCGTTTTATGGGTTAAAATGATTTAATTTTTTGCTATGATTTGTTTAGTTTTCGGATTTTTCTTCCTAAATTTTGTAAATAACCGCTTATTCTTGGGATTGTTAATACTAATATTTGCCTGTTTTTTCCGAAAAGTATACATGATGTTCTGGCCCGTGACACTATTATTTGGATCAGATTTTTTTTAATAATGACTGCTTTTAAAAAAATTAATTATATATTTTCAAACAGCATTCAATTTGCTTCAAACAAGGTATATGCACGTGAATGTCGCCAAAAAACATCATTTTAGAGCAATAAATAATTACATTTAATGCTACGATATTGAGGTTACAATTTAAGACGAAAAATAAGGCATACATTAGGATTGATTCAAAATGTTATTGCAGTTAATATTATCGCTCGCACATAACGCCTGAAAATGAAAAGAGTATAAAATTAAACACAGAAAAATATAGCAGCATAAAAATGAACAATATTTAAGAATAACCTGTTTCACTTTAAAATTCTTTATCGAAAATTTGAAATTATTTAAATAATTTTGGAGGATTTTATCTAAATTTTGGCTTTTTCCAAAACTTTACAATTTAAATTTAAAATTTTAATCAAAATTCAGCTTTGGAATCGAAAATTTCTTCAATAATTTGAACAAGACCTTAAGGCCTTTTTCTTGAAATTTCATGTTTATATTTATAAATTTCAGGTTTTCCCCAATATTTGTTTTTTTTCTGTTAAAATTTTGAAGTTACATATAACAACTTTGAAAGTTTCCTTATATTTAATAAATCTTCATTTTAAGAATGCAAATTATTTATTGTTTGACAATCAAAAATTGACATTTTGTTAAAAAAAAAAATCACCGATAATCGAATACTGAATATCGATGTATCTTGAGATAATTTAGAACCTATTTTGGTTTTATTGAGGTGAGAGGATGAGATCAAAAGCACTAATGCTTTTTTTGTAAGATTTAAAAGAGAAAGGTGAGAGTGTATTGGCTTCCTTCCTTTAATGGGATCGTGTTCCATTGAGTAAACCATAATAATATTAAGAGCACCTCCATTGACATTCCTCAATAACACATCACTTATTTACACTATTCCAGGAAAATAGGTAGTGCTTTCGCACGATCGTAAAAATGAATGGAAGTGTAATTTTACGCCTCTAATAGTACCATTTTACCGGCAAGAGATCGAAAGAAAGACCGCTGTAAATTTAACCAAAATTTATTATCCGCAAAGGTGGCGCTATCCAGAGTAATAAAATTTACTTTTACAATGCTTGCTGCATCTGTTACAAAGAGAAGAATAATTTGTCTTTCACAGGAGGTGTAATAAAAGGAAATTTTGAAATGCAAGACCTCCCACGTAAATTTCAAAGTGATCTGTTAATATAATCTGAAATATTTTTGCATCTGAATTTAAGTTCTAAATATTGGACAATAAATCATTGAATAAATATCATAGATTTTGCAACAAAGTCTTGAAGAAGAAAATTGGTAATTAGTTAAGCCCCAATTATATGAACTGTATTTTTTTAATTTAACTTGGATTCTCAAGAATGTTATTCAATGAGATTAGTACACTGGTGAATGCCAGTTTAGTTAGCGAAACTGGTAACGAGTAAAATATAATCTTCAAATGGAAAACTTGAGATCAGAACCACAGCGAGGCAGATGCAACCAAACATGGCCCAAAAATGTCGAAAAAGTTCTTTTTTTAGTCGAGTAAAATGATGCTGGGGTTGGGGGTCTGGGATAGGGGATCGAGGCAGGCTCTAGGCGTGGGCAGCCCAGATTTTTGACCGGAGAGGTAAAGCCAAAGCGTGGCATTAGCTTACGAATCTGATAAAATGTTGTCAAATTTTAAATACCCAATAATTGAAATCTATATTTTGAGAAAAAGTTCAAATTTGTAGAAAAACATGAAATCTGAAGCATCGAGATTGTTTTGTTAAGAACTCGAATTTAGACATTTTTACTTAAATTTCTGGCAGTAAAGTGGATATTTCAAGTCTTAAAGTAAGGAGAACTGAGAGAGAAATAAAAAAAAACGTAAATTAAAAAAGTTGCATTGTGAAAATATTCAGTTTGCCTCAAAATTGACTTTAAACTTTCCAGGTTTATTTGACTTTTAAATTCGAAATTTTGACTTTTAGACTAGAAGTTTTATTTCAAATATTTATTAAATTTTTTGCGATGAAATTGATAATTTTAATATTGACGAGGTCAAAATTTGGAAATTAAACTCGCGGTTTCGAGATTAAAGTCAACACAGCAATTTAAACCCAACATTTTTTGTAATATACTTGAGCTTTGGATTTTAAAACCGGAAAGAAAATTTCGAAACTTAAAAAAGAAATTTCTGATAACATTTGCTTCAAATATGTTTTCTTCGAAATGTGCGTTGGTTTAATAATTCCAAACTTCTTCTCTTAAATTTTCGATTTGAAATAGGTTATTTTTTAAACTATAAATACTTATTTCTCGAAGTTTTGAAGTTTGTAACATCACACCCAAAATTTCGAAATTCGAACCGGAAATAATTTTTGGTAATTAGTCGTAAATTAGAAATTTATTAAAAATAATTACACTACAAATAAAAGCTGTTTCATTTAATGAACTGAGTTTTTCTGGAAATGAATTGCTATTTTTTCGAAATTTAGAGTTTTGTCTTTCAATCAGCCTTAACAGCAAAATTTGACCTTTTACGGTCATTTCAACTATTTCTCGCTATTCCGTTTGTATTTTTTTATGATTTTATTGTTAGTCGAGATAATGTCAAGGTAACAATCACCATTTCTATAATAAATCTGAACTATCGAAACTAAAGGCAAAATATTAAACTTAAACTAGCAAAAAAAATGTGGTAGACATTTTATTATCAGAAAATTTTGATTCGAAAGATTAAGTAATGAAGCATAAGTACAAATTTAAGAAAGTAATTTTAGAAATTGACCTTTTCTAAAAGTTCAGCTTTACTAGAAATTTTGACTTTTTCTCTAAATTCTAACTTTTTTCAACTTTCAGAAAAAATGTCCAATTTCAAATCTGCAAACACTTTCTTAATTTCTTGTCTAGCCGAAATAAAATGGTCGAACATCTGAAGTAAACATATGTATTTTGGAATTTCAAAGAGTTAACACAAATCTCGACCATTTTCGAGACTAAATTCGAAATTTCTAAAGACAGTTTCAGAAAAAATCCATTTTGGAAACTGAGATTTGCCGAGATTGACTTTTTTAAATGTCTCTTTTTTAAATATCTAATTTAGATTGAAAAAATATCTTTAAACTCAAAATTATGACCATTTTTTAAATTTGAATTGAATTTTTTTATGAAATTTATCTGGAAATTCATTTTTTTTAACATTTTGATTTCTTTCTCGCAATTTTAACTTTAATCTCAAAAGTCCAATTACTTCTTCGGAATTTACAAAGTGTTAACTAGTAATTAAAAAAAGTTGAAATTTATATCTGAAGCTCCAAAAAGTAAAAATTCTTTTAAAAATATTGAAGCTTCGAGAAAAAAAAAGTTTTGAAGTTTACGGTCGAAATAGTGAGCATCAAAGGCGTAGCTAAAATAGGGCTCCGGAAGACGCCGAAATTTTCCAGTTTTTCTTCAATATTCGTACTTTCCTTGAAATGTTGACATTTTTTGATAATCTCATTTTCTTTCACATTTCGTGATTTTTCTCAAAATCATCCGCCTTTTTATTTTATAGATGACAAATGTTGGTTTTCTCTGGAAAAGTTCGAATTTCACATTTTTGCTCCAAATTTTGATTTTTTCGCAATTTCGACCTTTTTTCGAAATTTAAAATTTTTTCAAAATCCGTTTTTACTTTTGCGATATTTTTCATTTAAAATGTTTTTGGAAGTGTCGCTTGTTTTTCCAAAATTGGAATTTTTTAGAAATTTTGACTTCATTTAAAATCCAATTCGTTATGTTCTTGAAAATCTCAATTTTTTTCGTCGAAATTTTTCTTTATTTCAAAATTTTCTTTTTTTTTCAAAATTTGTCTTCTATAAACAATTATTTTCAAAATTATACTATTTTCTCAAAATTTAATTTTCTGTGCAAAATTCCCATTTTTTTTCTCGAGGTTTCGTCCTTCTCCTCGACATTCATCATTTTCTCTAGATTTTCATTACTATTTTTGCAAAAGTTTTTCTTTGTTAACTTTGACTTTAATAGCAAAATTCGACTTTGTTTTTTGTCATTTTCTGAAAGATTTTGATCTCTCCTCTCAATTTCGAAGTTTCACTTGAAATTTCAAGCCAATTTCTCAAAATGCCTATTTCTCCAAATTCCTTTTTTTTCTTAACATTGGAATTTTTTCAAAAATTTCAATCAAGAATCTAACTTTCCAAAAATTTTGACTGGTTTCTTAGAGTTTGCCTTTTTCTAGAAATCTTGATTTTTATCTCAAAATTCGATATTTAATATTTCTGGAAGTTTCGACTTTTTGCTTGAAATTTGTCTTTTTACCGAAATCTTGACTTCATTTTTTAAAATTAGTCTTTCCTAAAATTTTCCTTTTCATCAAAAATTCAAAATTTTATCTGTATTATCATAATTCCTTTTTCCTTGAATGTCTTTTGTTGTTCTTTCAAAATTCCGCTATTTTTTTATTATTCGTCGTTTCGAAATTCTACCATTTTTCTTAATATTAGTCTTTTTTTGAATATTTCAACATTTTTAAATTAAATTTTTCAGAAATTTCAACTTATATCTCAAAATTGTCCTTATTTTCGAAATTTCGACTTTTATGTCGCAATATTTTATGTTTCTAAAGTTGTAAACTTTTTTCTCGAAATTAGCTTCTCCTTGAAACTTCTACTTTCTTAAAATTCGTTTATGTTCCCTAAATTCAATCGGAATGTTATTAAAAAAGCAAATTTGTTGAGAAATATATTTCTGTGTTTGGAGAAAAAAATTAAACTTCTTTATCGGAATTTAAATGCCAACATTTAAATAAAAAAGTGAAAATTCCGAAAAAACTGTTTTGTTTTAACTCTGCTTTTTCCGAAAGTTGCGGTTGTTCTTCACAAAATTTGACCCTCTGAAAATTTTTCAAGTTTTTCCAGAGTGAAATTTGATTTTCTGCAAATTCCGAATTTTTCTCTAAATTCGTCTTTTTCGAAATTACTACTTTATTTTATTAGAAATTCGTATATTATCTATAAATTTTTGATTATTTTTCGAAATTCGTCACTTATTGTTCTGCTTTTACTGATTTTTTTAACTTTTTGAAATTGCACTGGTTTATCCAAATTCATTTTATTCTCGGAACAACATGTACCTCAAAATTCGACGTTTTGGTTCTAAAAAATTTGTGCCTCCTTTTAATTTGGGCTTTTTCTCAAAATTTATTTATTTTTTCATAATTGAAACGAAATTTTAATAAACTGTTATAATTCTGTGAATAATATTTTAAAAATATTTCAAAAAAAAGCCTTCTTATAAATTTTGATTAAGTTAAAATTTAAATAAAATAATATTATGAGAAACATATTTTTGAATATTTAAATTTTTTCACAAAATTGCTCTCTGGAAATTTCGACATTATTTAGGAATCCCAGCATTTTTCGAAATATTCTGAAAGGTTCGGGTTTTATTTTAAATTCAATGTTTTGACTTTTTTATGGAAATTCTGCTCTTTTTCAAAATTTATGGAAATTCAATCTCCCAAGTTCTAGTGAAAGTATACAATATACTTAGCAGGAAGATTTTTTGGTTTTTTTCGTCAATCAATTTTCAAAATAATTGCTGCTACCCTCTGAACGAAGTCCTGTCCACGCCCATGGTAAGAATTTTTTTATTCCAGGTTATTTTTCTTAATTTATGGTCTTTTTCTTCATTGATTTTGAAAATCAGCTAGAAAATTTCAAATCTAAACTAAAAATCAACTAAAAAAATATATCAATTGTGTTAACATTTCGTTTGCAGTTTAAACCACATATAAATTTCGAGTTTTTCCCATAAAGTAATTTTATTTTATTGTATGATTTATTGAGTATTTTTCTTTTTTTTTTGAAATTTCATCTTAAACTCTGGACTTATTAATTTTATTAACCATTTCTACGACCCAGTTTGAAAATATTAATATTTTTAGTTTTAGTAATGAAAGTTGAAATATTCTGAAACATTTTTTGAAATATGACTATGTGGTATCTAAATTTTTTCAAACGTCACCTCATGGCAGTTGACAACAAATTGTAAAAGATTTGGACATCACGTAGTTATATTTTAAGAAATGTTTCAGAATATTGTTAACTTTCATTGCTAGAAATTTAAATATTTCCAAACTGGGTCGCAGAAATGTTAAATAAAATTATTAAACATAATGTTTCCGACCAATAAGAGTCTACCATGAAGACTTAAACTCTGGTATTTCAACTTTGATTTCCTATTTTTGAGTTTAACACTGAAATTTCGACTTCTTTCTGAAAAATATGTAAGCCGAAATGTTTTCAGTAAATTTGAATTACGTTTATTTCAGGCCCAACTCCCGATGGACCTATTTGCTCATAAAGTAGCTCACACTCGTCTTATGTGAATAAGAACTGACTGAAAAACCAAAAAAACTCGTTATTTTTTACGAAATGAAAATTAGAACCCAACTTTTTTTATAACTAAACGGGAACGAACACTGAAATGATGAAAATAACAGTTCGTAGCCCTAAAAAATTGATTTATTATTGAACATTTGCATTCCCCAAATATCTTTAATCTGAAATCAATCGGAGAGGATTACATGTCTATCTGGTTAAATAATGTTAATACTTTCAGAAGTTTGGCATTAAAAGGAATCTATTTATTTGCCCATAATGTTATCTTTTCAAAATATCATTAGGAAATTCCAACGCCATTTGTTAAGTTTAGTTCCCAATTTTATGAATAGATTCAGCAATAAACAGACCATAAAACCTGCCGGTAGAAACTTGTTGAAAGGGATGCAATAAGATTACATCGAAACCAAGTGGATTGCCGTCCCTCCTGCTGATACACAAAGTGAAATTTTATTGAGATGAAGGGACTTCCTAGTGTCATTCTTATCTTATTACCTTGCATTATCAACAATTGTTCATAAGTGTGGTGTGGAGGGAAACAAGGTACCGAATATTGTTGGGAAAACCTTGAATAACTATCAAGAAAAGGGTTACCCAATTTATAGATCCCCTTTGATTTATTAATATGGCTACTAATGCCATTTTTCGTTAAATTTAATATTGACAAAATTGAAATGTTATTTGTATAGTTATTTGTGTCGAAACGAAAGCTGGAGTTGAACATAAAAGATATCGGTTCAGACAAGTTTACACGCTCGCTGGTGTTGACACAATTTTACTTCCTATTTGAGTTCGAAAAGACCTAATTATGAAAATAATCGTGTTGTGGAGACTCAGAACTCCTTTTTGCCAATGTTTCTCAAATGTATTTTATGCTTCCCTTTCGTGTCCCATGAAAAGATTTTTTCAGCATCTTTCATCTCGTTTTTCCTCTCAAAAGTTCGACCATAATGAATTTTTCGAGGATAAAGTCAAAACTTCGTTTTATCTTTCTAAGATTTTTTAAATTTTTTGTCTTCTTCATATTTCAACTTTAATGCCAACATTTTGCGAGTTTAAATTACAAAGTTCGATCTAATAACTCTCGAATTGTAATGTTAAAACTTGATACAGAGTTTCTCTTAAAATTTCATTAGTTCCCTAAAAATTTTTCGGTTTAATTCTGTTGAATTTTTTAAAATGTGACTATAGAATGCAAGTTTTAATTTTTCTCTCGAAATTTTCGTTGAAATCTCGGTATTTTAAATCTGTTGTACAAAAAAATTTCGAAGTCAAAATTGCAAGAAAATAGAATATTCTAATTATATAACTCAAAGCTGAAATTTTAAAAATAGGATAAAACTTTTGAGAGCAAACTTGAAATGGTAACATTTTTCAGAAAATTCTTGTTATTATTATTTATATTTGAATGCCAATTTTTAGTAAAAATTTAAATGAAATGAGGCTTTCCAGAGCCTACTGTCCTTGACAGTGCCAGTTTTAGAATCAGGCGACCCGGTAATCGTTTGGTGCTCCAGGCTTAAGAGGGAGCAGTGGCACCGTGGTCCTGTCACTTGGGAATTAATCAGTTAAGGAAAATTAAAAACTAAAAACACCATCATAAAATAAAAGGAAATAATCGCAGACTGGAAACACTGATACTCGCAAACCAACGCTATCGTGCTATTTTATTTCAGATTCGTTAGGTTTTGTGTTCTAAGGAATGGCATTATATTCAAAATAACACGTGCATACATTTACATCGGTGGATAGGTTGATAAATGCTCGATAATGGACCGAAACTTGGCATTCTTCTTCCAGTTCTGCATTATTGCCACGATATTGTTTTCAGTTGAATATGTTATTAGCTTTAACTACATAATTACACCCAATACTGATCTGTTGATTGTTTTTTATTTATTAAAGGAAAGTTTGTGTGGTATAGTTACTTGAGACTTTTATCTATTATATTGGAATGCTGGTAAGGATAAGCTTCTTTGTTTAGATCGATAGACGCTGTAGCTGCACCTTGATCTTTCCCTTGATCCTTGGTTAAAATGATAAATTAGAATGATAAACACTTTTGGGGGTAGTTAGGGATTGAAATACCAGAATACCAGGACCCCGAAATACCGGGATCTCCCATCATTTTCGCAGGACTAGTCGTATATGTAAATCATGTGAGAGTCATAGGCGTAGCTAGCGCTTGACCTCCTCTAGTTCATGCAGCAAAACGAAAATTTATGTATTCAACTTGGGGATCAAAAATTTTCTTTGTAACTTCAAAATTTACTCTTTTCCTGAAATATTTTTTCGAAATTTCGACTTTTTTCTTTCGTATTTCTTTTTTACAAAATTTGTCTTTTTTTTGAAATTTTGCTTTTATTCATAAAATTCCACTTCTTGCGTATCAAATATGACTTTAATCAAAATTTCAAATTTTTATTTAAAAGTTCATCGTTTTTTCTCGAAATTTTGACATTTCTAGTAATTCGACTTTTTCTAAAAATTTCGAATTTTTTTAATTCTGAAAATTGTTGCTTCTTTGTTAAAATTTGCCTTTTCCTCGAAATTTGGTCGATCTTCTGAAAAAAAAAGTATATTTTTTGAAATTTTAAATTTTTGTAAGAAAATTACGAAAAATTTTTCTGGAAATTGCAATTTTTTTGTCAAAATTTCGGCATATATTACATTATTGGACATTTTCTGACGTCACATGAGGCAAGGTAGGGGTCTTGTCTTCTTCTGAGTCGATCAGTCTAGAGAAAATTAATATTCACCCAGGAAATTTCCATTTTTTTCCTTAAAATTCACTTTTTTTTCTTAATTTCGATAAAATTTGACCCTTTCTAGAAAATTTCAAATTTTTACTACTTGATTAAAAGCTTTTTCTAAAAATTTAAATCCTTTTCGCAGAATTTCTATCATTTTCTCCTAATTTCGTTTTTTTCTCAGTTTAGATTATTTTTTTCAAAACTTCGCCTTTTTTCTTAAAATTTAACCTTCTCTGGCAGATTTTGAATTTTTTGTTCTTTTCAAAGTTTTGTCAAAATTTCGTTTTTTTTTCTTCAAATTTCGATACTTTTTAGAACATTTAGCTATTTTTGAAAATTTCGACTGGTTTCTTTTTCATGAAATTTTGAATTTTTGTCAATATCGGATATTTAATATTTTCTTGGTAAATTCGTCTTTTTTCTCCAAATTCTTACTTTTTGTCTTAAAATAGTCTTTTTTCTAAAATTTGCCTTTTCCTCAGAATTCGACTTTTTCGTTTATTTATTTCGAACTTCTTTTATTTCTTATTATTTATATTTTTCAACAAATTTCCACTTTTATCTCAAGTGTGATATTTCATGGTTCCGAAAATGTTTTCTCTCTAAATTAGATCGGAATGTTGGTAAAAATGTTGAGAATAATATTTTTGAGGATTTAGAGAAAAAGATTTCTTAGACATTCAACGTCTTTAGGAAATTTTAAATTTTGAGAACACTGAATTGTGATTTTTTTCTCCAAATTCTTGTCCACAAAATTAGATCATTGAAAATTTGAACTTTTTTCGAATTTTAGACCTTTTTCGAGCTTCTGTGAAAAATTAGTTTTTTATTTTTATTGTTATTTAATGAAAACTCAGACTTTTCCAAATTTTTTCCTCGAAATTACTAATTTATTTTCAAAATTCCAATTTTGATCCAAAAATTAAATTTTCTATTGGAAAGTTGAAATATTTTCTAGAAAGTGCGATCTTTTTCTTTTAATTTATCTAAATTGTACGTATTTTTAAAAAATCGCGATTCCTTTTCAAAGTCCGTTTAGTTAATTATCTATTTTTTTTCTATTATTTTTTAAATTTGATTCCCAGTGATTTCAAATTATTATTAGAAATTTATTTGTTCTGCAAATTTTGACTTTTATCTCAAAATTCGATTTATTCTGTTTTTTTTTGAACATTTCCATTTAAAATTGATTTTTTTTTGAAAATTTCGACTTTTTTACAAAATTTGTTTGTTTTTTTTTTAAACTGGATCGAAATTTTCATAGAAATCTCAGTCTGAATTTTTAGGAAATTTTAAGAAAAAGATTTCTTGTTAATTTCAGGAATATCTTAACATTTAAAAAAATTCCGAGAGAAATATTTTTAAAAGTTGCATTATTTTTTTATTTCAAGACTTATTAGGGAAATTGCCACTTTTTCACAAGGATCGTGGCAATGGAAATGTTGTCTTTTTTTTAATTTCTTTTTCGAAATTTTGACATTTCTTGAAGTTTTCTGAAAGATTTCCTCTTGAAGTTTGGGTCTTTTTCGAAATTTCGACTTTAAATCTGAAAATTCGATCTCCCCAATTCATGTAGGTTTTAAGGAAACATATATCAAACAAACATTATTACTCAACCGGAAGGTTTTCTTTTTTTTTGTTCATGAATTTTTCAGAATGATTGTTGCCCTCCCCCTTGAAGGAAATACTGCCTATGCCCATGTGCGGGGCTCCTCGAAATTTTCCGGAATTGTGCAAGAACCTCACTTATTTTTTATTTTAATTCTACCTGGCAATACGACTTCTTATTTCAAATTTATATTTTTACGTTTTCTAATAATTTTATTTTAGCTTTTTCTAAAGATATTTATTTTTTCAAATTTTTGGCTTTAAAGTCAAAAGAAAATCGTTTTAGAAGATTTAAAGGTTTTTCTAAAATTTCACATTTAGAGATGTTCTTAATGTTAGTTGGTGAGTTAAACAATAATCATTAAATTTGTTTTCATTTCAAGTTTAATTAAACCTTCACTTTGCACTTTTTTCTGAAAATTTCGACTTTTTACTGATTGCCACTTTTTTCTAAATTTCGAAATTTTTTCTCAAAATTCCGAATTTACATTTTCAGTATTTAGTTTTTTAATTCATTAATATTTTGACTTTTTGAAAATTGTTTTCCCTCTATAAACTGAATTTAAATCGAAATTTTTTTATAAATCAGAAATTTTGGCTTATTCTGAAAATATCATTTTTTTTATAATGAAGACTTAATTTCAAATTTCAGATTTCCTTCTTAAGGTTTTACGTTAGTGTTTTTAATTGTTTGCGAAAGATATTAATTTTTTTCGAAAGGTTTATATTTTTTTCTCGAAATTTTAAGTTTCAACTCGAACTTTTACTTTAATTTAGTAATCCCATATATTTTTTTAAGTTCGAGGTTACACTTCTAATTTTGCTTCCTTTTAACCAAATTTTCAATTCAAACGCAAAATTTAGATTTTTTCTTGAAATATTTTTTTTCGTCCTTTCAACTTTGATTTCAAGCTTAATTTTTAAATGATTTTATATAGATTCAGATTTTTTCTCTGCCGCTTTACTTCAGACTCGAAATCTTGCAAATATTATTATAAATTCCAAATTTTTTCGAACAGTCTGAACGGAATCGATTTAAATCTTAATGCAGATGATGTCGATGCTTCTTCAATTAAGATTAGTACGCTTGAAAATGCCGGTTCTGATGGCGAGATACGTATCGCGTATTTACTTGTTTAATTGTCGATATGGTAAAGAGGTAAAAACCTTCTATGGACTCAATCATAAGCCACAGTGATTAGTTCAGAGCTCTAGTTTTCTGAACAGATTTGGTTTTTTTCCAAAAATTTCTAGTTTTATGTTTTTTCTCTAATAAGATCTGAATTTTAAGTCAACATTTTCGCGAAATTTTGGAAATTTAGCTTAAAGTAAGTTTGAAATTTTGAATTTTTTACAGTTCTAATTTTCAGTATTGCCAAGTTTTTAACTTTAAACCATAACTTTTTCTTAATTTTTTAAAATTGCATTTGAAATTATATTAAAAAAAATAATTCCTATATTCTTTTAAAAAACAATTAAGAGTAAGTTTCTTTTTAATAAATTATGATATTCTCTTTAAATTTAAATTTTTCTCTGAAAATTTTGGTTTAACACAAAATTTTTACATTTTTATTATAGGTTATAATTTTTGGGAAAAATTCTGTTCGGTAACATATTTCACAGTTTGGAATTCTATACAAAAGGGTCTCCATAAAACAGAATTCCTTACTGTGCCAAGCTGGACACCATAAGAATTTACTCTCTATAACTGTCTTGCATGCCTTAAGACTGTTGTGTGTATTAGAACTATCAGTTCTTGCGAGGATCTCCCATGAGAGTACTTTTAGAACAGAGACAAGTCATTAACCATCCGCCTGTGCTCCAGTGTTTCACGAGACAAATTTTTATCATTAATTAGGCGATTCGCTCTTTTTTTGGATTGATTGGCCCAAAGTTTGGATCTGAACTCCAAAGATGAGAACAGTATTCTAGTGTTGACCTAACTTGGGCTTTATAGAGAGTTGGTAACTGATGAGATGGGAAGTACTTTTTAGTTCGAAAAATGGATTATTCCAGTTACAAAGTCATTGGTGCCATTGCATTGTGATTACCTTCCAAGAAACTTTGGGTGTTTATTAAATCTTTTATTGAGCCTTTTTCCAGATTCCATTTATTTTTATTACTACTTGATGGTCAAAATAACCGAACCTACCATTAGAAATGACTCGCTGGACGTTTTTAGACACTTTAGTTATTAGGAATAAAAATAGATTAGAATTTGAAGTATACAGGAAAGGCTCAAGTACCTTCCCCTATATAACTTCCGATTCTAACCATTGCATATAACACAAAATGGCAAGCTTCAATTTTCTCACCCATCGTCTTCTGAGTGTTCCTCTTAATAGGGAAAGATTCGGTAAGGAGTTGAAGACATATAGCTAAAGTTAATGGGTTCGGTCCAAATATTATTTATAAAATTATTAATAAGAAAAAATTGAAATGTCAATTGGTAAATACCACGACTTTCTGAGCTGACGAAAACAAAAACCTTAGGTTCGTCTCACTTCCATTTGAACCCTCGCTTACGCATGGTTTAGGTGGAATTTTACGAAAACGGCTTTCGCGTTGATTCTAGTTCTAACGGCAAATTAAATTCGCATTTGGGTAGTTTGAAGGATAAAGTAGAGCAAACGGACAAGTCAGGTATTTACTAAATTTCATGTAAAGATTGTCCTCAAAAGTACGTCGGGCAGACTGGACGATCTCTTAACATCCGACTGAAGGAGCATTTGGCTCATTTGAGGTACGGAAGAACTGAAAAGTCAAGTGTTGCTCGACATGCTCTTGAATTAGATCATAAGATAGATAATAATATTAAACTGTTAAGAGTAGTAAATAAGAATTCTATGTTAAATGCATGTGAAAGCTTAGCCAAGAAGGCTGGAGACAACCTTATAAATGGTTGCGCTGGGCCTTTAGGCCATTCATTTCTCTGTTAAAATATCCAAAAAAAATGTCGAAATTTTGGGAAAAGCAGCAATTAAACCAAAGGAGTTGAAGAAAAAAGTCGAAATATCTAGAGAAATTGTAGCATCATAAACGAATCAATCTTAACACAAAAATTTGAATATGTCAAGGTTTGGAATTTAAAGTCGAGATTTCGAAAAAATAGTCAAATTTTTGAGACTAAAGCTGAGCTCGTGAAAAAACAAAATGAATAAATAAATAAAAATACGCCAACTGAAAATTTTTAGAATAATTAAATTTACTAGTTGATGGAAATTTGGGAACGGAAGGTCGGGAAAAACAGTAAAATTTAGAAATTAACAGAGTATCTTCTTTACCAAGTTGTGTTAAATGCGTTCATTTTGATCGCATTTTTGTTCGTCAGCTGCTTCTTTCACAAATCCAGATTCTCAGTTACCTTTTTTGCTAAGGAACAGCGATTTCGTTAGACCTTAATTTGCTAACAGCTGTTTGTAGCTTAACACTCATTGAAATATACATAAAACTATCTTAAAAATGTAACGATAATATAAATAACAATAACATTTTTTAGATTTTAAAATTTCAAGCAAAATCCAAATTTTGAAAAAAAAATACTACAGAAATAAAATGTTTATCCCCTTTCTCAAAATTAAAACATATTTTTTTAATATAAATTATGGGTTATGTTTTAACTAGCACTTTTTTAATCAAAGTGCCAAGTTTACAATTTTCATTTTGAAATTTTTTTTTCCACAATTTTGACGTTTCCTATACGTTATAACTTTGTCGACAGTAATATCGAACTTTCTGCACTGATCGCTACGTTTTCATAAATTTGGGTTTTCCGAAAAATTTTTTTTATTCTAAATTTCTATTTAACATGTTTACTTTTCCTCAAATGGAAGCTTTTTCTGTTTGAAGCTAACATTTTGCATAGAGCAAGGTCTAGCGAAAGAATAGTCAGATTATTGTTGCCACAAAATACAAAAAGTTTACTGTATACCGAAAATTGCTATACGTGTGTACGTGTGCCCTCCCAATTTATTAAAGTATATAGTACATAAGTACGTAGTACATAATATTCCCAATATTGCCTGTGAGGGGTGGTTCTGCAACTAAAACTACCTGTACCCCTCCAGCTTAAGGTAGTAACTATTCTTTTATTACCCTAATTGATTATAAAACTATGGTCTGTGCACAGCCCCTATTCATTCATAATATTTTTCTTGAATTGAAGTTGCCTCTTTGCTGAGTTAAAAATGAAATTTCAAATGTTCTATTTATTGTTTTGGATTTTAGTGTCAGATGTTGTATCGTATGCCTGGTCCTCCAGTGTGAACAGCTTATTGTCGTCAAAAAGTATATCAGTAAGTTATTATTATTAAAAATTTCTGTAATAATATTTTTCACTAATACTATGTTTAAATATGAAAAAAAAAAACGTTTCGCACACTGTCATGAATAACAAAATTTAACACTTTTTAATTCGTAGGTACATATTTTTGTCTTAAATTTCTAAAATATTTTTTGTAAATTTCAGAGATACCTAGCTCTAATTTTTAAAAATATGGTTTTTTCACCGTGTATTTTAGACATGTTTTTTTTGCTCTTATTTAATAAAACACATCGACTGATACAAACATAAATAATTAAAAAACTGTTGTTCTTGAAAAGTCAGGTTTGCCATTATTATTTTTAATTCCAAAATAAAAAAAATAATGCACATAAACTTTTATTTTAAAGAATTAAACTATTTTGAATATTTAACTATTTTGAATATTTCCTCTTGTGAAATAATTAAATAAATAATTAATAATGATATTAAATAAATAAATAATTAAACCATCTTTTTGCCAGCTGATGAGCCTAATAAGTTCTTACTTTACCAGACTAATTAGTTAAATATGATATCAATGTTTGAATTTCTTCAAAATAGTTTTAACTTAGATCAATTCTTCAAGGGTTGCTTCCACAGGGTAACTCGAGAGGAATGTACCAAATTTCGGGAAAGTGTTAGGCTTGTGAAAATAATGTAAAAAAAGAGTCATAAGTTTTTATTCGGTTTTTAATACTTTACAGCGCAATTACAAATAAGAAAATTTTCATACCTTAACATTTCTTAATTACAGAGGTATTTCAATAAATTCCCACTTTCATTCACAAGGATAAAAACAAATTTTAAAATTAAGACATTAAAAAAATTTAAATACAATACTTGTCCCCTGAAACCAAGAAAGATTAAAAAAAACACAACAAAAATTGCTCTAACGCTAGTTTTTCTCTGAAGATGACAGCTTGGCTGTTGAACGCGTTAGAGCAACCTTTGTTGTGTTTTTTAATCTTTCTTGGTTTTAGGGGACCAGTACTGTATTTTAATTTTTGAAGATAACCAAGGACCAGTCTGTTCCAACAAAAAAGACATTTTTTAAATATCTGAAATTGTGGTTTAATAAAATGAGAAATTTTTGTTTCATAAATTTCGACTTTTTTGTTTTTTAGTTTAAATTTGAAATTTGATACTTTTTCCCTAAACTTTAGCTCCAGATTTTATTATAGAAATTACGTATTTCAAAAAATTACATTTCTGGGTTTTACTTAATTTATAGATTTAGCAGTGGCAGCTCGTGCTATTTAAATTTGGGTAAGCGACATTAACCACTAAAAAATATTCTATTTCATATCTTAAATTAAGAAAATAATTTTTTTTTGTCTATGATTAAGAATTTTCGATTCTCTACGCCGGTCAAGGAGTGAATATGGTCAACAAAATAAACTTTGCTTAGAATAACTACCACCTAACCAACCACCCCATTATACATCTGAGTTCTAAATGAGCGTGAAAAACTTTTGACCATGTTTTTTGTTAGGTTTTAAAATATTAGGCCTAGCGCTGACATGCAATTTTCAGTTGCGCAACTGTTTGGTTTCAAGAGCGACTGCTATGGGTTTATATGGTAGCGCGCTCACATGCAACTAAAAGTTGCTGCAACTAAACAGTTTGTGTTTTGTCACAAACCAAACGATTGCAAAACTACCTGCAACTGTTTTGTATCGCATTGAGTTAAATGCACTGGCGCTGACTTGCAACTGAAACCATGCAATTTGTACAATATGATCATCGCAGACGACTGAGGGTGTAATTTAATTTCTATGGGTAGATTTCTAAACTTCTAACATTATTGACTTATAATGTAATTTCTTTGTGTAGAACGTTTAAACTTGTTGCATCAATTGGTTCAGGTAATAATTTTGAAGTACTCTTTTTATGTATAAACTTTATAACCCTTGATTTTTGTTCCATTGCCACAATTCTCGTAATTCGAGGCGAGGGTAATTTTGAGTACAAGAAAGAAAGTAGGGTTGTAAAAATTCTACAGTTAGGTGACAAGACATAATGAACCATATCGCGTCTTTTCCCTTTCAGTTCCTAGAAGTTACTAATTACCTATATTGGTGTTTTCGTTTTCTGTATCTTATGCAGGAGAAAAAAGAAAATTCAGCATTTCTTAACGTGAACTTGCGATCACTACGGTTGTCTTGTATCCAATTTTTTTTGTATTAAACGAAGTACATTACCTGTGTGTTCTGTCAAATTAGCCATTATTTTAGATTAGAGTAGTTGATGTAAACAGTTTAATTCGAATTACTTGACAAGTCGATATGATTTCTACAGAACCGCACGGTAAGAAATTATTTTTATAAAAATTTAATTTATAAGCTCTTAATCACATAAAATGAAGTGCTGCACAATCGCTGTGCCGCGCCACATTAGTGGACAATTAATTTTTTAGTTACCCTATTAATTAGAAATTTTTCCAACTAAAAAAAGATTTCTTTGACTTTAAAGTATACAACTTTAAATATACAACTATTCAATATTCATCCTATTACAGTTCAAAAAATGTTTTAGACCACCAATTACAATCATTAATTATTTTCTGAATGACTTCGCAAGCAAATCCTCGTGCAATTTATAAAATTGTCCTTTTGTTAAATGCTGGTTTTTAATGTGATGTATCCAATATCGCTTCCTAGGCTTTCTTTTTTTCTTCTACTTAACTCGAAAGCACATACAGTGGTTAATTCGAAGACGTCCATATTGAAACTAAAAAGTTTCAGTTGCATGTGGGCTCGCCTGCCTGTGACCAAACTGTTTGGTTGCGTAAGTGAGCGCGGTTTACTAGAAAACGGACCAAACAGTTGCGCAACTGAAAATTGCATGTCAGCGCTAGGCCTTAAGCAACATAGGCGCAGCTAAAATAGGACAGATTGGTGCGCCCCCCCCCCCGGCTCCCGAAGCCGGCGAAAATTTACATTTAACTGAAACTTCCATTTTTTCTTCAAAATTCGTACTTTTCTTGAAATTTTGACCTTTTTTGATAATTTCAATTTTTTCACATTTAATGTTTAATTTGTAAATATTCTTGAGCATCATTCTTTATAGTTAAATGCCTGTAAAACGTTAAGTATGACCATTGGTTTTGTATCCTTACATTCGATTAATTCGACTTAAATTCATATGACGAATTTTTTATCTTAAAATTTCAGCTTTTTCTCTTTCAAGTTAAAATTCTAATTTCGAAGGTTTTAAATTCTAATTTCAAAGGTTTTTTTAAATTTTCTGTTTTTTTGTTTTAAGTATCAAAGTTTTTTCAAAATTTTGAGCTTAATGAAATGCGTTACGTCTTTCGTCTATAAGTTCTGGAAGTTTTTTAAACAATGTTCTAAATTGGAAAACCTCGACTTTATTCTCAGCTTATATTAGAAAATTCGCTTGGTTTTCTCAGAAATGTAACTTCTTTTTTAATATTCCTAATTGAAAATTTAAATTATTTATTAATCTTCCCCAAACACAACTTGGGATTGGGATTTTTTTTTCAAATATTTCTTTTTGCCTAAAAATTTCTGCTTTAAATGTTAGATGTTTATTTCACAGTATTTCTTCTTGTAATTCCGACTTCTTTCTGGAAATTTAGTCATTTTTCAAGAAAAATGAGCCTTAAATTTTAAATTTATTTTGTACTAAAATTTTAAGTTTGAAAGTGTTAAGCGATTTATCTATCTATCATCTATCTTTATTTCCGCATCATACTCGATTTTACGAGTTGATGGAACTTAAAAAATATAGGGATTTTCTAAACTATTCAACTTAATATCAAAATTTCGTAATTACTAGGTAAGTTCTTACACCGAAATTACATTTTTTTAAATAAATTAGTTTAACAGACACAAATTATATTGCCTCCAGATTCAGATAAAATCACAGAATAAACATATCAATTCAAAAATTGAAATACAGAATTTGTCCCCTGAAACCAAGAAAGATTAAAAAACACAACAAAGGTTGCTCTAACGCGTTTCGACAGGCAAGCTGTCATCTTCAGAGAGTTGTGTTTTTTAATCTTTCTTGGTTTCAGGGGACAAGTTCTGTGTTTCAATTTTTGAAGATAACCAAGGATCAGTCGGTTCCATCAAAAATATAAATTCAATATTACAGCTAGACTGCGATTTACATCTACATATCTATTTACATGATACTTTTTTGCAGGATAACCTTAACGTAAATATAGTAGACAGCATAGCAGCTGGTGTCCAAATGGCCATGGATCATTGCCAGGAACAGTTCAAATGGCACCGGTGGAATTGTCCACAAACTGCTTTCTCACGGTAAATACCTCTTTGACAGAATTTTTCAAATATTCACGAATATCTATCTTTGCAGGAAAAGGATGCAATTTTTAACAAAAGAAATCGCCTACACCTTGGCTGTAGCATCTGCAGGAATCGTTCATGCAATTTCCAAAAAATGCAGCAACGGAGATTTAGAAAATTGCGGCTGTGACGCAAATTTACGTTTTAGGCAAAGCAACAACCAAACCACAGTTTTCCATCAAAAGCAATTAAGCAATGGGAAGAATCAAGAGGTTGAGTGGTCTTGGGGAGGATGTTCTGATGATTCTGTTTATGCAGAGGGGATTGCTGGGAAATTTTTCGAAGAGCTTGAAAAAGGAAATGATGCGTACGCTTTTGTCCAAAAGCATAATAGCAAGCTTGGGCGGGAGGTAAGATTAATCATTTTTGTCCAATAATAAGTAGAAACAATATTACTCAGTATATGTCAAATCGAAAGCATGCCTCTCCAGCAGAAACTACACGGGGATTATATTTGCACGTTTGGTCTTGTGGAAGCTTTCTTTCCAATTTTCGCACGGTCCAGTAGATGGCGTTATTTGTACGGAATAAAGTACAAGTAGGTTTATTGGCAGAGGTGCATTTATCGATCTAGATTGGGTGTCCCAAACTGACGAGATCTAATCGAAACCGGTCTCTGGATCTTTAAATGTCCCAGATTATCAGCCTGTGCATTAGAATATATGACCTTTGTCAGAGGACCGTTTCCGTCATCATAACACAGCAGGTCATTTGTGGGTATTTCAACTCCCCAAAGATCTGCTATTAGATCTTCATAGCATTTTGTAATCTCTAGATTGTATTCCATTTACAAGGAGGATCTTTTGCACTTGATAGTTTCATGTTCAAAATATTGCAACTAATTAATTACGTAATAATTTTTGTACTGTAAGGGGCTGAAGAAATTTTTTTGTAGATTATCCGCCACACAATGGTAAAAAAATGCAGATGCCATGGTGTTTCTGGAAGTTGCTCACTACAGACGTGTTGGATGCAAGTTGCTCCGTTTTCTGTTATCGCTAAAATGTTGAAAGAACGTTACAATAAAGCAGTGAGAATTAGCTTTGAGCAGATCAGGGGCGCTCGAACTGTAGGCAACTCCGCAAGGCATATCTTGGAAGAAAAGCTAACAGATATTAATCAAAAAAGATTGCTTTACTTGGAAGAGTCGCCAAATTATTGTACAGAAGATAAAAACATGGGTGAGTTCTGGGTTCTCGTTATTATCTGTCTTTCTTTTAATATCGTAAGATTAACATTGTGAAAAGGATTTATGAGTTTCAAACTGTTTTTCTTTGATTCAGATTGGATGGGTACGAAAGGAAGAAAATGCTCAAGATCACATGAAAAGGACACTGATCATGTTGAGAAAAAAAGCTGCAGAGATTTGTGCAGAAATTGTGGGTACAAAGTTAAACGGGACAAAAAAATGGTTAATTATAGATGCAATTGTGTTTTCCAATGGTGCTGTGAGGTTAAATGTGATACTTGCATGAAAAATGTCGACGAATATTTTTGTGCTTAATGGGAATATTTTAAATAACGTTTTGTACATATTGTGATCATTTTAATTTATAAGAAATAATATATAATATATTTTAAAATAGTTCAATTTTGTTAATCACTTCGAACCTATGTCGTTGCACGTATCTCACATCTCACACTGAAGGAAACGCTATTAAAAAATAGCAGATTTTAATCAAAAACCTTGATTTGTTGGAAAAGTCACCCATATAATTGAGTAGGCGACAAAAACATTGGTAAGTTCTGGGTTCTCATTGTTCTTTGTTTTTCTTTTAATATTGTAAGTTCAGTGTAATTAAAAGAATTTTCCTATAATCAAACGGTTTTCTTTTGTTTCAGATTGGATGGGTAAGAAAGGAAAAAAGTGCTAAAGATCTCGTAAAGAAAACAGTGATCATGTTGAGAAAGAGCTGCAGAGACTTGGGCAGACATTGTGGATACAATGTTAAGGGAGAGAAGAAAGTGGTCAACTGTTATAGGTGCAATTGTATTTTCCAACGGTGATGAGAGGTTAACTATGTCGAGAACTTTTTTTGTTAATAATGTAAATATTTTGAATAACATTTTGTACATATTATTATTATATTAATTTTTAATAAATAAATGTTTAATACACTTTCAGATTCGTTTAATTCTCTTAATTAATTTATACATGTGTAGCTATAGATGTCAGCCTGAATGAGGCCAATCATATTCCTGGAGTAAGAATACCAGAAAGAAAAAATTTCGAAATTAAGTTCAAAATGTTTAACAGAATCGAAGTTAACCATTGAAGATTTAGAATTATAAGAAAGAATATGCAAATAGAATGCAATCTAGACTATAGCATGTAGCTCTCTAAACTTGCAATGAATAATAGGTACCCGAACTACCAAAGTTGAGCCATAAAAGCTTAGCAAGCGGTCGCTCTCCGGGAAAGCCCAGAGGACCTAATTTTTGGCGGAACATTTGTCAGCATTTCGGTTGGATATACTAATCTGACGAGATCTAATAAGATCGAAGCCAGTCTTTGTTTTCCACACTCCGAATTTGACAAATGTTTAAAACTATTGATCTGACCACTAGTATCACATAGAAAAAAGTCACAATTTCAGGAAAATACAAAACAGTAAGAACTAAAAATTTTAACAAAAAAGCAGAAATAAGCATCAGAATTAAAATAGTAAATTGTAAAACTTGAAATTTTTATTTTTTAATTCATCTTTTAACAAAAAAATTTAATTTCGAAAATGTAGAGTTTGAGAAAAATGCAGAAATTTTGAAAAATAAAACATTATTTCAAAAATAAGCTATACATATTTGAAAATTTCAACTGAGTTGTGTATGCTATCTTTAAATAAAGGTAATATTAAAAATATGGCTGTTTAGAAGAAAGTTAAAATTTTTAAAAGTGAAATATATTCCTGTTCATATTGAAAAATGTTGATATTCATATTCCTACTTTATTCGGTTAAGGTTTGCACTTATCAGAGATATAATATAAAACTATTGTAAAGGTATAATTTAAATCAATTAAAACAAAAAAGTTTTTCCATGTAATAGTATAATTAAAAGCAACAATGATTTTAGTATTTAATATTTATTTATCTATTTATCTAAATAATTGGAAAACAGATGGTCTAAGTCTAAAGTTAGACTTATATGTACATATTTGCAATCGTGAAAATATGATTTTGAAAAAAGAATAATGTGCAGGATGTTCCATTTAAAAAACCAACCTTAATAACATTTCTACAGTTTGCGAAGGCCTTTTTTTGAAAGATTATGAAAATTTAGGAAAAGCCCCTAAACTTTTGTATTTGCAGCTTTCCTGTATATTATGAAAAAAACTCTCCAAAGGGGTGGCTAATTATACGGAAAAACCTTGTAGAGGAGTATAAGCAGAAGTCACAGCTTCAAACATATTAACTGGAAAAGTAGCAGCTCCAAATTGATTGTTAAACGTGTGTGTACTTTGTGGGATTATTTAGAGTGTATTCAGATGCAGTGCGACATGAAAAAAAAAAAACAATACAGTTCTATATTACTCATGTGACAAGCGTAATTTAATACTCAGGTTGTACTTAACTAAATAAAACATTGGCGCCACCATACTACTTACTTACATATCATTATTTTGTATTTAAAAATGTGATAAATCGTAGTCTCTTACATCTACTTAGTAAATGTCTAAGCAAACATTGAAGCCAACGCACAGCATAAACAGGTGGGTCTAGGATCGAGTCTGAAATTTCATATAGGTGTTTCCCATAATATGTAGGTGAGCACTATGAGAGGATTTTTCAAAATTCAGCCTCTAAGGTGGTAAAGATGGGCATTAAAAACCACATCAAATGCATGTGATGAATAATACACATAACTGTATTTAAAGTTGCCTATACCCGTTGAAAACTGACATCCTGTTGATGAATTTGTCTCCATACGAATTTATCCGAATTTTTTCAGGTGATCAGTGCATACCTTGTCTTTTCACGAGTTCTTTTTTTTTAATATAAACTTCTAAATATCTAAATTTTAAGCTTTAAATTTTGGCTTTAATTTAGCATCTCCATGTTTAGATCGAAGTTTTAAGGAAATTTTTTTTAGATATTTTAAAGTTTCTTCTTGAAATTTCGACATCATTTTCAAATTTTGCCTTTGAATAAATTCAAATTCAATAAATTAAAAATAAATTAAATAAATTCAATAAATTCAAAACTGTTTCTCGAAACTTTAAAAAGTTTCGAGAAACAGTTTTGTAGAAATTCAGACCTTTAAATTTAAGCCAAATTTTGCTTTTCGTCTTTTTTAAAAACATTTCAATCTAAACTTGAAGTCGCGAATTCGTTTTAAACAATTTGTTCAAATTTTTTTTTTTGATGGAACGGATTGGTCCTTGGCTATCTTCAAAAATTGAAATACAAATCTTGTCCCCTGAAACTAAGAAAGATTAAAAAACATAACAAAGGTTGTCGAACGCATTTCGATAACCAAGCTATCATCTTCAGAGAGATTTGTATTTCAATTCATTCAAAATTTTAAAAATTTGCAGGTAAAAAGTCATATTTTTCAGAAAAAAATAAAATTTTCGCAAATATATAGGCAAACTTTTCAAAAAATTGAAGCTACAAAAAGTCAAAGTTTTTACAAAAAGTCAAAATTCTGATAAAAGATTAAATTCTGAAAATAATCATAACTTTGAGAAAAAAGTCGAAATTTGATGATAAAAGGTCGAAATTTTCAAAAAAATAAAAATTCTGAAAAAGTTTACAGATTTCAAAAGTTTAAATTAAAACAAAATCCAGTTTTTCAAAAAAGTGAAATATGATTAAAAAAATCAAATGTTTCAAATAACTTCGGAAAAAATCAAAACTTTTGAAAAATAAAGTTGAAGTTTTCAAACAAAGTCAAACTTCAAGAAAAGTCAAAAGTTTAAACAAAAGTGCTTTTTTTAAAGAAGTGTAGGTAAACTCTTTCATGAAAGCAAGATTTCAACAATCAGCTACTACTTTAAAAAATCTTAATTTTGAAATAAAAGATCAACATTTAGAAAAAAGATCAAATTTTTGTCAACATTTTTAAAAAATTCGAAAATAAATCAAAATGTTTAAGGAAGGCGAAACTGTAAAAGAGTTGAAATTCAAAAAATAAGTTAAAATTTGGGAAAACGAAATGTTCAAAATATAAAGGCGAAATGTTCGAAGAAGTCAAGATTTTCAGTAAAAGTCGAAGTAAGATTTTTAAAAAAAAATTTCATTTTCAAAAAGTCAAAATTTTGAGGAAAAGCCGAAATTTAATTTACCTACATTCGGCAACACAATAATAACCAAATTTGTAGAAGGATTGCTTGGTTCGTTGTCAATATACTTCATCCACCGTGAATGGCGTAATTTAAGGGCATATTTGCACACTGTTTATATCACCCTTTGTTCATGCGATATTGCGGATCCCTGAGCCTCCCTGAATGTACCTATAACAATTAAAGCATCTGTAGTAGAATAATTTTAATATAATTGACAATGCTTTTCTTATAGTCTCTGGCTTTTCTACTATGAAGGTGGTCTGAAAAGTTTCCGGTCCTAACGTAAAGTTGGCAGCACTCGTCAATAAAACTAGGGAATGTAGTTGTGCATCTTTTGGGAGGTACTCACCAAAATTTCAGCAATTTTGGACGCACAATTGATATTAGACAATCGTTTGAGTGAGTCGAAGTGAGTGTTTTTGTGAAAATCGAAAGGATCGAGTATCGGGCTGTGGTTAAATATTTGGTTTTGAAATGCAATGCGCCTGCGCAAATCAAAGATGAGTTGGACTCATATTTGATTGAATTTCACTGTGGTAAATGATAGTGCAGAGTCCCCATACATAGAGTTGGACTCTGTGTATGGGGACTCTGCACCATCATTTACCACAGTGAAATTTTGGGCAGCTGAATTTAAATGTGGCCGTACCAGCTTGAGAGGCGATGAACATTCGGGACGTCCAAAAACTGCAACCACTGACGATAACACCACTAAAGTTCACCAAATGGTGCTAAACGACCATCGAATTAAAGTGAGAGAGTTAGCAGAGGCTATGAATATGTCCAAAAACATATTTGTCACTTATTGAATCAAGATTTAGGCATGAGAAAGTTTTCCGCATGTTGGATGCCGCGTTTGCTCACGATAGACCAAGAACGTGTTCGAATGAACATATCCAACGCTCTGTTGGCGCAGTTTAGCTGCAAAAAATCAGAGTTTTGGCACCGATTAATTACTGTAGATGAAACTTGGATCCACCATAATACTCCCGAAACAAAAATACAATCAGATCAGTGGCCTGCGAAGGGGAAATCGGTTCCAAAAAAAGCAAAAACTTTTTTTTTGGCTAGGAAAGTGATGGCGATTGTTTTTTGGGATAGTCATGGAGTTATCTTAATCGTTTACCTTCAAACAGGAAAAACCATTACAGGAGCATACTACGCACCATTACTTGACAAGCTGAAGGCAGAAATTGCGGAAAAACGGCCACATTTGCAGAAGAGAAAATTCCGTTTCACCAAGACAAGGCACCGTCTCACACCTTCGCGGTTGCCATGGCGAATATCCACGAATTACGTTTTGAATTGCTTGCCCCTCCTCCTTACTAACCAGATCTGACCCCAAGCGCCTACTTTTTGTTCCCTCATCTAAAAATTGCGCTTGGAGGACAGAGATTTTCGTCAAATGAGAGGGCAATCACCTTCATTTCCAAGATGATGTAGAAAAAAAATTAAAGAAAAAATGTCTTGTATCTTTGTTACGTCGGAAACTTCTCAGACCACCCTCGTATTGATATCTACAACAGCTTTGAAATCAAAACCATTTTTACAAATCAAAAGAACATTCCTGTGTTATGTTATGAGCATAGAATGAAGCTACAAAAACCACCATTTTTAGAACTATTACATCTATCAAATGTTAACCAATGTTCTGTGAGATCCAATACTGAATAGTCTGTAAAAATTAAATCCTTCTAAAATGCTTCAGTTTCGTTGATTTTTTGATGAATATTCTGAATATTTACCTAGAATGAACTCAAATTCGACTTACCGTGCATGAAAGATTTTGTAGATCTTCTTGGAGACTTCGCTGAAAATTGGCCATCTAGTTGTTTGAAATTGATCTCTGCATGTTCTTTAGTAAATTCCCTGCAGGAAAATTACATAGTCTGACAGTAGCACCTCTTTGCCAAAATTCAGGTTTAAGTAAATTATCCTTATCCCCTATTTTGAAAGTCTGGAATAGTTCTTTGCTTTTGGTTCGCCCATTAGGCATTTCTCCGTGGTTTCTTCAATTCTTAATTTTCTGGTAATATACTTTGTCTACTTTTTCAATGTAGTAGTACCCTCTCTTCATATTACTTGAGCAGAAATCCATTGTTGCGATAACTTGCGTGGTTCTTATAAAACGTGAATGTTTCCTTTAAAGTGACTTTCGACTATCTTGTTTCACGTTTCTGTTGTTAGATGTAGAGCTCCCCAGTCCCAGCATGGTTCTATTTTCTTCCTGGAACCATTGGATAATCCTAATATATTATTTTCTTTAGACCTGTTTTCTATTGCTGATTGGAATAAGAGCTCCTCTTCCCTGTTAGCATAGTTTTTATCTATATGTTTACTGACTTTAGAAATAGTGCCGTTTGGAGACATAGAAACTGTTAATAAATTTTGATTTTGAGTTATTTCTTCATTATTTACGGGATAGTAATCAAGGAAAAAGTAATTTGATAAGCTCAATACTGTACTTGTTAGATTTTGTATTTCAGTCTTGAGTTTTTCTATCTCTTCAGCAATGGCTGCGATGCTTGAATAACTTTTTATATCCTGAGTGATAGGAATCAAGTCTGCTGGAGCAGATACATCGATAACAGTTTAATCATTTTCATCATTAAATTCACAACAATAAAATGAATACTTACTCACTTAGATATTCAATGTTTTTTTAATAACTTAACACAACTCAGGCGACGTAATGATTTACATTTTATGCAGGTATTCCACGTTTTACTTTTTTACACTTTTTACATGAAAACAGATGATTTTTACTTTGGAATTCTTAAAACACGGTCATTTAAATCTGTACAACACATGGAGCGATGGTATTTTTATCTAATTGTGAGAAATTCTGCGATATAATAGTCTGTAATGAAATACGCAAATGCGTATTTGAAACTACACAACTAGATTGCTCCGAATTAGAAATAATTCATTTAAAAATCAAGCTCATTGGATTTTTATACACACAGGGACTAAATAGTTGCACTGATGAGATGGGAACACACGTCACTCTGCTAACATTTAAAATACCTAATACATAATTTAAGAAATTCTCATCATTTCAAGAAAAAGTCAACATTGCGTTATTAAAGTCAAAATGTTAAAGAAAAATGAAACACAAAATTATTAGGAACAAATCAAAATCTCAAGTTTTCAACATTGTAGCTTTCGAAAAAACTTGTGTTTTCCGGTTTGGATGGGAATGTCAGTGTTTTTTCATTATATAATTTTGGAGTTAACCGCGATTTTATAATGCTGTAACATTGTATAATTGTTTAGAGAGAGCTCTCTTCTATCCAAAAGAAAGCTATTACTAAAACTGTTTTGGTGCAAGATTACTAAAAAATAAGTAGTTTTATGGCGAAAATTTCTCACATTTCCCGATAATATTGAGGCTTTTTTTTGTTGAAATAACTAAAAAAATCGTCTTCGGGAAAAAGTGAAAAGTTGTAGAAAAACGAATTTAAAAAATAAAAGAAAAATAACACTAGTTTACAAAATAAAATAAAGTTTATGCCTTCCAGTAAGTGTCATATCGTTTTACTAAGTGGCAAAAGCTAATCACAAACATATATTTGTTTTATTTTTATTATTTATATTTATTATTAGGTCAAAGAATCGAGTTATCATCATATTTTTTTCAGACTACCCACATGTTGGTTTTGAATGCATTTTAAAATGTTAGTGCAGTTAGTGTTCAGGTAAATAAATATTTGTTCTTAAAATGTCAAAAAGGTTGTGCAAACTACATCCTGACCGTTTTTGTTTCGTTTGTGGCGAATTTATTATAACTAAGAAAGAATGTCTCATAACGGAATCACTCAAAAAATTATTTTTTGTTATTTCCAAATTTCGGTCTTACACCAGGACCAAAAGTGGACTCCTCGTGTATTTTGTGAGAGATGTAAGAAAACTCAAAGTTTCTGGGGGGCTGCAGCTGAAAACAAATTTTTAATTTTTAAAATACCAATGATATGGAGGGAACCATCCAACCACGAGAATGATTGTTACTTCTGTCTCACTAAGACATTTGGTTTTAATCAGAAGAACAAAGATAAAATTATATATGCAGATGTTCTTTCGATTACTAAACCTATCTACATTTCAAACAAGCAGCACGTAGCACGTAGCAAAACATTGGTGTCTAACCCAGAATTCGATAAAGATCAAGCCCAAAGTGACACAATTTCAGATGAATTGGTTAATGTTCGTGAAGAGCCACATAGGATTACTCAGCCTGAACCGAATAATTTAGTAAGAACTTTAAACTTATCTTAATCCAAAGCTGAATTACTAGGTATACGACTGCAACAATAGAGGCTACTTCATCCCAACACAAGAGTTACTATTTATCGTACGCGAATTGAATGTTTTTCAACATACTTTAAGAAAGAAACCGAATTTTGTTACTGTTATGATATAGTTGGGCTTTTCAAAGAAATGCATCAACCTTATAAGCCAGATGAATGGCGGTTATTCATTGATTCATCGAAGACTAGTTTAGAAGCAGTCCTTCTACATAATGGCAACAAGAAGCCATCTATTCCGATAGGTCATGCAGTAAATACCAAAGAAACATATGAAACGATGTCAACACTGATTGAACAGATTAATTACAAAGGTCACAATTGGATTGTCTGTGGTGATCTAAAAGTAGTGGGCTTACTTTTGGGCTTACAAAGGGGATATACAAAATATTGTTGCTTTTTGTGTTTGTGGGATTCGCAAGCCAAAAAAGATCATTATATTAATATAGATTGGCCAAATAAAAAAGAATATATCCCTGGTAAATTGAATAGAAAGGATGAATGTTTGATACTCCAAAAAAAAATTTTACTACCATCGCTTCACATAAAATTAGGATTGGTGGAAAACTTTGTCCTGACATTAGGTAAAACTAGCGTAACTTTTAAGCATTTGTGCTCCATTTTTCTTAATCTCTCTGAGGCGAAATCGAAAGAAGGTATATTTATTGGACCATAAAAAACAGTCTTTCGGATACTGAAAGATTTGCTTGGGATTCACTATGATTTATTATTCAAGAGTTCTTAGCCAATAAAAAAAATGCAAATCACCGACAGTTAATTGCTGACCTACTACATAATTTTCAACGATTGGGTGCCAATATGTCTCTAAAAATTCATTTTCTTCACTCACACCCCAGCTTCTTCCTTGAAAACCTCGAACAAGTCAGTGACGAACATGGAGAGCATTTTCATCAGAATTTAAAATCTTTTGAGCAAAATTAACAAGGTAAATGGGGCCAGACCATGTTAGGCAATTATTGCTGGTCTATTATAAGACACAGACGCAAATAAATTCAAAAAAAAGGCTAAGGCAATTTATTTTTCATTTTTTTAAGTACTTTTTTTAAGTATTTTTATTGGAAATCAACAATAATTGATATTGTAACGCAATGTAAATAGATGTCATAGAATTTAGAATAGAATTGTATAATTTAGTAAATAAAAAAAGTTTCTAGAAGGATCTGATAAGGGGAAAGCGGCCGCGATAACGAAACAAATGGCAGATAAGCGTTCCAGAAATTTCGGCAAACGATAAGCCTTATCTGTCCAAAAGTTCTAGATGCCGGGGGCCAAAACTATAAAAAGGCGGTCAGCTTTCCCTCGAGTCAGTCAGTTAGAAGTCAGTGTAGTTAGTGGGTTAGCAATTAGTAAATAATAAGTGAGTTACTGTTCAGTTGAAGGTTGCCGAGTTAATTTGGTAATAAAGTGGTGTAATTCACACGTGGTAATCAATTCGAACCGATAAGCCCGTAACAATATTTTAAAAACGGGACGTGTTGAATTTTTTTCATAATTTGTTTGAAACACAGTGCACTTTTCATTTGAAGGACAAAAATCATATAGAGTAGTGTAATTTAAAGTCAAATTTTTGGAAATTGGATTGCTTTTTTCAGAAAGGAATCAAGCCACAAATTCCTAAATATTAGATTTCTAGCACATAGTTTAGTAGAAGTCACAATTTTTACTGGAAAAAAAACAAGTCTTATTTTAAATCCCAGTACTATCTATTAACCGAAGAACCAATCGGTGATGGGTATGTAAGTAACCTGCAGAAGCTGTCCAAGTGCTTAGGTTCCTTTCACCAAAAAAAAGTTAATAAATAATATACAGGGTGTTTCTAAATTCATGCGACAAAATTCAGGAGGTGATTGCTCGTATGAAATTAAGAGGTCTTTTCTATAACAAAATTTCCTTAGCCCACCCCTTTTCGAGATATCACCCTTAAAAGATGGTGACTAAAATTAAGTATTTATTTTTTTTCTAAAATTTCAGTAAAGCTAGAAACTTGAAATTCTGTAATTTTCGTGCACTCGCAAAGGACTAACCACGGGTATTTTTTCAATATTCCTGTTACATTATATGGGGGTGAAATTAGCAACCCTTAATTAACCCTTAATAATTTCCAAAAATAAAACAACATTTTGAGAAAACGATGGATACTCTAATTTCGATCTTGTTCGGAAATTTCGATCTTTTTTTCCAAATTTATCGTTTTTTTAATAACCTGTTTTTGTTTTTGAAAATTTCGATATCTTTTCCTCGAAATTCGAAATTGGAGTATCCATCGTTTTCTCAAAATTTTGTCTTATTTTTGGAAATTTCGTTATTTTTTTAACATTGGTTTTTTGATAAAAATTTGTACCTTCTTGAGTTTGACTTTTCAGAAATTTTGATTGTGTTCTTAAAGTTTGAATTTCTCTCGAAATCAAGGCCGGCGCTAGGGTCCTCAGCGCCCGCATGCAATTTTTATCCTAGCGCCCCCTATTATTTTAGAACTTTTTTATCAGTTTCTTATCATTAAAATTATATATAAAATTACATTAAATTTTTTAATTACTATTTAATAAATCTGGATTTAGTACACAAAAAATTGGATATAATGGTTTTAACATCTAATTCTGCACATACATCATTCTCAATGCTAATTAACGCCAAACTATTTAACCTATCTTGTGACATATTTGTTCTTAAGTAAGTTTTAATCAATTTCAATTTAGAAAAACTACGTTCGCCACTTGCTACGCATAAGAAATAATTACCAAGCTGATACAGGGTTTTTCATAAATATATTCCCTAGTTTCTAAAAATATATTCCAAGTTTCCCAAAAATATATTCCAAGTTTCCCAAAATTAAATTACCAATTTGTCAAATTTATATTCACACATTTTCAAAATTATATTCACATTTTCATTGAATAAGTTTTAATTTAATTGGATAAAGCAAAATAAATTTTTGAATTCAATATTTGTGTGTACAGTAAAAAATAGATTGTGTATATATTTATAAAGAAGCAACATCGAACTAACAACTTGCTTTACAAAATTTTAATTAATTCTATTTAATGTATATATTTTTTTAAAAAATTAAATTTTATCACTCATATGGTTAGGAAAACAGGAAAATCAATAACTTAAGAAATATACAACATTGTTAAGAATATACTAAAAACGAAAGAAACAAGATTAAAGACATAGCAAATGCTGTAGGGATCTGCAGAAAGATCATAAATAATATTTATAACAAAATTATGAAAAGTAAACTCTTTCTTACGTTTAAAATAAATGACAAAACAATGGCTGATACTAAGAGAATTGATTGAAATTCTAGTGAAATTGAAAGTAATTTAGCCGAAGTTTTTTAACTGATTTTTCTAATGAATGTGAGGGATATTTTAGGAGTCTGGAAAACTGGTAAACATTTTAAATTAAAATAATATTTGATAAACCTATTTAAAATGAAAAAAAAAATTCGTTTTAAAGAATATTATTTTTGTGATATAAAATAAATAATTATTTAAGTTAAAAAACAAAAAGGCGATTGAAAAATAAACAAAATTTATTCAATTTAGGACAAAAAAGTCTAAGAATAAAAACTAATAATTTATTTGTAACTACAGGTTATACACAGGGAATAAAATTGTGAAAAGTTAGGAATATAATTTTGAAAAAATCCGAATATAGTTGTGAAAAAACAGGAACCTAATTTTAGGAATTGTAGAATATAATTTTGGGAAACTAGAATATATTTCTGGAAAAAAAAGTCTGTTATTTTTCTTAACATTATACTCTATTAAGACCTTTTAGAATCTGAATTTCCAAAAATTTCTTAAAATTTGGTTATTTCTAGAAATTTTGGTTTTTACTTCTATCTCAGAGTTCGATATTCAATATTTCTAGAGTTTTTTCTAGAAATTCCGATTCAATACTCAAAATACTACTTCTTGATTCTCAGATTCTTATTTTTTTCTAAAATTGTCTTTTTAGAAATTCCACCATTTTTTTAAATTAGTCTTTCCTCGAAAGTTACGTCTTTAAATTTGACTTTGCGATAATTTCAAATTGTGTCTCAAAATTCGCCTCTTTTTTGAAGTTTCGACTTTTCTCTCAAAATATGTTTTATGTTTCTAGAAATGACGACTTTTATTCCAAAGCGGTTTTTTCTTTAATATAGTAATGTATAAAGTTTTATTTTATAAGAACGAAATACTTCCCCCATCCCAAAAAGCGTAATATTTTGGTAGATTTATAGTTTTTGATAATGCATAAATAAATATATTCTATTTAAATATTGCAAGTTAAAATATGTCGTTGTTTAATATGTATTTACTTGTACTAGTAATCTATAAATTAGTGTCAAACTTCAAATATTAATAACTGTTTTTGCGATTGGTTCTATTCTGCAAAAAGTCGTTCAATTAATAGCAAAATCTTTGCGTTTAAACCAAAATATTAAGGTAGCTCCAAGAATAAATCGAAAATTATCGAAAACATTTCAACTCATTAGAAATTTTTTAAGGTCAAAACTTAGGTAAATGTTTTTTAAGTATTTAAAAGTAAAAAAACTGGAAAATTGAAATTTTTAAATTATTTTCCCAAAACTTTGAGTTTAAAATTTTAAGTGGCATAATAAAAGAATTAATTTCAATTTAAAATAAAGAGAAAAAGAGAAAATTCAAAAAAATAAAAAATTCGAATTTATAGGAAAACGTTTTAAGATTTAGTAAATTTAAAATTTCGAAAAAAAAATGTAGAAATTTTAAGTTATTTTAAAATGTTGAAAAAAAAATAAGTCGCAAGACTTATTTTCCTCAGGAGTTAGGTGGGATGCCAGACACATAATATAATTTTGGGATAGGCCGCTCTAAATCGGAACACCTGACAGCCCCCTTGGAATTCACCCTTGATTATGAAGAAATATGCGTCTCGTTTTGGGAACAAAAATGGTTACGTTAATTTTGAGTACAATGAAAGGGTTGCAAATTGGGGAGCGCCCCAGGTTGCAAAGGCTCTAGGTACACCTTTGGTTAAGAAAGTAACAGTTAGGATATTACTGGGTTCGTATTGTTTTATGGTTTGGTATTTCGCATAAACAAACTGTATATCTAATATTTCGTTACTACACGATCATTTGACATTTCTACTTTTGAGGTTAGAAAGTTTCATGTTGTTTACCACTTTATTTTCATGCGTTTATACGAATTGGATACAATTTAGTGCCTTATGTTCAATTAAAGGTAATTATTTTATATACGAATACACTGTAGGATGAAAAATATGTTTAGTAACTGTTTAGCAATTAAAATTTTAAAATTCGTCTTATATCATCTGTCAACTGTATCAACTTCCAACTTGGTTTTTTTAAATCAGCGCTTCCCAACCCCTGGTAGGTCAAAAGTTTCGACCTGGAGAATATAGTGGATGTTCAATTGAAAAAGTCTTCAGGTTTGCTTTGATTTTTTGTTAGAAGATGTGGCGAAAAAAGCATGCGACTACTTATTGATTGATCTGTCAAGTATCACTTTGGGGTCTAATTTATGCCAAAAAGTTCAAAAGAAAATGACCTAGTTATTTTCTTTGACGAAATGTGATTTGAATCAATGAGATAACGAATTCATAAAATAGTAAATCTTTTTACGGTCGTCAAGTGATTTTATATAAAACTAGCTATTTTCCGTGACTTCGTCTGCTGATTTAAGTGAATAATTAGAATTTAGCAGAAAAACTGTCCAAAATTAACGATATTTTTAGAGTTCTCCTACATTATATTCTTCTTAAAAATATCAATGAACACACTAAGAAATGATATTAAAATTAAATGTAATCGGTAAGTTTTGACATTTATCGACAGCTGTTTAGTAGTCATATTTATTTACATTTCCATTGCACCTACTCTCTAGGCGCTTTTTTGACACCGTTTTTTACGATTGTGCACTATCCTTACTCTACAATCCGTGGTCGTGTCCTATCGCGTTATGACGCTGTCAAACTGTCAGACTTCCTCAAATGGAGTCCTACCTGCAAACATTAAGTTTGGACCCTCATCGTTAGATGACGTCGTCGTCGTGTCGTCATTGCCAAGTTTTGCATTTATTTACATAGAAAATGAGTCGTGTCATATGCGCGAGAATAGAACATCGAGAAATTGCTCGAAATCTGGCAACAATAAAGCAGACAAACGTCCAGACAAAAACACTTTCGTATTTATTATTAGTAAGGATTACTGGGATTTTCCATCAGTACTTCAAATGTATTAAAACTTTGCAGCAGTCAACCACTGATAATCTATTTAAGACATATGTTTAAAACATGAGAAACTTTGACAGCCAGCTTGATGACTTTTAATTGAATACTTATACAGTTTCTTCATCTTTCTGTCTGTCAAGTAGATACAATAGTATTTTTTCAAAATTATGTCGCAAGCATGAGGTCTACAGACATTTTTACAACGTCTTAGGAAAAGCTAATATTTTGCGAATAAATTTAAAATTTCGAAAAAAGTCAAAAATCTGCAGAATATATTAAAAATTTTGATACTTTTTTTTTATAACTAACTAAGATTAAGAATTAAAAATTTAAGTCTGAAGTTTTGAGAAAACAATTAGAATGTTGGAAAATAACTCAAAATTGATATACAAAAATTCCAAAATTTCTACTTCAAAGTTTCATTCCTAACTTAGAGGGCAAAATTTCCGAATCTTCGTCAACATTTTGAGAAAATAAGCAAAATTCAAGTTTTATCTTGATTAAAAAAATGAATTTAATTTTATTCCATACGTTAGAAAAGCAACCTTAAACTTGCAGTTTTTTTAATTTTTTATTAAAATTGCCACGTCACAGCGGATCGCTAAGGAATTTCCAAAAGTTTTGGTATTTTTTCTGAAGATTTGAACTTAACAACATTTCGACTTGTAATTAATATATGTAAATGCAAAAATGTGTTCGTCTGCTTGTCCGCTTTAACCCCTTAATTACAGACACGATTTTGACGAAGATTGATATAGACGCAGCTTGCAAGGTGGCATCGTTATTAGGGTACGTTTTATCCCCAAAAACTATTCGAGCTACTCCCAAATTAATATTATTTCCAAAAACAGAAAAGGGCTTTTTTTCATCGTATCAACGAATTTAAACAAAACACCCAGGGCATCGAACCACTATTTTTTTCGTTCCGGTTTTCGGTTTTCGTTCCGGGAAAAAATCAAATCAGTTCCGTTTCGGTTTTCATTCCGACAAAAATAGCGGTTTTTTTCCGGTTTTCGGTTCAGTTCCGGGTGGCGCATGTTTTAATTTTTTTAAAGTTTTTATTTAAATTGATTTTCTAACATAATTCAGGAAATGTTTGAGTTTAAAAATTTCAGGCTGAAACTCTGGATTCTGGGTTCATTTTGAGTTCAAACTTCAAAAAAACCTCCAATTTTATTTAAAAAAAATTTACTGATACTCGCGCTTTCGCCTAGGTGAATAAAGAGAAAGGATCCTTTGCTTATATACTTTTTGAAAGTTTCGACTTTTCTGAATAATTCAATTTTTATTGAAAATTATGACTTATTCGAAAATTTCGACAATAAAAACCCACTTTTTCAAGTCGATCTTTTCTGGTTTGACTTCCAAATTTTCGAAATTTTAACTTGATTTTGAAAATTTCGACTTTTTCAAAATTTTGATTTTTTGAATATTCCAAATTTCTCAAAATTCTGTCTTATTTGGTTGGTTTTGATTTTTTAACACATTTTACTTTTATGACTTTTGTTCTTGTTAAAGATGTTATTTTTTGAAAATTTCAAATTTTTTTGAATATTTGGAATTGATCTCGAAGTTTGAAAGTTTGACCTTATTTTTGTAAATATCAGAAACTTCATACTGGAAATTTCATCTTTTTTTTGCAAATCTAACTAATTTGAAATTTGATTTTTTTCAAACATTTCAATTCTTTTTAAAAATTTGAATTTTTTCATAATTTTAACTTTTTGCCAATATGGACTCTCTCGAGTGTTTGTTTTTTTTTATTCAACTGTTTTTCAATTTTCACTTTTTCTAAAAATGATTAATTTCTGAAAAGTCTGCCTTTGCTTTTTATTGAAAATTCTTAAACATTTTTCGATTTGTTTAAAGCATTTCATCTTTATATTTTGAAAACTTTAAAATTCAAATGTTCTTATTTTTTAGCTCCCACTTTTTTTAAATGTTTATTTATTTTATTAATCCCAAGACTTTTTCAGTTTGACCTTTCTCTACGATTTTAATTTATTTTCCAAATTCTAAATTTTTTGAAAACCTCGATCTTTTCTCCATATTGTTATTTTTTTCAAAATTTTGATTTTTTTTTTGTAAATTTAAAGATGTTGAAAAACTGACTTTTAAAAACTTCTACCCTGGTTTTTTTGTTTTTTGTTTCACTGTGATTTATTTTTTAAATTTCGACTTTTTCTCGAGCTTTCGGCTTTTATGTAGTAAACTGAACTTTTGTTTAAAAAATTAAATTTTTATTTAATTTTTGTTGTTTGAAAAATTAAATTTTGCTCAAAATTTCGACATTTTTAATATTTTCGAACCTTCTTCAGAATTTAAACTTTTTTTTGAAAATTTCAACCTTTTATCATCAAAATTTCGACTTTTTCTCGAAGCTGTAACATTTTCAGAATTTGATTGTTTTGGAAAATTTCCTTTTTTTAAAATTTTGGATTTTTTATATGATTATGTTGAAACATTTTTTTTTTAAAACCTTTATCTTTTTTTTTTGAAAATTTTCACTTTAGCTCAAGTTTTTTACTATTTCTCGAAGTTTTAACTTCTTTTTTTGATAATTTTGACTTTTTGCCGAAAATGTTCACCTTTCTCAAAATTGCAACTTTTTGAAATATTTGAATTTTTTCAGTATTTTAATCTTTTTTGAAAATTTTTACCTTTTATCTTCAAAATTGGGACTTTTTCGAAGTTAAATATAGCTTCATTCACAATTTGAAGTTTTTTTGAAATTTCCATTTTTTTTCAAAGGTTCGAGTTTTTGTGATAACTTCGACATTTTTTCAACATTCGCCCGTTCCAAAATTTTTTTAATTGTGCTGAATTTTGAACGAACCTAAAACGAACTCAAGACTTAGCTAAATTTTGATTTTAAAGCTGCCTAAATTCAAAACTATATGAAAAAAAAAATCGCAGCTTCTAGACCAAAGTCAAAATTTTAAGAAAAACTCAGTTATAGCGTAAACAAAACCAGATAAAAATTGGAAGTTTAAATTAGACATTTTCTAACATGTCATCGTTTCAAGTTTACCCTCAAAATTTCGACTTTAATTTCAAGATCCTGGAATTTGGAATTGGAATATAAATGTTTCTATTTTTCTCTTGAAATTTTGACTGAAATTGCCAATTTCTAGGAAAAATTAGAAATAGCGAGATTTTATCGCAAATTTTGAGAAAAAAAGCCAAACCCAGGAATTTTGGGAAGTTTTATGAAGTCGGCATCGTAAAAAACTCATTAGAATTGGAGATTTCGAGAAAAACCTTGGCATATTTAAATTAAAGTGAAATTTGAAGCAAAAAATTCAAGAAAACTCGAAATTTTTATTAATAACCTAAATAAATAGAGTTATTAGATTATAAAAGGGAGAATCCAAGTTTGCAAAAAAAAAATTTGAGTGTTTGTTCTGAAGAAAAAGTTGGAATTTTCGGAAAAATTCGAATTTGCAAATAAAATTGCCAGCAAACTGAGCTTTAATGAAAAAGACTCCACTGCTTGAGTCCATATTTACAATAGCACACAAAATTTTCGTTTTAAACTCGAAATTTTAGGAAAAGGAAAGAAATATTTCGAAAAAAGATCCAAATTTCAAAAAAGAGCCGAAAATTTTGAAAAAAGATTATTCAAGTCATACAACTTAAGATTCAATTTGGCTTGAAATTTTGAGAATAAAATCAACATTTTCTTAGAAAGAGTGGAAATTGTAAATTTCTAATTGAAACTTTAAAAAAATGTTCTCTAAAGTAAACTCGTAATTTTGAGATGAAAGTTACATGAATTTGTGTAAAATTTTGAAAAAGAAATTTATAAAAAATCCCAAACTTTAGGGTAAAGCAAACATTATTTTAAGAACATATAAATTTAACGAACTGAAATAAACCGTTATTTTTTTCGATTCTTCGCCGGTTTTCATTCCTACAAAAATAACGGTTTTTTTTGGTTTCCGGTTTCCGGTTTTCGATTCATTTCCGCTTAGAAGCCCTGCCATCTGCACGAACTTTTTAAAGCTGTGCATAGTTGATTAAGTTAGTTTTATCACATTTATCCGAACTATTTTAATAAATAATAAAGTATATTTAAACTAAACTAAAACATACTGATCCGTGAATTTAACAAGTTTAAACATTTTATTTTGGATATTGTTCAATTACGCTGTGAAGGCAATTGCTTAATCGTCTAATTTTGCAGACGAAGTCTCGGGTAATAGCTAGTTTCGTGATAAAACTAGAATTTTTAAGGTAACATTCCAGATTAAAAAATGAGGATTTTAAATTATAATAGAAATTTGAAAAAGGTAATCATTTCAAAATGTGCATGTATAACATCTCAATATTTTGAGTTTAAACTCAAAATTGCAACTTAAACATGGAATATTCGATATTTGGTTGAAACTTTATTTTCAATAACGAAATTTTGCTTAAACTGTTTAGGTTAGAGTTAAAATTAAAAAAAAAATAACTCTGTATTAAACTTGAAATGTTGATATTTTTAGTTATGAAATTAATTTAGCCTTTTACCAAAATTTTTGATTTCAGTCTCAACAATTATTTTTCGAAATTGTAAATTTGAGATTTTGGGATAAATGTCGAGTTACACGAGAGTTTCAAAGTTTTAAAATGTTTTGGTGTAGGTGACTTTGCTTTCTTGTTAGGAGAGAAGGGCCAATCTTCTTTAAAATGTATCGGGCACGTTTTAGTCCGGTGTTCTTGATGTAATTTTTTGTTCATGCAGTGGAAGTATATGAAGTGCTTTATTTGTACATGCAATGTAATATTTACTTTGTTTTAGATATATTATCGAACTTCGAGTACTTTCCTGATTATTTATGAGGAGCAATTTAAAGTTATTCAACAGTTTTCTAATCCGCTTTCGACAGTTTTGCTCAAAGTCTGTTGAATCTGGTTCATTTGGTAAGTTATTTTACTTTACATTTATTAGGTCTCATCTATTCTGGTTATTTATTAAATTCTACTTCAAATAACGTTTCAAGTGTTTTTTTTTTGTATTAAAAAATATGTGAAATCATGTGTAGGATGATATCTTATCGTTCCTGCGCGTTTAGAAAATTAATAAACTCACGTGTAAATGTTTAGAATTAAAAACTCAAGAAGATTTGTATTTTAAGTTTGAAGTTACCAGAAATTTGTTATTTTCCAGAATTTTTATACCTCTTACCCTTGAGTACATCAAAAATCCACGTGGTTCCAATGTAACCCGAGATATTCTGTACCTGTTTGCTATAGTTATTATGTATTAGTCAAATGACCAATTAAATGTTCTGTAATTAAACAGTTAAACGTGCTTAAAATTGAAAATATGTACAACCGCAACCATAGCCTAGTTTCGGCTTTCCTTGGCCTCATCAGTATGGTACGGTGGTTGTATACACTACCAACTTAAAGATGCTAGTCAGTCGTATAAGTATCCAAGAGAGTAAACCCCCATTGGGTGGACTTGTAACTGACTTTTAACTGTTTATTACGCAAACATTTTAGCTGCATGCTAATTGAAGCATTCTTCTCTGCTGAGATAACAGTTACCATAATAATTACAGAACATTTAATTGGTCATTTGTCGAACTAGATGAAAGTAAAGTCGCGCTTAGGACGTTTGTATCAATGGATGTTGCGATGCAACCCGTGATACAAGCTTTGCCTCATCTACGTGAACTTTGCTATTGCAATCTAGTTGTCATTAGATTCTAATGAAAATAGATTTCAATTACATCGTAATAAACTTGTATATATTCGTAAATACGAGGCTTATTATCTCAGCAGAGAAGAATGCTTCAATTAGCATGTAGCAGAAATGTTTCCGTAATAAACAGTTAACAGTCAGTTACAAGTTCACCTAATGGGGGTTTACTCTCTTGGGTACTTATACGACTGACTAGCAGCTTTAAGTTGGTAGTGTATGAAACCACCGTACCATACTGATGAGGCCAAGAAAGGCCGAAACTAGTCAATGGTTGCGGTTGTACATATTTTCAATTTTAAATACTTTTTTAACTGTTTAATTACAACACATTTAATTGGGCATTTGTCGAACTAGATGAAACTAAAGTCACGCCGAGGATGTTTGTATCAATGGATGTTGCGATGCAACATGTGATACAAGCTTTGCCTCATCTACGTGAACTTTGCAATTGCAATCTAGTTGTCATTAGATTCTAATAAATTTAGATTTCAATTGCATCGTAATAAACTTGTATATATTCGTAAATACAAGGCTTATTATCTCATTATGTGTTAGTGATGTAACGAATATTCGCATTCGCAAGAAATTATGCGAATATATTACGAATGTAATTGGCAATAACACGGGATATTCTTTATGAGGTAGCAATGCAACTTCTAAGGCAAGGTTTCTTAAACTGGGATCCATGTACCCTTCAGAGATAAACATTTCTTAAGATAATAACTAATGCAGTAATTTATTTAGTCCCACCTGATAAAAAGTATTTTTGAATTCCCTTGTTTTCTTTTCCTATTAGCGAGCTACAATAACGCCGGGTGGGACGCTTTCTCTCTCTAGTTTATACAGCCAACCAAAAATTTATTTTTCCAACTGCGTGAACTTTTTCTAGTTTCCATTTTTTATCTGAAAGCTAGCCCTTTCCTTGAAATTTCGAGATTTGTTGGACATTTCGACTTTTATCAAATATGTTTTTTTTTTCAAACAGTTTCTCTTTTTCCTTTGAAATTTTAAATTTGTTCTAGAATTCGACTTCTTTTTTTAAAATCCGACTTGCTCAAAATTTCGAATTTTTTTCTTAAAATTTTCTCAAAACTTCATTTCTCAAAATTCCTATTTTTCTGAAAAGTTCGGCTTTTTCTAATTCGCCTTTGTGCAGATTTCAGTTTTGTTTATCAAATCTCTCCTTTTTCTCGAAATTTGGTGGATCTTTTGATAAAAAAGTAAACATTTTTAGAATATTGTTTGCTTGGAAATTTTGAAAAATATATTTTAAGAATTTTGTATTTTTGTGAAGAGAAAAATTCCGAAAAATTCAAATTTTATCTTATTTCTGAAAATTTTGACGACGTTTATCTCAATAGAGAATATTTTTTGATGTTACAGTGGGGCAGGGGGGCAGCTTGTCCTTCACTTAGACAGTAGTTAAAAAATGAAGAAGAAATGTCTTTTTCTTGAAATTTCGACTTTTTTCCTGAAATTTTCCTCAAAATTCGTCCCTTTCCTCGAAATTTTGTTTTTTTCAAACCGATTTGGGTTTTTGAAATATTCAATTTTTACGTCGAAAATCGCCTTTTTCTCCGACATTAAGGTATTTTTCAAATTTTTAAAAATGGTGAAATTTTCATATTAAATTTGATGTCCTGAAAATTTTGACTTTATCCCAAACTGTTTTTTATTGTAATTCGTCTTTTTCTAAATTATTTTAAACTCAAAATTCTACTGTTTCCTTTCAAAATTTGATTGTATTGAAAATTTTGAAATTCTCGAAATTTTGACTGTCCAGAAATTTCAACCTGTTTTTCAAAATTCGTCTTCTCCTCGAAATTTCAATTTAAGTTTTTTTATCCAAAATTTTAATTAATTTTCAAAGTTTTTAATAAAATGTTAAAAAAAATGTTAAGAATAATATGTTTACAAAATTGAGAGAAAAATATTTCTTGTAAATTTCGAGATTTTGTAAATTTTAAATGAAAATAATAATTGTCAGATATATATTTTTAGAAACTGGTTTTTTACTCGTCAAATTCGATTCGATTCTGGATTCTTTGACTTTTCTCACAAAATTCTGTAGGTAAGGTCTCAGTGAAAATTCGCATTCGCGAATGTTAAAAATGAATATTCGCATTTGCATTCGCGAATGTGAGAAAACCAACATTCGTTACATTCCTATTAAGTATACAGGACACCTAGATAGCTTAATTGGCGTGCCGTGCTTTTTGAAGTATCAAAATTTCATTTTTTAATTTGCAATTTCAAACTTGCCCTTTCGAGTTAAATGTAACATTTTTATTTTATCCTTAATATTGTTTATTATTATAAATCTCAAGTTCTTTATCATCGATTTTTTTCCATACTCTAACTTCTCTAGAATTCGAATTAGACGTTTTAATTTTCTACTTTTTTTCCAAAATTATAGACTTGAAATGTCGAGAAAATTCTTTTTAAACTAAATTATGATTTTCAGTAAAATTGACTTTTGAATTAAATTATGATTGTTTAAACTTTGATTTTTCTACCAAAATTTGTACTAATTTCTCCAGAAAGTTGGATAAAAACTGCAAAATTTCGACTTTTTCGTGAATAATTGAGGTCATTGTCCAAATTTCGAACTTAATTTGGAAATTTTTCTCGTAATTTGGAAGTTAGTCTGGAGTTTTCTTTTAAATTTGGACTTTATTTAACATTTTAACTTTCTTGAAAATGTCAATTTTTTTTCGAAAATTTCAACTTTTTTAAAATTTTGATTTTTTATAATTTCGGCTTTTTAAAATTTCCACTTTTTTAAAGTTCATGGTTTTCCCGAAATTGATTGACTGTCTTCGATTTTGTTAACTATTTTCTTTTGAAAATTTTGTCTTTTCTGAATTGTTTTTTTAAATCAAATCTTTCCAAAATTTGGATCTTTGGAAGTATCTGCTGTTTTAATTTCGTCCTTTTTTCAAATTTTCTAAAACCATTTCTTTTTAAATTGAAGTCCTATTTACGCCTTCGTAATGTTCGACTTCGTAAATTGCAATTAAATATTTTAAAAAATGGGAAAAACATCGATGTATGGTTACCGAATACTGATGTTTAAGACATCGATGTTTCATTATAAAAAAGATCCATGTGCAAATATCGATGCTTTTTTAAATGATGTTGAATCCCCAATGAAGACTGAATGAATCACGATAGGGGTGTCCGTATATTTATAAGCTAACACCTGCTTCGAGACGTTTTTTATCACGTCAAGATTCTAGTATAGTCTGGACCAGACACCTGCATATGAGTCACTCAATTAGCGTTAACATAATAGTATATTCAATAAAAGGCATCCATTTACGTCGAGATTTCAATCTCATCAGTTCGTTATAATGTGAGCAATTGTCAGGTGTGAGATGATGAACCAGAAATAAAATAAAATAATCCTTATCAATATTTTCTCATTGGAAAAAACCTCATGAAAAATAAAGTACAAGTCTCGTTTTTCTCCCTAGAATTAACTTTCATTTAAGAATAATATTTCGCTACATGTCTTGTTTATCGCATATACAACACAATTAAGTGTACATTTAAACTCGTTTGTTATCAATAAATTATTTTACTATGGTGCATTTATGAGTTTTGATTTATAGGTAGTCCAAGTAATCTTAAGCTAAAAGCGTTAAATTGCTCGACAATGTAAAACGCGCAGATGTTTCATCTGCTTTAAATGGTACTTTGATAATGAAATATACTGATAACAGTGTTATATATTAAAATCATTAAGTATACTTAACAATAATTACAAACAATTCATTCATACAACATGCCTTGTAAATCTCTCCTAGTATCTCGTAAAATAACAGCTTTCCTCATAATGACAGTTATAGCTTTAGCTATATGCATTGTAGTACTTGAAAATCAAAGAGAGGATTTGGAAGAGCAAGTCTATCAAGAAAAGCATTATAATACAGCAAAGCGTTCAGTTCCAATAAACATGGAAAAATATCGTCTACCAAAATCCGTGAGGCCCATCCATTACGATTTGTTCCTGAAGCCGGATCTAGCCAGTGGAACCTTCTCGGGAAAAGTTGTTGTTGATGTGGACGTTTTGGAGCCAATAGATCATATCTCGGTAAACTCAAAAGATCTAACCATTGAAGGGATATCCGTTGGGAAGCAGTCGGCAGTTTTTGAAATTGAGGACAAGTACGAATTGGTCACTTTGAGGAACCCAGATGGTAAAAAGTTTGAGAAGAATAGAGTAAATGTTAGCATCGATTTTAAGGGTGTTATGAAGGATAAAATTGTTGGTCTGTACACGAGCTCCTACAAGGGAATTGATGGATCTTTGAGGTGAGTTTGATTTACTTTTGTTTAAAAATGCGTTTACTTCTAAATTCATGAATGCCGCTTATAATGAACACGCTTATTAACTTCTGCTTATAACGACCCAATGTGTAAGGTACGGACTAAAGTACTATTAAACATGTATCTTTTTTAGCAAATAACAAATCTGTAATGAGCGTTTTTTGGTATGATCTAAAAGTTTTCGTTAATTTTAAAAGGTGAGTTTACTAATGGGTTTCCCAATTCAATTCGCTACAGGAAGCAATAAAATTTAATCTGGTTTTCCACAGAATTGATTTTTTTAATTTTGATCTTTTTTAATTTTTTTTTTTTTTTGATGAAATTTTTGACTTGGTTTCGCTTTTCAGCATCATCGAAACTACTGGTATAACCGCCGACGATGCTGAAAAGCGAAACCAGGTCCGGTCATAACAAATATTTATAGAAAATAGTGGAATTTTTAATACCTCTTGTTGTATTTATTCCTAATAGAGTTTAATAGTTATGAATACTTGACTATTCTTAAAAATTTTTAGTTTTTTTAAATTTCGACATTTTTTCAATTTTCGATTTTCGAAAACTTAAAAATTTTTTTTAATTCGATTTTGTGAAAAAGTCGACTTCGATGTTTCTTGAAACTTTCGAACTTTTCTGAAAATTCATGCTTTTTTTTTAAATTTCAGGTTTTTAAAAATTTTGACTTTATTTCAATATTTCAGACTCAATTTATATGTTAAAAGTATTGAATCTTAAAAATTTCTAACTTCTTTTTTTTTTAAATTTTGACTTTTTCGACATCTTGACTTTTTTTTTGTAAATTCGATTTCTTTCGATAAGTTCGACTTTTACTGTTTCTTTCAAAACGACAAACTTGAAAAACTAATAATTAAATAAATCAAATTACTTCTTTAAACATTTTTAAGTGGTAAATTTTGATTTATTTACAAAAGTGTGTCCTTGAAAATTTCAATTTTTTTTTAATTGTGACGTTTTGGAACATTTTGATTTTTATTTTGAAATTTTGGATTCTTTAAAAATTGTAACTTTTTTCAGAATTTTAACATATTTGAACGATTCCCCTTTATTGAAATTTTCTTTTTTCAAAATTTTGACTACTTTTCAAAATTTTGATTGAAACTGGAAATTTTCAAGACTAATCAAAATTTTGAAAAGTAGTAAAAATTTTGATTAGTCTTAAAAATTTACAGTCTTCTGAAAATTCCGCAATTTTTCATAATTTTGATTTTCTGGAAATGTCGAACCTTTGTAAATCCGAACATTTTTGAATAATTCCCAATTTTTGGAATTTTCTTTTTTTTTTTGGAAAATTCGACTTTTTTCGAAATCTTGCCTACTTTTTAAAATTTTAATTATTCTTGAAAATTTCCAGTTTTTATTTTCTTGAAATTTCGAACTTTCGTAAATTCCAACCTTTTTAAAAAACTCTATTTTGTAAATTTCGAATTTTTTTGAAACTTTAATCATTTATGAAAACTTTCTGGTTATTTAAAATCTTGATATTTCAAAGATTTTAATTTTAATTTTAAAAATTTCGACCCAAAATTTTCTACTGTTTTTGAAATTTTGTCTTTTATTTTGAAAACTTTAACTTTCCTTGATAATTTAGATTTTTGTAGATTACTTTAGATTTTGCTAATTTTGACTTTTTATATTTAGATTTTGTAAATTTCGGCTCTAAAAATTTCCACTTTTTTTAAAGTTTTTACGTTTTTGAGAAATTATACCTTTTTTTGTGATTTTCTATTTAAATATCGCCTTTTTTTATAGTTTGAACTGTTGTTCAAAATTTCAACTTTTTTCGCAAATTTTAACTTTTCTCAGATAATTGACTCTTGAAATTTTGATTTTTTTTGTAAATTCAACTTTTTTAAAATCACTCGACCTCGGTTGTTTCTTTTAAAATTCCAACCTTTCAAAAAAATTGATTTTTTTAAAAATTTGGAATTTTTTGAAAATTTCAACTTTTTTCAAGATTTCGAATTTTCCTCAAAATTTTGACCCTTTCAAACAATTAAACCTTCTTAAAAATTTTGACTTTCGAAAATTGAGTCTTTCAAATTTTGGCTTTTTTCAAAAATTTCGACTTTCCCAAAGTCTTGAAATTTTTGATGAATCAGTTTTTTTTTGAAAATTCTGACTTTTTTCAACATTTTGTGCTTTTGTAAATTTTTTATGAAAAAATTTTCATTGAATTTATTTAAATATTTCGATTGTTTTGAAAATTTCGACGAAAAATTTTCAATTTTTCCGCCTTGACTTTTTGAAAATAATTAGTTTTTTTTTTTTTAAATTTCACATTGTGCTTGAGATTCCAACCTATTTCGAAAATTTGGACTTCTGAAAAATTCCTTTTCTTCTGACGAATTCGACTTTATGAAAACTTTGTTTTTTATTCCAAAATTTTGTCCTTTGATAGTTTTTTTTTAAATTTGTACTTTTTTTAAGGTTTCGACCTTACTTAAAAATTTCGTCTTTTTTTGGATACTTCAACTTAAAAAAATTACTTCCTTGACATCGTAAGAATTTTTTGTTTGTTTGAAAATGTGGCTTTTTTCTTTGAATTTCGTCTTATTTATAAATTTGAATTTTGTTTTTAAATTCGATGTTTTTGAAAAAGTTAATTTCGTTGAATATCTCGACATTTTTTTTAATTTCCACTTTTCTATAATTTCGACAATTGTTCAAAAGTTCAACTTTTTCAACGACATTTCGATTTGATTGAAAATTTCAACTACTCGAAATTTTTATGAAAATGTTGACATTTTGAAAAATTTGTCTTTTTTTCAAACTTTTTTTTTTTTGGCAACGTAGACTGTTTGTGAAAATTTGATTTACTTTGAACAATTTTAATTTTTTCATATCTTTACAGAATTTCAATTTCGAGTTTTTCACATATTATTGACTGTTTTATAAATTTGGTACTTATTTTTGAAGAATTCTACTTTTTAAAAAATGTTGACTTTTTTTGAAGAATTTAGTCTGAAAAATTTCGAATTTTTCTTGAAATCGAATTTTTTTTTTGTTGTTGAAAAGTTCGATTTCTTGATTTAGAATTTTTTGAAGTTACTTTTTTTAAAATTTGGACTTTTCTTGAACAGTGTGACTCTCTTTCTCTCTTTGTCCATCTGTTTCTCTCTTTTTTCTTCCCCTCTCTCCCGTTATATCTTGTTTTCTTTCTTCTTCTCTCTCTCTTTTCCTTTACTTCCCTTACTCTTCCTCCAACTTCCCTACACCATTTTTTCCCCCTTTCGCTCCCACTTTCTCAATCTTTTGCTCTCTCTCCTTCTCTACCCCTCTCGTTTTCCCCCTCTCTCCGCCCTCTTCTTCTATCCCCTTCTCTCTCTCCTCCCCCCTTCCCTCACTCCTCCCCCCTTCCCTCTCTTCCTCTCTATACCCCCTCTCTCCACCACTTCACTCCCTGTCTCTTCCTCTCTTTTCCTCACTCTTCCTCCGTCTTACTCTTTTTTTGCCTGAGCAATTTTTTCAAACATTACGAGTTTCCGAATGTAACCAGTGGCGGTGGGAGGAGCGTAAGGTTGTTTGTTTTAATAAAAAACCAATATTTTTATTACAATGCATGAAAGTTTACCTCTTTCAGATTAAGTTAATGTGCAACATATGAAGAAAATTTTGGAAAAAAACCTTAAACTCCGAATTCTCCTTTAACTGGTTTTTCGTTTTTTCTCCAAAATTTTTCCCGCCAACTTTATGCAAGTTCCAGACAAATTAACCAATAGGATCTAAGTTTTCATATAGTGTAATAAAAATGGTGGTTGATAATAAAAAAAGAATTATTCTTATCCTGTTGCCACTGGTTAAAATTTTGAGAATTAAATGTCACCAAAGTTCATGCCTAAAAAAGCAAAATTACTTTGTCCGAGCGATTTTTTTCAAATTTTGGGTTTCGAAATGCGCATGACTTTTGAAACTCATTATATTTGAATGCGGGCAACAGGAGACTGTTACATCAAGTCTTCAAGCCTATAAGTTGTGATATAAGTTATAGATCTTGTTAACGGTGTTTTGCATCAGCTTGCAGTTTTAATTTACGACTAGCAACTTTTTATATTATTTATTTCAATTCCTGTTCAGAAAAGTTTCTATTTATAAATTATAGAGCTAATTTTTAAGTACACATACCGAACAAATTACTTACGTAAATATTAAATGATTGCCTCAAATAGTCAATGTGGTCATTTTATTCCTAGTTTAATGTTCGAATTAGCGTTGGATTATATATCGTTTTTTTTCTTTTTTTTTTAATTTGCATTTGTACGGATTAATTTCTGTAGTTAATTGCTTCTAATGATAGTAGAGAATAACAGCTTTGTTTTGCAAAAAGCAACAAATTGTACTAGCTTAGCAAACTGCAAGCAGTTATATAATCTTCTACATTAGTTACTTCCAATTCAATCGATGAGAATAAAATAATATATACACTGCTTGCTAGAGAAAATGTAAAAGGAGGGAATCTTTTTCTTTTATTCATTTCCATATGTATGTGTATATTAAGGCCCCCTTATCGTCGTGTCGATTCAGATACAGTATATGTCGCTTAATGGTTTATAGAATCGGCCGCTGTTGGAATCAAATGCTTTGGGACAAAAACCAATCATAATTTATGATGTAAAAGTCGCCGCTTATAAAAATCAAATTTTCGGATAATGGAATGGGTCCATTGTTTCTTTAATACTATTTTTTAATCATAACGTCATCCTACTCTTGAACTTTCTTCTTTCTAATCTTCGTTATGCTTTTAATTTTTATCAAACTTATTGTATTTTGACTGAAAATACCACGGTAAATCAAATATGAACCTGAATTTGTTTTTAAAAATTTATTGGTACAAGATACATGTATGAAAGTTACTAACTATTTTTCTACATAATCTCCTGATTTTGTTATGCATTTTTTCCAACGGATTGAGAGTTTTTTAATGCCATCATCATAGAAATAAAGGAGGCGTGTTTGCAGCCAATTGCGCACAAATGTTTCAACAGCAGCATCATCATGGAATCGCTCACCTTCTAGAGCTTCTTTCAGTGGCTCAATCATATGATAATCGCATGGTGATAAGTGTGGACTATAAGGAGGGTGTTCTAATATTGCCCAAAGCATTTCCTTTAATTTTTGATTTGTCAGATTGGCTGAGTGGGGGCGAACATTGTTGTGAAGCAAAATCACATTTCTGACCGAAAATTCCCGCCTCTTCCGCCGATATGCACGTTTTACTTCATCAGATAGCCAGCAGTAGTGGGCAGCATTACCCGTACGACGTTCATGCAGAAAATCGACCTGCATAACTCCTTTAAAATCCCAAAACACTCGCCGGAACTTTTCCAACTAAGAGGAGAGCTTTTGTCTTGACGGGTGCACCTTTTCTCTTCCTTCTCCAATCCATGCTTGCTTGTTTAGCTTCAGGGGTGTAATAGTGGACCCAGGTCTCATCACACTTAACGATACGTTGCAAAAAACCATCACCTTCACATCGAAAACGTCCAAGATGGCGTTGACAAATTTTCGGACGTTGTTGTTTCTGTTCCTCAGTCAGAAGACGAGGTACCCACCAGTCAAAAATTTTTCGAAACCCCAGCTTATTTGTAATGATGGATTTAGCACTCCCAAACCTTATCCTTATCTGAGCTGCAATTTCACCAGCAGTTAAACGGCGATCACGTTCCAAAAGGCGTTAAATAGCGTTAATCTTGTTCTCAGTCACACTGGTCCGAAGATGACGGGCATGGGGTGCATTTTCAACTTGAGTTCGTCCTTCCAAAAATTTGTTGTACCATTCATACACTTGAGTGTTCTTCAAACAAGTATCTTTAAATTGTGCTTCTAGTCTAAGAAGAATTTCGGAGGGCTTTACACCTGCAACGGCAATAAATTTAATAATAATGCGCTGCGCAACGTGCGGATGAACCTCTTGCTCACTCATTGTATTTGCAACTGACGGATGCGAGAACGGAATTCGCTTGAACGCAGGAAGTCACGTGATATCCCCACCTAACATGTTTAAGCGCACACTCCCGACGCCCTTTGGCGACATGATAGAAATTCCGGTTCATATTTGATTTACCCTCGTATAACTAAGATGAACAAACTGAGAATAATTACGAGTTAGATAATTAAAAATAATTACAGATAGCCCTAATCGAGCCAGACTGCAAGTGTGTCTCTGGGAAGATTCTATTTGACAAAAACAAGGAAAAATTTTGGATTTTTTAAATCACTGTTTAAAGTAATGCTTAATTTTGCCTTCAAGTCCTTAATTATGAACATGATTAAATGTTCAAAGGGGTTAAATAGAACAGTCGGTTATTATAATCAAAATGGTCTTTACCAACGTGATTCTATTAAGCCGCACTTCAAATGAAAGAAAGAAGTGCCTTTCCGCACTGACTGGACAAAAACCTCTGTAAAATTGAAGTCACGTGATTTTTGGCGAAAGAGCAGTAAGTAATTACAAAATATTGGTAATGAATCATAGTTTTTTATATTTATTGGTTATTATTAATTGGTTTTTCAAGGAATGATATTTATATTAGGCGTCGTAATTAAGGAATATAAAAAAATACTTATACAAAAAAAGCTAATGCCCCTTTAAGTGCTTTTTAGAAAATTCGAAATTTTGCAAAATAGTCGACAATTTCAAAATACGTCCACATTTTAAAAAAATGTCACGAGACAAAATCGAAATTTTTAAATAGAGCAAATAAGAAAATAGTTAAAATTAAAAAAAAATAGTCGAAATTTGTAAGAATCGAAATTTTCAAAAAAGTTCTAATTCTCAAAATAAAATAAAATTTGTAAAAACTGAAATTAGTTTCAAAGAAATCTCAAATTTTTGGATGCAAAAATGTTGAAAAACCCGAAATTATCAGGAAACTCGAAATTTTTAAAAATTTGAAATTTTGAAACAGTCGAACATTAACAAAAAACGCGATATTTTAAAAAATCGAAATATTGAGATTTAAAAGACTCGGCATATTCAAAATAGTTCGGATAAAACAAGTGAAATTTTGAGAAATAATTAAAATTTTCGAAAAGTTGAAGGTTCCAAGAGAAAGTCGAAATTTTGGAAAAATTTGAAATTCTGAAAAAAGGCGAAACTTTGAGATAAACTAAATTTTGAAAGATGAACAAAACCAAAAAAATGAAAATTTTGGAAAGTGTCGAAATGAAAAAAAAAAAAACATCGATTCGTTTAAAACGTTAAAGTCGTGGCTTTCTCACTAGTGAATGCGGTCGGCCTTATACATAAATATAACAACAATGTTACGTAGAATCTAGAAATAAAATAATCGACAGAGTATGAAAACAGGTATTTAAAAAAACAATCTTTTAAAAGAGGGACAAATCAATCCATAAACACTTTCTACAAGGCGCTCTTGATTCGCAACAAACTGTCTTCATAAACATTGTTTACAACTTCATAGGTTAATAGATGCTATTACGTTATAATCGTTAGGTGCAGATGACGAGGCACACTGGTGAGACCAACAAAAACTTACGTAATATTTTGCCGTGTAATTATTTGAACACTAATATGAAAATAATTGTGTCTATTTTACATTTTTGGTTTATTTAATCAACCAGTTCAACGAAATATAAAACTGTATTCCAAAAAATAGTTATGTAATGAAAAAAGTATAAGAAAAGAACTAACCGTCCTGAAATGAACTCAAACAGAAATTTTAAAAATAAATAAAGACGCATCCATAAAATTAATAATCAGTGTTCAAACAGCCAGATTACTTAATTTCAGAGTATATTGAAAATTTATGTTGTTTTACGATTTATATATGGAAAATGTGTTGTTCTTCTTCTTTTGGTCCCTATCCCTTGCGGATGTTGGCGATCATTCTGGCTATTGTAATTTTGTTGACGGCTGCTCTAAAGAGCTGGCTAGTTGTTAACGGAAACCATGTTCTCAAGTTCTTTAACCAAGAAATTTTCCTACGGCTTGGACCTTGTTTGCCTCGTATTTTTCCTTGTAGTATTTGCTGTAGTAAACCATTTATTTCTGTGAGTTTATGCATTCTGCGAAGCACTTCCTCGTTGTTCAAGTGATCCGCCCAAGAGATCTGAAAGATTCTGCCATTAAATCACATTTCGAACGCCTCCAATTTTTTCGTAGTGGTTTCAGTTAGAGTCCAGGCTTCTGTACCATAAAGTAAGATAGAGAACACATAACAGCGGAGGAGTTGTATCTTGATTTTTGAAGTTAATAAGCTACATTTAAAAAGTGCCGCCATTTTAGTAAATACAGCCCTTGCCTTTTCAATACGACATTTTATTTCTTGTGAGTGATTCCATTGGTCAATCAGTAAACATCCCAGGTATGTATATTTGCTGACTCGATTAATACGTTGAATGTTGGAAACCATCAGATCTCCATGAGGTAAAATGTTTTTGCTGATTACCATATATTTGGCTTTGTTTAGATTAATATCGAGCCCATACTTTTGACTAACCTCTATCACCCTTGTCATGATTTCTCATGGGTCTTCTAGATTGTCTGAAATAATGACTGTTTCATCCGCATATCTTAAATTATTTAGGCGTCTTCCATTGACCAGTATTCCTGCATTAATGGTTTCGAGGATTTCTTTAAATATATGCTCAGAATAGATGTTAAATAATAAAGCGAACAAATTAAACGCTCCATATTTTATTTCCAATGCATTTTACATTTTTCAGTTAATTTATTTAAAAGCATGATAGGAAACTAAATATTCGATAAAAATAATAAACGCTCGATAAAAGTAATGAATGCTCGATATAAAATTCAAATGCTTATTAAAGTTATGAATGTTCGATTAAAAAAATAGATGCTCGATAAATGTAATGAATGCACGATATAAAATTTGAGTATTTCTTAAAATAATAATGTGTCGATAAAAAATATAGACTCGATAAATAAAATACACTAAAATCTTCCTTAGCGGACACCTCTAATGAACGGACACCTCTATTAAGCGGACAGTTTTTTATAGTCCGGAATTGTATCATAGAAAATTCCATACAACAGAACCTCTGTTGAGCGGACTCTCTGTTGGGCGGACGCGGACACGTATTTCTACACACAACATGCCAATGTTCTCTTTTAACCGGACACCACAAAATTATACGCAATGTTGCATTGACAGGATATTTCACTCAAACATATTGAAAGGACAAAATAAATTCGCCAAAGGATATTTTCAACGTACACCAGTTCTCCATCGAAGCTTCACTTGGAGAATGAAAAAGTAGTTACATATTTTTTATTTTAAAACAAATGAGCAGGAATCAAAAATAGTCTTATTTTGCATCTAAATTTCGAGTTTTTTTTTCTCGAAACTTTTTTTAGAAATGTCGACTACTTTTTCATAACCTCCAATTTGACGTTTTAATTTTTATAGTTCAAATTTTAACTCAAAAGAGGAAAATTAAAATTAAAAATAAAAAAAAGCTAAATTTCTAATCAAAATAAAAACTATAAAAAAAACTAATGTAATTTGAAAATTAACAAAATTTCTATTTGATTTTTGATAAAAAATTTGATGTCGAATATTAAGATAAGTTATAAAAATTTCGTATTTAAACAAAATTTTAAAGCTCAGAAATATTTTCACTTCTAAGATTTTCTCAGCTTTCGGTGTCAAAATTCAAATCTCTTTTTTATAAATTTTGGGTGTCTTTCGAAGTTTGAATGTTTGCTTTTACTTTGAAGTTTAAGCTTGACATTTTTAAACTCGAACTCTTAAAATTTTTTATAAATATTAGATTAAAATCGAAATTTAAAATAAAAGTATCGAATTTTTAAATAAATAAATCCTAACTCTGAATGAAAAAGTCATAATTTTGTAAAAAGTTTTATCTATTTTAAAAATTTCCCAAAATTTCGACTTTGTCCTTAACTCTGGAACGTAAACTTTAATTTTGAGAAAAATTTTGAAAGTTTAATTTTAGATTCTAAAATTTTCGCTTCAGTTTATAAATTGATGCTTTAATTATTATCAAAATTTTCAGAGAATATATTTTAATGTTCACTTTGAGGTAACATTTGAAATAATCGTCCTTCAGCATTTTTTCTGGATTTGGATTTTAATCACAACTTTTCGACCTTAGAGTCACATTTAAGAAAACAATTAAAAAAGTCAAGATTTATCTTGAAATTTTTAGAAATGTAAAGATATATAAAAAAAACAATAGAAATTTTGTAATATTGATTGTTTTATAAAAATTTTGATTTGAACATTCGAAGTTTTAAGGGAAAAAATTGAAAATTTCAGATTGAACTGGTGTCAGCTTTTTTTTAACATTTTGACTTTTGTACACGTTTTTAGAAATTTTACAATTTTTACTCTTTTCTCAAAATCTTGATTTTAAAGTGTACAACTTTATTTCTTAATGTTAAAAATGTTGAATAATAATTTCAAATTTCGTCTTTTTTGTCGAAATTTCGAGTTTTCTTTGAACTGTAAACTTTGAACTTTAAGTCACGAAATTTAAACATTAAGTAAAAAAAAAAAGAAATTCCAAGTTTCAAGACATTTCTAATGTCTGATATCTGAAAAAACGGAAATAATAAGTAAACAAATAAATTGTGGTTAACATGTCTGATGAACGGGACACCTCCGATATACGGACATATTTTGGTAGTCCCGAAGCAGATTTCACTGTAATTGCCTTGCATAAAATTCATATGGTGTTAAAAATGAATTAATGGGATTGCTTTTGCTTCAGGAGATGGTGTGGTAAGTTTTAACCGTATGGCCAATTCCAAAAGATGTTTACAAATCAGCATTTTAAAATAATTTGGACAATCACATTCTCCATTAATCCAGTCATCTTGGTCATCGGCAATTTTTACTGCCCATACACTAAAAGCAACTGTCTTATATTTACCAAAACTGTGAAAGTCTAGATTTGTAAAGTTTTCAAAATCGTCTAGGTTCACTCCGGTTATACCTTTTGAAGGGATAAGGTAAATATTACCCGATGGAGTCGCTTTACAAATGGTCCTTTTTTGTGCTTTAACCCACTGAAAAGATTTTGTCCACAAGTCTAGGTTGATAACAGGTTTTAGCTGCACTTTTTTAGTTTAGACGAATAATTGCGTGACCAAGTAGTTACGTACTCCTTTAGAACCATAGAGAGATAATGAAAGCCGTTCTTTTAGAGAATTTTCGTCCTTGATTAATCATTTGAAAGTCTCTAGAACATTTTTACTTCTAGGACTTTTCTTATTAACCCCTTCATACCAATTTCAATTCATCTGTAGCCATTCACCTTCAAAATAATGTTAAAATTCTTTTTGCTCTTTCCATTTTGAAAGAAACATCACAGATGCTCTATCGAATATTGCTTGACTTTTACTTAATTGAAGACAATCAATATGTCCCAGGATTGGTTGCACAAGTTGATCAGCTTTTTTTCTTACGTTTTGCTTCATATGAGCCCACCACATCTTTATTGTGACCAAATACGTGTTTGACAGCATTTTGTATACTATGTGCACCATCACATATTAGTATCGAAGGATTGATGGTTGTACCAAAAATGTTTTCCACCCCAATTCTTAGTGCCTTGAAGGCAAAAAGAAAATCTTCAGTTCACTCATTAGCACAGGCCGCCACTCCAAAAGTCTGTTGTTCCGAACATTGTCAGTTGTTCCTTGTCTGTTGTTCCCAACATTAAAAAAAAGAAAACCTTGCCATATAAGCATATATGTGGCATCAGCATGGACATGGCAAAGATTCTGTGATTGTCTGATTAAGTTTTTGGTTGATATAAAGAATCGAAAATAAGAGTGACCGCCGTAATCCATTTTGTGAGATACAATAAAAGCTTCATCTTCATTTTCTGGAACTGGAGAGTGGTCGATGCAAGACTTATCGAGTCGGTCCAAATTTTGAAATTTTTAAAAAAGCCAAATAATTGTTTAATTGATGCTTAGTAGGAATTGCTAAATACTTCTTTGTGAGAATGTTCAAAATCTTTTTTGGTTTTATTTTTGAATCGTTTTCAAACAGGGTATTGATCTTCATTTAGCATGTCCGCTTATTTTAACTGTTGTTTTGGACGGTATATGTTTGTAAGTATGAAGCAATTCCGATTGGTATAAAAACTACATTATGAGTGCAGGATAATATAAATGTACACCTGAGGCGCATCGCTCTCCTCAATATTTAAATTTATTGCAACGATAAATTGTACTAATCTTCTTCTTTTACTAATTTTAGAGCTACGGCCTTGCCGCTAAATATCTAATCTCTTTTCCACTTTGTATCAACCTTTTTTCTTCTTTTCCTTGTCTTCGGTTTCTCAAGTACATCACTCCCACTATTCTCTGACGAACTGTATTGAAGAATCTCAGTGTTACCCATAATAGTTGATGGTTTTAAAAACAGTACGAGTTGCAAACACAAAATACCTATTCTCTCTTTGCAGATTAGAAATACACATGTAACAAACTCGCTTCGTTTTTCGATGTTACATATACGGTTTGACGTTAAACAAGGGTACTTCATTGCAAATTTGATTTAATAATGAACATTACTTATCAAACATTTATATTTTTATAACATGCATTGGCAAAAAGGAAAAAATATCATTTAATAGCGAATATAAATTTATCGAGCATTTATATTTTTATTGAGAGCATATTTGATTAAAATAACAATCACAATTTAGCGTGCAAATTGTATATTTTACAATGCAATTTTAATAAATATTTAAGGCATTTTCTAATATTTTATACTGCGTTTTTAAATTTTTTATCGAGCATGTAGTAATTTTTTACTCTGCAAATTGCATTAAAATACCGGGTTTTAATTACGATTCAATAATAAAGGCGATAAAACACATCCCTGTCTTACTCCCTGCAATATCTTTATTGCCTCGGATTTGTCTCCATCCACATTTATAAAGCTGGTTTGGTTCCAATATAGATATGCAATGATTCTTAATTCTCGATCGTCAATCCCTACTTGTTCTAATAAGTTTATGGTGTTGCAGTTTATCAAAAGCCTTGCGATAATCTATGAAGCAAGCGTAATATGTCCCAGTTATCATCCCGAAATCTCTGGAATAGGGCTTGGATACTAAACAGCGCCTCTCTCGTCTCCACTCCATCTCGAAATCCAAACTGTGTTTCTGACATGTGTTCTTCGCAAACTCTATAGATTCTTCTGTGTATGATTTTCAAAAACGACTTTAACAAGTGACTCATAAGACTAAAGTCTTCGCATCTCTTTGCACCTGGTTTCTTCGGTAATGTTATGAAATCTGATTTCAACCATTCTTGAGGAATTTTTCCCGATTTATAAATGCGATTAAAGATATTTGTTATATGATTGACGCCACAAAATTCGGAGTGAAAGTTATCTGGACCAGGGGATTTTTCTCCTTTCATTTGCCCTGATAGTAGCTCGGACTTTGTCAACCGTTAGTGAGAGGACCCGAACTATTTTTCATCGGTAAGAGTTGTAGAGGTATATCATTAAAGAGTTAAAGAGGGGATTTCCTAATAGCCAAAAATTTAATTATCTCTAGTACTTAAATGCCCATTTTTTCTCTACCTATTTCAGGGTTTTATGAAGAAAAAAAGACGATTAATCAGTAAACAACAAATAGTTTAAAGAATTTTCCTTGGCATCACGGTTGTCTCGTAGATTCACAAAACTCAAAACGTTTGTAGTAGTGATCGTGAAATATTTCTCGAGTATTAACCACATTATGACACTTGCCGCCCATTTTTCTTTTCAAAGTAACACATTGATAAAAATGACAAAGTGAATCGACCAAAGATTTCTCCAAGGCTCTCGGAATCCTTAATGATTTGAATGTTTTCATCAATCTAAACAAAATGTTGTTACTTCAGATGACAAATTGTGGCGAAGCTGTCGTATTATCTTATATGGAAACCACTAGGGGTGAGTGGCAGCCAAAGGGGTTTAAATTGTGATTTGATTTTTATTTCAGCGTAAATATGCATTTAAAAGTTTTTTAATCACGTATTCATATAATATTCATATTTGTCCATTTTCGCTTAAGATTTATTAGTTACAATTCAGGCACCTTGTATAGGGTGTTCCATTGAAATAAGAAAGTTGACATATACTCAAACAATTATAGAATTTCTACTTTTTGAGAAATCAGTCGATTTAATTCCATGTCGAACATACTGTATAATTTTTGTTTTTGTTATGGGCAGTAAACTTGCTAAGCTGAATGGATTTGCAAAAAGAATTACCTTATCATCTTATTGTCTTAGAAATTATGAACGTGTAAATAACTGATTACGTTTTGAAATAAAAACGAGGAAATTGTTCATTTCACGACTTGCCTTTGTCTTTAGTGCAAAATGACTCGTGAAGTATGAAATATTATCGCTTCGGTTTATACGCCCATAATCAACGAAAAAACGGATTAGTTTATTGCCCCCGGCTCAGGAAACAATATAGAACGAGCGGTATCGTGATTGAAAGCTCCATCCAGCTGAAGAAAGCAGTTAACGTAGTTATAGCTGCGGGCGCCGTGGTAACACAATTCCCTTTCATTTAACAGTTTCGTGAACCGATGAAGAGGAACACGGTACAACACACCTGATGGCCCTGATGGTCGTTGTGCTGTTCTTGTAATCCTCGAGGTCAGTTTATATCGCGGTTGACCGAAAGATGATCGAATTCACGATGTGAGATGGTGACTAGTGATCGATTAAAGGTGACATTACACCGTGAATTTATTTTGTATTATTGGGGTCATTATTTTCTTTGCGATTACCTGAAAAATGTTTGCAGAGAGTTGATATATAATTGCATATAATTTTTTATTGTCCTATTTAGAATCGGTTCCAGTAAATTTTAGTGTACGGTACTCGCTAAATTAAAGTATATTTACTAGATATCTTCACTAGTTAAGAAAATTAATTCTGCTGGATTTTTTTTAGAAATCATGGATGTTATAATAAGAGAATCCTTCGCAACTCGTGGAAGATTATCATCCGAATTAGTACCACGAAATGTTTCGATATTTTACAAATATTGAAACATTTGATGCTTTTATTTAAAATTTGCTTTCTCATCACAAACAAAGATGCTGAATTTATTTACGTTTAGATATTAATATTTATAAGTCAAAATTACAAACGTAACAAGTACCTAACATCCCATTGACTTGGTGTTTCTATGGATATATCATTGCCGGAGCAGGTAAATGCAACCAAGCGAAAATACTAGGACCAACTTTTTCCTCTAGATTTCGGCTTATTTTTGAAATTTACCTTTTTCTCGAAATTTCAACTTTTTCTCGAAATTTTAATTTTTTTCTCAAAATTCCTTGTTTTTTTAGAAATATCGACTTAATTTTCAAAATTTGACTTCTTCCCCAAAATTCAACATTTTTTTTCTCAAAATATGACGTTTCTGGAAAATTTCCATTTTTTTCTTTGATTGGACACTTTTTCAATTCCTTTTTTTTCGAATATTTACCTTTTTCTAAAAATTTCGTCTTATTTTTAAGCTCGATCTTCTGGAAATTTCGGTTTGTATCTGAAAATTCATCTTTCTCAAATTTCGATATTTTCTGACATTAAGACAGAGTGGACGTCTGTTCCTTTTTGATTTATGCAATCAGGCGTAACCCTTTTTGTCGAAATTTCAATTTTGGCTCTGCTCTGAAATTATGCTTTTTTGCAGTATCTCCGGAAAACGTTACTTTTTATCGAAATTATGATATTTTTCTCGAAAGTTAAAATTTTTTAAATACTTATTTTTGTTTTTGAAATGTTGCCATTTTTGCAAAAATTCGGCTTTTTTTTTCATTTTGACTTTTTTTAAAGTCTAATTGCGGACATTTTAGCCTTTTCCCGAAATTCACCTTATCCTAAATTTACCTTTTTCTCGGAATTTCCACTTTTTTCTTCAAGTTCGATATTTTCTGTTTCTGGAGATTTTGCCTTTTTTTGAAATGAGTCTTTTTCTCGAAATTCCCGATTTTTTCAAAATGGAGGAAATTATTTTTTGAAACTTTTAATTTTTTTCTCCAAATTTCAAGATTACGTTAACATTTAAATAACAAAATAAAAATGTCAATATTCAATAATCTTTTGAACGTTTCAGCTTTTTTCTAGAAACTGGTCTTATTTCGAAACTCCGACTTTTTCTCGAAACTACAACATTTTTGTCTAAATTTGACTTTTCCAAAAATTTCAATTTTTATTTAAAACGCGATTTTCTACCAGTGTCAACCTTTTACCTAACATTCCGTTTTATCAGCATAAGTTAATTTGGCATCTTTGCCTCAGATTTTCTTAATTTACTGTAACTTATTCATTTTTTGCCCTTTGAGAAAAATAACGACATTTTGAGATTAAAATAGAACCCAAAAAACTTCAGAAATTTGTCGGCATTTTGGGATTTGAGTAGAAATTTTGAAAATGTAGTCAGAATATTTACACAAATTTTTGTTAACATCAAAGTTATGCAGATCAAGCAAAAGGGGGATTTTTTTTAAATTTTCTTTCAGGTGTATGCTCTTTTTCTCAAAATTTTAACTTTCATTTTTTAAAATTAGTTTTGAATAAATAAAAATTTCGAGAATTTGTCAGTATACTGGACCTATTTCAAAATTTTGAACTTTCTTCTAAAATAATGGCGAAATTTTGATTTTTTTGTTAAAGTAGGACTTTCTGTAAATTTTATCCTTTGCGAAAATTCTTTTTTTTTTCTCGAAATTTTGAAAGTTATCTCAAAATTAGATTTTTTCCGTTGCCGGAAATTTTGCCTCTTTCTTCGAAATGTTTAGTTTACTCGAAATATTGTTTTTTACGTCAAAATGTTTTTAAAATTTTACAAGGAAGGTAAAATTTGATATTTGGGGGAAATTTTAACTTCTTTCTTTTTCAAGATATTTAAGTAAAAAAGACAAATTTCTTAAAAAATATTTTTGAAAATTGCATCTTTTTTTTTCGAAATTATTTTTTCTTCGCAAGATTGGTCTTTTTTTTGGAAATCTCGACTCTTCGCCAAGTTGGACTTATTTGGAATTGTTTTTCAAAGTTTGGCTTTTGCCGACAATGGATTTTGCTTAAAAGTTTGGCTTTCTGGAAATTTTTTGTTCCGAAAATTCACAATTTTTTAGAAATTTTAACTTTTATCTCAAAATGCGATCTTTTCGTTTTCGGGTATTTTGTTTTTTTTTCGAAATGTGTCTTCGAAATATTGGTTTTTTTTTTTCAAAATTCATTTATTTCTTCAAAATCGGATCCAAATTGATTTAAAATGTGAATAAGAAAAATAAACAATGACATTTTTTTTAGGTTCACTATCTGGTAATATTGTCTTTTTCCAAAATTCACCACTTTTTCGAAATCTCGACTTTTAGAATTTGACTTTTTCCCGGAAACTGCCTCTTTTCTGAAAATGTGTCACTATTTTCTTTTTTTTTTAAGTTTAATCCACCCTCAAAGTCAAAAATGTCTTCAACATTTTAACAAGAATAATAACAATTTCGATAAAATTGTTTTTGGAATATTTGAGAAAAAGATTTTTTGGAATTTTCACCTCCTATTTTTCAAACTTCTAAGGTTATGTTCAAATTCAGATCAAAACGTAAACCTTTTGTGATGAAAAACACTTGTAAAAGTTGCGCCTTTTTTGGAAATTCTACTTTTCCACAAAAATCGACTTTTTTGGAAACTTTTACTCTTTTTAAGTAACTGAACTTATTTCGAAATTTCAACATTTAGCGAAATTTGACTTTTTTCCAAAATGTGGATTTTCATTTACAGTTCGGTTTTTTAATTATTCCAACATGATTTTTTTCCTAAAATTCGGCTTTTTAAAAATTTTCTATCTAGGTAAAGTACTGGACCCTTTTCCCCCATTGCACCGGAAATCTCATGTAGTCAACCGAGTCGAAAAGGTTTCTGCAAATTAGGTTTTCTTTACCTTTCACCCTTTTTTGGGGTACTTTAGGGTTGAAAAGTTACAGTTTGTCCTTAGTCTATCCTACCCATTATTTGCAAAGTTATGCAAAAAAGGAATATCCTTAATTAGGCAATCCTCCTTTTTCGTTTAAGAATGTTTCCGACCAATAAGAGTACCATGAAGAATAATTTTTTCGTATTAATTTTTTTACCAAAAACCAATAACTAGAACTTGTAGAAAAAACTCTACTTTCATTGTGCGAGCGATCATTATTTTCCAACTTATTGATTACCAAATTCAAAAAAAAAGACTTTTTTGCTTTAAATGACAAGAACTCAGCTAAAAATCCTCGGAAACCGCCAAAATTAAAGAGATTATATTCTAGAAAAGCTTTAAGGTCAGACCACTGGAAAAAAAAATGTGGAAGTCCGTGGACTCTTAAAAATTGAAAAATTTTGTTTCGATGCTTTTCCTGTGATTACTCGAAAATTCCAGCTGCTAAAAAATATTGAATTCAGTTGTAGCTTCAATTTGTTTTTTTATCATTTTCTTCCACGACCTAGTTATACTTTTCTGAAAATTGCCAAAAAAAAATGGATATTTTATGTCCCTTAATTCTGTGACCAGTTTAAAAAAGTAGTTAATGAAATTGTGTGTATAGAATTTTCAAAATTGGGATGAATCAGACTTCTATAAAGGAAAATTCTCAGGGCTATTAAATTTATTGACCCCAATACTACGCTATTGGCACCGTGTAAATTCACCTTAATAATTAAGAAGTGTGCTGTGCAATAATTCTAATAATCCCTACCATTTAAGTCAAGTGCATTAGTATTAGCAGCGCGTACTTACACGTGAGTTTGTGTTCGAATAGACAGAGCATAAGGTGATTGTGATGGTAATAGTTATGTTATTAGTATAGTGTACACGATCGATAAGACGCTATGGCCTCCAAAGCGAACGGTGAAATTAAACAGAAGAAAAAAAGTAAAAACGTTGTGCCTTTTCTGTTAAGTTGTTGCGTTTTTTTAGCGGTGCTTTGTGCGTGTTTATTGACTGCTTTAGTATTTATCGGGAAGCATATAGTGTTTAACGCGCCTCCCCCCAAAAAAGGTTTGTTGTCAATTGATAATTCAATAAATAAATGAGGAAAATTTATAATTAAATAAATGAAATAAATACTGCAGATTTTAACACCAAACTTAAAAAATACTGATAAACTCATTAATTTAAGAAAATTTTGAAAATAAAGTTGGGTAGATATATTGAACAGAATTAATTAGTTTTTCAACGTCCAGTTTTGGAAAAATATTCAATTTATTTAAATAAATTAAAATATTGACGGGCGCACCTTCCCCCTTTCTTCTCCACTCCATGCTTGCTTGTTTAAATTGAGAGGTGTAATGGTGGACTCAAGTTCTCTCGCTGCAAAAAACCAGCACCTTGACGTTGAAAACGTCCAAGATGGCGTTGACAAATCTCCAGACGTTGTTGTTTCTGTTCTTTAGCCAAAAGACGAGGTACCTACCTGGCAGAATTTTTTCGAAACACCAGCTCATCTGTAATGATGGATTGAGCACTCCCAAAGCTTATGTGAGCTGCAATTTCACCTAAAGTTAAACGGCGATCACCTTCCAAAAGGCATTGAACAGCGTTAATCTTGTCCGCAGTTACACTGGTCTGAGGACGACGGGCATGGGGTTCATTTGCAACTTGCGTTCGTCCTTCCAAAAATTTTTTGTACTATTCATACACTTGAGTTTTCTGCAAACAAGTATCCCCAAACTGTGCTTCTAGTCTACGAAGAATTTCGGCGGGTGTTACATCTTCAACGGCAAGAAATTTTATACTAATGCGCTACGCAACGTGCGGATGAACCTCTTGCTCACTCATTGTATTTACAACTGAAGAACGACGAGAACGGAATTCGCTTGAGCGCAGAAAGCGACGTGAAATCTATCTAAGGGTATGCGCATACTCCTGACGCCCTCATGGCGACATGATAAAAATTCCGGTTCACATTAGATTACCCTCGTAGTTTAAATATTTTTCCAAAATCGATGTGAAAAATTAGTTAGTTTTTATTTGACGTTAAGTATAGAGTCTAAAAAATAGTGGCTGTTGTCTAGAAAGCTTTTTCTATGATATTCTATTTTACTTTCTTTCGAAAAAAGTATGAGGGTAAAGTAATTATTGTTCTTCAATCAACTTTCTCATACTCAAACATTTTTTTTGTCAAAAACCAGTAACTAGAACTAGTGAAATTATTTAGTTTTCAAAACCTTACTTTCATTTTCCGAAGTTAAAAATGACTTTTTTGCCATGCCGTCTGCAACACTCAGAAGAGCTTTATCACCGGCCTAATTAAAAAAGATTCGGATATCCAGCAGAGCTTTAATTTTTTTTGATGGTTTTCTTACTTACATACGCCGGATGTTAAACATTTTGGGACCCAAGATCTGAAAATTAGAAACTTAATTTATCTTTCCCCACGACAATTTTTCTTTAAGGTGCAGCCCTCTAAGAAACACTTTAAATTCACAGAATTGTATAAAGAAAGAGTTAAAAATTTGAGACTTTTTTATGTCCCTTAATTTCAGTGATGAATTTAGAATTGAGCTTAAAGTAATTTCGATTTCTGAAAATGGTTGACGATATATATTTTTTTCGAATGATATCTGTTAAGATATTTGATTTCTTTTCATATTTCATGTTTCTTTTCACACTTCAATATGCATTAATGTTTAGAGGTCTTCTCAATTTCAAAATTTCATTAAAGCAAAGTGTTGATAATCACAAAAATACATAAACGAAATTCATGGAGTTGCTTAATAAAAGGCACGGTCAGAATTGTTTTAAAAATTAAAAATCTTTTACTCAAAGTTTTGATTGGACATCTGATTCTCATGATGATCAAATCAAAGCCATTGTTAAATCTAATCGTCTGGTTTTGTAATTCGGCACAATAATATTGTGCCAGATGCAGTCAGTTGAAAATCATTAGAAATGTTTTGGGTTTTTTAAGGAGCCTTATATTTGGGTTGAAATTTCGACTTTAATTTCGAAATAGTGACTTTCAGTCTCTGTGACTTTCCCTTTCAGAATTCTTTTTACATGTACTTATGGATTTTATTTTTCGAAACGTCAAGGTTTTATTTATTATTTTCAAGAAATGTTGGTTTTCTTTCCAAAATTTTTGCTTTCTTACTATCGGATTTCAATCGATTGAACTTAAATCCTATGTCTATATTTGTCGCAATCTTTTTTCGATTAAATATCGATTTCAAGTTAACATTTTTCAATATTTCTACGCTAATTCCAACACTTCGACAGTAATTCTTGTTAGTTTTTTTTCAGGTTTTAAATAAAATCGAAATGTCACACTTTTACTAAAAATTTCGACAAAAATTACGTTTTCCACCAGTTTCAGCCAAAAAAACTTACTTTGGACCTTGGTTTCGATCCGAAATCGGCCGAATCTTTAAATTTTAAGTTTGAACAAGGAATTTTCAAAAAGAAAAAAAAAATAAATAATTCAATACATATGAATCAAAATTATAAAAAATACTCGAAATTTTTAAAATAAATTTCTGGTTTAACTTAAAATTTAAATTTTAAAACTTGAAGTTTAGGAATAATATTATTATAATTTTCAAGGTTAAGCTAAAAACTTGCATAAAGCAATGACATTTAAAGAAAAAAAATCGAAATGTATAATAGAAATTTTCCCAGGCATGTTTTTGGAAAAACGATCCAACAAGAAAAAAAAATATAGTAATACAAAGAAAAACCGAATTTGGAAACAAAATTTTGAGAGAAAAATGTTAATGTTATTTGATTTTAATTCGGAAATTTCGAGAAAAACTTCAAAACTACGAAATTTAGAAACCCCGATTAAAAATTTCTAGAAAAAATCTACATTTCGAGTTTTTAGAGAAAAAACATTAAAGATTGTAGGTGTAAAGTCAGAATTTTAAGAAGAAACTCAACACTTAAAAAAACCTAATTTTTGTTATAAAAAGTTTCTTAATATTTCGGGTTGCACAAATATTCGACGTCAATCTTAAAAGGGCAATTTCAAATTTGAATATTCAAAGATTTTCTCGAAGTACGCACAGTTAAATTCTACACTTCTTTTGAAGCATAAAACTGATAGAAAAACAAAATTTTGAATTTAAAGATGACGTCCCACTCTAATAAGAATGGTATTACATACACCAAGGGTTGTACTCTATCGCCTGAAAGTGGTACCTGGTACATAAACTAATGAAGAAGAAAGTGGACCACCCTTTCGCCTATCTCGATCACTATCATTCGAACACCTCGACCCCTGATATATAACTAAATAAATTGAATATAATTGATAAATTACATCATTAAAATGCACACCGTGAATTGTGAATTCCCGAACACTGGCTGTACCAGGATGTATCAGACCATACACCAACATGCCGCACTCATGCGTTCGGATAAATGCGTCAATTAAGGGTTGCGTAAAGATGTAAGTTGCGCTACCCATAATGCACGCATAGAGGGTAAACTTATGGTTTCGTGTTATCATCACGCGTGACCATCACGCGTTACCAACGTACTCTACCGTTTTTTTTATCAATTTTATTAACTACTTCTTTAATGCAGGATTTTCGAACTAGAAGTTCAATTTGCTCTTGTATTTTTTCTGTAATTTTTTATTTAGAAATTAACTCGATCACACTTATTACTTTTGTGTGTCATGTTTCGATTTTTGCACTGAGAACTTCTTTAGGCGCGTTGGACGGTTTTAGGTAGGGGGAAAAATTATAATTTCGCGTTACCATCAGGCCTATTTGAACTAGTAACCTGCTCTAATGTTAATAGTACTGTGTAGCTATGAGTAAGACGTGTAATTAAAAAATGTTGACGACAGCGGGATTTGAACACGCAACTTATCAGATCAATGGAACTCCCGTCTTAACCTATTGAGCCACATGTACCGCACGAATTTTAACTACATTTAAGGAGTTTTCAATTTTGACAGCAGTTCGGAGATTGCCTAATTTTTTTTTTCGAAATTTGGATTTTAATTTTCAAAATTAGACTTTATATCTCAAAATTTGTAGTTTTAACTCATGAACTTGTTAAATTAAAAATAAAATTTCAAAAAAATTAAAATTTTCATTTGAATTCACCAAAATCTTGAGCCATTCAGTATGTTAACAAAACCGAAGCTAAACCCTTCTGGCTACCGTTGATGACTAATGAAACGGAAGAGAACCATTAAAGAAAAACGGCTGGAAGTCGCAATTAGCAAAAGAGTCTTCTTCTGTCATAAAAAACTTACACAATACATATCTTTGTTGATATGTATAACATTATTGATGTTTGGTTGGCAAGCCATGTCATAACAACCATATATCACTGACTTTGCACCACCAGATCCATTTATTTCGAAGTTTGTAAAGTTCTTTCAATGGTGCAATTTTCACTATTGATCCTGACCAAAAATTGTACTTGGTTCAATTTTTTTTGCCGATAAGTATCAGCAGTTCTATGAAGAGAAATTGAGTAATTTGAGATGGCAAAAGTCGTTAAACCAAGTGGGGATAGATTAAAGTTCAATTTTTGAGTAAAAAAAATGAGATTGGTTTTACCAAAATTGCTTTCCTACCAAATTAATATTTTCCAGAACAAGGCGAAATTTAAAGGCTGCAAGTGATAAAAATAGTTACGGAGACAAATCAAGACAACATTAAACATGTTTCAAAGTCAATTTATTTGATATATTTAATTTACTTATACTTCTGTTCGTATTTTTTGAAATTAAAGGAAATTAGGAATTTTTGTAGACGTCCAACAACCTTCATGTTAAGATTGATAACCTTGTCAGGTATTCTGAATTATGCTTACAGTTTAAAGGTTCATTTTCAATCAATGCTCTGTAATCAAGGCTTTAGACTATTTTGTAATTACACTATGACAAGGTATAATCGTAATTGCATTAAAGAGTTAAATAGAATTTATTTTGAGCACGTTTAAAGTTTAAGCTGATATGAAAGATGCGAATGCAGAATATACAGCATTAAATTGATTTTACCATGGCCATGGGTAATAGTGCCATGTACCTTAGTTATTATAACTGCTTTAAATTCTATCGTGCAATAATTTTATTTAAAATACTGTGATTTATAAATAATATGATTTAACATATTGGGACATATCTTATCAGAATGGATTTTGAATTAAATGCTGCCTTAAATGCAAAATAGTATATTCTATGATAGTGTTAGAGAAACATATTTTTATTGATTACCCACTACAAGAAATTCGTCATATATTGTTTTACATATCAGTATCATAAGTTTGGTGTCATTTAAACCGCCTCTGCAGTATTTTTACATTACACATCCTAAGGTAGTACACCGGTCAATTAATTTTCCATAGATTTTCTTTAAATGTGTGCTAGATGTTACTAAATGTGTTTTCCCATACAACTATAAAATTAAATGGCTCGTGTCGCTGCCAAAGCTGAGATATTCAATTTCATACTTACGATTTGTAGCATGTACTTAATGTATTAATGATGTTTTAATTTATTGAAGCCAAACGTTCCCTTAGATTTTGATAAAAAAGTAATGTATTATCTAGGCTAATATTGTGAATGAAATAGTAAAATATGAGGATTTTTGGCATTTTTGCCTAATCGCAATTCGAAATTATACATGTCGCGAAATTTTGATGCTCATCTCCGCATGTTAGGGAAACATCTTGAAGTAATAGCAACATAGTAGCTCTACTATAGCGTCTAGAGAGCTTTGGTTTCACCTTCGTTGCGGAATTCTTTCAAATGAAAGAGGTGCGTCGTGTTATCGGCTCGGAAAATTTATTACAAAGAGACTTGGAGGTCTGTCTATTTGAGCGTACAGTCTATGCTAAAGATCGAGTAGATGGTGGCACTCTGCCGCTATGTCTCGCTAAACGCAGCAGACATTGACCAATTCAAAATCTTTTTGTTATGATTACTGACGGTAAACTACCTTAGGACCAATGTCTTTTTTTTTCTCTTGCTGAAAACACGTCTAATTTATGGTTCCCCTTAAATACTTCTTTTAATTTTGTTTTACAAGATCTACCCAAGGCACTTCCACGTAGTGAATACTTTAGGCTGCCAAATAATACGAGGCCGATTCACTATGACATTACCCTTCTGCCTAATCTCGATAAGGGTAATTTTGAGGGGCGAGTGAATGTGACAGTGAATATAACTCAAACGCGACAGACCTTAGTGTTAAATGCAAAGAATCTTAGCATCATAACTGTTGAAATTACGCGGTCGAATGATTCAAAAAAAGTACCGGTGAATAATGTGATAGAAAAAGCACAAGAAGAAGTGATTTTATTGACACTTAAAGAGGAGGCGTCTCCGGGAGTGTATCATCTCTTTCTCAAGTTTGAAGGAAGCATGTTACATAAACTTGTTGGATTATATGAAAGTACATATCTACAGAGTGGAAGTAATGTTAGAAGGTAGGTTGATGTTATGTAATACATTCAGCGATGCGTTGTGCATTACGTTTGTTAGCACTTTCGTTAATTATCCTTGCATTAATAATTTATGTCTGTGCATCGTGATCGCTGATTAAAAAATTACGAATTTTTATTATTTTTGTTAATTTATGAAGTGTGCAAAAACCAATTTAAACTTTTCAGCATTTTAAATTTATTTATGTAGTTTTAAGTTATTTTATTAATAACACAATTATTGTAGTCATCGATTTCTTCCGCTATTTAGAAACATTTCTAACATATTACCATCATTCTTTAGAATCGCAAAAGGCTTCGATATGCATTGCAGGAATCAGCAAAAAAAAGTATATGCAGCTTTGCGCAAAAAGCTGCCTATTCAAAAATTCAAGTTTTTAAACTCGAATATTTGAGCATTTTTGAATTGAAAACTTCTTTTGAAATATCCATTTTTCTGGAAACAGGTTTATATATAAATTCACAGTTTTTTATTGTAATATTTTTCTGATAATTTCAAGTTCAAACTTCTGGTTATTACTACTAAAATTTCGATTGTCAACCAGATTTTTTTTTATCTTAACGTTTCAGGTTGACACGTGCAGGAGAAATATAAAAATTACCGCTTAAAATGTAATAAGTTTTATCATCGCATGACGACACACTACAATAATAAAGCAATCAAAGGTTTTAACGATTTTAAATTCAGTTATAACGTACCGGGGACAAATCATGGGTGGAGTAAACAAAAAGTGATTCATATGTGAAACAGGAAGAAATTGATTGCTTCAATTTAAGATATATCGTTTGTTTGATTTTATAGGAAAAAAAATGTTCAGTGCGGAAAAAATTGATGGAATAATGAAGCAAGAAACAATTGCGGAAAACAATAACTACACAGCTTACAAATTATATCTATAAAAAAATTGGCGTATGAATCTACGAAATTATTGTTTATGCAGCGATAATGCACTAAGTGATTCCAAACATTAATTTTACAATAACAAGGAAGTGTTACTGGCTCAATTAACATATTTTAAATTTGCTTCAAATTAGTTATAATTTCATAACAAACTGTATTACGGGCGGTACGTTTTAGCAAAATAGAAAGTTAACTAAGCTACAGCGAAACTTAGAAAAATTTAAAACGTAATAAAAACGCGAATTGCATTAAATTACGACAGAATTTGCCTTTCGATTTAATGCAGAATAGATAATTATATCTTATTAAATCGCTATATGTTGTTAATTTAAACTACGGAATAAATTTTCTGCTTTTCAGTTCTTTGCACTCCTGTTGCGTATTTGATCCACAAATAATTATTTTTCTTTAGGAGAAAAAAGAACTTAGTTCGCAACAAAATATTAATTTCTCAATATTACAAGATTCATTTACATAAGTATGCTTGACATTAATGAGTTACCATGTACTTTTGTGTTGATTTTTGTGTCGTTTTTATTTCTACTTTCGCTTTAAGGGAAATTTTGCTTCTTATAAGATTTTTTTCTCTACAGAAGAGTTTTTGTCTCTGGTAGGGTTGGCATATTGAGTCAAGCCTCTGATATGGTCAACATATTGAGAGGCGAAACTCTTTTGAAGTTTTACTTATGCGATACGTATTTCGCCAACAGGACTGGCATTTTCAAGGGTACTAATCTCAATTGATTAGCAAAAAAAGCATCGACATTATCTGCACTTAGATTTAAATCGATACTATTGGATGCTTCTTTTGCTAATCAATTAAGATTAGTACGCTTGAAAATGCCAGTTCTGCTGGCGAAATACGTATCACGTAATTGTTTAATACCCGATGTACCAGGCAACCAAAAAAGTTCGTACGGTTTTGAAGGTTAAGAAATAGTAACGCAAAATTGGGTTTAACTTAGATTTATTCTAAAAAAGAATCACCCTCAGCAAGTATTACCCTTTCCCATCTAGACACAAGATCATATATGCCATTTTTGTAAAAATCGTGCTTTTGGGAATTGAAGAAGTGTCTCACCTCGTTTTCCGAAACCTCTCTATTTTAAAATCGCCGATTCCGCATGTGGTTGTTCAAGGCCAAAAATAGGTGGTAGTCACTTGGGGCAAGGTCTGGTGAGTACGAAGGGTGAGGTAGAACTTCCCATTGTAGTCGCGCTATAGTTTTCTGCGTGATTCTTGCTGTGTGTGGTCTTGCGTTGTCCTGATGGAAGACAACACCTTTTCTGTTCGCCAAAGCAGGCTGTTTTTGACTTAGAGCGACCGCAACTGTTAAGTTGTGCTGAGTAGATTTCAGCAGTAATGGTTTGTCCACTTGGCAGAAGCCGACAGTGAACTATACCTGCTGTAGTCCACCGTACACATAACATAATCTTTTGTTGGTGAATGTTTGGTTTAGCAGTCAACGGCAACGGCTCTTTATTGGATAGTCAATGATATGAGCGCTTATTGTTGCAATACATAATCCATTTTTCATCACACGTCAACGTCAACATCCGGTCAAAAAACGACATTAAGTTGTGGCGGGAAAGCAATGATGAACAGATTGTAAAGAACTGTAACTTGTTTATTTCACCCAATTCATGTGGTACCCATTTGCTTAACTTCCATCGTTTCCCAAGCAGGTGCAAATGTATGCGAATAGTTTTATCACTCACATTGAATTTTAAGACAAGAGCTTTACATGCCTGACTTGAATCCTGCTCGATCGCCAGCTTGATATCGTCGTTGTTGATCGTTGATGGTCTTCCGGAGCGAGGTTCATCTTCCAGGTATTCATCTCCAGAGGCAAATTTCTTAAACTACTCCTGATCCGTCCGTTCAGCTACAGTACCTTTCCCAAAAGCAGGTCATATCTTACGACAAGCTTCTGCAGCCTTGGTACCAAGTTTGAATTCATAAAGTAAACAGGCACGAATTATTGCATTTGACACGGCCACACTCTAATAAGGATTTTGCACTATAATTCAAAATAAGCTAACTTATCAAATACACTGAATAATACTCCTTGACTAAGTTTTAACCTATATTTAAAATTATCCCACCACTACATCCTGCTTACTGAATATATTTCATAAAAGTAGGCAATAAAGAAAAACCACACGAACTTTATTGGTTGCCTGGTAATAAAGGGGTGAAACCCTTGTATGGACCTAATCATAAGCCACAGTGTTTAGTTCAGTGCTCTAGTCTGGTGTAGTTGATGTACTGAGTTATCATGCTTTGTTTGTGACTCTCATGTCATTTTTCTGCCACTTTCTATTCAAGACGAGTTTTTGTATGACTGACAGTTTAAGATACCGTCGTTTTTTGTCTTGAATTTTTGTTTTTATATTCCCGTCCCTACAGAAGAGTTTTTCCTCTGGTGAGGTTGACACACTGAGTTTAGATTCTGTTATTGTCGATATGCTGAGATGCGAAACTCTTTTGTATAGTTTCACTTCTGGTATGATTGCCATATTGAATCACAGTACTCTTACTGTCTTGATGGTGTAGTCTATGGTCTCATTTTAAATTCGAAAAAGTTTCGCCTCTGGTGTGGCTGATAATATAGAATTATCTTGCTCTTCTTTGACTATCTTGTCGTTGTTTCATATTTATTTAAAAAAAGTTTCACCTTTAGTATGGAGTGACATACCACATTACCATGCTTGTCTATCTTGAATTTTGATTTTGATTCCATTGTCATTGCAGAAGAGTTCTATCTCTGGTATGTTTGACTTACTGAGTCATCGCACTCTTTTGCATTAACTCTCCTTCCACTCTTTGTTTTAAAATTAGACGATCCCTTGTTCTTGAAGAAGTCCCCTTCTATGGTGGGTGCAAATTCGATCCTTAACTACTTTTTTGACATGGAACATAGAAATTATATATCTTTTACCGATGACTCTGATCATGGAAGGCTGAAATCAATATGAATATTGGTCATACAAGTTGTTCTCCAGAAATTGTAACAGAAGATGCGTTCTTGAAGAACAAGTGGAAGACCATTCGATAATAATATTGTTTCAAAGACCTTGATAACTAGCTTGTATTTTCGCTTTCAGGAAAATGGTTACCTCCAAACTCGAACCAACATACGCTCGCCAAGCTTATCCATGTTTCGATGAACCCAACATGAAAGCCACCTACAAGGTTCATATATTAAAACCTAAGGATACAGAGTACATAGCCCTTTCTAATTATCCACAAGTAAGTAACATCTTTTCCTACACACTGTTTATGCTTACGATGCAAATACTTTCTCAGGAAAGCGAAGAACCTCAGGAAGATGGTATCCTTGTGCATTTTGAAAAGACTGTACCCATGTCGACGTATTTAACGTGTTTTATCGTATCTGATTTTATTAGTACAGACACAACTTTTGAAAATAGCGGATCTCAGACTCTGTTTAGAGTATATGCCACCCCTGCACAGATACACAAAACTAAGTATGCGGCAGATGTAGGGAAAAAAGCCATCGAGTACTATGTTAAGTATTTTGGAATACCGTACCCACTACCTAAACTTGGTAAGTAAATGTACTTTCTCTACTTTTATTTATTTCTTAATATGTAATATACAAACAGTGTCATATATAATACAGTTTATGTAATAATCCCATTTATAATAAATCGACATTCATTTTTTAGATATGGTTGCCGTACCAGATTTTGTTTCTGGGGCCATGGAACACTGGGGTTTGGTCACATTTAGAGAAACATCGCTTCTTTACAGTCCAGAAACTCATTCATCTTCCTGACAAAAAGAAAGTATTGTCGACAGTGGCTCACGAATTGGCACATAGTTGGTTTGGTAACTTAGGTGCGATATACGCATTTTTTTTTTCAGTATAAAAAGGAATTGAAGGTTGATTTTGATTGCAGTTACAATGGATTGGTGGGACAATCTTTGGTTGAACTGAGGGTTTTGCCACTTATATTACCATTAAAGGAGCTGATGCAGCCGAGCCAACATTTGGAATGGTAAATTTAGAGGTTTACAGTAGCTTGACAGTTTATTAATTACTTATTTTAGAAGCGAATTGTTTTTAACTGACACTCTTCATCACATTCTACGTCTTGATGCGACGCAAAGTTCTCATCCGATTATCAAAACTGTCACAACTCCAGATCAAATAACGGAAGTGTTTGACGCCTATCTCCTACAGTAAGGTATGATAAACATAAGAAATTAACCCTTACTAGCATTTTACTTATTTCAACTTTTCTTTCGTAATTTTGAGTTGAAACTGTTTTATTTTTTCTCAAAAATGCCACGAGGGAAACTGAGCTAGGGATTGGCCAGGGAGGGGAAGATAGGGGGAGTGGGAGTACGTTTCCAAAAAATTTCGAATTTTCAGAAAGGCGAATTCTTCAAAATCGTTCGAAATTTGAAGGCCAAATTTCAGAGAAATATTTAAAACTAAGAATAAAACGAAATTTCCAAAAGAGGACTTTTTCTTTAAAAAAAAAATCGAAGTTTAAAAATAAATTTTGACTTATAATGTAATTGGTAAATTTACTTTAATCCAAAAAACGACTCTATTGTTATATTTTACATTTTTGCTGTTTTGCCCCAAATGTCTAATAAACATTTTTTTAATACAGGGTGCTTCTATTCTACGTATGCTAGAAAACACGGTAGGAGAAGAAAACTTTAGAAAAGGTGTAACGAATTATCTGAACAAGTACAAATATGGAAGCGCTGTTACTCAGAAGTTATGGGATGAAATTCAGTCCGTAGTTGGATCCTCGTTAAACGTGACTGATTTTATGGATACTTTTGTGCTACAAATGGGATATCCTATACTTGACGTAACAATCAGCGGCAATAAATATGTTATAAAACAAAGAAGATTTCTTCTTGATCCTGATATTCCGAGCGATGATAAATCACCTTTCCAGTAAGTGTGTTCCACAGAACTATTCACATTAATTGTTTTTTAACTTTGCAGCTATAAGTGGACTGTTCCCATTCGCTATACCTACGGATAAAGGAATTTCTGAACTTGTTTGGCTGGAAAAAAATGCTTCACAAAGTATTTCTATTGTCATCATTACAATTTAGAATTAATTTTTTTTTCATTTCAGTTGAAATTGATAGACCTTCTGAAGTTGAATGGGTGAAATTTAATCCACACCAATTCGGTTACTATCGTGTTAAATATCCCGAAGATATGTGGAAACAGCTTACTTCCAATATTTTGGAGTTATCAGTTATGGACCGCGCCCATTTGCTTGAAGAATCTTTTAGTTTGTCAAGAGCTGGTGAAATTAGTTATGCATCATCATTGGACCTGACCAAATTCTTAGAAAATGAACTGGAATACACTCCTTGGCAAGTTGCTTCTGGGAATTTAATGAGCATAAATCAGCACTTGGAAGGCTCAGTGTCCCAAAAACCTTTCCAGGTAGAGCACTTTTTTATGAAATGGTTTTGTTACAGTTTAAGGTGCTTTAAAATATTGAATTGATTTTGATCTACAAAAGGATAAACTTTGCATATTTTGTGCCTTTGAAGGTTAAATTGGTGCTTTTGTAAAGCATTGCCAATCAGACTAAATTTCAATTTTTCATTAAAAAAAATATGCTTGAGAATGTAAATTCAAAAATATATACATTATATCAAAAATATGCAAAAATTGCAAATAAGAATCATAAAACACTTTTAATGGCGTAGAATTTATCTTTGTTCCCTATTTAAAGACTTTTGTAGTTTTGTGGTTAGAGGGATTGAATTTGGTCTTCACGTATTGCGTTAAAAGTTGTCTCTCATAAATAAAATTGATGTATTTTTCAGTACGTTTCGAAATATTTTCCTAGAAGTTTTTACCCTTCTGATACGTTTTCAGTGCCCCCTTATGTATTTTTGGGTATATTTCTAAAGAGCTATAACAATCTAACAAAGTAAATTCTCACTGTCAATGTGGTGGCATCTAACAAAATGATTTTCTTCAACGCTTAGTCATTATTCTAACGCTAGTTTATTTTGTTGCAGAAATATATCTGAGAAGCTTATAATAAATGCTTACAATAACTATACATGGAACGAAACTGAAGATGATTCCTTCCGCCAAAGGTAAATATGCAAAAAAAGCTATATTTTCGAATTCGATATTTTGCTACTCCAGCATCAGAGTAATTTGATTTTTCTCGATATTTAGATTTATCTCGAAAATTTTTTATACAGAAATTACAAATTTTATTTTTTTTTCTTATTCACTTTGAAATCCTTATTGATTCGTCTTGAATTAAACAAAATTTTTTAAATAATAATTTAAATATCTTAAAAACTGAACTTGGTAAATTAAAATAAAAAATATTGTACAAATTCTATATTGAACTTGATTATCAAGTTTTAGAATTAAAATTTTAGTTTTTTTTACGGAATAACAATTTTGAAGAAAATATTTTTTGTCGGAAATGTTGGGTTTGTTCCCGAAATTTCAATATTTTTTCCAAATTTTGACTTTTTCGGGAAATTTTTACTTTTGGAAATATTTTATACAATTTTCTACTTTTTTTTTGTCATAATTGGTTTCAAATTTGCTCGAAATTTCGACTATAAAAAAATTAAATTTCAAATTTAAACTAGAAATCGAATTTCAGCTTTTCTTCTGGTTTCGGCCGAAGCTTATACTTGTTAGTGCGTTATACTCTCAAATGTAGTATGATTTCCCGGACTTATAATATCTTGTTTGTGTTAAAACAAATAAAAGTCCTGAATGTTTTTATTTCTTTAGTGTTAACATTGTTGCAATTGGATATTTAAGTTTACCTAATCTACCTAATCATTTGGAAAAATTGTATTCATCATCAAAACAAAACAGTAACTGAACAGAAGTAAATAATATACCTTTGCAGACACAAATCAAATTTTCTCAAAATTTCAATTTGTAATTCTAAATTTTATTTTTATATAAACTTTCTTCTAAAATTTGAATATTAATCTCTTCTAGAAGATTTAATTTTTCTTTGAAATTTCGAACTTTCTTGATATTCTAAAATCAAAATCTTTTGAAGAAGTCGAAAATTTGAGTTTAGACAAAATATTTAGGCAGAAATTGAAAATAGAATTTCCTCTTAAATATTTTATCTAAACTCAAATTATCGATTTTTTCAACAAATTTTGATTTTTTTTCGTAATACTACAGTCTCTCTCGAAATTTTACGTTTCAACTCAATAATTTATTAAATCTTTGCTTTTTTATCAGTGTTGGTTATTTTCAAAATTTCGATTGGAATTTTTTTTTTTGAAAATTCCAGGTTGAAACACAATTCGTATCTTTTCCCCCAAAATTTCGACTTTTTATTCGAAATTGCATCGTTATTCAAAGATTCTTATTTTATTATTATTAATTTTTAGAATGATGAGTTTCTTTTCAAAATTCCAAGTTTGGATATTAATTATTTAATTTTTCTCCAATTCGATTTTACGTAAAACTCCCAATTTAGGTTTTGCTTTTAAATGTTGACTTGTGTTATAATTTTGATTTGATTTCAAAGTTTTGAGATTATTACCGAAATTTAGGGTCAGTCAATTTTTTTTCTTTTATAACGATGCACTTTTTTGCCAAAATCATGATTAAGATTAAGATCAAGACTATTTCTGTTGCTAAATTTTGACATATTTTCGAAATGTTTCAGTTTAACTTGAAAAATTAAACTTCTTTATAATTTGGAGTTAAAAATCGAATTTACTTCCTAAATTTTAACTTTTCCTGAACATTTTTATCACAATTTTGGGTTTAAACTTAAAAATACATTTACATATATGCCAACTTTCTGTATTTTCGACCTTTGATCTAAACTTCTCAAGATAAACGTATACATTTTTGTTTCCAAGATTTTGACTTCAAGAAGACTATTTCCTAGAACGTTTGACCATAATTTCAAAATTTTGAACGGAACACCAAAATTTTCCAGAAAAGTTTGATTTAAAAAAAATGTTTCTTCAAAGTTCATGTTTGACCCTTAAATGTTAAATATGTTTTTCTAAAACTTGCAGGCTTCAAGGGGAATCTCAAGTTTAAATGACAGAACTTCGAGAAAAGTAGAAAGAATCGAATATTCGAGTTTAATATTGATATTTTGAGTAGTTAAAATTTTAAAAGTCAACTTGAAATCTTATAAATTTTTTATTACATAAATTACGATTTTTTTTTTAGAAATTTGGAGTTTCTTCTCAAAATTCTGTGCTAAGATGACAATGTTAACTTTTTTTCTAAAATTCAAACCGAAAACCGAAAATTTCATTATCAAAATTTCAACCTCAATCCTAATGTCTAAAGCTTCGATTTGTTTTTGAATTTTGAATTTAAATTCGAAATATCTTCCTTTTTTCCGAAATTCTAAAATTCTGGTTTTAAATTGCTTCTGGTTTGGGCTGTTTTCTTAAATTTTCCATGTTAAATTATCGTATAAATACGAAAATTCGAGAACGTTTTTGTTATAAATTTTGCGCTTGTTCTCTTAATTTTGGCTTTTTTTGAAAGTTTGGGACATTATACTTCTTTTTAAATTTCAAGTTAAAAATCGGAATTTCGAATTTAATTTCGAATTCATTTTATGAATGTCAAGTTTGTCATAATTTTTTTCTGATAATTCGGAGTTTACATTAAAAATTTTGGCCAATTGTGCCGCTGAAACTGGTTTTTTTGAACGGAAGAAAGTCGAAACTTAAATTTCGACCGGTCTCTAATTTAAACCTGAAGTGTTAGCTTTATTTTATAACTTCTTTTGAAAATTAAAACGTTTTCTAATTTAGAACATAGGTATGACTTTTTCTCAAAATTTTGACCTTATATTTTAAACCTAAATTTGAGATTTGGTATTTTGTTATAAAATAGCGATAAGCTATTTAATTTGTAAAAAAATATTTTATTCGATTTTTTCCAGAATTTGACTTTTCTTTAGAAAATTTCGTTTAATTATATCTAAATTTCGACATTAATTTTAAAATTTTGATTTTCTTACTGAAGAGCATTAGGAATTTCCATGGTAAACTTAATATGTCGAATTTTAAGTTAAACTACAACTTTTGTTTTTAGTTTTACTTCAATGTTTGGCTTTAAAAGAAATTTTAGATGTAGGATATATTGACATTTTTAACTCTTACTGTGTGGAACTCTCCAATATTCGTAACTATTAAACTCTGTTAACGATAAATACAACAAGAGATATTAAAAGTCTACGATGTTTCTATAAGTATTTGCTATGACCAGACTTGATTACGTGTTTCAGCATCATCGGCAGTTATATACGATAATGATTATGGACATTTCATTATTTAAATAAAAACATTCAACTTAAATTTCAAAGTTTTACTTTCTTCAGGAAAAAATTGAAATCATCATTAAATTGATTTTTTAGAATATTCTAAATGCTCGAAAATTTGAAATTTTTAAATTGCAAGTTCAAATTTTAAATATGAATTTTTTTGTAAGACATCTAACCTAAACAGTTTTTCTTAAAATTTCGACTTTTTCCTAAAAAAATAATTGTTTAGCCATTTCGACTACAAACCCAAATTCAAAAGATATTGAGGTTTCAGATTTAAACGTAAATTTTTATTAAAAAGTAAAAATTTATTAAGAATCTAATTTAGGAAAACGACAAATAAATACCCTTTTATTTAGCAGAAATGATAAAAAAATATAGATTCAGTCCAGCAGGTAAATACTGTAACAAAATGTAGTTATAAAATTTGTATTAGTGATTGTGTAGTGTAAGGAATTTTCTGAAAACATTTGATAATGGGAAGCGGCCGCAAGAATGAATCATACGGCAGATAAGCGCTCCAGACGTTTCCGCAAGCGATAATCTTATCTGTACGGAGATCCGTTCTAGAAAACCGGAACGGTATAAATACGCGATCGTCTTTCTCTGAGTTAGTTGGTTAGTCAGTTAGTTAGTCAGATAGTTAGTCTGATAGTTAAGTGAATCATAATCATAGTGTTCCAAAATAAGTTTGAAACAAAGTGTTTACAATTCACGAAGTTTTAATTATCGAACCGATAACAGGCAACAATACGCAAGAAATAATTTTATGTTACGTTTAACGTCATACAAGATTGTCAATAAGTTTTGATTTTTCTGCGCTTCATTGTTTAACTGCTTTTAGATTAGCTAGAAGCCTAATAGTAGGAATAGCCTGCAAAATTGGTTATCCTGACGCCCTTCAACAAGCATCTGAATTGTTTAATGACTGGATGACGGGGAGCGACATTTCCCAAGATTTAAAAACTGTTGTGTTTTCGAATGGTGAGCTACTTTATTACAGTATGTGTGTGGTAAATAATTGTAGCTGTTAAAAATAAATAAATCGGTTACAGAATGAAATGATACTATTTAGATTTGTTATAGGTATGAAAAATATTGATGAAAAAGGTTGGGAAAAAGTATTTAATCGTTTTGTCAATGAAACCGATTCGTCTGAAAAATTAAAAATATATGCTGGCTTAGCATCTGTTCAGAATCCAGCTTTACTCAACAGGTATGACTGAGATATTTAAAAACCTTTATTCACTATATTTTTTAGGTTAATAGCCCTCACAGCTAACGAAACAATTGTTAGAGGCCAAGATTACTTTTTGTGCATGAGATTAATATCCATGAATTTAATTGGACAAAACTTAGTTTGGGATTATATAAGGTAATTGTTGTGAAGATTAATCCGTGTTGATATTAATGATGGTTAAATATTTTTTAGAGAAAATTGGGAAAAACTTGTAGAGAGGTTTACCTTAAACGATCGATACCTTGGTTTGTTCATTAGAGACTGCACATCTTCGTTTGGAACAAAGACAAAATTGCGCGAGGTAAGACTGATGACCATCGTTTGTCAGAAATTAAGTTATTTGTGTTTACCATACAGATGGAATCTTTCTTTGCTCTATATCCCGAGGCTGGCGCTGGTGTGGCAGCTAGAAAACAAGCTCTTGAGAATGTGAAAAATAACATTAAATGGTTGGAGAAATATCAGAAACCAATTGAAGACTGGATAAAACTTAATGTTTTATAATATATACTAAATAAAGTTTGATTTATTTATTTATTTAGTGCTGATTTAAGCGTAATTTTGTTCTTATATTGTTTTACAAAATCATTATTTTAAAAAATCAAAATAAAATCCCCAGAAGAGGTCGATATTTGAGTTAGAAATTGAAATTTTGAGAAAAATGGGAATAATAAAAGTGCAGAGCTAAGGAAGATATTAGAAATTAAGAAAAAAATCCATAATTTATTTTAAACGGACATATTTTTTTAATTTTAAGAAAATAATCGATATTTTATAATTAATGTTGCAACTTCCAGAAAAAATCTCTCTTTTAGAATCGAAATTTAAATAAATAAACTGGAATTTCTAAATTTTAAAAAATTAGGATTACAACGTCGTAAAACCATTAGAAACGTTTGAGTTCTGAATTTAAAGTCAAAATTTCAAAAAAAAACCTGATATTTCGAGAAGAAAGTCTAAATTCCAGAAAAATCTTGTTTTTGAATGCGGAAATTCTAAGGATAACGAACTTCCCCAGTCAAAGGATTTTTATCATTGATTTAATCTTCCAGATTAACAAACATACCGAAAGAAACCTTTTTCGGAAACTATAAATGCTTTTAATAGGGTATCCTCTCTTGAAATATAATAATGTATCGCGATGATATACTTGCTTCTAAAAAAATGACGCTACATGCCCATTTGTAGTATGGAACTGCTTCATGATAATTTTGGTTAAACACCCAGCCCTAACAAAAACTGCAATAAGTGCCCAAGAAAGATGTGAGTAGGTATATAAAAATAATTAATTTGTTTGATTACAAAACTGACAAACCACCCTCATTATTATGTTTTATTTTCTTTTTTTCAGCCTCGCATTGTATCCATTACGAGATCTTGCTGCCACATCTATTACCAATGTTAGATCTTCCATTTTTTCATCAGTTTCAATTTCGTATTTTTGTAGAATCGTGGCTATCACTAACTTCAAACTTAATTTTGCGAAAGTTTTACCTAAAAAATATTGATAGATTATTTAACCATAAAGCATAACATTTTCTTTCTTTAATTATTATTGTATTGTATACTAAGATCCCACTCAACACTTTTTTTTAAGTTCAATTCATTCGCAAAGGGCAACCCCATTATGCCTTCAAATCACCGCGAGTAGAATGCGGAAACAAGGATAGATGGCGATGAACCGTCTTTTTAAGCAAGGATAGGTTGTAATTTTTGGGAAAATTTCTGTACGGTAACAAATTCCAAAGCTTAAAAGTTCTATAAAAAAAGAGTCTCCATAGACAGAAGTCTTGTAAGAAAAAGGTCGAGTATATTAGGTTGATGGGTATCTACATCAAGAATTGTTGTGGGTTCCTCAACCAATTGCGATAGTCCACAAGTGATGGCGAAAGCTGTTGCTACCCTTCCCGCGTAGTCTGTTCTTGAAGAAAACCTTAACCAGGGGATGTTGTGTCCTTGAAGTCACCGAGAAAGAAAACCTCAGCTTTTGGATAATTCGTCTGTAGGTGATCGAAGGTTACGGAGAGATAAGAGAAGAGCTGCCTGTATGAGGGATCGTTTGGAGACAGATAAAATGAACAAATGATTATTACATCGCTTTTAGAGCAGATTTTCAGCCAAATAACATCATATTAGCAGCTTCCAGTGCTTCTTCTCGTGGAAAAACAGGTCACTTCGCGTAAAAGTACAAGTACAAATTCCCCTCTTGTGTCGAAACTTTGTGTGCAAGTCGCAATTAGACCAAAGCAAATGGACCGTATTGATGGATGGGGAGACTTGAATTTCTGTCAGAGGCAGCACATGGGGTCTTTCATTTTAAAAGTGTGAATGAACCGAGTTGAATTTGATTTTAGTCCTCGAATGTTACAAAACTGAATTTGGAATGAACTATTTCAAAGAAACTTGATTAGAATTTTCCGTCAATTTTGGACTCTCTTGCACACCCTTCACCCGGACGTCAGAAGGGGAGGGTAGTTTAGGCCAGGAATTTTTTACACGCCTCATCTCTAAACATTTTTTTTTTCTTTTTTGGAAATAACGATTTTTACTTGAAAAAGAGTGATAATTTTGAATTTAAATGGTCGAAATTTTTAGAACATATTCTATAAATTTCTAAATATTTTTACGAGGGTAAATCAAATATGACCGGAATTTCTATCATGTCGCTATGAAGGCGTCGGGAGTGTGCGCATACTCTTAGATATGTAAGGTGGGGATATCACGTGACTTTCTGCGCTCAGGAGAATTCCGTTCTCGCCGGTCGTCAGTTAGTCAGTTGTAAATACAATGAGCGAGTAAGGGGTTCATCCATACGTTACGGAGCGCGTTATTATTAAATTTCTTGCCATTGAAGGTGTAATGCCCATCGAAATTCTTCGTAAACTAGAAGCACAGTTTGGGAATACTTGTTTGAATGAAAACTCAACTGTATGAATGGCACAAAAAATTTTTGGAGGGACGAACTCAAGTTGAAAATGATCCCATGCTCGTCGTCCTCGGACCAGTGTGACAGCGGACAAGATTAACGCTTTTGGAAGGAGATCGCTGTTTAAGTGTTGCTGAAATTGCAGCTCAGATGGGGAAAAGCTTTGGGATTGCTCTATCTATCAATAGAGATACCTAGAGGTACCTCGTCTTTTGACTGAAGAACAGAAACAACAACGTCTGGAGACTTTTCAGCGCCATCTTGGACGTTTTCGATGTGAAGGTGATGGTTTTTTGTAACGTATTGTTACGTGTGATGAGACTTGGGTCCACTATTACATTCCTGAATCTAAACAAGCAAGCATGGAGCGGGTAAGAAAGGGGGAAGGTGCGCCCGTCAAGGGAAAAACTCGCCTTTCAGCTGGAAAGGTCCTTGCGACAGTGTTTTGGGATTTTAAAGGAGTTGTGCACGTCGATTTTTTGCATGAATGTCGTACTGTTAATGCTGCCTACTACTATCAACTATTGGATGAAGCAAAACGTGCATATCGACGGAAGAGACGCTAATTTTCGGCCAGAAATGTAATTTTGCTTTACGACAATGCCCCCCCAAGTCAGCCGATCCGACACATCACAAATTAGAGGAAATGCATTGGGCAACATTAGAACATCCTCCTTATAGTCCCAACTTATCATCATGCGATTATCATATGTTTGGGCCACTGAAAGAAGCTCCAGGAGGTGAGCGATTCTATGATGACACTGCTGTTGAGACATTTGGGCGCAGTCAGGTGCAAACACGCCTGCCTTCTTTTTATGATGATGGCTTTAAAAAACTCCAAATCCGTTGGGAAAAATACATAACAAAATCAGGAGATTATTTAGAAAAACAGTTAATGGCTTTCATATATGCATCTTGTACCAATAAAGTTTTCAAAACAAATTCCGGTTCATATTTGTTTTACCCTCGTAATATTCTCTGGACGCCACTGGAAATTTTGAAAATATTTCTTACAATTTAAGCTTGAAAATACAATTTAAATATTCCAAAAAAGTCTGAATTTTTAAAAAAGGAAACATTTCTCGTTTAAAACTGAACTAGAAAATAGTTTGAAATTTAAACAAGAACTCTTCAACTTCTAAAATAACTTTCTTTAGAACATTCATTGGTTTTTCCTAACCTCTTTGATGCCAAACTCAAAGAGGGAATCTTTGTGGGCTCTCAAATAAAAAAATATATATTAAACGATAAAAATTTTAATTATCAGGTTACTTACACTGTCGAAAAAGATATTTGATATTCTTTTAAAGCAGTATTAAAAAATTTCTTGGCCAAATACAAAATAGAGGATTATGAAGATGTTTCAAATTTATTTAAAAATTTTTAGAAGATGGATTTCAACCTGTCTTTAAAAATTAGTTTTTTACTCTAGCACCCCGATTTTTTTCCCTGAAAACTTGGGAAGCCTAAGCAATAGACATGGTGAATGTTTGCATGAATATTTGAAGTCCTATGAAGAGAGACACTAACCTTTCTGAGATAAAATTATGTTAACCCATAGCTGTACACTTAAAAGAAACTGACATTAATAGTATAAAATAAATCTATTTTTTATTTTCTTGGATATACGTAGGCAGAAATTGTGAAATAAAAATATATCAAATATAATATAAAAAACTTGACATCCTAATTTTTTTATTACAGTATCCATCTTACGATACCCATTAGTTTTGTTTATGGGTAAAAAACCTCGTAAAGCAGTGTTATCGTTGCTAACACAAGGTACACTCATTTAATACCATCAACCTTTTCACTACTTTAAAATTACTTACCAATGCATCCTCTGGGTCCAGCGCTGAAAGGTATAAATGAGAAAGGGTGTCGTTTCAATACAGCATTTGGTAAAAAATGATCTGGATAAAATTCATTAGGTTTTTCCCATTGCATTGGATCTCGATGTACATTAAATATTGGTATGACAATGCTGCAGTTTTTAGGCAATATCCATTTATCTTAAATAATTTTTTAGTTGAATGTGGAATAGGATTGTTAAAGATCTGATGGATTTTTTCAATTGAGTGTAAATAAATAGAAAACCTCGTGTTAAACAAATTAGCAAGATATTTATTTGTTTGTTGAATACATCTAGATTCGGATCAATGCATTAAAAAAATAAGTATTTCAAAATTTTATTTTTTTAATGCCCTGCTCCTAGTCTAATTGATGTATTCAACAGACAAATAAATAGCTTGCCAATTTTAAAATTAATTAAAAAATTAAGTATTTCACAATTTTATTTTTTGGCATGTAGGTGGTACTTTTTAAACACTTTGTATACCAGAAGTACTTAATAACTGCCGATTCAGTTGTTTCTGTTATTTTCTAATGGAGAACCACAACATCGTTCTATTTCTGAGAGAAATATTATAATTTTAATGGAGGTGCCTAGAAGACATGTTTTTCTAGAAAATTATAATTCTCTCAAAAACGGCTAAAGATAAAGATGTAGTTACAATAACATTTTTGTAAATTACTTACATATGTAATTGAAAAATTAAATTTTGTACACTTAAAATTAGAAATATTGGTTTAATGTTTGATGTAATCAGAAGTGTCACAAAGAAAAAATCTTGGAAAAAGTCACTTAAGAAAATCGAAATGGCTAAATTTTCAAAATTAAATGAAAGTAGCTTCTCTAATATATTCTAGTGCACAGTAAGCGTGGGATTGGGATACCCTGTGCAATGCATCCTGCAATAGATTTTGGGTTAACACTTACCAATCTGACATTCTTCTCGTACTTTCCTTGATATATATGGACCTACAGGAAACAATCTTTCCGTTTCTTTGATGCACATATCTAGGTCTGTTAACTTTTCAAGATGTTCCAAGCACATGTTTGCAGAATTCCTTACAACATTCTTAATTTCTTCGACAACTTTAAGCTACAATAAAAACAATTTCTTTAATATACATTTTTTGTTAAGTCATCAAAAGATTTGTATTTAATCTTGGATTAGTGTCTTCTGCGTTAGAGATCAATTTATAAATAACTCTTTTCAGTTTATTTTCATGAAATTTAAACTTTTGATACATAAGTATCATCGCTCACGAAAATAGGTTTCACGAATCAAGTTTTTTTTCTTTCAATCCACTCGCCTTTATTTATGCCTTTTAAGTACTACGAGTGACATGGGGAAATAAATACAGATGGCAATGAACCACTCTTTTAAATAAGGATAAATTGTAACTGTCGGGAAAGATTTTGTTCGATAACAAATTTCAGAATTCGGGAGTTCTCTACAAAAATGAGCCTCCGATGACAGAAGTCCTCTCTGTGCCAAGGTAGACCACACAGGAATTTGCCGGTTCCGAATACATTGTGCGTGTCTCAAGACTGCTGCCCTTGAGGAATCAGATTAACCAGTTCCTACGAGCATCTTCCATACTTGTAAAAAAGTTACCAACCATCTGCTTATGCTCTAGTGCGTCAAGAGAATATGTCAACCTCTCATCACTAATTAAGCCAATCGCTTCTCTTTAAATTGACTCTAGAAGAACCACAACGTGCTTTAGGCCTGAACTCCAAAAATGAGCACAGTGTTCAAGTGTTGGCCTAACTTGAGCGTTGTAGAGAGGGAAATGCTGATGAGATGTAGAGTACCTTTCAGCTTTCAAAAAGAAGCCCGAAAGGCGGACTTGGCAATGGTGTATAGATGATCGTTCCAAGAGAAGTTATCCTTCGTATTTACTCTTAAGATGGACAAATTAGATCCCTGAGTATTTTATCTTCCATAATTATGTTAGCTGCATTTTTCTCGATGCCTTCTTAGAGAAAACAGATATGTTATAAAAACGGAAATGTTGTGAAAATAAAATCATTTTGAGGAAAATAAATATTTCATCGTGTGGGATCTTTATTGCTTTATGTATAAATTCTGCAATACTATCTCTAGAAATAAAAGAGGTTGAGGATATTCACTGCTATTGACAATGGCCATATCAAAGCGCTATATCGATTGAAACCACCCAACTAAAAACCATAAAAGTTGCAAGAGTGCCAGTTCAGTTATTTATGGAATCTGTAACATGTTCAAACAGTTCCAATCCTCGTAAGGGTTTAATCCAATGAAAATGATCACTACTGAGATGAAGTGGAACGAAGGGTCTGTATTGATGCACAAATAGTAAGTCATTATTAGTTGAAGATAAAGCTCTAGCGTGTATCGAAACTTCCACCATAAAATTATTTCTCACAGAAAATACAAATTCTTAAAAGATATACATACATACTTCTTCGGGAACTCAACCATGTCAACGGTGTACTAAATGTTTTATGTTTCGCCTGCAGTCGTAGGAAGGGAAAACCCAAATTCAAGACAGAAGGGTGCGTTAACTCAATATATTAACCACAATAAATTCAAAATTCTTTCCAAATGAAACTGAGGGGAGGGAGGGGGAAGAGAAGAGTTGTAGTTGATACATAAGAGAACTATAACTTAGTATGCTACCCAAACCAGAGTTGAAACTTCGGAAACTTTTCGGTAACACGGTAACTCAGTGGCAAAATTCTCCCCAAGTGAAATTAAAAAAAAAGGAGCGAATAGATGCAGTTAATGCTAAAGAGAACCGTAACTCGGTATGTTAACCACATCAGAGTTGAAACTGGTCGAAACTCTTCTGAAGCGAAATGCGCGAAAGGGTGGGGAACGAAGAGACGAAATCAATATAGAAGAGCATGGTAATTCATTATGTCAACTGTACCAAAGTCCACCCTCTTCAAAAATAAAATTGAAAGAAAAGTTACGTGAAAATATTTAGTGATTACAGAAAATCACTGTATCTTAGGATGTTAACTACACCACAGACGAAACATTTATTCAAAGACTGTGAAAATAAATGCAAAAGAGCTTTATAACTCAATATTTCATTGATACCAAACGGTAAGCTCTTTCGGTAAACAAAGGACAATATAATTTGTACAGAAAAAGTATGATTACTCAGCCATACGAGAGGTATGGCCCAATTATATAATATATGGGCCCAATAAACAATTGTGGCGTTCCGTTCTTAAGGTAAAGAAACAAATATTCACTTATACAGCTACTCACCTGATATTCAGGAAGCATACCTAACATTAAACAGGTAAATGAAGCAACTGTTGATATTGTATCTTCACTCTAAAATCAACGTTTTAAAATGACAAATTCCAGTGCAAATCTAGTCTTACCGCAAAAAATAATGACTTAAGATTGGAAACTAAGGAACTTCGATTCATGAAATCAGGATTATCATTAAGATAGTAATAAATCTGATCTATAATTAGTACGTTCACTTTGAGTGAATCTTTGTTATTGTTTCTTCGTTTTTCAGCTTCTTCCACGGTCTTTTCAATAAACTCATTAATTATTGACATATATTTGTCTTCCCTTTTCTTTAAATCAGTAAAATTGTAAATGAAATTGAAATGTAACCAGGGTTTTACGATCCTTGCAAATTTCACACCATATATTCTGAAAACTGTGATTTAATTTCAAATATTTTGAAAAATACCTGGGTTGGACTACTTCAATGTCGCTTCGACAAAGTCTAAATTTTGATCTTCTTGAGCTCGAATCTGTGTTCCCAAAGTAGCTTCTGAAATGCACAAATACTAACATGTTAATCATTTAAACTATAATTTTTACCTCCTATTATGTCGACGGAACAACGATGTAGAATTGAATGAATATCAAATGTTTGATGATTCAGTTTCTGATCTAAATTTGTTATGCAACTATCTACGTGTTGCTGGATCAAGTTAAAACATTTATTTACAAAATGTACATTAAATAAGGGTAGAATAGTTCTTCTGTGCATTTTATGTCGTGGACCTGGAATTAATAACTCTTGGCAATATGAAGTAATTATAGCAGTTAAAAACTTGATAGTGTTACTTGCAGAAACTTACCAGAGGAAGCAATAAGATCACCTATAAAACATTTGATAAAGTCATAAAATTCATCTTTCTGGGCAAACTTCGAAGACAAGAGAAATTTCTGAAAATACTTTTTTTTTAAGTAAAGTATTTTAACGGACTCTGAAGTTAAAAGTTGTCCACTAGATGTTTACTTAAAGCTGTTGGAGAGATATGCAGCTGAAGAAATTACTCATATATGCGAGAGTTAGGGTTATAAAGTAGATACGTAATTGTACGTTCTTGACTTCAGGATATCGAATATTCTAGTATGTGTGCAATGCCACATCTTAAGTTAGTTGTAAATAATAATAATACGAATAGGTTTTTCTGATAAATGAACATTTAAAAAGCTGCTATGTTTAAATTGTATGAACCAATAACGTAACAGTATATAAAAAAGTGACGTCTAGTGATCACATGCGTACGTAAGATCAACAGACGGAAATCCATGTCCTTCTTTGAAAGTTGATTTGTGGGGATAATAACAGTTAAAAAACTAATAAATGATACCAGTATACAAAGTTGTGCTAACCTTAATAGAGATATAATAAATTTTATCAGAAAAATTCATATCTGGTGCATTAGTCGATGATAGAGTAAACAAGGAGCGTCGGCGGTGGCGTGCAATAAAATTTCAAATTTTATTTAATTAAAAAACACGGAGATTCTCTACTACTTTTTTGCTGCCATTCGGAATGTCGAAAGGGATAACATACTATTTCCATTATTATCTTTTTTTTTTAGAATTTTGATGGAAAATTTATTTTTTCGACTTATTTTTTTGAAATAATTGTGACTATAACTTCGAAGTTTGAAATATTCATTCAATTTTTTTTTAAAAAAGCGGAAATTTCTAGGTTAAAGTTAAAATATACAAGAAACCTTCAAATTTATAAGAAAAATCGATATTTCGAAGTCAAGATCAAAATTTTGAATAAAAAATAATGTTCGCGTGTAGAAAAAATTAAAATTAAAAAAAGTCTGTGTTCAACTCCACATGCTGATAAAAATCGTTTCGTGATTAAAGCCGACATTTTGGAGAAAACTCAGGAATTAAAAAAAAATCAGCCTCAAGAACTCCATTCGAGAAGAAAGTCAAAGTTAAAATAAATAAATAAATAAAAATTCAAATAAACCAGGAACTTTGTTAAATAAAATTTTAAAAAAAGTTTTGGAAATTTTAAGTTTAAATTCGAAATTTCGATTAAATTGATAAAAATTTTAAATTAATTTTCTTTCTTTTAAAAGAAAAATAAAGTAAGCCATACATTTTTTCTAATAAGGTGTTACGGACCCGCAATAAATTCTTAATAAGCATTGTTTACGATTTCATAGGTCACTTTATCACGTTAGCAGATGCAGAAATAAGGCAAACTGACATGAGTTAATATCGCCGAACTCATAGGTAACTTTTTATGTAGTTTATGCCGTATGATTATTTTCATTTCCGTACACTTGAAACTAATATGAAAATAATTGCATATATTTTAAATTTATGGCTTTTCAATCAAGCAGTGTGGCAAAACACCAAACACAAAAGTGTTTGGAAAAAATAACTAGCTGAGAAATAATAAAAAATAAGTTGCCCAGTTGCCACTGAAAACAAACTGGTAAAAATGTCCCATTTTAGTATTCGGTTATATTTGTCATATGAAGTTCTAGGGTATAAGCTGGAAATTCGAAGAAGAATACCCAGAGATTGATTGGAGACACCATCTTGCATTTTGTATCCAAAAATGATAATTCTCCAAATGTTCCATAGCTAAGGTCCGTTGAAAACTTTTGGGTAATATTGGATCTGTGATATATGCTGGAGAACCAGAATTAAAGAACGGTTACAATGTTGAATCCAACACTTGATGTAACAAGTCAGGAAAAAATTGCGTGCCATCAAAGACAGTGGAACTAGACAGTGGAATAATTAAGTGCCTATTTCTCCGAAATATTTACGCGTTGTAGTGTTGCTAGTCCGTAAATAAGACATTTAAAAAATTTTCCCCGTCATCACCTATTTTCGTCATAGATTGATAAAACCCAAATGTAATGGTCTTCGGTGGTATTTCTCGAGTATCAATTTCTTTAATAACACCAGTACGTTTTTTTATAAATCTTAGGCAGTGTTGGCTATTTTACATTAAATTTGTTTTGCAATTCGCTATAGCTATTGGCCAATTTTCATGTATTGGGTCATGCCAACAGGTTCTATTTTTAGATGTGTCCTTTTTCTGTACCGTTAGGGCACATAACAATTTTAGTACAGATCATGTTACTGAAGGGTCGATTATCTGCGAGTGGTTGACTCCACTGCATTTCCTTTTTTACAAAAAATGTTACAGATTCGATAAATGCACTCGGTAGTGGCAACTCGTGCTATATAAATGGTAAAATGTACAATATAACTAAAATGTGCAGTTTTATTTCAAGTGACTCAATCGCTGACATAAACGTTTGTCGCTGACAATTCATTATGCAAAATAACGAATCATTCAACTACTTCTTTGGGGCTCTCGGAGTTGAAAGTATCAAATGATGATTTGCATGTTTTCATCTTTCAGGTTCACGACTGCAAGTTGTGGCGCAGTTGTTGCGTTATCTTGCGACGTCAAAGTCGCCCCGTCAATGACGGCCCGAAAACTGGTTTAAATTATGATTTGAAAATGTTTATTTTCAGCGTAAATATATCAGAAAAAAATTTCAATTACATATTCCTATCACGATTATTTCTCTCAATTTTCTCTTAAAATTAATGCCATTATAATTTGGTTGCCTGTATAATTTAAAACAATACAATTTGATTGTTGTTTATGAAACGGCAAGTAATTACTTTTTATGATAACTTACTTCAATGTACTTTGGATGCTTAAAACTGATCAACAGTTAAGGTCCAATCCACATTTTTACGGGCTCATTATATTGACTGTAGAATTTATCCAAAAGTTTCAGCATATCTGTAATTTAAAAAATTATACGTGACGCATAGGAGAGGATTATAATTACATACGGTCACTGTACCCCACAAAAGAGAGCCCATTTCCAACAATTGGCAATGTGGGTGGGCCATGAAATTGTTTGGATAACTCATATAATCGTTTTCGTTTTAAATGGTAATAAGTGATTGCGGTTAGAAGGGTAATTGTTAAAAGTACAAGAATCATTCCTGCAACAGAAAATATATTTTTACAACCTCAAATTTTCTTGAAGCGTCTATTGGTTAGCAAACATTTTTCCGCTTTTGGACAAATGCGAGATGTAAAATAAACCGCACAGGAATTTACTGTCCCTGGCTATCTTGTGTGCCTCAAGAATGTTGCCCTTGGGGAGATCAGGTCTATCAGTTACTGCTAGTATCTCCCATGAAGTACAGAAGAGACAAGTCATCAACCACCCGACTATGCGCCAGGGAAATTCGGTAAAACTCTCATGATCAATTAGACGAATCGCTCTCCTTTGAATGGAATCCAAAATAGCCAAAGTGTGCCTTAGGGCTGAACTCCAAACATGAGCACAGTATTCCAGTGTTGGTCTAACTAGATCTTAATAGAGAGCAAGCATCCGATGAAATGTGGAGTTTCAGGTCAAGAAAGAATGTCCAGTTTCTAAGAGGCGAACGCGGCAATCGCAAACACATGGTCCTTCCAAGAGAATTTAGTGCTGGATTTCCTTCTAGGATGGACAGATCAGATCCTATATAGGAGGATATTAGCGTCCATGAGTATGTTGGTTGGATTGTCACAAAACCTATAAGATATTAATTTGGCGAGAAGAGATCGGTGCCAGCTTCTGTCGAAAACTTATAAGATATCCAAAGCCACGAAGAGGTAGCACTTTATAACACAGAAAGAAAAAGTTTTTTTTTGACCCCAAACATGTAATCTTGAGATATATACATCGAATTAATATACGAATTCAAGCTAAATATTTTCCATCAGGTAATTAGAGTTATGTCAGTTAACTAGTTTTAGCTAAGTTAGTTTTTATCTGCTAGTTTAGTGTAGTGATTGCTCTCGGTTGTAAAGCTACTTACTTTAACCCTTTAGCCACTTTAGTCTTATTATGGATTCTAGATAAACTGATGAGTAAATTTATGGGTAGCTCTACAACTAAATTATCTTGATCATACTTTAACCCTAATAACTTATAAACAAACTAGTTGAATTTATTACTCGGTTCACTTGATCACACTAAAATTATGACATAACTAAAAATAATCTCTCCTCAAGTCTCGTTTTTACCTTTATAAGAGTTTTGCAAACTAGTTTGCACATAAACCGAGAGTTAAATTAGTTTTCGATATATAATTAAAATTTGATGTAAAGGATGACAGAGGCGCACGCAGAAAATTACAAAGGGGGTTACGTGGCTTCCTAAATTTGGAAAGTGGACCCTCAAAATTTTAGTAATAAAATAGAAATTGAAACTGTAACTATCTAAATATCAACACTCTGAGAAAATTCGGAATACGTAAAACTCAAGTTTAAGTAAAATTTTCAGCTTTTCTAAAATTTCATTTTGAGAAAAAAAACAGGGAATTTGGAAATAAAGGTCGAAATTGCTAAAAAACAGTCAAATGTTTAAAAAAAAGTCAATATTTGAGTTTGAAAAGAAATTAAAAGTAAGTATGCTTAAGAGTTTTACATAAAAATTAAACGATTTTAAAAACATTATTTATATACCTATTTATTTTTTTCTTTAAATTACAAGTTTATAATGGAAATCTTAGAAAAAAATAAAAACAGAAACAAAAAAATTTCGAAATTTAAAAAAAAACTAAATTTGTAAGAATAAAATTTGATAAAAAAAAGTTGAATTCCCACGACCAAGGTTGGAATATTTAGACTAAAATTCAAATAGAGGAAAAATAGTGAGGTTTAGACAAAAATGAATAAGTTTCAAAAAAGACCATATTTGCCAAAGAAATTATTTTATCTAAATTAAAAAAAAATCTATGTTAAGGAATTAATATTCAAAATTTAAAAACATTTAGTTAAGCTCGTAAAAAAAGTTGAGATTTCGAAACTAATCCCACAGTTTGAAAAACAATCAAAATTCTGAGGTTATTATTTTTGGTAAGAAAAGTAGAAACATTTTGGCTAAAAATGTAAACCTAAAGATTTAAATAAGGCGAATTGAAAGTAAAATATACGGTAAAGTTTTTACAAAAAATGGATATGCTTAAACTAGAAAGACTAATTCTGAGGGGTGGGGGGGGACGAAACATCCGAAGTGCTCCATCTATGAAATAAAGGGAATTTTACTTAATGCATACTTGCATTTTTAATTTTATAATATTTATTAAAATACGAGCAAATTTTGCTTTGATAATATCTCAAAAATATAAATTCTGACTTAAGGACTTTGACCCTGCAACCACAGAATTGATATTAAACTTTACAAAATTTAAAATCAAAATTTTCAGAAAAGGTCGCATTTTTAAATTTAAAGTTAGAAAAAATGTCATAATGACCGCAGTGTCGTATCGTAATGAAGCTATATCAGTAAACGGATGTTATGTCTGTCAGATCTAGATGATAAACCATATAGATTTACAATAAGCTATCAATATTGCATAAAAATATTCCTATTCATGGTTTTTATTGATGAAATATTACCGGTAAAAAATTGTAATATTCCTACACGAGGTGACAGATAAGTTACGCCCCCAAAGTCCTTCCCTGTGTTACGCCACTGAAGGATACATTGCCTAAATTAATTAGACTTCTACGTCTAATATTCGCAATTTGCGAAAAAACTGACTATCTTTGCAACGTGTATTAACGATAAATACAGCAATTAATTTAAAAAATTCCAGGTTGTTTGGACAAATATTTCATATGAATATTTTATATTTATTGTACATAATTGAAAGCGCAAGTGGACGAATATGTTACGTTACAATGTTGCGAATTTTCTAAAATCACGTAAACGTACTTTGAAAGGGTGAGCAAACAAACTCAATGTCTCAGCTCTATTATAAGAAAAGAAAACACAATAACAAAATCTAAAAAGAGGTTTTTAAAAATGGGATTGATTAAGCTAAATCCGCATATTTTTTCATATTTGGAAACTGAAGTAAATGACAGCATTGAATTTATTTCTGCAGGAACATATCTATATTTTTGCATATTTACAAGGCGTTAATTTTTTTAAACAACTTTTTTAAGGAAAAAATCGGGTAAAAAGTTATAAGCAAAGTGGTAATAAAAAAGCAATGCATAAAATTAGCATTATTATTAAAAATTCGCATTGATTACGATTTAATAAAACAACAACAGGATATACTTTTATTTATTTCATAAAAAATTGACAAACCGCATTCATTGCTATATTTTTCATTTTCTTTTTTTCAACCTTAAATTGTATCCATTATGAGATCTTACTGCTAAATCCATTACCAATATTAGGTCTTCTATTTTTTCATCAGTTTCGATTTCGTATTTTTGTAGTATAGAGGCTATCACTAGCTTCAAACTTGGTTTTGCGAAAATTTTACCTAAAACATATTGATAAATTGTTTAATTAGTGAGCATGATATTTTCTTTCTATCTTTAATTAATCAATATATCCTATTTTTCTTTCTCTTTGATCAATATATACGTGCTCTCATATTTTTCAAGTTGATTTAAAGGCTATTTTAGATAATATTTATTCCGTTATAACTTAAAATTGTATGTAGTCATTTTGGTGATAAAGAGATTGAAAAGTACGAATGTCAAAAAAATCGTTTACTTTTGTGACCTACCTTTTATAAATGGAGAAGAATAGTAAATGCGAATCTTTTCAGGCTTTATGTTCAAACTAGTTAAATTAATAAATGCAATTATGTTTTCTGCTGTAATCTTTTAAAATATACTATTTCTGTTTTTTGACATTACAAAATATTAAATATTCAAAGCAAGAAAACTCCCACTTTACTTTCCAAATTCAGATCTCAATTAGTCAAAATTTCGACATTAAAATCAAATTTCGAGATTAAAGCCAATTTTTCTGTAGACAGCTAGAGATTTTCATTTTATAATTAAACTGTTGAAAATGTATTAAAAATGTTAGGACTAAACTGAAAAATTTGGAATAAAAAAACAAACATTTAAGAAATTATTGGAATTAGTAAAAAGTCATAGATACAGAGTGCAACAGTCAAATGAAATAAATTCCATATCTCAGTTAATGTACATACTTATGGAAAATCCCGAGGCAGGTCAAGTTTAAATTATATGATGACATCCTGCATCGCATAGATGCAACCCCCTTCGAGTTACCCTTTGAATCCCTAAATTTTTTAATGTAAAGTAGAAGCTTGCTATACCTCATTTAAAATTAATTCTTTATTCAAAAATGTTATAGTTGCTGCATGTATTTAAAAAATAAACAATAAAAAAAATAATTTATCAACTAGACGAAATTTTCTACAATAATAACTAATAGCGGCTCGTCCAGTTCGTCCTCGATAATCATAAAGGGACCAAAAACAATTTAGATACCCTTTTTTGATTTTGTAAAAAAAACCTAAAAACTTATCAACCTTATCATAGTCAATTGTACTTTTTTCGAAAACATTCCAGTAACCTTCTAAAAGTATGAGAGAATTAAACAGTGGCTAGTATCGTACTTCAGTTATCTTTTTGCACATTTTGAAAATTTAATATGGGTCATTTAACAGAAATGCATAAAATAATAATTTTACAAAGGATCGGTTATGGAGATAGAGCAAGATCACGGGCCGAAGTCGTTCGTCTATTTCAACAAAAATTTCCTGATTTACCGCCTATATGCTAAGGTACAATTAGTAAAATCGAGAAGCATTTTCATGAACATGGACATGTACGAAAGCTAAAAAACAAACCCTCCAATGCATTAACTAATGATATAAAATAGGAAATAATCAATGAGTTTCAAGAAAATCCACATTCTTCAAACCGACAAGGAGGTGCAGCTCTAAGCGCTAGTCATTTCTCGATTATTCGAGTACTGAAAAAAAATAAAATGCATCCTTATAAATTGACACCATGTGAAGAGCTCAGTGATGATGATTTTGATGGAAGAACTTATTTTTGTGACCAAATGATACAGATAATATCATCCAAGTAGAAAACATATTGTTTTCTGAGTTTTACTCTTCAGGGTCATGTAAATCGTCAAAACTGTCGCTATTATCCCCACTGGATTAGAGAATTGCATACACAGAACCCTGAAAAAGTAAATGTTTGGGCAGGGATGATTGGAGATGATGTCATTGGTCCATTTTTTATTGATGTATTGTACTAGCTTTGGTAAACTTATATCCAGCTCAACAAAATCCACACTTTCCAGCTAATGAACTATGGTTCCAGCAAGATGAAGCACAACCACACTACCAAGTCAATGTCCGGCAATATCTCGATTTTACATTTCCAAATCGGTGGATAGGGAAACGAGGCGCGGTAGAATGGCCACCACGATCACCAGAGCTGAGGCCTCTAGACTTTTTCATGGGGTTATATGAAAACCAAACCCCGCGACGTGGCTGACTTACGAGCAATAACAACGCTTGCGACTGTGTCGGTGACACCAGAGATGTTGAATAATGTCAGGAGACATTTTTATTCACGATTAGGATGCTGCCAAGATATTGGAGGTGCCCATTTTGAACCAATACTACATTAAGTATGGTTTGTTTTTTATTTTATTATATGAAAATATAAGATTTATATTTTGTTGTTGAAAATTGAAATTATTTTTTTACTGTCAATTTTTGAAATAAATATGGCAACCATGACATTTTTGAATAGAGAATGAAAAGACCTTTTAAATAAGGTACAACAAGCTCCAACTTTTGGTTTTAAAATTTTGGGGTTGCAACTGTCACTCGAAGAGGGTTGCATCTAGGGATGACATTTTTACAGTGGAGGGCGTCATTTTATAATATAAAACTGACGTGTCTCGAGATTTTTAGTTTGTAGAATAACTGAGAATTTATTTCATTTGGCTGTTCCATACTGTATATGTATTGACCTTGGACTTAAAAAATCATGTTATTTATCGGAATAAACAGTTTAAAGTTAGGTGTCACTTGTGAAATGCGAGCAATTTTTTTTGATCTGTTACTAAAAATGTTGCAGCAAACTGTTAGTGATGAAAAGTGCTGTTAAAAAAATAGGGTAAACATTCGTTTAATCGAATCAACCATTTCATTGCTTGTTTCACTTACCAATGCATCCTCTGGATCCAGCGCTGAAAGGTATAAATGAGAAAGGGTGCCGTTTCAATACAGCATCTGGTAAAAAATGATCTGGATAAAACTCATTAGGTCTTTCCCATTGCAATGGATCTCTATGTACTTTAAATATTGAAATAGCAATGCTACTGTTCTTAGGCAATATCCATTTGTCTAAAAGTTTAAACTGAATCTATATCAGTAAAATTGAAGCGTCTGAAAGTTTATGTGACTGTCTGTCTCTCGTCTGATTATTTGTCCGAGCTAATCTTAGAAACTGCTAAATCCATTTTAATGAAACTTTTACTTAAATATAGAGTATTGTTAGGGGTATATTTTAGACTATTTTTGTTCCAGTAATACTGAAACTTTCACATCTCAATTGTGCTGAAAATTTTATTTGACCTTATAACACAAAACATAAAAAAGATAAACCAATCCGCAATGTTTATAGCTGATATAATATTGCGCGCCACTCTACAATTCTAACGGATTCTAGAATAAGGAGCGCAAACATTTGAATCTATTATTCTATTAAAATCAAATAAGAAATTATTTTATTTTGAAATATGACATTATCGGATCTTGCGCAAAGTCTCGGTAGTCAGTCGATCACTCTGTATTAAATAAGTTTATGAAAAATCTGGTTAATTCTTCAATCAAATATAAATAAATAACATAATTAGAGAAAATAGGAACATATTATTCAGTTTGACAAAATATTCATTTGTCTACTGAATATATCAATTATATTAGTGTCAAGTTCTCAATTCGTTTAAAGAAATGAGTATATGACAATTTAATTTTGGCGGAATTCGGTGCTATTATTAAACACTATGTGTATTAAAAGTACTTAGAATATAATGATTTAGATGTTACTGTTGCACTGTAATAAGGAACTTCAACTTCGTTGATTTATTCTTTTATTTTTGACGGAGAAGCTGAGTACACTTACGTTTTAATTTTCAAGAAACAAAACTATTCTTTAATGTATGTCTGAGAAATATTACAATTTAAATGGAAGGACATATTTGTCAATAAAATTACAATTATCTCATTAAAGGTTAGAGATAAAGCTATAAGTATTTAAAATTTCAAGGGAAATTAAAACAGTTATTATTGTTATTATTATACATTTAAGATGAGACAGATTAGGTAAATTTTTCGTAGATTTAGAAGTACACAGAAGGTCACATATGAAAGCCCCAACACTTGAATTTTTAAAATTTAAACGAAAGTAGTTTCTGATATATTCTAAAAAAAGTAAGCGTAGTACTTAGTATATGTATCCTCCATAAATCATTTTACTTAAGTCAAACATCTAAATGTATCAACAAAATAAATTTTGGGTGGGTTAATGCTTACCAATTTGAAGTTCTTCTCGTACCTTTCTTGATATATATGGACCTGCAGGAAACAATCTTATCGTTTCGTTGATGCACATATCTAGATATGTTAATTTTTCAAGATGGTTCAAGCATATATTCCCAGAATTTCCCACTATATCCCTAATTTCTTTTACTGCTTTAAGCTAAAATAAAAGTAATATTTGTCCAATATAGGCATAATTTTTTTGGTCCTACTACTCAGTGAGTCTTCAAAATATTTGTATTTAATTTTGGATTAGTTTCTTTTGGATTATAAACCAATTTATTTTCGTAAAATTTATATAATTCTTCAAGCACACTTTACCTTTCATGAAAATAAGTTTCATTATTCAAAAATTATGTTGTAAAATGTTGTGACTATCTAAATTTAAGCAAACTGATCAATACTACAGTGTAATGGGATGAAATATGTGAACTGCAGACGAACCTGTAGCGTATCTGCCCTGCGTTGGTTCATACAAGGTGATTTGTTATTATTAGTGAATGGAAATGCTCTATAGCATGCTAGAACGAAGAAGTTTTATCTCATTCAGCATAAAGTTAGTATAAAAAAAAGCAAATAATGAAAAAAAGAAAGACGATAAGGAAAAATTCTACTGGTCATTCCTCCCCAACATATAGCGGGAGATATGATCAATTACAACTCATTTAATTTTCGTTTCCATCTAACCTGCATTGATTTGAGGATAGTCACACCTGGTTTACAAGAAGTGATTTGTTATTCTTAGTGAATAGAAACACTCTAACGCATGTTAAAATGAAGGAGTTTTATCTTAACCATAAAATTATTATTAAGAAAAGACAGAAAGCAAATAATAAAATAAACGGAAGGGAAAAATACTTCTCATAGCTCCCAAACATATGCCGCAAGAGATGGCCAGTTATAACTCCTTTAATTTTCATATTTATCTGTGCGCATTGATTTGAGTGAAGTTAAACCTGTTTAACTCGAAACATGACGGGTCCGAAATTTCATCTCGGTTTAGACAAGTTTCCAGTTTGTACAAGAACATTTATGTGATGAAAAGTAAACGTGATCATCAGAATATTCCGTTATAGCCAGGATTTCATCTTATGGTGGGTCCAGCTTGGACAAGTTTGATTCTATTTTTGTTCTTTGTTCATAAAGAGTTATAAATATGGTTACTACTTAAAAAGTACTGCTTCTTTCAATAAACCTGGTTTTCAATTCATAAAAGTTAAAAAAAACTACGGCCATCTCTTCCGGACTTACCCTATTTCTCTCTGGATTGAACCCTATCAAGAAATTACAAAAAATGTTTTAAATTTTGCTCGCTAGCGAACGGGAATTTTTCAAAAACAAGAAATAACCCAATTCAAAACAAAACATAACAGTAACTCAATAAGTCAAGCATTCCTGAGGTGAAACTGTTCCGAAATGAAATTGACGAAAAGGGGCAAGACAAGATAGCTAAGAAGTCAAGATAACATGTCAACCATACCAGTCAAAGATGTGGCCAAAATAAATAAAAAGTTGCAACCATTTGGTCATCAAGACAAAATATCGGACTATAAAGGTGCTCACCTGATATTTAGGGTGCATACCTAACATTAAGCAAGTAAATGAAGTAAATGTTGACAGAGTATCCTCACTCTAAAAAATAAAATGTTAATATAAGAAATTCTATTGGAAACATAATCTTACCGCAAAAAATAATGCTTTCAGGTTGGATATCAAAGAATCTTTATTCATGAAATCCGGATTGCTATCAAGATAGTAATAAATCTGATCTATAATTGGTAAGTTTACGTCGAGTGAGTCTTCGTTATTGTTTCTTCGTTTTTCAGCTTGTTCCATCGTCTGTTTAATAAACCCATCAATTATTGGCATAAATTTGTCTTCCTTTTTCTTTAAATTAGTAAGATTGTATACGAAATCGAGATGTAACCAAGGTTTTGCAAGCCTAGTAAATTTTAATCCATAAATTCTGAAAATTCAGATGTGATTGCAAATGTTTTGAAAAATATCTTAGTAAATCTACTTTAATGCCGCTTCAACAAAATCCAAATTTTGACCTTCTTGAGCTCGTATCTGTGTTCCCAAAATAGCTTCTGAAACACACAAAGCACTGACATGCTAATCATTTAAATTATTCTTTTACCTCCTATTATGTCGATACAACAACAGTGTAAAATCGAATGAATATCAAATGTTTGCTGATTCAGTTTCTGTTCTAAAATTTTTATGCAACTGTTTACGTGCTTCTGGATCAAGTCAAAGCACTTATTAACAAAATTTCCATTTAATAACCGTTGAATGGTTTTACGGTGCATTTTCTGCTGTGGACCTGGAATTAGGAACCACTAACGTTTAAAGTAATTGTAAAAAAATGTCATTTCATCAACAGTTGAAACTTACCAGAAGAAGCAAGAAGATCACCTAAGAAACATTTAATAAAGTCATAAAACTCATCTTTGTGGCTAAGCTTTGAAGATAGCAGTAATTTCTGAAATGTAAATTTATGTTTGTTCAAAATAAAATCATTAGATTTTTTCTTATTTAATTGGCATTACTCATTTTTGATTATTTGGTTATTTTTAGTAGAATAACAAAAATAAAATTTTGGGTTCCAATTTTAATAAAAAAATTCCAATTAACTTTGATTCGCTTTTTTCATGTATTAGTGTTTTATTATTATTATTATTATTATTATTAATAGTATTAATATTTACAAGATTTGACACAAAATCTGCTAAAGTAAGCCTTTTTGTTAATCAAACAAACCAAGATTAAATCAATTGTCGCAGAAAAATTCGAAATGAATTAATCGGACTACAAATGTTAATTTTGAGATAACATTTTAAAAATTTCAGAATCGGTTAGGAATAGAACATTGTACATAAGTAAATAAATTGTATCTAAAATGAATTATTTTTTATGTTAATGAATTAACTCAATTTGCTACCATTTGCATAAAATTGCAACAATTTTTTTGACTGTACCTGTTTTGCTTGAGTAAAGAGCTAATTTATTCAATTTTAAAATGTAAAATTTGTTACTGATTTCCCAATACGATGTCATGAAATTAAAAAAATAATATGAAAAACTGGATCTGTCAGTTTTTGTTTTAGTTTATACCTATGCAGCTACATCATGGAATCTTTTAAGATTTATAGTATTACCATAATATCTAAAATAATTCTAGGAATTTATAAATATGAAGCCTATTAAATTTACTTGACAATAATTTTAAGCATGATAAACAGAGCTTTTTTAATAATAATACTAATAGCCAAAAAGGTATGTAATGGTAGGAAAAGGGGGAAATAAATAACACGGCAACAAAATGAGACCAAAAATTAGGATTTAGAAACAACAAAAATATAATTTGGTGATTTTAAGTTAAAAATCAATATTATAGTTTTACATATAACTTAATTTAAAACGAATTAAATCAGTGTTATGTTAAAAGTAGAATTTGGTTGATTGGTGCTTATGGAAATTTTCGCTGTAACTTACCTCAATATGGTTTGGTTGTTTAAAGCCAATCGATAAATGGGGTCCAATCCAAATTCTTACAGGATCATCGTATGTACTGTAGATTTTATCCAGAGATTTTAGTATATCTGCGATTTTCAAAATTGTATACGAAACAAGCGCGAGAATAATAATTACACACCATGACCTGAGCCAACAAAAGACAGTCCATTTCCAATGATCGGCAATGTGGGTGGGCCGGAGAATTGTTTAGATAACTCATATAATCGTTTCCGTCTTACATGAAAATAGGTGATGGCGGAGAGAAGGGTAATTATAAAAAGTACCAGAATCATTCCTGCAATAGAAAATACATTTTACAACTTAAGATTTTTGTAAAGTTTAATCTCTTAGCAAGGATTATTTCACACTTATAGTGTAAGTAATGATAAATTAATTCTTACTTTAATAAAGATGCTACTGGGGAGTGAATGTCCAGGTTTGGATGTTGCGGAAAAATCGGTTTTGTGGATAGAAGTTTCCACTGTTATCAAGCGACTGCCTTTGCGAAATCTGCTTTTAGAGTAATAAGAGCTGTGAGTTCTTGTGAACAATTTTCATTAATTTAAAACAAGAACAAGCATGTGGCATCCACCTACTGAAATGTTTGGAGATACTTATCACAAATTAAATTAATTCCTTTTCTTTGGAAGAATCTAAAAGTTCCACTGTTTGCTTCAGATATACTACAATATTAGTCTAGCCTGGCTTTATAAATTGTTGCTAAGTGAAAGGATATTTTGTATAGTTTTTGACAAATGGTTTTGGAGTAAATAACATACGACTATTCATAGAGAAATTAATGCTGTCATTTACAACTAATAATATGAATAAGATAGAAGTGAAGAATTTCACCTTTCGTAGCATGGAAGTAGGGAGGGGATGCAAAAAAATTGTTGCTACAAAAACTCATGTAATTTGTATATTTTCGTCTTTGGAAATTTCCAAAAATTCTAAATTTCTAAAAATATTTAATTCTAATTGATTACTTTTTTATTTTTCGATAGAATTGTTGAAATTTCCAGAAAAAGGTTGAAGTTTCCAGGACATATTTTTCTGGACATTTCTAAAATATACTCTTCTTAAAACAATGATGCAAAACAAATTGTTGCTACAAAAACTTACGTCATTTGTATATTTTCGTCTTTGGAAATTTCCAGAAGTTCCAAATTTCTAAAAATATTTATTTCTAATTTATTACTTTTTTATTTTTTTTATAGAATTGTTGAAATTTTCAGAAATAGGTTGAAGTTTCCAAGAAATATTTTTCTGCACATTTCTAAAATATACTCTTCTCAAAACTTTTATTTCTTTTATTGACGTTCTGAGGATATTTCAGAGAAACGAATTTCTAAAAAAAAGCGAAATTTCTGGAAAATGATAAGTTTCGGGAGCAGAGCTCAAATTTTTACAGTTTTATTTAAATTTTGATGTAATCTTAAAATGTCGCCAAAAAATTTGAGATATTCAGAGAACATTTTTCTCAACCGTTTCCAAGTTTGTACTTTGTTTAATTAAATCTTCAACTTAATTTTCATGCAATAAAATTGGAGAAAAATATTTGAAATTTCGAGAAAAATACAAAATGGGAGGAAAAAGTCAAAATTCCCAAAAACAGAAAATGTTGAATTTTAAAATAAAACTACAAATGAACAATGACAAGTCAAATTTTGAAATAAAAAAAAACAAGTCGAATTTTTGCAATAAAGTAAATATTTTGAAAAAGGGGCGAACTTTTAGATTAAATCGAAATTTAAAAAATAACAAATTTGGAAATGTTTGGCAATATCGATGAAAAAAACCAAACCAAAAAAAATGCCAGATTTTTGAAGGAAAACCAAATGTCGAGCAAATTCCTAATTTGAAAATAAGTTGAAACCTAAGAATGAATTTTGAGAAGAAATCAAAATTTAGAGAAACATGCAAATTTTAAAAAGTTCTTTTTCTTCTTTTTCTTTTAATAGATCTTGCTGATCTGTTCTTTAACCGTATTCTATGATTGTTTTTGTGATAGCGAGTCCCAGCTGTTTCGTCATCTTTTGGGTGGAATTCCTATTCTGTTTGGGTCCATTCTTTTTACGTGTTCGTGCCAGAGTCTTCTTTTCTGTCTTCCCCATCTTACTATGTCTTGGACTGCACATGTTCTTCTAATATCATCGCTTCTTACTCGATCCCAAAGAGTCTCGCCTGTTATTATTCTCAAGGTCCTCATTTCGGACGATTGCAACATATTCTCGGTCTTCCTGGTGTCCGCTTTGGCTTCTATACCATAGGTTAGTACTGGTCTTACCTATGTTTTGTAAATGCGGGTTTTCTTTTGCATTCGCATATGTTTGTTTTTCCATATAACGTGACGTAGACAGCCAGAAATTGTGACCGCTTTATTGATTTGATTTGTTAGGTCCTTCCCTAGGTTCTGGTGGTTAGATAAGTTTACTGCTAGGTATTTGAGTTGCATTAGCTGTTCTATAGGTTTGTCTTGAATTACTAGTTTACATCTGATTGAATCCTTAGCGAAGGTTACGCATTTAGTTGGTTTTGTTTGTTATTGACGGATATGGACATGATAAATTTTTTGCTATTTTATAAAAAGCAAATAGCTGGCTTTGTCATTTCTGTCTCGGTTGTCAGCGTAGTAGATCATGCTTATAGCTCTGTTGCTTAGTTTATATCCTATTTTTAAATCTGCTACTTCTTTAATTATCATATCCATCATTAGGTTCAAGAGAAAAGGACTTAAACTGTCGCCTTGTCTGATGCCTCCAGGTGTTGGTATTTCTGAAGATGTTTTTTTACCTATTCGTATCTTTGTTGTGTTGTTCTTGTTTAGCTGCTGTATTATCCTCATGATTTCTGGTGTTCCTTTTCCTTTAATATTTTACTTATATCATCTTATTGCGCCTTTTCAAATGCTTTTGTTAAGTCGATAAAGCTGGCGTTTGCAGATTTATTAAATTCGATGACTTTTTCTTTGATTTGTTGGATTATGAAGATAGCGTCCGTGCTAGACTTGTTTCTTCCGAACCTCTGCTATTCATCTCTTTGTTCTATAAGATTTTTAAGTCTGTTCTTTATTATGCTGGTAAGTAATTTCATTGTTGTTGATAAAAGGCAGATTCTTCTGTGATTCTCTGGATTCATTTTTTGACCCTTTTTAAATATGGGAATAGTGATACTGTTGTGCTGTTCATTGCGTATCGTTGTTGTTTCCATTATTATGCTGAATAGCCACATTAGGTACTTCAGTAGTTCATTTGGGATATTGTCATAGCCTGGGATCTTACGGTTTTTCAGCTTTTTTACTCCTTGTGTTACTTCTTCAATTGTGAACGGTGGATTTTGGATTGTAGGTGTTATTGCTTGGTTTTCCTTAATTTCTTCTTTTTCTGAGTGGTACAGTTTAAAATATTCTTCCTATTTCTCCAGAGATATGCTTTTTGTCTGTACGAATTCGTTTATAGGTTTTTTTCTATTTTTTGACATCTTCCAGATTTTTCTTTGAGTTTCGTCTTTGTCCATGTCGCAGGTAAAATCTTGCCCTATATTTTCTTTTAAATATTTTTATTTCGGCGTTTACTTTGTTTCTTGTCTCAACATATTGTAACAAAATGTAATTATTAAGTTTAGTTAGGAATTTTGTAGAAAATTTAATAAGGGAAGCGGCCGTGATAATAAATCAAACGGCAGATAAGCGTTCCAGAAACTTCGGCAAACGATAAGTCTTATCAGCTTGTTCCTTCTAGAACCTAAAGCGGGGACCTATATAAGACGGTCGCCTTTCCCTCAGTTAGTTAGTTAGAAGTCGATGAATAAGTAAGTTAATTAAACAGTATTAGTGAATTACAATTGTAGTGTTCCGGAATCAGTGGTAATAAAGTGGTTACAATTCACTAAGTGTTAATCATTCGAACCTGATAACACGCAACAATATGTTATGTAGGTCTCTTGTGATGGCAAGCAAGTTAAACATAAAAGTTCGTCTTTTGGGAATATTTATATATGAAAATAACTCGAAATTTTAAGGATAATTACAAACTTAAAAAAACGCGAAATTTCCCACAAATTGTCAAATTTTGAGGAAAAGTCTAGTTTTGAAAATAATTACCAAATTTTGGAAAAAGAGGAATTCTTAGAATGACTTGAAATTTTGAGGAAAAGATCAAACTTTAAAAAAGTTTGGGGAAAACTACTACATTTGAGAGTTAGGAACTTTAAAAATATGTGATATGTCCCAGAGAATATTAAATTTGAAAAAAAGTAGAATTTTGAAAATAATGCCGCCTATTTTGAAAATAACTCGAAATTTTGAAGAAAAGGTACAATTTTAAAATTAACGTCAATATTTACCAGAACAGAAGACACATTTTAAGAAAGATATCAAAAATAATTAATTTTTTTTAGTCCCAAAAAAAGAATAAAATCAAAATACGGAGAAAACGACGACGCTTGATAAAATAAATCAAAATTTCTATAAAAAGACCAATTCCAAGCAAAAAGTCAAAATTTTAACTTTCCTAAAAAATTGAAATTTTATTTTTTCAAAATTCGTGTTTTTCGACGAATTTTGAAATTTCACACCGGATTATCGAAGGTGTCGAATTACCGAGATGAAACCTGTAATTCGAACCAAAATTGCAGTTTTTTTCGGAAAAAAGGACTACCTCTAAGGACCCTAAAATATTTTTTTTAAATAATTTTCGGTCCAATAGTTTTAAAGATACAGCTTCAAAATCTGTAAGAAATGACCATTCTTCCTGATCTCCTAGGCTTCCAAAGATAAAATTTATATTTTAATAGGGTTAATAGATTCTGGGTCATAGATTATCAGAAGAAAGCAGGTTTTTTGATATTGTAATAGTTAAGAAAAATATTATTTTACAAAAAAGTAGTTGCTTCCATTTCAATCCTTTTTGTCATATTCATATTCAATATTAATTTATTTCAAATAAAAAGCTTTATTTAGACAAAGGATGAAATGCAGATCAAATTTGTCTTTTGCATATTTCATTTATTAGATGAATATTTTCGGAGTTGCATATGTTTATTAAATTGCACGCAACGCATAATTGCGGTTGGAATCGAACATTTTAGAGCGATACGCATTATCATTACGAATTGCCAGTTACTAGTTCCATAAATATTGCGATTGTTTGTAAAAATATGTGTATTTGAAAATACACAACTTCTTTATTTTTCAATTATAACCTAAGTAAATATGTATAAAATTTTAAATCCATACATACATAAAATGATTTAATTTGGTCTATTGACTGTTCGCAGTAGTAATTGCTACGGAACCGTAATTGTGCGAGCTGCTCTTGGTTGATTTTTCTCTTAATATATCGACTTTAAATTCTAAAATTCCTATGATAACGAAGGCTTCCACGGCCAGAGTCAGTACAGGATATACTTCTTCCGGGATTGGACCGCGTCAAAGAACTACTAAAAGTGTTCCACCACTTTTAGTAGTTCTTTGACACGGTCCAGTCCCGGAAGAAGTATATCCTCTAAAATTCCTAATTTTTTGCGAATTTCAATTTTTTTGTCCATATTTCGACTGGATATTTTTAGATCCATTTTTTCCTAATTTTGATTTTAAAGACAAAATTTCAAAATCAAATTTAAAATTCCTGTAAGATAAGTTGAAATAAAAAAAATAAATTCAAAATAATTGCTTTGATAAAAAAAAATGAGATTATATAGTCAACATTTTTGAGAATGGAGTTGTAAAGTTGGGTATAAATTTAAGTTTGATTTTGAGTTCAATATTTAACAATTTCTACTTAAAATCTAGTACATTCTTTATAAAATCACAAGAAAAACTTGCAATTTGCCAAAAAGATGGTTTTTAAAATTTTAAGTGCAAACTTAAATTACATCTTATATTGGATTTGTGGAGATTCAACTCGAACTTTACCAAAATTTAAATTAATGGACATACCCTTTGGGCTTATATGACTTGTAACTTTATATAATCCAGGTATCTTAAAAGGTCTCTAAATGCGTGAGAAGGTTGTGTAAGTGTGATAATGTTTAAATAATTTGGGGAGCAAATTCGGCTTTTGAGGGGGCTTAGCTTCTTGAAGCCCTCCTATCTTCGGCTATGATAATTAACAATATATTTTCAAATGGATGGGAAGGTTAAAAAAGTTATTTAAATGTAATATGTGATGACATAAGTAACCCAAAAAAAAATCAGTTATAACTAGCCAAATATAGTCATTGTTATCAGTAACTGATAAGTTCATATAGCTTAATTGTTAGAAAACATTTAAGTTTTTGTCTTACCTAAGAAAAATAACAGAACAAAACAGCTCAAGATTTAAAAATTGAAGTGTTGTGCGCTGACTTTTACCATGGTCATTATTTAGAATGCGTAATAAAAAAAGTGAGGTGTTAATATAATCATAGATTGGGTTAATTAATTATTCAAACTTTAAAACTAGATTTAATTAATTTGAGTAAAATATCTTTCACCTGAACGATCGATCACTTCCACTTCCTAAATGCAAGTTCACCTGAATATTAAACAAATTCCATTACCCTTATTTCAAAATATAAAAAAGTAACCAGATGTAAATGTTTGTGAAAATATATTTTTTTAATAAATGTACATTTTTAACCAGGTTATCCTTTGAGGCTGTTAGGCTTTCAAAAAATATATTTTTAAAGGACGAAGACAGCGTGCCAATTATACGCTGCAGAACTTTTTACAAATTTTAAATATTGTACTAAAATAAAAATGTAAAAAAACTAGTTTGCATAAGAGAACTATTAAATTCTTTAAATTAGTTTTTCAACATCTATTGTCATCTGATGCCAGGCCTAATACTTATAAAATTGGTATAAACTTATAATATGTATAGCTTGCATAAAACTACCTGAATTTCAGTAGTTCATATTTTCAGAGATGCGTATTTGTTGACTGACTTACGGAATCAATAATTTTCTAACCTTGAAGTGGACTCTTTCCATTTGCTACACCACTGATAAAGGAATTTCTAAATTTGTTTGGCTGAAAAAAAAATTCTTCACAAGCATTTCCGTTATCATCATGACAACTTAAAATTAAAAGAAAAAAACTTTTTTTCATGCTCAGTTGAAATTGAGAGACCTTCTGAAGTTAAATTGGTGAAAACTAATCCAGAGCAATTTGGTGTTAAATATCTCGAAGATATCTGGAAACACCTTACTTCTAATATGTTGGATACATCCATTATATACCGCGTCTATTTCCTTAAAGAATCTTTTAGTTCGGAAAGAGCTAGAGAAATTAGTTACGCATCATGTGACAAAATTTCTAGAAAATAAACTGAAATACCCTTCTTATCAAGTTGCTTTCGGGGATTTAATGAGTATAAATCTCATCAATCAGTGTCCCAAAAACCTTTCCGGGTAGAGAACTTTTTTATAAAAAAAATTTGTTACAGTTTAAGGTTTCTCGAAATAATGGATTGAATTTGATCTACAAAATAACAAACTTTGCATATTCCTGTAGAAAAGGTCGAATTTTTGAATTTAAAGTTAAAAAAAAATGTCGCAACCATCGCAATGTCGCGTCGTAATAAAGCTATATCAATAAACGTATTACGATGCCAGATATCATCTCTTTGTCAGAGCTAAAGGATAAAATATACGGATTTACAATATGTTGTCAGTATTGTATAAAAATATTCCTATTCACATTATTTATTGATGGCCGGTAAAGAATTTTAATATAACTACATGTAAAAAAGGTGTCAGGTAACTCCAAGGGGAGATAACCCCAAAGGCTCTCCCTTGGATACGCCACTGAAGGATGCTAGGTTTCTAAATTAATTACACTTCTACGTGTAATATTTGAAATATCAATGATATTTTAACCTTCAAGAACATCTATTTTATATTCATAACTAATAAACTCTATTAAATAAATACGGCAATAAATCTTAAAAATTCCAGGATGTTTGGACAAATATTTGACATCAATATTGAAAAATTTCGCGCAATAAGAGTTAAAAATATTAATTTATTTTATAGGTACTTGTTTTACATTATTGAAAACGAGAGTTATGTTTCAATGCCCTGATTTATTTCAAAATTAGTTTTAAATGATGAACCACGTAAACGTACATTGTACATTCATCCTTTTGTTGTGTAAAAATATTTTTTATAACTGAAATTTCATAATATGATAAAGTTAATGTATCCTTTTTTTTAAGTAAGTATATGCCTATCACTTCAGGTTGTGCTGTCACTCACTCATATCTAGCGTCTGGCTTCCCTCTTTACGTATGATTGTCGCGGGACCGAAAATTTCGAAATTTTGAGAATATAGGAATTATTTTTAATACCTCATTGAATGGTTAAAGATTTCATAACCTAATTTATAATTTTGAAAGTTTTCTGGTTTATGCAGAACCTATTAACATTGTTTATACAATTTTAACCTAATATTCAACTTTTTTGTTTAATTTTCAGTATATTTTAAATTGTTAGTTGAGATTCTTGTCCAAAAGGTTTAACTACAAACTTAGAACTTAGGGAAATATTGAAGTCTTCTTAAGTTTTTTCTCAAATTGTAATTTTATCTAAAAATTATTAACTTACACTTAAATTGCTCCTTTAAATATTTACTTTCCTACAATTTCCAAATTAAAAAAAATTGCCAATAGCACAATTGAGGTTCTGTATCAATTACGGCAATAATTAGTGAATAGATCATATTAAATCACTTTTAATTATGTATGAATATCTAGTGCGATAATTAAAAACGAAAAAAGTTGTTCATTTTCAAATACACACTTTTTTCTATAATCAGTCGCAATATTTATGTAACTGGTGGCTATATAGGTTGTAAAAAATTTGCTTCTCACTACAGGGATCTCGAAAACGGTAAGGTACAGCATCGGTTAAATTAGGGCAAAGTTGCACAATTTGGCGATCAGAAATATTCCGTTGAAAAATCGAAAATACCTCTTGTTGTTCTTGAGATTTTTGGAAAAAAGTAAAATTTTGGATTTTATTATTTCTTGACCTTATCTGAAGAGTGATCAAAAAAATAAAAACACTTTTTCATTCACGTTTTTTATCCTTCACAAGGTAGCATAAGAAGTTTTTTTATTAGAAGTTTCGTCTCTTCTCTACCATCATCAAGTGCGTTATTTTAAATACCGGCCTGTAATTTTTATTGCATCCTTGTGTACTTTTTGAATCTCCAACTTCTCTGATGTATCAAATTTTATGTGGTTAAACATTTCGTGACTGTAAACTATTATCAAGGAAAAACCTTTTTCAGATAAACGTATTTTGTATTTTTTGAATAATAGTTAACCAGAATGAAATAAAATATGACAAATTAAGTATGACAGCTATTGTTTTATTTGTTATTTGCTATTCTAAATATCCATAGTTGCTTTGTTCGTGGTTATTAGTCATTATTTCTGGTAGTCAATTGTTTATGGGTATGCCTACTGTTTTTTGTTAAAGTTTATTAATTTTGCC